>CM022392.1:125179703-127679703 GCA_011833715.1 Carcinoscorpius rotundicauda
AAAGTGTAAACACAACAAGTCATTTTGACGTTTTCGATTACGTTATATATAGTCAGCTTTATACACATGTAACTGAAAGTGATAAATAAATAGTCTGATAAAGACATACGGTAATGTGTTTTGCGGCCAAAACAACCTTCAGGACATCCTGTGTTATTAGCAAGAATGAGAGTTCAGCAGTTTTCTGCTTTATTTAGTAATAGATATTTATAACCAACAGTTAGGCATCAGATGTTTCAATATAAGTCATATGTGCAAAGTTATTCAACAAAAATCGATTAATTTTTCATACTTTTTGAGCATGCCCACTCAAAAAGTCACATGAGCTATTGGTATAGCTTTCTCGCTGCAGCTTCACGTAAGAGAAAGGTGGATTGTTTTTAGTTTTTGTCATTTGTATTAGAACATAAAAATTATAGTTTGAAAACACGTGCAGACACATAGGTTATTGGTTAGTTCAAGCAAGTGGATTAACCGTTTCTAGTTCAAGTTTTGAAAATATTAAACTCTAAATTCATATTCTGCAATATTTATTTACTCACCAGTGAATAAACTCCGATGTTGCTACATTCAAAATATTAGGTATATTACCACCCTTTAATGCCTATTTACTCAGGAATGGAGAATTTCACAGGCTGCTACATTCCAGATATCAAACATAATCAAATAGTATGGGTTTACTCACCAGTGAATAAACTCCGATGTTGCTACATTCAAAATATTAGGTATATTACCACCCTTTAATGCCTATTTACTCAGGAATGGAGAATTTCACAGGCTGCTACATTCCAGATATCAAACATAATCAAATAGTATGGGTTTACTCGCCAGTGAAGAAACTCCAATATTGCTACGTTCAAATATTAGGTGTACAAAGGCTGTTCAAAAAATACGCGGTCTGACGTCATAAAACAAAATGTACTTTAATTAGAAGTTACAGGTCTGGAACCCCTTCGAAGTACTCTCCTCCCCAACGCACACTCTTATCCCAACGGTGTTTCCACTTGTTGAAACAGTCCTGGTACGCTTCTTTTGTATTGTCCTCCAGCTCCTTCGTCGCATTTGCCTTAATCTCAGGAATCGTCTCAAATCTTCTTCCTTTCAAAGGTCTTTTGAGTTTGGGGAACAAGAAAAAATCGCAAGGAGCAAGGTCAGGTGAGTAGGGGGGTGGGGAAGAACAGTAATCGAGTGTTTGGCCAAAAACTCACGAGTTCTGAGGCACAAATTTCGCAACAACGCGGTGTATCTTCAATTTTTCGGTCAAAATCTCGTAACAAGATCCAACTGATATCCCACACTCTACAGCAAGCTGACTGTCAAACGTCGATTTGCCCGCACCAGAGTGTTGATTTTGTCAGTTGACGTGGAAGGACGTCCAGGACGCTTATCATCTTCAATGGACTTTCGACCATCCTTAAAACGTTCATGCCACTTGAAACATGCCGTACTCTTCATAGCAACGTCACCGTAAGCCGTGTTAAGCATAGCTAAAGTTTCAGTCGCAGATTATCCAAGTTTAACACAAAATTTCACAGCAAGTCATTGCTCCTTCAGGTAATTCATTCTGAAATCCGCTAAACGAAAAAATCGCATTTCACTTAAAAACGCGTAGCTAATACACAAATGAAGATATTTGCAATCGGGAAATGCTGTCGTAATCAGCTGATTTATACGAAACTAGCGACGCCAAGCGGATTCCCCTGGAACCAACTGGAGCCGCGCAATTCAAACAGTCTTCGTATTTTTTGAACAAATCTCGTATTACTATCTTTATCACCTATTTACTCAACAATGGAGAACCTCACAGGTTGCTACATTAAAGATGTTAAATGCATTATTATTATGCAGTACCTGATTACTCAATTTTAGTTGTAATTAATTAGCAGGGCCGGGCATGACCAAGCGCGTAAGGCGTGCGACTCGTAATCCGAGGGTCGCGGGTTCGTGCCGCGTCGCGCTAAACATGCTCGCCCCCCCAGCCGTGAGGCGTATAATGTGACGGTCAATCCCACTATTCGTTGATAAAAGAGTAGCCCAAGAATTGGCGGTGGGTGGTGATGACTAGCTGCCTTCCCTCTAGTCTTACACTGCTAAATTAGGGACGGCTAGCACAGATAGCCCTCGAGTAGCTTTGTGCGAAATTTCAAAACGAAGTAATTAATTAGCACAAAACTACACACCATGCTGTGCCCACCACGAGTATCGAAACCAAGTTTCTAGTCCGAAGACTTACCGCTGTATCACTAAAAGCTTTTTCTCGTTAAAGGGCCTGGCATGGCCAGGTGAGTTAAGGCGTTCGAGTCGTAATCCGAGGGTCGCGGGTTCGAATCCCCGTCACACCAAACATGCTCGCCATTTCAGCAGTGAAAGCGTTATAATGTTACAGTCAATCCCACTATTTGTTGTTAAAAGAGAAGCCCAAGAGTTGGCGGTGGGTGATAATGACTAGCTGCCTTCCCTCTAGTCTTACACTGCTAAATTAGGGACGGCCAATACTTAGAACAACATTGTTGAGTGTGATACATCTACCAGTACCTTTTTTCTTCCTAATGTGGGCGCTTCAGTTCGGCATAAACGTTAGAAAGAATATAAAGAAACTGTTACTGATTGAAAAAAATGTTTTAGATGTTAATTATTCAATTTACAAACTAAATATTTTGAAGCTTTTTAATGCTTTTATAATTATTATTTAAAGAATATAAAGAAACTGTTACTGATTGAAAAAAATGTTTTAGATGTTTAATTATTCAGTTTACAAACTAAATATTTGAAGCTTTTTAATGCTTTTATAATTATTATTTTGTATGAAACGTTATGTCAGTTGTTCAATTATCTTACCAAACTATGCATACACAGAAAAAAAAAACGTTTTCCAGACTTTTCTAAATGTAAATACGTTTCTGTATTTACGAAATAAATACGAAATCTTCCGCTTGCTTAAGCGCAACACAGTGGTTAACTTGCTGGTTTCCAAGTTCACATTGTGGTTCTCATCCCCTTTAATGGAAAGAAAAAAATCAAGCTCTAGACTTGAGCTGAAAGTACATTATAAAATGGACGGTCAAATCCAATATTTGGTCTCACAAGAGATGACAGAGGATTGTGTTTACTAGCTGCCTTCCCTATAATCATTTCGAAATTATGGAAAGCTGTTACAAATAGCCATCACGTACTTTTGGTCGAAATCCGATAAACAAACCTTTCAAGAACACTCTTAAATAGTAGTATGTCCATCTAAATTTTAAAGATGAAAAATAATGCTTCCTAATTCAGTTGTTGTTGTTGTTTTGAATTAAGCACAAAGCTACACAATGGGCTATCTGTGCTCTGCCCACCACGGGTATCGAAACCCGGATTTTAGCCCCACTGGGGGGCCCTAATTCAGTTAATAAATGACTATTTTATTAAACCTAGCACACGTTGAGGCCTATACCTTGGCCGAAGTATCACGTAATAATAATAAATTCTAGTATTTAAAACAAAGCAGCAGTTTAATATCAACATTATATTTTCATTCTATAGTTGCTTCTTTCCATACTGTACTATTATTATCACAATTCTACATTAGGCAATGCCCTTTGCCACACCGTAGATTTGCTATCATGAATATGCGTTAAACATTTTGTAGTATTATTCTGACCATTCTATGTGAAATAATGCTCTTTGCCACACTTTGAAAAGGCATAAATTTGGTTTCTTAATTGGATAATTATAAAGAATATCACTTTTTTATTGTACGTATCAATATATAAAACCTTGATAATTTTATTATTGCTTTAGAGTAAACTCACGTCTTATGTTCAAAAAATGAAGCCTATATGTCTCATATTAAAGCATTTTCTCTTCCTAGTCCTGCGTGAATCAAGTTTGTGATAGGCTAGGCTACTTACTTTTTGTTAGTTTAAACAAACTGTACAAAATTTAAAAAACAACACTCAGTGTTCGCTCCTTAAAGATACGGACAACAAGACACTCTAAATATAAGCTCTGTAAAAGTTTGCCGGTAACTAACAATGCTACAAATTCTGTCCAGTTTACAAAGATTACCCAAAAATCTGGTTTTCTACTTACCCAAACTTAGTTGTCAAATTTCTTGAAATTTTCTCAGCAAAAACAAAAAAAAAGAATAAGAACAGGCAAACAACTCTTGTCAATCAAAACCCAAACATTTAAAACTGATAACTTGATGAACAAATTAGTCTCACAAACCTTACGAAAGAAACGCCACTATTACCCTCAACTCTCTCTGTCATGTGTAACTTAAAACCAAGCAAAATTTTGCACGTGCGCCATCTAACGGTTTGTATAGAAACGTCTATGCAAAATAGGGTTTTCGGCCTCTAGGGACAGAACCAAGTTCCATTAGCCCTCTGGTGTGTGAATGTGGAAGCAAGTGAGATGAGTCATACATATACAAACCTGTGCCATAAAAATAATGAAATTAGTCAGTCGCTTTAGTCTCTTGCTATCACATACCGAATATTCTGATACGTTGGCACGCAACTGATACTATTTACATATATTTTACTTTCGTTACGCAAAGCAGTATATTCTCTCTATATTGTAAGACTTGTAAGTGAGAGTTTGTTAAGGATACTTTAATAAAGTGTTTTATTATATGTATACATCACTGTATGTATACATATATACATAAAAGGTGCACATAATATATTCGTCTATAACTTTAATAATTATGTAGCTGTATTATGAATTTATTTACGGTAGGGAGTTCTAAGGAACACAATATCAAAAATAAAAATATTAACAGCACTTAAATTTCAAATGATACAATTCGAGTTTTCAAAATTAACAACGCCTAGGAATATATGAGCTATATTTGTTGTACCACAACTGCTACTAATGATAGTTTCGTTTTCAAAATCCCTCAACGGAGTAGCAGTATGTCTCCTGACTTAGAGCACTAATAACAATATCAATGACAAGCAGAGCACACATAGCACACTGTTTAGTTTTATGGTTAACTTCAAACAAAAACTTTTCCAATGCACGAGATTTCATAATAATAAGTAAATATTAACTACTAGAATCTTGAGAAAGGACAAAGGTTATTCTTTATTTGTGAAGTTTATACATATCAAACAATACAATAAATACTGTGTGTAATTGAAACTTGTAAGAACTAATTAGTTTCTTTACAGAAACATTTAATACGTGGGTAATTTTTTAACAAATCATCCCCGATGTTTCACAGCAGTTTTTGTTGTATATTTTTCTACATATTTTAACTACTATTTTTAAATTACATATTGTATTCGTATCTGAATAATTAAAACCAAATAAATGACTGTTCAAACATTTTTATTATCGTGTTTTTTCTTTTTTTAACTAGCTAGGAAATTATGACTGTAATAAAGTTGTTTGTTTTTTGAATTTCGCACAAAGCTACTCGAGGACTATCGGTGCTAGCCGTCCCTAATTTAGCAGTGTAAGACTATAGGGAAGGCACCTGGTCATCACCACCCACCGCCAATTTCTATGCTACTCTTTTACCAACGAATAGTGATGTTGACCGTTACATTATAACGCTCCCACGGCTGAAAGGACAAGCATGTTTGGTGCGACCGGGATTCAAATCCTCAGATTACGATTCGAACGCCTTAACTCACCTTGTCATGCTGGACCTAACTGACATAAGAAACTGATGTTTTATTCTTAAATACATACTTCATTTCCATAACTGAAATTTAAATTATTTTGATATGCGATCGATAGTTTCGCTGTTAGATTTAAGTTCCGTTTGAGATGTGGAACATTTCTAAACCTAGTATTACAAACAAAAATTGTGTATAATAAATACAAATTATTTACATTGGAATTACTTTATTATTATCTTTTAATATACCTAAAAAAGGGATCAATAAATCTCCATCTGTTACATCCATCGTTCCTCATCAGTTTAAAATAAGAAGTTGTATATTTGATTACCCAAGTAAATTCCCGTCACACCAAACATCCTCGCCCTTTCAGCCATCGAGGAGCTATAATGTCACGGCCAATCCCATTACTCGTTGCTAAAAGAGTAACCCAAGAGTTGGCGGTGGGTAGTGATGAATAGCTGCCTTCTCTCTAGTCTAACACTACTAAATTAGAGATGGCTAGCGTAGGTAGCCCTCATGTAACTTTGAGCGAAATTCAAAACAAACCAGACCCAACTAAATTATCTCCTTTTTTGTTTAACCATAGGTAAGAGCTAAAACTGTAATCTGTAATGGAAATATTAATTTGTCAAATCTACAGCTATATTTCTGGTTACTCATTTGATCTTACTGATGTTTTAGACATAAAAGTGTTAAATAGAGCTGGACCGTTGTATACTCTTTAAAAAAAGAAACGCAAAAGGCAAAATTTGAGACAAATTGTTAACAAGTTTATTCCGGGTAGTTCTGTATGACATGTGTGAAACTTTGCACATTCACTGCTGAACATCCAAAGTCTGCAAAGACGAAGTCTACACTCACTAGTTGAAGTTTAACGTCACTCAACGTCAATAACGAGTATGCCCCCCCGTGAGCATCAATAACTGCTTGGCATATCCTGCCCATGGAAGCGATGAAATGACGAATCACCTCCTGTGGAATGGCTGTCCACTCAGCCTGCAAAACTGCTGCAAGCTGAGAGAGAGTCTGCGGTTGAGGTTGTCGCCGTCGCAGACGTCGGTCCAACTCGTCCCAAAGATGTTCGATGGGGTTTAAATCTGGTGATCTAGAGGGCCAGAGAAGAACGTTGATGTTGTGGTTTCTCAAGAAGACAGTGGTGAGTCGAACTGTATGAGGACGGGCATTGTCATGTTGAAAAACGTTGTTGGCATTCACTATGATGGGTTGCACATGGGGCCTAAGAATATCAGCGACTGTTGGGTACAGTCTGATCGGAAATCCTACGCAGCCCTGGTAGACGTCGCAGTGGAGACGTAACCGGATGTAGCGATCTTGTGCGGGCGTGGTCACACGAGGTCTGCCAGATCGTGGACGGTCACAAGTTGATCCATGTTGTTGGTGACGATTCCATAGTCTTGCGATGGTGCTTGGGTGAACATTCACAGCTCTGGCAACATTTGATCGAGATTCACCTGTTTCCAAACGACCAATGGCGTTGTTGCGTTGTGCTTCAGTCAGTCTTGGCGTAACTGTATTGCGTGTCAGTGGCTTTACACTGAGCTATGGAAACCGAGAGTCCGTCACTTTTATAGGAATTTTGCACATATTTTACTTGCAAAACGTGCGGATCTCTCAAACAAATTTATTGGACACGAATGCATTTTGGCGAAAAATCCGTTTTCAAAGTGCACAACTTTTATTGTCATTATGGTCTAACAATTAGTGCCTTAACACGTGTAACACCACATACTCTAAACTTGTAACGTTATTACATATATTTCTCTTTAAAATAACAAAAATATCCCTTTGCGTTTCTTTTTTTGAAGAATATATATAAACAGCTGGTATGGCTAGAGAAAGCACTTATAGAGGAGCGAACAACGTTTCGACCTTCTTCGGTAATCGTCAGGTTCACAAGGAAAGAAAGAGTTACAAACCGATAACTAACCACATGTTTAAAAGCGTTGTGTAATTGAGTGTAGGAACGTAAAAAAAAAACGTACTTAGATGTTTGATTATATTTATTAATATAGGCATAAAGGTGTTCCTTTGTATTGGTTTACTTTGGGTTTGAATTGTTGTATAAGTAAGGCTTCTTTAATTTTACGTTTGTTCACGTTTGTTTCTTTATTTAGCATTTTGGTGTTTTTAATGCTTATGTTGTGTTTATTTAATTTGCGGTGTTCGAAAATGTGTGAAGGTTACTTTTTATGTTCTTTAAATCTGGTTTCCATTTTTCTGCTTGTTTCTCCAATATAAAAGTCGTTGCAATTATCACATTGTATTTCATAAATTATGTTGGTGTTGTGTTTGTCAGTATATTCGTGCTTTCTCTCCCCATCCCAGCCGTTTTTACATATATATATATATTCCTCTACAAGTGGGTTTTCTCGTCATTACTGATTATTATTTCATCACGGCGATTGTATGAGAAGTGAAAGTCTTTGTGTTTTCTTTATGCATTTGTACTTATCTGTGTAACCATTGTGTCTGAACTAACATACAGTACACCACTAGTGAAAGTAAACGCTCATATGTTCTTAAAAAACTAAAAAACTTAAAACAAAAAATTATCAACAGAAGAAACGACATCAATTTCATTCTACAATGTAGAAACGAAAACTAACCCCTTACTTTGTAGAGGTAAAACTATCAAAAAAATTTAATTAATGCACAAATATTATCTAAAATTTACAGAAAAACTACTTAAAGCCATGTTGAACACGAAATACAAAAAACTGCATGACTTACAGAAACAAAAAATTAACCTAGACTATCAACTGGCATGCTGTAATAAATCAGAGATTTACGGACTTATACAACGAAACATAAACTAAATCAACACAAAGACAAGGACAAAAACATCTGCCACAACAAAAAACTAGAAAAAATAAGATGCAAACAACAGAAAAGACATCAACATGGCAAAACGTTGACTAACCTCATAATTAACAGATCCGACCGACAATTAAACACAGACGAGATGCATCTACTTAACAAAGGACTCAACTTCGCAATAACACCAAGGTACATTCCAGCCTTAGAAATAAAAACATATTTAGAAGATCTAACCAGGAGACTTGTGATACTTTCTGCAGAA
Source organism: Carcinoscorpius rotundicauda (assembly GCA_011833715.1). Classification (NCBI taxonomy): domain Eukaryota; kingdom Metazoa; phylum Arthropoda; class Merostomata; order Xiphosura; family Limulidae; genus Carcinoscorpius; species Carcinoscorpius rotundicauda. The sequence continues at coordinate 125,188,422 of CM022392.1, forward strand.
AACAACCGAAAACAACCAACAGAAAGAAAACAACTTAGACAATTTTATTGACATCCAACAGCCAAATTTCCAAGGAAAAAAATTTAAATTTATATTTTCTAGAAACACCTAAAACAACATCTTAAACGATTTTTTCAAATAATTTTCTCACAAAACCATCAACATAATTTCACAAAACAGAAAACAACCTTACAAAAAGAGACGTTAATTACATTAGAAACCTAAAACAAGACAAAAACATCAAAATTCAAAAACCAGAGAAAGGAAGTGCTGTAGTCATAATTGACAAAAATGAATACATCCAAAAAATGACAAATATTTTATCAGACACAAGCAAATTTAAACCAATACACACAAATCCAACAAAGATACACGAAATGCAACTAAACAAAATACTACTAAAAATTAAAAAAACAACACAATTTCAAGAACACTTTATTCTTACTTACGCAAGACCAACTTACACACACCACAAATATACGGCATCCCCAAACCTCATAAACCAGATTTCCACAAAGACGAACAACGTCTACATATGAATCGTTTAATTACAATCTTAGTAAATACACAGCGTGAGCATTCTCCAAATATATAACATTATCCAGCTCATTCATCAAAGACTCCTTTAATTTCAAATCTAACCGTAATCGTCTAGATCATAAAGCCTCAATTGCCAGTTTCGATGTCGTATCCCTCTTTATAGAAGTCCCAACCGCTGAAGCTTGCAAGATAGCCTTAGAACTCTATATCCCAGCAACCAATTGGCAACTCTCATAGAATTCAGTACGATGAAGACAAACTTCATGTTCAACAACCACAACTATATACAAACAAATGGTCCAAGCATGGGCAATCCAGTATCACCAGTTCTAGCCAATATTTTTATGACACAAGTTGAAACGCAAGCAATCAACACAGTATTACATCCACCACTATACTGGTACAGATGTGTAGACGACACGATTGCAAGATTCACATCTACAGAACACACACTTGATATTTTATTACTTTCTTTCTTTTACAAGTAAAGCTAATGTTTGGATTATAGAGTTGATCTGATTGAAAAAAATATTTCTTAACCTCAAAATTGCAAGAACCGATACACAATTTAAAACAGGAATCAACCGAAATATCACCCATACTGGGACTCAGCACATGAAACAAAACAAAAACTCAACATACCAAGAAACCAAATAAACACAGCCATAAAACTATGCTCTCCAGGTAAAATTAACGCAACAAGTTTCCTCCACAAACCGTAGAAAACATTATACGCACACATCTAGACAAAAAACAAAATCAACAAACAAAAGTAAATATACCCTACGAATCAAAAAATCACGAAACCATATACTGCTGCATGTTATTTGTTCCCGATATCAGCAGAAAAAATAATTAATATTTGGTAAAAACCAGTTACAAAGTATGACATTCCAATTAATACCAAATTTATTCAAAAACCAGGCACAAAACTAAGGTCTGTACTATGTAAAAACTCCACTGAAAAACGCAACACCAACGTTATAAAATACAATGTGATAACTGTCATGATTTTATGTTGGAGAAACGAGTAGAAAAATGAAAATTAGACTCAAAGAACACAAAAAGCAACCTTCACACGTTTTCTAACACTACAAATCAAATAAACACAACATAACCATAAAAAACACCCAAATACTAAATAAAGAAACAAACATAAACAAACGTAAAATTAAAGAAGCCTTGCTTATACAACTCAAGCCCAAAATAAACCAATACAAAGGAACACTTTTATACCTATATTAATAAATATATCCAACAACTGAGCCCGCCCTCTACATTTCTACACTCAGTTACACAACCACCTTCAAATATGTGGTCAGCTACCGGTCAGTAACCCTTTCTTTCTTTGTAAACATAACGATGAACGAAGAAGGTCGAGACGTTCTTTGCTCCTCTATTAGTGCTTTCTCTACCTGTAACAGCTGTTTTAAAATATATAATTTTCTCAACAAGGGATTTTCTCGCCATCACGGAGAGTTAAACTTGCTTGTCTTGTCTGTTGTGTCGACTGATATTTTCAAGTTATCTAAGCTATTGGTTTTGATGTAGTTTTCGTTACAGATATTTCCAGATCTGTTGTTCAAGCACTTAATAATACTGAGTTTGACAGAAGGTGGACGGTAATGCTGGAAGTGTGAGTACCGATTAGTATGATTTGATTTCCTGTGTATATTTGTTGTGAATTTGTCATTCTTTCTGCTGATGAAAATATCGAGGAACTGAAAGTTATTGTTCTGTTTCATTGGTAAAATGGATTCTGTTGTGTATTAAGTTCAGGTGTTGTAAGAATGTTAGTAATATAAAAAAGTGCCGTCAACTTAACGTCCACAACAGCTGGATTTCTTCTTTTTACATCAAGAGATCTGAAGTTATGTATAATATTAAATTCATGATTATTTTATTCCATGAAATGTATCTAAAACCTAGGTAAACTGTGATTGTTGACATAAAGAACCTGGTCTCGAGGTTACTGAGTACAGAATTTTCTGAAAGTTAATTGTTCTTCATATACTATTCAAACTGAACGGTCAAGAAATACAAAGTAGCAGTGATAATGAAGTTGAAATTCCAAAATAACTAATACTAAATCCTGTAATTACAAGTATAATGTCATCCCTAGTTTAACTCCAACATTTGATATTATTAATTCTATAGGACCAGTCTGTTTCACGAATTTTAAGCATATAACAGATAATTACTGTATGGGAACAATCTGGTCCAAAATAATTAAATCACTTTAATGTATTACCCAACTGAAATTTATTTCTCTTTTGATGAATGAAGCTGTTATTTAACTGAATAATTTTTATGTTGTTGTTGTTGTTTTGAATTAAGCACAAAGCTACACAATGGGCTATCTGTGCTCTGCCCACCACGGGTATCGAAACCCGGATTTTAGCGTGTAAGTTCGCAGACAAACCGCTGAGCCACTGGGGGGCTAATTTTTATGACTCCATTTTTAAATTGAATTTTATTATCATTATTTTCAATAACCTTTTAAATTTTCATCTGGTTTTTTACAGATAATTATTAATTTTGCTTTAAAAACGTTCATAATAACATGTTATAAAAGTATTAAACAAGTAATTTAATTGTGCTCAAGTAAACAAAATTAATTTGATACTCTTAGGTACACTGGTAACCTTTTACAAACTCTCTTTGTTAACCTGAATATGACCTAAGAGGGTCAAAACGTTGTTCTGTATTTTATTTCAATTAAAATTTTAATACCCATACCAGCCGTCTTGAGAATAAGTTCTTACTTCAAGTGGGTTTCTCGTCATCACAAATAACCACAGATGAAAAAAGGAACAAAAGAAAATGTTCTGCGGTACTAAACTGAATTTCTGAGTCAAAATGAATTTAAAAAAGAAGGAGACCAAACGCATTGTTAAAACAAAGAGGTAGTTTTTATATTAAAAAATAAAACAAATATGACAAGTTCACAAGATAAGTAAATGTTCAGAAGACGGTAGTAACAACACTACGTTTCGAAATTTGGAGAGAGCGCCGTTGAATATGTATCCACAGAGCTCTATCCAAATTTCAAATATTAAGTAACTAGAATATTAGTAAGTTATACAAATGCTATTACTAATCATCTATTCTTAAAACCTGAACTGACAAGACAAGAAAATCTTGTATGTTTCATACTGTAAGCATTGTATACTTTAAACGGTAAATCATATAAAAGATAAAGTAGTTATCACATGATAGCTCACAACTTTGTGCTTTAATAGCAACATTAAATAAGTGTTTTCTTATAGCATCAATTCCGTAGTTCAAGGTTGCCTTTTTCTTTAATATGACTTTTGTTGTACTACCTCTTATTTCAAATAAATGTGCCATAGACCATTCGACGACGAACTCCTTACATTAGTTACTAACTGTCTTTGTTTGAGCAGGTAAACAACTGGTTTGTTGACCAGTGATATACCTATTTTTAACTACAGAGTCTTTAAAACAATAATGTTCCCCATTAGGACAGCGGTAAGTCTACGGATTTACAACGTTAAAATCACAAATTTGATTCCCCTCGGTGGACACAGCAAATAGTCCAATGTGGCTTTACTATAAGAAAAACACGCACAATCAAAACAATAGTATGATTTTTATTGCTTTCGATTTGCTACTGAGTTACATTTGCGACAAAACTCATCTTCAAGATAGATCGACTCAATTAGTGATATTTTCTCTTTAAAAATGGTCGGTCATCTTTGTTTTTTTAGTCGCTTACAACACCCAAACTTTATGGTTAGCGATTCATTGCACAAAAACGCATTCCGCACTTTCAGATTGTGAATTATTTACAAGCACGATGTTTGAATCCCATTATCCGGTAACAAAAAAGTAGCCTAAAAATTGGTAGTGGGTATAGTTAGCTAGCTGGCTTCCATCTGGTTTATTAGTTTATCAGATCACAATTAGAGACAACTATTCACAGATAGGCATTCCGTAAGTTTGCACGAAAACTTTAAAAATAAACAAGACAAAAAATAGGAAATTAAATCACCGTGTAAAAACACTAGACAAGAATGTGTTCACATCTTATTTATTTTGTTACAACTGTGATAACTTCCGGAGAATAAATATCAGCAAAAGTAGTGAAAAATACGACATATATGAATAACAGTTTTCTGGTGGGCCAGCATTCAGCTTATGAACTTAAAACCCAGGACTTGATTCTTTGCAGTGGGCAGAATTTATGTACTTTATTGTGTAGATTTGCGGTAAAATAAACAATCCATGACAAATAATTTCAAACTAGAGAGACACTATTGGCAATCGGTGAGCGTATTCGTGGAGGAAGTGATTTAATATCCAATTTCTAACTTAGAAGACACGTTTGGTCAGTTTATTTCTAAACGAAGCTTTCCCATACATTTTTAAAGTTCTTCATAAAGATTTATACTCATTACGATATCTGATATTGGAATTGCTCATTAGAGTTATTGAATTCGAACTAGTTTCCAAGCTATAAAGTAGTAAAACTCACCTACTCACCCGTGCAAAATTCCAGAAGAAACATGATCCAGAATATAGGATACAGTTCCTCAACTTTATAAAGCCGTTAGCTCCGTGGTTTTCGCGAATTTTGCCAGTAGAAACTGCCGAGAAAGAAACACTTAATTATCATTGTCTTTAATATGGAGGTTTCTGCTTGGGATCGCAGATAAGAAGCCAAGTTGGTTGCAGGAGTTGTCTGGTATATAAAGAATGAGGCAGTAATTTTGATACAGCAGCACGAGTAGAAGCAGTAGCAAAGGCAGTAGTATAGTGGAAGCAATTGTTTTGTTTTATTTAAAACACAGAGACGCTTATCTGAGTAGAATTTATATTGTACTTCTAATTTGCATACTGTAAACTACGACACCTCTTTATAGTTCACACAGTCTCTCAAATTCGGTACGCATTGACTCGTAGTGTTACAATAAGCTGGATAAATTATATATGGAGACTTTTACACAAACCGAAAATGAACTTTGGTTTCCATTCTAAAAATCAGCCTGAAAATGGTATTTAATATAAATATGATAATTAATTGAAGTTAAAAATACATTTATATTCAAATGAAAATTTAAAAATTAAAGAAATAATAAAACTAGTGAAACGACGATCAAGTTTCTAATAAAAAATACATTATATCAAATCAACAAAAACAGAAATTTGTGTATGTGTTTGTAAGATAATCACAGTTGAATTGTTATCACTCTGTTAGTCAACAGTCTCTTATCTTTTCTTTTTTACGTATAATATGCTTGTACTGTTATCCCCAAGTTGATATTATTGTTTAAGGATAAAAAGTAAAGATGTATCGGGTCCCCGTTTTTAATACTACATTTCCAGGTCTCTGGAAATAAATATAGAGATGTTTGTTTTTGAATTTCACCCAAAGCTAATCGAGAGCTATCTGTGCTAGCCGTCCCTAATTTTGCAGTGTAAGACTAGAAGGAAGGCAGCTAGTCATCACCACCCACCGCCAACTCTTGGGCTACTATTTTACCAACGAATAGTGGGATTGACGATCGTCACATTATAACGCCCCCACGGCTGAAAGGGCGAGCATGTTTGGCGCGACGGGGATGCGAACTCGCGACCCTCAGATTACGAGCCTTAAACCACCTGGCCATGCCGTGCTTTAAATATAGAGAAAATTATCTTGTTCCATGTTATTCTATGTAATATCATTTCCTTCTTCCATATTAGGCTATGTAGGACATTATTGTATTTTTTGTTAGATACCAAATAATCCTATCTTGTTCCATGTTAGACTATAGAATAATGCTGTACTATTTTATATTAAAATATAAAATAACAGAACCTTGTTCTACACTATACTGTGGTGTAACACTATTTTCTTCCATGCCAGACTAAAGAGATTCATGTTAAAGTATGCAGTAACATGATGAATACTCTGCCTAAACAATCTATCAAAGAATACGCAGTAACTTTTTCTTTCCATTTTATACTATGGAGTAGCATAAAATTGTTTCATATTATAGCAATATGCTTCACAAAATTCGCTGAGATGTTCAACATTCTTGGAAAATTTCAGGTTTCTTTGTTTTCTACAACTTTCACCTAATAAATTAGCTCATGGCATATTATTTTCTAAATTAATATTATTCCAGGAAGTTATTCTAATTTTTCTTTGGCAAACTGTTTAATTTTGTTAAAGCTGATCCTTTTAAATGAGCTTCTTTCATTTAGGAAGTAAACTCAATTCGTCCCCTGGTAGGACAGCAGTAAGTACACGAATTTACAAAGCTAATATCCAGGATTTGACACCCCACAGTGGATACAGTTGATGGCCAATGTGGCTTTGCCGTAAAACAAACAACAAAAAGTCAACCTGCCTTGCTTCTCAGGATACATGTACCCACTCTGATCTGGTTAGGTGAAGAGATGTAATATGTTGTAAGACATTCAGTTGATACTTTCTCAAGAGGCATACCTCTGGAGGTGAATTGTGTATTTACAAAGTATTTTTTTTCTAGGGTTAAAGAAGTATTTTTGTATTGGTCAGGCATTCCAGTACTAGAAGGATGTGGGGCATGTTCATGCCCTTAAAGAAAATTTTGAAAAATAATTGCTCTAACTTGAAATGTTAAATCATTTATACTATTTTATATTGTTTAACTATCATTTATTAAAAGTATTACTCATTTGCAAGTACTTCTTTCTGATTCACTTACCACAGCTATAAGCAAATAAGTGACGAATGGCCCAAGATGGCCCAGTAAACCTAAAGTAAAAACATAGGCGACATGTAATCTTGCCAACGTCTGTTAGGATTAAAACCTGTCAGTTGCCATGCCTGTAAACTTTCTCCACACTGTCATATTTTCAAATATTACAAGCTCTTCAGTGATATTTCCACTGGCACAACGGTGTGTCTTCCGGCTTACAACGCTATAAACTTGGTTTCAATACCCGCAGTGGGCAGAACATAAACAGTCCAAAGTGTGGCTTCGTGCTTAATCAAAAGCCAATAATTGTCAGCGATATTAATACTATTTCCAAATCTTACAAAATAAATAGTATTTCAATTTGAGATAAAGCTGATTATTTTTAAAAAGCAGAAGATATTCTTATGAAATTCTACTAAATTTGTTAAAATGAATTGTAAAGATATCTAATGAAATTTAAGAAAGACAATATTATCAGTAAAATACAATGCAATATCTTCCAAATATTTTTATAGTTTGCCTAAAATATATCAAGAAGTATGTCTTTTATGACTAATAGATTCTAAAATTGTAAAGTATTATCATTTTAATAGGTTTCTTCATTGAATTTTGAAGTTTACCAATACTAAGTACATTTTAAAAGACAGTTTCGAGCTTTATCATGAAATACAACAATTGAAGTTTTATAGTAATGTGTACTGTACCAATTTTGATGTAAAATCGTTACATATGCACATACCTCAAAAAGAAACTTAACAGTTAAGACCTGATCTGTTTTACAATGACAATGCTAACAATGTAGCTATCCCAAGATTTGTGGTTTGATGAAATACAGATGATCTTGAGTCTTGTCTATCCAAAATATACACATCCATGTACCCCAGTGTCCCTACTACCATTATTTTCCGCCTATGCTTATTACATTGTTCACACATCACACAGTAGATTCAACACTAATAAGTAAAATTAAAATATTCTTTTGGCGTAAAGGTAGTATTAGAAACTTTTGACTAACCTATATTACACAATACTTTGGATGTTTTCAGAAAATGGTAAAAACAACTTTAACAAAAGTTTGGAAAATTAAATAAGGAAAAAAATTCATTCTCTCCAACCGGATGAAACTAGAGTTGGGAAACCACTGAAGGAAGAAAGACCTGGATGAGACGGCGTGTGATTCAGTCATAAGCATGGAGGATACGCTTGTGCCGATATCAGTTGGCGAAAGATAAACCCGTTTTAATTCCCCTGGGAGTGGTTGTAGTTGTTACCATTAAACTAAAATCTATAAAAACGTATTACAAATCGGGTTAAACGAATAGGTGTATCTGTGAGAGGACCTAAAGATGGATGTGTATTTAAAAATATCCTAGGGTCAGATCTTCATTACAAGAGACAGCGATATATCAGATTTAATATACCCAGTAAATAGACAGATTTTTTTGCTGTGAAAATGAACGTTTTAAAATAAAGATCATGGCTGCTATCTCTAACTAAACAGTTGTTGATGTTTTCAAGTTAAGCACAAAATTCACACTGGGTTCTGCCCACCACGAGTAACGAAATCCGGTATCTAGTGTTGTAGGTCCCAAGTGTTACGTATTTTTTAATGTTTTGAATTCTTCGTAGATTAAACGCAACAGAAAAACGCAGATAACAGCTTGTATAATTTATTACACTAACCTATTAACAAATATAACAGATATAACATAAACTATATAATAATAGTGACAGATATTAAGTTATAACATTCGAAATTAATTACAAATCAAAATAATATTAGTTTCAAACTTCAAAATAAATCACAACACAAAACGGTACTGGCCTGCATCTAATACAATAAATTAAAATGAAAGTCTCAAATTCCAGTCTAGGGTGTGAATTTGGTCCCACGAAGAGATTCCGAAGCAGTTCACAGTTCAATAAATTCGCCGACTCTCAGCACAAGCAGTAATTCAGATGTATCGTAGAGATTGACGAAATAAAATCACGGCTTCCGTAGATCTAATTTCAATCACAAATCCAAGTTGAATATTCACAGCAAACACTTAATCTTTCTCAAATAACTAACTTTCTTCTTTTGAAATGAAACTGGTGTTTGAATCTCACTCTTTGTCTTCGAATAAAACTAATGACTGAATCTCTCTCCCTCGAATAAAACTGATGGCTGATGACTCTCACGTCACCGTCTTTTTTATACCGATAGGCCTATTTCTCGAACAATCACGCAATTTCCATACAATTCCAGAGCTATACACGCATATCCGTTCTTGCACGAGACTACACGTCTAGACGGAAGTCACCAGCACTCATTTACAAACATGTGATTGGTCTACTTAATTCGAGAAAGTTCTAAAACGTTACCCTAAATAAATAACATATTTTAGTTTAAACTTCGAAACAATAATATCAATATGGAAAAATGAATAATACAAATGAAAATTCAAACACAATACGACATGTTGTCGTTTACAAAATATTTATACATATACATAACACAAGACATGCTGCTGTACCACTGTGGCTGGGGTAACATATACAAAAATGACTACTACAAGGGTTGATAAGGTGTCATTGAAATAAGAAAACATTTGTTCGACATGGCAGTTGCATGTTAAAACAGGGGGACGATCAGGGTTATTGTCTGCGATTTTTTGAAACATATTTTCAATTTTTTATTTTTTAAAAGAGTTTTAAAGCTGAAGGGGAGTATCTTTGTTGTTAATGAAATTGATGTTGATCACCCAGTGGTGCAACGACAAATTTTCAACGCTACCATCCAAAGTTTAATTCTCAGCAGTAGACACAGCAAACAGTTGAATATAGCTTTTTTCTAGAAAAAAAAAAAGGCAATGTTGACTTTTGTAAATTCATTGCAACTAAAAGTGAGTTTACCTAGCGTTACCCTCTTACAGAACAGTTGAGAGTGAGTTTCTCCATTGTTGTTGCTTTTCCAAAACATGTGCTATCAATTTTACTATCAATGTAAACAGAAATGAACATCCCCCACTAAAATATAAATTGCATGAATGTTTAAGTTTTTTCCGAAACATTTTTTTTTTATCATCGATGAAGTTTCTGCTTGTTATTTGAAGTCACTATAGTTCATGAAAGTGAAAGAAACTTTCATTTATAACTCAGAAACCTATATTCAGTCTCTTTAAAATTAAGATGTTAAAAGTTAATCTGTTTATATCTTTATTCGACCCAAAACGGAAATTCATATACAAAAAGTTAGATAAAAAGTACAGTAGCACCTCAATTTGTTTTAACTGAGAAGCTGCAAAAGCTATTTGTATTTCTTTCCCGCTATTGGTCGAAACCCGAATTTAAATATTACACACTTTGAACTTGATCGTTCAGTCATCGAGAGAGGTTGAACAATAAAGTATGTGTGTATTTATACTTCTGCAATTAGGCATTTACACCTATTACAAACATATTTGTAACTAAAAACATTATATTCACATTTTACAATAGATTAATTGAAAGAAAACTAGATAATTACATAAACAAAACTTGAATATTATCACGGCCTCAACTTGTCTTGATTTGTAGTATCTCAGCCATTATGTGCTCTTATTTACACTGAAATTAATATATTAAAACTATAAATTCTTATAATATTGCTTTTCAATTATATTACCAAGAAACCGAAGTAATGTTTCAGAAGATTTGTGATAATCAATATTTAGTTACATTGCAGAACTAACAACATGCATTATTTACAGAAGAAAAAATAACCAAAAAACTCATGATTTGTTCAAATTAGTAGCTTTCTGTGACGCATTGTGTTTGATTGACCGACCAGATCCGTGTAAAATCCAACATCGCATTGACCCAAAAAATGCAAGAGATTGTACCATGTTGTTTCATTGAATAAATATATAAAACATTCTGAAGGAAGATCGCTCCTTTACACTTTACCGTACACTAAAATTTTACTTTTGTTAAAAGTTTCACCCCAACAGATTTATAAAAAAACTGACAGATCTGATACTGCGGTCCGCAGAATTCGTTGTTTTTTTTGTTGTTGTTGTTTTGAATTAAGCACAAAGCTACACAATGGGCTATCTGTGCTCTGCCCACCACGGGTATCGAAACCCGGATTTTAGCGTGTAAGTCCGCAGACATACCGCTGAGCCACTGGGGGGCCCGCAGAATTCAACCATGATAAAAGGATTCTCTGTTGTTCTTAATAGTGAATAATAAATGTAAATAAATATTTTGAATGAAATAAAACTTTGTCATAAAAGCTTTGAGAGTCGTACAAGTGATGAACAGGAAGGATTTATATTTACAGCAGGGAAAATTAGGTGTGATATAAAAAATCCTCTTTTAAAGTTTCCGAGTGACTGATTTTTTTACTTAATTCGACAAAGTATTGTATATTGACTTTAGATTGGGGTTTCTGAAGTTTGTTGTAGTAACTGTTTTAAAGCAATTGTTCACAGACCTCTGTTATAGACAAGTGCTGCTATCTGTTGTATTTATTTTGAATTATCTAAGTTTCCAATTGAATTTACAAAATACTTTCATAAATATTTAAGTTCCCATAAAAAACAAGATTTTAAAAAATGTTTTAAAATTTATGAGTAATTACGTTATATTGAAATGGTTTTAAATTCGCAAACCAGCAAGTCACGTAACAACTGCATCGTAGCGAGAATTTAAAACATTCAAATGACGTAATACCGATAGCTCAATAGATGTGAATACCCATTGCATATCTGTGACCCGCGTTGCAGTAGCTAAGTTTATAGATTTTATGCCATTAGTGTTGAAATATTACGTTGTAAAAATTATTATAAAAATTTACTTTTATAAGATAAAACGTGACTGTACGTGGCAAGGCTAAAAAATCGTTTTAACATAAAATGTTAGGAATACATCAATGTTTTGCTGTTTTTTGAATTTCGCGCAAAACTACTCGAGGGCTATCTGCGCTAGAACGTCCCTAATTTAGCAGTGTAAGACTAAAGGGAAGGCAGCTAGTCATCAATACCCAGCGCCACCTCTTCGACTACTTTTTAACCAACGAATAGTGGGATTGACTTTAACCACATTATAACGCCCCTACAATTGAAAGAGCAAGTATGTTTGTCAAACGCCTTAACACGCTTGGCCATGCCGGGCCCTATAAATGTATCAAATTATAGTTAAAATTTTCCATCATCTCATTTATGAACGCAGTTGCAATGTAATAATACACAAAAGTCATACAATAGCTTGGATTAATAGTGCTTAGAAATTACGGAAGTGTCTAAGTAAAATGCTATTTCATATTTAATGATTTTGTGTTTCAGAACTACCTAACAAAAATCCACGTTTCGGGGCTGATGTCAATAAGTACTGTTGTTTGTTTTTACGAATTTCGCGCAAATTTACATGAGAGCTCTCTGCGCTAGCCATCTCTAATTTAACAGACTAAGACTAGCAGGAAGTCAGATAGTAATCAATTATTGAGCTGCTAATTTACCAACGAATAGTAGTTTTGAGTTTGTTTTTTTTAATTTCCCGCAATGCTACACGAGGAATATCTGCGCTAGCCTTACCTAATTTAGCAGTGTAAGACTAGAGGGAAGGCACCTGGTCATCACCATCCACCACAAACTCTTCTGTTACTGTTTTACCAATTAATTTTCGGATTGACCGTAACGTTATAACACCCCCACGGCTGAAAGGACGAGCATATTTGACGAATAGTGAGATTATCCATTACTTCTAACGCACCATGGCTGAATAGGCGAGCATGTATAGTGCGTCTGCGAGCGTCCTATCACCTAACCTCATGGTCATCGCTGGACTCAGTGTGGCATGATGTATTTAATGATAGGATGTTTTTAACACTCCTACGAAAAAAATATTTACATCCACTAAAGTGATACCCTTAGTGAATGTCTGAAAAGTCAAAATATTATTGCTCCTTAAAATATAAAGGGATAGGGTCAGTTAATGGCAATTTCATTTAAATACAAAATTAATAGCCTAATATTAATAACCTTTCAAGTTGCTCTGGGGCCTATTAGGCCCCAATTTTCGTAGGAGTGTTAAGTGGCCTGTTTTCTGTTTTTACTTCTTTATAAAGTATCTTCTACCAAAAGTGATTTGACGATAGTCGCATTGACCGCACCTTTAACTTGGGAATTGTCAACTTTAAGTTTACTGTAGGGCTACCAAAGGTTCGTTTGTTTTGGAATTTTGCACAAAGCTACTCGAGGGCTATCTGTGCTAGCCGTCCCTAATTTTGCAGTGTAAGACTAGAGGGAAGGCAGCTAGTCATCACCACCCACCCCCAACTCTTGGGCTACTCCTTTACCAACGAATAGTGGGATTGACAGTCACATTATACACCCCCACGGCTGGGAGGGCGAGCATGTTTAGCGCGACGCGGGCGCGAACCCGCGACCCTCGGATTACGAGTGCACGCCTTAACGCGCTCGGCCATGCCAGGCCTAGCTACCAAAGGACACGGTTTGTAAACAATAACCATATTGACTATATATTTTCGTTGTACTACTCTTTAATATATGTAAAATATATAAACATGTTCTTAAGAACTATTATATTCTAAAAGCAACTATAAGCATGAAGAATTATATTTTTATTATTAAAATGTAAACAAATTTACCTTATTCTTAATTCCACACTACTCATAGGGAAGTTTTTAAATGCTTAAGCACAAAATGTAATTCAACGTGTTTTTTTACTACAAGGCCCACCGCCATTAAAGCATGTCGAGATGTAAAAACAGATTAATCACTTGGGTCGAAGTCTATGATTCTAAATGTTTTGCGTTTCGTTCCCTGTCTTCTCATGGTAGCCTGATGTTCGTACAACAATGTTCACGAACAAGCTTAGCTCCCTCAACATTGGAGAGTCAACTTGAGACTGTTGTTTTGATGATATAAAATGGTTCAACGAGACTTGGACAAGAGATGAAACTAACATTTGAATAGGTGTTACAACTAGATTGATTGGTTAGGGATTCGGTGAAATCAGCAGGATGTTTATATGGCTTGATGCCAAAACTAAATATAGCTGAAGATAGCGTACTTCTCTGTAACGTCAGAGGAGCTAATAACCAAGGCTGTTAAGACAACTCGGTTCTTCCTACTACAGTTAAGAAAGGGGCACATTTCGCAACTTGAAATGTGGAATAAGAAAATATATATTACTGGAAATTAACGATGAATAGGAAATACTACCAGAAACAATCCCAAAATTTACAAGCAATTATTTTTTCGCAAATAACTATTTACCACTCACGTTAACACACTTATAAAAACAAAAACACACTACCCAGTAGTGGTGTTTAACACTTTCTCTTAATAGAAATTATACTTTTTAAACTTGTACCAAGTTTTGTGTCTAGACAAATCTTTCTGATCGTCAGAAAGAAACATAACATTATATTCTAACCATGATAACGATTAAAAATATTTTCCTAGCACAAAAAGTATTTATCAATTACTGATAAAGGATCTGGCGAATTTCTTGCCTCTCGGCAAGTTGTACATCTTATACAACCTTAAGATATTTATCTTCAAATTGTGAACGGAAGTCAACACACTGAACTATTTTTACATTTTACCTGTTACAACACTGGGAATACAGAAAACTACGGGAAAATCACTTAAGTAAAATACATAAGCCAAAGTAGTAAGTAGTAGAATTCACTGCAATATAAAGGAACTTTGTAACAAAAAATACGAACCCGTTAAGTAATTCGGTATATAAATAGTTCAGAAATATGAGAGAATTCACATAGCACAATCAAGAAAATATATCAGATAAATCTCAAATACTCGCACTTCTAATAAAAGCACAATAAACTTCAAAGTGTGAAAATCTAGGTTAACTGTAATAAAAAATGAAATTATTAACATGAAAATAAAGCTAATATTTTCCATCATTAAAAAAATCTTTAGAAATATTTAAACACGTTAAAGACTATTTGTTCCGTACATCATAAGACGAAAAAATTGTCACTTTTCATTCAACATGAGTACTTTGTTTTACTTTAGCTATAGAGCCGTTTGTTTTTGGATACTGATCTATCTAACAAATTAAGGAACACATAAAGTAACGTATTTAAAAAGATTGAGAGAAACTTCAGTATTGTCTCTAGTGGCACGGAAGTTTTTAGTGTACATGCACCTTCTGGGACTCGAGATAAACAGTTACCACTATCTAAAAATAACATTACATTGTGTTATATGTGGAATGTTTTTGTTCATAAGGCGATGAATTACTTTTGATAGGGTAAGACTAACCGAAAACAATAAACATGAAGCGTATAACAAAACTAATGCTCTTCCACAAACTAACATATTACACATCAGAATGGAAATCGTGGTTTGTATTTTGGTACATTAATGTCTCGCACACAAGTCTGAAGTATCTATAAATGGGAGGTTCAGGACTGGTGTACAAAGAATAAATATATCCAGGAGAGAAAAAAAGGAAGAGAATGAAACAAAAGTTAATTTTATATGCAAAAAACGGCTCTTTTGGGCTCAGAAAACACTTCAAATAGAAGAGCGAACAACGTTTCGACCTTCTTCGGTCATCGTCAGGTTCACAAAGAAAGAGGTAACTGGCCGGAAGCTGACCACATGTTTGGAAGGGGTTGTATAACTGAGTGTCGCAATGTAGAGGGCGCGGTTTGATGTTTGAATATATAATTTTATCTATAATATTAATATAGGTATAATGGCGTTCCTTTATATTGGTTTATTTTGGGTTTAAGTTGTTGTATAAGTAAGGCTTCTTTAATTTTTCGTTTGTTTATGTTTGTTTCTTTATTTAGTATTTTAGTGTTTTCTATGGTTATGTTGTGTCCATTTGACTTGCAGTGTTCGAAAACGTGTGAAGGTGACTTTTTATGTTCTTTGAATCTGGTTTCCATTTTTCTACTTGTTTCTCCTATATAGAAGTCGTGGCAGTTATCACATTGTATTTTATAAATAATGTTGGTGTGGTGTTTGTCAGTGTAGTTCTTACATAGTATAGACCTTAGTTTTGTGCCTGGTTTTTGAATAGATTTAGTGTTAACTGGAATGTTATATTTTGTTACTAGTTTTTGCCAAATGTTGGTTATTTGTTTGCTGATGTCAGGAATATATGGTATACAGCAGTATATGGTTTCGTGATTTTTTGATTCGTGAGATATATTTACTTTTGTTGGTTGATTTTGCTTTCTGTCTGGGTGTGTGCGTATAATGTTTTCTACGGTTTGTGGAGGAAACTTATTGATGTTGATGAAGTATTGTTTTATTTTATCTAATTCATCGTTAATTTTATCTGGTGAGCATAGTTTTATGGCTGTGTTTATCTGGTTTCTTAGTATGTTGAGTTTTTGTTTTGTTTCATGTGCTGAGTCCCAAGGAATGTATAGTCCAGTATGGGTGATTTTTCGGTGGATTTCTGTTTTGAATTGTGTGTCGGTTCTTATAATTTTGAGGTTAAGAAATGATATTTGATTGTTTTCTTCCTGTTCACATGTGAAGTTAATGTTGGGATGTATAGAGTTAATGTGAGTGAAAAAGTTAAGTATGTGTTCTATAGATTCGAATCCCGCAACCGTGTCATCTACATATCTGTACCAGTATAGTGGTGGATGTAATGCTGTATTAATTGCTTGTGTTTCTATTTGTGTCATAAAAATATTGGCTAGAACTGGCGATACTGGGTTGCCCATGCTTAGGCCATTTGTTTGTATATAGTTGATGACACGGTTGCGGGATTCGAATTTCTAGATGACACGGTTGCGGGATTCGAATCTACAGAACACATACTTAACTTTTTCACTCACATTAACTCTATACATCCCAACATTAACTTCACATGTGAACAGGAAGAAAACAATCAAATATCATTTCTTAACCTCAAAATTATAAGAACCGACACACAATTCAAAACAGAAATCCACCGAAAAATCACCCATACTGGACTATACATTCCTTGGGACTCAGCACATGAAACAAAACAAAAACTCAACATACTAAGAAACCAGATAAACACAGCCATAAAACTATGCTCACCAGATAAAATTAACGATGAATTAGATAAAATAAAACAATACTTCATCAACATCAATAAGTTTCCTCCACAAACCGTAGAAAACATTATACGCACACACCTAGACAGAAAGCAAAATCAACCAACAAAAGTAAATATATCTCACGAATCAAAAAATCACGAAACCATATACTGCTGTATACCATATATTCCTGACATCAGCAAACAAATAACCAACATTTGGCCAAAACTAGTAACAAAATATAACATTCCAGTTAACACTAAATTTATTCAAAAACCAGGCACAAAACTAAGGTCTATGCTATGTAAGAACTACACTGACAAACACCACACCAACATTATTTATAAAATACAGTGTGATAACTGCCACGATTTCTATATAGGAGAAACAAGTAGAAAAATGGAAACCAGATTCAAAGAACATAAAAAGTCAACTTCACACGTTTTCGAACACTGCAAGTCAAATGGACACAACATAACCATAGAAAACACTAAAATACTAAATAAAGAAACAAACATAAACAAACGAAAAATTAAAGAAGCCTTACTTATACAACGACTTAAACCCAAAATAAACCAATATAAAGGAACGCCATTATACCTATATTAATATTATAGATAAAATTATATATTCAAACATCAAACCGCGCCCTCTACATTGCGACACTCAGTTATACAACCCCTTCCAAACATGTGGTCAGCTTCCGGCCAGTTACCTCTTTCTTTGTGAACCTGACGATGACCGAATAAGGTCGAAACGTTGTTCGCTCTTCTATTTGAAGTGTTTTCTGAGCCCAAAAGAGCCGTTTTTTGCATATAAAATTCTCAACAAGTGGGTTTCTCGACATCACTGATTGAAACAAAAGTTAACAAACAATATTTCTCTTCACAAAAATGTGTGCAAGATACTAATTTCCAATCTACTGGACAGCCTCTACTCTAAATGATAGCTGGGGAAATTCGTAGCTATTTCGGATACTACCTTAGTACATACATTTAACGCAAGAGTAGTTTAAAAGAAGTAAAGCACTAACAATAACAAAAAACAACATGCAAAGAAATATTTTCTTGACTTTGATGAAAAGTATTATTAGTATCCAAGGTTTTCACTTTTAATACAAAACTTTATTTGTACACAATCCCTAGCGGGGTTTACAAAGCACTTCAACATTATAAAAGTAGGAGTCCAATACTTCTATAAAACTGGAATTGCTTATTAACATTATTTAACCACACTGCACAAAGTAGAATTTTATTTTTCTCGAGTAAACCATAAGTAATCCAAACATCAACTTTTACCTTTTAATTTGGCATACCACACGACCAATCACAGAAAATGTATATTACCTTTGAAAAGAATGTCTACAGATGGAACATCTTAAAACTAGTTGCAAAGTAATTTTGATTTTAAATTACTGATGTGATAAAAGTGTAAACCCAAGTCTGATATTTTATTCTAGTATATCTTCCCATTCTCTTAAGAACACTTTGTTGAGCAGTATACCACTTTTTCTTAATTTAAGATTTTAAGTTCTTTTGTAAGATCTACAATTCAAGTAATATTTATGCTGACTGCAGCGTTAGTGGGCCATTGGCTTTGTTGAAAATTAAAACCATCCTTCACTGCCACTATAAAGCAGAAAATATGAAAAAAGTATTTATTGTTTTCAAAAATGAAACAACACCTTATGGGATTCATGGACTTCGAAACCCCAAGGTTCAGGCATATCCCCATTCTATAATTGTTAACCATGAGGAGAGGAAACCAGCCAACAGCATGTGTCACCAACATAAATATTCTAACCAAACTGTGGAGCTACCAGTAACTTTTATATTGTACCTACACATTAATGAGTCGAATGTGTTAAAAAGTACACTGCAAGCTCGAACCTTCCAATCTGCAAGGCCATACACAAACATAATACAAGTAACAGCAAAATGAGTGGCCAAAGTATAGAGATATCACAAACATATCTTACACTTTACGATAAGATTTATTACTTTTAATGACACTTGCTGAACTGAGATTGGCATTATACATATAATTACAGCAAAATTTATTCAACTGAATTTTTTTTCTAAAAAAAGGTGTTTTATTAATTCACACAAAATTAATAAAAAAACCAGTCTTACACAAAGATATTTATCCATACCACGCACAACACAATTCTGATAAGAGGTTCCCAGTAATGCTTCAAGAGTGAAGATACAGTGCAGCTTCTGATTAAAACTATCAAGTGAGTGTAGTGAACAACTGACTTATTAGTTGTCCAAGCTCTGTTCGTGATCTGCTGTTTAATATTAATAAAGTTACATCACATAGAATAACAGTTTAGAATGTTCAGTATTAAGATTAAGATTCTCTAAATGCTATAGTAAATGTTTTCATATATATTTTGTTTAAAAAATCAGTACTGAAATAAAAAAATAATAATTACACAGGAATTAAAACTGTGTATACATAACAACTTTACACTTTTATTTCACACAAGTCATCCATGCCAGAACAGTCAGTTATGAAAATTTTAAGTTTAACCTAAACAGATGTACACCTACTTTCAGAAACAGTAGTACAGTGACTGTAAGTCAATAAAAAGACAAAAACTGTATGTAACACAAATATTTTTCATAATAAAAGATCCAAGAAGCATTTACATGCAGAAATCCATTTTCTACATGTAATTAACTTCCTTTAATAAAATAAGCTAAATATAACAGTTTGTGCAATTTTCTACATTATGCAAAAAATACTTTACCTGACAAAAAATCAGTTGCAAAATAATTTACACTTAAAAGTTAATTACATTATACAGTGGTGAGTTTTGCTTCTTACATAATTTTTAAATACAATAATTGTATTACTTTGGAATTTATTTTAAAAAAATTTAATGGCTGTTAATAAAATTAGAGAATTTTCTTTACAATTTAGTTTCTATTTTGTATTAGTCAGCTAGTTGATAAAATGATCTTTTTCCCCTCAAAAGTAGCTGTCAAAATACTATACAGATTTGTCTCAAAACTGATGTATAATAAGAAAAAAGAAAATTGTACAATTTTTTTTGTTGATTTTGATGTTGTATGAAGAAGCAATGAAATTATCCTAAAATAAAATGAGTGTATCATGACTCTTCATTTCCTGAATCTTCATCATCTTCATTATATTCCTCTTCTTCCTCTTCATCATCAAAATCATCTCCATAATCATCAACATAGAAGTCTGTCATGTCTGTCTCAAACTCCTGTGGTCTAGGTTTCTGTCTAATGCAGTATTCATCTAAAGTTGTTGGCACAACAACATTATCTTTCTCGGCTTCTGACCTACTTGCTACAACCTGTTTTCTGTAAAAACAGAAAATCGCATTAGTATGTTTATACTTAGACTGTTTGTTTTGAAATTAAGCACAAAGCTTCATGACAGGTATCAAAACCGAGTTTCTATCATTGCAAGTTTGGGGATATATCCTTGTGCCACTTTAGGGCTTATACTTAGAGAATATATTTAGCATGTGTATAGGTTCTTGTTAATAGAATTGTAACAATTCACCAAAATTATGTTTCACTAGCCATGTGCTGCAGTTTGGTTTTCTTTTTGTTAATATCCTTTATTCAACGTAAAAACAAGCACTTTAAATAATATAGAGTAAAAATATACTTTTTTATGCATACGTTTGATTAATCTATGTACAGTACAATCATTCTAAAGTAAAACTAGATATTCTTATTAACAGGCACTGAAAATTCTGTTAGTCTGGTATCAAATTATTTGATAGAGGAAACCAAATTGCCATGCCCTATGTCAATAATAGCCAACTGAAAATATTGAACAGAGGGCATGCCTTTGTCCTACAAATTAGCTGTTTCAAAATGTTCTGGGTTTAAAATTAAAATAGAGTAAAAAGTTACAATTAAAAAAAAGTAAGATATGCAAGGTAGAGGTAAATTATACAATTTAAAACAACAATAAACACACATTAAATAAAATATATCCTACAATAAACAAACGATTCGTTTGGATTTTGTGCACTATCTGTTCCTAGTTTAATGGTGATAGAAAAGAGGTAAAACATCTATCTAGTCAACACTACCTGCCATCAACTCTTGGGTTATGCTTCATTAATGAGTAGTGGGATTGATGATAACTGAAAAAGTGAGCATGTTTAGTGATAGGGGGGGAGAAATTCAAATTCTCAGAATGTGAATTGAGCTCCAAAAACAAAGGAAATTAAAGGTAAATGCTCATAAGAGTTTATTTTTACTCTCATTTTCTGTATGCACTAAAGTGCATAGTATTTCTCCATAGAAACTTCAGGAAGAATACCAAATGAAATTAAACAATCAAAGGGTAAGAGAAATAATAAAAGTAGCTTGAATATTTATGGTTAAAAATATAAAACTGTTCTCAGCCACCATGTATAAATCCTATCTTTAGGATTCTAGTTTAGGTTTTGTAACCAAAGATACGAGAACTCTCAAGGTACTGTAATAATCCCAGACATGTATAAAAAGGAAAAGGACAAGTTTGACACTAAACATAAAAAGTGCTTCTTCCACTACCCTAACCAGTAATGGATGGACTTTCAAATCAACTAAAAGCTACATCACTATTACTGGGAAGTTTATAAAACAATTGGAAAATGAAAAATTCTATGTTAAAAATAATAAAACTAATCCTCTGCAATGGGCTCGGTATAATATCCAAAAGTTTGCATACACATTAAGAAATCATGCTATAACTTTTGAAGCAGTATTTGTATCTTCAGAAAATTTATCAGCCTGTCTTTAATGAAGTATTTTTAATAACAATTTGTTTGTGAAAATACTTAATCTCTTATAACTACTCCAAGTGCAGTGCATTTTTCATATTATGATTTTCATAAAAACAAAAATAGTATTCTTCATTCCAAATACCTCAAATATTTTTGTTTAATCTCTAAAACCTCCTAAATACATTTGACATTTGTTTTCAGTAAGACTATATTTTGTATGTTGTTTTCTCCACCCCAACTTCATGTATATGTATACAGATTATTACTATTTAAAAATACGTTATTAAACTTAATTTTCTTAAAATATAGAATAGGTAAAGTAAAGCAAACAATCATCTCTTCTAGTTACAACCTTTGAACTTAATTGCTGATGGACATAGGTTGCTGAGCCATTTGAAATTTTACACCTTAAGGATATATATATATATAGTTGAATAACCAAAAAATAAAGTACTACATTGATACCACAGAATTCCACTATAATTTATGACTTTAATAAGCAAATAGTATTAAGTTCTAAAAAATTATGAAACCTGGAGAAAACTAATTATACAACCTACCTCCTTGAAATTTTTTTTAAAGAAATTAAAATGGCTGAGAATACCACGAGGGGAAGATCCTAAGCTATCAACAAACCATATATTGCAGAAGAGTATATAAGGGACTGTTTCCTAAAATGGAAACAGGTGAACAGGGACACTATGTTTGATTCAGTGCATAAGCCAAGTATCAGCAAAGTAAAAAGAGGTTTTTATTTGATATTCTACCTTCTTGTTAAAAGTGTATGTAAGCAGATGTTTACAAAAATTAAAAACAGGTGGGCATGGTCACTCAGTTCAAGTCAATAAATGTAGCAATATTTCAGCAAATAGAAAAGACAGAAGGTTCTTATTTAATATTCTATTTTGTAAAAATCAGTAACTGAAGTTCTTAATTTGTACAAAACTATAGACTTAGTATTTTTGCATCACAAACATCTAATTTTTACGATAGCTTCATTCAATGCCATGCAATTCACAAAATTAAATATTTACTTTACAATTAAGAAATTAACTTGTATATAAAGTTCAAATTATAATCTACAATTTGGAGCCAAATTTATTAACACAAGTTCATAAAATAGTATTTTTATAAAATTTTGAATGCAAATAAACATACTCCATAACATGACCTTTGATTCATGACCAATCACAAAAGGGTTAAAGGAATCAGACATGGCTAAGCACGTGTCTAACATACTGAATGAGAAAGTTTCTTCTTGAGAATTGAAATAGTTTAACAATCCAGTAAAATTAAACCTAAAATAACTCTCACTCCAAGTGCAATGCTTGCAAACATACTGTTAAATTTACTGCTCAAAAAGACCTTAATGTGTTGCAAATGGATAAGTTTTTAGAGTAAGTTAAAAAGGTAACTTCCCTAATTACAGAAGTTCAATGACAAGTGCTAAACTGAAATCAAATCAATGTATTTTTAAGCTTTTTCAGTACAAACTGATTTAAGACATTCCAACCAGGTGGAATTTAATTTTAACATAATGTTTTGTTACTTGGAATAGCTAATTGCAAATTTAGCAATATTTATAAACAGAGAAGTTTACATGAATGATTATATTAGGGTATTTGATATTTTGTTCTATAAAGTTGATGTTTAAGTCACAATTTAAAAAAATAATTTCCAGTTTCTTTAAAAGCACACAGTACTGATCATTTTGCATTTACTATGCTAACAAATTATTATAGTCATATCCAGGGGAGTAGATCCTGGGGGAGATGGGTGGGATACATCCCACCTTCATTTTAGGTGGGGGGTATGGTGCATACAATCATCCCCCCCTACAGTTTGGTCTGTTGAGTTGTTTCATTGCATCACAGGTCTACAAATTGTGTGTTTGTTTTTGTGATTCTCGTATTCTTACCAATCGAATTACATAATTAGGCCTAGATGTAGGCTTTTTCAGAAGCCAAAATGTACATTTTTAATATAGGCGTCCTTCTAAGCTTTTTGATCTAAGCAATAGTTGGTAAGTATCAGTTAGTAGGCCTAAGTATAAATGCAAGGCTTGCAAGCAATATCACAGAATCTACCTACGTCTTGTATGTAGTGTAAGTAAAATTTCATCACAACAGATTGAACAGAGCATGAAATTCAGAATCAGTACTTCCAAGCGTAAACTTCTGTGATCTAGATCTGGCAGGCCATTTGTAGCTTGTAACTGCATCAATCTTATGTGTACATAGTGCAGTTTTCCTACGACATTTGTTCTTATACATGTCTAGCTGGTTTTATTGTTGAACACCTTACTCTCCTTAGCTGCTGATCATAGTGTACATTTAGTGTACAGTTAACGACAGAATAGGGCCACTCGGATCCAGATGTGCCCTACATCACCCCCCTCTGCTCTCTTTACTCTGAGCCTCGATTTTACAACAGGACTCATTATACCTGTATTTGTGGCCCTCATTAATCACTGCCCTCTAATAAAGTGCTGGTGCTTTATGGTAAAAGAACAATATATTCTCTTATCGCAGATTGTAAAAATATTGTATTTTCTTGTATAATTAGAACACAAAAGGAGCAATTTCAATAGCCTGAAGTCTCTATTCAAATTGTATTGCAAGTTTTTTTAAGGTGTTTTTATTTAATAGACGTACTTATAGACATTATGTCACAACATGTTTGCCTTTTGATGAGTTTTAACAAGAATATAATATATTTGTGATTAAGTATTTTTCGAGACGCTTGCAATTACTTGTGTTGTAACTAGCACACATTATTGTCCCAGCAATGCCCAGGCAGTCAATCGGCTCGGTAGTCACTGTAAATTCGTGCATTTGACTTAAATACATTGTACAGTTTAGTCCTACTTCCATTCTGTTCTATCTTCTTTCGTTGTACATTAGAGTTCTTCAATAAAGACTGTATTTTAGCCTGTTGAGTCACCTGGGAAACAGATTCCAAATAAGACAAGCAAGCACCTGAAACTGTTTGATATTAGACAGTTCTGCAAACCAGTTACTGGTACTACAAGTGACAATGCAGATGCAGATATTTCAACAACCTCAAGCAAAGGAATAGAAACTTGCCATACAGAAGAAATACCATGTTCATCAGAGGACAAGACTGAAAATGCTTGTGCAACTATTGCACATCATGAACCAAACAGTTGTGAAACAAGTTTGTGCAGAAATGAAAAATCTGACACTCCACAGATACAGTGTGGAAAACCATATCATCCAGACGCACATCTAATACCATAACAGAATGCAAAATCTCAAAATATCAACTTCCAGAGTAAGTGGTTTGACAAGTTCCTATGGCTGCACTTTGACAATCAGACTCAAAAAATCATATGCTTTCATTGTGCCAAAGTGGAAA
This sequence comes from Carcinoscorpius rotundicauda, assembly GCA_011833715.1. Taxonomy (NCBI): domain Eukaryota; kingdom Metazoa; phylum Arthropoda; class Merostomata; order Xiphosura; family Limulidae; genus Carcinoscorpius; species Carcinoscorpius rotundicauda. The sequence goes on from CM022392.1 coordinate 125,213,842, forward strand.
ATAAAGGCCTTTTTACATGTAAATTGGAGAGGCCAGTGGAGTATACCTTCATTTCCACTAGTTTTTGCAACTAAAAAAAGGCAAAACAGAAATTCAACAAACACCAATCCTCCTCTCAGCACAGATTTACTATATCTCCAGAAGGTTCACTTGATGCAACTCCAATGACTGTACAGCTACATAATGGAAAAAAAGAAGCAGCAGGAAGAACGCAAAAGACATTTAGCCAAAATATTCAGAAGTTTACATTTCCTACTGCATCAAGGTTTAACATTACATGGACACACTGATACAGAGGGGAACTTCGTGCAGTTAATGAATCTCCTGGAAGAGAAAGATCCTAAGTTGATGACCCACGTGTCAAAAAAATCACATTCACATTACCCCAGGCTCAGAATGAAATAATGAAGATGTTCAGCCATCAAATACTAAGGAACATAGCACACAAAATGCAGCAAAGTAAAATATTTGCATTAATGATTAAGGGCACTCAAGATGTTACAGGTGCAAACAGAAAGCAAATATGTGTACGATATGTAGATGAGAACCTTGACGTCCATGAGACATTTCTTGGTCTGTACAGTGTTTCCAATACAACTGGTGAAACAATATCCTCGACTATACTTGATTAAGAGCACAAACTTACGATGGAGCCACTAACATGAGTGGTGCATACAGTGGATGCCAGGCAAAAATAAAAGTGAAGCAATCATCAGCTTTGTTTTTTCACTGCGGAGCACACAAGGCTAATTTAATAATGCAGCATGCAGGTGAAGCTTGTGAATGTGTTCAAGATTCTATTCAGTGGGTACATGAATTCATGAATTTGGTGTCTTGCTTCAGAGTTCAGGCAAATACAAGACAATCTTTGAAAATATTGAATCATCAAACAGCCACAATGGTCCAGTTAAATACATCCGCCCACTGTGTCCACCACGCTTGTTGTGCCACCTCTCTGCAATTACATGTGCTAATGATCACTACAGCGACATTGTTGATTCTTTGTGTGAATTAGGAAATGAAAAATCAGATGTAGCAGAGAAAGCACGAGGTCTGCTGGACAGATTTGACAAAGGAAAGACAATTTTAGGATTGTTGATGTCTCAGCATCAATCAGCTGCATTAGAGGAACTAAACAGTGCATTCCAAGCAAAATCGGCAACAGTATCTGGCATGATTGAAGCATCTGTAATAACAGTTGAGCAATTGTGGGTATTGCGAACAGAGAAAAATTAAAAGATATTTGATGAAGCTGAGAAAAAGGTAACTTTCCTAGATCTGGTGCCTACTAAATTATCACACATTCATAGACCCCCTAGAAGGATCACAGGTGATCTCATAACACCTAGAAATTATTACAGAAGCCAATATTTTGAATTTGTGGACATAGTCATAGAACATCTGACCACTAGATTCAATGCAGACAACAATGAATTGAGGAAATATTTGGCACTTAAGAACATGATCACATCTGGCAAGATTGACAAGTCAGTTATAAAATTCCATCCAGAAATCTCTACACAATGGCTTGAGTTTCAGTTGCCAATGTTCAAAGGAACAACAAACGCAGTATCTTGGAAAGGTGTGAAGGATGCTTACTGTAAAATGCATGAAACAAGCCAGCAGATGTTTAGTGAAGTGTTTCTTCTCATAAAAATTTTGTTTGTATGTCTAGTATCCAGCTGCAAATGTGAATACAGCTTTTCTGCATTAAGACGGTTGAAGATGTGGTTAAGGTCAACTATGTCTCAGTGTCGCCTTAACCATATGGCAGTTTGTCACACTCACAAAGATGAGGTCGACAAGATAAATATAGAAAAGCTTATGATAGAATTCATAAAGAGATCATCACAAAGGAGGTCAAGTTTGGGAACATGTAGACTAGAGGACTAAATGAATCTTACTTCAATGAAAAGTATGAATAATTATGTGCTACATTGTATTAATGTGTAATTTTCAAGAATTTGCAAAGACATTTTAATTATTTTTATCAAACAACATGAACAGTTTTTCAATAGATATAAACTTATCAATGGTAATTACTAATTTTATTAATATTTGAAAACGTAATTCATGCAATGAAAGTTATTAGTAACTTTGTCAAGTATAATAGCCATCTTTTATACTGTCCAATGTGCAGGAATAAATTTATGTGGTAGTTAATTTGTGACACATTAATATTTTGAAAACTGTTCACAACACCTCACTTACACAAACCTACATGGAAACCTTGAAGTATCGTGGCAACAAGATTAGTCTGTAACTGCATGATTACAGCTTTCAGGTTCACGTAATCGGAGATTACCAATTTGCAAATTGAACAGTCCACATAAATGGTTGCAAAATTCATCTCCCCATCGGGTGTAAAAAATCTATGCCCCTGGTCATATCTGTCATGATATGTACATGATATATATCAAATCCTGCAGTAAGCATATAATTACAGCTTTCTGGTTAGTGTACTCAGACATGAGTTAAAGAATGAAAATTTCCCACACTTTAATACTGTAGTTTTCATGAATAATAAAAAAATATGTATAAATTCTAATGTGTACCTTATTTATGCATTGGCAATGCCAAAGGAAAGATTATGTATTCATTAATGTTCCTCTAAACTAATTGTATATTCTAGATATTTTACCGTTGTGGAAATTTTAATGTTATTAGTTTTAATATTTTATCAGTTCAAAAAGATTAAATAAATAACATTTACTAAAGTCTGTTTCCAAAGATTGTTTTTTTCCCTTTTTCTTTTATTGTACTAAATATCAACTGAATTGAGCCTAGCCGCTTTTTGCATGCATGCGTGAGAGAGGGAGAGAGAGTTTGGTGACCAATTATAATTTCTTTCCTTTAAGTCATATGATTAATCCTTTTTAGGCTACACCTTATTTCCACTCCTTATCTCCATTTATTGATTAGATACAGTTTGTTAAAACTGAAAAATTAACTGTCACATACAAATTTAAAAAAAGGAAAATGAAAATACTTCAAAATATTGAGTTTAAAAGGAAAGTAGTCAATAACTGAAACATTCATTTCATTCAGCAACAACAGGATTTGAATTACTATACCTGACAATGTTTTCATATTCTTTGTCCTTTCCCCTAGATTCTTTCCAACGTCTATACATGACAGAAGCATCCACATTAGCAGGAGAAAAGGTATTGGGTTCATTGAGAAGAGATATCACACTCAACAATATGGTTCTGTGTAGCATACAAGGTTTATTAATATAAATACATAACGTGCTCTAAAACACAACACTTATGAAAACGGTAATGCACAAAGTGCACCATTAAACTTATAAAAGCACCATATGAAAAAATAAAAGTAATAAAAATCACCCATTTTGCATAATTAACATTTCATTAAAAACTATGAATGCATACATTTTAAAATGCAGCAAAAACTTCAGTGGCTTTTTCTAAAACCACTGCAAAGCACAACATAAGTACATTAGCATATATTGAATGTACACATGGTGTGATTCCATGGAGAATATTACAGGATTACAAGGCATGAATATAAAGGTCCATCTTTCACCGATACAAAGTTTTACCAAACACGTCCCCACTTGTTACCTTGAATATAAATATACTTATATAAAACTATTTTTAATATTAAATACTATTTACTGCTTTTTTCTACATTCCTGTGATAATCAAGCTTTTTTCATTTCAATATTAGCTTTCAGACAACTTTCAAGACTTTATGCAAAATAAATTACATTTTGTAATATTTGACAATATTTACACATTTAAAAATGTTCTCATAATAAATTCAGAGTTATCTATATAACAAATAAGCACTTTATTTTGTTCATTTTTATTTTTAAATTGGAAAAGTATGCTCTCTGGTTACTTAAATACATTATTTAAAAAATAGTTTTCTTTCACATCTATAATCACACTCACCTAACATTTTGTGTCGGATTCCAACGTTCACAAGGTAACTCACCACTCTGTGGGTCATCAATAGGAGGATGAAGAATAGATACACATAGGTCACCATTCTATAGAAAATAAATTAAATATATATATATGTATGTGAAGGTGTTTTATTGCTACAAATTTAGTTTGCAAATTCTTCTAAAAATGTGTAATTCCTACCAATTAAAGGAAGTGTGTGGAATACAAAAAATATTTCAAAGAGAGTTTGATTTAACATATTTTGCAATATAATGAGTTTAGTATATGCACATACATCAAGAAATGATTATAATTGAAATATTTAACAACACAACAACTTATACTGCCTACTTTGAGATGCATATTACAACTATTTAAAGAACTGGTGTAAATAAATGAGGGTAATGATGAAACTGGTTTGAATATGATCATGAACAACAGTTGTCCATCTTTGGAACCTGTCAGTTGACAGCTTTTTTTCACCTACCAATAACAGTGTTAAATAAGTCAATCTATAAGATAGTTACTATATGTTATTTAGTTAAATTAATTATACAATGTTGATTTCAATCTGTTTAAACAGTTCAGTGTTCTAATATAAAGCTGTGGTAAAAACCAATTTATCAAAACTAAAAGCAGTTTTAAATTTTTGAAATTCAGCAAAATTAATTTAACACCAGGTACCCATGTAATTAATACAGCTATAACTTCTTTAACCCAGAGATTCACATGCTTTTAAAATCACAATTCATCTAAATAGTCATGCAATCTCTTGAATCCATGTTAAACCAGTTGAAGGGGGGTATTGAACTCAATCATTACAAATGTATCAAAGACCTACTACAAAAATTGTATGTTAAAATGGAAGGCATTTCAAATTCACCAATTAACCCTTTCGCAACTGGACATAGGTCACGTCATCCTGTTTGCTGACATGCATTCAAAATTTTATGAATTTAAGTCAATAAGTTTGGAATCAAATTGTAGATAATACTTCAAACTAATATTACATACAAGTTACTTTTTTAATTTAAAAGTAAAGATTAAAGAAACAGATTTCATGGTCACATGGTAAGTTGAATGCAGCACTGTTTAAAATCAGATGTTTGTGATGTCAAAATACTAAGTCTGTAATTTTGTACAAATTAGGATTTCACTAATTACTAATATTTACAAGCTAGAATACAAAATAAAAACCTCATCTTTTTATTTTGCAGAGATATGGTTTATATACTGAATCAAACACAGTGACCTTATTCACCTCCTCCATTTTTTGGAACGGTTTCTTATATAGTTACTTCAATATATTACATGTGAATAACCAAACAACAGCTTAGAATATTCCCCAGAATGGTTTTCCCTACCATTTTAAACTTTGAAAAGGCTACAATGTTCTCTTGATCCAAAGTTTCAACAAGGTAGGTTGTGTCTTTTCTCTGCTGAAAGTTTCATATTTTTTTAAATCTAAATACATCTTAGTTACTGAGCTTAATTAATTATAGTAGAATTCTACAGTATCAGTGTAGTCATTTATGTTTTTTTTTGGTTATTCAATTATATGTATAAAACCTAAAAAGTTCCACATCCTCCACATGCAAAATTTAATTTAAAAGACTTAACAACCTATGTCCAGTAGCAACCAAGTACAAAAGATCATAGCAAGAAAACTGTTTCCTTTACTTCTTGATTTACTGTTCTATTTTTAAAAAAGTTTACTGCTATTTAGAAATAAATTATTAATCTATACACACTTAGATATATATATTACTTGAAATGTGACTGTATATTACAAAATACTTGTCCACTAAAACACAGCCAAGACAAGGAAGACTAAAGGTCAGTTTTATATTACTATATACATAACATGACTGCATGTGTACTGCATCAATGCAAGTTATATAATATTAGCTAGGCATTACTGGAAGGTTAATACAATAAAAAGAATAAATATTCATGTAAATATAGCCTTATGAGACTTATGCTACTCAGACTAAACATTTGTATTTTGATGTTATAATATGTAGTCATTCAACCATGAAAAGAGTATAATTTAAATTCTAATTTTAATAATACATAATTATAGTATAGAAAATAAAATATAAAATCTCACTGAAAACAAATGCTTTAAATGCATTTAGGAAGTTTTAAAGATCACATAATTAACATTTGAGATTTTTGGGACAAAGAATAATTTTTTTAATTATAACATGAAATCACTGGGCACTCAAACTAGTAACAAAACAGGATATTTTTATAAACAAATCTTGATTAAAAATATTCAATTCAAAATTCAGATTTCTGGTACACAAGATACTTCTTATCTTTACTAGAAGTCTACCAAATTTTGTGAAGATATATATGCTGTACCAAAAGTTATAGTGCAAATACTTAACATGCAAATGTGTAGACAAACTTGCATATATTATACTGAGCCTACAGTAAAAAGGTTCACTTTTTTGTACTACACAAGTTTTTATATGAACAAAATATTATATTGGTAAAGCAAAATACAGCAAAAACATTTTAATTTTAATAAACAGTTCCCACTACAGTACTTTTCCAAATACAATGTTAATTCTGAGGCAATAAGTACAAAGCTACCATTCACAACTACACACTTTCAACTGCACCTTTATACTCAGTGTGTAACAAAGTACATTTTTATAACTTAAACACATTAAGATGCCAGTGAAGTGAAGCTCATCTTTCATTACAAGCCACCATTGCTGTAGAACCTATAGCCCAATATCTTTCATGCTTTTGTTCAAATAACTACCAATAGTCTTCAACAGTTTAAACAAGTAATGTTGTTTCAGCATATTTTAAAATTAAAAAAAGACCAAAAAGGAGAGATAATGCTCTGCAGAGCTTATAATGATAGTACGTGAACAATTTTAAATCATATAAAAATTAAGTATAATCTACATACAATGTTTGCTTGTTGTACATGTACTGTATCTAGAACACAAAGCAAGGGACTCAGACAAACAATTACAAAAAGTATTTTAGCAGTGATGAAATATGGGCTAAAAACACAACATGTCTAACTGTTGAGAAGATTAGAAGTGAAAAGCAAATCGTTTCAATTGTGGATGATACTGGATTCAACAAGTTAACAACCTTTATTAAGCCATATGTCTTGTTAACAATTACCACATGAAGAGAAAACATTCATGAGAGCTTGTAGTTTAGACTAACTACAAAGTGAAAAACACGCTTTACAGGGATAAGTAGATGAAAGCTGTGCTGTGGCTCTGTACATTATGTCTCACCTATAAAAGTAAAGTTCACTATCTACCACCAGAATCATACATAACATTCCATTACTTGCCAAAAGATTGGATTAAGGATTCCTTTTCACTTACTACTCAACATATGGACAAGTAACATACAGCAAACAATTTGAAAACTACATTAATATCATTATTTTACCAATTTTCAACTACAGAGTTACTTGATTTAACTGGTTAATCAATTACCCACAAATAACAGTGGCACTGCCTGGTATCATATAAACTAACTGATTAATTGAAATTACATTTATATCAACTTTCATGAAAATAATCAACTTATCAAAAATTAACATGTTCCTAACATGAAAAAGTATTTTCAGCAAATACCTCCTCTTACTAAATGATTTTTATTGATTAGTACTATTTTCTATTGGCATAAATTTACAATGTTCACCAGTATCTTTCAAATTCATGCTTTTCTATATCTACATGTAAATCCTTATGCAACCGTTCCCCACCAACATAAGCACAACACAACCCTTATTGTAAATAGTACCCTCTCCATATTTGCACTCATTAACTGCTTTAAGAACAGTCACTCTAAAGACCTACACCAAATATTACTAAAAGTGGAAAAACTGGGTGGGAAATGTATGAAACAAATACATTTTCATATCAGAAAAATGTTAATTCCAATATTACCTATCTACACTCACAAAATAACTAGAATCTAACAATGAACTGGTGAAGGGCCAATGAAAAAATGATCCTCCTTTATGAACCAAAGCAAATAAAGTGGGAAAAAAAGAAATAAAATCTCAGCAGGAGACTACACCACATATGGATCCAGGTACATTCTTCTCCCTTTTATAGGATCAATAGAATGTAGTGTTAGTCTTACCTCAACTACTACTTGGTGGTATGTGGAATTGTATATTAATACTGCAATAGGTAGAGGATCACCTACCTTTACATCTAAAAACAAGAACTGGTAGGGAAGACAACCTTCCATACCAAAACCTGTCTACACCTATGTACATTTTCAACTCAACGAACAACTGATCCTCTAAGAACCAACATCCAGTGAACAGTAGAAGGTGCTAAACCCTGATAGTATAACATCTCCTGTCCAAAGCCTGGCAGCATTGGGATCTTAAAAAATAGTATGGAAATACTATAGACATTGATTACTCAAACTAAAAATCCTCATTTTGACTCCACCAAACTTAATTGTAGGTAAAAGTATGAAAATGGAGCCTTTTTTTTTCTTCTGTTTTAATAATATCCCTGTCTGCAGGATTTTAACTTCCCAATTTCTTTTTTCATCATCTTGTTTCTTGGCTTATTTTATGCTAAATTATGGACAAAAGATTACTTGATTAGTTAGATTTATATATTTAAACAATAATAAATATAGGTAATAGCCAGCTGATACTGTTTAGAATAATTTACTGTAGCTGTTAACAATTAGATTGCATTACTTTGAGAGGTAAGATGTTAAGCCGCAGCTGGATTGTCACGTTGATTTGTTTGAGCAAATAGTGAGCATTTAACTACTCTGTGTAACTAAATTCTCTATATATAATACATAGTAATGGGTAAATACATGCCAAGACTAAGAAAAAAAACATTAAGAAAATAAAACATTATACATCTAAAACATCAGTTTAAATAAACTGTCTTTTTTATAGTAATGATTCTACAAATGTGTGCAATAAAATTTAATATTATCTATACTGCTTGTTTTTATTTTTTTTATTCCTTCACTTCCAACACAATATAGGAATGCGCCCCTACAAACACCAATTATGTAATGTATAAAGCATTTAGAGTATACATTACAGTCATCTCATGTTCATCTGTTATTACCTGGCAATGTCTGTTTAATCCTGTACTTATGTTGTTTTTTTCAAAGCACCACCAGATATTTGTAAAACAAAACAAAACTAACTTCATTAGAATTATGCTGTTCTTTAAGTTATGTAAAATATAGAAGAGACAAATCCTCTTTAATATCCCTCCAACCTTTGCAGTACCTTACTTAATACTCTGCAGATGGTTTAAGTGAAATATACCAAATATATATGGCAAGAGAATAATATGAAAAATTATAAAGAATTTGAGCAGGTTTCCTTTTCCTTAATTGTGTGTGTACAGCCTTAGCAGTCAATTGCAAAGGTTTGTAAAGTGTTGTTTGAACTGAATCTTTACTGTTTAAAGGAGTTTTTTGCCCATATATTCTACAATGGTTTTGTGCAATTCCTATTATGAACCACTATAAACCTATAAATACAAAAGCCACACTGAGCCATTCATTAATTCCTAAACACAATACATATATTTTTAACTTTATGCAGATTTAAGTCTTAACATAAAAACACAAATTACTGAAGTTTATACACCAATTGTTTTTTTTAACAGTTATACAGCATTTACAGATACATTCCCATTTATTCTCCAAACTTCCAACACACCTTTTATCTTTCCTTCCCTTAAGGAATGAAGTTCCATGAATGCAAATGTATTGGAGGAAGTTGCTGCATATGGATGTACATCACAATCCCACTGGTGGAGAGCTTTTGTCACATAATGTCATTATAAAGTAACTCAATTCCAATACAAACATACAAAATCAAGTGGAAACTACCTCAATGTTACTGGTATGCAAAAGGAAGAAAGCTAAACTGTGAGAAGGTATTGTCTCTGAAAATCTCAAATCTTAATCAGAGATGGTGATCATTCACAAAGAAAAAGTGTTAATACCAAAAATGTTCCATACAGAGATATATTTCATATAGTATTTTTTACAAATTTTCACTTTAAATTTAAATACAACTCCATATTCTGCTCGTTTTGTTTTTTTTGTCTAACTACACAATACAACAACAGCATTATTTATGTAATCATACACTTAGATGTATATAGATAGCACATGCTTTGCAAAGGAAAATCAAAGACTCATTCTAGACTATAGCCTCCCCCTCATACAATGTTTCAATAATAAAATCATTTTACTGTCTTTGCCATACATGAAACATGAATTTATTCTCTAGCTCAGAGTTTAATATCACAATTCTTTCCCATCAGAACTACTAATTTCTTCCACTTACTTCATACACATTAGGATGCCACACCTTTGACATGAAACGTATAGTCGGAGGTAAATATGGATAATCAGGAGGGAATTTCACATGAGCCTGAAAGAAATAAAACTACACTTAACTGAAAGTATAAGACAACAGTTTATCATCTGGTCAAACATCCAATCAAATTTTGTATAGTGTTTCTTACTTTGTACAATCTTAAAATGCCTAATATTTACTGTAAAATTATTTTGTGGCATTTATGACTACATTACAAAAACAGAACAAATTCTACAATAAAGCTATATTATAAAATATTAGGAAAGCTTTCAGTAAATTCATCTTGATCTTGCAGGCAAAGTCAAGTAAATCAATTTCACTAACAAAAATCTCATAGTAAATAACAGTACTTGTGTAACTAATGGGTCTGCTACATGACCTCTGCCAATCATTGCATTTGCTCTACAGACCAGAGTCAAACAGATCCTCAACAGACATCTCCACATCCTGTTGACTAAAACTGGATACCCTTCAAATAATATATTGTCAGTCATCACTATCATTGCTTCAACTATATGCATGTGAAAATTTCAAAATGTCTTAACTTGAAACCTGCTCATAACACCATTATACAGGTGACATATTTTGATACAGCATGTTCTGGACTTTCCAATGGTATTTGCAACATTTTCACAGAATTTCAAACTCCTTGCCATACTGTCCAAAAACACTACCTTTTGTCAACAAGTTTTGTACTATTTTTTTATTACTCAGCAATCTTCCCCACAAAAAAAAACAAAATAAACATGATAAAGAGGTACATAAAGAGAGACATTTCTCAAAATAACACAGAATAAAAAAAAATGGCTTAAAACGAGAATATGGTAACATGACAAGTAAGTAGATAAATCTAGTGGCAGCTCTTCAGCCAAATCATTCTCAACAGACGTGGTAAAAGTTGACATGTGAGGTTCCGAAGCACATTTCTTCAACAGGAAATGGCACACACATTTGTCTATGTGAGTGACCCAGTATCTGAATGCAGAGTCAAAGTTAAAATGATCTAAAGGTTTGGAGTCCATGGAATAGGTTCAGTAACATTTCTGTCTTGGCCACATACAAGACTGCTCCTAGCATCTGTTTTGATGCTGTTGTAACTGCTAATTACCTGCTCACAGTCAACAGATGTAATTGGAATTATTAATCCAATTGCTGCAAGCTGGGACAGATTTGGAAAAGTTTGACAAGTCTAGTGGATATATTCCTTGTAGAAGCTCTTCATATTTCTGTTTATGTGCGCATCCTGTTCCACTATGTCCCTTAGTAACAGCCACTCAGTCAGTGCCTCATCCTCATTGATGAAAGGAGAGAAGTGCTGGATGAGTTTCTTCAGATCATCCTCATCAGATACTGCTCTGCTGTGACATGGGCTAAATATTGAAAAACATGACAATGTTAGCGTCTGGGAATGCTACTTGTAGTCTTGTGACAACCTCTTCAACAAATGACTCAGCACCTGATCTGTACTTTTCATGCTGTTTATCAATATCTTTGATGGCATAGCCTCTGTAAGAAGTGTAACCACTGGCATCAGGAGCTTGTGGGAGTTACTTCAGTGTAGTCTGCGTGTAAGAACCAGGGACGTTACCAGCAACTGAATTGACAGAATTGACTCATCAACAACTGCTTTAGCCTGATCATAAGATAAATCAGCTCTCTGTAGAGATCTTAAGAAAAATCCAAGAATGCCAACAGCGTTAGCCAAAACATGTCATCATGACAAAGCTCGGCCTCGAGTACCACGCTCCATTGCTACGACCTGCAGGAAGCTTATCACAGATGCAATACAGTTGACTAGTGCTTGGATGGAATCATTAAAAGAGAGCCATCATGTGAAGAACACTTGCTTGATTTTGTTTCTTTTCTTTCTATGCAATGCTTTGCTCTCTGCCAGAACTCAACACAACTTGAAAGAATATTTCAGGCTTTTTGCAAACTGGTTCAAATCTGAAATGTACTTTACAAGGTATGGCACCTGGTTTGCTGCCTTTTCAGCTGCCAACTGTAATCTGTGTGTCAAACAATGACTGGTTATTATCCAGGGGCATTCCTCCTTAAATTTTGTAGCAACACCTGTTTTTATTCCCACCATGACATATGCACCATCAGTTGCAAGTCCAACCAAGTCAATATCAAACAATCCTCTGTCTGCCATAACTGAGCAAATTGTGTTGTAGACAGAATCAGCCCCAGTATTGGTCAGCTCACGCACAACAAAGAATAGACTTGTAACCTCACCTAATGATGAAAGATACCCGTTATAAATTATCAGTGTAGAAATGTTTCCTGCATCAGTTGCTTCATCTACTTCAAGAGCAAAAAATTGGAAAGGCAATGCGTGAAAGTCTGTCTGCATTTTATCCTGAACTACATGGTTTAGGGCACTGTACATATCATCCAGAGACTGGCTGTGGGTGTGTTTGAAGCTCTCTGTTCCACTTTGTGACTGAGTCTGTAGTTTCTTCAGAGAGGTCGCTCCCTGTTAAAATATATACAAGAACCTGTGTTTTGTAATAAGTCCACCAATTAAAGCAATAAACAAAGATATTTGGAAGAGTTGGCTAGCTACTTAATTTTTGATAGATATTTTCAAAATGTTTCACTTTTAGAAAATTGTGAAATTGCCTTTTGTTTTAAGAAAATACTGTAGAAAACAAAGTATCTTATTAATACTAGAATGAAGAATATTCTTACATTGAATACTTGTAGTGAAAGGAGGGAATGAAACTTTACTGTTGGGATGGCTTCCTTTGCTTGTACAAGTAATGTGGCCATCTGTGTCTGAATGCCACCTTTACACAGCAGCAGTTGACATATCCTTCAAAACTGGTGATGCTACTGCACTGAGATGATCTTCTGACCATGCATACTTCACCAAGTTGTCTTTTTTAGACTTAGTTGCAGTTTTCCCAGTGGTAGCATAAATATTTGTCTTCTTGTTGTCCTTACATAATTTGCATTTTATTTGTATTTTATTGGGAAACATGTTCCAGCCAAGGAAACTGTGAAAAGCAAGTTTCTCTAACAACTCTGTGAAAATTGCAGGTATATTTTTTTCACACCAACAGTCTGATCACTGCTGCAAGCTTCAGTTTTTTCAGAGCTGTCTTTTCTTATGGAAGTGGATTTCCCACCATCAGTTGATGTTGTTTCTTCAACCTTCTTTTAAAAAAAAACTTGCTATATCTAATTGTTTGGATGTCTTTTTATCTGATCTAGGAGTTGTCATGATATCAACTCAAACACATGTCAAATGCAACTTGGGATTTCTACTTTGATACAGACCATATGTTGGTTTGACGAAAGTCAGATTTTCTGTGATTACTGTTTGTGTACCATGGGCAGAATCAAATATGTAGCATAAGAAATGTGAATGAAAGAAATCATTAACACAGCTGAGCAATAATTTTTTTAAATTTAATTTGTTAGTTGTCATATCCCTGAAATCATAAAAATACATACATAAAGAAAATATAGATTACAGTTAGTGGTAGTTTTTGAAGATGTTTCTTGTTTCTTCAACTTGTTGGGGGGGCCTCTGGTCATTTGTCATCATTAATGGCGTGGATGGTGATAAAAACCACGAAAGCTGTTAAGACTGAAACTTGAGCAGAATAAATAAAGGAAAAAACCATTCAAGACCGAAAAATTATCATCTTTTGCCACTGTGGGGAAACGAACACTAGATTTTTTTAGCCATAGGCGATCTCTTTTCACCAATGGCGATGTGGCTAATGGCTAGCAGAAATTTAGGATTTTACTTGTATACATGTATTAAATCATGTAGTAAGTGTTAACATATCCACTTATATGCAAAATAGGATTTGCATATAGTCCATTGTATATAATAAAATTAAGAATGTTATTTTTGTTAGGTATATGCACTGTCATAATAATACACAGACAAACATATACTAATTTGAAGGTTAAATTATGCTTTAAAATGCATTGCCACAATATAGTTGCAAGAACCACTGTGACAGATAAATATGTAAAAGCTATAAATAGTAAATTAAATTAATACAATGCTTATTGTATTTCTTAAATTGCAAATAATAAATGTTATTTATACTGTTATATTTTTTTAAGCTACCAATAATGGTACTTAAATTTATTCTTCAGATTAATAGTACAACAATACATTAGTGTGAATAAATTTACATTACAAGAAACAAAGATTTTGTAATTCTAAAAGCACAGTTAAAATTCAACTTTCACCATGTTAATAAACTCAAGTGTGAAAAACAAAATATCTAGATATACACCTATATTTCATTCATGTAAAATTGTAAGTTTACCTATATTAATCTAAATACCAGCATCAATGAACATATTAAATGCTTCCTTTCCCTCTGAATAATGTACAGTTATCTATTTCAAAGTTAAGAGTGCATTCAATATCACTTACTCTATCCAACAAATCATTCTTTTGTGAATTAGGTCACTGCTACTTTGCTGAACAATTAAGACAGTATTGAAGATACACAATCTATACACAAATATATGTTAAAGCCTTGCTCTAAAAAGTCCACTATACAATCACAAGACTACTCAAAAGTACAGGTGGGTGGCATAAAAACACACAAAATATTAAGACTGTGTACTTCAAGGTATATTATATTTCAATGCCCAAACTTTCCTGAATGAAAGTTATAATTCTAAGTGTACTTCAGGTTATATCTATCTAATTATCCTAGGGCCTGTAATTTCCAAGATATAAATCATTTAAACACAAGCTCTGTATATGCAAGTTGAATTGTGTTAAATAATTAGCTAGTATTTTAATTTTAATTCTGTGTTTTGTTTTCATTCATACTTTAATTCACTGGACATGAAGTTGTTTTTTCTTTACAAGCTTTTATTATTCTGTCAATAAACTATGCTTAAATTTATCTGAAAGATATGGTTTATGAAGTTTGTAGACATTTAATTATAGACTTAAAATATGTGAAAAATCAAATAATTTACACTGTTACAGTTATAATTTTGTTACAATACTCATAATTAAAAAAACACAAAGCCCTAAATAGAAAATCAGATGAATGGAAAGAACATGCATTACAGTAAAAATTGGTAGCAATGAATAATCTCAGCTATGGTATTTATGATGTTTTAGAGAGATGCAGATCACTTAACATTTAATTGTTGAGTTCCAGTAGTTTTGAATGGGTATATACATTCACCTTAAAACAATCACAACATAAATGTATGGAAAATTACTCCTTAGTAATAATGTACATCTGTAATCACATACAAAAGTTACTAATTCAATATGCAGAAAGAAACTGGAAGTAAACAATTTTATATATTTTCACACACAAGTGACTCAAATTAACACAAGTTTTACAATGGTGAGAACTGTAAATAACACAAGTAGTATATTAAATATAGTATTATTTCATGGTTTAACTTAACTTCAAACATTAAACAGTCATATTTCTTGCAAGACCATAAAACTTTAGAAGTGCTCAATTTTATGCAGCAGTAGATCAAATACGCAAGATTCAGTACTACATATAAAGGAAGTGTGCATATTTACATAGAAGTCTTCCACTTCTACAGTATATACATACACACACACACACACACACACGTATATATATAACAAACATTCATTCTACTGAAATTGAACTTTATTCAACAAGTCTTATCCTTGGAGTTGTCCACATCCAGGGTTACTTAAGAGGAGCAGAAATCCTCAATAAATCATCTTTAAGTTACTATTAACAAACTGAGCTTCATGTCACAGTTCACAATTTTGATATTGGAAAGAACAATAATTGTTGACTTTCATATTCTTTTACCTACCAAATAAAAATTTCAAATAATTCAAGCAAACTGTAAACATCAAAATCATCAGGTAAATCTTTTTACAATTTATTATCACTTAACTAAAACAAGAATTTTGTTAAAGAACTCAGCTCGAGTCTAAACTCAAAATTATCACCTGAATAAACAAGCTTCAAATTTCTATCACCTCAAACATAACACTCATACAAAAAGTTCTTAACTTCCCAACAACTTTGAAGCACAAAACTTAATCAGATTTTGCTCTTAAACATTTTCACATATTTTGAATGCCTTTATTAAACTATAGACCGTATCAGGCATTTCTCTTGGCACTTATATTTAAACACTGATATCCATCCTGTAGAGTAAGCCAAACTGCATTGAAAACTCCCAGATGAAGCCTCAAGTCTAATTCAATGGTACAATAAATCTCTCTTGCTTAAAATCAGAAGTACTATAAAAAATAAAGCAGACTTTTCTTGCAGTTGAACTAGTTTTGCAGCTTGGTGATTTACTACTTTATTCATACATGGTAATAATCTTCTTAATTCACCAGCTTTTTTATAATTTAATTCTTGAAAGTTAGATTTTTCCTATACTGAGAACGTATTTCTCATGGATACTTTTCTCTGCTCATACAATAGCTCTCCTAACTTGTACTGCCTTTTATTTACACAATTTTAACTTGCCACAAACCTTGATGTTCCCACCTACCCCCATTTACTTTTCATGGCATAGCTGTGCCAGAGCAGGCAACAGCCCTCCAAAAACTAAATTTGATAAATTACACTAGAATTCTATGATCAGAATAGTAATTTATGATTTTTAGTTATTCAAATGTATTTATTAAAACCTTTAAAAAATTAGTTTCACATCTTCCATTTGCAAGATTTATTAAAACTATGCAAGGTACAACAAACAACAGCTAAACAGAAAGGTTGTAATAGAAAGATAATTGCTTATTTTTCTTCTTCAGTTACTACTCAATGTTTTATGATTTACTTTATAATGAGTTTGTATCTTAAGAAATGTAAAGTTAACAGAATTAATGGAATACATTTAACAAAAGTTTAGTAAAAAACACACACCCCTTTATTTTAGTCCTACAACAGCAGTGTACTTGTATATGTTGTAAAGTATATTGTATAAATGGAACAAAAACAAATTCTGATCCAGGAAACTTACTGAAGTTAATAAATCAAAAAAGTCAGTAGAATGAACACTATTAATTGACAAGATAAACAAAATATTTCATTTATTTTCTCAGTTAAATTTGACTAAATACTAAGCATTATGAGCAGAAATGTGTATATCAGTAGAACATGTTTACTCTGTTTTGACCAAAACCAATGGAATTTTTATCCACATATTCTACTTAAATAAATGTGACTAATTCTATTAAATAGATTTATAAAAATAAAAACTTTAATAGTTTGGAATAAAAATATTTGTTAATCTAAAAAATACTGTACCTGTAGAAATTCTCCATAGAATAAAAAGTGAATTTAATGCCTTAATATGATGTGGATAATTCTAATTAACACTGATCAGTAGTAACAAGCAGTGGCCATGGCAGCCTTAATATGAGGTGCAATAACTAAGAATTTGGAAAGGTTGTTATAGCAATAACAGAATACAGAGTGGCCTGTAAGTCCATACCATTCCATATGTTATTGTGTTATATTCAATAATACTAATAATGAGTTGAAGGCAGCTGTTATGGTGGCATTTGGAACAATAACCCCTGATATGTTGAGGAAAATATCTCACAGAACATGGCATTGCATAATATTATGCAGCGAGAATGAGGGACAGCAATCAGATACACTGGATACATAAGATATATGGATGGGTAGGGACTTACAGGCCACCATGTACTAGCACTGAAGCTTGTAATAATTGAACATTCCTATTGTATAGTTAGTTGTTCCTTTGCAAGTTGTGTGTTAAACTAGTAATATATAAATTTGATAAAATCTACTTACCTCAATTAAATCATTTTAACTTTAAAATAGATATCACAGTAAATGTGAAAGGCAAAATTATTAATTCTTGTACAAATGTCTTATTCAGAAATTCTTATAGCACTATTAACAGTGTTGAATAATTTTCTTCTTTTTGTGTCAATGCACAAAAAACCGTAAAGAAATTGGAAAATATACAATGTTATGTTTACAAGCTGGATCTTGCATTATCTGTTTCACTAAGTTCTGGATTCATTCTAACATTATTAATTCTAAATTAGTAGATGAATATGAAGTTTTAAGGAATAATGACATCAAATCCAAAGGCAATAGCTGTCTAGCTGAAATAAAACCTAAATTAAATGCAGTTACATTGGATGAACTTAAATATGTAGAAGGCATTGAAATCTTGAGTAAAAGTTAAAGCTACTGAAGGATTATTACTCATAGCACTTCAACCTCAAATAAAATTGAACAAATATTTCATAATGTAACATCTAAAGCATGTAAGATAACAGTAAAGTAATAATTGTCTGCAATTACAAATACAGAACAATCAACTGACATGCTTTCAGTATGATGCATCAGGTAAATACTTTTTGAATCTAACCCAGGATCTCTTTCTGATATATTACTGAACCTGTAAAAGGTTATAACATCTTGGGCCATTTTTTAACTATTACTCTCAATTTAGTTACAATTTTACAATTTGCAAATCCTTTAGAAAACATAATATTATTTTGCGATGACAAGAAACCCACTTGAAGTAATAATATATCTCAGAACAGCTGGTACAAGTATTAAGTCTTTTACTAATAAAGCAGAGAACAACATCTCACCCTTCTTATGTCAATGTCATCTTCAGGTTAACAAAGAAAGAGTGTGCAACTGACTGCTGCCAGACACGTCTTAAAGTTTGGTTTGAATTTTGTGCAAAGCTACATGAAGGTTATCCAAACTAGCCATCCCCAACATTTAAGACTACAGGGAAGGCAGCAAGTCCTCAGCACCCACTGCCAACTCTTGGGCTACTCTTTTACCAATGAATAGTTGGATTGGCCATCACATTATAACGTCCCCACAGCTGAAAAGGAGAGCATATTTGGTGGGATGGTATTCAAACCTGCAACCCTCAGATTACAAGTCAATCTCCTTAACCACCTTGTCATGCTGAGCCTTAGGGAAGAGAGTGTAAATGGGATTGTAGGATGCATTACAGTTAGATGTTAAGTTATTAATTACAACAGGTATAAAGCTGTTCTTTTATTTTGGTTTAAGTTATAAAAGTTGTTGGGCTTCTCTGATTTTGCATTTGTTTATATTCATTTCCCTACTTAATATCTTGATGTTTTCTATGGTCATGTTGCACTTATTTGATATGCAGTGTTCAAAAACATGTGAATGTGTTTGTGTTCTTTGAATGTGGTTCCCATTTTCCTGCTTGCTTCTTCAATATAGGAGCAGTAGCATTTGTTGCATAATATTTTATAAATAACAAGTTATAAATAATTTAGTCCTAATCTTACTTCTTTTAGTAATACTGTTAATAAAATAAGTGTTATACTAATACTGCAACTTATATTAAGTTGCGACTTCAAAGTTACAGTACTTTAGCAGTAGCATTAGACTACCACAATATTAATACTAGTAACAGTAATACTGGTAAGTTATACAACATATTCCTAGTTAAATTGATTACTTATACTAAACTATAGTAGTAATATTTAATACATACCATAAAAAATATTAAAACACTGATTGTAAACTTAAATTTATGAACATAGATTAAGCAGAGTATTGTGTAATTACGTTAATAAAACTGAAAATTAATGTTGCAAGTTAGGTATTATACGACTACACTTGAACTATGCTTATTCAAGATTCGCTATTGACAGTACTATTCAGCGAATAAAACTCTTTCTCTCTCTTGGTGTTTAGGGAGGTATATTTGTATACCCTGGAAGGTAAGGTACACTAGACCTCTTCTTCCTGTTTAAAACTTTCTGTGGCATCACATTACCTTGAAATAACCACCTTCGTAAAGTGTATTAGGAGGTCCAAAGATTGCCACTTCCCACTCAAATAAGTTTTCATCATTTGTAAGTTTCACCCTAAACCCTTCCACGGGTTCTTCTTGCAGACTTCTGAACTCAAGGGCTAGGGCTCTTAACGCACCACTTGTGGGTTGTTGAGCCATCTTTGAGCCCGTGAAAAAAAAACAAAAAAACTTATGTTATATACACTAGACAATAGCTTCCTTAATAGGTAAAACGTCTTCAACAATTAGCTGCTTTGACTATAAAAAATAAAGATCACTTTTTGTCCTTGAGTTTTGTAATACACACGACAAACCCGGATGACGTCAACGGAAGTTCAGACGTTTTAGTAAATAAATATTTATTTTAACTTTTTATACAGATAATACTTTCAAAATAGTCCTTTATGAGTACATATATAACATTTTCATCCTTTTTTTGGGGGGGAGGGACTAACAAGGAACTGATAACTCACAAGAAATTTCACGATTGTTTCTTTACTCAAAACTTGAATACGATATAGAATCGTGGATAAACATAGAGGGCTGTATTAGTTTATTGGGTAGCAGGTCAGTCATACACACGCTCGTGCACGAGTACATACAGGGTGGTCGCTGGAAAAGCGGAAAATTTGTCAAACAGCTATTTATTTTTACAAAGTTTTTAAAGGCATATGTTATATTACACTCTTAGATGCTCAAAATGCATTTTATGATATTAAAATCATGCATTTTATTCATGATCTCATCTGACCCTCAAATTTTCCGCTTTTCTAGCGACCACCCTGTATAAATCAGGGCTAATCAATTCCATAATCAGCTCAAGTTTAGGAATCAACTTTTTCCGTCATTTATTTTTTATCGCAAATTTGGTAATCAGCAACTGCCTCACGTCATTGCCAAAGATTCCGCCCATTTTATAACGTAAGTCTAGTTACGATGATTGTTGTGGACTGTGTGTTCTTGTGCATGCGATTGCAAACATTTTTCAAGTTTCAAGTGTTTAAAATATATTTTGTTTTTAATCCTGTAATATGGGTAAGTGGATGATTCGAAAACTAAAGAATCCAGATAATGGTAAATACTCAGGAAATAATGGCAATTTAATTCATTATGGTATTACCGACGAAAAGAGGATGAAGCGTAACTGGAAAAAACGTGAAAGGAGAATTTTTAATGAAAATTAGGAGTTGAAATTTACAGTGATTGAAGTAAATAATAAGGCAGTGTATCTTTTGTTTAAAGTGTTTAGGAATAATAAATTAAATACCTTAAGCAACACTTTAACAATTTGATGTAAAATTTCCAGTTGATAGAACTAGTTACGTTAGCTGGCTATAAAGTGGCTTGGAGTCTGGATAAAAAAAAAATCATTTTTTGATGCTGAACTAGTAAAATAAATATTGATTATGGTCATTGAAACTTTGGAGAATTATGATCCGACAAGAAAATGATATTCTTCAAAAGGTAAATAATTTGCAATGGTTTTTTTTTATTGTTTGTTTAGAATTAAGCACAAAGCTGCACAATGCTCTGTGCTCTGTCCACCACGGGTATCGAAATCCGGTTTTTAGTGTGTAAGTCCGCAGACATACCGCTGTGCCACTGGGGGGCAATTTGCAATGAAGTAGAAGAACATTTGTCTGCAGAATGTTAGAGTTGGCAAAAGACAGGAAAATGGTTGCTTGAACAACTCAAATGCTGTTTGTAGTTTTCTTTAGTGCTAGATGAGTCAACAGATCTTAGTGACTCTGTACAGTTGATTTTTTGGGTTCAATATGTAACTTCAAATCTTCAAGTGAGGGAAGAAATGCTTGACCTTTATGAATTACAAGATCAAACATGAGAAAAAAACATATTTGAAAAATTTCTTGAAATATCAAAAAATTTCAATCTGAATTTTAAAAAACTGATTTATGTTACAACACAGTATTCCTGCCATGACTAGGGCAAAATTGAGATATGTTTCTCTTTTGAAGCAGCATTTAATTGAGTCTTTGAAAGAAAATTAGTGACTGTACTTTTGATGATCTTACTGATTTTGCAAATGTGAGATGGTTAAGCAGAGGAAAAGTCTTGGAAGTATTTCCTCAAATAAAGTGTCATATTGAAAAATGTAATATTGAAAATTTCCCTGAAATTGAAACTGTTATGGCAGTGTGATCTGCACTTTGTGTGCAACATGATGGCTTACTTGAATAATTTGAATACAAAGCTTCAGGGAAGAGGTAAAATAATAAGCAAGCAGTCACAGTCTATTCATGAATTTCAAGTAAAACTAAACCTGTTTGTAGAACAATTACAAAAGAATGATTTGACTCTTTACTAAGTTGAGTGGTTTTCTTGAAAATAATGACTGTGATTTCTCTGACGCTAAATATGATCTCCAGGTAAACTGGATCAAAAATCTAACTCAAAAATTTGAATCACGTTTCTACAAATTTAAAATTTTGAAATTAATATTTGAATTTTTGCACGATCCATTTCAATTTCATTTAGGAAATTTCAATAAGGAAATAATACCATTTTTGTTTATGGATAAGTGTGGATTTGAAGATAAGATGCTTACCCTTCAAAGTGTAGAACACACAAAAGGCAAACAAAAATGTTCTATCAAAGAGATGTGGCTCACTATTCTATAAATGAGAATCTTCAAATTTAAGATAGCAATTTCAAAATTATTTTCCATATTTGGATCCACATGGGTGTATGAGTTAACATTTGCTACGCTACATTTGCTGAAGTCTAGATGCAGATTTCGGCTTACTGACATAAATTTATAGGCAGAGCTAAGATGATCATTGAGCATAGATATTGAGCCAAATTTCACAAAACTTGTCAATGAAATTCCTCATCAATTTTCACATTGATGGTTAGTTGAAATGCAATTATTTTGAGAAAACTATTTTTTTTTTTAATAGTGTGGCCAACATTGTTTTCATTGTCCACAGTTGTGGCCACTATGAAAAATAAGTTGCCCACCCCTGACATGTATACATACATATTCGCAGGGTGTGTTTAATAATTGTGTAGCTTCAGTTAATATATTCTTTTTTTAGAAAACAATTACAACTCTAATTTACTTGTCAATGGAAGCATATATGTTATATTTACTTATTTTTAATAGATATTTTTGCTATTGTATTCCAACAAATTTGGTTTCTGCCACTTACAAAGCTTCTTTTATTTCATGGAACACAGTTTTTTGCCTGAATTTAAGAAATAGTTCATACTTAATTTTTTATTCTTATTTTACAATGCAAGATGTTGGTAATAATTCTGACTCTAAGTATTCTATTGGAAATATTGGAGTTTACTTGCACAAATGTTGACATTTTAATCTTTTGGCAGTAAGAAAAAATTAAGAGATTAAAAAGAGTATTGTAAGTTATAATTTTAATTTAGATATTAGTTAGTGTATGCATCACATTAAGATCAAATTGTTCCAGATTACCCTTGATGACATCACAAAAAAACCTATAACTTCTAGAAACTTAAATGTGAAACACAAGCTGAAAGTACAAGTTAGTAGAGTGGAGTAGTTAGTAAAATGTTAGTGTGAAATACTCCCATTTGTGTAAATACTGAGTAATTATACACTGAGTTTCTGTAAGTTAACTAGAAAGTTAGTCCACCTTCTGTTAATAGAGTGCATGTCATTCATTGAAGTACAGTGGCACCTCGGTTCTCAAACTTCCGTTGCAGAAGGCTGTTCGAAAACTGAATTAAATTTTTCCCATAAGAAATGCTGCAAATTTAATTAATCTGTTTACATACCTCTGTATTATGAAGCATTTTAAGTAAAAGTATTGCTTATTTATACCTGCATATATTTACATGCATAAAGTCAATCACAAAAACTATAAACACAATAAAAAAGAAAAACAATGAAAATTTAACTGCATTTTACCTGTGCTGAGGAGAGCTGATGATGTAAGTGAAAGGTGGTGAGGAACGTGGAGAGTAGGAGGGTTATTGTTTGGAAGGGGAGTCACCTTCCATAAAAACGTCAAGTAACTCTTCTTCTAGAATTCTTTCTCTTTTCTGTCCTTTGCACTGCTACAACCTGCTTGAGACTCACTGGACCTACTTTTTACTAAAAACTTGCCTAATGAGATTTGTTTCTGCCTGCATATTAAAATGTTTCTGAAGTAAGACATGGCATTGTCATTGAAAAGGTTTATGCTTCGGTTTGCAACAGCTTTGTCAGGGTGAAATGTTTCCACAAAACTTTGTAATTCTCCCCATCCCCCTCGATGTGTATTCTTCTATGTGGTGAGGACACCTCCCAGGGAAGGTTCTGTCTGGTTACCTTCTCTGGGATCAAAACATTGACCGATGAAGGGGAAAAGAGGATCCTGGTGGTTGAGGGGTCCAACCCAAACACACCACTTTGGACTTGAATTCCTGTAGATGGGCAGCCTTTGGGTGGCCCCCCTTGGGTCAGTTGGCTGGTTCACTTGGTCAACCAAGTACCAATGTTGGAAGTTCTCAACGAGTGTTGTCGACATTTTGCCTGATGCTGGTGTTTGGGTATTGTGCTCATAAAACCCTGGCATTGCTGCATTGTCCTTGTTTTGGCACTGTAGTGCGTCACCTTGTAGGGCTCCATGATGAGTGGAGTCAGTGGGTACTGAAATTTCTGTTTTTTCCTATGGATCCTCCTTCAAAAAATTTAAATAGTGAAAAACCAGTCAATAGGTAAGCGACCACGTCTAAAAGACTCTGAACAGCAATCTTCAATATCTGTGACACATGTACCTCATTTTCTTATATTACATTTTCTTTCAGAAAAACCTTCAGGGCAATTGTCCCCTTTTTTATTCAGAAGGGACTAGAGGGTCTTGCTGGCTCTCCAAAGTCGGTAAAGAAGCTTCGATCTGGAGATATATCAGTTGAAACATCCACAACTTGCCACAGTGAACTTAGTTTGAATTCAACGGCAATTGGGGATATACCTCTTGAGGTTACCCGCCATGCTACCTTGAATTCATCACAAGGATTTATTGTTGAAAGGGATTTGAAGAATGTCCCTGAGTCAGAGATTCTCGTTGGTCTCTCCACTTGAGGAGTTTCTGCAGTGAGGTGCATCTCCACTCTCATAGATGGAGTTATGCTGCCAACAAATACCCTCATTTTGACATTTACATCATCACGTGCATGTTATCTAGTTTGCAGGGTATGGCCATACATTCCAAACCCTCTCCGATGTTTCCAATGTCAGAGGTTTGGCCACTCAAAAACATCATGTCATGGTTCCCTGACATGTGCTCGTTGTAGTGGCAAGGAACACGATGCCTATGAATGAGACATGAATCCACATTACGCCAACTGCAATGGTTCTCACCCTTCCTACTTTCGTTCTTGCCCAAAGTGGTTGGAGGAAAAAGAGGTGCTGTGTATGAAAATGACTCATAATATTAGTTATCCTGAGGCTCGGAAATTGCTATACTTCATTCCACAATTACAGTGGGAATGCAGACAGATCTCTCTGTGCCTCCAAGAGAATTTTTTTCAAAACAAATGAAAAGCATCTTGACCTCCATGGTTAAAAAGGTTGATGAATCAACTTCCACACTCATCTCTGTTTCTCCCATACATTCCAACAAACCTCAAGATCCACATCCTTCAGTTTCAAATACAGACATTTCTTCTGATACATCTTTTTTTCTCACCCCAAGAGGCAAAACAATCATTCGTTCTCAGTCACTGGAATCCCCTTCCAACAACAAAGACCTGCCCAATCGACCCTGGTTGATAGACTTCCTCCGAATAAGAACAGTAAAGACAAAAGACATGGTCATAAACAGAAGGGTTCTCCAGCCACTTTGCCTACCTGTCATGAAAAATGGCCACCTTGATACAATGGAACTGTCAAGGTTTATGTTCTAATCTGGATAATATAAAAACGCTGATTGCTTCCTACCATCCTGTATGTCTTTCCTTACAACAAACATTTCTAAAACCTGCTGATACAATCATCATTCGGCAGTTTTCTCTGTACAGAAATGACAGGCTGTGTGATAGATGAGTATATGGAGGGGTGGCACTATTGGTTGATCAGCATGTGCCCACCCTGTCTTTGCCACTCAACACACCCTTGGAGGACGTAACCATCCGTGTTTCCTTGTGTCATACCATCACTGTTTGTTCTCTCTACCTGTCCCCTGGAGAGACATATGATCAATCAGACTTTGATGCACTCGTTAAATAGTTGCCGTCTCCATTTCTAATCCTGGGGGATTTTAATGGACATCATCCCCTCTGGGGAAGTGCTGTTATTGATAGGAGGGGTTGCTATGTATAGCGTATGCTCTCTGATCTCAATTTTTCTCTTTTCAATACTGGTTCTTCCACTTATTTTCATGCACCTAGTCAGTCCTTTACCACTATTGATCTCTCAGTTTGCTCCCCTTCATTATTTTCCCATTTCTCATGGAGGGTTCACAGTAATCCACGAGGCAGTGATCATTTTCCTATACTTTTGAGAGAGACTGACCGTGGAAGACTGGAAGCTGGAGCAGGCAGACTGGTCCACTTTCACTGGTCTCACAGAACTTGATCCTGCCATCATGAATCAGCCATCAATAGATGACTGTATGGCAGCAGTATTATGCAAGCAGCTGCTCAGTGTATTCCTTAATCCTTAACACGTTTTCCACGATATCCTCATCCATGGTGGAATCCTGCTTGACACTTGGCACAATGAAGGCTGAAAAACGGGCCTGGAATACTTTACGTAGATATCCCACACTTTCAAACCTCATCGCTTTCCAACATGCCCGTGCACATACTAGGTGGGTAAGATGTCAAAGCCAGAAGGAATCTTGGATTAAGTTCACAACTAGCATAAATTCTACCACCAGTTCCAAGATCATATGGGACAGGATTCAAAAGGTCAGTGGTCACTACAGTTCTGTCTCTTTCTTGATCTTAATCTCTGATGGTCAGGAGATGTCTGGAGCATCAATGATACTCTGGGTGAAAGCTTTTGCTGGGTATTAAGCACTTCTGCTTGTTCCTCCACTTTCTTGGCCATCAAGACTTTGGCAGAGCACTCACCTCTTTCCTTTTAACCTGACTATCTCTGACTATAATTGTCCCTTTGCACTGGTGGAACTAAAAATGTCCCTTCATCAGTTTGGCAGTACATCTGTTGGACCTGATGATGAACATTCTGACATGCTGCACCATTTATCTCCTGCTTCTCTTGTTGTCCTTCTAATTATTTTTAACCAGATCTGGCAGGAGAATGTTTTTTCCTGATGCCTGGTGCTAGGCTATTATCTTACCTTTCTCTAAGCCAGGGAAAGATCCCAAGATTCCTTCAAACTACCATCCAATTGCTTTGACGAGCTGTCTCTGTAAGACCTTACAAAGGATGGTTAATGCTTGTCTTGTTTGGTTCCTCCAATCAACCTCCTCTCGTCCACCCAGTATGGGTTCCGACGACAGCACTCCATTACAGACCACCTAATTCGACTTGAAACATCAATCGGGGAAGCCTTTCTCAAATGCCAACATCTTGTATCAGTATTCTTTGACATTGAGAAGGCTTATGACACAACATGGAGGTATTTGGTTTTGCAAGACTTCCATACATATTGGTTACGTAGCCATTTACTCATGTTTATTAAAAAATTTTTAATAGACAGGAAATTCCAAATTCGTGCGAGTTCGACACTTTCCCGTTCTTTTGAACAGGAACTTGGAGTCCCTCAAGCCTGTGTATTGAGTGTCACACTGTTCAGTATAAATATAAATGCCATCGCTGTACAACTCCTTCTTCTGGCAGAGCCAAAAACCATGGATCGTAAACTTACCTTCATGCCACACTTAAAGCAGCTATGAGTCAAACGTACAAGAACAATGAACATCCTCCGTGTCCTCTTTTCTACCAGTTGGTGAGCAGATCAATGTTCAATGATAAGGGTATATTGTGCTCTTATTCAATTAACACTCTATGGTGGATCAATGGTTTCTGGCTCTGTCAAACCCTTGGCCTTAAAGTTGCCAGACCCCATTCATCACCAAGGACTTTGACTCTGCACTGGGGTTTTCCACACCTCTCCAGTTCAAAGCTTGTACGTTGAATCTCATGAACCTTCTCTGCACTTTTGCCGTTTGCAACTATCTTTACAATATTCTTTGAAACTTCGTTCCTTAACATAGCATCTCACCTGGGGATGCGTTTTTCTTCCTCGGTAGGCCGTACTTTTTCAGAACAGATGTTCTGCTTTTGCTCCATTTTGGCTTTGTATCCAGGCGCTATTGGATGACTTGGGTCTGTCCTTGGACAACATTGCAGATTCCACAGGTCAGGCCATCCCACCATGTCTTATTACAGCCCCCAAATGTGACCTTTCTTTCAGTCACCTGAAACGGGCAGATACTCTAGATTGGAAGTACCGTCATTTATTTAATGAACATCTTTCAAACAGTCATTCTGTTTCCATTTGTACAGATGGTTCCAAATCGGGTAATTCAGTGGGCTTTGCTATGGTTTGCTGCGGTTCGGTGGTTGCATGCAGAATCCCTTCTACTGCTTCTGTGTTCACTGCTGAACTGTATGCCATATATCTCTTGCCCTGGATCATATAGAAGTTGAGCAGTACTCCAACTGCATGCTCAGTTCTATACTGGCCCTGGAATCACTATACATTGGCTCACACCCTGTTCTTGCTGATATTCAAAAACTGACTGGCCCATCTCTCATTAACTGCCACTTCTATCCAGTTTTTCTGGATACCAGGTCATGTTAGTATTCCCATAAACAAGCTTTCAGACACAGAAACTAAATCTATCTGCTCTGGAACTATCACCACTGTGCCTATTCCGTACATGGACTGTGGTCTTATATTCAAGGCTCAGCTCTGTGCCAGCTGGCAATCCACTTGGAGTGAGCAATGCAACAACAAGCATTTTCAAATAAAACTCTACATTGGGCTTTGGCTATCTAGCTTCTGTAAGGTTCAGAAGGAGGAAGTTGTTCTGAATAGACTACACATTGGTCAGTTTTATAACTCATTATTTTCTTTTACCTGGAACTGATGCACCACTGTGTTGTTTGTGTAATGCTCAGATCACTATCAGCCACATTTTACTTTCTTGCCATCGTTACACTTCTCAGCTCTGTGCCAGCTGGCAATCCACTTGGAGTGAGCAATGCAACAATAAGCATTTTCAAATAAAACTCTACATTGGGCTTTGGCTATCTAGCTTCTGTAAGGTTCAGAAGGAGGAAGTTGTTCTGAATAGACTACACATTGGTCAGTTTTATAACTCATTATTTTCTTTTACCTGGAACTGATGCACCACTGTGTTGTTTGTGTAATGCTCAAATCACTATCAGCCACATTTTACTTTCTTGCCATCGTTACACTTCTCAGCGACGGCACTATTTTAAACATGTTTTTTCCCAGGGTTTATCTGTAACGGTGGACAGTGTTCTTGGTGATGGTGACATTGTCCACCTTAACGGTTTTAGTTTCTTCATGGCCATTAATCTTTTTAATCTCATTTAAGTGTTGGATATTTCTTCATTACACCTTTTTAATTGTGGTTCCCTTTCCACAGTTTCATTCTCTTTAGTTCAATTTGACATTTAAAAATAGCCAGAACATTAAATAACTCAACACCAGGACTGGAAAGGCCAACTTCAGGTGACTAACGCTGCTGTTTGGACTACTTGTTAGTCGTCCATGCAAGTTGTTATTCCAGTTTTGCTGCATGTCTTTTAAACTTTTATTACTTTATCCTTTTTTTGGCCATAATGACATAACCCAGAATCAGGACTGGAAAGACTAACTTCAGGTGACAGACAGTGGTTCTGGTACTTGCCTGTTAGTCTTCCTGGTGGGTTATGATCATTACCATTCTGCTACAGAAGTTCTTTACAACTTTATAAATCGGATGTCAACATTGGTTCTATGCAATTTTGTTTTTACCTTTGTTTACTTGTACAAATTTCACTAAATTTATTTTTGTTTACCTTTTTACTGGACATTTGGCTACCCATTATTATGATTTTGCTATATGTCTGTTAAACCTTCCATCATTTTACATTTTGATAATGGTTGCTATGACACATAACCCAGAACGAGGACTGGAAAGGCCAACTTCAGGTGACTGACGATGGTTCTTGAACTTACCTGTTAGTCTTTTCTGGTGGGTTATGATCATTACAATTTTGCTCGAGTAAGTACTTTAAAATTTCTTTTACTCTGCTTTCACTCTTACCATTGTAAACTAGGTATCAACATTGGTTTTATTCTTTTTCTGTTTTTCAATGATGTTTTGTTTTACCTTCATTTTATTTTATGTATTTTACTACATTTACTTTATTTTTACCTTTTTACCAGATGTTTGGCGCAGATAGCCTAGCTGCTTTGTGCCATAAAACACTAAATCAATCAATCAACTCTTCCCATTTTTCACACATTTCTTTGAATAATGAACTAGGAACATCCTCCCTTCCCTCCTCTTTATCTGAAGACACTTCCTCAGTTCCCTTCTGTTGCTGCTCCTTCTGAAGGTCTTGGAGTTCTTCTGTGGTGAGTTCAGTGTTGTGGTCTTCATCCAACTCCTCCACATCATCTCCACTCACATTCAAGCTCATACTTTTGCCTAGTGAGACAATATCCTTGACAACAGACTCAGCCTCAAAGCCTTCAAAGTCTCTATCTGCTACTGACTCTGGCCACAATTTCATGGTCCTCAAAGACACTTCTCTCCAGGCTTTGTCTTTGATCCTCAATCAATAGAGTATATTAAAGTAATTTTCTCCAGAATTCTTTGAGGGTTAACTCTGTGTCAGAGGTCACTTCAAAGCATCTTTTGAAACAGTGCTTTGGTGTCTAGTTTCTTAAAGTTCGATATGACCTGCTGATCCATGGGCTGAATGAGAGGAGTGGTGTTAGGGGGCAAGAACTTCACTATAATGAAACTGTACTCCTCCACCAACCCGTCCTCCAAGCCTGGTGGGTGAGCAGGTGCATTGTCCATCACAAGAAGGACCTTGAGAGGCAACTGTTTTACCGTGAGATAATTCTTTGCACTTGGTGCAAACACTTCATGGACCCATTCCATAAAAAATTGCCTAGTTATCCATGCTTTTACAATTAGCTCTCCACATGACCTTTAGTTTACTTTTCAAGACATTATTTTTCTTAAAAGCCCTCTGGGTTCTCAGAATGGTACACATGTAAAGGCTAAAGTTTTAAGTCCCCACTTGCATCACTACATGACAATAGAGTTAGCCTGTCCTTCATTGGCTTGTGTCCTGCCAGTGACTTCTCCTCCTTGGTGATGTAGGTCCTCTTTGGCATTGTCTTCCAAAAGAGGCCTGCCTCATCACAGTTGAACACTTGTTGGGGAATAAAATACTCAACTTCTACATAGTCCGTAAATTCCCTTACAAATTTATCAGCAGCATCTTTGTTAGAACTGGTACCTTCCCCATGTCTCACCACACTATGTATGCCACTTCTCTTCCTAGCCCCCCAGTGGCTCAGCAGTATGTTTGCGGACTTACACGCTAAAATCCGGGTTTCGATACCCATGGTGGGCAGAGCACAGATAGCCCATTGTGTAGCTTTGTGCTTAATTCAAATACAACAACTTCCTAAATTTTTCAAACCACCCTCCACTAGCCTTAAAGGTATCACTTGTATCAGCACTCATTCCAGGGGTGTTTTTCAGGAGGTCAGCATGCAACTGCTTTGCTTTCTCACAAATGATGATCTAAGAAATGCTATTACCAGCTGTTTTTTGTTTACTCAAATCAACAACAGTTTCTCTACCTCTTCCTTTGTTTGTGATCTTTGTTTTGTAAGCACTTTCACTCCTTTTGCAACATCAGTTCCTTTGATGACCTCTTTATTTTTCAGTATGGTGCAGACTGTATACTTTGCTATAAGATCTTTCTTCATTTCTATTGTGGCTCTAACAACTTTTCATTTATGCTGCTTTCATTATCCTTTTTTGACCCCATGGTGGCTTATTTAATCAGAATGTTTAGAAAAACAACAACTAAAAATAAAAATGAGAACATTCACATCAGGTTTTAGCTTGGGTGTGGACTGAGAGACAGGTGCAGGTAAAATGTTTTGGGCAAGCTTGGCATGGGCTGAAAATGGTCAAAATGTTGTTGAGGTCATCAGTCAGGTTATTTTGAGGGTTCGGGCCAAGACAGCTTGGTTCGGCAGCTGATACATTTTTTTTCTCAAACAATATGTTCGAGAAGAGAGTTGTTTGAAAATCCAAAATACCACTGTATACAGTTCAGTAAAGTTTTTGAGTTGGATCGACAAAACAGTGTTGTGTAAGAGTTCTTATTTAGTTCACTTAATGCTCTGATATTTAACAATTATTTAGTTTTCTAAGAATAAGAGTGTTGAAAATTAATTTAAAAACAATAGTTATGAGAATTTCATTACGTAACTGGATAAGAGTCGCATGTGTAGTGTAGTTGTTTCAAATTGACTTAATTTTAACTGAACCTTCTATATATTCTCTCATTGGATTAAGTGAGGATTGTGTTACATTATAGCATCTTGTAGCTTATAGAAAGTCCTAGGCTTTTCTGGGGAAGATATATGTAGGCAACTAAATCTGCAGAAGGTGAAAGTTAATGAAAAAGATGGTTGATTATGTGATTGTTAGTTTAGCCGCAAAAAGTGACATCATTAAAGTGAATTTAACAGAGATAAAGGAGAATAATTTGTCTTACTAAAAAGTTTTGTAATACAACAATCTGCTTGTGTGGACTTTGATGAAAAGGGAAACAATAATTTAAAGCTCTGGATACAACTGTTGTAACCCACAATGTAAATGTATAGAAAAATAATTTATCTTGATTTGGTTGTAAAGTAATTGAACCAGTTTGTGTGGACTTTTGACAAAAAATAAAGTTATTTAGAGTTTAAAATACAGTTGTGATATTCTATAATATAAAGAATTTTTACATTATTTTAAGATAAGTGGATTGTGTCCATTTAGTGGTCAAAATTAGCCAACAAGTTGTATACACCTACGATGAAGAATTGAACCTTGTAAATCTGACAATTTTAATCCGTTTTTCTATCAGTCAGCAGTAAAATTATACTGATCAGTTTGCACGTTAGTTGTAGTACCATAACTGAGGTATTTCTGATGAAACATTTGTAAACTTAGGTCTAGAATTTAAAACAACATAAAACTTTAGTGTCAGGAGAGAGATTACTTTGGGGAAAATGAAACAGAATTTAGAATATACTTAAATTTAACTTCAAGTGTTTTAAAATGAAGCCCACACACTGAAAACATGATATCAAAGCATTGCTAGAGATGAAGAACTAATGCAAAGAGTCGAGAGAATAGACGGGAAATTGAAAAACAGGAAAGTAAAAGACAAATTGAGTTGGGTTAAAGATAATGTAGTAAGTAAAGGAGATTTAAAATCATACACACACAAAAAAATTAATCAAAGACAAGTTCAATAAAGCTATTGGTTGAAAAGTACAAAAATACATGGATAATGAAAAACGGACATTGATGAGAAATAACACATTGCAAAATGAGTAATTAAATGCAAAGATTAAACTTGCCACACTTCTTTCAGTTATATGTCAGAACTAGATATATAGTTCAAAAGTCCCAACCTAAAACACCATCACTGCTTCTGTGATGTCTGTTATTGCAGAATCTTTGTGGACTACTACAGTCATGTCAGTACTAGATCCAGCAATGAATAATCAAGAAACCAATGCATTGTGATGGAAATGCATCATAAGGGGGAGAGCATACCAGGTCAATTTAAAATCACTTCCAAATGAACATGTAGAATGTTAAACAATTAATCTTGCTAACACTAAGATAACAAACATTAACTTTAAATAACCTCCCAGTTGAGAACTGTAATAAATGAAATATTGAGAGCTGTCTAATACAACAGGTGTGGAGTAACTTGCGAGAAGAAGTGTTCAAAACAAAGTTTTAAGAAAAAGATTATAGAGTAAAGGAGAGGTTTGGAAAAGTTTGCCCAATCATTTTACGTGGATGATCCTCATGCAATGACAGATTTGTTGGCATGTAACCAATATATAGATAAATAATTGACAAGGATATGAAAATTATGGTGTAGCAAAGTAAAAATTGTCTGTACATCTTTAAAGAAACTATGTAATTTGTGATGGACTAAGAAACTCTTATATTTGCAAATACATTACTAAAAGTACTACCTAGAAGTTGAATCGTCAAACCTTGGAGTACTGAAATATTATATCCAACATCTAATTACACAGAAAAGAAGAAAAGAACTACAAAATACAGCTGTTTTAAATGGAATATGAACTTCTTTTAGAGAATACTAAATAGAGGGAGCTATTATAATTGTAGGAAGTATGTCCTTAACAACCAAGAATATTAAAAAAAAATAATCAACAATTGTAACTAAACCAGTAAGACAATAGCATGATAATGTGCTAACCAGATGCAAAAAAGATGAGAGCTAGCTGAATTTAATGGAAAAAGATCATCTATCCCTAATGAGAAAAGAAGTTCATTCTTTGAGAAAAATCATTCATAGGGTTATTGGTGAAAAACCTTGCAATGTACTGATCAACATTGGTTCTACAGATACAATTGTTTAACCTAATTCATTTATGAAAGATGGGAAATTGTCTGTAAGAGACAAGAAATAAGAAAGGTTGATGTGAATACACTTAAACAAGAAATTTGTTGTATCTCAGCCAGCCTTTAGAGTTCTGGTTAGAGTGAGACATGACATTGGCAATATATATGAAAAATATAGGGTAATTTGAATAATGTTATTGTACACTGCTCTAATTTTTGAAAAACGTCTAAGGGACTAGAATATGAATATGGTATTTAAAATGTGATAGGGGTTAATACTAACATTTTATGACTAGGGGGAAGACAATTAGTCATCACAACCCACTGCCAACTCTTGGGCTACCCTTTTACCAATGAATAGTGGGATTGACCATCATATTATAATGCCTCTACAGCTGAAAGGGTAAGAATGTTTGGTGTGACATTGATTTGAACCTGAGACCCTTGGATTTCAAGTCAAGTGCCTTAACCACTTGGTTATGCTGAGCCATTTACTTGTGACAAAGTGAAAAGTACCTATGATTTTAATAGTAATAAGACTAGATTTCATCACAAGGACAAGATAAACAGTTCTCATCACAAGAAAGGATGTAGTAGTATAGACAATGGGAGTTCTGGGCCACACCTCTGACTAGGGCCCCCAACCTCCAAATTTAGCATCCATGCAAGCACATGGAGAGTCCCATGGATGGCCTACCACCCTTGCCAGCCGGGCTCTCAGAGTAAGTGTTTCTACATGAGCATCTGAGGGGGTGTGGTACTTGGCACACTCTGGGGTTGTCCTTTTAGCTCTCTATGAACTATAGTATACCTGAGGTATACTGCCAACAACGATTAAGGGCTATAACCAGTGTGCCTGGCTGAAGGTTGGTGAGAGAGAGTAAATTTTTGGGAAGAGCTGCTGCAGGGAATACTGTAAGATTCACCTGGCTCAGACTCACAAAGGAAGTCATCTGCCAGTCCTGTGCTGGGAGTGTGGGGTGGGAACCCAAGCAGAGGCTCAGCTCTGTGTACCTTGTGGTGCAGATAAGATGAAGAAAAAGCTGCACATACTTGAAATTCATGCCTGCTGGACCTATACTGGTGTTGTACATGAGATTGAAGCTCACAGTATTGCAGCCCATAGGAATGGTAGGTGTTTGCTGGTGTCCTATATGCTGCACTTGAAAAAGGAGAGGAAAAGGAAGGTCCTGCTGGAGGAATTTAACCCCCTGCCTCCCCATAAAGCCCCACAATCTGTGAAGAAGTACCAGGAGGATATACAAGGCTCGTTTGTCAAGGAAGAAGAAAAGATGTATGAGCTAGCCTTCAGACAGACTCCTTAGGCAATTGGAAGCTTCTTGAGCGGCTGGCAAATGGAGTTTCCTGTAGATTCCCTTCAAGGGATGCAACCCTAAATCCATGATAAACTTGAAGAAATCAGAGCCCTCAGTGGCATAAAATTCCAGCTTGTCCTCAAGGTCCAGCTCCAAAAAGGTGGGTCGGATGGCACCAAAGAGTTCACTGACCCTGTGCTCTGCCACAAGCAGGAGGCTCTTCTTAAGGCTAACTAAATCAAAGAGACTCTATACAAAGCCATCCCCCACATCCTGGAGCTGCTCGAGAAGTGGACACAGAGAGGGTCTGGGTGGGTTGTTGACCAGGTGCACCCACTTTGGCTGGATATCACGTGGTACCAGCCTTTAAGAGGTGGCTCCTACATTCCACTGCCTGCAAAACTGTGGAGTAAAAAAACCTGTCTTGAACATGAAAAACAGAGACGACGACTGTCTCTGTTCTGCTCTATTTCCTGTTGCCCATGGCCAGCATGCAATGGCTTGTCTTTTAAAGGGGTTGATGCCTCCATCTCTCAGATTCCCAAAGTGGAGAAGCAGAATGATCTGGCCATCAATGTAATCGGGTGGGACAATTGTCTTCTGTCTCAGCATCCAGCCTCAGGACATACCCCACATCAACCTGCTGCTGCGGTAGAGAAGGCTGGTAAATATCACCATACCTAGATCAAGAACATGAGTCACCTCTTGTATGACCATAGCAAACACCACAAGTGCTGTCTCCCCAGCTACTCCAGGGAAGACCTGGTGGAGGCCGAAGTGCTTCTAGATTGGCCAGATTGCTGTGAGGGTGGAGGTGACAGAAGAGGGCAAAAACAAGCTTGCCTTTCAGAATCACCACAAAAAGCTGCCTGTAACATTCATCATCTATACTGACTTTGAGGCTCTGACCACAAAAAGCAAATATAGGATAATTTGAATAATGTTATTGCACACTGTTCTAATTTTTTAAAAACCTCTAAGGGACTAGAATATGAATATGGTATTTAAAATGTGATAGGGGTTAATAGAGTAGCTGTTCATCCAATAAGTCAAGCTGGTACACAGTCAACACTTTTCCAAGATACTGTTTTGCCTGGCCTTCACTGCTAGTGCAGCAAGCCTTTTGTTGTGCTTGCTTTTTTGTGTTCTGATGCTTAGCTCCATCCATTTGCATTTTGCGAGCCATTCTTTCCCGTTATGGCCTTCAAGCTGTAATATACTCATTGATGCCCCATGCAACCACACCAAAAGTAGCCAACTGCAACAACAGGCAGCTGCTAAGCAAAAGCACCTGCCACATTCACTCATGATGTGACTTTATAAGCAGTTCAGCCTTTAACAAAAGCTTGGCATGCCTTGTTTGGGCCAGCTGCTGCTGCACTATTCCCTGCTCTTCTGGTGGCATGACCTCATTTTCCCACAAGTATTCGTCTAAGTAGTCACAGTCCTTGCAGTGGAAGAGGACGACCCAGCGAGTCTGCTCCCGCAGGCCTTTTAGAATTGAGTTGTACTTCCTTGTGAGTACCCAAACTGACTGCTCCACGTGGCACCCACTGAAGGCCATCTTTGAAAGCATGTCCTTTTTTTTTGTCATGGCCTTTGAGGCACTGTAGTCATCGATGACGTAGAAGGTTAGCTCACCTTGAAACATCTGGTAGAAGGCTCACCAGGGTCCACAACATAAATTTCTGGATCCAACCAGATGTAAGGGCACTCCCAATACAACCAATTATATCATATTGTGGGGCACAGGATAGCAATGTATCGAAATGAGCTGCAATATGGACCTTCCAACGGATCAAGGATAAACACTGTTTTGCTGCAGACAGTGACCAAGTGGGGGCTTTTTGGAAGATGTGCAATGGGCACATCAGTTGAGTGCTGAGACAAATCTACCATCTTTGATATTCAGCTAAGCATTCATGATGACATAGAGGTAGATGTTCAAAGTGCCTGCTGCCTTGGCCTCTTTTGTGATATTGATTGTCACACCTTCACTGGAATTCTCGATGTGCTGGCTGCTGTCATGTAGCTGATCATTGTCAGTTGTTTGCAGGTGAAGACACAGTATACTTGCTGGTGAGGAACTCCCATAGGAACACGTCAGCCAGTATCCAATCTTTTGCAACCATTGCCACCGTGGGGCGCTGTTTGCTGCCAAGTGCAGCAAAGAACTTTTTGTCTCATCCTTCAATTGGTAGGTGTGTAGCACCTGAGAGTACAGCTGGTTGGGAACACCTTCAATGGTTATCTTGACCTTGGTGACCTTAGTGTTGTAAAAGGCCACGGATCTTGTTGGAAGGCTGCTGCCAGATTATCTAAGGGCATTAGAATACCCTTCTTTGAGTGCACAGGCACATTTAAGTTGATATTCCACAGGGTGTCACTCTTGTTGTGGCTGATCTTTCTGTGCCAGAGGATGCAGTTGTACAAGATCGCAAGATGCCCAGCATGTTGATTGCTGAGTGACCATGCCATACTCCAGGCTGATGTTCTCGATTGTGTAGCTGGCATTGGCATTGCCTCTAGCCCAGACAGTGTGGCTGTAGTCATTGAAGGTCAACTTATACTCGTCTATCACTGAGTGCTGACGAGCAGTTCAAAGTCAAGGGGATGTAGTAACAGTTATCATAGGCAGCAGTGATAGCTGCATCCTTAGCCACCCCTGTGTTACAATCACCGGCACCAATGTGCACATTTGTGGTGTTGATACCCTGATACTTGGTGTTCTCTCTCTCTCTTGGGCTGTTTGTCACAGGTTGAGGTACATCTGATAGATGTCAGAGTTGTCTATAGATAGGACCTTGTTACTCCTAATCTTGATTGTGGTCTTCTTCAGGACTGCATGGCCAAGGTTCAGCATGAAGGTCTGGTTGGCATTGGTGGAATCAAGTGAAATAGTGAAAGCAAGTCTCACACTCCTATGACATCATAGGTGCTAAGGTTGGGGAACCAAACAAGAAGCTGTTGATTTTGGTCAATCATACTGGGGTTGTTTATCAGGACAACTGACTAGCACATGCCCTTGACCCCAAGGGGTCCCTTAGGTGCTGATAAGGGTTGAGATTTTGCCCGTATGCACTTGAAGCCATTGCGAAAGTGTTGAACTTTGAGCCACTACCCTCCAATACATTATTGCTAGCAATAATGCAAACTTTGATTTCAATAACCCTGCATTTGACCCAGTGTTACGTATTTTTTAATGTTTTAAGTTCGTCGTAGATTAAACGCAACAGAAAAACACAGATAACAGCTTGTATAATTTATTACACTAAACTATTAACAAATATAACAGATATAACAAATTATATAATAACAGTGTCAGATATTAAGTTACAACATTCGAAATTAATTACAAAACAAAATATTATTAGTTTCAAACTTCAAAATAAATCACAACACAAAACGGTACTGGCCTGTATCTAATGTAATGATCTAAAATTAAAATCTCAAATTCCAGTCTAGGGTGTGAATTTGGTCCCACGAAGAGATTCCGAAACAGTTCACAGTTCAATGAAATCGCCGTCTCTCAGCACAAGCGGTAATTCAGAAGTATCGTAGAGATTGACGAAATAAAATCACGGCTTCCGTAGATCTAATTTCAATCACAAATCCAAGTTGAATATTCACAACAAACACTTAATCTTTCTCAAATAACTAAAACTGATGCCTGAATCTCACTCTTATTCTTCGAATAAAACTAATGACTGAATCTCTCTCCCTCGAATAAAACTGATGACTGATGACTGAATATCTCTCACATCACCGTCTTTTTTATACCGATAGGCCTATTTCTCGAACAATCTCGCAATTTCCATACAACTCCAGAGCTATACACGCATATCCGTTCTTGCACGAGACTACACATCTAGACAGGAAGTCACCAGCACTCATTTACAAACATGTGATTGGTCTACTCAATTCGAGAAAGTTCTAAAAATGTTACCCTAAATAAATAACATATTTTAGTTTAAACTTCGAAACAATAATATCAATATGGAAAAATGAATAATATAAATGAAAATTCAAACACAACACGACATGTTGTCGTTTACAAAATATTTACACATATACATAACACCAGACAATGCAGAACTGATAGACAATGATGAAGCTCCCCTTATTGACCCAACCAGTGGTTCCCATAGTAGGACAAAGGGTCACAGAGACCAATATCTCACTGCAACAAGAGCTCCTCCAGACAGTAGTAGATGACTATTACAATGCTGTAGCTGAACAGGTCAAAACACAACAAAATTTGAGCTAGTTAAACAAGGGTAGCTGCAGTTGAAAAGTTACCTCAACATAATCCTCATGAACTCTAGGACAGGGAAGTCCAATTCCCTGTCCACAATCAGCAGTAGAGGTGATAGGGGAAGGCAATCTGGGATGAGTTGGGATTCGTGGGTTGGACTCACTCAAAAATGCAATTGCCAGCTCAGGCTGCCATGGCTCTCTCTAATGTTAACAAAGAGCTAGGAGAGGCACCTGCTGCCATAGATACTGTTGAGGTACAGGACCTCAGATGCAATCCACAAGACAGAGACCACATTTACTAATGCTGAGATAGATGAACTTCTCAGGACAATGGATGTCCTCCCCACTCAACCTCCATCTGAGGCTTAGACCTAGCTCTGCAGACCATCTGAGGCAAGCTCACCAACATCCCTACCAAACTCACAGAACTGGATGAGCACATTGCCATGGAGAAATGCAAGCTGGATGAAGCCAACAGTTCTGAAGGGGCTGTTGACAAGCTCACCAAGCACTGCATTGCCGAGTGCCTGTATGTCCTGCAGGATTAAAGAGCCTCATGCCTGGAGGCTGCCACAGCCAACAGAGAGGCCCTCCACTCAAAGATCAGCTGGATTCAGGAGATAATCAACTGCATCCTGAATGAGAACACAATGCTGGCTGAGCAGATCTGCACCCTCTTCTATGAGCAAGGCATCACAATTGTGTCTATTCTCACTGCTATTGAGATGGCAGTGGTAGCAGGGTGCCGTCCCCAGCTCCTGCATCACCTGATAAGGTGGACTGAAGGAGTGGACAAAAAAGCACCTACAGAGCTTCGGACATGTCTTAGCCAAACTGGTTGTTAAAGCAGCTGTTGCCCTCTCAGGCATCATTGGCTCAATTGTTTTGTGGCTCCTGAGTCTCCTCTCGCAAAAACGGTGGGCTGGCTCATTGTAAACTTGTGGGCTGTTGTCTTTGGCACCAGGACCCTGCTCTTACTAGTGACTCATGAATGGATTTTACCAAAGAAGCCAAAGCACCGCTAGTCTGGAGTCATGTATAAGCCAATTCCGAAGACAAAGTTGACCTTGGAACCTGCATACTGCAGGACATCCTGATAGTGGCTGGTCACTGAGGGGAGGTCCACTGGTGATGAAATTGCTTCCTCTATGTTTCCCAAGAATTGCTTTTGCACATCAAATGTCATCCCAGTCCGGAGGATAGGAATGCAGGTCAGGGCCTGGTTCCCTAGCGTCACCCATAAGTACGTTTTAATCAAGTCGTTTAACCTCTCGACCCCCGGACACATGAACCCTTCTGACTTGTCAAGAATGAGCCTCCAGCAGTACATCAACAACCATGGCAGAGACCTACATGTCAGTCTCTTGTCCATTACCTTCACCGTGTGGTGGTACAATGTTGAGGCAGGAGAGACATTCTCATAGAGAAGAAGCAATAGTCCTATGAAAACCATGGACACCCTCCCCCCCAGCCTGTATGGCTTTACACAGTTGCAAAACATTATAGAGGGGGCCAGGTCTTCTGCATGCTGATGGCAAGTTAAGTTAATGGTTTGATCATCCTGACTGTTGCCAACGAGTGGGAAGTCCTTCTGATCGATGGGCTTCTTTCTAGGCTTGGCATGATGTGGCTTGATACCAGCACGTATACTAGAGACCACCCAATTAACTTTGCAATGAGGAAGGTGTTGAGGGTCCACTTCGAGCAGATTAACACTACTGACAACATGGTTAATGGAGCCCCCTCCATACTTCTAGCCTGTAGAGGGATCAGATGCCACTTTTTCGGGGATGTCCATGTAGTCTACATCGAGCACTCTGAATACAAATGTCTCTGGAATGGTTCAGTAGGTGAGTTAAAGGTTACGGTTAAAGATGTAATGAAAAAAGTGATTCATAACCACGATCTCCTGATATACGTGACACTTGATATGCAAGGACATCGACCAATAGGGCCTCTCATAATAGGCAAAAGTGACTTAAGTGGATACCCAGGATGTTCTTTGGGCCAGAAGGGGTTCAACACCATGGGTGGCAATCTGGTGTACCCTCCCCTCTACTCGGGCAATGAAGCCACAAGTTGGTCCCAAGTGGTTAGCTTGGCCCAGGACGCTGTTGGGAACCTGGCAACCAAGAACTATGTAGACACGTAGGACAATCTTTGAGTCCTAAAGGCCAGTGATACAATGAGCGGTGACCTGCAAATGAGCATTGGATCTGATACTGTCAGACTGTTCAGGTATGTTTATCTTTCTGCAGGTCAAGGGTTCACTCTGCCACTAGGAAACTTCCAGAACCAGCTACAATTCACAGTGATCTCTCCTCCACAACCTCAGACATCTGTCACCCTACACACCAGCCATGGCTTTCTGGTTTTGATGGACAACCAGCTGGTATGTCAGCTTGGAGACCCCAGCAAAAACTATCAACTGCTTTATACATTGGTGGATCGTTATGAACAATAATCTGACCAAGTTCCTGTGTGACCCTAGCGATCCACAAGATGCAGCCTTGTAAAACTATGTAGACAGCTACAAGCCCTTGATAACTGTATGGGCTAAAGAAAGTGGCACTGTTGATGGGGGGTAGTATGAATGGTTCTTTTGGTAATGGTTCCTCAGGATTTGACACAGCATGGGGATGGGCATTTGTGGCATGGGCCTCCTATCCACCATCATTGTGGCACCCATTGTCTTGAGCCTTGAAATCCCTGCCTTTGTCTGCAGTGTCCTTGGAGTGAACAGAAAATTTATTGGTCAACGCCTATTGGTTAAGGCCAAAAAACACAAAATCCGCATCCTAGCAGAAAGCAAACTAAACATGGTTATGGACCATGTCTCGCATGCACTCATGGATGGCCAGATCTCTGAAGAGGAGTTCCTCCTGATTATGTATGAGGTTGACCAGATGAAGGCCGAGATCCTTGATGAGGAGACAAAAAAAAAAATCATTCAGTGGGTCAGAGACGAAGTCCGGGCCAGCTTCATAAAAAAGTTGCAAACTGCACTGTAATGTATAGCTGTGGCTTAGCTGCACGAGGTGTCAGATATTCCATTTGTTCAGAGAACAAGCACAACATGCCAATATGACCCACCTCAGTACACTGTTACTCTGTAACAACTACTATTCTTGTAGAACAGAAACAAGCCAACATTTTGTATTTGTCCTCTTTGAGTCACCATACTACTATAGTGTGTTTACATTA
The DNA here is from genome assembly GCA_011833715.1 of Carcinoscorpius rotundicauda. Classification (NCBI taxonomy): domain Eukaryota; kingdom Metazoa; phylum Arthropoda; class Merostomata; order Xiphosura; family Limulidae; genus Carcinoscorpius; species Carcinoscorpius rotundicauda. The sequence goes on from CM022392.1 coordinate 125,257,308, forward strand.
TGTGCCTCAGCCATGTTCCAGTGTTTACTTCCTTGTTTAGTCAAGTTATATTGTTTACTATGAGGAACCACCAAACCTCCTGGTATTTTTACACACTCAGCCTTCTAGAAAGTTCAGGCTTGTATAATATAACACAGTCATTACATGATGTAGCTCATTAGGAATTAGTATTCTGACAACTAAGGTAGGTGTTTGGTTTTAGTGGTCATTATGTCAAGGCAGTTGGATATTGGGAGTCCTGTACCATCTCCCATTGATATAGACACCCCAGATGGCAGACTTTTAGGTGCAGATTTGACAGATAATGAGACACAGTACACATATTTATAGGATGAACAGCAATAACAGCTTATTCAAGCTTGCAGAGAATATCACTATGAGATGATGTTTTTATTGAAGATCTTCACAAGGAAAGACCTGCAGGCACAATTATTCCAAAGAAACCAAAGGTAGATAAAATTAAATCACTTCTAGGGGATCATAAAAAGGGGTCAAACTTACCTTCAGGCCAAAATCTTCATAAATATTTGGTTCAGAAAATTACAACAAAGGGTACAGTCAACTGTCCTAAAGTGTTTGAGGTGGGTCTCTTTACAAGCCTGGAAAGCATATTGAATAATCTTATATCAGACTATGAAAAATGGTGAACAAACAAAATTCAGTCTCTCTCTCTGCCTCTCTTTATTACAGAGAATGGCTTAATGTGGCATTTGAACTACACAGAATTGAAAAATTGGCTGGGAAAGTATCAGGTACATGGAAAGAATGGCTTGAGGAGAATGTTAGTATTCAATATTCTTATGCCAGAAAACTGTGTGAAATTGCAAAATTGCTAGGTAAATATGCCCATTTCAGGACACTAGGTCTTTCCTTTTTGGAAGTTTATCAGCATAAGAAAGAAATACAGGGCATGCTGATAACAGCAGTGTGGGTCAGTACTCGCAGCAGTAATGTTAGTGTACTGTGACTCATAATTTACTGTTCCTATATGAATGCCAGTCAGCTGAGTTATGAAAACAAATACCACTCAACCTTGAGTGCTGCTTTTTTGGTATGATTACTAATAGTTCCTTGTGTGCAGAGCACAGTGCATTTTTCAGTCCATGATTGGATTGAGAGGTTGAGTTTTACTCACTGACTGTTGTTTGTCACTTTGTGCCCCACAAAATGACCACTAATTACAAGCACCCACTTTACTTGTTGGTATACATGTTCTGCCATGTGATTGATGTGTGAGGACATTCCTGGCATTGACTGCTTCAGTAGTTTGCAATCTCTGGCTGCAAGTGAAGCCAACACTCGCACACAAGTGTTCCTGTATAAACACCATTGCTATGGTGAATGGGTCATATTATTTACCTTGGATACTGCATTCTTGCAGGAACATGTGCTCTGAAAGCCCAGGCCGGTGAGAGTGGTGGGCCATCCCTGGGGCTCTCCATATGCTTGCATGGGTGCTAAATTTGGGGTCTGAATGGAGGTTGGGGACTTTCCTAGGGAGTGGGAAGGACCCTAGCCAGAGATGTGGTCCAGAACCCTCATTGTTTATACTACTGATGAGCTCCAAAGTTAAGTACATGTTTAGAAGGCCATACATCTTCTGCAAAGAATTACTAATATGAATTACAGAATCTACCATGATCATCTTTGGAAGTACATCAGAGAGATAATGGTCAACGGTGTAATTGATAAAAATTTGTAAGCAGAAAGACAAGATTACTAAGGAACACAGTGTTCTTGTCGAGACTAGTTCCACAGTATCAACAAAGAGCTACCAAAAAATTCATTTGACCAACTACCTTAGTAGTAGAATCGCCAGCGACAACATCAAAGACACTATAGTATCTGTATATCCTGGATTAAGGCATGGGCCTACTGGGTTGAAGCCCATAGCCTCACACTAATTAGGGGGGCTTCAAACTATTACCATGCAACTACCTAGAACAACTATTCTAGTCACAAGATAGAGGTTCTGCCTTAAGGGAGTATCTATAAGTTGAAAAGCCTAGGGCCAATAAAACCCTTAATCTGGCCTTGATACCTATTGCCCCCAAAAGAGAAAACCACTTGATGAATGAACAGTTTAATGTAGTTTTATTTTTGCATTAAGGCTGTTTAATGAACTTCACAATTCAGTAAAGGATCAGTGTTTGAAAGATATTTTCAATATCTTAATGCATATTATAGCTAAAGGATGCATCATGTTAAGATCAAGTAAGTTCTGGAATGGTCTAGAGGAGGAAAACAATCTAGTAACTTGATGAGCATCCAGAAGTAAGACTTCAGTTATAATTACAAATTAGTAGAATTAAATAGTAAGTAAAATGTCATGTAGTCGCTGATCAAGTGTTTCTCTAAGCTAACTGGGAAGTTAGTTTTTGGTTGGAAGAGTGCCAGTTTAGAGAGTGGCTACTAAGATGAATTTTGTGATAGTAGGGTTATCTTATGGAGATATGTTAAGACATTTTAACCTGTTGTTTTGTTTTAAGTAAGGAAGGATAAGATATGATCTTATTGAAATTCACAAAACTATCTGGAGGAAGACTGATAAGGGCTTCTGATATTTTGTAGTATTTTCTGAAGACACTAGTACAGAAAGATGTAATTTTAAGATTTGGAAAAATATGCAGGGTGGACAGAAACAAAGTCCCCATTTGAAAATCTTATTAATTTGTATCTTTTATTAGATAACAGAAAAATATACAAAACTATATATTTTTAGAACATGTTTGATATCTATTCAAGTAGATCTCAAATCCTGATTTTAACACTGTCTTTTGCAAATACCTGAACTCTCCATGATTTTAGTTACATTTTCTTGCAAAATGTTGTGCACCTACTGTAGTTTCTTGGATCTTATTCCAAGTTGTCTACAAAATGATCAAGTTTTATACTGGTGAGCATTTGTTGTTCATTAAAATTTTCAAAATGTTTCACAGTTGCATGCATTTGAGAAAAAAAGTGTATAAATTTAATGTGTAGAGAGATTTTTGTTGTCATGAATATATATGCACCTAATTTCTTATATACCTTATCTAGCAACGCTGGCGGCCGCGCACGCGATGTACGACCACTTTAATGCTAGCCTGCTGCAAATACGATGAACTTGGTGTGTAAATAAAAGTTTGTTTTACGACCATGTTGTGACTTTCAGATATGTTTGGTTTAAATTTAATCTACAAATGTTTATTGTTGTTTATAACAAAAGAAATTATTTGTTGCGTGCGTACTATATGAACAGGCAACCGATAAAAACGCCGATCACTGTAATAAATTGTGCTCGTGGCGCATTGAGCGCAATTTTTCAGATCAACCCCTCTTTGTGTTGTTTTGGCGCGAAGAAAACCGGAACGTGTTGACCTGAATTGATGTTAACCAATCAGAGCACAGATTTGCGATCACGTGAATGTTTGTTGTTTCTGCATATCTCGACAAAAACATAAAACAAAGAATCACAGAAAGTCTACATTCGAATTCGTTTCCTTCGGGGAATATTAGATGTAAGCAACGTATATCATTCGATAGGTTATCTATCATAGAATATATTGACCAAGTTTGATGTTGTTTAGAGTATATTTTCTATACGGCATCGATCTCTAAACCGATACGATTTCGGTGTTTTGATTGAGCGAGGCAAGCACGCTGGTCCCGTTCTTGACCAGCCAGCTAAGGCTGGCGAGAGCGGGAGTGATCAGGGCGAGTCAATTATATGGAGGGAAGCGATATTTTGGGTAGAAGATTATAATACCTGATGAAAAACAAATAAACTTACTTTATCTATGATATTAAGAGATGTTTCATAAGGTATGGTAATAGGAAATTACAGACGTTTTTGTTGATAAATTTGTTATCAGTGGAAGGAATATTATTTTAAAAAATAAGCTGCTCCCCCCGTCATAAGCCTGTACGGTGTACCATTGTGGTCAGTTGACGTTACATAGCAAATGTTTAATTTATATATAGTAAATAAATAGAATGTTTTTTATGTCCTGTGTTTGTATCCAGTGATCAGAGTATTAAACAATATAGGTTTAGTTAACCTATAGCTACAATTTAACAGTGATAATAATAATATGAAACATCATTTCAATAGTATTCGTAAATAAAACCTACATTGTGTGAGAATGGAGAATATATATAATATACCTTACATGTTTATATACCTTGAAAATAACACACACACATGTAAATTATATATATAATGGTGTCTTATTTCAGGATGGCTTTTCATGGGCCATACCTGGAGTCTGCTGGAGTGAGCAGTGATGTTCTCATAGAAGAAAATGGAGAGCTACCAGTTATTGGTAGCCTCAGCCTCCTTCAAGGTCTTGTAATAGAGTTGTGTGACTTTGCCAAATTACATAGGTGGACAGACAAAAAATTGACAGATATCATTCTAAAGATGACACCAGACATTACTATATCATATGATACCATCCAGATAAGGATCAGTAGATTAAGAGCAAAGAAATGGACCGTGAAAAAGGGGAACGCTAAATATAAAGCCTTTATGGAATCCCCATTTTTTCTTTGAATAAATGTCTCTATATGTTAAATGTGGTTCATTATGTCTTTTTTAATGCCAAATTCGAATTCTATGGCTCAAATTACATAAAAATGGAAAGTTTGCAATAAATATTATGAAAAACGTAGAAAATATAATAAAATATAGGCGAAATTTTGAAAAATGTGCGGCCGCGAGATAAGCCTGGATTATCTATACTAATCTGTTCTCAAATCCTATCTGTGAACACGACACTCTTTTTGTCATCACTTTTTTATTATTTAATATTTTTTAAATTTAAAAAGTATTATTGTTCTTGCATCAATTGCTTTAAAATTAAAGCTATAAAACTGGTACATTTTTCATGAAATATTTTGACCCCCCTTCCCCCATTGCTACCTTATCAAAAGTGAATGTAACTTGCATAATATCTGTTATTCCTTTTAATAAAATATTGACAACTATAAATGTTTTTCATTGAAAGGGATAAAATTTCTTTTAGAATACACTTCACTTGGTATTATGATTTTCTTTCCTATTGGGAAGAACAATTTCTAATATAATTTTCATTAACAATTTTTTTTGCAGCAGATACTGATACAGATTTTCTTAATATAACTAGCCATGTTTTTGTGTTCTATGCCACCTGCCAGGTGGTTAGGGCATTCAACTCGCAATCTGAGAGTGACAGTTTTGCTTCTCCATTACATAAAACTTGTTTACCTTTTCACACAAAGCTACTTCACACCCATCTGCACTGGTTGCCCCTCCTTTTAAACAACAGACTAGAGGGAAGACAGCTAGTTAACAGAACAAACTCTTAAGCTACTCTTGTCAAACCAAATAGTTAGATATGATCATCACTTTAATGCACCTATAGTTCTCAAATCGAAACAAATGTTTACTTTTCTCTCTCTGATAATGGAACAAGAATCTTGAATCATTGCTACAGGACCTGTAATGTTAACTGTTGTGAAAAACTGAATATGTTTAGGAATAATTTTATAACTTACCTCATTGAAATTTATGAATTCTATGAAAATGACAATACATTACTCAAAGTCTATTGGTTACACAAGCACAATCTCTCTCAACAAAATATTTTGAATATATCATTAATCTCACTGGTAAACAGATCCCCAGTTTTAAACTCAAATAATGTGGAAGTTTTTGAAAATGTTATGTGCTGTTGAGCTTATACTTTAAATTATAAATCATTTATTTTTAAGTTTTGTAGGTTTGAAACTTTTCTTTTTTAGCAGTTGCATTAATACAAGCAGGAGTAATCACTGAAATCATATTTACTATGTACCCCCCAACACACTTACACTTTATGCTAGTTCATTTGTCTTCATACCATTCTTGTACAACAACAGAAACATAACTCACTAAGTAAACTATTTCAGAATTATCTGCTTTTTTTTTTTAATATATTTCCCTTCTTAACTTTAATACATACTAGGAGCTACTGGTCACTTTGTAAACAGAGAAGTAGATAACTAACTCCAATAATTACCACAAATAATAATTAACAAAACTCAATTTTTATTTGCTTCTATTTTCTTTTTACATTTCTTAATATGTTGTATATTTATATATAACTTCAATGTTTTGTGTCAACAGCTGAGTGGTAGAAATGTGCAGGTATTCAGAGAAAAATGACCACATTTTTATCTTATCCTATCTTTTAATAATAATAATAATCTCATAGCATTTTTAAAGCAGTCATATTGCATTATTAACAATATTTTTGATATGCCATGCATTTTCTCCCACTGAAGATTTTTAAAAATACAAGTACATGCCTTCTCCAGAGATATATATAACACAAGTATTTTCTTGGAGGAAAGATTCTGATTGTATCATTAATTTTCCAGTCGTCATTTCTAATGAATTTTTTCACACTAAAGCTGAATCAGTAAAAATGTCATCTCTTAATAACCTGATATTCTATACAGTAAAGAAACAATAAGCTTAAAGCAAACCAAAAACTTTATTATTTTTCAAAAAGATCAATGCCGTAATCTTTATTCTCAAGATAAAACTTGCGTCATCACCCTTATCAATTTTTTTCCAATATTCATAACCTCTTATTATAGGGGTTCTCGTTCTATGTTGTGATGCATTCCTGGGAAGTGGGACATATATCTAAAATGATGTTAACCAGCATAATTTGTACATGTATTATGGGGGAATGTATTTCTCAAAAATAGTTCACTCTTGAGGATTAAAAACATTACTTACCCTGAGGCTTGAAAGTTGGTGTCCACCATTTCATTTTGGATGTATGCTGCTGCACTTGATTTCATTACTACTGTTGGAGTGCAGGCAAATCTCTATGTGCCTCCAAAAGAATCGTTCTCAACCCAAATGAGAAGTCCTTTGACCTCCATGGTTAAAAAATTTGATTAATCAATGTCAACACCCATCTCTGTCCCTCATATACATTTCAGCAAATCCCTAGATCCACTTCCTTTGGTTCCAGGTACAGGCACTACCTTGAATGCATCTTCTTCTCCCACCCCAAGATGAAAAATGATCATTTGTTCTTGTCCTCAGTATCTGGAATCCTCTTCCTACAGCAAAGACCTGATTGGTGATCAATCAACCCAGGACAAAAACATTGGAGGTTGACAGACCTCCCTCGAATAAAGACAATAAAAAAAAAAGACATGGTCTTAAACAGGACTTTCCACCCAATTTGCTTACACATAAATAAAAATGGCCATCTTGATACAATGGAACTGTTGAGGTTTATGTTCTTATCTGGATGATAACAAAGCACTGATTGCTTTCTACCATCCTGTATGTCTTTCCTCACAGGAAACATTTCTGAAACCTGCTGATACAGTCACCTTTCAGCAGTTCTTTGTTCAGAAATGACAGGCAGTGTGATGGAGGGGTGGCACTGTTGGTTGATCAGCATGTGCCCACCCTGTCTTTGCCACTCGACACACCCTTGGAGGCCATAGGCATTCGTGCTTCCTTTGGTTTTACCATCACTGCTTGTTCTATCTACCTGTCACCTGGAGAGACCTATGATCAGCCCTTGATGCTCTCACTGAACACTTGCTGTCTCCCTTTTTAATCATGGGGGACTTTAATGGACATCATCCCCTCTTGGGGTAGTGCTGATATTGATGGGAGGAGTTGCTCTAAAGAGTAACAACTTTTCTCTTTTTAATACTGGTTCTTATACATATTTTCATGCACTTGGTCAGTCTTTTACTGCAACTGATCTCTTACTTTGCTCCCCTTCACTATTCTCTCACTTTTTATGGAGGGTTGACAATAATCCATGAAGCAGTGATCATTTTCCTATAATTTTGAGAGAGACTAGCCGTGGTTGATACCACCCAACCCACATGCCCTGGTAGAAGCTGGATCAAGCAAACTGCCCCTCTTTCACTACTCTCGCATAATTTAATCCTGCTATTGTCTGTAACTGTGTGGCAGTAGTAATTGACCGTAGTATACAGGCCTCTACTCAACATATTCCTAAAACCTCGACACATTTTCCATGATATCCTTGTCCATTATAGAATCCTGCCTGCCATTTAACACAGAAGGCTCATAAACAGGCTTGGAATATTTTTCATAGGTATTCCACACTCTTGAATGGCATTGCTTTCCAGCAGTCCCATGCACGTGCTCAGTAAGTAAGACGTCAGAGCAAGAAGGTCTCTTGGATTGAGTTCACAATCAGCATATCTTCTACCACCAATTCCAAAGTCATATGGGACAAGATTTGAAAGGTCAGTGGGCAATATAATTCTGACTCCCTCTCTCAATCTTGCTCTCTGATGGCCAGGAACTAGCTGATACTCTAGGTGAAAGCTTTTGCCAGGTATCTAGCACCTCTGCTTCGTTCCCTACTTTCTTAGCCTTCAAGATTTGAGCAGGTAATCACCTCTTTCCTTTTTTAGCTGATTGTCTCCATGACTACAATCATTCATTTACACTGGTGGAACTCAAACTGGCCATTCATCAGTCAGACCTTGTGTAACAACATTCAAAGTAGTGGGAAGAGGATACAACACAAACTATGAATAACTTGAAAAGATGAAAAAAAATAAGAAATAAGTTATTACGAGAAAAAAATACAGAGAACCAGCTGAAGCAAAATAATAATAAACAGCATAGCACTACTTCACAAAAAAAAATCAACACATGAAAAAAGCACAACTGGATATGTCAGTACTAAACAATTGCCTAACAAAAAATGACAGCTTGGTAGAATTGAATAGAGGGAATGATATGAAAGGGAGACCACCATAAAAGACCACATTTCATCTCAATGAGGGTATACTCTTTACTCAGGATGTAAGGAGAGGAAGAAGCATGTGAGCTCCATGTGTAACATGAATAGGGAGAATGAGAATATGACCACAAGCAGTTGGTGAGCCAGTATGTGTAAAGTGGTTGAGATGTGTTTAGACCATTATTGTGCGTTTACCTTGAGATAGCAATTTCTTTTTCTTTTTTTATGATTATGTTTATCATTCACTTATTACTTCCTTATATAGTTTAGTTTATCTATTAATTTTTAGTTGCATTAAAATGCTAACTCGCTTTTTACATAATCAGAGTAAACGTGTGTATGATGAAACTAACACCAGGTTCCCTAGCAGAAGAATACATACATTTATTATTGCATGAGGTTATGCTCTTATGATATACTCTGTACATAAGTACCCTGCCAAAAGCTTCAATAAGAGAGAAAGAAAAAGTGTCACAAGGTAGTTATTGAAGGATATTTTTATTGGTGTTTGTCACTCAGAATTGTTTAAATATTGTAACTGCTATTATTAGCTGTTGTTGGTTTTTTCTGAAATTAGGTTTCTTCCTTCTGGTTCTGTTACTACTGATTTATTAATATTTATGATAAATCATTTATTAATATAGGTGTGAAGTTCTGCCACACATTTTTTTTGTTGTGTTGAATTTATTTTTAAGTATTATTGTGAATAAATTGTGTTTTTGTTGTTGAAGCCAGATTGTAGCAGCATGTTCATTTTAGACTATCACAACCTCAATTAAAGAGGTTCTGGCTTCAGATATGGTATGAATTATTGTTCAGAGAGGATGATTTGTACTACACTGACAATGTGACCAAAACCTCACTTCTCACCACATTTGAACTATGCCCATACAATGAGGATTCTCCATGATTCACCACCCCAGTGTTCAGGAACTGGTAAGTGGCAAGGGCCTCCTGTATTCTGCTCAACAAAGTGATGGAAAATGCTAATTGGGGAGACCCAGAAAAGTGCCCATATCCCTGTCAGACCTCCAGCCAGAAAAGTCTTTCACTGGCACTCATAGAACCAGGTTAGATTATATGAGCACTTTCCATTATCCTGGCTTGATGCAGAATTCGGGTAGATTTGCCCTGAGACGACATATCAGCTACTTGGTTGGGTCACATGAAATTAATAAGAGGTTAAAAAAAAGAAATTGTACACATCCTTATGAAAGACAATGAGGTTACTGAAGAATGATGGCACATGAAATTTAGCAGGAAACAAAACATCCAGATGAGAGACAAATGTGTGGATAGTTGTCCACACACCCACCTGCAGGACTTCATTCCAGATACAGCAAATATGAGATACAAGAGAATGAAAGCAGTGGCAAATCAAATGTAAAGAACTGTGAAATAGCTTATTAGCATCCACATCCACAGACAAATGAATCCATCTAGAAAGGGCAGAAAGAGAGATTCCAGGGTAAAGGGAGAGGTCCTTGACAATCAAATAAGTGAGAGATACAAAGAAGGACAAGAGAGAAAGTATGGTCAAAGATTGGTCCAGAGAGAAGTATACAAGTTTGATAGAAGACTGTATGAAAAATATCCATGGTAAGTACAATAAAATGGTGGTAATTGCAAGCAAGAAAGAAGAGAATTAAATTTGGAGATAAAAAAACATCATAAAAGCAAGAAGCCAACAGTTTGAATGGATGAGGCTTGAGAGCATGCAAATTCCCATTAAGATCTTTACAAAAGAGCCAAGGAGCATAAAAAAATTGATTATATGGGGAAAGAAACAATTTTGACATTAGTAAGGCAAAATGCCAGGAAAAAGACAATCCAATAAACAGCTAAGACAGAAACTGAAAAACTAGGGATAAACAGCCAAGCAAAAATGAAGTGGTTCACAATATCATGGCTAGGAGTAAAGGAATGGCAGATGGGCCAATGACAAAAGATTTGTTAACAGACAAATAGAATGGAAGAGTATCAGGAATGTGTTAAGAAGACTGGAAGGGGCAGTCCAATTAGTTACAAATTTGACAAATCCCACATGTGAAAATGGAGGGAAGACATCCCACAATCAAATAAGAATGTATGAAAGTGAAGCAAGGGAGGGGGAAACTTGGATAGGTGTATAAGAATGGATGATACGTGAAGGAGCAGAGGGATCCATGGCTGAACTAACTAATGAGGTTTCAACCATAGAACCTGAAAATGAATGATGCATATCAAGGTTAGGACCAACCAAAGGATGAGATGAATAGAGAAATAGGTATATGGAGAAATCTGAAACCAGGTTTATCTGAGAAAATTGACAGCCAGAGCCAAAGGATAAGGAGCAGAAGACAGAAAGCCAAGAACAGTGAAGGGTGTCAAAGATATCCATGAGAAACATACACAACCAAGAGCAAACCTCATGAAAAAGACTGGTAAAATGTGGTCAAGAGAGATATATTGCCACCAATTGACAGGCAATTATTCAAATGATTCAGAAGTGTATGTCCAATGCCTGAAGGCAAAGAATCCTGGAAAGGATGCCTCTTGAACAACTGAAATAAGAGATGACCACATAACTGAATAATGTAACATGACATAGAAAGAAGCATAAGTTAAGATAGGCCTGGTTTAGTGGTGGTAAAGGAATGTCAGGAGTAGTAAGGAGATTCAGTCATCATGAGATTTCCTCAAAGAAAAGAGGTGTTCATAAATGAAGACAATAGGATTCAACAAAGAAACTTTTGGATCTGCAAGGTCTACTGTAGTAAGTATATGTGTGTATGCCCAAAGAAATGAGAGGTTCCCAGAAAGACAGAGTCCCAAAAATTAAAAGAACCTTTCATGCAAAAAGAGAGTGAGAAATTCAAAACCTGATAACCAGGCCCTCCATAACTTGCAAGTGAAAAGAAGAATGCTGAACTCAGCTAAGACAACAGATGAAGAACATGTCCAGATCTACCAGTCTTTAAGTGAGTAAAAGAAAGGACTTCGATCCCAGGATAAGTTCCCTCCCCAACCATGTAGCCTCCTGTAAAAGAGTGAGGGTGGGTGAAGAAGAAATAACCCAGTCAACTGTCCACAAAAAGAATAACAAACCCTGGGTTATGCAAATGGTGAGTAAAGGCCCTCATAATACCAATACAAAAAAGATCAATGCTGTGTTGAAAAGAAAGGGAAGATGCAAAAGCAATAAATGAAACACAGAAAGCATATGGAAGACATAACAAGAATGATATGGAGGAAGGTGTCCAACACATAACCAGGTGATAAAGACCATATGTAGATAAGGTTAGAAGAAAAACAATAGGAAATTGAAAGAAAAATAAAGTAATGAGGCCAAGGTAAAGAATTAAAAATGACTGTGACAGAAAAAAGTAACAGCAGGAAAAAGGGAGTACCCACACAGTTATATGTGTCCAGAAATCATTGACAAAAAGAACAATGAAGGAGACTTCTGGAAAAGGGAGGAAGAGAGAGAGACAGAGATTTGGAACCTAGAATGGGAAGGTTAGGGGTAGACTTATCTAGATAAAGAGCAAAGGGCAAGGTTGAGTAAAAAAGGGAAAAATAATGAGGACAGAAACCTTATAATATCAGTCCAGGTCAACAAGGAGAAATGAATACCATAAAAGGCATCCAAGCAGAGAGAGTGAGCCCAACAAATACTATGTACCTAAGAAGGAAGAAGAGGTACAATAAAATGGAACTTAACTTGACCTGTAAAGCCCTAATAACCAGAAGGACAAAGTAAAAACAGAAAAGAAAGAGGAAGTGGAACAGGCCAAGCTGGAAAAAGAAAGGAATGATTGTCTACTGAAAACCCTCTGAAGCACAATAAAGTACCTAAGATATAAGCCTGAGTTAGGAGAGGGAATACAGGAGGGTAGTGGGAAAGGATAAATACACGAAAATAGGGAACCACAAAGCAAAATAGTAGATAAGAAGCTCAATCTCCAAGCTAGAAAAATAAATACCAACGACATGGATTCAAGAAAAGGAAAGGAAGAAAATCTACACAAGAAGACAAAAACACTCAAGAATGTAAGAGGGTAAGTTTTTATTGCATATGAGAGAAGAGTTATTAGAGAAAAGAATAAATCCTGATAACAAGCAAGAATGAAAGATAAGGGAAACTCCAAGAATTGTGAATCACTGAGTGAAAAAAAAACACACTCGAGGAATAATAAAGAACATGGGCAAAAGATAAAGAAAAGATTATACCTTATAATGGAATCCAGAAGAATATTGGAAGGTTAAAGTTAGTTTTCAAATGGTAAAGCAATACCCAGAGTAAATTAGATTAAGCAAACCCAGTAAGTATATTATGAGCCACAACACATTGAACAGTGGCTACAATGTTTCCAATGGTTAATGAGCCTCCAAAAGCCACAGTACATACAAAGTGTGTGTGAACACCTACACAAGACTAAGTACAAGTTGCTCTTACTTAAAAAGTAATGATATAAAAGTAAAGCTTTTGAAACAAAGGCTACAGAAAAGGAAAGTACTGTTAATAAAGCAAATCTCAACGAATTGAATTTAAAAGTTTTGAAATGGCTTGAATTGGTAATAAGGAAAATGTACAATGTTTGACAAAATTGTCATAATCAGGTACAAGTTGTTACATACACACAGGAATATATATACAGTATAAAACTAAGAAGTCACATGACCAGAGATTGCTTAAAATCTTAGTAAAGGTACCTTTGTATAATGGGGCATTGGTTTAGAGTAGGGCTGTTTCGTTCAATTAAAATAACTTCTTTTATTTTGCATTTATTTGTGTTTGGTTCTTTGTTTAAAATTAGTGTTTTACATAGATATACTGTGGTAAGTATAAAAATTTTTAAAAGGAGAAACATTTTCTTCCTCAGACTTCTCAGAATACAAAATACTTTACAGGACCTATTATCCAAAATATATAATAAAAAATTTGTAAAAGCTGCCCATAATTTGAAATATTAAGAACTAAACTATTTACTTAAATGTAAACAAGAACTAGACCACCAGTTTGTCTGCTATATCAAATTAGATGAATACATCAATATATAAACCAACCATCGACCAAAGTAACTCCATTTTAACTCGGAAGAAAAACCTATACAAAGCAAAAAACTGGAACATCTGAGAAAACTCCAATAAATGAAAGACAATGTCAATGAAGCACAATCTAATTTTCTTATCAACAGATTAGATCAACTGTTAAGTGACACCGAACAACAACTTCTGAAAAAAGGCCTCAACTTTGTCATCAATCACAAGACAGTTCCCTACTTACAGTTAACTGTCTGTTATTAAGCATAAATCTACACAAAGGGCTGTCTGTCTCTGCCCACCACAGATATCAAAACCAGATTTCTAACAGTACAAGTCCACAGGCATGCATACCACTGCACCACTGTGAGAACCTAGAGTTAAAAGATAGCTGAAAAGATTTAACCAGAAGACTAATAATTCACTGCATAAGAGAAAAGACTACCTCCACCTTAAACTGAAAGAAGAAATACAAAATCTGACTATCAGATTTTTGTTATAGCAAAATGTGGCTTCCAAAAATCTCAAACTATATTTTAAACAAAATTTTGAAAGAAGTCTAACAAGACCATTAATGTAATTAAAAAACAAACAGAAAATTAATTTCATAAGCAACGGGATAAAGTTCATCTACAATTTGAAAAAAAGATACTAACATAAAAATTCTTAAAGTTGACAAATACAACACCACTGTATTCATGAATGACACAAAATATATTGACAAAATGAATAACATCCTTCCAGACAAAAGGATATTTAAACCCATGTCAAGCAACCAGTAGGTTCAGTAATGGAATTATGATCAACAAACAGCAAAAAGATCAAGCATATTGATGTGGAATGAATGCTTCTTCTAACATTATATTGGAATTGTCTCAAAGCAAGTGGTATAAGAAACAGCAGAACAAAACCCCATCACAAATAAAGAAAGATAGCATAATTACTGAAGATCTTTACTTTTATTGAAGGAAATGTGATTCACACATACTATTAATTTATAGCATTCCCAAATCACACAAACAGAACTGCCCCATAGGACTTGTATCATCCACTTGTGACTCATTTAACAATAACCTTGGTAAATACATGGCCCTCACATCTTAAATAGCATCTTCATGTTCCTTTTTTTAAAGATGTCTTTAATTTAAGAAACTTCTAAAACCAACTTCATTTTCAAAAACAAAAACTTTCTTCAAACAGATTAAGTATAGACAACCCTGTTTCACCTGTTCTTTCTAACATATTTATCATTCAAATTGAAACTCAAGTCAAATAAATTACACTTTATCCTCCCCTATTCTGATACAGACATGTTGATGACACTTTAATTGGTCTCATTTCTATCAAAACATACGTACTTCACTCCTCTACTGGTGCTTTCTCTACCCATACCAGCTGTTTTTAAATATATAGTACATACTTTTTTTTTAAACACATAAACACCTTTTACTCTAACATTAAATTCACCATTTAAAATGAAAATATCAACCACTTATTTTTTATTAATCTAACATTATCAGATACAACATGCAGTTGAAAACCAAAATTTAACACAAAATCACTCCCACAGAATTCCACCCTTAAATCCATGTACAAAAAAACAGTCTAAAACACAGCTTCAAGACTGATCAACTAACTACACAGATGAAGATATCAGGCATCTGTACTTCACACCAATGAATTTCTACCAACTTTTGTGTAAAATTTTTACACAACCATCAGGTAAAAACCCCAAAAAAACCCACAAACAAAAGTGACATTAATACACCAAACAATAACACAACATGCACTGCTATTTATCAGTTATCTCTAAAGTAAGTTAAAAAATAATCAACATTTGGAGAATATTTGTTACTACACATAAAATTCCTATTGATTAATTAAATAATTACTACATAAAAATTATACTAATATCTTTATAAAACAATGTGCAGTAACTAAGATTCTACAACTGAGAAACTTGAAGAAATTTAGAAACCAGATTCACCAAACATAAAAAAACTCCCCCATGTTTACCACTACTGCAACTCAAAAACCCACAGCATATCTATAAACACACTGTAATTTTAAACAAAAAACCAAACACAAATGCAGAAGAAAGGAAATTCTCTTAATTGAACAAAACAGGCCTACTCTAAACCAATACCATGAGGTAACAAGATTACAAAACAATCTCTAGATGCTTGAAGAATATAGATAACATGTGTAAGAAAGTTATCAACTTAGAATTCTTAGACTAAACAAAATAATCACTTATAACCAGCTTCTGCTTAATTCCCTCACTGTGTATGTCTGAAACATATGAAATTTTTGAACACTAGAAGCTAATTTGTGCACCTCAGTTACATATAGCCATTTAATTACAAGAACAGGGATCACTGCAAGTCAAGTTTAATGTTACACAGTTAATATAAAGAGTTTGTTTTTGAATTTTTGCAAAACTACATGAGTGCTTTCTGCACTAGCTGTCTCTATTTTAGCAGTGTAAGACTAGAAGGAAAGCCAATCATCACCACCCACAGCCAACTTTTGGGCTACTCTTTTTTTAATGAATATTGGGATCAACTGTCATATTATAATGTCCCCATGGCTGAAAGGGCAAGCATATTTGGTGTGATGGGATTTGAACCCTTGATTCTCAGATTATCAGTTGAGTGCCCTAACCACCTGGCCATCCAGGCTCTGTTAAAGTACATTTGTGTTAAAAGAGAAAATTGTATGTTTCAATCTTGTTGACAATTATCATATATATGATACCTATCAAAATTCAAATTAATGTATCACTATTTCCACTTTCTGATTATTTGAAATAGTGATACATTAATGGACATAATATAATAAATTGGGAACTCATCCAAAATAAATTATAATACCTAACAAGGGAAGTAACACATACAAACCCATTACAAATGAAAGGCATGTTCAAGTAGAATCCATAACAAGTGTAAAAGTTAATGAAATGGATATGTGGGAGAATTTAGTGGAACGGACTCTTCTCATAAGAGATTGTACCAAAAGGAGGACACTGAAGAAAGAAAAGCATTCTTCTCGTCAATATACTTTATCACCCCAGATAGACCTGAAACAATACACTGGCATATTATCACAGGAGATCAGCAATAACTAATAAACAGACATGCTACTGGGGCTAAGGTCCCCTTCATCTTCTTGTGAAAAAGACAAATAAACCACAGAACTATTTTAATTAGTGGACACCTGGGAAGAATCTAAAAGAGTTATGGCCTCAAAAGCTATAGGATAATGAAATGTGAAGACCATATGTGGTTAAGAAAAGATAATATAAAATTATAAATATAAAAAAGTGTTTCTCTTCCTAGTTGGAACTAAGTATCAGGTTTAATAGAGGTAGATTCTTTATAAGTGTTTGTCCCTTGTTGGTGATACATTTTAACAATAAACTGACAGCACAAAATACACTTGTTTTAAAATAATATATTCAAAACAAGTAAAATGTATGTATTAAAAAAATCAGTTATGTTACTGATTACATAGGCAGATTCATTTACTTTAGATCATCCTTAGCCAAGACAAACTTATTTTCTCCTCTGATTATGGGTATGATACCTACTTTTAAATCACCACAATAACTATTGGTTACTATATTTGTATCCAAAGTTTTAAATAACTGTTTCACAGTCACAAGACTCCATACAGGCAATTTTCAATTGCTATAGAAGACAAATTATTATTCTTTACCTCTGTTATTACAATACAAGCTATAAAACCTACTTTAGAAATAGTCTATTATGGCTAAAATGACACACAGCCGAACTGTATTTCACTTACTTTAAGGTTCACACAATATAAACTGAATAATACTCTTGTATTAAACTTAAAATGAATAGTCATGTATATTTAACACTGTGAGATATTGTTTCGAGAATGGTTTTCTCATCCCCTATGTCTCAAATGCTATGGGCAAAAGTAAGTGGTAAAAATTCTGCTAGATATCATCAGCTACAAAATGTCCATCCACTTCAAGAAGGTATAATTCTTAAACAATTAATTCATGTGCATGAATTCAACATAACATCTATGACACAACACTGCCATACTTCTATAATTTTCTGTGGAACAACAAAAAAAATATCTTGAGGTTTAGGTGAATTACACTACCCAAAATTTTACTACAAACTGTATTTAATTAATCCTTTATAATACATTCTAAATATTTTAGTCTGTTTATTTCTTAACTGCTTTTTGTTATTTCTTATAGAGCAACACAGACCACTTCATTTTTATATCTACTTTTCACCACGATTATGCATGTTTTATCCAAGTTATAACTAATTCTTTTCTTGACTTTTCTCAGTTGTGCTCATTGTGCTATTTCTATACCTAATTAAATGCTAAAGATTAATTACATATCATCTGAAATTTTAACAAAAAAAAATTACGAAATTATATGTATTTCTCTTAATTTGTCCACTTTAAATTTCAAATCATGAGCATTTAAAATAGCATTTTTGACTGCAGAAATGCCATATTTAGATCTATCACATTTCCCACAGATTCTGCCCACATTGCTTTTGTTAAAAAACGAAAATCAATCATGCTATTTATATATATGTAGCATAAAAGTTTCAAAATGCTGAATAAATGCCAATATATGGCAAAGTACTGGTAACCAATAATCTTAATCTATGTGACAAAATCTTTGTAATCACAAATATCCTCCCTTTCCACTCAGTTTGTTCATTTAAGATTTAACATAACAGATGTGTTAAAAAAGCATATCAGATCTGTACTTTGTTTGAGAGTTCTGATACTGAATAAAAGGCCTCCATGATAATCGCTTGTGAGAGACAAAAGATTGATCTAAAATGCTATTTTTATACACCTTTAATTTGAACTTCAAAATATAAAAATTTAAGATGAATACAAAAAACATTTTTACTGTTACTTTCACTTAGTTAATTATATTATTCCCTATAAATGATATAATGCATACCTCCCTTTTTAACTCGTTACACATTCACATTAAAGACTGATTATTTCCTGTACAATTAATACTGTAAGAAGAGCTGTTGATTAAAAAACAAGAACATATATATTCCAAATCTGGTGGTGCTTTGAATATTTACATGATATATATGCTCAAGAGGATCACATCCACACATTGTGCTACTCTTTTTGTGCGAGACTGCAAAATAGAGGTTAAGACTGATATATGATGTATCCTCACTGCAATGTGGGTCCTACTTCACAGTCACTTCCAAAACCTAGGGTGCATTTTATAATCCCACATTGTAGCTTGTACCCTGGAATCTTTTCAGTTAATATGGCATTTTTTGTTTGGCTTGTTTATGTGTTATAATAAATTATATATATAGAATCACATCAATTTCATAGTTTCAATATTTAAATATATATAAATATAAGTATATTACTACATTCAAAATATTTACATTACATTAACTATCTTAACTACTTTCTCCCTTCATTCACACTGTAGTTGTAGCATTCCAAATTTTCCTAACAAACAATTAAAATCTTGATGTTAAAGAAATTACTGCAGACAACTAAAATAGCTGTGACTAATTTATTTCAACATAGTTCTCTGGAATTAAAAACCACCCGATCTTTCACTTAAAATTCATGCAAGGGAAGTAAAACAACACAATGATACAACACATTAAAATTTTACACATCAACTGCCAAGGAAACCTCAAAGATAAAAGGATATAAACATACAACATAAACCAACATGATCATCATATCAGAAACACTTTGCACAAAGAAACAAAACACCACGATCCCCGGATTCATCACGCACAGCATACCCTACTCAGAAAACAACAGAGGTATAATTGCCTACTTTAGTACAGAAATTTCGCATTTAATTTCAATAGAAGATTCCTTTAGATCTAACATAAATGAAACCATTTTTTGTAATATACACTTTAACAACCGACTAACCATTCCAATACTAGCCATATATTGTTCACCAACTAAAGATATTGACATTAACTTCCTTCAAAAATGTGTTAATCACAAACCCAAACCAATTATTATTGGGGATTTTAATTCTCCGCATACAGAACTAAGGGGAAACAGAAACACACGCAAAGGGTTGTGCATAAAAATTTTTCTTTCTAGTAACAAAATGCACCTAATTAATGACCATACACCTACACACTTTTCAGCCGTCAACGGCTCATACGATGTGCTTGATTTCATCATAGCACCCAAGGACATGGTAAACAGAATCTCGAACTTTTAAGAACATGATGAAATCACTAGTGACCACTTCCCCATGTCATGTATGATTCATCCGAGCCACCCTGCCGTGGCGTACGTGACTCCCTCTGCATACACCTATACCAAAACAGACTGGCTCACTTTTAATGCTACACTGGACTCATACCTATCCCACCCACTTGAACAAGCTAACAACAAAACAGAACTAGACAATTATGTAACTCAAGTTACAGAAGTCATAAAGAAATCCATAAAAAACACAATTCCTAAAACAAGAAGAAAACAATCACTTATTCAATAGACTCTAACACCAGAAATTCAGGCACTAATAAACGCATACAATTAAGATGAACACACGTGATCCACACAAATCAATAGAACAAATGCAAAAATTAAACTCCACTACTTTTGTTTACTGACCTAAGCTGTGCTAATGGCCAAATGAGTCCCAAACAGGTGAAACTGCAGTACACACCAAAGGGTACAGCCAATCAAGGAGAGCACTGAAACTCCATGTCAAAGGATCAGATTCTCTTTCAAATTTTAAATCTGTAACGTACGTTGGTCGTTCTCAAATTAGAGTAAAATTACATGAACAATATCAACAAAATAAAAACCTATTATGATAAAAAGATTTATCGTGCAAAAATAATGGCATCATTGAGAATTACAAACATGTCAAAAGACATCACTTTTTAATGTTCAAAGCATATATTGGAGAGACTTTCATTGATTGAGGTCCAAAGTATTTGTCAACTTGGTTACCAAGTTTAATAATGTTTACTTCTTTATTTTTTATAAAAATGGATTGTTTTCTTTTGTTTATAAAAAAGAATTACAGCAACACCTTTTCATACATAAGAAAATCTGTACTAAATAAAACAAAATAATACAGTGTATGTTACAAAGTTGACAATATTGTTTGCACAGTCATATCGTTGTTGTATCTCTTATTTTGGGATCAACTTAACAATGGTGACTTCTAACACACTGTGACTTGGGAATTATGGCAAGTACATTTTCGTATACATACCAGCACACATCCTCAATAGGCCTGGTCTAGTAAAATCTATTGTGTCCAATTTTGTGCATATATTTATCGAACACATCTTGTTCATCAGAATCCAGTACTATTCCTGGATAATAAGACCCATCATAAGACCCAGCAACATGTTTGCCCAACAATGTTTCTCCATCCCTTTCTTTTCCAGTATTCCATATTGAATTAA
Organism: Carcinoscorpius rotundicauda; assembly: GCA_011833715.1. Classification (NCBI taxonomy): domain Eukaryota; kingdom Metazoa; phylum Arthropoda; class Merostomata; order Xiphosura; family Limulidae; genus Carcinoscorpius; species Carcinoscorpius rotundicauda. The sequence continues at coordinate 125,278,549 of CM022392.1, forward strand.
AGATTCTGCATGTCCTTTCTCCACTGTCTCTGTTCTTTCATCTGTCTTTTTTGCTGTCACTAGTCTGTGTCCTGTTTTTTCTGCTGTTGCTGGTTTGTCTCCTGTCTTCTCTTGTGTCGCTGGTCTGTTTCTTGTCTTCTGTTATGTTTCTGGTCTACTTCCTGTCTTTTCTTATTCTTATAAATCACAACAAGCAACATTCTTGCTTCTTATTGACACATTTTTATTTTTGTGCCATAATACAATTAACTGAGAGGTAATACAATAAATTTTCTCAACAATGTTACTAAATCTGTAAACTCTGTAACTATTTACGGTAACATTGCTGACCATAACAGCATTGGCATAGTTATTGTTAACATGACTACACATATACACACCATTTCTATTGTCGCTCAACTACATGTGCAACCTTATCACGATCTTCAGCAAAATGCATTATTGAAAATATATTTACAAGGTCTATTATTTCAACACATCATGATGGTAACAATGTTGACTTTAATTTGTGAAATATACCAACCTCAAAGTGAATTCTAGCATGATTATATGAACGAAAGCTTGAGGGTTCTGCCAAAATGACTAACATTGACACTGACAATGCCACCTGCTGAATGGGGACCACTCACTTGTTCCTGTAATTTATGTTCAGGCGTTTTTCCTCACAGTAACATAGCTGTCACAAAACCTATGAACATAACTAATAATGGTTGTATAAAAAATACAGTTGAGTTTTTGAATATTTTTTGCTGCATTTTAATAAAAACAATATATATATATATATAAACAAAAAAAATTAAAACATAGGTTCCTTGTGCCAAATCTTTATTAGTCAGCAATTCCAACTGTTAAAGGAAATATAAGGGACATTTTCAAATGTTAAATTATTGATATATAAAATTATTCCTTCACAGTAAACAAACTTTAGTGAAGAAGATATTTCACTTTTTTACAACTTTATCAAATAATATCACATTTTACAGATAAAATATACATCCAAAAAAGAATTTTTATGATTTTTTATCCATAAGCTTCAGGAGATAAATGATACCCAATTTGAGAATGATAGATATATTCTTCACAAGTCCAACATGCATTACCTAATTAGTTAATGTTTATGCAAGAATTAAAGATGCTAGTGGTAATTAAAATGTTTATATATCCACTTAGCCTACAATTTAATTGTGTTTTAATAATTATTGGCAATATATTTAGTGAAAAATATAGTTTTCAAATTAATAACAGGTCTAATTGTAATATAGCAATTAAATATTTTTACACTTTGTAAAAGGAAGTATCAGTGATGTGATGGGAAAATTTAGAAAATCTGCTCGTTTGAAAATAACATATTACCAACCTTTAGTTTATAGAGTTATGTACTTATTTTCTCTGTTAGATCTAACATAAATATGAGGTACTTATATTAAAACCATTTGAGCCTCATCTCATCATTACATTCTGTGTCAACATGTACAGTCATGTATCTTGACAACATTTCTGCAACATAGTTTGAAAAGTCTTGGTTGTAAGGGTGTTATGTCAAAAGTACACACTACTCCGTAATTGCTCTTTTTAATCTACCTAGCATATGACAACAAATTTCCTAATACCCATTTCAATAATTTAATAGCACAGAAATCCATACACAACTAAAATAGTATGTCTTCTTGTGGAATAGCATTAATACCCATTTCGCTTACTAACTGTTTGAAATGCGTGTGATAGATGAATAAATATGTTAAAGAAGAAACATAAGACTTGTATCACTTTTTCCAAACAGAAATCCTTCTCTATTATGCTGTGTAATGTTATCTGGAACATGAAGATGCCATTTACTTCTTATCTTTGTGTTCATGGACTCTCACCCTTTACAAGATGCTGCACTTAGCTTACCATGATAAAAATTTGAGAGAAAGAAGAAATTTTAAATCCCCAAACTGAACACATCTTTATGACATTAAGTGTGAATATTTTGCATAAAAGGGAGCTGTTACACACATACAATTCTGAAAATAAAATTTCTGGTGACATCACATTACCTAAACAAACAAACAAAAATGTATTTCTGAAACATGCTGTTCCATTACAATGTTGTTATATCTTCTGATTTGAATACTTAAATCACCCATGGTAAAATAAACATGTTGACAGAATTCAAGAGAAAGCATATTCAAAATCAGTAGTTTATTCATTACTTTGTTCAGAAATGGAAGCAACAAGATACACAGCAACAACTTTTCAGTAACTATCTTAAATAAAAGATTACACTTTTAAACACAGGTTTCACTTTTATTCTCAGATTCTTATTTACACAGATGGACAGCTAAGAGTTTGTTCCTTTAAGTCTTTACAACTGCACTCATACAAAAATTACATGATAACTTACTTGAGGAATGTCTCATAACTAACTTAGAGCATTATTTCTGATAACAAAATAACTAATATTCAACAAATCAGTAATAACTTTTAAGATTCTAAAACAAAATGGTATCTGTCATTTAAATCACTGTATAGGCATTTGATAAGTAATCCTGATTCATTAAAACATTGAACTTTTTTATTATACAAGTCGATAAAGAAAGCACTAGGTAAGCTCCTTTTTTAATTCTGCTTCCTTAATTAACCAAGTCAATAAAACAGGTTGGAAACATTACTTTTTTTCTAATTTATATACTTTCTTTCACTAGCATACACCAAAAAAAATATTAAATCACTCAAAATTATTCAGAAGGAGGGTATGGAACTCTAGGAATGTTGCTCAATGTTTCTTAATACAACAGAAATAAAATTATTTTAAATTTTCAGCAGCAAGGTATGACAATTTTACTAGACTGAAAGTAAATAATAGAACTCCTGAAAGCATGAGTTTCTAATAATTTGTCAATTATATGAACTACAATGAAAATTCTCATGATAATTTTTAAGCCTACATATACATAAAACAACAGAGGAAGAAAACAGCAAAGTGCTTTTCTGCATTAACATCTCACATAAATATAATATACACAAGTACTGTACAACAAATTTTACACAACCATAATCTCACAGGGTATATTTTTTATTAAATCTTACAGAGCTGTTTAATCTTCAGTAGTGACCAAAACTAATACAAACACATTTATACATACTATGTACATTTGGCTTCCATGTAATATTAGCAGCTTTTTACTACATCGGTTCAAACAAAAAACCATCATTAGTTCTTCTAAATTAAAAACTGATGATGCATATGCAGCAGTTGGAGAAACAGAAAAGATTACTAATGATCACTTTGTAAATTTTTAGTTTCACTGCATATTACTGAAAACTGGTAATACATAAAAAAAAAAAAAAAGAAACTTCCTTTCTTTCCTGGATACAATTTCATCATATCCCTTGAACATGGTCCCAACTAAACTAATTACAACTAAATAGATCTACACACATTTTTAACGCATTATCCTAAAGCTTATATCAGAGTACAATATTTTTAATGAAATTTTTTGTAAGTATATACACATTCGGTAGAAACAAATGGTCTACATGATCCATATGCAATTCATTCTTCACCAAAAATATCATTTGTAGAGAATGTTCCTCATTATGTAATTAAGACAACGTCAAGGTTTCAAGAATGCAATTTTTAATCCTTCACTGGATTATCCTTATTATAGCTTTAAAATATCCCAAGATAAAAAGGCCTGTTATAATGCCACTAACTTAGAAAATTTTTCCACGTGCAATCAAGAGTTGGATGAATGGATAACCTCAACTAAACTGAGTGATCTTTTAATCACACAGTTACATACTGAACCATATGTTCAAAGATGGATTAAGTACTACAATGCTTGCTCTAATGTATAAGCTTACAAAAAAAAAAAAAAAAAGCTGTTTCTTTTATGTCTGTAGTCAGTTCTGAGTATCAGAGCCCATCTTTACAGATTATTGGAATAGAATGAATGGGATTTATTCTTGAAGCAAAGTTCCCTTGTCTCAATGACCTCCTTTTTCAATACTACTTTGATCAAAACAAAAAAACAACAGACTTCTAATGCCAAAAGAAGGATATTTCATTACGTCTCATAATGGCACTCTCTTAGCTTTATGGCTCCAGGTGTTTTAAAGAAAGATATGAGTAGTGTTAAATTATCTGAGTCTTCTGATTCATGATGTTTTAAAAGAAATGAGCAATACTCCTGGTTTATTAAACAAAAATATAAGCAATACTGCACTACAAAGTTTTTCTTTAGCTCCTGTTGTATTAAATGTAGATATGAGCAACACTGAGCCATCAGCTGTTTTGATGCTCCCAATGACTTAAATGTAAAGGAAAATGCAAGAAATATTAATCAATCTCAGTTTTGTATCCTCGTCAATTAAAATCCCATAGCTAAGTTATTTAAACAAATTTAAATTTTCTAGACTTGTGTTACAATTGGTTTTGTTCATTTCCGTAATGATACCTTAAAATATAGGTCATTCTTTCCATTCATTTTAAGTAGCTAATTAGGTTTTAAAATTTTAATCTTTAACACTACTTTAGTACATACTTGGTCTTCATACAATAATGAAGGATGACATGTAGATCACTTACACAACCATTACCTACTTGATTTACTCTTCACTTACCATCAAGGAAACTTGAATGCTACATAGTAAGTGTGGTTGAAAAATTACTTATGGTATGTCTTCTATGTGTAAAAATGGCTGGTATGGGTTGATAATTTTTTTTTTATTTTTATGCAGGGTTCACTGATGATAACTGAAGAAAGTCAAAACATTGTTCACTTCTCTACATTAAAAAATGTTCTTAACCCATACCAGCCATTTTTAGATATATATTTTTCTTTACAAGTGGGTTTTCTTGTCATCACGGATTATGGTATGTTTTATATTTTTTAAATTGTTTTCACTAATTCTTGATTACATCTGAAAGGCATTCATTTCACAACATGCAAGTACTTCATTTCAGAAAATACAGAAATAATGACTAATACTAGTATTTAACTCTTACTAAAGGATTTAAGCATTAAAAAATTACAAAAGCAAGAATAAATGAGCAATTTTTAAGAACTATAAGATAATTTTACTTTTTATGTACTTATCATTCATCTTTATTTAATATATTAAAGTAACAGGGAATATGATTACAGTGCAAAGATTAATATACATCAGATGAAAAATAAACTTATGGTTAAAATCTCTTTCTCTCTTTCACGAGCCATCTTAATGTGGATCCAGAAAAATAAGTCATTCAGGAAAGGTTTGGGTTGTTCAGATTAGAAAAAAAAAGAGAAAAGATTAGATTGCTGGGCTAGACAACAAATCATGAGAGCCAATATGGAGAAGTTAAATTGTAGACATATAATAAAATAATGTGGCAATGAAAAATGTTTGAAATGTTCTAAGTGTAGTTTTAAATGTAGTCTACCAGTTAATGAAATAAATTTTAGGCAGGGCTCCATTAACAGTGACATAGCTCTGCCATAACCTCAAATCGTAAGAGGCCCCTACAAATGATCTGAACTATCAGTTTTAACTCTCTTTATTTGATAAATCTTTAAGTTACCTGTTACTTGTTCTATTATTACTCGATAAAGAATAAATAACTTTCACCGACCTATATAACACAGAATAATTTCATCTAAACAGCTGAGAAACTGGTCTTTCTGTAAGAAATTTTCTGTGATTTGTGCAGTTACAAGCTCAACTTTATCTCTCACTGTGTTTTTGTAGTAAAAAATTTTCTCTTCAGATAAATTGCCACTTATCTGTAAATCATGTGGTATAAAACACATGAAATATAAGCTATTTATTGGTTGTACATTTGATGGAGGATCAGCCTTAGAAATATCTATTAGTATACTGTAATTTACAGCAAGGTATAGGGTAGGCATGGAGAGTGGGTAAAAAATATATCATCATTTGACTTTTTAATAATTATTCATATATGTCTTAAATTACAAACGTTTACAAAACTTCAACAAAAAGTAATATTTTTTTAAAATGTATCCCTTAAATATCTTTGCACTGCTTACTAAACTGTTTTACTGACCTATATAGTCATTAAATGTCAACATAAAGTTGCAAAAATATCATGAGCTATAATTAAAGGGAATCAAAATTAAATTGTTGCCATTAACTTCATGTAGAAAATAGAGCTAAGAGCAACAAGGGGATAATATTTTATTTTGACATACCATTTTAAATATAATTGTTAAATAACTTGCATTCATTCATATTTCTTATATTATGCAATTACAAAATAATTCCTATAAATAATTTTAATCTTTTAATTGTTTTATCAATGGAAAGAAAATACAAAAATGGTTTCCAGACAAACTAAAAGAAGAAAATTCTTCTTTAGAAAAAGTTCCCAAGCCATTCTAGTTTTTCTCTGAAAGGAAAGAGACGAGCATAACAACCCCAACCAGATCTTTCAAGGACAAAGTTTCTATCATGAATGATTCTCCACCCAGTGTAGCAACTACAATACTACCACAAGTGCAGCTTCATCCCCTTATGATTTGCAAAACGAAAGAGTATGTGAGACTGATAAGTCTCACTACTAGTTCTGGATAACAATCTTGTCTGATCCAACATTATGACCAATGAACAGAAAAATAAAAATAGACTTTTGGACTTGCAAAAATATTATTTCAGAACAAAATATAGCAGAGAAAGATTTTTCAGTGTCAAAGAGAGGAATGCATCCAACACATATTCAGAAATGTTTTTAATCAAACCTTTTTAAGATTAAACTAAAAAACAGAGAAACAAAAAATACTGATTTATCTATTTTTCATTTTCTGGAATATGTTTTGCATTATTTTTAAAGATTCTGATGATTCTTTTATAAAAGGATTCTTTGATTAGTTGAATGGCTCCAGAGCTATAAAAAAGCATGATAAAAGTAAAGCCCACCTTTATTTTGTACATTGTTGGATGGGACAATTTAATAGCATAGAAATTGTGGATTCAGTTAAACAATAATTCAAAAAACAAAGTACAATATTGTGTGGAAGAATGTTAACACTCAAAAATGGATTGAAAGAAGATAGAAGATTTCAACAATGGCAACTTATTAGCTGTATTAAAATTTGCAGCTAAGTTTAGTCCATCCTTGGCCAAGCACCTTTAAATGTGTGAAAATAAAAGCTGGGGAGTTACTTTGTATTTATCCACCAAAGTTTATGAAAAAATTATGCTAACAAAATTCATAAGACAATTGCTGACGAAATTTGCAATGTTAATTACTTTTCAGTTATTGTAAATTCTTCACCCAATGTCTCACATTCAGATAATATGGCAATACATAGACAAGGAAAGTGATACACATGATAATTTTGTTTGGTTATAGTTCTTCATGTGGTCATACAAGAATATTAAAGGCTAAAGTTATCATAGAAAATTAAATAATATGGGAATCAACATTTAAATTACATGTGGATAATTGTATGACAATGCAGAAAGTATGTCTGGTAACTACAAGCTTATCTCAATAAAATAAACCAGTGTATTGATTACAACCCTTTCTGCAGCACGCATTTTAAATCTAGTAGGTGTGAATGCACTGGAAAGTTAGGAATGTGCATTAGCTTTTTAAACATTTTCTTCAAACTCTGTACAAATTTTGTGCTTCTTCAACCAAGCAATGAGGGAAAGCCAGTTACTCTTATAAACAGCCAGATCAATTTCAACAAATATCGTGTGAAAACTATGACAGATTTATAACAACCTTGAAGATTTATCTAAGGATACTGATGCAAAGCAAACACTAAGAAATGGAACTACTGCTTTTATGAATAACACAAGAACGTTAAATATTGCTTTTATAACAGTGTTTTGGTAGAAAATTATTTGAAGTGCTGAGCTGTTTTCCTAATGTTGATGTGGCATTAAAAATATACTTGCATCTTCCTGCCATTGACTGTAGAGTAGAGAGAGCTTTTAATAAATTAGCTAGAGCAAAAAAGTAATTGCATGCTTCAATGTAAAAGGAACATAAGCCCTTTTCTTACTCATGATAAAAAGGTCATTGTTTAGGTAAATAGATTATGAAGAAAAATTACAAATTTTGCTTCTGTCAAAGCAAAGAAAAAATGATTTTAGGGTAATATTTTGACATGCTTTTGTAATGTTGTACAAGTAAATAATTATTATTACAATTGTTTAATTTTAATATAACATCCATAAAAGTCAGAAGCATCTTATTCTGATTTACTTCACATAATTAGCTCATATTTTGTAATTAACTCAATAAATATTAATCATACTTAACTCTAAATTTGTTTGTACCATATTGAAGGGGCCTCAAAAAATAGTGTGCCAGTGTCTCAAACTACCTTTAACACAAGCTTGATTTTAGGTTTGACACTTTCTAGGGTAGATTATTTGTGACATTGTCTAAAATAATATAAAAGGAATAATGATTCAAGAAACAATTATTGCCAGTTTTTCTACAAATACTTAGGGCATCCATTTTGAATTTCAATATGTCTGCCATTTTAAGATATTTCAAACCATTTACATGGACATAAGAAATTAGGATTTACATTTTGTGCATGTATATGCCACTGCAATTATGGATTAGATCTTATCACATACAAAATAAAATGCAGGGTTGCTACAGAAAAGTTTAACTACACACACCAAAAATTATGCCTTTTTAATGTGTCCTAGATCAGATTCTAACAATATTTCCATGTCAATAACAATTGTATCTATTGTTAAATAATTCTTACAAAGGGGTGTAAATAGTAGGGTGCAGCTGTATACAGACCTCCTGTCACCTGTCCTTTCATGACAAGAAAAATATTACAATACATACACACACATATAAAACTATGCATTTATTGTATCTTAGATCAGAATAAAAGATGTGTTCTGAGTGATACTCAAAATATGAATAAAATCTGATTTCTGTATGTTGTGATGCATTGAAAACTTGCATTTGTTTGATATTCTTTCAATTAAATATTTAATTTTATTTATTAGGTAACTGTATTTCTACACATTTATATGATTTATAAATTTTAGGATGAAGTGTACATCCTAATGAAACACATGAAAGGATGAAGATTACAGAAAATAAGGTATAGCTTGAAAAGTTTCCAAAACCAACTTCATTTTTGGTACCAAAACCAACTACTACACCTCTTCCACAAAAGTTGATACAGAATCTTCAGAGATGACTGGACTGCCTATGGACACTGTAAAGGTAGCAGATTCTCCTACCACTTCTGCACAACTTGATATTGAACCTACAGAACCACTAGACGGCTTGTGGAATTGGAAACTGGCATCGACATGTGTAATAGGGCGAACTGTCCACCAGGATAAAAACAAACAAGTAAAATGGAATAGCATTTCATAATTGAAATGGATCTCACTAGCCTGTTATGTAAAGTTATAATTTTTCTGCAGCATATTACAAAAAAGTATGTTGTACTTGTTGTTTTATTCAGTTAAGTTGGATCTTCGCTATTGTGAACCATGCTGGCTTTTTCGTGATTGAGGAAAACTACAAAAAATTGTGAGTCATGGATTACAGGAAATAACAAATGACATAACCTGTCACAAAACAGAGAAAGACACAAAAATTCTACCTATTCTTGTGTGATTTTCACTTAATGGATGCTAAAAGGTACATTTAATGAAAAGTCAGAGTGTCAACTAAAGACTGAAACAAATTATTGGAGGAAGAATCTATTAACCCATACAACAAATGACAAGAGCCAGATCATCCATCTCATACAGGATGATAGCAACAATACTGAGACACTCAGAATATGAATGAAAGTCATGATATACCAGCATTATTGGTTGTTGATGGAATGGCCATAGTACATGAACTTCTACTTTTGAAGAACTTGAGAAAATGTCAAACATTTTGAACATCAACAAGTAAGAGTCATGTTTGACAATCACACCAAATTTTATCCTTAAAAGAAGGAACCAGGGAAGAGTAAAGTTGTACAGTGTTGAAAACTCAACTCCAGTAAAAGATAAGAAGTCTTTTATAGAAACCAACTGCACAGAGAAATCACTCTGTACTTATCAACATATTTGGCTGACAAAAAGCAAAGTGGAGAACTTGATAACAGCTACAAGAAAAAACATTATCCTGAACAATTTCATGGGAAAAATGGAGTTAGCTACCAGGAATAAACTGATATTCATATGATCTTCCATGCTGTGAAAGTTGCAAGCAAAGGCATCCAAAGTAATCTTTATTAATTTATGTTTTGTTGTTAGCTCCACAAAAAAATATCACAGCATGGTGCCAATGCTTTCTTAATCACAGGAACAAGTTAGTATAATTGTACCATCAGGATCAGGCTTTATCTGATCTTTGACAAACTTGGTGAATAAAAAAGGTGTTTGCTTTGATCAACTGGCATACTCACTGGTTGTGATACAACAGGACATATTTTTGGAAAAGGGAAGAAATATTGTTTTTCTGTCTACATTGATGCAAGCAGTTCTGTTGTCTATGCAATATCAAACCATGGCATATCAAACCTTCCAAAGAGGTGTGTGATGGTTATGTAATGTGAAGCTGAGGAAGAGAAATGTACAAACACTGAACTTCTTACAATAGTGGATGATTTGTCAGATGATTAAAAAGACTAAACAAAATCTTATCTATAAAATTAATATACTTGTTTAATATGATGGGTCAATCAATCTTTTTTTTATCTTGGTTATAAATTTGCATTGCTTTTAATGTATATGATATTTGTTGGTACACGACACAACATTCTAAGAAATGAATAAACTAAACTAGATTATAACTAAACTTGATAAATCACTGTGTATGCAATGGAATTATCTGAATAGTCTAATAGTGTTTCAGTTACTCTTGTTGCACACAATTCTGGCAGTTGTTTTGGAATAAGGTTAATATTTCTGAGAAAATATTAACAAGCAGGGGAGCTTGAAGACTAAACAGTCCTCCTTCAACCCTGCACTTGGTAGAAGTTAAGAATTTTGACTATGTGGCTATTGATAATTGTGGGCTGATATGGCTAATTAATTTAGCATGAATCTGGTAGGTGTGAGTCTGATAGGTGTGGCAACAAAGTGGAGGCAAAGGCAACATTCGATTAAAGTTACTGTAGTTAATATAATCCACTTAAAATTGCAGGTGGTGCAAAAAGGTTTCCTTTGTGACAAGGTCCTATATGTATATGGAATTATATACAAGAAATAATTTTACAAATTATTGGCACAGTAAAACCCAAAGACCCAGAGCTGAAATGGATGCACATGATGATTTTCCTGGAGATTCTCAAATTAAAACTGCCAAGTTATATAATATTAAGTATTGTACCACTATATTATAATCCACATAGACTTCATTATGTCAAACCAAGTTCCCTAAACTTTTAAAAACAAACTGACACCAATTTATTTAAATCCAATAATCAGGATGAATGGGTAGAATTCCCTTATCATTTACTCATGATAGTTCAAGACTGGTAGTCAAGCATAAAGACGTAATACCACCTAGGCAGCAAACAGATGGTCTTATGGAATAGCTCACTACTACAAAGCTGGTTGCAGCCCATATAAAATAATTAGTAGTTGCTAGTACAGAATAGGTATGATAAAAGCACACTTGTCTGGGAAATACCACAAAGTGGGATCCTATGAAGATAAAGTAAGAGATCCTAAAAGGTAAAAAAGTGACAAGCATAGAAATGAAAATATTCACCCTTCAGCATAATCTAGTAGAAGCATTTAAGCTTACTACAGTTCTCAACTGGTGATTAAAAATGTTAATGAAGGTCAAAAAACTGTTATGCATGTAGTTGAAATCAATTCACTAATTATTACAACCTTAATAAAATGTTATAAATGCTATTTTCTGACATTTATGAAAATCTTTAAGGATAAGAATAAGATTTGATCGTTACTTCTAGCACAATGTGGTCTAAAATGAATGGTAAAAAAGTCCTAAAACACATTTATGTCCAAAGAATGAAAAATAATAAGGCATATATTTATACTGAATATTTTGTATTTCATTTCAGAGTAATTATTTTTCAATAACAAAACAGCTATACAATTACCACTAATTTATGTTCCTTAATAACACCAAGTAGCAAGAGCTGATGTAGCTGACTAAAAACTACAAAATCTGACCTTTGTGTATAACTACTTCTAAACAGGTATAAAGTTGAACCTTTTATAAAGATAGCCATAAAAGCAGGAAATACAGATATAGTTTTAAAAAAATCACTTGTTACTACAGAAAGTAAATATTCCTTGAGGCTTCTTCTACTGACAGATATGTACTAAATGAAAGTGGAAAAATGTGATCAGTATTTTAAAAAAAAGTAAAATAATATACACTGATATTTCACACAAAAATATTCAGCAATTTAAATTTGCCAAAATTAGATTACCAAACTGGTATAAAAGTTCTTAATTTCAACTATAAGACCAAGAATTATCATTTGACTAGGAACCGTGCAATTTATAGTGTGAAATGAATATTATAAAATGAACACTTGTACCAAATTGGATAGTTATATAATGCATAAAGGGTAAAGCACAGACTTCTGATGTTTTTGCTTGTACTTATTTAAGAATTTTTTTTTTTTTGTGTAACCAGAAAGACTTAACATTATATTTACGGTGTTTACAACCTATACAAATAAAATATTCTTCTCCTTACAAGACTGTTTAATGTGCAAGTCACTAAATGCTTGAAGAGTTAAGCAATAAAGTGTATGATTATGTTACTGGAGCCAATTGCCACATATACATGACATAGAATAATTTGCTCCTGACAAAGAGGTTTAACTGGGAAATATGGGGAAAGATGTAAAAGCTGTAATGCCCTTTGAAACAGAACTTTAATTTATAAGTGTAGTGATAGCTAAGTCATTTAAATCACAGTTTTAACTTTCAAGTTGACCAATCTAGACTTTTCTCAAGTGACTGGCATTAGCATTTAGACATTTTTCCATCAAGAAATGAAACATGACCATTGGAGGCTGTGCTCACTTTGCTTCCACTGCTAGCATCTGATGCAATGGACATACCTTTGGTGTCCTCTAGGGAGTAAACAGCAAGTTGCTTGCTACCTTCAACATCCATGACATCTCCATTCAGAGGAGAATCATCTTCTTTACACTCTGAACAGGAACAGTTTATAAGATGACTACTTTCTGGGATATATGTAGCACCTGGAAAGAATCTAATACCACCTTCTCCACTAGATTGGTAAATTCCATCTTGACTATGCTTCTCACTATTGTATGTAGACTTCAGGTGTGTAGAGGATGTTGCATCCTCATTTTCATGAGCTATAGCTTCAGAATGTTGTGAGAAGTAATAAGACACATTCCAAAAGCCATCAGGTACATCAGGAAGCAACATTTCAATCAATTCAAAAAATGTTGGCCTTGCTTTAGGATTGAAATCCCAACACAGTCTCATTAGGTCATATCTATCAATAAGAATGAAAACAAAGTAAAATTTTGATTTTGAAAAACTATACTAAAAACTTTTCTTTCAAAGTACATCATGAATATCATGAAATAGTAACAAAGAGATCTATAAATTTTAATTAAAATTGTTCTGATTCTAGGAGCAAATGAAACATACAGTTTTTTAGGACAGTACTCAGGCATCTCCATTATTCCTCGGTTTACAACATAGTTAACAACCTGCTCATTAGACAATCCCCGGTATGGCTGTGAAGCTAAGGTTGCCATTTCCCACAGAACAACTCCATATGACCTACCATAAAAATGAATGAACAAATTTATAACAGCACACCAGCAAACACTAAACATTATACAGGTAAAATATATAAAACCAACTAATTATGCTTTCTATGATTTAATATAATTTGTCTTGAATAACAAAAAGACACAAAATGTACATTACTTCCACAAGAAACGTACCAAATATCTGACTGACTAGTAAATACTCCATCTTTTAAAGACTCTGGAGCCATCCAACGAACAGGAAGAAGTCCTCTGCCACCCTTTCTGTAATAATCTGTTTCATAGATGTCTCGTGTCATTCCAAAATCTCCAATTTTTACAGTCATATCTTCACCAACCATACAATTTCTTGCAGCCAAATCACGATGTACAAACTTCTTGGCAGAAAGATATGACATGCCATCTGCAATTTCAACAGCCATCCAAAGAAACTGTCTCAAAGTAGGAGGTTGTTTTCCAGGGTTTTCCTGTGAACAAACACATACATTAAAAAATTTAACTGGACCAAAGATTTAATATATGCATTAAAGTATGGCATATTTCATTAGTAACAAAAAATTACGGACTAAAACTACTTGAAATAAACACATAACTTCACTGAAGGGTAGTAGCATTTCAAAAATATGGGAAACAAAGAAACATACTTTGATATATTTTCTTGCATTTGATCAATGAATACAAATTATCTTCAACTGTGTGCACAAATATATGTGATCTGTGATTTATTACAAAATTTGACAATATAAGAATCCGTGACATCTTTGACTCAATGGTTGTTTAGGAATTCATAAATAAAGCCTATAAATAATGTTTTTTTTTGTCTGACAAAAGCAAAAATAGTAAGTGACTGAGTGACCTTGACTTTTAAGATGATTTTGCACAATAATTATCTGGCTTAAGAAAGCAAGTTATTTTGGCAACATGGATCATATTAAGAATGACCCACAAGTATCACTGAACATTGGTTTTTGAGTTTCTGTGAAAAGCACTTTGAAAGAATTTACCAGACACTTCAAAGACTGCTACATTTAGTACTTAAAAAAAATAAAACCATTTACAAGTTAGAAAACCTTACAAGATCAGTGAATCGATAGCATTGAATAACTAACCATATTCAATTATTATTGATGAAGCACACAATAGAAAATACTGCAAGATGTAAAAAATAATGAAGAAAGTATTCAAAATTGGTAAAACAGTTGGTATAACAAAAACTTTAATGTTTGATTTATCAAGATGAATTAATAAGCATTATCTTAGATCTTGTGGTTGTATGCTGCTTGAATACATAAAACTTGTCATTCATCAATAAAATGATCAGCATTATTATTAGGTTGCCCAGAAATAAATGTTGGAATTGAATTCTCACGATAACATTTAAAAGCTGAATACTGAGTAACTTATCATTGGTCAGTTGTTATAATCCAATGTCTTTTGTTTACAAGGTGTCTTAATTGTCTGCTGTTTCAACTCTACTCAGAGTAACTTTCATAACCCTCAAGATAGCATGGAAAAGAAGGACTTTCATCTGATTTTCCTCTATGACCTCAAAGTTGGATGAAAAGCTATAAAAACTACACAGAACACAAACCAAGCATTCGACCATGGAGCTATTACTGAACGTACAGTTCAGTGTTGCTTCCAAAGGTTTCAATATGGAAATAATAGGCTTGAAAACCACAAAAATCATGGATGGAAGCTGTCCTTAGGTGAAAACACATCAAGGGAGGCAGCTGAAACAGACTACTTGCACAATAGTATGTGACCTTGCAGAAAAGCTAGACACAAGCAAATCAACATTGCCAACCACTCAAGTTTGATTGGAAAGGTGAAAAAGTTGGATAAGTGGGTTCTACATGAGCTGACTGAAGATCACCATAATCTGCGAAATGAGACCCACTCTACACTGCTTTTACAGAATCAAAATGATCTATTTCTTGAACGGATAAGGTAGACATGCAATGAAAATTGGATTCTGTATGACAGTCAGAAACGATTTACACGATTTATGAAACCAGCAACAGAGCATTTCCCAAAGCCCAAGTTTCACCAAAGAAAAATCACAATGACTGTATGGTGGACTAAAGCTAGCATTATTCACTATAACTTTTTGAATACAAGGGAAACAGTTACAGTGGACAAATACTGTCAAGAATTGACTATAATGCACTGACAGTAGTGTGACAAACAACCAGCTCTGATCAGTCAAAGGGGCCCGATTCTTTTTCATGACAATGCTTGTCCCCACATGTCAAGGATGGTGCTCCAAAAATTGAATGAATTGGAAAATGAGATTTTACCTCACCCACCTTATTACCCAGACCTTTTCCCTACAAATTTTCATTTTTTTAAGCACTTTAATAACTTTTTGAACAATAAATGCTTTCAAAACCATGCAACTGCAGAAGCAGTTTTCATGAAGTTCACTGACCGGACAAATTCTAATTTCTACAGAGAAGCATAAATAGCATCATTACACATTAGCAAAAGTATGTTGAAATAAATGGTGCTTACTTTGATTAAAGTATGTTTTACAACACTGGTTTATACTTTTCCAAGCTTCACAGTTCAAAATTGACATTTATTTCTGTACAACTTAATACAATAGTTTGCTGCTGCAGGCCTTACATTACTGTAGTTACTATACTTAAATATCCTTCCTTCCTATATTCCTACAGCTTTAAAACAGACATAATATGATTTTAAAAAATGCAATTAATAAGATGTAAGTCTGTAACTAATTGGCCAGTATTTTGATACATTATTGTGAGATTGCTTCATTACATTGAACATGCCCAACTAATTATTTTCCATTGTAGATTGGGTGGAATCCAACCAGATTATAATCATGAAATCAATTATACTATGATATTTCATAATGTACAAATATTTTTATAAAACACTGCAATTTAACTTGGTAGACAGAACAAGGTTTTCTAACACAAAATGCCAGGTTTAAAATTAGGTATTAAGATTTTTTAATTAAAGATTTTCTTGTGATTTTTTTTTGTTTTTCAGGATGTTGAGTAGGCAACATGCAGAGTAATTTTGATTCAAGATTAAAAATACTTTTCTGCATAAGAACAATTTCAAGTCTATAACATGCAGATATTTTTTACATAAAAAATGTATCTATTATTTTCACTACTGTATCACTGTACAGGTTGGTTTGGATTGACTGATTTCATAACCTCCATAAAAATAAGGAAATTATAATTTTTTTCATTTTAGAATGATGACAAATTATGACACCAAAGTATAGACGTTTAGTCTAAATAGCTTAAATTTCATAACATTGTACCTTTATATATATATATATACATCTTTTTATACATATATATATATATGTTTTGGCCATGTTTTAGTGTACTACTATTTTTGTAAAACACAGAGACATAACATTTCTAACACATTAATATATGCATATATAAACTCTTCAAAATAAAAAAAGCAAAAGGCAAAATATGATACAAATTGTTAACAAGTTTATTCCTGGTAGTTCTGTATAACATGTGTGAAACTTTGTACGTTCACTGCTGAACATCCAAAGTCTGCAAAGGCAAAGTCCACACTCACTAGTTGAAGTTTAACGTCACTAAACATCAATAACGAGTATGCCCGTCATGAGCATCAATAACTGCTTGGCATCTCCTGCCCATGGAAGCGATGAGATGATGAATCACATCCTGTGGAATGGCTGTCCACTCAGCCTGCAAAAATGCTGCAAGCAGAAGTAGAATCTGCATTTAAGGTTGTCGCCGTCGCAGACGTCGGTTCAACTCGTCCCAAAGATGTTCAATGGGGTTTAAATCTGGTGATCTGGAGGGCCAGGGAAGAACAATGATGTTGTGGCGTCTCAAGAAAACAGTGGTTAGTCGAACTGTATGAGGAAGGGCGTTGTCATGTTGAAAAATATCGTTGTTGTTCACCATGATGGGTTGCACATGGGGCCTAAGAATCTCGTCAACGTATCGTTGAGCCGTAAGATTCCCTCGAATGTACAAAAGGTCTGTTCTGGCATTGTAAATGATAGCAGCCCACATCATGACGCTGCCACCACCAAATCTGTCAACTTCCTGCAAAACATTCACCTGGGCAACAGTAAACACAAGTCCTTCCATCATACCTACAAAGCATAAAACGTGATTCATCTCTGAACCAAGCATGCCTCCATCGTCGATGAGGCCATACCCGATATACCAGAGTCCACTCTAGCCATGCTTGACGATGTTGCTGGGTAAGGATGATGCCTCTGACTGAACATCGAAGTCGGATTGCTGCATCTCGTAGACGGTTGCGTACGGTCTGATCGGAAATCCTACGCAGTCCTGGTATGGTTGAGGCAGTAGACGTCACAGTGGTGGTCCTATCCCAAAGATGACGAAACCAGATGTAGCGATCTTGTGCGGGCGTGGTCACACAAGGTCTGCCAGATCATGGGAGGTCATGAGTTGATTCAAGTTGTTGATGACTATTCCATAGCCTTGTGATGGTGCTTGGGTGGACATTCACAGCTCTGGCAACATCTGATCAAGATTCGCCTGCTTCCAAGGGACCAATGGCATTGTTGCATTGTGCTTCAGTCAGTCTTGGTGTAACTGTATAGCGTGTCGGTGGCTTAACACTGAGTTATGGAAACCGAGAACCCGTCACTTTTATAGGGGTTTTGCACATGTTGCACTTGCAGAACATGCAGATCTCTCAAACAAATTTATTGGACACGAATGTGTTTTGACGAAAAATCTGATGTTTTCCTCTGTTTTCAAAGTGCACAAGTTTTATTGTTATTTTGGTCTGACAATCAGTGCCTTAACACATGTACATCACATACTCTGAGCTTGTAATGTAATACATATATTTCTCTTTAAAATAAAAAAAATATCCCTTTTGCATTTCTTGTTTTGAAGAGTATAATTTTACTATTTACAAATAAGTTCTTAAGTTCTTTCTTTCAACATAGAACAGGAAATAAAGATGTAAAGCAAATAATTATCTCTTCTATTTATAAACTTTGTACTCATTTGCTCCTTGTAGTAGGTTGCTAAGCCTTATAAAAGTTTGCACATGAAAGATGCAAAAAATATTTTAAAAACAAGTTTTATACATTCATAAATTACTATACTGATTCTGTGAAATGCTTTTACAATTTACCAAACTTAGTAACTAAGTTGTATTTGGGTCTAAAAAATATGAAATTTCAAGCAGACTGAAGACTTAACTTATCAGTTTGAAGATTTCTGTTAAAAAACGAGATGCTGTCATAATACCTGAAAATGGTTGAGAAAGCCTGTAGGAGGACATTTTACACTTTCAAATGGTTATTTGCATGTTACAGATAGAAGTGATATTAGGGAGCATTTTCAAAAAATGGAAAGAGGTAAGTGGAACCATTGTGTTTTATTCAGTACATGTGCAACATCTCAGCAAAAAGAAAAGACAAAAAGCTCTTACTTGATATCTTAGCTTGTCAATATCAGTAATTTGAGTTCCTAATTCATAAAAAATAAAGACTTTGTATTTGGACATTACAAATATGTAACCTAAATCAATGTTGCATTCAACATAATATATGACACACAAAAGTTAATATTTAGAATATCTTTTTGTAAAACTTTTATATTTAAAAAAATAACTCATGAATCATATTAAAATTTGAATTATACTTTAAAATGTGATATTAAGTAAATTAATGTACATTCATAAAATAGTAGTTTAATAAAACTTTGAAAATCAGTCAACAAATGTAATATAACATGGCTTTTGACCCATGACCCACAGTAATAGAGTTAAGTAATTTACAAACAACATTATCAGTACTTAAGTTTAATATATAGCAACAAAATTAATTCTTCACCCCTATGAAGATTACTGGCTTAGGCAGTATCCATTTTCAAAGCTAAAAACCATTCTGATGACAGTTCAATCAATAAATTTATATTTGGACAAACAGAAAGTGTGTAAAAAAAAATAATGAAATCTTATTACGTGAAATAAATATAAACTTTTTTTGGGGGGTGGGGGGTACAAGGACACCAGTGAAGGACCAAATGGTCTCTTGATATTTGGATGTACTAAAAAAAATAAATCAATATACCTTTGTGTGGCTCATACAATTACCAATCTAAACAACAGTCCACATGAAAAGTATGTTTAAAACTGAAAGAACTGATTATTAAAGAGTAACCACAGTTGAAAAACTTATGAAATGGGAACAATGAAGGCATCCTTGAGAGAAGGGCTTGAAAATAGATGTGCTTAAATACAACATTAATTTTTAACTGCATTGTTGCATCAAACTTTAAAGAAGCATTTAAAAAGAGCAACAGTACCAAGCATTGAAAGTTTGTGACATACAAAGCACCGACATTACAAATTTTATAGTCAACTGTGGATGAAGAATAAAAAAAAGAAGAGTGGAAGCGAAACAGATTACTTTTTGTCATTACTATACCACCTATTAAATGATTACAACAGAATTCATGATTAATCATGGAACTACTATACTGGAATATATACTTACCCATAGCACTAACAATACAGGTCAAATATATGATGACAAAAAATTGCTATCACTAGTAAAAGGGGTATCTGGGTGTGATATCTTATTAAGAAAGTGAAAATTGCAATCTGCTCAAATAAATTATGCTCTAAAAGTAATATACTGATATGAGTACATTTTACAAAAATGCTAAACAAAACACCACAATACAAATTGATGTTTATGAGAACTGATGGCCTTATAGTCTTTATTATACACCCACAGTTTAAAGTAGAAAGTGTGTTCACCTATACTGCATGTTAAACCCCAGACTCTTCAATCCACAGTCTAGCTAACCACTAAACCATGCCCAGATTTGGGAAATATATACTTGAATATGTATATGTGCTCTGTAGTTCTGATATATTAAACTGAACTGTATTACCATTTTATGCAGTGCAGATATATACTAACACAAGTAATGAAATTTCATTAAAAATGGCATAAGTATAACACTAGTATGGTGTATTTACAAAAGAAAAAAAATCATGGTATTCCCATATCAGCCAGCAAAATTAGAATGATACCATGCTTAAAATTAAAAAATTAAGGAATTAAATTCCATGTTTTTGAGGGTTTCTTTGACAAAAAGTGTTGTAAAAAGTTTATAGTGGTACTGTGATTCACTTTTCAAAGGAAACAAAAAATTTTACCTTCATTACACATTTTAACTACTGAATTTTATCTTTCTTGCATTATTTTAACCCTCTTGCCTTGGATAACCTTTACTATGTATGATACAAAACTTTAGTGTATTGCATTCAAAATTTCTTTAAACTGCTTTTTATTTCTGTTAAACCAATTAGTAGAGCATAAAATCTTAACTAATAATCTATATTTCAATAGTATAAGAGTTTTAGGTTTTTAATTCTGCCTAAAAATATTTTTAAAAATCCTTAATTTCTCCTAGTGTGATAAATGTGACACATTTTCTCTTTTCTATTTTATCCACCACTCTGTTGAATAGTGTGAAATTAAAAGTAACTTAATCACTATAAAAATGTCATTGCCCAGACAAACCATAATTTTTATAGCCTTCAATTTTGTTTGGTAAAAGAGTTATCAAATAGAAAATCAGACCCCGCCTGCCACATCCTCTCTCCCAGTATTTTTTATATCACCTATAAGCAATAGAAAGTCAAGGTTTTCAACTATCAAATGACATATCATATTATTTGTGTTTTGAATACAGCTTTGGTTCCTACAGAAATCACAACTATAAGCTTGGATGAACTTGTAACAGATCTTGTGGGTTAAAAAGCCAGAAAAATTATGAGATAAATTGTTTGCTTTTTGCATACTATTAGTCTCTGTTCTTTGGTACATTATTCAATTAAATAAAAATCATTTAGTTCATTACAACCATTAGTACAGAAAAACAGATTTAAGTTTCCTTGATGATTGACAGCAATAAGAAGATTGGGAAAGTATTTCTTATTTTGATACTTATTCTTTATCTATTATTATAAAAGTAACAAAATAAAAATAGGTATTTTTTTAAGATAGTTAAGGTTAGACTAAGTGAAATAAATAATAATTATATAATAAAAGTTATGCTCAAAAGCAGTTTGTGCATAATGTAATTCAAAAGCATAATGTGAGTTGCATGTTAGCCAAGTGATTTATAACTTATAATAGCATAAATAGTAGACAGACAGGGTTCAAAGGGCAACAGAACAATAAAATTTAAGTATAAATAGATGTATACTATTATGAGTTTAAAATTACTTAGAATAATCAAAACACATATAACCAGAGCATTTTCAAAATGTCCACCTTTCAAAAGAGCAAATGCATTTAGCAGGTTTTATGAATTACACAAAGGAAATTTGAGACTGTTTTGAGATTAGAAAAAATATTTTTAATCTTTACATAAAATTACCTTTCACACAGACTATCCAAAACAAACACTTGTTATATAACTGGATAAATATTTATTTTAGTTCATTAAAAATAGTTCTTTAAAAGTATATGATTTATTTTTGTATGTGAAAGACTTGTAATGTTAAATGAATGTTAAATTTTGTGTAGATATATACCTTATATTGAAAGGTAAAAACAGTAAATCTATAACAGACCTTAAATTAGTATAAAGAGGACAAGTAGTCAGTCAAACTGACTGAGCCAATGTTGATAAAGTTAAAACCTTCACAGAATTATAAACTCAAGCTTTGTTTTGACTAAAAAATAGGGCAAACAGTCTTAATGTGTTCACAATACCTGGCAAACAATAAAAATAAATTTTTAGAATGCAAGAATTACAAGCAAGTTTGTTTTTTGAATTGTTAATTGAGGAAGATGTCTTGTCTAGTAGACTACTCATTGGTGACAGTTTTTTTACTCACTATTTTTATATGGAACTGATTCTGTCAATATGTGGTCTTTGTGACAACCAGTTTCATCTGCCTATGTATGTTCTGTCATTAGGAATGTGAGGGGTTGCGTAATTTTATACATATTTTCTACAGCTTTACCCCAGACATTGTCTGGCTTGATTATTTTTTATTTGTTTTTTAAAGCCATTGGCCTTTTTTCTTTCTCTTTTTTTATCTAATTTTGAGCATTGTTTAGATAGTTTGCTTTTCACTTTTAATAGATTTTATTTCTTTTTGTATTTTTAAAAATCATTTGACAAAGACAGTCTAGCTGCTTTGTATCACAATTAGTCCTAAACAACCAATTTAGAGGACTGCAAGCACCATATTATGTTCAGAAAAAAAATTCAGAAAAGTCTCAAACTTAAAAATGTTGTTGGAAGCATGCTAAAATAATATAAAAATTTTAAATTTTAAAGTTCTGATGGATAAAATAAGAAATATTTTTCATTAAATATATTGTAACTCTGAAGTTTTCAGTTTTTCTAGGGTGTGTAAAAATTACTAAAGTTTATTTTCTACAGTTCTTTCAATGCAATGTTGAAATTTTCACTTTGAAATGGATTGCATTGATTTGAGTGTGAAAAATATCTAAAGCCTAGCTCAATTTAAATATAAACACATATCCATTCTATTACTACTTTGTTACTTCAATGCATATAAGTTAACTTTATGAGAATTTGGTACTGAAATTTAAAATTTTAGTGCAGAAAAATGTTGGACTGAAATTAAATTATTACAACCATAAGCACAGAAAAATAGGTATAAGTTTCCTTGATGACTGACAGCAATAAAAAGATTGGGTAAGTATTTCTTATTTTGAAAGGGTGAGCATGTCTGGTGCAATGGGGATTCAAACCCACAACTCTTGGATTACGAGTCAAACATCTTAAGCCACCTGGCCATGCCAGGCCTCAAATATTAGTACATTAAAATTAGTTTCCCTACCTCATTGTCAGGCCGATGAGCACGCAAATAGCTTTTCAAATCTCCATTAACCATAAGCTCCATGACAACCAAAGTTGGATGGCCTATGGATACAACACCCAAAAGCTTTACCACATGGTGACAGTTGAATGATCTTAAGAAAAACAAACAAAATAACATACTGATCCATTACATTCAATACTTGCGGAAAAAACATTGGCAAGAGAGCACAATCTAAAAGACTTTCATTATCAAACATCTTTAATATTATAAGAATATATCTGAGACACATGCTTGTTCTTTCTTTATCATTAAATATTATTCAAGGCAAGCTGTCTGTTTGTAAAAACCTTCCAGATTGCAATATTTAATTCAAATATCACATGGGTGGTTTGTTACAAGAAAAAAAAAAAAAGCTCAATGAAGACTTAGATAATAAGTCTAGCAAAAGAATTTACAAAAAATTATGTTGTAATAAATGTAAGCCTAACATTAAATTACTTCTCCATCCAAAACATTATTAAGAAGTACAGGTTATTGTAAAGTTAGTTCACCTATTGCAAGTTCATAATTAAGAAATTAATTAAAATAGTGATAATATTTGATAGATGAATTAATGAGACAGTAAAAAAAGACAACAAAAATAATTGTTACCAGAGGACAATGGTTACAGAGTTTTCACAGCTAACATTTTGATAATGTTCAATGTGACCCACAGTTCATGTTCAATATTGCTTTCATTTATGAGGGAACATGATACAGAGCTGAATAATACTGCACAGATTTGAGCATTAGTTAGTTTATTTGGTGTACTGGGATACGTTTCATGCTCACCAAAGAACTAGGCAATATAAAATATATTAAAAGACTTCACATGATCCCAAAAACCAGCTACTCAACAAGGGTAAGAGCTGGAGACTATACACTGGTTACACATGTGAAAACTTTTTTCTAATTATTCAACCCTCACAGTACATGTAATGTAGGGCAGGAACTTGTTTCTTCATGAAGAATGTTTAATTTGAAACTCCTCTTCTTTGAAGCATAGGAATGACAATACTTCAACTTCTTTAATTGAACTTATGCCTCAATACTGAATGGTCTTATACACTTGCCATTTTCATGACAGTATTCCCTTAACACTTGTTCACCAAAAAGATTAATATGGTGAATCCACTTTTTCTATTCCAAGGGACAATATAGGTGTACTTAAATAAGGTTGTTTTGTTTTTTTGTTTTTTACATCTGGAGTCTAACAATATGCAGCTTGTAAAACCTTTCTTCAATAAAATATACCTGAAAATATATTTCTGAGAGATACATCCAAAAACAGTTTAACCTCATGTTTGCATGTTCTACCAAAAATAATTGCTTGCCACTAGCCTTGTGAAAGCTCCTAATTTCATGCAAATTTGCACCACTGCATGCATGATGATTACATCATGTAATGGAGCCCTCCATCAATAAGAGTGCAATGTACTTCTATGCATGGTAATTCTCCTTACATTTTTATGCACTTGAAACCTCATTCTTTGACACAGCAATTAAGAAATGTGCACCAGAAGTAAAACAAATGGGTGGGAAGGTATGCAGAAATATCTATCAAACACAGAGAATTTAAATTTCTGAGACAATGATTCATTTCCAAACAGAGTTTAGTCAAATTCCTACATTAAGATGGTTCAGAAAAAAATGTGTAAAATTTACATATGAAAAGTGCCTGAAGGAAGCAGTGGGATGCAACATGCTATTGTAGGTACAGATGGATGGAAGTCATATTTGGTAAAGGATAGTATCTCTTGCCAACAGGCCCTAGCAATAAAGTAATCAGGTGAAAATGAAATGATAAAGAGGAGGTGAACTGGCCAATAGCTTTTAAAATATGGAATCAAGGTAGGTGCTAAATTTCTAGGTTTTATGTATATTTTTAATTTATTGTTATTTTTTAAACAAAAGTAACTAAAATGTAAAAAGCAGAAACTTAAGTTAGAGAATAAATTAAAATGAAAAAAATATGTTATATATATATATATACAGTAAACTCTCGTTGTAACGAAGTCGTAGGGACCAAGGAGAATTGTTCGTTAAAAAGAATTTTTTTTTCATTTACTAGCTAAGTCTGGTCATGGTAGGCCCTATAATTGACGGCTGTTGCAGTACCGGTAATTGGATTAAAGACTCAGAAGTCACACGTATGTAAACACTTAAAACACATTTAATGAAATTCAAAAGGACAATTAACAGCACTTTTATAGACCACAGCATGCAGACTGCCCAGGCATAATCTACTCAACCCATAATCTGAAAATTTTATATCTAAGCTAATTTTTGTTGGGAGGACGGGTGAGTTGGGGCAGGCAAGGGTTTAAAGTGTTATAGACCATAATTGTTGTAAAAACATTACTAGGCGAATCTATTACCCCATTTGCAGTCTGCTATTTCTCAAGTGTAAGATTTTGATGGTGGCACCACACATTGTTGCGCGGAGACTGACTAATTGCACTTGCTAGCGGCGTAGCGGGTGGTCGGCAGCCGGCAGCGGTGACAATTAATTTAGGGAAGAAGAGAAAAATAAATATCTTCGTACCTGGTTCGATACAAAGAATGTAATATTGATGCTTTTCACAACCTAGGGACTATAATTTTACATCGTTACAAGCCGACACTTCGATACATGCAGTTCGGTTCAAGGGGCTTTTGTTACTATGTGTTTATATGGACAGTTGGCCGGACCAGTCAACAACTTCGATACAAGTGATATATTCATTTCTAGCGACTTCAAAACAATGAGAGTTTACTGTATATTTAAAGGAACACAGATGAACTGCCATCTCATGACAGAATTAACAGCCAGTTTACCCTGGATGATTTACTGCTTTGTTATGTCTAGTTAGGCATAGTTCAGAAAACATTAAAACAAAACTAAATTGAAAAAGTTTCTGAAGCTATTAGAAGAAATAACTAATTGTTTCTTAGAATTTGCAATGATTCTAAAAGAAATGTTTCTGCTTTTATTTTACATTTGAAAATTTTTCATACACTATGTTGATGACTTCAATACAGTCAGTATTAGAGAACAGAACATGAGATATGAAGTAAAAATGTTTTAATGGAAATATTTTTTATACTCATTTAATGTCAAATAAAATATAAAAATTGTAAGATGAAAATAACTTTTTTCTTAGCATGAAAACACCTTTCAGACAGAATGACTCAGTAATAGTTTCATATATTCAAATTCAGATCTTTAGTAAAAAGCACTTTACTACAAAATCTAATCAATTGTGCACAATATACTTGTAACTTTACTAAAAACTTGCCAAATTTCATGAAGGTACACTAAGCACATTTAGAACTGAAGTATGTATAACTACATGGTGATTGATGCCTCCTCAAAGAGTACTATGGCTGAAGTAATACTTTATAAGAACACCTCTAATGTTTAAAGATAAAGAGCCATGGTCTTTCTTTTAATGACATAATAATTTAACATATTTGATGCTATTTTTACCAGTCAATGATGTGAAATTTTACTATAGTACCTCATTGTAAGGCTTATTTTTGATGCTGGAATCTACTTTCATCTTCTAACAATAAACACTAAATATTACACACATCTGATTATTTGTTTTTTGAGCTAAGAATGGTAAAACAGTTCAACTAACTTCATAATAAACCTGTGCAATAAATATCTTGAAATCTAATCCAATCTTTGAAACATACATAATAACAATAATCTCAAAAACTTTAAAATAATTAACAATAAATCTTTCAAACTCACCCACACACACATACACAATGATTAAGATAAGAAATAATATGCATTTCCTTTTTATACTCGGTTTAATCACTTATAGATGAAATTATAAGCAAGATATACATTCAAAATGTATTCATGTTAATCAAATATAAAATGATTAGTTTTTAACTGAATTTTTAAACAGTTCTTTAAAAATTATTTATTCATCGGTAGAAATGTTTTTACATAATAAAACTTTGTATTAAAAGAGATCATACTTACTTCATAACTGAAGCTTCCTGCAAAAATTCTATTCTTTCTCTTAATGATGCTGATTCATTGACAGTCTGTACAAAAAACACCATTTCCTTACTTACACTGAGTAAATATGTCAATTTCATATATACAGAAAAGTATTCACTTGTTAAGTCAACACTATTTCTTTTGCCGAGTTTGATTAATGCCTGCTGAGTTCAGGTATACAGAATTAAATTACAAGCTCCTAAGCTTTATTGCAAACTTTTAACTAATCTGGCCATCAAAAGTTTAATAAGTAACTCTTCAAACAATAATGCAAAATACAATAAAGAAAGTTGCATATGGCATAGATGAAGAGGAGGTTTGTGGGACTTGGTGTACAAACTCTAGACTGGCAAGGTGCAGCAAGCCTCTGTGCAGAGCTGAAGCCTGAGAAAGGGTCTAAAATTTTCAAGGCCAAAGTCCTGGCATTGAAAATAGACCAAAAACCCATAGATTAGTTTGGATTGAATTATGACATGACATATCTTTAACATACAACATTGATCTGCTCCCCAAAAAATAAAAGAGAGGACGTGGAGGATGTTCAGTGCTCTTGTACACTTGACATATTCCTGCTTGATGTGTGGAATGAAGGTCAGCTTATGAATAAACTTATCTAAAAACAGACAAGTCCCAAGAACTTTAGTTCCAAGATCACATCACCGTGATGAAACTTGGGATCCGGATAAATACTCAGTTGGTAGCAAAAGTGCATGCAAACAGTTTTAAAGAAAGAAAAGGTAAAACTATTTGCTGTGGTCAACTTCAAGAAATGGTTAAGAGCCATCTGAAGTTGTCATTTAATAGATCTCATACTTAGTGACTGACATATGATGTAGAAGTTGTCAACATAAAACCTGTTTGCAACAGTAGAAGAAAACTGTGCAGTAGCAGCATTAACAGTCACCTTAAAAAGTGCAACATTCAAGACACAATGCTGAATGGCTTCACGTTCCTTTGACAAAGAACAGGAAAGCATCAAGACCACATGGATTTGGAGGTGTTGGCACATTTTTTTTTTTTTTTTTTATAAAAGTTGGTAAATGGTAACACAACCCACATGAATGGATGTCTTGCAAAATGCCATACTTCCACTGTTATGTAAATGTCATGTAAATGTTTTGTAAACGACAACATGTCGTGTTGTGTTTAAATTTTCATTTCTATTATTTATATTTCCATACTTGTATTACTGTTTCAAGGTTTAGACAGTGAAATATGTTGTTCTTCGTTTAGAATAACATTTGGAATTTTCTAGAATTAGATAGATCAAATATATGACTATAAATGGAAATGTTTAGCGGCCTAGCGTCTAGACGTAGAGTCTCGTGCAAAAAAAACATACATGCGCAGATTACTCTGTCAAAGTTCCGGTGAATGTTCGAGAAAAGAGTCCTACAAATATATAAACAGACGAAGATGCGAGAAAGAAAAGAGAAAGGAGTCAGACATTAGAATTATTCAAAAGAAGAAGAGTCAGTCATTAGTTTATATTTAAATCAAGAAATTGTGTCTTTGTTCGAGAAGTTTCCAATGTTTGCTGTGTGGTTATTCAACTTAACTTTATGACTAGAGCTAGATCTACAGAAACTGTGATCTTGTTTCATCAATCTTTGCAATTCATTTGAATTACTGGTTGTGCTAAGGGTCGACACGTATGGGACTGTTTAAGAGAAACCGAGGCAAATTAGATAACAACAAATTTGGGACATTCATCATAAAAGGAACGTCATCAAAATTATTGAACTGTGAATTGTTTCTGGACTTTCATTCTAGACCATTATATTAGATACAGGCCAGTACCATTTTGTGTTGTAATTGATTTTGAATGTTAAAACTGAATGTCTGTCATTGTTAATATATAATTTACGTTATATCTGTCATATATATATTTAGTTTATTATAATAAATTATACAAGCTGTTATCTGTGTTTTTCTGTTGCGTTCATAAAACATAAAAAAAAACGTAACATCCACAAAGTATTGCAAACCTTTTCAGAGTTAATCAAGATGTTGCTTTAGAAAGACTTATACAATTGAAATTTCAAGTCGAATCAGGTGGGACACTATCATTGGAACTTACACTAGGTGTACAAGAGGATTTTGTTGGATTCAAAGAACCAAACAAGACAAACACTAATCATCCTCACTGAGACCTTACACAGACAGCTCATCAAAACAACTGGACAATAGTTAGAAAAACTTTTGGGATCCTTCTAGATCCCATTAAAAACTACAAGAATAGCAAGAGAGACAGAGAGATGGTGCAACATCTCATAATGAATATCATCAGTTCCAACTGATGTACTGCCAGAACAATGAAGAGCAAGCTTGAGTTCTACCAGTGTAAAGAAGCAATTACAGTCATAGAAATAACTGGTCTTAAAGGAAAATGGCAATCACTTTGCCTGAGACTTGATGGCAAAGTATGAGATGAAGCAGAAGTGTAAGATGCATGAGAGTATTACCAATGCTCTGGGCATCAGCAACTTCCTGGCCACTGGAAAGCAAGATCAAAAGGGTGAAATATACAGCCCAATGATCTTCCTAATCTTGTCCAATATGATTTTGGAACTGCTGGTAGAAGAGACGTTAGCTGTGAACTTAAACTTTGATGTCTTGCTTACTGAGCAAGAGCCTGCTAAAAAGCAATATGCTTTGGAAGTATTGGATACCATTTGGAAGGCACAACCTCACCATAGACAAAGATACTGTGGAAAATGTGATGAAGTCAGAGCAACAGATTGAGCAGCTGCATGGACAATATAGTCAGTCATCTATCAATGGCATAATTTCTGAGAGAGCAAAAAAAGACGGCCAATTAGCCTGGTACAACTTTCACTGAGACATGTGGGTCTGGTAGAATCAGCCACAGTCATTCTCCCTCAGAATGATAGGAAAATAATCATTGCCCTGTAAGCCACTGTCAACTCTTTAAGAAAAGTAAAATGGAACAGATGTAGAGATCACCAGCAGAGTAAAAAGCTGACAAGATGTATGAAAATAAATATAATAACCAGAAGAGAGAACAAATTATGATAGTACAACCTGAGGAAACACATATGACAATGGCCTTCAACAAGAGCATACCAAGTGACAAAGATAAGATGAACATATGTTGGTGTACCAGTAGTACCACCCTTTATGCACTTGTCCTTCACAAAACATGTCATTCTGGTATAAAGAAAGCTACCAAAAAGCAACTGTATTGAGAGGTTTCATAAATGTTTCCTGAGAGGAAAGATACACAGAATGACAAGAATCAGTTAATGCCTTAATGTCATCCAAATTAAAATCAAAACATTGACAGTTCTACTGTGTCAAAGTGGCCATTTGAATTTAGCTATAGGAAAACTTGGAAGATAATTCTTTTGTTTACAAGTACATAATCTTTCTTTATTGGAAGGAGATCTTTCCATCTCCATGGATTCTGCCCTGGATCAAGTGGGCAGGTCTCGGTCAGTAACTGCAGATTACAGTGACGGAGAGAAAGAACAAGTAATCAATCTACATCTTGGGGCAGAAGAAGATATGCCAAGCAGTCACTGGAAGGAATGGTGGAAACAGAGACATGAGCAGACATGGATTTGCCAATAGGCTTATCCAAAGAGGGCAAAAGACTCTGCACATAGCATGATTATGACTCTTTGAAGGCACGGAAAAATCTGTTTGCACTCCCACTGAAACAGTAGAAGGTAGTGCAGCAGCATATGTCTGAGATGAAGTTGGAGACAACAACTTCCAACCCTTGGGGTGAGAAATGTTGTTTATGGCTTTTAAAAGCTGTACCTCTTTCTCCTCCATCCATATAGGAAAAGAACAAAAGTGAGAAACTTATTAATCACTACAGTTAATGCAGTAAGGTTCCAGTTCACATTTGTAGACATCATGGTCTTTGCCACCAAAATGAGCACACATCAAAGAACCATGACAAGATGCCTTTGAGTGACTGAACCATTGACACTAAAATCATCTAGAAGGTTGGGAGTATATGGCCTTACCTTACAGTTCAAAAAACCTCTTTTGACAGTGTCAGGTGGACATATTGTTGTAAACATAAAAATTAGAACACTGGTAGGCAATATAATTCTAACCTTGCAAGCAAAGATACAACTCACTACAGAAAGCAGAAACTCCTTGGGTGGAAAACCAGCAATAATTTCACACTTGGGTATGCTCTTCAAATCCCTCTCAACAGCTCCTTGTGAGAAATTCAAAATAACGAGGACAGTAACCTCAATGTATATATCTCCAATGGTTTCTGAATGCAAGAAAAGTTCACTGTGTTTTGGGGTAGATGTTTTCACCAAGATATTCCCAGAATGTGGCTTCTTGACTAAGTGGGAGAGCCAGCAAACCCTTCTAATTTCTTGTGAATAAAAAAAGGGACATTATTTGGCAAAGAATGGAGTGTGAAAAAATGAGGCATAGGTGTAGAAATAGGCAAGGTATAT
The DNA here is from genome assembly GCA_011833715.1 of Carcinoscorpius rotundicauda. Taxonomy (NCBI): domain Eukaryota; kingdom Metazoa; phylum Arthropoda; class Merostomata; order Xiphosura; family Limulidae; genus Carcinoscorpius; species Carcinoscorpius rotundicauda. The sequence continues at coordinate 125,310,606 of CM022392.1, forward strand.
CCCCAATTGCATTTGAATGCAACAGGAGTTCACTGTGTTCAGATGTGAATGTTTCCACCAATATGTCACCAAAGTGAAGGTTTTCTGACTGATGTTGGAGAGCCAGCAAGACCCTCAAGGCCATTCTCAATGAAAAAGGGAGACATTGCCCTGAATGTTTGTCTGAAAGAGAATGTAGTTTAAGAAAATGAGGTACAGGTGTTATGATGTTGAATATTGCTGCTTCAAGATCTGGCCGTTTACCAATGAGGTGCTTTTTTATTTATTTATTTTGACTCTAGGAACCATGATAAAAGAAGAAAAATTCATTGCCAACTGACCCCGCCCACCATGAAGCCCTGCACTACAAAGCCAAACAAGGACCCTGCAGCAATACCACAGTTTTCGTAAGTACTATTCCCAAACACTGGCATCAGACACAATACCTGTTGATGAATGTCTAATACATGTACCCAGTTTTTTCTAGCTAAACAGGACCTGCTAACTGACCCTGCACGATTCATCACAAGTCTGCCAGTCTACACAAATTCAAGGCAAAAGTAGCATGTTGAAGTTGAACACCTGAATCACCAGAATCATCTCCTCCCCGTCACAGGTCACCACACACACAGCAAACATGTGGGTGGATATTTAGATCCCAAAGGAGGTAAACTTAAAGTGCAGAACCTTTTTTTGGGAAATCCCGTCACCATGTATAGGAATCCACCTTGAAGAGTAACTTCAGGAAAGCAAAAACAAAATTCATGGGCTTCTCTCATGCAGTAAAAATCCGTGAGAATATTCCCATGCCACCTATCCTAATACTAGCTTATTTACAACTTCATGTAAACAGATAATTTACATGGAGCTGCAGAAAAAATTTCTGACAAAATTCATAAATATGAAAAGAGCAGTCATAACAGAGTCCTTAACTTGTATGAAAAATATCTATTTTACAGAGGTTATTTCAATTTGCAAACAGAATTTATTCTAATTGCTAAATTTGCCTGTATATAATGCACACTTTTTCCTTAAAATACTTCCTGGAAATATGGGTGTGGCATGGCAATATTATGTTTGTGTACTTTCCATTTTGTTACATATTTTGCTATAAGCTATCACTAAAAATCATTAAAGGTTTCAAAAATGTTTTATATCCAATACATCTGAGATGACAAAAATAACAGACTGTAGCAGTCAGACAAGGGATTCAAGGGAGCAAATTTGATGGTTGCAATGAATCCTCTGGTTGTGATAATGATAGCAGTGATGAATATCTGTGTAAAGATGAATGACTGGCTTAGTTTATTACCACATATAAACTTTTCAATAAATTTTATACAAGTGACACACATAAAAATTTAAATAAAATATTTCCAAAAATGTTTACTTCATTAATGACTGTTTACTATATTTCAAAACTATTCAAAAACTTTTGTACAACTGATGCATAAAAGAAAATTCCTTCAATTTAACCTTTGAAAATTATATGATCATTATATTCGCAAGCAAATACTATATTTGAGTCTTTCAGGTAAAGGTTTTAACTTTCTGTAACACTCAATATAAACAATTAAAAAAATAAGGTGAAGTTAACAGTTATGCCTAATGAATGACATGTGCACAATAAATATATTTGTTTTTTACAATTTTCCACTTGTAATTTATTTTCACTTGGTGAACAAGCTAAATTACCAGGTAAGTTAAACCAATTAAAAAAAGTAAATAAATAATTGTATTTAAAATATAAAATAAAGATGATGCACTGGTTGGAAATAATTAGTCCCATTCAATGTTCTAGTGAGAGTCTGATAATATTATATAAGCCAATATTCATTAATTACAGACATTCTTTGATGACAATACATAGTGTCTTCCAGCAAATTTGAGATACAATCTTTAATTTTTGTAAATTTAGATCAATTTAAAAGTTAGCGAGTTTTTTAATACAATAAAAATGTGTAGAATTTATAATTGTTACTTTAATTAATCTCTTTTGTCAACAAATGTTTCAATGTTATAGAACATAGTTCCAAAATCCAAAAACATGTCACACTTTACAATTATTTCAGCTTATAATTATTTTATTACTATCAAATTATGCTATGTTAATGAGTGCATTCAATAAAGCTAAGATTTTTTTGTGATTTTTTTTTTAAATGCATAGGCAAGAAATGTTAATATTGTAATCATAATGTTTTACAAATGTCATTTTCTTTACTATAAGGATAAGAGAAATACAAACTTAAAATAAATTTCAAAGTTTACAAACACTAATAACAGTTATGCAGGTACCACATGAAAGAGACATCATTAAATGCAGAGAAACAAATAACTAAGAACTACCAAATAAATGCTAACATTGTGAATCAGAATATACATATATTATTTTATTACGAAGTTCACTCAAACATATATATTTTTCTATATCAAATCACGAAATACCATACAATTTTGAAATTACTCAAAGAGACTAAATATTTTCCTTGATCTTTTACAATTTTGCATGAATGAAAATACTATTTTTTATTATACTTAGTATATGATAAAGCACAAATAAAAATAAATATATAATTTCACCTTTACAGCACACTTCACTGTTGGTTTGCCTTCCACTATACCTTTGGCTTCTCCTTCCCAAACCATTCCAAAAGATCCTTGACCTAGCTCCCTGATTAAAGAAACTTTATCTCGAGAAACCTCCCATTCATCTGGCACATATACTGATACAAACAAAAAGAGAAATACAGTTAATATTTATAAAATAAGATGGTAAAAGATAATGACAGTTCATTTTATGCTTCAGGTTTATTTGGAAGAAACTCTGTTCTGAGTTACTATTTATAAAGGTATCAGTCATGTGTATATTACATTTTATTTTCACTGTGTTTGTGCAAAAACTTCTGCTTTTCCTTTTTTATCCCAAATTTTTTACATTTTTAAACAAAGTGAACACAAAATTCCCTGTTACTTAACAGTAACAGATAAAGCAGATTCAACTTACTTGTAATTATTTTGCACCATGGGAACAAAGTGTGCATGTCACGACTTTAAGGGTTTCACTCAAAAATCCATTATACAATTTTATCATCAATACATGTCAACAAACTCAGCTTAAAAGCATATTTTCTTATTCATATTTCTATATTATCTAAGTTCCCTCTTCTTAATTAAAAAAAAATATTTATAAACCCTCAAGCTTCATTTTTTTTTGTATCACATGATGTGTCTGAGCTCTGAAGTCTCCATTTAAAATATTATGGCTTCTAAAATAGGCTACTGCAGTTATCAACCAATTATAAACATAAACTATACATGATTAAAAGCAAGAATATAATAACTGAACTTCTTAATATTTATTGATATGTCAATAGATCTGTCAAACTCACAATTGAAGCCTCTCTCCTCTCACTATTTAACTTTCTGTCATTGGTTAGGTCCATTAAACCTAAATCTTAAACCCAAACTGACTTTTATTTAGAATTTCCATACTATCATACATTGCAGCGAAGTCTTTCTGCTCTGTCACTTTCAGAGCCCCACCCATCCCTTACATGGAATACAGACTTCACACAATTTGGCATCTGTTTTGGAGTCAGCAACTTCATAACAAACTTTGCTTTATTAATCCTATGGCTGTTGTTTGGCCATTTGTTTCTGTAAGAAACACACTGGACACTGTTTCATCACTCAATGTCCTTTTCTATAATTCTTGATCACAAGAAATCCACTTGAAATAAAAATGTAGCTCACAACAGCTGGCATGGGTATTAACACTTCATTTAACTTCCAACATTTCCACACTCCTAATTCATCTTCAGGATAACACACAGTTTTGTGAATATTGGCAAGAATGTTTTAACAGAGATTGATGAAACTGATTTAAAATCTATAATTGAATCACAAGATGGTAACAGTGTGAGAGATTCAGAAGACAAACAAAATGGAAAAAATAGTGAGGAAATAGAAATTTCTATTTCATAACAAGTGTTATGTTAACGCTATCAAATTATATGCAAAAAAGATGAGAAAAAATGAACTTCATGAAAAGGCCGTAGAAATGGCATTCTCTTTTAACTGCATAAATTTGATTACGATTTTGTGTACTTGTGTATGTATATTTTGAATGTCTATTTTTGTTCTTATTCCAATATTTATTCCAATAAATATAACATGAACAGTATAATAATTTCATTCACAAATGTTTTACTTCCCTCGAGTCAAGCAACTATAACATTCCACCAAAAATTATATTTTACTGAAGAAATGCATGTTCACTGTCTAAACTGGAAAACCTGCTTAAGCTGGAAATTTTACTTGGTCCCGTGTGATTTTGTCTTAAATAGATTTTACCATATTTCTATATTTACTGATAATTTTACTTGGTCCCGTGCAATTTTGTCTCAAACAGGTTTTACCATATTTCTACATCTACTGATAATTTAGAGAAATAACATTGGAAAATCCGATTTTTCTATTGTTATAAGCGTGACATTCAATTTAAAATTGTCACTTAGTAACACATCTACTTTGCAAATAGGTATGGTTCATCTCAAACAGAAAATTTTACATATGTTGCTTTGGTGGGAAATTTCTTGGAATGCACCTAAATTACTGGTAAACAATCTCTTGTACTATACTTTAAACATCTCAGAAAGACTGTCTACATTACCTGAGCAGCTTTGAGAAGGAGCTGACAAGTATAACAGGCCAATTACTATTCAGAATAAGTGGAAAGAAGCCAGTCATTTGTATAAAAGTAAAAGTGCAATTCCAGGGCATGAAGATGCATAACAAAGGTATGCATCATCCAACAGAAAATGTACATCCAAGCCAGACCAAGAGTAGAGAATGAAACTGGTACACCACCCTACAACGGACAAACTGAAAACATGGACAAGAATGCTCAGATATGGGAATATGCAGATTAATACTGGAGACATACAACTGGATCATCCAAAGACTTAGAGAAAAAGCCCACTAAAGAGTAAGGTAGGATTACATGGTCAAGTGTAGGATGTGAACATATCAACTGAGACAAGATATATTAATGACCAATTTCCAGTTTTCTGTCTTTTAGGACACTACAAACAGGTAGAAGTAACCCTCCTCAGATCATGTGAAGCAGGTTCTATAGCTTATTGTATAAAGAGGTTTTGCACCACCTCAGATAAGCATTGGTATGACAATGGGTCCTCAGGAGGAGAAAAAGAAACAGGGTTGTGAAACAAAGGAAGAAGGAGAAAGATATAATGAATCCCTCTATTAAAACTTGGTGAAACCAAATACTGATTCACACTTGACTGAATTATGGTATCAGATGAATGAAATGCATGTAAAGTAGTAATGTTTACTTTGGAATTCATGCTTAATACCAAACAAACAAGTGAAATTTTTTGCAGCAAAATGCACCAAACACTTTCAAAAATAATGTGCAAAAAGAAAAAAAAATCATGAAACCAAGTAAATTAAATTAAACCAATTTGAGAAGCAGGAACAAAAAGAAAGACAGGTGAACTCAAAGATAGCCAAAATGAGAAATGATGGTTTGATGGGGTTGCATAGAGGGAGTCACATGCATCATGTGATAGTGGTGCTCTCCCACAGATGAAGAGATGGCTTGAAAGGCTTGTTGGAACTTTTTGTTCCAACAGGTATAGGATGCAGAAGGCTTGTGGCATACGTTATGAAAAAACGTTTGCATATAGAGGGCAGCACAATATGGGAAAAGCTAAACCTCGTAAGTGGAGGGAACTACCATATCAGAAGAACCTAGTATATTACTGCTCAAGACAAGTGATGCAAGATCACTTCAGAATATTTTAAAATTTCTTACAACTTATAATTTAAAAAATGATTATGTAGATGTGATTTATAAATAATGCATTTGAAAAAAAATGCTGTCTATTTATATCAGTTTGAAGGATATACAAATTATAAAACAAATTACTTTAGTAATGTGTGCCAGTTCAAGAAATCATTATTCCTACAGATGAAAACTGCAAGTATTTTTTCTATCATTGACAGAATGAAACAAATAAAAGTAATTAAGTATATAATAAATGTTCAATACAATATCCTATTAAAAATACAGTTATCTTATGATATGACTGATACAACACAAAAACAAAAACATCAATAAAACTTGAGACAAAGAATGTATGTGGTCTCAAACAAGCAGTGGTAAAATGTCAGGTTCAAGTAAACATTACATAAATATAACAGGGTACAATGCAATTTTGCCACTAACTGTTTTTTCTTTAAACAAAAACTGTATAGTTTTGACACAAAAATATTCAATGACTATTATGCTTTATATTTAAATTGACAGTGTATCAAATACAGTAATGTATATGAAAAACTGAGGTATGATCAATCCTTATTCACATAGAATCAGAATTTTCCGTAATACCTTCAAACTGATAACACTAACAACATAGTATTTCCAAACAATTTCCTTACCAGCATTTAAGTGTTCTTGATCCTACTGAGATGGGTCAAAGGCCACCTCATCTCGTTTGTTGAATTACATTCAAAATTTAAATTGAACTGCTATTTTATTAATTTATGTCAATAAGTTTGGTATCAACTTTTAGAATATAATTGAAATTTTAGTATTATATATCAGATGATTTCTTAATTTAAAAGTAAATATTAAAATAACACATTTAAATACTGATTTTCGTAAGTCATTTGATATGTTGAATGCAGCACTTATTAAAATTAGATGTTTATGATGTCAAAATACTAAGTCCATAGTTTCCTACAAATTAGAACTTAAATTTTCAATACTGGAAATCTAGAATATAAAATAAGAATCTCATATATTTTCATTTTGTTCAGACATCACTTATGTACTGAATTACACATGGTGGCCCTGTTTGCCTCTTTCCATTTTTGGAAAAGGGCCCTTCTGTACATTTGCTTGAATACACAGTATGTAAATAAACAACTAAAAGCTCAGAATGTCCTTTTCCTGATTTTCTCAGCCATTTTCCAATATAACAGTGTCTTCTCTTTCTTTCAAGACAAACCTTTGAGCTGGTAATTTGAGTCTTCAGTCTTTTCATGATTTTGTACTTTGTTAGATTCAAATAAAGATCAAGAATTAAATTTGATAAATTATAATGGGATTCTATGGTGCTGATGAAGTATTTTTTGGGGGGAGGGTTATTCAACTGTATTAAAAAAGAAATTAAAAAATATTATATATACATATTTTTTTTTTCATATTCTTCATGTGTGAAATTTTAAACAGCTTACCAATCTGCATTTAGCAGCAACCAAGTTCAAAAACTGTCCTGAGAAGAGATAATTCTTGGCTTTTTTTACTGTTTCATATTTTAAGAAAAATAAGTGTAATAACTTATTTCTAAATAGTAATAACGTACAATTGAAATATGACAATATACATATTACAAAATACTCATCTACTAAAACGCAACCAAAACAAGGTTACTTTGTAAGGATTAAAGGTCAGTTTTACATTACTGGATATGGCAACATGAGCCTGTGTGCAACATGTCAATGCAATTTATGTAATGTAAGTCAGCCATGACTTGAAAGTCAATATAATAAAAATAATAAATATATAACATCATGAGAATCAAGCTATTTAGACTAAATATTTGTATTTTTGTGTTATAACCTGCACTAATTTTAGAATGAAAAAATGCATAATTTATATTTATTTCCTAATTTCTTGAAGGTGCAATGAGTTTTGTAAAACTGACAGATCCCACACAGTTAGAGTAGAGAAAATAACAGGCACAATATAAAATCTTACTGAAAACAAACGTTTAAAATATAGTTAGAAGGTTTTAGAGATTATACTTGAGTTTTTTTTGGAATGAAGAATAGTTTTTTTAATCATAACAAGAAAATAACTTCACACTTGGGTTAGTAATGAAATAGATTCTATATTTTCACAAACAAATATTTAATAAAATTCTACTAAATGCAACAAAACTTATAGTATACCCATTATACCTAGCCCTTCAAGAAAGGATTAAAATGAAGTGACAAGTTAAAGTGATCTTAGTAGTTTTTCTGTACTCAAACCGAGAGTTTTGTCATGACTTACCAGTACTCATATATTCAGGATTAACAGATGCATAGAGAACATCATCAGGAATTCTAGATGCTAGTCTAGAAAGTAAAATTATTATAATTACTTAATACTTCATTATATTATACATAAAGATTTCTTCCAAAGAGCAACTGACAAAGAATTTTCTGTCATAAAAAAAAGGCTTTGCTCTTTTCATAGAATAAATAAAAACTTGAATGTAAGTCATAAGGTAATATATAAAATTGTTCAATTTGAATTTCAGTAAGGTTTATAATGAATCTACATGATACAAGACAAGTTAATATCAGATCATAAAGGTTAATAATGGTGTCTCCAGTAATAGTAAATAGTGAATAGTAAAGCATAAAACTACATGCATCATTCTTTTTATTAGCCTCTTTGGAAAAAAAAAAAAATCCATTACATCAAGTAAAGATACTGAATATAAATTTACCACAAGAATTAAACTGAGGCACTGGAAATTATTTATTTCTCCACATTATTATAATTGTTAGTTTTCAAAATATTAAAAAGGCAGAGATATACTACTTATATGTTATTACTGAATACTTTTAATCAAAAGATTATCTAAATAAAAATGAGTGCTTATCCAAAAATTATCAAACATTATAAATATGAACAAGCTTTTAACAATACATAAACCAAAAAAATTTATGAAAAGCATGATTATTCAACAAATTATACATATTATAAATGGGTTGTACTTTCATAACTTTCATTATACACCTTTGAATTTTTTGCTCAGTTCAGCACAGGTTTAAAACATTTCATATTTTTGTTTGGTTTACTGGGTTGTTTCAAGTCTACAATTTCACTACACAATTGTACTTCCATTTAAATAGAGCAGCTTAAATGTTCAAAACACCAATTATTTCATTCCTCCCTACAGTATATATTTTGACAAATTTATTGATTCAGCTGAAAGTTTTTCTGACATAATTTTAATGTTTGGTTAAAAATTGTTTAGCCTTTATTTCTCTAAATTACCACCTATCTTAAAGTTAATATTTTCTTACACTGAGAATGTATTTCTGATAAGCACTGACGTCCTCTCATAAAAAAACTACCTCAATCCTAGCCTTCCTTAAGCACTGATAAAAATGTTTTGTTACATACCAGTCTTCACACTACATCAGTTTCACACCATTTCAGAAATATATATACATCATGTGACTACTCTCCACCAATAATATTGTACTATCTATATTATCACAGCTAGCTTACTCTGCTAATTCTGCTCAATAATAATTTGATAATTGACAAGTATTAACATAAAAATACTTGCACTGCCAGAAAATTTTAAGTTTCAAAATGGTCTTACCTGCTCCAAAACAAAGCTATAATACTACAATGGTTGGTTTGGTGTTTTATGGTGTGAAGCAACTAGGCTGTATGTGCCAAACATCCAGTAAAAGTTAAAAAATTAGAAAAAAAATTATTATAATTCATAAAAGGAATTAAGGTAAAATAAAACGTTTAATTTTTAAATTTTAAACATAAATAGCATTAAATTCCAATTTTTACATCTAGTCTGCAACAGTAAAAGAAAACCTACAGTAATACAAATTGTAAATGACTTTCTATAGCATAACTGAAATTATCATAATTCCCTAGCAGGACTAACAGGTAAGTTCAAATAACAGCATGAGACACCTGAAGTTGGCCTTTCCAGTCCTAGATCTGAGTTATTTGATGTTATGGCCATTTTCAGAAAGTAAAGTAATGCAAGTTCTAAAAGACTTGGAGCAAAATTTGAATTATTATAACATGTCAGGATGACTAGCAGGTAGTTCAAATAACAGCATTAGACACCTGAAGTTGGCCTTTTTGGTACTGGTTTTGAGTTATTTGATGTTATGGCCATTTTTTAATTCCAAATCAATGTAGATGTACTTTGATTCTTAAAAGGGAATCACATTAAAAAAGGTCTGATTTACAAATTAAAAAATTAAATAGCATTAAAAATTAATGACCCTTAAAAATGAAAAACATTTTAGGTGGAAAGTGCCACAATCACCAATAACACTGTCTAATGTTATAGATAAACCTTCAAACAAAATAAGTTTAAAATGGTGCCGTCATTATGACTCACGACATTGGCAAGAGAGTAATTGATTGATTGATTTAGTGTTTTGTGGCACAAAGCAACGAGGCTATCTGCGCCAAACAACCGGTAAAAATGTAGTAAAAGACATAAATGGAAATCAAGGTAAAACAAAAAAAAAAAAAGTATAAAACCAGTGTTGACACCTAGTCTACAAGGTTAAGATAGAAGGCAAAGTGTAAAAAGTTGTAAGGTAGGTATTCTATCATAAAGGTATAATCATAACCCGCCAGGAAGACTAACAGGCAGGTACAAGACCTACCGTCAGTCACCTGAAGTTGGTCTTTCCAGTCCTGGTTCTGGGTTATGTGTCATAGCAACTAGTATCAAGATGTAAAAGAATAGAAGTATTAAAAAACACACAGCAAAAACGCAACAATGAGTAACCAAAAGTTCAGTAAAAAGAGAAAAGTCACGTAAATGGAGTAAAATTGGTAAAGGAAAATGAAGGTAAAAACAAAACAGCAATTAAAACAGAAAATGGTGTAAAAACCAATGGTGACACCCAGTCTTCAAAGTTATAAACTATTTACTCTAGCATAATAATAATGATCATAACCCGCCAGGAAGACTAACGAACAAGTTCAAGAACCACCGTCAGTCACCTGAAGTTGGCCCTTCCAGTCCTGGTTCTGGGTTATGTGTCATAGTAGCTATTATCAAAATGTAATAGAATAAAAGTTTAAAAAGACACTCAGCAAAATCATAATAAAGAGTAGCCAAATGTCCAGTAAAAAGATAAAAGTCAAGTAAATGGAGTAAAATGTGTAAAGGTAATTGAAGATAAAAGCAAAATGGCAATTAAAACAGGAAATGGTGCAAAAACCAATATCGACATCCAGTCAACAAAGTTGTAAAGGACAACCTGTAGCAGAATGGGAATGATCATAACCCACCAGGAAGACTAACAGGTAGTATATAAACCACCGTCAGCCACCTGAAGTTGGTCTTTCCGTCCTGGTTCCGGGTTATGAGTCAATATGGCCAGTACAAAAAGGTTGTAAAACTGTGAAATGATATGCAGCGAAAGTATAATAGTAACTCGCCAGGAAGACTAACGAGTAGTTGAAACAGAAGCGTTAGTCACCTGAAGTTGGCCTTTCCAGTCCTGGTGTTGAGTTATTTAATGTTCTGGCTATTTTTAAATGTCAAATTGAACTAAAGAGAATGAAACTGTGGAAAGGGAACCACAATTAAAAAGGTGTAATGAATAAATATACCACACTTAAATAAGATTAAAAAGATTAATGGCCATTAAAAAATTAAAAACGTTATTAAGGTGGACATAGTCACCATCACCAATAACTCTGTCCAAAGGTACAGATTGACGCTGGGAAAAAATATGTTTAAAGTATTGCCGTCGTTGAGGATTGTAACGATGGCAAGAAAGTAAAACATGGCTGATAGTGATTTGAGTGTTACACAAACTACACATTGGTGCATCAGTTCCAGATAAAAGAAAATGATGAGTTAAAAAACTGTGACCAATGCGTAGCCTAGTGAGAACAACTTCTTCCCTCCGAACTTTACGGAAGCTAGATGGCCAAACTCCAATTTTGGGTTTAATTTGAAAAAGTTTATTGTCGCGTTGTTCACTCCAAGTGGACTGCCAACTGGCACGGAGCCGAGCTTTGAAGACAACACCATAGTCCATGTACGGAATAGGCATAGGGGTGATGGTGCTGAGGCAGACAGATTTAGCTGCCATGTCTGCAAGCTCGTTCCCGCGAATACCAACATGGCCTGGTATCCAGAAAAACTGAATTGAAGTAGCTGCTAATGAGAAATGGGCCAGTTGGTTATGAATATCTGCTAGAATAGGATGTGAGCTAATGTGAAGTGATTCCAAGGCAAGAATAGAACTAAGCGAGTCAGTATAAATAGTGCAGTTGGAGTACTGCTCAGCTGCAATATGATCAAGGGCAAGAGATATTGCATACAGTTCAGCGGTGAACACAGAAGCTGTAGAGGGGATTCTGTGTGCAACTACTGACCCACAGCAAACCATAGCAGAGCCCACTGAATTTCCTGATTTGGAACCATCGGTATAAATGGGAACTGAATGATTGTTGGAAAGATATTCATTGAATAAAAGACGGTACTTCCAGTCTGGAGTATCCGCCTTTTTTAGGTGATTGAAAGAAAGGTCACACTTGGGGGCTGTAATAAGCCATGGTGGGATGCGTCGACATGTGGAATCTGCAATATTATCCAAGGACAGACCCAATTCATCCAATTGCGCCCGGATGCGAAGGCCAAACGGAGCAATGACAGATCGTCTGTTCTGAAAAAGTACTGCCCACCGAGGAAGGAAAACACATTCCCAGGTGGGATGCTTTGGTAAGGAACGTAGTTTCGAAGTATATTGTAAAGACAGTTGCAAACGGCGAAGGTGTAGAGGAGGTTCATTTGATTCAATGTATATGCTTTGAACTGGAGAGGTACGGAAAGCTCCGGTGCAGAGTCGAAGACCTTGGTGATGAATGGGGTCCAGTATCTTTAAGGCCGAGGGTCTGGCAGAGCCATAGACCATTGATCCATAGTCAAGTTTCGATCTAATAAGAGCACGATATATCCTCAACATTGAACGGCGATCTGCCCCCCAACTGGTAGAAGAGAGGACACAAAGGATGTTCAGTGTTCTTGTGCATTTGACCCGAAGCTGCTTTAAGTGTGGTATAAAGGTCAATTTACGATCAAGGATAAGCCCCAAGAACTTTGTCTCTGGGACCACTGGCAGCAAAACTTCACCGATACGAAGTTCAGGATCAGGGTGAATACCTCGTCGGCGGCAAAAGTGCATGCATACAGTTTTGGAAAGAGAGAAATTAAAGCCATTTGCAAGAGTCCACTTCTGTACACGATTGAGGGCAGTTTGTAGTTGCCGCTCAATATATCTCATGTTTGATGACTGACATGAGATGTGAAAGTCGTCATCATATAGCCCATTCGTAACGGTGAGAGGGAGTTGTTCAGTGATGGCATTTATCTTTATACTGAAAAGTGTGACACTCAATATACAGCCTTGAGGGACTCCAAGTTCCTGTACAAAAGAACGTGAAAGTGCCGAACCAACACGAACTTGGAATCTCCTGTCCATTAAAAAATTTTTAATAAACATGGGTAGATGGCCACGTAACCCATATGTATGGAGGTCTCGCAAAACGCCATACCTCCATGTTGTGTCGTAAGCCTTCTCTATGTCAAAGAATATCGATACAAGGTGTTGGCGGTTGAGAAAGGCCTCTCTGATAGATGTTTCAAGACGAATTAGGTGGTCTATGGTGGAGTGCTGTCGACGGAACCCACACTGGGTGGGTGAGAGGAGGTTGTTTGATTCAAGGAACCAAACAAGACGAGCATTAACCATCCTTTCTAAGGTCTTACAGAGACAGCTCGTCAAAGCAATTGGACGATAGTTTGAAGGAATCTTCGGATCTTTCTCTGGCTTAGAGAAAGGTAAAATAATAGCGTGGCGCCAGGCATCAGGAAAAACATTCTCCTGCCAAATCCGGTTGAAGATGGTCAGAAGGACATTAAGAGAATCAGGAGAGAGATGGTGTAGCATGTCATAATGAATATCATCAGGTCCAACAGATGTACTGGCAGACCGATGAAGGGCCATTTTTAGTTCTACCAGGGTAAAGGGACTATTATAGTCAAAGAAACAGTCAGTTTGAAAGGAAATAGGTGATCGCTCTGCCCGAGTCTTGATGGCCAGGAAAGTGGACCAGTCTGCCTGATCCAGCTTCCACTGGGGCACGCGGGTAGGGTGGCATCGACCACGGCCAGTCTCGCTCAAAATGATCGGAAAATGATCACTGCCTAGTGGATTACTGTCAACCCTCCATGAAAAATGGGAGAATAATGAAGGGGAGCAAACTGAGAGATCAATGGCAGTGAATGACTGACTTGGTGCATGAAAGTAAGTGGAAGAACCAGTATTGAAAAGAGAAAGATCGTGATCAGAGAGCATCTGCTCTACAGATCGACCCCTCCCATCAATAACAGCACTTCCCCAGAGGGGATGGTGTCCATTAAAATCCCCCAGGATTAGAAATGGAGATGGTAACTGTTCAACGAGAGCATCCAGGTCTGATTGATCATATGTCTCTCCAGGGGACAGGTACAGAGAACAAACAGTGATGGTACGACCCAAGGAAATACGGATGGCTACGGCCTCCAAGGGTGTATTGAGTGACAAAGACAGGGTGGGCACATGTTGATCAACCAAAAGTGCCACCCCTCCATGTACTCGACCATCACACAACTTGTCATTTCTGTACAGAGAAAACTGCCGAATGGAGACTGTATCAGCAGATTTGAGAAATGTTTCTTGTAGAGAAAGACAAACAGGATGGTAGGAAGCAATCAGCGTTTTGATATCATCCAGATTAGAACGTAAACCTCGACAGTTCCATTGTATCAAGGTGGCCATTTTTAAGGACGAGCAGGTGAAGTGGTTGGAGAACCCTTCGGTTTACGACCTCGTCTTTTGTCTTTACTGTCTTTCTTCAGAGGAGGTCTATCAACCTCCATGGATCCTGCTCTGGGTCGAGTGGGCAGGTTTTTGTTATTGGAAGAGGAATCAAGTGACTGAGGACGCTGACGAATAATTGTTTTGTTTATTGTGGTGGGAGAAAATGATGTATCAGAAGAAATGCCTGTATTTGAAACTGAAGGACATGAATCTTGAGGTTTGTTGGAAGTTGTGGGAGGAACAGAGATAGGTGTGGAAGTCGATTCATCTACTGTTTTAACCACGGAGGTCAAAAGGCTTTTCATTTGTTTTGAAAACGATTCTTTTGGAGGCACAGAGAGATCTGTCTGCACTTCCACTGTAGTTGTGGAATGGAGTGCAGCAGCATATGTCCGAGATGGGATTGTGGACATCAATTTCCGAGCCTCAGGATAACTAATGTTATGTGTTGTTTTCAAACGCTGCACCTCTTTTTCCTCCAACCATTTTGGACAAGAATGAAAGTAAGAGGGGTGAGAACCATTGCAGTTGACGCAATGTGGGTTTACGTCACAATCATAGGCATCGTGGTCCTTGCCTCCACAACGAGCACAAGTCAGGGAACCACGACAAGATGTCTTTGAGTGGCCAAATCTCTGACATTGAAAACATCGAAGAGGGTTTGGAATGTATGGCCGAACCCTGCAAATGAGATAACCTGCTTTGATGGTGGCGGGTGCTCGTGGTGAAGTGAACGTTAAAACAAGGGTATTTGTCGGCAGTGTAACTCCATCTCTGCGAGTGGAGATGCGCCTCACTGCAGAAACTCCTTGGGTGGAAAGACCGGCGAGAATCTCCGATTCAGGAACATTCTTCAAATCCCTTTCAACAATAACTCCTCGTGAAGTATTCAAAGTAGCATGGGGTGTAACCTCAATAGGTATATCTCCAATTACCTTTGATTTCAAGAGGAGTTCACTGTGTTGGGATGTGGATGTTTCAACCAGTATGTCACCAGATCGAAGCTTCTTTACTGATTTTGGAGAGCCAGCAAGTCCCTCTAGCCCCTTTTGAATAAAAAAGGGGACATTTGCCCTAAAGGTTTTTCTGAAAGAGAATGCAATATCAGAAAATGAGGTACGTGTGTTACTGATGTTGGAGATTGCTGTTCAGTGTATTCAAGACGTGGTCGTTTACCCATTGACTGTTTTTTTTACAATTTTACTAAATTTTTTGGAGGATCCATAGGAAAGAGAAAAGTTTCGGTACTCACTGACCCCACCCACCATGGAGCCCTACAAGGGGACGCACTACAAAGTCATGCAAGGACAATGCAGCAACGCCAGGGTTTCGTGAGCACTATACCCAAACACCAGCATCAGGCACAATGTCCACAACACCCGTTGAGAACTTCCAACACTGGTACTTGGTTGGCTCTAGCCCAGGTGGACCAGCCGATTGACCCAAGGGGAGCCACCCAAGGGCCGCCCGTCTACAGGAATTCGAGGCCAAAGTGGTGTGTTAGGGTTGGACCCCTCAACCACCAGGATCCTCTCCTCCCCTTCACGGGTCGCCACGCACGGCAAACACGTGGGTGGATGTTTAGATCCCAGAGAAGGTAACCAGACAGAACAGAACCTTCCCTGGGAGGTCCCCTCACCACGTACAGGAATCCACTCCGAGGGGGCAAGAGAGTAAAATGTGATTATTTTAACCTGAGTGTTACACAAACAACACATTGGTGCATCAGTCCAAAATAAAAGAAAAACAATGAGTTAAAAAACTATGACCAATGTGCAGTCTTGTTTGGACAAATTCCTTCTTTTGATCCTTATGGAAGCAAGACAGCCAAAGTGTGACAGAGGGCTTTATTTGGAAAAGCTTGTTTTCACATTGCTCACTCCAAGTCAGCTGCCAACTGGCATGGAGCTGAGCCTTGAAAATTCCACATGCAGAACAGACACAGCAGTGACAGTGCCAGAGCAGACAGATTCAGCTGCAGCTTTGGTGAGTCAGTCCCCGTGAATTCCAACGTGGCCTGGTATCCAGAAAAACTGGATAAAAGAAGATGTTACAGAGAAGGGGACCAGTCAGTTTTGAATATCAGCAAGAATAGAGTAAGAACTAACATGAAGTGATTCCAGGGCTAGTAGAGAACTGAGTCAAAATAAACAGTGCAATTTGAATACTGCTTATTATCTATGTGACCTGGGACAAGAGAAATGGCTTACAGTTGAGTAGTGAACAAAGAAGATGTAGAGGGGATTCTGCATGCAACCACCTAACCACAACAAACCATGGTAGAGCCTAGAGTGTTGCCCGATTTTGAACCATTCATATAAATAGGAATGGAAGGACAGTTTGAAAGATGTTCAGCAAATAACAGACCGTAATTCCAACTGGGAATATTTGCTGGATACAAAGGCTAAAAGGAGTAATGGCAGATCATCTCTTCTGAAAATAAATGGCCTACTGAGGAAGGAAAATACAACTACAGCCAGGATGGTGCAGTAAGGATTAAAGTTTCAAGGCACAGTTGCAAATGGCAAATGTGTAGAGGAGTTTCGTGAGATTGTATATAAGCTCTGAACTGAGGAAATGTAGAAAAACCCAGTGCAGAGCTGAAGTCTCTGATGATGAATATGGTCCAGTTTCTTCAAGGCTGAGACCCTGGCAGAGCCACAGACCAGTGACCCATAGTCTAGTTTCAATCAAATAAAAGCATAATATATCTTTAACACAGAACATCGATTCACTCCCCAAGAGGTGAAAGAGGGGACACAGAGGATGTTCAGTCCTCATGTACAATTGACCTGTTGCTGTTTGATGTGTGGTATTAAGGTCAGCTTAGGTCAAAGATAAGCCCCAAGAACTTTCTCTCATGAACCACAGGTAGTACAACTTCACTAATACAGATTTAAGGATCAGGGTGAATACCTCGTTAGCAGCAAAATGGCATGCAAACAGTTTTAGAGAGAGAGAAGTTAAAATAATTTGCTGAGGTCTACTTCAGTAAACAACTGAGGGCAGTCTGTAGTTGCCACTCAATATACCTCATATTCAATGACTGACATGAGATGTGAAAGTCGTCGAGATAGAGCCTGTTTGCAATAGTAAGAGGGAGTTGTTCAGTGATAGCATTAATCTTTATACTGAAAAGTGTGTCACACAAAACACAGCCTTGAGGTACTCCAAGTTCCTATAGAAAAGAACATGAAAGTGTCGAATCCACACAAACTTGCATTTGCCTGTCCATTAAAAAACTTTTTAATAAAAATGGGCAAATGGTCAAGCAACCCAGATCTCCCAAACTGCCATATCTCCAAGTTGTATAATAAGCTTTCTCAATGCCAAAGAATACTGATACAAGGTGTAGTTTGAGAAAGGCTTCTCTGATTGACATTTCAAGTCAAATTAGGTGGTTCATGATGGACCAGAGGAGGTTGTTTGTTATGAAGAACCAAACAAGACAAGCTTTAACCATCCTGTGTAAGGTCTTACAGAGGTAGCTCATCAAAGTAATTGGATGGTAGTTTGAAAGAATCTTGGGATCCTTATCAGGCTTAGAGAAAGGTAGGTCAAAAGCCCACCAACAGGCATCAGGAAAAACATTCTCCTGCCAGATTTGGTTAAAACAACCAGAAGAATAGCAAGAGAGGCAGGAGATAAACAGCACAGCATTTTATAGTGTACATACTCAGGTCCAAGTGATGTTCTGCCAAACTGATGGACAGTTTGAATTCCACCAGTGTAAAGAGACAACAAACTCAAAAGGAAAGAGATGATCACCTGCCTGAGTCTTGAAGGCTAAGAAGGTGGGAAATGAAGCAGAGGTGCTAGATACCTGGCAAAAACTTTCATCTAGAGTATCAGTAACGATCTGGGTATCAGCTACTTCCTAACCATCAGAGAGCACGATCGAGAGGGGAACAGAATTATACTTCCAACTGATCTTTTGATTCTTGCCCCATATGACTTTGGAACTGGTGATAGAAAATTTGCTGGTTGTGAACTTAATCCTAGGTTCCTTCTGGTTTTGACATCTTACCCACCAAACAGGTGCACAGGTCTGCTAGAAAGTGATGTGGTTCAAGAGTGTGGGATAGCTATGAAAAGTATCTCAGGCCCATTTTTGAGCCCTCCTTGCAATGTGACAGGTAGGATTCTACCACAGATGAGGATATTGTGGAAACATGTCAAGATTTTAGGAATACACGAAGCAGCTGCCTGTAGAATACAGTCAGTTACTGCTCACACACAGTTATCTATTGATGACTTACAGATAATGGCAGGATCAAGTTCTCTGAGAGCAGTGAAAGAGGGCCAATTTGCTTGATCCAGCTTCCATAGGAACACAAGGGTTGGGTAGCATCAACCATGGCCAATTTCTCTCAAAACTATAAAAAAATGATCACTGCCTAGTGGGTTATTGTCAACCCTCTGTGAAAAGTGGGAGAATAGTGAAAGGGAGCAAACTGAGAGATCAATAGCAGTAAAGGACTGACTAGGTGTATGAAAATAAATATAAAAACCAGTATTGAAAAGAGAAAGGTTGTGAGAAGAGAGTATATGCTCTATAGAGCAACCTTTCCCATTAATATCATCACTTCCACAGAGGGGATGATGTCCATTAAAGTCCCCCAGGATTAAACAGGGAGACGGCAACTGTTCAATGACAGCATCAAAGGCTGATTGATCATGGGTCTCTCCAGGTAACAGGTAGAAAGAGAATAAACAGTGATGGTACTATCCAAGGAAACACGGATGGCTACAGCCTCCAAGGGTGTGTCGAGTAGCAAGGACAGGGTGGGCACATACTGATCAACCCAATAGTGCCACCCATTCCATGCACTCATCCATTACACAGCCTGCCATTTCTGTACAAAGAAAACTGCCAAAAGCTGACTGTATCAGTACGTTTCAGAAATGTTTCTTGTACAAAAAAACATACAGGATGGTAGGAAGCAATTGCTGCTTTGATGTCATCAAAATTAGAATGTAAACCTCGAAAGTTTCATTGTATCAAGTTGGCCATTTTTTTATGTGTAGGCAAATTGGGTGGACAGCCCTTCTGTTTACAACCACATCTTTTTTCTTTATTGTCTTTATCTGAGGAAGGTCTATCAACCTCCATGGATCCTGCCTTGGGTTGATTGAGGAGGTCTTTGTTGTTGGAAGAGGATTCCAGCAATAGAGGACATGAACAAATGATCACTTTGCATCTTGGGGTGGGATAAGAAAATGTACCTGACAAAATGCCCATACCATAACCAAAGGAAATGGATCTTGGAGTTTGCTGGAATGAATGTTAGGAACTTTTTAACCATGGAGGCCAAAAGACATTTCATATGGTTCGAGAATGATTCTTTTGAAGGCACAGAGATGTCTGTCTGCACTCTCGCTGTAGTAGTGGAATGAGTGCAGCAGCATACGTCTGAAATGAAGTGGTGAAGAGCAACTTTTGAGCCTCAGGGTAAGTAATGTTTCAAATCGTCTTCAAACACTGCACCTCTTTTTCTTTCATTTAGGGCAAGAATGAAAGCAGGATGGGTGAAAGCCATTGCAATTGATGCAATGAGGGTCTGTTTCACACTTTATAGGCATCATGGTCCTTGCCACCTCAACAAGCACACTTCAAGAATCAAAGATATGATGTATTTGAGTGTCTGAGCTGCTGACAACGGAAAAATCTGAGATGGTTTGGAATGGATGGTCATACCTTGCAATTAAGATAACCTAACTTGATGGTAGCAAGTAAACGCAGCAATGTAAATGTTAAAATGAGAACACTTGTTGGCATCATAATTTCATCTTTATGAGTGGAGATACCCCTCACTGCTGAAACCAGTGAGAATTTCTGACGTGGGTATGTTCTTCAAATCCCTCTCAACAATGACCCATTGTGAATAATTCAAGGTAGCATGAGGCATAACCTCAATAGGTATATCCCCAATTGCCTTTGAATGTAAGAGGAGTTCACTGTGTTGAGATGTGGATGTTTTCACCAATATGTTACCAGAGTGAAGCTTTTTGACCAACTTTGGAGATCCAGCAACTCCTTCTAGTTCCTTCTCAATAAAAAAGGGGAGACATCTGCCCTAAAGGTTTGTCTTAAAGGGAATGTTGTACAAGAAAATGAAGTACAGCAGATGTTCCAGATGTTGAAGATTGCTGCTCAGAATCTTCAAGATGTGGTCGTTTACCTTTGGATTGTTTTTCACCATTTTACTGGAGATTTTTATTTGGAGGCTCCATAATAAAAAAGGAATATTTCAGTGGCCATTGACCTGACCCACCATGGAGCCCTACAAATGGATGCACTACAATGCTAAAAGAGGACAGTGCAGCAACACCAGGGTTTTGTGAGCACTATACTCAAACACCAGCATCAGATAGATACAATGTCCACAACACCTGTTGAGAACATCCAATACTGGTATTTGGTTAACCCTACCCCAAGTGGAACAGCCAATTGACTCTATGAGGTCACCCTTAGGCAGCCTGTTTGCAGGAATTCAAGGCCAAAGTGATATGTTAGGTTCAGACCCTTCAACCACCAGGATCCTCTCCTCCCCTTCACGGGTCACCACACACTTTAAACACGTGGGTAGATGTTTAGATCCCAAAGGAGGTAAACTGAAAGAACAGAACCTTCCCTGGGGGTTCCCTCATCGCATACAGGAATTCACACCGAGGGGTCCTATAATGGTGGGGCCGATTTAAGTACACCAAATCAGACCAAGTGGAAAGCGAGTGCCAAGAAAATGGAAAAATAACATAAAATGGATGCAATTTAAAATACTGGTACAACTGAATGTGGTAATAATACATACAAGTACTTGACAAGTGATGGTAGTGTTGTATGTTCTAAAGAACATCTAAGATTCTTTTGACCCAGGATTGTCTCTGATATTGTATGCATGTTAAAAGTATAACCAGAAATGCTTGCAGTGAATCACAGATGTTAATGTCATACAGATGCAAGCCCTAGCAAGATATAATAAAATGAGCTCAGTGCCCACACAACCTCAACCTAAGAGACGATGATCTGTAGCTCATTCTCAACATTAATAGGTTGAGAAAGAGAAAATAATGGCATAACAAAAAGTAACTTGGGCACAAAAACTGAAATACATATATGTACCAACATCAATTGATCAAGTTATTTTATCAAATGGAATCCACCTGGGCAAAAAAAAATGTCCAAAGAAAATGCAAGTAGGGTGTTGTTATCAATTGACTAAAGTATTTTTTTTTAGTGAAATCCACTCAGGAAAAAATATTCTAGAGGAAACTCAAGATTTTGTTCTACATATCAACAAGTAAAGAATGTAGAGTGGCTAGTGTGGTCCACCTGTATAAAAACATCCAGAGGAAACACAGGTGAGGATGATGTCATTCTCATTACCATGAAATAATAAAGTTACATATGTTTTCCATAAAGAAAAAAACAACATTTGAGGGAAATCCTTCATCAGTGAATTAAGTTATTTTGCATAGTGCAGTCCACCCATTAACAAATATTTGAAAGAAATACCGTAAAAATTAAGTAATTTTGTTCAGCACAGTTTATCTGTGTAAAAACATCCAAGGGTTATACATTATAAATTGATTAAGTTATTTTGCATCAAATGAAGTTCACCTGGGCAAAATCATCCTGGGGCAATGCATCATCAATTAGTTAAGTTACTTTGCCTGGAAGTAGTTTTAACTAGCTCTGTCTTCTTGTCACTGAGTGGATAAACATAAGTATTGTAAAGTTAGTATCAAAAATCACTCAGGAAGAAGCTTTCATGGTTTAGGAACTAGGAATGGTAAGAACTCCTGTGTTCCACTAGAAGAAGAATGTGCAGGAAACTGAGGTGAGGAGTCTCAAGGAATGTCAAAACACTGACTGTGCCTGAGATTCCCTATTTTGAGAAGCAAACATAAATTACTTGTCATACAACTTTTTTTATTTTTCAGACAAAACATAATGTTTATAAAGTTCAATGCTGTTTGGTTAAAGGGCATCTGAATAGAAAAATCAAACCCCTCCAGCCACATCCAGCTGTCATATTCTTTCTTTCACAATTTGTCAATAGTTCTCTCTTATATTTAATTATATTTTACCTATAATTAATAAAAAGTCAAGGTTATCATCTATCAAATGATATACTGTATGACATCATGTTCTAAATGGTTGAATGTCAGTTTCACTCATTATACCAACATAGTTCCCATGGGAAAGTTAATGATGAATTTTTAACAATTCTTATTGCACAGTTGGAAAAATTTTGAGAGATAGGAGAATTTGTATACTTTTTGAATATCATTAGTCTATATTGTTTGGTGCATTATTTAAATTAAGTAAAGATTATTAAGCACAGAATTATCTTTAATATATATAATAATTAGGGTTAGTTCTCTTTGACAATCAACAGCAAAAAAGAAAAGACTGATTAAAAATTTTTATCTCTTGTTTTTCATATTTAAGCTTTATGTATTACTATAAAAGGAAGAAACATTTTCAGGTTAGTTCAGACTAAGACAAGATAAAATAAATAATAACAATGTTATAATAAATATGTTTCATGATTCACACATGAGTAGCTTGTAGTAGCCCATTAGTATTGTAATTTCTTAGCATAGAATAAATTAATTATACATTCCCCAAGTAATTTAAGCTAAAAATGACAAAGATAATTTAAATTTTTTTTTTAACAGTTAAGAGATCAGTCAAATTGACCAATCCCATTTTGTGACTGGTTAGAGAAAATAAGAGATGAAACAATTTTTACTGAAAAAAAAACTGAAATGAATATAGGAGGTTCTAAGGATTACACAAAGGTTTGTTGAGATGAGGTAAATTATTTTTAATCTTTAGATGAAAATTACATTGCATACGGACTTATTAAAAATAGTCAATATATTCATGGACAAATCTTTATTCTCGATCATCAAAACTACTTCACTGACAAGTGTGCTTTCTTGTATGTGAAAGACTGCTAAATTTTGTACAGATATAAACATTGTATTCAAAGTTAGATGTGTTAAATTTATAAAGACTGTAAATGAAGAATTAAGGTCCATACTAAATTCCTAGGAAGTAAAATAACAAATTCATACAACAATTTCTTGTAATTTAGTAACAAGAAATAAATGTAAAAAAAAAGTGAAATAAGTAAATACACACACAGTAAAAGAAAACTGTTGAAAAACTGAAATAGCAAATGAGCATATTCTTAAATAGTAGCCACACAAAAAAATAGACGTCAAAACAATGCTGTTTCAATTCAGTGTGTGAGAATTGCAGAAAGTGCAGGAGCTAGGCTGCACCAATAAAAATGGCACAATAATATTGGTGGATAGTAGTCACATGACAGATGTATGTTCTGAATAGGCATAAAACTTATGGGATACATAAACTGGTGCACTGAATGCAAAAATTTTTTCAGCAATGTTTAGAGAGCAAACAAGTAACAGGAGGTATATACCTGTTTTGAAATGTTACAGTCCAGAGCTTTTAGTTCTTCCATGAATTTCCTACATTCTTGGTTGACTATTGCCAAAATATTGTGCATACTACACTAATGTACTGTATTTTTAAATTGCCACTTAAATGTAAATCAAGTTAACAAAAAACAATTAAAATACTTGCTTTCGTTTGACAAAAATCCATGCTCCCATTATGGTGATAAGAAAGACAACTACTGTAAAACAGACAACCAGAGCAAGTACTTCTGTAGTAAGACCACCTAATTCCAATAAAATTTCATAATTAAGAAAAAATACCAAGAAGTATCTATTATGCTTCACTTAATAAAGGCAACAGATCATGATAAATAATTAATTTCTGTAGACTTGAAACAAAATTGCATTTCTCAAAATATTTTTAGGCATTTTCTGTTTATAGATGTAGAAAAAGAGATGGCCATGTACCTTTTTCATTGAAGTAATTGCAGTTAAAAACTGGTTGTAATATCACAAGTAGATGTAAAACCTCACACTAATACATATGGAGCAAATATTTCACTTGACAGGTGAAAAAAAACATTCACTACTCATTTTAAAATGAAATACTACTTCATGTGAAATAAATATATGACTCTAAGTCACATTTATATGCACACTCTTCAGCAAAGTTTCAAATATACACAGTGGGAAGTTCCCTGATGCATATCACATAACACTTTTATTCAACAATATGGAGTAACAACATACAGTTACTTCAAAAATCCCCACTATCAATGAAGTACATTCTAATTAGAAAGAAACCACCTTCTTTTTTGTGTTTTATAAAATAAATAAAATTTCATCTTTGGAGAATGTTTTAAATATGCATTACCCTCATATTATAATGTTAAGTTTCTCATGAAACCATACACTGTAAAGAAAAAATAATTACACTGATAACATGCACAATGGCATTATTTGTAGCAACAAAACGTACCTTATGATTTCACACCGACATTCTTATACTGTGATTACTGAAGCATACAGACTAAAAATAAACATTTAATTTTCAATCATAAAGAAATTAATAAAAGCCTGAACTCTGCAGGCAGGTATTTCATGTTTATTGGCACAAATCTACTCATCTATCTGTGCCAAACAAGATGTAGTATACTATAATGGTATATGGAAATTAAGGTAAAAATACATAAAATATGTAAAATTAAGACCAGTTAGGGAAGACTGAAGCATTAAGTTAAAATCAGTCACCTGAAGTTGGCCTTTCCAGTCCTGGCTTCAGGTCAAAATAAAAATTAAAATGCATAAAAGAAATAATGCTAAAACAGTATACAGTACAATAAAAACCTTAAATTAAGTTAAAAAGACCTATGGTTCTTTAAAATGTAAAACCATGAGTGAAGTGGGCAATATCACCTATGACACTGGCTAATGTCAAGGGCAAACCTACCTTAAAATATGTATAAAATGGCATTGTCATTCTTGGTTGTAATGACAGAATGATAATAAAATATATATGATTGTGACCTGAGTGCCACATAGACCACACACTGGTGCATCAGTACTAGATAAAAGGAGGTGCTGAGTTATAAATTGTGTCCAATGCATAGCTGAGCCAAAACAACTTCCTCCCTTTGATCTTTACAGAAACAAGATGGCCATAGAGCAAAAGAAAGCTTGATTTGAAAAAGGTTATTATTTCGTTGCTCACTCCAGGTTGACTGCCACCTGGTGTACAGTCACGTTTTGATAACTGGACCACAGTCCACGTATGGAACAGGTATGGTGGTGATAAAGCCAGAGAAAACAGACTTTGCCACTCTGTCAGCTAGCTCATTCACATGAATATTAATGTGACCTAGTATCCAAAAAATCTGGACAGAGATAGATGATAGAGAGAGATTGGCCAGTTTGTTTTGGATGTTGATAAGAACAGGGTGGTAAACTAACATGAAATGATGTCAGGGCCAATAGACAGCTGAGTAAATCAGTACAGATCATACAATTCATGTATTGCATAGTTTCAATATGATTCGGGGCAAAAGTAATGGCATACAATTCAGTAGTGAACACAGAAACTACAGAGGGAATTCTGTATACTACGACCAAACTGCAACAAACCACGGCAGAGTCTACAGAGTCACCTGATTTCTAACCATCTGTATATATATGAGAACGGATGGATCATTTGAAAGATGTTCAGCAAATAAAGAGTGATATTTCCAATCAGGAGTATCTGCTTTCCTCAGATGACTCAAAGATAGGTCACAGTTGGGGATAATAATTAGGCATGGTGGAAGAAGCCGATCTGTGGATACTACTACACTATTCAAAGTTAAACCAAATTTTTTTTCTTATTGTGCCTGGATACAAAGGCTAAAAGGAACAATGGCAGATTTTCTATTATAAAAATGTGTGGCCCATTAAGGATGGAAAACAGAGCCCCAAGTAGAATGCTGTG
Organism: Carcinoscorpius rotundicauda; assembly: GCA_011833715.1. Taxonomy (NCBI): domain Eukaryota; kingdom Metazoa; phylum Arthropoda; class Merostomata; order Xiphosura; family Limulidae; genus Carcinoscorpius; species Carcinoscorpius rotundicauda. The sequence goes on from CM022392.1 coordinate 125,337,154, forward strand.
TTAAATATCAAAGTTTGGAAGCATACATAAGAAAAAGTTGCAAAGAGCAAATAAACAGAGGGGGTTCATGGGATTCCAAATACAAACTTTGAACTAGAGAAGTACGAAAGGCCTCAATGCAAACTCAAAGTCCCCGATGGTGAATAGGATCCAACATTTTCAGTGCTGAGGTTCTGGCAGAACCATAAACCATAGACCCATAGTCAAGTTCGAATCAGATAATAGTGATAAATTTTAAGCATGGAGTATTGATCTGTGCCCCAAGAGGACACAAAAGATGTTCAGTGCTCTTATACATTTGACACAAAGTTGTTTGATATGTGAAATAAAGTTTAATTTATAGTCAAATATGAAACCTAAGAATTTTGCTTCAGGAACAACAGGAAGTACATCATCATCAATACGACGTTCTGAATCTAAATAAAGACCCCGTTGGAAGCAGAAATGTACACAAAAAGTTTCAGAAAGAGAAAGCTGAAAACCATTTGCTGTGGTCCACTTAAGTATATGATTGATTGCAGTTTGTAGCTGCCACTCAATAAACCTCATGTCTGATGACTGACATGAGATGTAAAAGTCATCAACATTTGCAACTGCAGAGGGTAGCTGTTCACAGATGGCATTAATCTTTATAATGAAAAATGTGACACTCAGAACACAAACCTGAGGAACTCCAAGTTCCTGCGAGAAAAAATGGAAAAGTGTTTAGCCGATATGAACCTGGAATCGGCAGTTCATTAAAAAATGTTTAATAAAAAGTGGAATATTACCATGCAATCTGTATGAGTGAAGGTCTCACAAGATGCCATATCTCCACATTGTTCCACAAGTTTTCTCTAAATAATAAAAAAATGTAACAAGATGTTGTCACTTCAAAAACGTTTCTCTGACTGATGTTTCAAGGTGAATTAAGTGGTCTATCATGGAGCATTATATTTGGAACCCACACTGAGTGGGTGAGAGAAGGTCGTTTGATTCAAGGAACCAAACAAGACAAGCATTAATCATCCTCTCTAAGATCTTCCTGACACAACTTGTCAAAGCAATTGGATGGTAATTCAAAGTAATCTTTGGATTCTTCCCAGGTTTAAGAGTAGGGAGTAAAATAGCTTGGTTTCAAACATCAAAAAAGACATTCTCCTGCTATATCCAGTTAAAGACAGCCAGGAGAACAGTAAGAGAAGCATGAGAAAGGTGGCATAGCAGCTCATAATGTATATCATCAGGTCCAACTGATGTATTACCAGACAGATGAAGCACAAGTTTGAGTTCCACCAGTATAAGAGGGCAATTGTAGTTACAGGGATGACTAGTCAAAAAGGAAAGAGGCAGATGTTCAACTCGTGTTTTAAAGCTAAGAAGGAAGGGGATGAGTTTCAAGAGCTAGATACTTGAGAGAAATATTCACCAAGAGTATTGGCAATGTTTTGAGTATCAGCAACTTCATGGCTATCAGATATTAAGATGGAAAGGGGGGCAGAAGTATACCATCCATTCACCTTCTGGATCTTGTCCCAAATGACTTTTGAACTGGTGGTTGAAGAAATGTTGGAAGCATGTTTAATCCAAGATTCCTTCTGGCTTTGACATCTAACTCACTAAGCATGTGCACAGGCTTGCTGAAATGCAATGCAGTTTGAAAGCGTGCAATACCTGCAAAATTTATCCCAAGCACGTTTCTCAATTTTTTGTGTTATATAACAAGAAGAATTCCGCAAAGGGTGTGAATGCTGTGGGAAAGATATCAATGTTTTGGGGATGCACTGAGCAGCTGCTTGAATAATAGTTAGTTACTGCAGCTACACAATCATCTATCAATGATTTACATATGATGGCAGGATCAAGTTCTGAGAGAGCAGTGAAAGAGGGCCTGTTGGCCTGGTCCAATTTCCACTGATGCACACATGTTGGGTGGCATTAACCACAGCCAATCTCTCTTAATATGATAAAAAAATGATCACTACTCCATGAATTGATGTCAACCACTCAAGCAAAACAGATAAAAAGCAAAGGGGAGCATGTAAAAAGATCTATAACAGCAAATGACTGACTGCGTGCATGAAAATAAGAGTAAGAGCCAGTACTGACGAGGGACAAGCTGTGATTTATGAGTATATGCTCTATAACATGACCCCTATCATCAGTACTGGAACTGTCCCAGAGGGGATTATGCCCATCCAGATCACCCAAACTTAAAAAAAAAGTTGGCAGTTGCTCAATGAGGGCATTAAGGTCTTACAGGGGTAAGGTACTGAGAGCAAACAGTAATGGTATGAACCAAGGAGATAGCAATGGCTACAGCTTCCAAGGACATATTCAATGACAAGGACTGGGTGGCCACATGCCGATCGACCAGCAGTGCTACTCCTCCACGTGATTTTCCTACACATGGCCTGTTATTTCGGAACAAGGAGTACTGTCGAAATGTGATTGTATTAGTGAGTTTTAAAAATGTTTCCTGCAAAGAATGGCATTTGGGATGATAAAAGTCAATAAAATTCTTGATGTCGTTCACATCTGATTGAAAAACTCCACAATTCCATTGGATTAGTGTGGCCATTTTTATTTATTTTGGAAGAGAATATGGCAAAGAGACCTTCTGCTTGCGATCTCATTTTTTTCTTCACTGGATATGTGTCTGTCACCCTCTATGGATTCTGCTCTGGATTGAGTAGGCAGGTTGGTGTTCATACGCATACGTTCCAGTGACTGAGGGCATAAACAAATGGTTGGGGTGGCAAGAGAAAAAGACCTCATGGAAACACTTTGGCTTGAACAAAGTAATGCTGGTCAATAACTGGAAAATATGGTAGGGTCAGAGATAGAAGTAGATACTGATTCATTAACTTTTTTACTTTAAAGAACATTAGAATAAGATGCGCTGTTAAAGATTCTGTAGGAGGCACGGAAAGGTCTGCCTGAACTCCCACTGTAGTAGTGGAATGGATTACAGCAGCATATGTCCAAGATGAAATTGAAAATAATAATTTCCGAGCCTCTAGGTAAGTAATATTGTGAACTGTCTTTAGATATTGTACTCCTTTCTCTCTCACCCATTTAGGGCAAGAAGTAAAATAGGAAGAATGTGTACCATTACAGTTAATACAATGTGGTTCTAGTTGTCATTCAAAAGTATTATGGTCTTTACCAGCACAACAGGCACATGTCAAAGAACCACAGCAAGATGTTTTTGAATGATCAAATTTTGACAATGGAAACATTGAACAGAGTTAGGAATTTCAAGCAGCACCTTACAATTCAGATACCCTGCATTAATTGTGGTGGGAGGACAAGATGTTGTAAATGCTAATATTGAAACATCTGTTGGCTCCATAATCACATTTCAACAAGTAAAAATTCAGTGCACGGCTGGTGAAACCTGCAAGGATCTCTGACTCACGAATGATCTTTAAATCCTTCTTAACTCTTCTGGAAGAATTCAAAGTAGAATGAGGAGTAACCTCAATGGGTATATCCCCAATGACCTTTGATTTCAAGAGAAGTTTGGAATGTTGTGGTGAAGATGTTTCCACCAAAATGTTCCCAGACCATAACTTTTCTTTCAATTTAGAAAAGCCAGCAAGCTCTTCCAAACCCTTCTAAGGGTTTTTCACTTAAAGAATGTATAATTAAAAAATTGAGAAAGAAATTCAAGTTGTCAGTTTAACTGTACAGAATCATCATTTGCCAATAGTAGGATTTTTCTTTATGTTGTCATGCTTGTTTATTTTTTTTATTTGAGGGGTATTCATAATTATAAAAAAATTTCGGTACCAAATGACCCTACCCACCATGCAGCCCTATGAGGGGATGCACTGCAGTGCCATATAAGGTCACTGTAGTGATGTCAGGGTTTGCAAGCACTATACCTGAACACCAGTATCAGACATTATGCCTACAAAAACCGATGAAGACGTCCTGCGCTGGCACTCAGTTGACCAGGGCCATGTGGACTAGTTGATTGATCTTGGGGTGAAGGGGCACCCCAAGACTGCCCATCTACAGGAATTCAAGGCCAAAGTAATGTGCTGGAGTTGGACCCCTCAATCACTAGGATCCTCTTCTCCCCTTCACGGGTCACCACACGCAGCAAACATGCAGATGGATATTTAGATCCCAGAGGAGGTAAACTGAAAAATCAGAACCTTCCTTGGGAGGTCCCCTCACCATGTACAGGAATCCACATTAAGAGAAAACTCTGCAGAACAAAACCAGAAAAAATGGTTTGTTGAAGAAACGCAAAAACAATCAGCATTTTGCTGATATTTATACACACACACATGAAATTTTTTATGCTACCAACAGATAAATCATTTCAAAAATTGTTAGGTAGTATCTAAAATTGTCCATTTCTTTGGATTTGTCTTTGTACAGAAATATTGATAAATCAGTACAAATCATGAACAAGTTGTGAATCAAATGGTATATCGAACTTTACATAAATATTTATAATATTAAATATTTTATCTGAACAAACAGATTAGTAGCAACAATGTTATGTATTATTTAAATCCTATATGAACATAGGTCTTTTCTGTGTTAAAGACAACTCAAATAAAACAATGTATTAAATAACTATTATTTTGTAATATAAGCCATAACAGTTTCACAAATAAATTTATTCATAGTTCTACAATTTATCTGTTTCTAACTGTCAAGATCTAGTTTTAAAATATGAGTATGGCTAATTTATTTGATAAGAGTATAAGGTCTAAAATGAGAAAATCAGTTTAATAGTTTTTTGTCATTTTATATATTATGGGTAGCAAAAGAGTGAATCACTCGTGTTATTATTATCTAATAATTAATACCTGTATGTGGTAAAACTTATATTCTGAGAATGTGAATCAATAAAAATTTCTTAACCCTATTAAATGACCTAAAATTCACATCTTTATCTTTTCATTTTCTATTTATTTTTATTTTTCCCATCAAATTCTTTGTTTTTATTTATACCAACATGTCAATTGATGCCAACAGGACTTTATGAAATTTTTCTGGCAGACTCTGTGAAGAGATATGTGTTGCTAAAAATATGGCATTTATATATGCCATCTTGTTTATAAAGCTCTCACAACCCAGGCAACAAGTTAAACGCATAAAAAAAATCATTAAACCATTCATATATCCAAACATAAATAACACGATTAACTAAAATATAAAAGTAATACCTAAATACAGTTTAACTGCTTCTCCAATTAGAGCATATTTAGATAACAAAGCATCACAAGTGCTACAATCGATCAAACACATCTATTCCAATACAAAAAACTGCATACCAATTTCAAATTAACTATTGGCAAAGTATAGTGTAAACTGAGCTCTTTCTAACATCTATATATCTATGCATCAACTGACTACACATACATTGTAAATTTCATGGCAAACTTTAGAAAGTGAGTAAAGCACCCATGAAGGGTTGGAAAATTTACTTTTCTTTCCCAGTGAATACACTGGTGAGACTGTCATCTAGACATTCATATATGTAACAAGGTTACATTTTTGTACTCAGTTTCTGTTAAAATGTAGACTTTCCATATTGCATAAAAAATGTGACAAAAAACTCCAGTTTACATATTTTTAAATAAAGAAATTAAAACTTAGATCAAAAGAAAATTCAAATTATAACAAATTATAAAGTTAATTTTGTTGACTTGCATAGATAGTAGAGTTCTTTAATTAAATTTTAAAAGTAACTCACTAATGTACATGAAAATGAATTTAAAAATTGTCATTCTAAAAGGATTAAAGATTGTTTTTTTTTCCTTCATAAAAAAGTTCCTTTGATCATAAGATCCTCTTAATTATTAGAACTATAAAACACAATGAAAAGTAAGATATTTAGTAATTTCTCATCAGTTGTATCCTGTAAATAAATAAATAAAAAAATACCTGTATTATCTGGAATTCTAAACTTAATATATTTTGTCCAATTTCCATTTCCTGCAAGGGAAGTGGCCTGAAGACGAAGAGAATATCTTCCCAGAGATAATGCTGTAAGATGGTGTCCTTTTTCTGCTTTATACTGAAGTTGAGTAATACATACTACTGCAGGTTTAGGCTGTAAAAAAAAAATTGCTTCTTCCAAAGACAAAATAATAACTGGGTCATTTTTAAAATCAGAGTGATGTCAGGCTATATACACCATTTATAAATAAAGCAGCAGGGGTAAAAAATTCAATTAAGTTGTTCATTCTCTTAATTATATTACAATTGTAGAAAATATGATGTACTTTACTAGATCCAAGATAACAGAACAATACAAGATACAATTATCAGGAATGATGAAGTACACTGCACATATCAATGTAAAATAAGGTAGCAAAGTGCAATTATGTATTATAATGGATTTTGAGTACACATTATCACAATACAGGGATATGACAACTAATAATGAGTACAGCTTGAGATACTTATCTGAAATAGGGCTGTGCAGATTAATAAAATACATAACAGTTTACTAAGGCTGGGGTATGAGGAATAACACTGAAATTTTTAAGTTGTACATGGTGATCTAAAATATATCTGCAAAGAGGAACTAGCTAAGGATGACAGGGAATTAAATAACTACGTATTTATGTAACAGATATTCATTAATAAAGGATATGGGAATTAACAATTTAATAAAGTTATAAACAATTTTTAACAGTTAAAAAATGTGACATGTTACATTATCCAGCAATGTATGTTCAAATTTCACAAGTTCAGATACAAGAAGAATGAATGAGATAATCATGCGACATTATTTCATAAGGTATGAGATATGAACAATATTAGTTATGATTTCACTTATTATTGATACAGGGAGTAAAAAAATCAAACACTTATGTTAATTCTACACAAACAAGTTGGTAAGAGTGTATATCATGATGTTTTAAACAGTAAAAACTGAATTAACATTCTTGCCAAAAACAGGTCAAAGTATGCATATCATGACATATTTAGAGAATTGGATTCAAAATTAAACTATTTTATTATCATAATATATATGTGCGTGTATGAAATTTTAATATAATTTCTATGTTTTTACTTTTACAAGGAAATATTTAAACAAATTCCCATCCTCCCTAATATGAAAATTGTAGTATTTGTTTTCTAGGCACTCCCTTTTCTCTAACTTTTACATCCCCTATAAGTAGCAAACAAAATTATCTTAAATTAATTATTATAAAAACGTGCTACCTAGGTAAAGCAAAAATGTTTCAAACCTTCAGTCTTATTCAACTACAAAGTCACAAGCTAGAAAATCAAGACTCAATTGTCACACCCAATTTTTCAGAAATTACCAACTGTTTTCTCTTACAATTTACATTAAAACATAATAGAAAATCAGCTTTAATCTATAAAATGATATATTAGATCACATTATTTTATGTAAAGGCTACTCTCCATTTTGTCATTCAATTTCAAATTTCTTTTCATGAGGATCATAATAATGAGATTATCTGAAGTTTGAATAGCTCATATTGCATCATTAGAAAGCCAAAAATATCATGACGGTTGTGTAACACTGTTTACATTTTGCAAGTCATTATTCTGTGTTGCATTTAATTTTTTTTAAATTATGTAATATAGCAATACCACTAGTATGGAAAAGTGAGCATAAATTTCATTGACAGTTGACAGCAAAAAAAGTCCTTTATACACATACAAAAAAAACTTAAATTTTCACCTAAATATTTTTACTAAAAATTTATCTGTAAATATATGAAATCAGAGTGCTCCCACTGCAAAGGGAGTTTCATGTTCAAAATAAAAATATTTTTCTCTGTCTTAAAATTCTGAAATTTCATTGACATAATCTCTAAAACTTCATAAAAAAGCATTATACTTTTTTTGTCAAACTTTACTTTTATCTGTTACTTTTTCTGTGTAACATTATTTAATTAATCAGACTATCCTCATATCCATCATAAAAAATATGAAACAAATAAAAGTTAATACTTTCCTCTTCTCACACAACAACTTTCCAAAATTTGTACAAATTTATGCAAAAGTGTTTTGTCCAGCACTAGCCTTTATACTCCCACTAGTCTCCATTAGTATTTCATATGTTATACCTGTATCATAGCATGCAAGTAGGTGTACAACAACACTCCACCATTAGAAGTGCAACACTTCCTCTTAGTACAACTGACTTCATCTAGACAGAACAAATGACTTTTATTTTCAGATTAGGCATCAAAGAAAAACACATCAGAAGTGGTAAGGAAGGAATGGGAAGTATGAGAGAATGTAAGTAGCTAGAATCCCACAATGACTCAGTGAAAAGAGTTTTACAAATAATCTATATGAGTCATCTCCAAAAGGCATTTGAATAGGACTCAGGGAGTGCAACATTTCAATGGATAAAAAATGCATGGCAAACTACATTCCATCTGAATCACGTGTACTCCTCACCCAAGATAAATACATTTATTCTAAAATGGACAGAAATATCCAAAAAGTGTCATTGGCATAAAATGGGTAGGGTGCACTGAACTGTAAGTGGGAGGTCAACTCCAGTCCGAAATCAACAGCACTGAAACTGGATCAATTGGCCCATGGGAGGAGAAGAAGGGTCCTCAACCATTCACCTCAGACCCAAGAGCCAGAAAGAAAGAAGTACTTCCATTCCAAGAGTACAAGTCATCATGCATGCATAACCAACACGACCAACCCAAATCACACCTGAGAACTGATATTCTCATAATGGTTGTAAGATGGAAACATGGAGGGTCAACCCCAATTCAAAACCATGTGGCAACAGGAACATATCATCCAGTCCATGATAGGAAGACAGTCCCATCTTACTTGCATACAAGGAATTTTGTTGCCTACTCTAATTCCAACTAACACCGGTTGTTGTCTGAGAAATGATATCCAGAAAGCAATAGGGAGGAGGGTTTCCAGTTCAAGTGGTAAGCTGCATATAGAAATAATATGGAAAAAAATTCATTCCACACAGCATGGCACCTGAAATCATACATAAAAGTCAAGACAGGAGGATAGTCATGACGTCTACACTGGCAGAACACCACCTTCCTACTCTCAATCGAGTGGAAAGGACTCCTATACTCCTTTAGAAGAAGGGAGAAATAATGCATTGGAGATACAAGAGGAATACATCACCAGAGAAAGGGCAATGGATGACCATAAAAACCTTATTCTGAAAAGCAGACCAAACTTGATTTGTGCAATAAGAGAATGGCAAGAAAGGGCAGCAATCCCTTCTGCTTTACTCATGTTAGTCTACAAATGTATGACCTGAGACAAACACATTTATGAAGAAAAACACTATCAGAAGTTTTGTATAATATCCCATCTCAACAGGGAGCATTAGCAACAGAATGGTAACATGGTGTAGATTTAATAATTAGTATACCTGGACAGGTACCACTTGTCACAATGCAGGATTTGAAAAAGAAATGTAATGAAGCCCCTTGTATTAAGTAACAATGAAAACTGACATACCTACTCAAAGATAAAACAATGAGTGAAGAATCATGAGAGGGGGGCAGACAATATCTGGCTGATAAGGAAACTGCCAGATGATGCAAATACTGTGGCACAAAAATATAAGGTATGGTCCACCTATCAGCCTGATTACTGTCCTCCAAAGGACAATGAAGACAAGTGGTAATAAAAATTGTGAGGTAACAAATCTGATGAGAAGGGACAAGGAAAAGGAAACAGGAATAAAGAAACAAGGAGGAATAAAGTGAGTTGCTAAATCCAACCAAAGGATAATAAAAGAAATGTCATGAGAAGCCTAAGGGGTCCAATGTATAAGTAAACTGGAAATGAAATTACATAACATCTAAGATCTCTGACTGGAAACATGAAAAGCAACTGGAATGAAAACTTAAATAAATATCTGAAATTGAAAGAAAAGAAATTGGTGTGATGGGAACATTGTTTTCATGTACAGAAGAGGTTTTTGGTAGGATGGTACGATCAAAATACAGGAGAATGTAAATTCAGTGGTGAAGGATGCAACAGACATCAATGGTGAACACATCCAACTTTCAATGCCTACAGTCTAATAAGAGGAGGAAAAAGTTTTTCAGAAATAGCTGAAGTGGACAAGTGCATCAACATAGAGAAGACAAGGGAATGAACATCTGCCAAAAATCCCTCAGAGAATCGACAGATAGCCTAAGATAAAATGTGTATGGCAGAAAGGTAACTAAGGAGAGATATCACTGTCAGGCAAAGATCACAAAACTGTGCCTGTAAAAATTCTGAGAAACATTAGAATTGAACCCCCACATTAGGAGAAATTAATCCAAATGTTAAGTATCCAGAAAAAACATGCAAGCCTTTGTCATTCATGGAAGGATTCAGCATACTGGCCTTTGAGAGTAACTACTGGACAAATAAATCAGGATATACCCCAATGTCAGGTGAGGGGGAAGGACAAAATATTTAGATGTAGGTTCTTCTGTCAAAAGGGAAGAAGATAGATCATAAGACAGCACAGAATATAACTGTGAAACTAACTCAGAAAAGAAGAGAAGAACATCATGGAGCATCCACAATTTGAGAGTAAAACTGCAAGGCAAGGAGAAAAAGGATTTAAATGGCTATTTAAATCTTCATCATCCTGTTTCAGTTTCCCTGAGTATAAAGAAAGATATTTTTCATAACCAAAAGGTTGAAATATTCACTGCTGATAATGATGTCAGACTTGAGCCAATGTATACGGTTGTTGATCATTAATAGTGTCTGAGGCTGTAGTAGTAGTGATATGCATATTAATTATTCAAAACAAAATTCACTTGAAGTCCACTAAAAACAAATTCCAAGTTGTTTTTCAAATCCAAGCAAAGAAAATGAATAAAAAAATTAGCAAAGAAATTTTAGAAGTTCTAAAATGTTGTACATCATAAAATAAAAGTGGCAAGCAAGTTGAGTGATAACTGCTGTATCAAATCAAAAGGTGAGCATAGCATTCTACAGCACACAAAGAGTCAGCTATGTTAGAAGAGTGTGACATATTCCCACTGATGAAAGACTGTCGCATATTTATTTGAATCATACAGTGCAGCTATACCGCATGGAAAACATGGTGATTAGTGGAAGAAAAAAGGCCAGTTGTGGGAAAACATTTTAGACATACAGAGGGCAGTATAAAACAAGGAAAGCTGTTTTGTGAAACGAGTTATATCTCAAAATTACCCTTTTTTAATAACTAGAATGAATTCACACTGTAACATGAAACTACATTATTTTATTCTAATAACAGTATAAATCTATTTATAGTTAAGTATTATTGTTCCTTGCTCTTTAGACTATGTTTAACTGATAATCTTGTCATATAACTTGTAGATCACTCATCAAATATGTAGCTCATGCTTTGTGTCAAACTGTGTTATACACAAGATTCTCATAAAGAACTGTTATTTTTTTATCTTGCCTAATATAACCAAATAATAAATTTCTAAATTTATAATAATAAAAAATACAAATGAAAAACAATAAAACATAATACTTACCTTGTCCTGGCACAGATAGCCTAGTTTCTTTGAACCATAAAACACCAAACCAACTATCTGTGCCCCCCTTTCCTTTTTGTTCTCAACTGTCAATGAAACATAAGCCTATTTTTCTTATGCTAATGGTACTAATGCACTAAATACTTTGACAAGAGAGATAAGAGGAAGCGAAGGGTATACATATGCATACATTTCAATGAAATGATAATTACACATAACAAGAGCATGGTAACCTAAATTATACAGTACATATACATATTTGTATGTATTTTTTGTACTTTCAATAGTGAAATAACACTATTAGAATAAAAGGTCAGAAATGGAAAATATTTTTAAATTATCAGTTCTTGTAACTTATCAGTTTTATTATATTAGTAAAATTACATCACTTAATCTTTCTTACAGCCTCCCATTGGTACAATGATTTGTCTGTAGGCTTACAATGCTAGAAACTGCATTTCAATACCTATGGTTGTCAGAACAGAGATAGTTCATTGTGTAGCTTTGTGCTTAACAACAAAAAACTTTTTACAACAATTCATCTATAGAATGTATGATTATGCAAATTAATACAAAGCAATAACTCATTCATTCTCTTCACATAAAGAAAATTATGATATATAGAATGTATATCATAGCATTTTACATGCAAACACCCCTGAAGTGCATATCCTGGATACTGAAAAAATTTAAGAATAAAGTAATTCTGAAATGCATCATTTGACAAGCTGTTGATATGGAAAGAACAGTAAAAGAATATTTTACTTCTAGAAAAACAATGAGATTTAACTTTTTCAACACAGACTTGCTTAATTTGTCCCTTAATATACTAAGTATTTATTTTGAATATTCCTTTTGCAAAATAATTTTAAAGATTAAAAAAATTTTCTTATGTCAAAAATCTCAAACTTGCTTTTTATAGTCTCTAGAACCTGCTTAATACATTTTAATTTTTTTATCTGTTATTTTCCCTACTCTATCAACTTGCCAAAAGCGAAAACTTGTAACTGCCAAAAAAAAATTGAAATAAACCTAAATTATCCTTTTTTTTATTTCTAGAATAACTTCAATTTGTAACATGAAACTACACTTATACTTTAAGCTCATAACAGTATACATCTATTTATAATTAAATATGATTGTTTTACTACCCTTTGAACTGTGTCTAACTACAATCTGCAACATTATATGTTGTAAACTACTTGCTGAATGTGTAGTTCCAGTTACACTAATAACCATGACCATGATATATTTTAACCTTAAGTAACTAAAAAAAGATCCTTCTGACATTTTATTTACTTTAATAATAATAAATAAAGAATAAGCATGAAAAACAAGAAATAAAGTACTTACCAAATCTTGTTTTTTTCTTGATAAAGACAATTAATCCAACTTATTTTATATTACTGGTAGTGGTGCACCAACAAATACAGACTGATAACATATGCAAAAGTAGACAATATCCTCAAAGTCTCAAAATGTTTCTGCCTTTCTAACTATGCAACAAGAACCATTAAAAATTCATTCAGGTTAGCCAATAAATTTCCCATTGGAACAAAAGTCATGGTGTAAGTGAAACTGACAATTTTCCATTTACAAAAGAAAAGTTATACAATATGTCATTTGATAAATGATAACCTTGAATTTCTATTGGTTATAGTGATATATAAGTAAACATAAGAGAGAGAGCTATTAACTAATCCTGAAGGAAAGGATGCAACAGGTGTGTGTGTAACGATGGGTCTGATATTCTATGATAGCTTTTTAACCAAACAAAATTGAAGGCTATAAAAATTAAATTATGATATGCCTGAGCAACAATGATTTTATAAGTAATTTACAAATAATATTATATTTTTTTGTAGAATATAAAAAAGAAGAGAAGATGCATAAATAAAATGTATCATGTTCATCAAGAGAGGGAAATCTAGACTTTTTTGTTTAATATTGCCTTGTAACATTAAAAACTTCAAACTTATATTCTCTTAAAATATGGATTATTGGCTAAAATTTTATGCCATACTAATCAGTATAAAATAAATAAAAATTAGTTTGATAATATTTTAAACTTAAGATATTAAAACTTTGTGTCAAGCAAAGTAAAGGATACACAGGACAAGAAAGTTAATTAATTATTGTAAACTTTTTAAAATAATCATAGTTTATAGTGAACACAACTAAATAACAATGCAATATGTACTTACATTATCATCATCTAGGTGTGTGTACTCAATACTATAATACACAATAACACCATTTGGATCCTCTGGTTCATCCCACTGAATATGCACTGTTTTGGCAGATGTATTGTCTGAATGAACCATGATGGTAGTACTGTCAATATCATCAACATTACCTGACAAATTAAAGCAGTCTTTATTAGCACTTCAAACTGTTAATGACATTTAAGGTATTGTAAAATAATTTTTTTTCACACAGGTAAGGTAATTTCTGGTCATGTTTACAAGAATCATAGATAAGGGTAAAAATAACTGCTGAATAATGTGTTTGGAAAAAGTATTTATTTTCTAAGAAGCTTACATGTATACTAAATAATCTGCACGAGACTCACGTTTCTCTCTCTTATAAGTTATAAAAATATGATTTACAATTTATACCATTATATTGTATGAACCAAATACACTTTTAATTTTATTGCTTTAAGAGTATATGTAAAAAAAGTACTAGACCTACTTAACGGCAAAGTGCGAATGCTAGCAATAGCTGCTGTACTGCACGGCTCATAAAATGGACATCTTGTATTTTCTTCTTTGTCAGTATAATGACAAGCTTGGACCTAAGAAAGTGAGGAATAAAACACATAAAAAAAATGTATCTCAGAACTGCTTGTATGGATACTAACATTTTTATTGATAAGCAGAGAACAACTTTTCAGCCTTCTTAGGTCATCTTCAGGTTAACCAAGAGAATTAATAATTACATCGAAAAACAGTTACCATCACACCATTTATATTTGTTTGAACATATATGCAACATTATCATTTTAAACAAACTACAAAGTGTACTTACATACACCAAACCGTTTGTTTTTGTTTAAACATGTATGCAACATTATCACTGAGACAAAACTACAAAGTATACTTACATGCATTATGGTACTAAATGAAGTCAAACACATGTTTAACAACAATATCAAAAAGCATATTTTGAAAATAAAGTTAAAAAAATGACCTTCAAGCACCAGTTAATGATGAAAAAACTTTTATTTCAAACAAATTTCATCTTGTGGCTTCTTTTTCTAACTTTATTATCAAAATGTGTAAATTTTTCCAGTATGCATTACAAGTTCTGAAAGACCTCTGAAATATGCTAAATATTCAGTTTAATGAAGTCTTTTCTGATTTAATACTGCTTAAAAATTATAATACCCAAATAAATATATAATGATTACCGGTACAAAAGTAACAATTAAATATTACTTCATATAACAGAAAAATTACCATTTAAAAACTAAAACTGTAATATGTTGTGCTACTTCAACAGAATTCAATACTTAATTTAAAGAAAAATTTATATAAAAAACAATGGAGCAACCAATCAAGATAGGATATTACCTCAATAGTGTATTCTGTGTAATGATGTAGTTGAGACACAGTAACACTGGTATTTGTGGCAACAGTGCTAAAATAAACATAAAAACCATTCTCTGTTACGTTTCCTTTTGATGTGCGTGTTGTACTAGTGGTCATAACTTCAGATTCCAAGGTGTTTAGGAAGTCACTTTTTATTTCAACTACAGACTCCGTGAAGCTCTGTGAACTCAGTGTGGTGTAAAGCTCCTGTTTTGAATGACTATTTCCCTTAATTCTTGAAAAACTGGGACTTATAAAATAAATAAATATTACCAATGAAAATAATTTCCTCAAAAAATTATTTTAAATAAACATATGTTTAATAAATATAAATAAATTAAAATTTGTATCAAAGTTGTTAATTTATTTGAAATGCAAAACTACAAAAATGAAAAGATTAATATTTGAAATGTATTAACAAATAAACTAAATTAGCTTTTTTATGCTTAGTGTTTATTCTCTTTGCCAAAAACAATGAAAGTTTAACTGCAAAGAATAAAAAGTTAGAAAACACTTAAGAAACATGTATGTATATAAACATCTTCAATTTGTTTAGTCTTTTACATAAGAAAATGCAATCAAGGTTTTTATTGCTTTACTACAAATTACATTAATCTCAACTGGTATACAGCTTTTAAAATGTTTTAGTATTAATTTTTTTTCAAAGCTTTTACCTTAATAAAGTAAAAACTTTCAAAATTGCTTACAATTCTCTGTACTGATTAAACATGAAATAAAAATTAACTTCAAAATAACATATTTTATATTCTTTTTAACGTCTCCTAAAATATTTAGTTAGAAGTATAACATCAAAAAAAGTTGCAAGAAAACTGTCATAATTACATAAAGTATATTTTGTGACAAGAACACTTGAAACACAGTAATATTGAAAATATTTTAAATTATAAACTAAACATTTCAGAAATGCTTCAAATTACAATATCAGCAATAAACCTAAAAATTTTGTTCACAATAATCTAACTACAATAAACATTACTTACTGAGTAAGTAGTTTTTCTATACTATCAAAAGTTAAAAAAAAAGATAAATGGTAAAATAATATTAAGATATGTCATTATGAAGAAAAGCTTAAATAGAAGCACAAACCATGATTTTTTTAAAATAATAATAATAATCAACTAAAAATAATGGTAATATGGAATAAATCACTGATAACAGGGAGGATCTGATGTCATTATTTAGTACATGATAATTACTAAAAATGAAATGTTTTTCTTTAGCAAGGAATTTATAATCCCTGCTTCTGAACTGAAAAATCAGTGATGATGAGAAAACCTGCTTGTAGAGAAAAATATATATGTAAAAACAGCTGGTTTGGGTTGAGAAAATTATTTTTATGTAGAGCAGCAAAGAAGGTTGAAAGATTATTTTTACATATATATTGAACTGAAAAATGCTAAAGTTTTCAAGAAGAATGGGGTAGTTGTCATTCTCACTGTATAACTGAGGCAGATTAGTAAGCTTATATCCACTTCTAGATGAAATTCCCAAGTGTTTATGTGTATGGACCTGATGGTGATGTGTTACTTTACAACTCCACAGGGGTATAGCATATGTTCAGGTATAGTGGATAAATACTCAACCACAGATCAGTTTTTCTTTTTTAAATCAATATTTTATGCTAGTGAACTGATTTCAGTCTACAAAATTCATGCCAACGTTTTCTATGGAACAAATTGATAATATGTGTACTCAAGTACCTCAAGACAGCTGATATGGATATTAAAACTTTTATTAAAATAGAGAACATTTCAACTTTCTTTGGTTACTTTCAGGTTAACAAGGAGAGAGTCTGCAACTGACCATTACCAGACACATCTTAGGGACGAGAGTGTAAACACATATGGGATTGTAGGTGGCATTGCAGATAGTTGTTAGGGTATTAATTGGTGTAAGTATAAAGGAATTCCTTTATACTGATTTAATTTTGGTTTTAATTGCTGTATAAGTAGAGCTTCTTTGATTTTTCATATATTTGTTTTCTGACTTAGTATCTGAGTATTTTCTGTGATTATGTCATGTTTATTTGATTACCAGTGTTAAAAAACATGTGAAGGTGTTTATTTTTTGTGTTCTCTAAATCTGGTTTCCATTTTCCTCCTTGTTCCTTCAATATAGAAGTTGTGGCAGTTGTTGCATTGTATTTTATAAATAATGTTGTGTTTGTCAATTTAGTTTTTACATAGTATGGACTTTTGTACCTGGTTTTTGAATAACTTTGGTGTCTACTGGAGTGTTGTGTTTTAAGTTTTTTTTTTCCAAATATTGGTTATTTTTGTTGATGTCAGGAATATATGGTATGCAGCAATGTAAGGTTTAGTAGTTTTTGGTATCTTGGGATTTATCATTGTTTGTTTGTTGTTGGTTGTGTTGTTGATCGAGTTATGTGAATATAATTTTTTCAATGGTTTTGGGAGAAATTTTTTTTATGTTGATGAAGTGTTGTTTTACTTTGTTGATTTCATCATTAATTTTATCAGATGAACATAGTTTTGTGGTTGTATTTATTTGGTTTTTAATATGTTGAGTTTTTGTTTTGTTTCATGTGCTGAGTCCCAAGGAATGTATAGTCCACAGTATGGGTGCTCTTTTCTGAGGATTTCTGTTTCGAATTGTATGTCGGTTCTTGTGATCTTGAGGTTGAGAAATAAAATTTGGCTAGTTTTTTTCCTGACAGTTGAGAAAGCCTATACTGATAAAAACCAAGGTTCTTCAATTATTGTTTAAAATGGAACCAGCACATCACAAATGGTTAAAAAAATATATGAAAGTACACAAGTCCTGCTTTATAAGAAAGGACAACTAAATAATCATGGCTCATCAGGTCCTTTGTGACATCATCTCAAACATTAAAGAATCATCCAATAAAATATTAGTTATGATTGACAAAACAACAGACAAAGCTAACATGTAACAAATGTTTGTTAGTGTGAGATGTATCAAAATCAATTTTCAAACCCTAGTCAAATTTCTAAACTTCCATGTAATACTTAAATTTCATTAGACACAATACCAAAGCATTTGAAGATGTGTTACATAGGTCTGACATTTCTTCAGTCACTGCAAGGTCAGTGTTATGATGGAACACCTTCAGCAGCTGGTAAAATAATGGTGTGAAAGCTAAAGTCAAGAGAGTTGACTTTTGCAAGAGAATAAAACAGTAATTGAAGTCAAACCCTAAAAGGTTTATGTTGACCAAACTATGAGGATTAACAGATCAGTTTACTGACATTTATGAACAAGGGAAGTGTAAGGAAAAGTAAAGAACTTAAACATCACAAGGTTGGTGAGTCCTCATAATTCCATGATCATTAAACACCTGATGATATGTGTGTGTGAAAACCTCATTCATTACTACAAACCAGGTTTCAGAAGCCTGGTTAACACTCCTATGAAAAAAATATTTACATCCACTAAAGTGATTTTGGGGCCTATCAAGCCCCATATATTTTTCCAATAGAAACACAGTGATTTAGCAACATTTATTACAAACAACTTTAGAATGGATCTGACAAACATTTTTTTTACAATTTGAGCAAACAATTTTCGACTGTCTATCTTTTGATCTGCTGCACAAATGGCATCGTCCTCTTTTTGCCATCTTTGCAGGCTGTTCACATGAGGTTGTTTCCTCATTATCTTTGCAGTAAATTTCTTTGATTTCAAGCACCAACTGCTGTATAAATTCTCTTCTGGCTCTTGATTTATGTTGACGAAGAAATTCTGGATGCTTTGTCGAGTATAGAACAAAAGCATTGTACGCAGCAAGATCTAGAATGTTATAGAATATGCAGACTGACCAGCACTTTGATCGCCTCTTTGTTGTGTAATATCTCAAGTTGATCAAGAGTGTCGACACCTGCCTTTGTTGCATTGTAAAGATTGATGATTTCGGGCTTTCCATTCTCTTCTACTTCACCAAACTGATGCTGAGAACTCAGTAGTAGCACATATTTTCCTGATTTGTCTGAGTGCCCGAGAAGAGTGATGTCGTCATGGTAGAAAAACTTTAGTGATAACTCTCTAGATTTTGCATTTATTTCAGGAGGCACGAAGGTTCTTGATTTCCTATGGTTCCAACAAGTCCTGTTCTTTTTGTTTGTAGGTACTTAGCAAGTGTCATTGTTGTGAAGAAATTATCTGTCGTTATTGTGCTTCTTTTTCCAAGAAATGGCTGACTCAGTTCTCTGACTATTCTTTCTCCTTGATTTGTTTCTGTTGTATTTCCAACCTTTCCAGTATAAATTTGAGCATTGAGGAGGTAACTTGTCTTTGCATCTGTTAGGCACCAAATCTTTATTCCGTATTTGCCTGGCTTTGTCGGAATGTATGTTCTAAAGCCAACTCTTCCTTTGAAGTTACATAGTTGTTCATCCACGGTCAGGTATTTGCTTGGGTTGTAACTGTTTTTGCAATCTTCAATGAAAAAATTCCAGACTCCAGAGATAGCGGCATCTTTGATTTCTCTATTTCTTTGAGAGTGGATGTCAAATCTGATTTTTGAGCACATTTTTTTGAATTTGTCTTGTGTAATCAGTTTTTGCAAAAATGGCAAAATGAATTCGGTTGAAAACATTTCGTCTATCGATGCATTTTTGGATTTGCTTATTCCAAGGAAAAGATTGGCTGCGATCCATTTCCAGAGGTCTTCTTCAAAAATTGGTTCTTTCATGACAGTGTTTGTTGAGTGAATGATCTGTCCCATCATATTATCAGAAATAAAAATTTTGAACGTTTCGAATGGTGTAGAGACTCTTGGAGCAGCTTGCTTTGTAATGCCTGGGTTCCCATTAAATATATTGAGAGCTCTGGTTCTCTTGTTGATCCTTGAAGGTGTTGTTGAATAACTAAAATTCTTATCTTTGGACAAAAGTTCATTCACTGGCATCGTATTAAGATCTTCTTGATTACTTTCTTCACTTTCAGAAGGGTAAGGCACAATTTGTTGATCATTTTCGGCTTCAGAAGGATCATCATCACAACTTTCAGAGTAGTCTTCGACATTATCATACTCACTTTCATCATCGGATGGTTTTGTCAGTAAATGTACAGCTTCATCAAGAGATATCATTTTTGACACGGTTTGAAGATTTCAGCTCCTATATATATATAGGATTTGTGGATTTTTCTAGAATATTCCAGATTATTCTAAATACTTCTGTAAAGTTTCTAGAATGCTCTAGAACAGGCGTGGGCAAACTAGGCAATAATCAGGACCGTCTAAAATTATTGTTGGAGTAGAGTTATTATCCAAAATATCCATCTTTTGAAAAGAAGTTGTAAAATTAATATATTTTTACTATAATTTGCTTTTTTCGGTTGCCCAGGCCTCTTCTAGAATTATTCAGGAAATAAATAAAGTCATTTTATGTTTTTTGATCTGGGGCCTAATAGGCCCCAAAATACCCTTAGTGGATGTTTTAAAAAATTGTTTAATATTATTTCGCAAATGTCTGAAAAGTCAAAATATTATTGCTCCTTAAAATATAAAGGGATAGGGTCAGTTAATGGCAAATTCATTTAAATACAAAATTATTAGCCTGATAATAATAACCTTTCAAGTTGCTGTGTGGCCTATTAGGCCCCAATTTTCATAGGAGTGTTAAATAAAATACATTATCTTGTAAAACCTATATATTAGAGTGGAGACAGGAAGAGGTTGTGAACAAGAACTTCAGGAAGTTGAAAAATGGCATACTGGTCATCACATTAAACACATGTTGCCATCAGATACAGCACCTTCTTGGTCATCTTGATTAAACATGAGAAAACAAAAGGTCGGATATAACTGTCTGCAAACATACCATTTACTATCATAGGTGTCACTGACAAAATAAAATGTCTAATACATGGGCAACAGGAAATTATATCAAAGTTTATTACTCTAGCTGAATTAGTTCTCCTATCCCTACCACAATGCTACCAGTGAGTGTAACTTTTCTGCAGTGAATAGAATAAAAACTTCAAACTTGACCTCAAAAATTACTGAATACAATGTAATTGTACATGGCTATAAGCACATAAAAGCAGATAGAATGTCTTTCACTTTAGTGAAATGTTTAATTCACTATATTTACTTAAACACTGGGTTTAGCATAACTAGTGAGCAATATGGTCAGATTATTTTTTTAAATTTGAAACTTGAGTTTAAAATTATGTTTGCCAATGAAACTCCTTTCATAGCACTAATAGATATTTAAAGATAGTGTGTGGTTTATTGGTAATTTCTAATTTATTTATTTAAAAAGTATACATAACACAGTATAAAAATTAAGGGTATAACTATTACATTGTAATGTTATGACGTGGAAATTTCTGACTGAAGACAGTAGCATCTAGGACAGGTATTGTTATACTCTTAACATTTACATCTCTTCTTTCTTTAGTATTTGACTGAATAAACACTATTTGCTTAATAGTTAATTTTTTTGCAGTTAGAATGTTGTTAACTTTATGAGGTTTTAATGCTGATAATGGAATCTAAGGTTGAAAACAACCAAAGAACAAATCTGGCTGAGAAAGTCATTAAAGAAGCTACCTTGTGAATACTTTATTTCTATAACTTCAAACTATTAACTTTCTCACCCCTCGTATCCTTTACGGAACACATGACACAAAGTTTTAATGTCTTACTTTCAAAATTTCATTAAACCACTTTTTCTTTATGCTTTATCAATTAGTATGGCATAAAAACTAAGCTTATAAACCATAGTTTAACCCTTTTGCTACAGGCTCAGTATAATATACGCAAGTTCATCTACACATGCATACAAAAAGTATTTACCCTATAACTCTTGATATAGCATGTGTACCTTCACAAAATTTGGTAGAATTTTAGTGAAAATTATAAGTATTTTTGACATAAAAAATCATATTTTTGATGAAATATTTTAAAAAATTATTTGTTGTGAAAATAGTCTGTTTCATAACTAATCACAGTATAAAGTGATTTTATGTTATGGTTAAAAAAAAAACTATTCTCCATCCGAAAATTTCAAATATTATTTGCATAATCTGTAAAGCCTAAATACATTTCAAACACTTGTTTTCAGTAATACTATATTTTATGTTATTTTCTATACTCTAACCATGTGGGGTCTGTCACTTAACTGACCTTGTAACCATCATAAAAAAAATTAAGAAATAAATATACTTTATTTTTGTGCTAGAATGACTACATATTATAGCAAAAAAACAACAAACGTTTAGTCTAAGTAGCTTAAGACTCATAACACTATATACATTTAGTATGTTTTGTTATAATGACCTTCCAGTAATGCCTAGGTAACATTACATAACTAGCACTGACACAGTGCACATGCACTCATGTTACATATCCAGTTGTATGAAACTTTCCTTTAGCCTTTCCTCTCTTAGCTGTGTATTAGTAGCCTAGAATTTTGCAGTATACAGTGCACTTATGTTACATATACAGTGGTATAAAATGATCTTTAGCCTTTCCTCTCTTGGGTATGTATTAGTAAAGTATTTTGTAATATACAGTGTACTCATATTACATATCCAATAGTACGAAACAGATCTTTAGTCTCACCTCTCTGCTGTGTATTAGTGGCCTAGTATTTTGTAACATAGAGTCACATTTCAATTATTATACATTATACATATATATATAATATTTAGAAACAACTTAATAAACTTATTTTTCTTAAAATATATAACAATAAGTCAAAAAGTAAAGCAAACAATTATCTCTTCTTGCTATGAACCTTGCACTCAGTTGCTTCAGGATAAAGGTTGTTAAACCTTTAAAAATTTCTCATGTGGAGAATTTCAAACAAAATTTGTTTAGGTTTTATATATATGTTAAATAACCAAAAAATCATAAATAATTATACTGATACCATAGAAT
Source organism: Carcinoscorpius rotundicauda (assembly GCA_011833715.1). Taxonomy (NCBI): domain Eukaryota; kingdom Metazoa; phylum Arthropoda; class Merostomata; order Xiphosura; family Limulidae; genus Carcinoscorpius; species Carcinoscorpius rotundicauda. Next base: position 125,360,115 of record CM022392.1, read on the forward strand.
TACAGTATAATTTATTAAGCTGAGTAACTAAGATGTATTTTGATTTACAAAAATATGAAAATTCAAGCAGACTAAAAGACACAACTAACCTCCTTGATTTCTTAAATTGAAAGGACATGGTAGCCATTTCACAGATTAAAATGGCTGAAAAAAACCACTCTGGGGACATTTTAAGCTGTTGGTTGGTTATTTGCACGTCATATATTGATGTAAGTGTATATAAGGGAATGTTTTTCAAAAATTGTTTGATTCAGTGCATAAGCAATATCTCAGCAAAATAATAAGATATGAGGTTCTTATTTTATATCCTACCTTGTTAATATTAGTAATTTGAGTTCCTAATTAGGATGAAACTACAAATTTGGTATTTTTACATCACAAACATCTAATATGAAAGTGCTTCATTTAACATACCATATAACTCAATAAAATCTATATTTAAAGGTATTCTTTTAAATATTTACTTTTTAATTAAGAAATTAACTTGTATATAATATTAAAGTTTGAATTATAATCTACAATTTAATTCCAAACTTACCAAATATAACTTCATAAAATAATAGTTCAATAAAATTTTGAATGCAAGTCAACAAAAATAATGACATGACTCTTTGACCTGTGACCTGTTGCAAAATGGTTTATAGTTTTAAGTTAATTCTATGAGATAATACTTAGAAAAACCTGGATTTCTACTGGTGTGACACACTTTATCTATGCATCTTTTCTTCTCTATTCTATCCATCATCCCTTCAAGAAATACAAAATTAACACATATTACTCATTATAAAATCATCATTACTCAAATTAAACCATTAATTCTTATAGATTTCAGTTTTGTTTGGTTACAGAGCTATCAAATAAAAACTCAGACCCTTAATTCCACACCCACCCACTACATCCTCTCTTTCAGGATTTGTTAATACTTCTATCTTACATTTAATTATATGTTACCTAAAATCACAAAGGATATTTTAAATGATGAAAAGCATTTTTAATCTTGATGCAGACTATACAAAACAAGAACTCATCAACATATTCATGGACATATCTTCATTTTAGTTTACTAAAAATACTTCTTTTAAGCATGTGATTTGGTATATGTGAAAAACTTTTGATATTAACTGAAAGACTGCAAAGGTTTGTGAAAATGTACACATTATATTGAATGTTACAATAATTAAATCTATAAAGACTTTAAATGAGTACAGCAAGGTCATATGGCAAGTCAAATTGACTGAGCTTATGTTGAGAGAGTTAAATAATATTGTTTCTCACCAAATAATTTTTATGGCTTAACAGATCTTGATGTAACTGAAAAATATAATAAAATTATTAATTTTTCAGCCAATAATTGTTATATACAAGGTTCGAGATGGTTTTTCAGCTGAAAATACTCTCAGATTTATTACGAATAATTTTTAAGGGTTTGATTTTAAACTTCTCTTTCTTCAAAAAATAAATGTGAAAATAAACAAGCAAGGTAAACTTTATTTAATGAAGTATATTCTTAGTATGTTTAATGATTTTAAACACCACTCCAAGTTACTTTCAAAGTGTTTGAGAAAACTAAGCAGCTTTCAACTTTCATGAATTTCTCAAAGCAGTTGTGTTCCCACTATTATTCTTTATGATTGTTTTGCATTCATTAATAATTTTTATTACTTTTTAAGTCATATAAAACTCCTGTCTTACAAATTCAAATTTAATGAATATATTTTACATATTTCTACGTAACAGTAATTACAATCCTCTTGTCCAATTTCCTTGGCAAACAATCTCTAAAATTCAATATCTTCAATAAATAGCATTTAATAGTAACATTCTAACAACTCCTAAAAAGCACATAATAATATGTAGCATGTGCAGAATAACACTAATAATCCTTTTGTTACATAACTCTACATTAAAAGTTATTTTTAACATTCCTAATAAAATCTTACCAAAATAAGCCATGATATAAGTATTATACTATTTGTATATGTAAAAATTACACTTTCAGGTGGATGACTGAGTAATTAATAATTTAAATTGTGAAAACCCAGATACATAATTTCATTTATCACAATAATTATCTAGAGTAAATCAAACCATTTCAATGTTCAAGTATCTTAAATATAAGCTATTTGAACTGTTCCATTCAGATAAGTGGATCACAAAATCTAAGGAGTGTTTATGAAAATAACTTCACAATTGTTTCACTAACAAAGAAGGATAATTCCAAGTCATAATGTATATGATCAAGTTAATACAATAAACTTCATGTGTATAAACAAATTATATTGATATGTATAACCTGAAAACAGTATATAATTTCACACTCCAGCATTGAAGTAGTGTATTTTTGTTTTAAATTCTATTTGTGAATAGTTTTTAATGATCGGTATTCTTTAAAACATTTGTGAGAAATAAGTGTTCTTTCATGTGCAATTAACACTTATGAAACAGGTAATTTCTTGAACAAATCAGTTTCTTCTATTGCATTTTATTGGATACATTAAAGTTACTTGAATTAAGTCAAGTGCTACTAATTCATGCTAAATGGAAGGTATCAAAGTCTATTTGTGTAACCACAGGTTAAACTTACTTCAATTAGTAGATGCCTGTAAAAGCTCTGCTTAGAATTTATTTCAGCATTAAAGTGTTATCCAATCACATGTGAAAAACACACTAATCTGCTTCTTAAACATCCATGCATTTCATTATGATTCATCAGTCACTAGCTTGAATATATCAAACATTCCTACAAAAAATGTTTTATATTTTAAATATTCTAAATACAACTAACTATTGCACTGGTGTTGAAAAATAATTATTACTGAATTCACATATGTCGCACATTTATTCATCACATAAACTCACTATGCTCCACTAAAAATAAGAAATTAGACTAGCAGAAAGTCTGAGAGCATTAAAATGTTTTTGGTTTTCCATAATTTACAAACAATAAAATCGTAAAGAATAATCACTCACTTCTTAATGTAAATTGTATTGTGAATAGTATCTTCAAACTGAATCTGATCCTCAGCTTCAACTTCATGTTTTTTTTCATTTTGTTCTGTACATAGACAACACTTGTCATTCATAACTTCTTCACTACTAGTGTCACTGGTTACATCAGAACTTTTATTTGAGTTGTTAAACCACATATGTTTTATGCCAATTTCTTCCTCCACCACTTGTTTTTCTTTGGAATCAATCACAATTGCTATAAAGAGGAGTTTCATATAAATATAAATATACACACATTACATTCACACATAAAAAAGGCTGATAAAACAAATAATTCAAATTGCAATATTGCAAAATTTTGTTTTCTTGCTACCTACATCATTTAAAGAGACTTTACAGCAATAAAATGTAAAAAAATAATTTTGAAGTATTTAAAAAAATATATTACTATAACCAAATGGAGATAGTACAATAAGGCTACTAATTTTATTTTCTTAACTTAAAATAAAAGCTATTTTGTCATTATTCTACTAAGGAAAGGATAGAAAAAACTATGTATATAAAACAAAATGGTGAGAACAAATCAAACCAATATAACAATAAAACATATATTCTAACACACTGCTAAAAATTACAACACCAACACAATTAACTACTTTCTTTCATGCCAAAATTGAAAATAACAAAATATCAGGATTTAAACCATGTTTTGAGGGCCTATTCTTAATTACTAATCTTAAAAGTTATCACAACTAAAAGTTAATGAGTTCATATATACTTATTTGTGAGTGTTCATGTCTTGTAAAAACTGCAACTCAAATTCTGTGACCCAAATCATAAATGCATAATAATACAACTTAACCTGGCTCGTAACTACTTTAAACGCTTTTAAAGACATTTATGTAATTCCCTGTTTTAAGTTATTAAATAGTTTCTTTAGATACACCTATTTGACTACTTATCCAAGTAGGTATGAGTAAAGCATATCTTTCTCATATTACTGAAAAAACAGAAAAGTTGGGAGTTTTAGCAACTAAAAATTCTATGGTTATATTTTCTTTCAGGTGAAAGTAATTTAACCTATCATCATTCATAAGCACTTTGAGTATCACATGTGATGCTTATATGAAGGTCTTTTCCAATCTCATACATATATCCAAAACAACCAGTTCCTACTGTCACATTCATGAGCATCAGCCATATACCTAATAAATGTAGTTAAGTATCAAATATGATACATGGGTGCTTTAGTATTATGTCCTATGAATCATAAGAGTACACACCAAAGACAGGATTAAGTGAAATAATATCTATTAATCATACACACACACACACACACACACACACACACATGTATATGTATAGAAAATTAGTATTTAGGTAATTAAGGAAAAATTAAAATCCAAAGGATGGACTTAAAAATAGCAAATTCAAATCTATGATAAACAACAATTTAATAAACAAAACAGGTTAAAAAAATTACGACACTGCATGAAGTAAAATGATTCACAGGTAAGATATACAATGTGCTTTTGTGTTTGCTAATGTGAAAGTACAATGCAAATGTATGATATATCATGCTCCCTGGGTTTCGGAGATGATTGCAAAAAAATAGAACCCACACTGTGGTTGGGATACACCACCTACCAAGCTAAGCTTCCATTTGCCAGTCTCACATGTTGAAGAAAACAAAATAAATTAATCAATCATGAAATATATAAACATGTTAAGAGAGTAAGATCTGAGTATTTAAGCCCATAATGTCCTACATCTATGTCACCATTCACAAACTGCAGACAGCTGTATGAAAATTACTTTCCTCCAAGGTAATGAAATAAAAAATAAATCTCCTTTGCTATTAGATTTGATAACATACTTATTTGAATAAAGATCTTTTTTATTTACACAATTCCTACAAAATTTAATAAACAAGATATTCTAAAATCTATTCCAAACAATATTGATGGATATATTTTGAAACTTCATCTAGATGGTTTTCAGAATGGAAGTTTTAAGTACTTAAAAAATAAAAGTAAGGCAAATTTTCTCCTAAAACATTTTAAAAAATACTCTACAATTTAATACCAGATTAATTCAAAATAAGATCCAATAATCATAAGAAACATGTTACTGTTCCTGTTAATAAAGGTCATTGTAATTTTAGCCTTATTTGTAAAACATTTATGCACTAATTACAACAAATGAAATCAATAATACACAAATATTTAAACTTATTAAACATTATAAAGCTATGGTAACTATTAACTTCATTAAAGGTTTGTAAAAACTTTATTCTACACCAAATTCTGGAAATTTACTTTTTCTGTATGCTATTCCTAAACTGCATGAATCACCTCTTACATTTAGATTTATTTCTAGTTCAGTGAAAACAAGTATTAACCAACCAGTAATTTTATTGAATAAATTATTTCACATTTTATTTGTTAATATTAAAAATGTAAATAGTAATAATAAGAAACACTTCTTAGATAATAAAAATAACCATCTAATTTTAGAATATGTAAACAACTTTGAACAAGCAAAATATATCCAAACATTATGTTTTACCACAGTGAATACTGCAAAATTGTAAGATTTAACTTATGAATTAATTAATAGAACAATACTCTTATCCTTTCAGAGTACTGAAAGAAGTTAAATTCATCTCTTAAAAATATGACAAACATAATAAAATTTTATTCATAATAATTACAATTTTTCAATAACCAGGTATTTTAACATGTAATGAGAATTCTAATGGGAGATAACTATTCTAGTTGTATAGCAAATTAGATAAGTCTAGAAATTTTGGATGTTCCTATTATTAAACATATTTTAAGTTTAAAGTTTTGTATTTTTGAAACATTCTCCAGAAAAACACATTCAAAAACAATCATGGTCCTCATTTTTCTTTCTTATTAAAAAGGGTTTGATGGTAGCTCACATAATTACAATTGAAGATACGAAGACCGTGTCTTAACAATAATTTCCACAACATTATTAAACAGCTCAATGCTCAGCTTTAATGTGTTAAAGAGTGCAAATCTTTCTTCAAGCTAAGCAGGAATATTCTCAGCTGTTTTCTCAAAAAAGAAGATAGGGGAAATATATCATATTTCTTGAGACATACATTAAATAATTTTAATTTCTTTTAAAAAGCATTTGAGACATTCTGCTGCTCAAATTGCATTCTGAGGATCAGCATGTATCAAGTGATCAGTCATGTCTGTCAAAAATGTCCAAAAAAAGAAAGAAATCTTCATCTTGCAGATGATCAATACACTGATATGTGTTGCCAAGTCACTCATTCTGGATGAAGGAAAGGATTTTTTTCCCTGTACTAATATTCTAATACAAAGATAAATCACTAATCCATAATGACAAGAAAACTCACTTGTAGAGAAAATTATATATTTAAAAACGGCTGAAATGGATAGACAAGACACTAACAGAGTAGTTCCTCTATTAGTGCTTTCTCTATCAATTCTGTTTGTTTTTGAATTTTGCACAAAGCTACTCGAGGACTATCTGTGCTAGCCATCCTTAATTTAGCAGTGTAAGACTAGAGGGAAGGCAGCTAGTCATCACCACCCATTGCCAACTCTTGGGCTACTCTTTTTCCAATGAATAATGGGATTAACCATCACATTATAAAGCCCCCACAGCTGAAAGGGTGAGCATGTTTGGCACGACGAGGATGCAAACCCGCGACCCTCAGATTACGAGTCACATGCCTTAACATGCTTGGCCATGCAGGGCCCTCTATCCATTCTAGCCATTTTTAAATATAAAGGTAAATTACTAAATTGCAAATTCACTTCTTCTCAAAAAGCAATATGAATTTCCTACATTATTCAGATTTGTTACCACCTCTTATGATTTTTATAACTACAATATTGCAAAATATTCCTATATAATGCTTCCTGGCATATAATACAGTGAAGAATGATGGTATCCACTCAATGTTTCTTAAACAAACCAATTAATCCAACCTTATTCACACTGATTTTGCACAACAGTCACAATGCAGGAGCACTTCTGAAAACCATCATATTCATTGATAACAGATACAAGAGCTGCATAAGTGTCAGATCGTTTTGTACTGCTAACTGAATGTTGCATCTTTAAGAGTTCTTCATAAATCAAGAAATCTTCAACTTCAGTACTTGAATGACATCACTTATATCTATACTTTTAGTCAAAGTTATTAAAACATAATAAAGTTCTAAATGATAAATTTATACTTTGAGAGGAAACTTTAACTAATCTCACTTACTCTCATTGCCACAATCTGATGAAATGATAATACACTTGTAAAATTTCTAAACATTTTATCATCCCTAAGTGCTTGTGTCATTCTCAATTCCTTGTCTCTAAATGTTTTTTTTATTTTTCACAAGTATCTGAAAAACTTCATATGATGCAATAACACTTGCAGTTTGAGGTTTTGCAAGATTAGTTAAAACACTTATGTTTTTCAAGTTCTTCAAAATATTAGCTTATGATCCTCCTGTATACTGGTCATACTTTCTCTTGTTTTCTGGGTCATACAACAGCAGTTTTAAAAACCCAAGACACTCCAGTTTTCTAGTCTTATGACAAAGAAAATTTTCTTCCCAATTCATATTAAATATCTTGTGTTTCTCGAAAAATACTTCCTTTTATTTGTAGACATTTATTTTGTAATCCAAGCTATGAATTACTGAATACATTTTTGACCACTAAGAGTTATAAATATAAGTATTATGACACCAGATTTACATGACATCACTTCTTGTATGATACAGTTTGACAAATCAAATCTGAAAAAAAAAGTTGCACAACTCTTTAAAACATCACCTACTACCAACAGCCAGTTATAGCTTGAGTTCTAAAGCCAAAAGTAACAAATTACATCTTGAATTTCATATGCTGTGAGAAATAAATTTTTTTTTTTTAAATTACTTTTCTGGAAAGTGTAAAGACTAGAGTGCCAAGATGAATTTGCAAATGTTGGAAAGAGCAGGTTCTGGAAAGTCCAGTAAACCATTATTCAAAGAATTTAGAACGGTCACATAAGTCTTATACTGACATGCTGTTTAAAATACTATTAAGTTTTTTCTGTGATCATTATTAAAGCAAAAGCATCTTCTATTTTTCTTAACCCTTCTGCAACAGGCTCATTACAATGTACACAAATTTTTAGCTATTTGCAAATGTTATGTATTTATACTATAACTTTATGCAGTATGCATAGTTTCATAAAATTTGCTAGACTTCAGTGAAGACTACAAGTTTTTTAACATAAAAAATCAGATTTTTTTTCATGAGGTATTTTATAATAAAGATTTGCTTAGGAAAATATTGAGTGTGTTTCATTAATAGTCCAAGTGCAGAGCAATTTTTACTGTTATGTTAAAACATTATTCTTCGTTCCCAAAATCTCAAACATTTGTGTAATCTATAAAACCTCCTAAATACATTTCAATCATTTGTTTTCAGTAGGGCTTTATATTTCATCTGTTATTTTCTCTATCCTAACTATGAGGGAGCTGTCAATCTGACTGAATTCATACCCATCATAAAAATTGGGAAATAAATATAAATTATATCATTTTTTGTTCTAATTGACTACAAGTTATAATATGAAATTACAAATGATTAGTCTCAGTAACTTAAGTAAAATAATATTAGTCATGTTTTGCTTACATTACATAACTTGCACTGACATAGAGCACATGTACTCAGGGTATCATATCCAATAATATAAAACTGACCTTTATTCTTTACAAAGCAACCCAATCTTGGCTGTATTTTAGTAGACTAGTATTTTGTAATATACAGTCACATTTCAATAATTATACAGAATTATTAAACTTATTTTTCTTAAATACAGAACAATAAATAAAGTCATAATTAAAAGAATTATCTCTTCTAGCTTTGAGCTCTGAATTCAGTTTCTACTAGACATAGGTTGCTCAGCCTTTTAAAATTTCATACGTGGAAAATATCAAAGAATTGTTTTTAAAAGGTTTTATATAGACAATTGAATAATCAAAAAAATCAAAAGTTACTTTACTGATACTACAAAATTCCACTATACTTTATCAAGTTCAGTAAATAAGTTGTATTTAGGTATTTAGTGTAACCAGTGACACTAGTAGTGAAGAAGTTATGAATGATAAGTGTTGTCCATGTACAGAAAAAAAAGTGAAAGGAAACATGAAACTCCTAACACACTAAAGACACAACCATCTTGAAATCCTGGTTTTAAAGGACAAGATAGCTTTTTAAAAGATTATAATGGATGAGAAAACCACAAAGAGGGCATATTAAGCTGTCAACTGGTCATTCATATCAAAAACATAGAAGTAAGTGTGTATCAGGGAATATTTCCAAAAATTGAAAAGATGTGAACAGGGACATTCTTCTATTCAGTACACAAGACATATTTCAGAAAAATAGAAAGATATGAGAGTCTTATTTTATATTTTAGTTTGTCTATATTAGAAATTTGAGTCTGTAATTCATACAAAATTATAGACTTAGTACTGTGACACCACAAATATCTAATTTGAACCAGTATTGCATTCAACATACCACATGACTCATAAAATCAATATTTAGGTGTGTTCTTTTAATATTTACTTTTAAATTAAGAAATTTTCTCATATATATAATAAAGTTTGGATTATAATCTACAATTTAATACCAAACATATTGACATGAATTCATAAAATAGCAGGTCAATAAAATTTTAAATGCAAGTCAACAAATGTGATGGCATGCCCCTTGATCTGTGACTTGTTGCTAGATGGTTATGATAACTTCTTCAACAAAAACAAAAATATGTTTATATAAGAGGCATGTGAGCCACATTTGGCCCATGGGCCAATAGTTTGACAACTTTGGTTTAAGATATAACAAGCCACAGTTATGTGAAACATATTGGCAGAATTACAGATTAATTGTCAAACATATTTAACTACATATAACTGAATTATAACTTTAGTAATTCATAACATTTTTCTATAGTGAGATGAGATAACTTAAGTCAAGCTCTGTACTACATGTTTTCCTACATATGTGGAGAGACTGACCATCTAGGTTAAAGGTATCAACATTCAATAGTTTTGAGTAGAGTTTAAACCATCTATGAAAAACAATAGTGTTGATGTTAAATAATATTAAATAGGCTATAAATGAATGAAAGCTTATGTATTAAACCATCATTTGCAGAATCTTTCAGAAACATAAAAATATGGAAACAATATTAATATATTAACATAAATTTAAAAGAATGTTATAAATACACCTATATATTTAGCAAGTAACCGTCTTCCAAAATACCTTTCATTAAGGCACATGAAGTCCACTATTAAACACCTGACATTGATATCCAATATTTCTAAGTTTGCACTGTACACAAAAATATACACTGAGAGGAAAAAAATTGTTCTGTTTATACAAGCATTATCACTTAGCATCAACACATGAATGAAAAGGAAAGCATGAGCATGACACAAAGTTTTAGTGCCTTGCATTCAAACTTTTATTAAACTACTTTTTGTTCATGTCATACCAATTAGTATAGCAAAACTTCTTAGCTTACTATCCATATTTTGTTTGTTTGTAATTAGACATAAAACTACATAATTTACTATATGTGCTCTGCCCACCATGGGTATCAAAACCAAATTTGTGATGTTGTAAGTTTCCAGGTATACTGAAAACTCATGATCCTCAGATTATGAAACAAGCACCTTAACCATCTGGCCATGTCAGGTCCAAGAATGATTGTCATCCATGCAATAAAATCTATTGTCAAACATGCAAGTTCATAAAAATTACTGAATTGTTTTAGGGCAAGAACAATGCACAACCAAAGAATCTTTAAAATTTTCAAAAAATCACTTGTGGAATACAAACCACCAATTACCTCACAAAGCTCAAAAAATGTAATCTTCAATATGTAGGAAATACTCAAAAAAATTCTTACAGAATCTTTCAAGAGCCATAAAAAACTTCTTCTAACACAGAAAAAGATCTCCTACTTGCTAAACACTTTAAATAACCTAGCCATTCCATTAACAACATTATTCTCATCAGCATTGTAACAGGATTCAAAACTAAAGCTAATAGAAAGAAAAAATAAGCTTATTGGATTACTAAACACTGTTCAACCTATAGAATCAATCTAGTTTCTTGAACCAATGATCTCTAATAACAGGTTCAATCTCTGTCAGAAAAAAAAATTTTATTCTTTCCTTATCTCTTTTATGTTGTACAAACCCTAATATTTCTGAAACTTACTACCTATTTAAGATAATTTTCTACAACTGTTTGCACAAATCAACTGGTTTAACACCCCTTTTTTCAATCAGTTTCCAAGTGTCATCTTCATTTTACTTAAACACTTCTTTATAATTTTATTTCTTCTTTCTAAACCATTTCTGAAGCAAAATATCCCAAACATTTTTTTACATAATGCTCTCACTGCAAGCCACATTGTAATGAAAAGGAAACATACAACATTACATACAAAAATTTACTAAACATTTCCTGAAAGAGCAAATAACATCACACAATTACAATGCCAATCCCAGTTTACTCCCAAGGAAAAAGCTCTGCCCTTCAAATACTCTCAGGTTATAAGGATTTTGTCATTTCTTTGTTGAGTTTCTAACTTTGTCATTTTAATTACTTTTATAGCAACAAATAAAATATAAGGAATATAGTGTTTGGGTGTTCCTCTTGGTTTTTTGCTGTCAGTCTGCTGAAGAAACTTAAGCCTAATTAATCCAAATAATGGTATCAGTATATCAAATAACTGTTTATTTCAAATATGCACAAGTTTATTTAAAAGTTCTGATAGCAAAGCTTCAAGAGCTCTCTGGTTACTTCACGATTTTAAAATGTATCTTACCAAAGGAAAAATGTTCAGAATTCATCTTTTTATAGAAAGGAACAATATTAACTATGTCATTGTCTTAAAATATCACAATGAAACACCATCAAGTTTTGCAGAATAAAAATTTATCATAAATTATTTGTTTGTTTGTTTTAAATTTTCGCACAAAGCTACTTGAGGGCTATCTATGCTAGCCGTCCCTAATTTAGCAGTGTAAGACTAGAGGGAAGGCAGCTAGTCATCACCACCCACTGCCAATTCTTGGGCTACTCTTTTACCAACGAAAAGTGGGATTGACCGTCACATTATAACGCCCCCACGGCTGGGAGAGTGAGCATGTTTGGCGCGACTTGGATGCGAACCTGCGACCCTCAGATTACGAGTGCATGCCTTAACGCGCTCGGCCATGCCGGGCCCATGTCATAAATTAAAAAGTAAACGTAAACTTGGAAATTCTGTTACATATTTATTCATCAAATGCACCTAAAATTATTTATTTTATCAATTCAGTAATGATATACATGTGCAACTATCAAGAAAATTATATACAGCAAGATATTACATGATTAATAAGAGAAACATTACCGATCAGTGCAATTCTAGTAACATTTTGTTGCTTCTCTTCTCAACATTATTCAAAAATACAAATAAGCATATTTCTACAATGAAAAATGTATTTAGAATATCTTGCCAAATGTATCACTTCTGTTATCATAAAGTTCAGATGTGTATTGAGAATGTAATTGCTATATTTATTAGTCACTAATTTAAACTAAGTTTTAATAACAGTACTGAAATTACCGAACTTTCTTCAAAACGAACAATTTAAGATTCTTATTACAGTGATTCACCTTAAAAAATATTTTTAAAAAAATATTCTCTATGAAAATACTGGGAGAAATCTTGAACACTGTTAATGGCTTGAACTTCAAACACCAAAGTGCAATTTCTTTTAACAGTAGTCACGTTCATATTATATTCAACCACAAGTATAAAAGTGTTATTTAAATCTTGAATTTTATAAGTCATTGTATATTAACAGATACAGAGTGTTATCCCAAAAATAATGATCAATTACTCATTACTTAGATGTTTAACAATTATCATTTAAGAATTTTTCCATACAACTTCAGTTGTAACACATGATTTTGAATTTCAAGACTACAATTTTTTTTAAAGCAATTTTAAATACTTGCAAAATTTCCAGGTGTCTGAATAAATTCCGGACAGTATATTGTGTGCTAATACTGACACTACAAAACAAATTATATTTAAAAAAGAATCTTTGTATTATAATCATCTAATCAATGGAACAATGATCATGCTAATCTGACCACAAATTATCAAAATAATTTTTGAAACATATATCTCAAAACAGCTGGTATGGGTATTAACACTTTTACTGATAAGAAGAGAACAACGTTTTGACCTTGCTGGGTTACCTTCAGGTTAAGAAAGAGTGTGTGTTTGAACGTGACTATAGACAGACCTGTATATACTCTTGTCCCTAACACATGTGTCTGTCTGTGGTCACATTCAAATACTTTCTTTCTTAATGTTGTTCTCTCCTTATCAGTAAAAATGTTAATACCTATACCAGCTGTTCTGAGATATATTTTTATTTCATGCGGGTTTTTCGTTATCAAAACGTTTTTTGGAACAATCCATTTTTCTTAAATGTTTTTCATATAAATGTAAAAATGCCACTTCTTAAACAATGAAGCATAATACAATTATAACAAAAATTAGCAAATCAATAAACGCACTTATATACCTTTAAGCTTTAGATACAATAACACTTGTATGCCTTATTTGGATTATGTGTATAAAAGCTACAAACATTAACTACTATACACAGCTTTTATTAATAAATGTCTACATACAGTTTACTCTTTTCTTATCACAGTTTTTGAAGTTAACTTACGTTGATTACAATAGTCTCTCTGATTTATGTATTTTGTAGAATCGAGCTCTCGCTTGCCTTGCACAATGTAGTGTGTGATATTTCCATTGGGTCTTTTAGGTGGCTGCCATTTTATTCTAATTTCCCCAATTGATGTAGCTTGAGCATGGACATTCAGTGGAGGACTAGGAGCTATAGTACACATAAAATTATGATTAACGTAAATTCCAGACAATTAACAACTGTATCACTAAAAATCATTTGTCATTTACATTTTTTACATTCCTTTTCTGAATTTTTACTTCTAAATAATTTGTGAATATATTTTTTGAAAGTTGTTTGTTTTTTGACTTAATCTGGAATACTTTAATAATTTATGTCTGATAAATGAAAAGTTAGGTTATCATCTACATTACAAATGTTCCACTGTGCAGTACTATTTTGTCATAGAAAAACAGATTACAGTACTTAAAATACATGAAAATGACTTCTAAGACAAAAAGACAAATTAGTGACTATATATGTATGAAAAAATACATTTACGCTTAACTTTTGTGGAAGAGTGTAGTTAATAAACTACATATTTATAAGGAAAATCCTAAAAAAAAAACACCAAAACTGTTTCATCAAACAACTAATTTGAAATAATTAGATAGCCAAGATTATGATAAAAAAAAGAGAGAACAACAGGAATTTTAGATGGCTCTGACACTAAACACTGAATTTTATAAACGTAAGTAGTGTTATCAGTTAATAACCTTTTGGAAAATCATAAAAATGTCTTAGAGCCTTTCATAATCTTCCTGAATCAGTAACATTTTTGTTAGCTTGTTCAAAGACTAAATGGCCATAATTATTTAATTTCCCAATAGCTTTTCCAAAGTTATATAATATCTACTAAAGTTATACAATAATAATTGCAATTAATAATAAATAGTTTTAATTATGAATAACTAGTAAACTACAAAAACATCATTCAAGAGTGAGTTCTTTTATTATTATCAATTTCTTTTTTGTTTATTAATTGCATGTCTTAAAAAGTAACCATTTTTATACTTTTAGTATGCAAGTTCCATGACCAAAAAATCAAAGTAATACATATTTCTCTGCAACAAAGAACTAAGCTAATATTTTGCAACAAAACAGTGATACTTAAAAAACATAAGCTGTACTTACCTTTAACAAGACTGACTTTAATATTGAGATTTTATTGTACAAGACAAATAATGAATGTGGTTATTAAACCTAACAAAGTGCAAGTGATATTACTGAGCACATACTATTTGGTTTAGTCTTGAAGTAATTGATCTGACTCTTAGCTCCTTTTGCTGCTTGGGCTAGGTTATAGGTTTGAATGTAGAAGGCATACTGAGTGAAAGGTTCTAAATGCGTTATAATATGAAAAATTTCTTTGCTTTTATCCTCTGTTGCTTCTACATCAAAAACTTTCCATCTAGAAAAAGTAAATCAGAAATGGCTTAAGTTATTATACAAACATTACTTATTAATAAAATAAGCAAATAGCAAGCAGAAACAATGATCATTTGTACAAGCAAAATATTTACACAAAAACTATTGAACTGTGTTGTTCAACTAAACAACATGGTACACTAACTTAAAAAACAGCCAAAACTTACCACTATATTTCCCAAGTTCATCAACATTACTCTCTCTTCTTAATTTATTAGTCAAAGAAATCTTCATGTAATAGCATCCATTTTCATCACTTCACAAGCACAAATTTATTAACAATCTCTAACTTTAGATTTTGTTTTTCACATTAAATGTTCTTTTCTGATAATTTCAGTGATCTTATCAACCATATCAAACTTATTTTTGATATTATCCCTATTCATCTATTAGACAACATACTTTATATTTAAAATACACATTCACACATACAATAATGACATGAGCCTTTCAGGTTTAAACATCACATTTTTAAGCCAGCATCTAATTAAATGGACAAAATATTGTAGCAGCATTACTATAATTAGTTTGCATTTTCAATTTTCAAGAACTATATAATAAAAAAGGTTTAAAAATATAAAAACTGTGATAATAACAAATCATTATATGTAGAAAACAACAGAAAATATTCATTAATTCACATTAGAAAACCATTAAATTATGAACCAAGGATACTGAAAAAGTCAGAAATTGTTTGATGATCTACTGAAAGAATTATACTTACACATTCATTTCACAAGCATCCTGGCCATCAAACACTGTTATATTCTTTTCATTTCTATGTTACAGAGGAAGAGGAAGAAGTAATTTTTTTTTAAATTAGGCACTCCAAAACTCATGTTCACAAAAGATAAAGTACCTGCATCCTGCATTTAATTTACAAACACATCTACTAAAAATGCTATTGCAATTAACAAAACATTAAGTAAAAATGGATAACAACAGTTGCACTTGATAAAATGACTGACAATCACAACTTTGTTTTCTGTTTGTTAGAGAGAACAATTTCATTGGATGAAGAATATAACTGTTGACAAATTTCATGAAAAATGTATAGTGGATCTTCTCAAATCCACTTGCTAATTATGATATTAAATAAATGTATTTATACAGATTATTACAATTACTTTTGTCTCTCAGAAATGCTGAATGATAATTTCATTGAGACAGTTAATTTTAGCATTTGGCCACAGGTGCAACAGTAAAAATACAAACTGAAAGTAACAAATCACTATAAATAACAAAAAGTAATGAGCATGTGTTCCAGTTGACTTGTTAGAAATAAATCACAACTAATACAATTATGTGTAGGTGATAATTTCATACATCATTTATTGGTAGCTTAAATACAAATGAATCTATGGAAGATACAGCCAAAATTCTCTAATATATAACTTCATTTCTAGTCTGTCATAAAATTCAGTTTTATATTTCTACAACACCTAAATAATGCACAGAAACAGCTTTTGAGAAGACTGAAATTATATTCACCAATTTTTTACATAGAAAATCAGCAACGTATATTATGGTCAACTGTTCAATCTTTCAGATGGCTATTCAAAAAAAGTTACATTTTGAAAACATTAGATCATGAAGTGAATTATTTTGTACACAACAGATGCATTTTTTTTAAATAAATGTAGTACAATGAAGAAGACATTACATAAAATAACTAACAAAAACAAACTGAGGCAACAATCATGTAAACAATATATTTACCATAAAATAGTTTCATTTTGTAAATTTAGTTTGTACATGCCATAAAGTTCTGTGTTATCCATTGTACTTTTTTCACCTCAGCTTTTGTGTGTTAAATTCAGATTAAAAGAATTGTAAATTATTAAAATACTGTTCTGTGCATTCTTTTATTTTTTGTGTTGAATAAAAAGGTATATTTCAATTGCAAAAATTGGGAGGGACTTCAATTTTTAAAATCCTTTAGAATTAAACAAGTGCTTTTACACTCAGAATACACCACAAATGATAATAAATACACCTGATTCCTTATAATGATTCTTCACCTGTGGAAAAAGTGATGTTTTAAAAATTAATCTTTGTTCTGTGGTATTCATATGAATATCAGTAACAACTATTACATATGCAAAAACTCTTATAAATAATATCAACAACCTTCTTTAAAATTAAGTAAAAGTTTATGTTCATCATTATGTTAGTATACATTTTAAACATAGTTTGCATGCCAGTTTTTGAGTTTTAAGCTTACATCTTGGCGGAACAGAATATCCATAATTTGTATTCGATTTAAAAGGGCTAATTCACTACATGATTCTGTAACAAAATAACTTACTACTAATTTTTGTTTCTATAAGGAATAAACTCTAACCTTTTATCCAGTAACACTCACTACTCAATATGACACAAAGTTAGCCATATTTATATTTTGCTGTTAGGTAATTGCCAACTTGCTTTTATTTTTTGGAATAAAATTTAAAATCAACCTATAATGAGTAGTATATGATAAAAAAAAAGTTTCTGTGATTTTATATTAGCTGAAAGCTAAGCTAGGATGAGTGTGGCCAAAAGGATAACATGCCAGGCTTTAGAGTGGGATGTTATGACCAAAACCCTGATAAACTTCTCAAAATACCACTGTACTCTTAGTCATGGAGTATCATAACAGTCAATTTGTAATTTGGTTAAGAGTAGTCATATAAGTGATAGGTACTGTTGGCCAAATGTCCTATGCTCAAAAGCACAGTTGAAAATTACAGCTAATTATACTCAACTCTAGGGAGTCTTTAATTTGATCACTCATTCCATGTGTGTTATAAAGTACCATGAAGGCTGTAAATAATAAATATTACATTAATTACTCTACTTGGAATCAATGCAGTCATCAAGACTTAATCACTTATTTTCTTATACAATTCAAAACATTAAAAATAATAAGTTCTCTTCTTATTTTCTTGGATTAAAGTGTTAGTTGCTAATGACAAATATAAACTTTGTAAACCTGTTATAAAACTTATTAGGGTTAAGAGAAATCCCAGTTGGCATAAAATTAACTTTCACATTAAAAGTAACACAAATGTTAGAACAATAACAAGTATGTTTAAACTGCTTTAGACTGTCAACTATAATTTTCTTTTTCTTTACATCTACCAGATTAATAGTTAGTGAATGGTATGCATTAAGATTCTATTTTGTAATTAAAGAAAAAAACATCACTTGTAATATATATCTATAATTATTATTAATTTTAACATACTCATGGTTCTTCTCACTGACTTAGCAGTAAGTCTGGAAATAAATAACACTATAAACCAGGTTTCAATAGCTACCATGGGCTAAGCACAAATAACCCATTTTTCCCTTAACTACAAACAACCATGTTCACATTTTGAACATCTTTCTAAATAAAACTGTTACAAAAATCTATTAAGTATTTAAGAATCTTTATTTATTGTTCTGTAGGCAAAAATATAATCATAGAGCTAGCTAAGTTCATTCAAAACAAGAAATCATGCTTTCAAAATATTTCTTACATCAAGTGTATGTAGAGCAGATATTAAAATGTAGTACAACACACTTTTTTAACATACAGTTTTGTTTTACACATATTGCCTTTGAAAAGAGTATGGTGTAATTTAATGGTTGTTTTAATATAAATGATTTACAAATTTGCAGTATTAAGTAATCATTGCACAATGAAAATTGAAAACATGATTAAACATTCATGATTACAAGAAACCCACCTGAAGTGGGTATTCTGAAGATGGCTGGTATGGATATTAACATTTTAATTAAAATAAAGTACAGAACAACATTCTGACCTTCTTAGGTCTTTTTCAGGTTAACATGTGATTAAACAACATAAAAAAAGAAACAGTTTCCAATATTACTCACCTTCACTTACACTTAACTACTGCTCTACTTTCACAATTTTTTTCCTTTGCCATATAAGAATTGCTCCATTCTTTTATACCCAACTTGGCAATATTTATTTCATGATATTCTTCCTCCTCTCTCTCTCTATATATAAGAACTTTATTCAGATAATATTATAACTTTTTAAGACTGATTTTATCCCAATCTCTAACACCATGTCTTAGCCTGAAGGATGGAAAAGTGTGATTACAGGTAAGTACCCTTAGAAATACATATTCTATTCAGGAAAATGTTAACTTCCCAAACATATGTACTTTTTCTCTCATTTATAACTAAAATCCAACACTGACATGGTAGATGGGCCAGTTAGGGCATTATCCACACAGAGAGTGTCTGCAAAGATCACAGGTATATCAACAGAAAATTAGTACCCTAGCTGGGGAACTGCACTACATCCATAACAGGTATGCTCTTCACTCTGAACATAATTCCTGTATTGTGGATGGAACTCTACCTAAGTGATCATCACTACAGGACAGCCCCAACAAGGTAATGAAAGATCCACTACTCAGGGTTGGAAATAAGGGGTATTGGTCTCTATATCCCATGTTGAGGGTTAGACCATTTATACTATAATATTATATATATACTTATGAGCTGATTCCAGCTTGTAGCCATAAAGTGATGAGTTCCAAGCCACCAGAATCATGATGAGAAAGAAAACAAAACTGAGTGGATGATTCATCTCCTTACCTGAAGAAGTCCCAAAAAGCAACATCTAAGGCTTGGTATAGCAAGACCATATATGCCTTACTTGACCAAAAGAAACAGAACTCATCCTCATTTCAAAACCACAGATGTAATGTAGATCCCATTTTCTTCCAGCATTAGGGGGAAAACGAGGGACAACTATGCTCAACCAAAGACACATGATGGGACCACTCCACATTTGAAATAACAAGGAGATAGTGGACACTGTACTAAATCTATAATAATCAAACAAATGGCCATGCTCAACCCGACCAGACAGTCAAGCACTAAATCTAAATGAGTGTTATGAGTACATTCCCACACAGGCTAGTATGCCTCTTCAACCAACATCTGGATGAAAAAACATCTTGGGATCTGGATAGGAAGGGCACCAACATTGGCTTCTTCTTTGGAAACAGCATAATAGATAAGCAACATGTCCTTAATTTCTAAAAGCAAACTCACTCCAATTTATTCAATTGAATGATTGACAGAGACAGACAGGATCCCTGTATGCTTTACTCATAACAGCTCATGAGAAGCAGTCAAACATAGTACAGGTCAGCTCCCAGGTGGTTTTACAGAACACATTATTTCTGCAGAACCTGTTGCAATCTGTATAACATACATTGAAACAGTGATCGCTAGTGTGGAATTGGTAGGATAAAAGTGCACTTGCCTGAGCAACACTCATCACAAAATCAGAGGAATCCAGTGAAAATAAGGTAAAAGAGACTGAAAGGCAGTGATGAAAACACTCACCAATCTGTATAATCTGTTTGGAATGGATAAGAAAGATACAGGGGAGTTGGCAAAAATCCTTAGATAAAGAAACTGTCAAACTGTGAAAAATTTTTTAGATAAATATGCTGGAAATAATCTAGATACCAGTTTAGGTAATTTGACCAGGCTGCTAAGGACATAGAAAAGCAACATATTTAAATAAAAATGACTCACTGAAGATTCCTCTCTTTCAAAGAGAGCCCAGCATCTCTAGAGGCATTACTGCAAGCAACCAAATCTTCAGGACCATCACGTTTGTTGAGTTGCATTCAAAATTTTATTGAACAACTATTTTATGAATTTATGTCACCAAGTTTGGTATCAAATTGTAGATTAAAATTCAATCTTTAATATTATATATGAATTAATGTCTTAAACTGAAAGTAAATATTAAAATAACACACCTAAATATCAATTTTTGTGAGTCACACTTTATGTTGAATGCAGCACTAATTGAGATAAGATGTTTATGATGTCATAACACAAAATATATAATTTCATACATTTTAGAAATTCAAATTATCAATATTCAAAAACTAGAATATAAAGTAAAAACCTCATACATTTTTATTTTGCTGAGATATGGCCTACACACCAAATGTACTTTAATACATGAAGTGAATAACCAATCAACAGTTGAGAATCACCCCATGGTTGATTTCTCAGCTATTTTAATCAGTTAAAAGGCTACCACATCCTTTTGAACCAGAATTTCTAAGAGACAGTTTGTGTCTTTAGTCTGGTCCAAGTTTCATATTTTTAACACAAATACAACTTAGTTATTGAGCATGATAAATTATAGTGAAACTCTTTGGTATAAATTTAGTAATTTATTATTGTTTGGTTGCTCTAGTGTATATATAAAACCTAAAAAAATATCTTGTTTCATATCCATCAGGTGCAAAATTTTAAAAGGCTAAACAACTAATGTCCAACAGCAAATGAGTTCAAAGATTGTAGAAAGAAGAGATAACTGTTTGCTTTACTTCTCTATTTATTGTTCTACATTTTAATACAAATAAGTTAATAACTTACTTCTAAATAGTAATAGTCTATATACATATATAATGTATAATAATTGCAATGTGACAACAAATATATTAAAAAATATATAATATTTTAGATTTTTTGAAGGAAGAATAGATTTTTAATCATAACATGAAATTACTTCGAACTCAGACAAGTAACAAAATAGACTTGACATTCATAAACAAATCGTTATTAAAAATAGTTTACTAAAAATTTGATTTTTGTGTACAAAAACTTGTAATCTTTATAAAAAGTCTACCAAATTTTGTGAGGTTACACATACTGCATCAAAAGTTATAGTATACATACTCAATGTGTGCAAATGTATATATGAACTAGTGCATATTATATTGAGCCAGTTGTGAAGTGGTTAAAGAATGTGTTGATCACCATTGATTGGAACAAAATTTTGGGAAGTAAATTTTTTTATTAAGACAAAGCAACCATAAGCCATTTGCCACATCCACCATTTGAAATTGAGCCCCAAATTTCAGCACCATCACTGCAATGATGAGTCTGCAAGCTTCATTGTTCGAGAAAGGGGGGTGGTGAAAAGCCAATAGAGTAAAATAAGGTGCAGAAAAAAAAAATATAAATTCTCTTTAGAACATTGAGGATTGGCTTCAACTACAGTTTCAGAGGACCACCATAGATCCAAATACTTCTCCATCTCATAACATTTAAGATAACTCTCAAACTCAATGAGAGTAACCCCTCAACACACTAACTTTTGTATGACAATAGCTACCATGGGTGAGATAGAAGAAACCTGATTTACATCTGTATCAGAAATAATAAATTGAGGAAATCATACCACAAATCTGCTTGCCAATATGGGAAAACATTTTTTTTTTTTTTGAAATTATTAGTAGTACAAAAATTGACAGGATAACACAATTAATGTTAAAATTATCTCTGAATGATTTTAATACTGGAAAATCTGTTCATGACCCTAGGTTGAGAAAAACTGATACCATTACCTAAATTAGATGCTTGTATACAGTACCAGGATAGAGGGTACGCTGATGTACATGGAGAGTATCATAAGATAAATACTGCCAAGGGAAACTGAGTGGGATATAAAAGATTAGAGTAACTGAAGAGAAAATTAGGCTAATGATCAGACCCATGAAGTAAGAAACTCTGAAAATTGAGAAATAGCCATAAGTGGGAGAGAAGGTATGTAAGTTTTGAAAAAAGGTTCAAATACAACAAGAAATAAACTCATGGAGAGAAACATTCTTCAAATTTTTTCAACGAATACACAAACCTTTAATACTTGAGAAAAATAAAATACATTAAATAATATTTGCTATTACAAAAAAAACAGTTAATAAGAAGTAACATTTTGGTTTATAAGAGGAAGAAACAAAGTTTGGAGAACAGAAGATTACTTGCTCATAGAAGAAACAAAATGAATTAAAATAGAACAAAGAGAAGTTTCTACAGAGGTAAGACAGAATTGTGTGAAAAAAAGGAGGGGGGATTTGATAGGCAAGAAGAAAACAAAAAGATTAATCTTCCTAGTTTGTGGCAATTGATGGAAATCAGTTAATCCCACAAAAGGTGAGCACAATCTGGTTAACATGAGAGAGTGAAATTACCTCTGCAGTACTAAGGTTCACTGTTGATTCAAATGATTTTCTGTTCATAATTACACCAGACAATATTTCAAGGTTTTTATTCACCTTATTCATGACTCTATCAATATCTCTAAGTATCCTTTAATTTCTTCAATTCCAGCCTCCTGTAAACTAGAAAGCTGTTCAGAAACTATGTAGTAAAACAATATTTTTGAAATATTTAGTTGTGTCCAATTTGTTATTGCACAAAGGAAATATACTCATTTTTCTTCTTCTCACAAAAAATGCAGTCTTTGTTTTTAAGCCTTGTTCATTCCTTAAGTGCCTAATTACGTATTGCACATATCTTGGTTAAGATTTTGAAACTAAGATACAAGATCTTTTCTAAAACACACTTTAGTATTGTAATAACTCCAAAGATATAAAAAGAGAAAAAAAAGACAAGCTTGAAACTGAACTAAAAGGTGCTTTTTCTGTTGTTGGATGGAGTTTGACAACTGGGAGATGAGAAATTCTGTTTTACAAACAAAACTTTAAATAAACTGTATGAAACCAAGTCAATAAAGAGAAGGTAATAAATCCTTAACAAATAAATTAGTGTGAGTTTATCTCTGATAAGTTGCTGAATGTTATTAAGAGCAGAGGATGAAAAGCAGATCTTCCAGCTCTATATGGCTACAGTTTTTTTTATAATACCAGTCATTTTGGCATGCACCCCAGTTCCATGGAGAAAGAGTTATAGAGGTCCTGCACAATGAATGGGTACACCAGCTAGTACCATACCATAAACGGAAACTAATATTTATTTTTAAGAAAACTATCATAGCCTATATATATATTACATGAAAAATTACAACATATGTTAAAGGTTCTACATAAAACCACCATTAACATGTTTTTTGAACTGAAACTAAGCTTTCAAATATTATGAATCATATAATACATAATCAAAACTGAATGAAAGATCTTCAAACTTTTGATAGTTTGCCATGTGTTACAAATTTCTAGAACACAAGCATTATTCAATTATTCATTATTACTTTTGATCCATAACATGATGCACATAAAATAGCCTGAAACCAGAATCTTACAAACTATTTTCAAGTTTAGTCAAACTGACATAACAATCAATGTGTAGTAAAGACATTTAAAACTTATTAATTGTCCTGTTATGTAATTAAGTACTTACTTACTCTTCAACTAGTACAAGTTCTCTTGTCAAAGAGTTCTCTAGTCCAAGCACTTCATTGCTTGCACAATTTGGAATTTCTACTTTGTACTAATAATAAAGGTGTTGTTGCAGTACTTCTTTCGAAATGTTAATTTTTGTCACAATAACTTCTCATGTTTATCCATTAATCAATGATATCAATAATTAAAATTAAACATTTGTAGATTTACTTTGAATTTTATAAAATCCCATATACTATCCACTTTCTTTTGAATCAGACACTTTGTGATTTACATGCACTGTAGGATGAAAGTACCAAATTATTACTTGTCATCTTTTGAAGTCTCTCACATAAGAGGTTATGGAGAAATTGGAGTAGATTCTGTATATTTTTAAAAGAAGAATGTCAGCTACAAGAAAATAACCAGTCACCTGTACCCATTGGCAAAAAATGCAATTAATAAGAACCATAACTGAGCAACTCCTTTTGTTTGCACAAGAAAGAATGTGTATATAATCACAAATTTACATCTGGCATGGCACCAGTGAAACAATCATGTTTACACTGACATCTAAATTTATTTTTGTTCATTAAAATTTTAATCTTAATACAAAAACAAGACCAACACATCATACTTTTATTGTGATATTATGTAGAAATGATGCAAATGCTATCTCAACTATATTGGCTGATATTAGCCATCTCTTCATTTGCTTCCTTTATTCTGAATAATTTTTCTTTGCTTTTTATTCTTTATGGCATGTTTTAAAGTATCCAATAAACAATAATGTTCTGTGTCAACAATGGTTGACTCATCAAAGTAAAAGCTGAGCCTCCATCCTACAAATTAGCTGTTTGGAAGTGTTTTGAAATTGAACTTTTGGAAAAACCTGACAGTTCAGAAACGTAAAATTTTACAAACAAAACATTTAAATAAACTGTATACAGCTGAGAAGATAGTGGATGTACTAAAGAAAGTTGTACCTTCTCGGTACCTGAGAAAAGTTAACATTAACAATCCAACTATTACAACTGATAACACAACTAATTTTTTGCAAGTGATAAAACTGGAAGAACTCTCATGCAACATTAAGCACTTTGTACAAATATAGGTTCAGTCAGTTTGATTTTGTTCATGGACCCAAACTTTCTTTAATAGTTTCCATGCTATAACTTTTAATACGTTTTACATAACTTCATGAAATTTTATAAGCTTTCAGTAAGCATTAGAAGTCTTTTGTATATAAATAAAAATTGAAATTTCGGTGAAGTACTTTTTACTAAAAAGTTATCTGTGAATATATGAAGTCAAAGTACTGACTACAATAAGGGCAAAATGATTTTCATGTTATGATTTGAAAACATTTTTCACCTGAAAATTGTCAAACTGCATTTGCTTTGATTCTAATACAACCTCTTAAATAAGTTTCAAATGTTTTCCTTCAGTGAAACTTTATATTTTATCAGTTATTTTCTCTATCCTAATTGTATAAGAATTTGGTCCATTCAACCAATCTTGTAACCACTATGAAAAATACAAGATAAGTCTAAGTTAACCCCTTTTTTCTTCTAGAATGACTGCAAGTTGTCACAAGAAACTATTTAGCTATCTTCAAAGCTTAAAGCTCATAACAGTATACATCTGTTTTTTACTTAAATTTTATTGATCTATTACCCTTTAAACTGTGTCTAACTAATAATCCCACCACACAAATTGTAAATTAATCAACAAAAGCATAATTCACATTACCATATAAAATTACACAATACTTATGCTACTTGTGAAGAATTTCTATTTTTTCTTTATCTTACATAATATAAACTAACATATTTTTAATTTTTACATTTAGGTACTTCTATACTAATAAATAAAGAATATATACCAGAAATACAGTACTTACCCTTTTTCTCTTTTTTTTATTGTAAGCTACCAGTGAAACTTAGCCTACTTTTCATACTTATGATACTACTAGACTGAATAAGTTTTATTTAATTAAATAATGCACCTAAAAACACAGAATAATAACTCAAAAGCAGACAATATCCTTCAACTATTACAATCTTTCTAATATTCTAATTATTTATTAATTCAAGTTCCACACACAAGTGTTAAACATATTACACAGTTTCAGCAATTAAATCATTATTTGCATTTCATTTTCATTTGTGCATTACCTTTTGTTTTACAAAACAATCCACCATATAACAGAGAAGTTTAAAGAGGTAATATTTAAACTGCTATTTTGATTCTGCTTAATGGTTTTATTCTCATTTTAAGATTTATGTTTCAATTTAACTTGCACACTAATCTGTTAACAATTTGTACATTGTCTTCACTTTTCTCATATCAGTTCAATAAGTGCTGCTGAACACTTTCTCCTGTTTTGTTTTTGTATAAATAAACACTGATATACTTTTATCAAAGTCAAGTTGATATGTACAGTCTAGTATTTTTCAATAACTGGTCAAACTGACTGCACTGTAGGAAAACCATTTTACTGGAAATAGCACAATATACATAATAGCAATTTACAAACAGACACTACTTTTATTTCTGTACTGGAAGTTTTTCATTCAAATTTTGATACTAAAATCTGTAATGTTTGTTCAATGTTAATATTTCTGATCAAAACTTTTTTCCAATTTAAGAACTTTCTCCTTAAAAAATTCCTTTAGCTTCAGACAAAATATTTATTATATTCCAAGCTGGTTTTGTAGTATTTACCATAAGTATTTAAGGGTGTAATCATTTTATATTAAAGAAATATTTAACTTAATTTTTCTTTTAAATAACAAGCACATCTTAATCAAATTTTCAATGTTAATACTTTGTCACAAATTTTTTGACTATTGTGATGTATTAAACTCATATTAATATGACCTCAGCACCTGTTTTACATACATTTCTGCACAAATTACACATTTACATAGCAATAAAAGTTTGCTTGAGTTGCATTAGTTAACGTATAAGTCATTACAAATGGACAATGTGATAGTATTATTAAGGACTGTCAATGAAAATACTGTATTTTTAACATACTAATATTATTTTGAATTTTAATAGCTGTAGTTAATATCTTACAAGTCGAATAACCTTTCAGAAGGCTGGAAAGTATACTTCATACATATATGAACAATTAATGGCTTGAGCATTCCCATGCCATTTTGTTACTAACAGATGAAGTATACAAGCTGACATTAATTTAGTAGACAGTATACACCTACCACTTTTTGGTTCTATATCTAATATATATTAAACAGTTCCTCACACAAGAATTTGCAACTTGATGTTTTGTTTGTGTTGCTTTTGCTGATGTACATCGTAAAGTCTGATTTAAACTTACATAACTATAAGCATCAAAGGTTTCGAAGTGCAGTCATATGCTGATAATGATAACTTTATCAAACTGGTTTTTATTCTGTTACTATACCCCTTATAATATATACACATTTATATTGTAAAAAAAAAAAGTTAAGCTTAATATTTCCAGTTACTCTTAAGATGCGAAACAGGATGAATATTATACTTATAAAGATCCTATCCACACAGCTCAGAAGCCACATAGGAAAAAAAATGTTAAATTCATCAAGCCTAACCTAGCTCATAAGACAACTTACACTTTTCTGTAATGCACTGTATATCCAAGAAGAGACCGTTGGTCACCCACTTTCTCCCTGAAATTCTCCCACTTGATTCCAGCAACATTAGAGCACACAAGCCAAGGAAAAACCTGCAGTGATGTTACATTACCTAGAAGATAAGATTAACAACTTTGAAAAATATTTCAAAATTAAAAATATAATTACTGTAAGTAAAAGCAGAAGCACCACAGCAACAATTGTAATCAAGCACTTCAAAATCTATAAATTCCATTATCAGGGATCTGTAAAAATATATTTACTGGAAAATATGTTTAATATGTTTAAATACTAAAGACTATCTTTGTTACTCATCCTTAAATCTTAAGTAAGGAATAGCAACTAGCTAACACCATCTACTGCCAAATAGTGGGTAACATTAAGCAAGTAACAGGATTTAATCAAAACTCTTATTACATCAAATCAGCAGCACCAAAGTGTAAAGTATGATTTATTTTTTGTAATGGAGCACAATCCATGGAACCTTAGATACACAGTACAGCAGGCTAACATAAAGACATCCTTGGTCCATTTAATAGAAACATATGTCTACAAAACTATTAGAACATCCAAGACAAGTAAACTGAGTAAAATGTTATACAACAATATTGGGAAATTAAAAGATCTGAGTGAAAAGAAGGCAATCTTGAATAAAATATATAAAAGTTTGGTCATTTTGACCATCCTTGTAACCTTGTATAACTCCAGATGAAATTTAACAAGCTGTTAGTAAATATATCTGCTGTACACAAAAGTTAGATTATTAGTAGTTTCTTTTCCTAAATGTTTTTTGTGAAGTTACAAAACCTTTACTGAGTTAATCTGAGTGAAAGATTATTTTCATTCTAAGAATAAAATAATTCATTTTATAGTCTTCACATTTCATTCACATAATCCCTAGGACCTCTAAATTAATATCAAGAGTATGTTTTCATAAAGTTTTATAACATGTCTTGTATTTTCTTTACCCTAGTATTAACTGTAAACAGCAATGAAATATATGAAATAAAATCAAAAACTTTTTTTTTCTAGAATGGGTGAAAAATGTAACATAATTACAACTCTTTTCCTAAAGTCTCAGTCTTCTAGCAATTTTATATCTACTTGATTTAATTTTGTTGTTTTACTACTATTTGTATGATGTCTAATTAATATAACAAAGCAATAAATCACCTGATGAGCACTTAAGGTAAATAAAATAATAAGTTATATCAAGTTTACATACCACCGTGGCAATCTGTATGCATACGTTGAGAAAAAATATTTTACTTTTTTTTGAAATTTTAGTTTTACTTCATAAATTTATCATTTTTACATTTTAGTTGCTTTCATTAAAATATGTAATAATAAATTAATTTCTTTATACTAATGTATTTATTATGAATGCCAATTAAGTTAAAATGTAGCTAATTAACCATATTTTGAAGCATACAAGTTTTAAATCCTTACTTTTATAAAGAAATATAAAAAAGAATGTGGGCCTACAATAATACCTTCTCTGCCAAAGTATAGAACCAGATGATTAACTTGATCATCCACAGCACCACAGGTATAGTTTACTGCCATGACACAATCTTTTTGTGTCTCACATTCAAAATTTTATTAAACTTTTCACTTATGCTGTACCAATTGCTATAATACAAAATGATAGCTAATAATCTATACTTTTAATAGCATACACATTTTAAGTTCTTAATTCTACAAGACAATATTTCTGAAAAATTCTGAATTACCACTAGTGGAACACACTTTCTCTAGGCATCTTTTCTTCACCATTCTATCCACCACTTCTTGATACATTAAAAAATTAAATATACATTACTCATTATAAAATCATCATTGCTAAGACAAACCATAAATTTTATAGCCTTCAATTTTATCTTGTTACAAAGATATTAAAAAACAAAATCTCATCCCTTCTGCCACATCATCTCTTCAGGATTTCTTAATAGTTCTCTCTTACATTTAATTATACATTACCTATAACCAATAGAAATTCAAGGTTTTATCTATCAAATGATTTATAACATTGCATTCTGAACAGAAAATCATCCTCATAGGGTAACAAACTCAAGTCCAGTGAAAATGTTAATGACTAGCTTGAATTAATTAGAAAGCCAGGAAAATTTTACGAGTTGGGGAAATTATCTACTTTTGGTATGTTATTAAGTATGTGTTCTTTGGTGCATTGTTTAATTAAATAAAATTATTTAATGTATTTCTGCCATCAGTATACAAAAAAGTAGACTTATCCTCAACAGCATGGAAAAAAGAACATTGGCTAAGTTCTTTACTTATTCTTTATTTGTTATTATAAAAGTAACTAAAATGGAAAAACACAGATCTTTTTAAGTTAGTTAAGATTAGATTAAATAAAATAAACAGTAATGTAATAAAAATGATTTGTGAAGCACAGACATGAGCAGCTCATAGAAGCTCATGAGTAATGTAATTTGATAAGAGTAATGGGAAGTGCCCAAGTCCCAAGCAATTTACAACTTATAATGACATGAATATTATCTAGACATAGTTCAAAGGGAAATAAAAAAAATAAAATTTAATTATGAATAGATATATACCATTATGAGCTTAAATCCTTTTAAAATAAATGAATGTAGTTCCATGTTACAACTTTAACTCATTCTAGTAGGAAAAAAAAAGTTATTTAGATTATCATTTTTTTTGTGGTTGTGAGGTCAGTAAAATTGACTGATTTTGTTTTTAGTTAGGGTTGAGAAAAATAAAAGATAAAATATATAAAGTTTTACTGAAAAAAATATTTGAAATGTAGTTAGGCAATTTTATGGATTTACACAAAGGAATTTTGAGATTTTTGATGTGTGAAGAAGTATTTTTAATCTTAACATCATAATTAATTTGCACACAGGTTATTAGAAACAAATACTTGATATAAATGAATCTTTATTTTAGTTTATTAAAAATACTTCATTTAAGAGATATTTTTTGTATATGAAATATTTGTGTTAATTGAAAGACTGCCAAATTTTGTGCAGATATTCACACTACAGTGAAAGTTAGAAGTATTAAATCTATAAATATTTTAAAGTACAAAGACATCACTTAATTTATCAAATTGACTAAGCCCATTTTGAGAGAGTTAATTAAATGTAGGTTGTTCCATTTAATTGATTACTATCACAATCAATAAATCAAAATTAGTATGACTAATCATTAATGTATTGAATTATCCCAACTATCTAAACAATTAAAATATTAGTTATTATTACTTCAACTGATATAAAGGAATGCATGTTTTCTGCTTTTACACAACTCATAGAAGTGAATGTGCAGGCTACTGGCTGTTGGTTGCACAACTAACAACAATAACGCCTGTTAGGGTAGTCTTCATTTTTGTAGCTTTGTTTTACAACAATCTAATCCCTTCACTTTATTCTAATCTAAAAAGAAGTCACACTAAATTATAATCATCCTGAATAACAATTAGGCATTGTTCAAGGTAGTTGAAAGTTTGCCTTACAGCTCACATTACATTTACAATATATATTTTACATATTCTAAAATTTTCCAGAATGTTCCAAATAACCCTGGAAATTTCTAGATTATTCTGGAATGTTCTAGTACATTCTGTAATATTGTAGCTTGTTCTGGAGTTCAAGAACATTACACATATAATTAATTTAAGCTATTGCTTTTACTTCTGGAATATTCTGTAAGACATGACAGCAGTTTCTAGACTTTTTGTGAGAATGTATAAGCACTTAAACAGATTCATCTTTACCATATCAGCTGTATCAGTGTATCATTACAAATGGATACTGTATCAAAAAAACTTGGCTGCTTGGTTTTCAGAAGAAACCGAACCAACATAACAAGAAGCAAATCACCTTCAAATTAGCAAGTGCTGTGTATGTTTTCCTACCGTCACAAAACATTAAAGAAGACAGAGTGATCAAAAACTTTCAGTAACAAAGCTCAAACATCATGCAAACTGGAGGTACTTCATGAAATATGGAAAATTTAGAAAATGGGAATTCCAAAAAAAAAAAAAAAAGTAAGCTAATGAAACAGAGTCTGTAAACAGCTTGGACGATTTTTCTGATACCACTCATTTCAGTAGCCTGTAAAACCTCCTACATACGTATCAATCATTTTCTTCTGTAAAATGTTACATTTTATCTGTTATTTTCTCACCCTACTATATACTGACTCACAATTTCAGTGACCTTGTAAACACCATAAAAATTACCACATTAAATTTAAGTTACTTTTTTCTTTCTAGAGCAACTGTAGATTGTAACACAAACTACATTTTTTCCTTATAAGCTTAAGGCTCATAATAATCTAAATCTGTTGATACCTAATTTTTATTGTTATGTTGCCCTATGAATCTGTCTAACTAATAATCATGCAATGCAAGTTGTAAATCACTTGGCGAATGTGTAGCTCATGTTACTGTATTAAATGACACATCAATCGATCTGCTTGTGAAGACATTTTATAATCTTACCTAATACAACATTACCTAGCTGAAATATTTCAATATGGGCTTGTTCCCAGAAACTGACCTAACCATCATTTTGTGCTTGTTACAGTTCTCATGCTACAACTTTTAAATTAGTAAGCTTAACTGCATACAGTTTCGCATAAGTAAACATCAGTTCTTTCATATGAAAAGTATCAGATGTAGTTTTAAAATATTTTAATCAATATTTTTCTTATGTCTTTTTCTTTTTTGAATGTTAACTATCCAATGTGCAAAGTAATTTTAATTTTATAATTAAAAATACTTTTACGAATCAGAAGATTTTTCATTTTTCACATGCTAAATCTTTATAAGATCCAGATAATTGTATATATATTTTGAATTAACATTACATTTTATCCATTATTTTCATTATGTTGATTTGACTGACCTTATAACCACTATAAAAATTTAAAATTTTCCTCTAGAATGACTACAAGTTACATAGCATGTAAACATTGCAACTAAATAGATTAAATCTCACAATATTATACATATATGTATATTTTTACTATTATTATTATATTGGCCTTTCAGATGTTGCAATGACACACTATGTGTGCATTGATGTTACCATATCCAAGAATATAAAACTGGTCTTTTCAATGTGACCTTATATGCTTGTGTTTTTGTAGACTAATATTTTGTAAAATACAGTCTAACTTTGTTTAAAATACATTACATATGAATATACATTATTACCATATACAAATAAGTTTTTAAGACATATTTTTCTTAAAACAAATAACAGAAAATAAAGAAGTAAAGAAAACAATTATAGCATCTAGTTACAAACTTTGTAATCATTTGATGCTTGCCACATGTTGCTAAGTTTATCAAATTTCACATGTGGAGGATATGGAATGAAATAATTTTTGAAGTTTTACACAAATTTTGAAATAACCAAAAATCATAAATTACAGTACCAATACCACATAATTTCACTATTATCTATCATGCTTAATAACTAAGATTTACTTGAGTCTAAACAAACAAGATTTTTGGAGCTCAATAACATCTTAACTTACCATTTGAAATCTGCCAGGAAAAGTAAGGGCTTACCATGCAACTATTTCTCAGAAATTCACAAAAACCAAGGAGGATATCTTAAGCTTTTGGTTGATTGTACACAATTCATTGAGCAAACTAAATATACATATGCTAGTATTTTCAAAAATAGGAGAGTTTTGTGGGTCCACCTTGCCTTAATCAATAAATATATTAATACCTCAGAAAAGACATAAAATTGGAGTTTATTTTATGTTATAGCTTGCTAATATTTGTAATCTGGGTATATAACTTTCAAAAAGCTACACACATTGTATTTGGACATTACAAACTTCTAATTTAAACCAACTGTCTCAGATATTGTTGTTGAACATGTTTATAACCAACAAAAAGAGTACAATGTGTACTAAATATATTGAGGTGAAAATATATTTTATGTTAACAGTAATTTGTGTTAATTCACTGAACTCTTTATTAGTTTAGACTAAAGATGATGTTTTCGAAAGTAATAGCATTTTCTTGTCCTATTAACAGGTTAGTTAGAGGGACATTTTATTCTAATGTCTGATACATGTTTCATGTTCTGAAATGCATATAAATATTTTTGAAAAGCCAACACAATGACAAAAAAGAATGCTTAGTAATCAAAGCACATGAAGTTAAATGGTTTCAAAGTTAAAGAAAGTGCTAAATTTCTTGGTTTTATGTGTGATTTTTCATTCAGTTATATATTTTTAACTAAAGTAACTAAAACTTAAAATATAGAGATTTGGATTGGGGTGAATACCCCATTGGTGGCAGAAGTGCATGAAAATGGTTTTAGAGAGAAAGAAGATAAAACTGTTTGCTGGAAGATAACACTGGACACACAACCCATCTGAGTGGAGGTCTCACAGAATACCATGCCTTCATACAGTATGAGCCTTGCCAAGGTAAAAAAATACAGAAACAAGATGTTGTCACTTGAGAAAGGCTTCTATTTGATGTTTCAAGTTGAATCACATGGTCCACAGTGGAGTCTGTTATTGAAACCCACACTGAATGGGCAAGAGGAGGTTGTCTGATTTGAGGAACCAAACAAGACAAACATTAATCATCCTCTCCAAGATCTTCAGGGATAGCTCATCAAAACAAATTGGACAATAGTTTTAAAGAATCTTGGAATACTTTCCAGGCATAGAAAGAGGGCAATGGCATGGTGCCATGCATTAGGAAAAACATTCTCCTGCCAAATCCATTTAAAAACAACCAGAATAATAGCAAGAGAGACAGGAGAGAGATGGCACAGCATCTCATAATAAATATCATCAGGTCCAATTGATGTATTGTCAGACCAATGAAGAGAAAGCTTGAGTTCCATCCACCAGTGTAGAAGGGTGATTATGGTCTTAAAGATGATCAGACTGAAAGGATAGATGCTATAGCTAAAAAAACATGAGGGATGAAGCAGGAGTGCTAGATGCACAAGAAAGGCTTTTGCCTAGAGTACTGGTGATGCTCTGGGTATCAACGACCTTCTGGCCATCAGAGAGCAAGATCGAAAGGGGGTCAGAAGTTTACAGCCCACTGACCTTCTAAATCTTGTCTCATATGACTTTGGAACTGGTGATAAAAAGATACAAGTTTTGAACTTAATCCAATATTCCTTCTGGCTTTAACATCTTACCTGCCAAGCATGCCCACAGGCATACTGAAAAGCAATGCAGTTTGAAATATGGGATACCTATGAAAAGTATCCCAGGCCTGTTTCTGAATCTTCTGTACCACATGGAGGGGAGGTTTCTACCACAGACAAGAATACTGTGCAAAACTTATCGAGATTCTAGAAATACATTAAGCAACTGGCTGCACAATACAGTCAGTCACTGCTGACATGCAGTCATCTATCAATGGCTTACAGACAACAGCAGGATCATGTTCTGAGAGAGCAGTTCACCAAGGCACATGAGTTGGGTGGCATTAGCCAATAGGCAATCTCCCTCAAAATGATGGGAAGAAGATCACTGCTCTGTGGGTCACTGTCAACCCCTCTAAAGAAATGAGAGAAGAGTAAAGAGGAGCAGATAGTGATATCAACAGCAGTATAAGATTGACTGGGTGTATGAATGGAAGTAAAAGGACTGGTACTGAAAAACGAAAGGTTGTGATCCAAGAGCAGACATTCTACAGAATGACCCTTACCATCAAAATTAGCACCATCCCAGAGGATATTATGTCCATTAAAATCCTCCAGGATTAGAAAGGGAGACAAGAACTGTTCACTGAGAGCATCAAGAACTGACTGATCACAAGTTTGTCCAGAAGACAGGTAGAGAGACCAAACAGAAATGTATAACCCAAAGTAACATGAATTGCTATGGCTTCCAAGGGTATATTGAGTGGCAAAGACAGGATGGGCACATGCACTCATCCATCACATAACCTGTCATTTCTGTAAAAAGAAAACTATCAAAAGGTGACTACAATAGCAGCTTTCAGAAATGTTTTCTGAAAGGAGACACACAGGATGATAAAAATAAATCAAATCCTTAATGTGATCTATATTCAAATGGAAACTTTGACAGTTCCATTGTATCAATGTAGCCACTTTTTTTAGGTGGAGAACCTTTTGGTTTATGACCATGTCATTATTCTTTATTAGGAGGGAGTATTTTGACTTCCATTGATTCTCCTTTGAATCTAGTTGGCAGGCGTCTGTCAGCAGAAGTAGAGTCCAACGATTGAGGTCAAGAAAGACAAATCATTTGACATCTCAAGACTGAAGAGCATACATCAGAAGCCGGTGCTGATGTATGCAGACCCAAGCAATCACTGGAAGGATTGTAAGGTACAGAGATCAGAGCAGACATTGACTCATCTACTCTCTTAACCATAGAGGGCAAAAGACTCTTTACATAGTTGGAGTATAATTCTAATGGAGGTGCAAAAAAATCTGTCTGCACTCCCATTGTAGCAGTGGAATGGAGTGCAGCAGCATATGTTTGATGCAGAGAGATGGACAATAACTTTCATGCCTCAGGGTAAAAGAAATGTCATGAAATGTTTTCAAATGCTGTACCTCTATTTCCTCCATCCACTGATGGTAAGAACAAAAGTAAAAAGGGTGAGAACCACTACAGTTAATATAACAATCATCCATCTCAAACTTGTAAGTACCATGGTCCTTGCCACCACAATGAGCATGCATCAAAGAACCACAACATGATACTTTTGAGTGACCGAACCACTGAAATTGAAAACACTCAAGAGGGTTCAGAATATATGGCTGTAACTTATAATTTAAATAACTTGCATGATGGTTGCAGATAATCATGGTGATGTAAACATCAAAATTAGGATACTGGTCAACATCATAATTTCATCTTTGCAAGTGGAGATAAGCCTCACTGCAAACAAAATCCTTAAGTGGAAAAGCCAGCACGGATCTCAGATACGGAGATGTTCTTCAAATTCTTCTCAACAATAACTCCTCATGACAAATTCAAAAATGACATGGAGAGTAATCATGAATGCAAAATGACCTCACTCTGTTTCCACCAAAATGTCCAAAGAAAGTAGCTTTTTGACTGACTTAGGACAGCAAGCAAGCCCCTCTAGTCCCTTCTGAATAAAAAATGAGGGACACATTTGCTCTAAAGATTTGTCTAATAAAGAATGTGATATCAGAAAATGAAGTATAAGTATTGAAGAAGTCAAAAATTGCTGTTCAGGATTTTTTAGATGTAGTGGTTTATCTATGATCTGTTTTTCTAGTTATTTTATTTTTATCTTTATTTGGGAGATCAATAATAAAGAAAGAATTTCAGTGTCCACTGACTTCACCCACCATGGAGCCATATGAAAGAATGCACTGCTATGTCAAACAAGGACATTGCAGCAACACCACGGTTTTGCAAGCACTTTTGAGGATACAGCATCACAATTCCATTTCAGTTTTTCAGTGTTGATATTAAATTTTAAAATGCATTCAATAGATGTAAAAATGCATCTTTGGTTTCTGTGCTTATTACTATTTGCAATTTTGATTCACTCTTAACCATTTTATAAATATCAGTTATCGTTTTGTAATAGTAAAAAGTTGTATGTGCTTATTCTCAATTTTCTAGTGATTAGTACCTTCTTTTGCCTTTACAATTATCTTCATATTCAGTGAATTACTCATGAAATATAGTATCTCATTTCATTACTTCAGCTTTACTTCAGAATGCAGCTGGGCTTTGCATTCAAAAACAATTCAGGATATGAAGCTAAAGTACAAAAACATTCTGCATTCCAGCATTAAGTCTTCTTACACAAATAATATCTGTTTACCACTCCATGATATTTTGCAATATCACAGAAATGTATTAGTAGATAAAATCAATGATGTAATAAATATACTTTAAATCCTTATAATTACCATATAAATGTCACTATAGGCTATTTTATTATGTATAAAATTACTTTTAGTTACATCAGCATTCCTTTTAGAATTCAGAAGTAACTGTAATAACCCCATAAGATTATGAACTTCTAAAAAATGAAAAATTGTTACTTACATGCTACTCGATCTCCATTTGAACTTGGAGAAACATCTCGATCATCCCAATCCCTAACATTTGAATAATTTCTTAATTCCTTGATTTTGTCTACACAAAGTTTGGGGTTAAAATGAAAGAAAATTTTGCCTTGACCAAATTGAAGAGTATAATTCTGATTTTTCCAATTCCACAGGTCTTCCAAATTCTGGTTGTTATATACCAGCAAAGAATAACTACAAAATAAAAATCAACATCTCCATTTAAACAGTGGTACAAGTTGCAAAAACAATTAGAATAAAATGTGTTATTCATCTTCCTTACAAATTCAAACCTTAAACAATCAGATTTGACTAAATACTGAGACATAAAAGTACTTAAGCTAAATATTTGAATTTCTTTCAAATACTTATTTATGTACTACAATGTGTTGAAACTAGTATAGGAAAAGAACTTTTAACTGTTTTTAGGAAAGATTTTCTCTGTGACAGTAAACAAAATACTTGGTGTTTGAGAAAAAACTTTCCATTTGAACTCATGGGTAAAACTCTGCAATTCATTCATATTAAAATAATTTTTACCTGTTAATCATGACACAATATATTGAATTCAGAGATACACTGCTGGCCAAAATCTTAAGGCCAATGAACATAAAGGAAAAATATGTATATGGCATTGTTAGACTCAACCACTTATTTGAGTAGTGCTTCAAAAGATGAAAATAAGAAAAAGGAAGATAAAAATAAGACTTTTTTTTAGCATTTATGGGAAAAAATGTGAACACTATGAAATTAGCCTAAATACTAGCTGGTCAAAAGTTTAAAACCATACCAAAAAAAAGTATTAAACAGGGTAATAAATGCCCAACAAGAGGTCTCAGTAGTTAGTTATACGGCCATCATTGTGAATAACTTCAAATATTTGCTTTGGCATAGTCGATATAAGCATTTGTAGAAAGCTTGCTGGAATGTTATTCCAAGTGGTGAAGATGGCTTCATAAAGATAATGCACTCTTTGGAACTAATGTCCATTTCTATGACTTCCTTTACCATCCATCCCCAAACATTTTCAATGGGGTTCAGTCTGAACAAACACGCTGGATGGTCCAAAATAATCACATTATTCACCATGAAAAAGTCCTTTGTCCTGTGGGCATTGTAGACTGCAGAGTTGTCTTGCTGAAAGATCCAGTCATTTCCACACAAGCAAGGGCCTTCAGTCATAAGGATGCTCTTTCCAACATGCCAATGTAGCCAGCTGCTGTTTGACACCCCTGTAAAATCTGAAGCTCCATTATTCCAAAGAAGAAGAAAGCACCTATAATCATGATGGAACCTCCTCCACTGTGTAGTGTAGAAAATGTCTCCTCTGGGATATCCTTATAGTGCCAGTAATGTTGAGAGCCATCTGAACTATCCAGGTTAAATTTGTTTATCATCAAAAAACAAAACCTTCATCTACTTTTCAACCTCCCATGTTTGGTGCTTTTCAGCAAAGTTTAACCGAGCTGTTCCGTGGTGTGGAAGGAGGTTTGGCCTTTGAAGACGTTTACAGTTTTTAAAGCCTTTCTCTCATTGATGCCATCTTATTGTTCTTGAGCTGTATTATGCGTCCACAAGGGCCTTAATCTGGTTCGACGATCGGCTGGTGTCTTCCCGAACAACCCATCAAATCTTCCTGTTCAACGACAGCGAAATGTTTTTGGGCTTACCACATGACATTCTCGTTACGTATCCCTCAGGGTCTTTTAAGAAATATGCAACAGCAGTTTTACTATGCCTAATCTCACCAGTAATGGCATGTTAAGAGAGACCTTGCTTTTGCAGCTTGACAATTCTGCAACGTTCAAACTCTGTCAACCTTTTAGCCTTTGCCATGTTTTTACCTAATGTAACAAAGGAGATGTTAACAACACTAATGCTTGAACACAAATGACAAAATTTCGTTAAGTGTTTACCGATTAACACTTCATTTCAGTATGGTCTTAAACTTTTGACCAGCTAGTATTTAGGTTAATTTAATAGTGTTCACATTTTTCCCCATTATATGCTAAAAAAGACTAATTTTTATTTTCCCTTTTCTTATTTTCATCTTTCGAAGCTCTACTCAAATACGTGATTGAGTCCAGCAACACAAAATGCATATTTTTTCTTTATGTTCATTGACCTTAAAGATCTGCCACAACAAAAAACCAGAAAAACTAAGATGTAAACAACAGAAAAGACACCAAACGACAAACCGTTGACTAGCCTCATAATTAACAGATCCGACTGACAATTAAACACAGACGAGATACATCTACTTAACAAAGGACTAACCTTCGCAACAGCACTTAGGTACATTCCAACCATAAAAATCAAAACATGTTGAGAAGATCTAGCCAGGAGACTTGTGATACTTTCTACAGAAAACAAAAACAAGGAAACAACCAAAAATAACCAACAGAAAGAATACAACTTAGATAATTTTATTGACAGCCAAACTTCCCAAGTAAAATTACAAATTTATATTTTCCAAAAACACCTAAAAACAACATCTTAAACAATTTTTTCAAAGAATCTTCTCAAAAAACCATCAACAAAATTTCACAAAACAGAAAATTAAAAAACAATCTTTCAGAAAGAGACATTAATTCCATTAAAAACCTAAATTAAGACAAAAACATAAAAATTCTAAAAGCAGTTAAAGGTAACGTTATAGTCATAATGAACACGAATGAATACATCCAAAAAATGAATAACATCTTATCAGACACGAACAAATTTATACCAATACACACAAATCCAAATGAAAAAATTACTACTAAAAAATGAAAAAAGCCAACACAATTTCACAAACACATTATTCCTACCTATGTAAAACCAACTCATGCACACCACAAATATACGGCATACCCAAACCTCATAAACCAGTTTGTCCATTACGACCAATAATGTCCAAATATGAATCGTTTAATTACAATCTTGGTAAATACATAGCATGGGCATTCTCCAAATATGTAACATCAGCCAGCTCATTCATCAAAGACTCTTTTAATTTCAAGTCTAATCTAAATCAACTTATATCCCTCTTTACAGAAGTTCCAACCACTGAATCCTGCAAGATAACCTCACAACTCTATATCCGAGACCCGAACCAAACCATAGACATTCCAAGCAACCAATTAGCAACCCTCATAGAATTCACCACGATAAAGACAAACTTCATCAACCAAAACTATATACAAACAAATGGCCTAAGCATGGGAAACCCAGTATCACCAGTTCTAGCCAATAGTTTTATGACACAAGTTGAAACACAAGCAATTAATACAGCATTACATCCACCACTTTACTGGTACAGATATGTAGATGACACAGTTGTGGGATTCAAATCTACAGAACACATACTTAATTTTTTCAATCACATTAACTCTATACAGTTACCTCTTTCTTTCTGAACCTGACCAAAGAAGGACAAAACGTTGTTCGCTTTTCTATGTAAAATATTTTCTCAACCCAAACAAGCTGTTTTTGAATATATATGTCCTTCTGTATATTTTCCATAGTTTCCTTAAATTTGGTTTTGAATAAATGTACT
Organism: Carcinoscorpius rotundicauda; assembly: GCA_011833715.1. NCBI lineage: Eukaryota > Metazoa > Arthropoda > Merostomata > Xiphosura > Limulidae > Carcinoscorpius > Carcinoscorpius rotundicauda. Next base: position 125,401,740 of record CM022392.1, read on the forward strand.
TTCATAAATAATGTCCTATATCTCATGTCTCATTCTTGCAATTCCTCTGTTTAAATCCTGTCTCTTCTTTGTCATTCAACACTTTATCTCTTTTTTTTTTTTTCATGACCATCTAACCACATTAGTTAAGTTTTGATTCAATTTTAGCCAAAATAATTCAATGTTTTTTTGTTGGGTCGTATATTTTGGATTATTTGGTTAAAAAAACAAAACAAAGTCCAATCCTCTTAATAATTACAAGACTGTTTTATTTCTTGTGTTACAATTCTTTACAAACAATTAAGTACTATTCACAATAACTACATTAACACAACCACTTACAAACCTTCAAGCTCAATAATCAATCATACACTACAATAACAATTCTATCCTAACTATCACTTAAACACTTCATAACAGCATAATCCACTGCAATAACAATTCTATCCTCACTAAAGTTCTATAGAACTTAAATCATTGAAAACGATTTTTTATATAAAGCTATGGCAATTAAATGACCTTTAAAATATTTCTGGCAAAACAATACAAATTTTCATGTTAAAATAATGTGATCAACAACAATATAATTTGTGTATATTTCCAAATTAGTACATTATGAACAGAAAAAGTTTCCTGCCTTTGCTTATCACGTTGTTGTCCACGAATAACCTTCAAATTTTTCAAAACGTTCAGTGACACCAGAGAATAGGAGCGGAATATCTTCAAGAATCCTGTTATTTCTTTAATGTACTTCAAATTATCTTCTAATTCTTCAATAATATTGGCTAAAAGTAAATAAGATATAAAATTCTTTGAAAATGAAGTGTACAGAAACAATCTATGTAACACAGAGAACAGATTGTTTTAACACTCTAAATGCTTGGTCAAAGTTTGTATACTATAATTTATGTTTTATATACCTTCACAAAATTTCAGAATCCTTTAGCAATCATTAAGAATCATTTATAAACAAGAAATCAGAATTTTTAATGAGGTATTTTCAATAAAACTTTCTCCATGAATAAATGGAGTAAAAGTGTTGACTGTTCCAAATGCAAAGTAATTTTCATGATAAGATGAAAAATAATTGCCTTCATTTGAAAAAAAAAGTTATTTAACTTTTGTAATCATTAAAATCTCCTAAATAAATAAATAAATGTGAAATACTTTTTCCAGTATGACTCCATATTTTATGTTATTTTATCTAAAAGTGTGGTCAATGTGACCGACCTGATAACCATAAAAAAGTTCAGAGTATATCTAAATTATCCTTTTTTCTTCGTTAAACAGCTTCAAATTTGTAACACATTTGCTTATCCTAAATAAAACTCATAACAGTATAGATACATTTACACTTAAATTTTATTGTTTATTGCCCTTTCAGCCATGTCTAACTAAAATTCATGTCACATAAGTTCTCAATCAGTTTGCAAAGATAAAGCTCAAGTTACCTTATCAAACCACATAATGTATGCACTCTTCATGAGTTGCTCACAAGCAATGAAAAATTATTATTACTAGCAGGGACCCACAAAACATTTATGGTAGTTTTCTCATCCTCTGCTTATATTTTTCTTATTCTATCATTTTTACATGTGTCATTTAATCTACGATTGTTTGCAGGTATTATGTGTTCAACTGATAAATTCTGATCTACTTGTAAAAGCTTGACAACCTCACTAAGATGTTTCGTAATTTAATAAAGCTACATGAAAAGTAAACAATAACGTATAGTAACTGTACAGTGCAGGAAACTGATATAAGCATTTTGTGTATGACACAGATAAATTAAAATCAGTACAACATAAAAAAGTAACAAAAAGATGTTTACAGCATTCTGTAAAATGAGCCAAAGCTAAATTATTTCAGAGCAGTGTAAATGTAAAACTGTAATGAAGGCAAACTTAGTTGAATGTGTGTTCACAAAGTGATAAGCCTATGGTTTTGAATGAACTGTGCATGCTTATTTCAGACCTAAATAGGTCAAGAAAACCCATAGCAATTGTCTTTAGCGTAACGTTATTCTTATCTTTAGGAAATTACATGTAGGTTTAGTGTTGTTTATGCAAAATATTCTTGAAATAATAACTAAAAATTAAGCCAGTTGTCCTGTAATGAAAAATTACATTATGCCATAGTGTAGCACACTCATTGCATTAAAAAATTTGATTATGCAAAAAATAGGCAAGGTGATTCCAAATGGAATACCCGATACATAATCCAGACTTCTTGAGCAAAAGATGTCTGTTGCATTTGATCAAGAAATTCAGGAGAAAGTTCTGGACAGACAAATGCAAGACAAATATTATACATACATTTTTTTATTTATGTTATTTAACTTTACCTAACCTAAAGAAGTTTCTAATTTTTATACTTTAATTACTTGTACAGCAATAAAGAAATAATACACAAGAAAAACAAGAAATAATGTACTGGGTCTCTCTCTCTCTCTTTTTTTTTTTTTCTGTAAATTATCAATGACATTTAACCATAATTTTTATACTGAGGATACTACTGCACTAAATTTTTATGTACTCACATAATGCATCAAAGAATATAGAAAAATGATCCAGAATACCATAACAAAACAATGTCCCATAACTTTCACAATTTTTTCTGGTTTATTAACTATGCAACAAGATCCATTACAAATTCAGATAAGCTCACCTGAGTAATTTTCCTTTTACAGTTCAAATTGTAAATGAAAAGAAAACTTATCTGTAAAAACACAACATAGTATAATATGTTATTTGATAGATTAAAACCTTGGCTTTCTAATGGTTATAAATAATGAAGTATTGAACATCAAAGAAAACTATATTCTGAAAGAGAGAGGATGTGGCAGGTGGAGATGGCAAGAGGGGTATGATTTTCTACTTTATGGCTCTGTAACCAAATAAGATTGAAACCTATAAAAATTACATTTTACCTGTACAATAACATTAAAATGAGTAATTTTTGTCAAATTTTCTACTTCTTAAAGGAGTGGTTAATAAGTTATAGAAAAGCATATGTCACACAGTTAGGGTAAATTCAGGATTTTTTAATATTGCATTATAAAATTAAAAACTTATAACTTACATAATATTAAAATTTGAATTATTAGTTATGTTTCTATATTTATTTGTTCACCATGATAAGAAAGTAGTTCAATTAAATTTTAAATTTAACTCAATAAAACCTTGTAACATGCACATAAGTGGATGCACACATGAAGAGTTAAAGAAGCAAATTACTTGACTCTATCTATTATAACAATCCAGTGAATAATAAACAATATATTATTATATATTCATTACAGAAACAGTTATAAATAGACAAACACAAAAAACATATAAATTTATTTAAGACAAACAGTATCTACAGGCAGTTATTGTACTCTTAAATACATTTACTGATAAAACTGATTCCTTAGTCAAATACACACACAAAAATTACTACTTTTCAAATTCACTGCAACAACAAGCAAAACATTTCCTAGATTTCCTTGCACAGGTTTAAAAGTTAAATACAATGAACAGAAAAATTCATCTCTTAGTAACTTAGAAGTTAAAGTGGAAATAACTTCACATCCTTGACACTAAAATTTATTTTTTCCTTTCATCAAATTTTAACACTTTTATTTGCACTGAAATAATTAATAACACTTGTGTAAATATCTTTCAATAACAACTGCTAAACAAAGCTAAACAGTGATTGAAAATGTGTGCAGATACCACAATTTTCTCATATACTGATAAAAGAAATTAAAAAATAAATATATCAATCAGTTCTTAAAAAGACTATAAAATTTTACTTCCTGTTATAACTGCTGTTCAGGACATCCAAATATTTAGAACAAAAGTCTGTTTATATTATACAAAAACAATAACAAAACGCCTTGACACAGTTTGGTTTTATTTCACACTTAACATTTGTCTTCATCCATAACTGTTAATCCTAAAATTGCTTAAAATAGAATACTTACATAGTTAAGCCATACTGCACCAAAACAATAATTATCAGTGTTTAGAGTATTTTTTCAGTTGATATGTTTGCACTACCCATTCCTTTGGAATATCCTGTTTATTCCCTTTAACACAGTTGTGAACCTCAAACAAGTGAACCACAAAACTTACTCACATTAAATATAACATTTTACAGTCAGAAGTTGTATTACATGGAAAATATTCAATGACAGTTTGCTTGACTTTTTCAACTTTCATGTCCTGCATTCAACCTCCATGACAAAGTTTTGGTATCTAATTCAAAATTTTTAAAAATACATTCTGTTTATGTTATACTAATTAATATAGCATAAAATCTTAGCTAACAGTCCATATTTAAACAGAATATAACTTTTAAATTCCTAATTGCAGAAAGAAATATATTTAGAAAAATCCTGAATTTCCCCGAGTATGATACACTTGACATATTTTCTCTATGCATCTTGTCTTTTCTATTTTTTCCACCATATCTTTAAAAAGTAAGAAATTAAATGTGAATTACTCACAACAAAATCATTATTACCCAGATAAGCCATAAGTTTTATAGCCTTCAATTTTGTTTAGTAGCACAACTATCAACAGAAAATCAGAACCTTCCTGCCACACACATCTGTCATATTGTCTCTTTCAGAATAGGTTCACAGTTCTCTCTTAGGTTTAATTACGTATTACATATCACGGAAAGAAAAATAATGGTCAATTTCACTCAGCCTACAGGCAACATTCCAGTAACAAAATTAATGACTAGTTTGCAAGAATTTCTAATGGCTCTTGTTGCACAATTAGAAAGTCAGCAAAATTGGGAGACACAGGGAACTTCTCTACTTTTTGCATGTTATTAGACTGTGCCCTTTGGTGTATTATGTAATTAATTTCAAGTTATTTAATGTATTATTACTATTATTTTAAAGTAAGCTTAAATATCCTTAATAATAAAAAAAAAGAAGATTTGGAAAGTAACTTGTTTTTCATGTTTATTACAAAAGTAAATAAAATGTAAAAATATGATCTTTTTACAGGTTAGTTAAGATTAGATTAAATAAAATAATACAAGAAAATATTTCACAATGCATAAAACAAGTACACAAGTAGCACATGGGTAATGTAATTTGATAGCATGATGTGAGATGCACATAACTTGAGTGATTTAAAACTTGTAGTGGCTTGGATAGTTGTTAGACATGGTACAAAGGGTAACAGAACAACAAAATTTAATTACAAATAGATGTATACTGTTACAAACTGAAAGCTACTTAGGATAAATAAATGTAGTTTCATGTTACAATCTGAAGCCATTCTAGAAAGCAAAAGAAGTTAATTCAGATTACTTTTTGGAAATTTGAGATTTTTGAGAAGAGAAAGTATTTTTAATTTTAGTATTAAAACTACTTTTCTCACAAACTATTCAAGATAAATACAAAATATATTTCCAGACAAATCTTTTAGTTTATTGAAAATATTCCATGAAAAATATAATTTTTTGAACATAAAAGACTTATAATGTTAACTGAAAGACTGCCAAATTTTGAAAGCTAGAAATATTAAATCTATAAAAACCTTAAATAAGTAAAAAAAAAAAAAAAAGAGTTCATATTGTTGGTTAAATTGACAGAAACCATGTTGAATGAGTTAAAAATATATCATTTCAATACTAGGCCTTAGCTGCAAGGTGTCAAGTTTCTAAACAACCTCATAAGTATCTTGTGCTTCCTTATCAGATTATGTATTTACATTTTTCGAGACACAGTAAGCCAATAACTAATTTTTTTTATGGAGTTACATTTACTTGTTTTATCTGCTAGTTAACATTCCAACAGACATGAAATATCTTTCCTTTCTAATTTTCTTATAAAATAAGGTAATTAAAAAGTTTACCTCCATTGTTTATTTGGATGATAAGTGAGCCATTGATCATTGTACAACCAGACAATTTCTGTGCTGCTGAAACACTATCAACTACTGTCCCTGGACAAACTATAAAAATATAAAAATTATAATTACATTTTAAAAATTACTTATTGTTAAATATATAATTTAAGTTACTCTTATAAAAAGAAACATATGTGTTTGTAACAATATCCTTCTAAGCTCTTGATCTTATTGTAAAATTTCTAACTTGAATTTTATCTTTTTATCTAAAATCAACAATGCTCTCTTTAATTGTGACCACTATAGAAATTTTTAAAATTGTGTTTATTCTACAGTCATATATATATATTTACAGTAAAATCTGCCCAGGCAGAATCACACATGACCAAGTAAAATTTCTGGCTCATACATAGCAAATTTGCATTTCCTTTTATATTATATATAAATTATACATAATTTTTGAGCAAAATGCTATACTTGCTTGACTCAAGGGAAGTAAAACATTTGTGAAGTTATTATACTGCTTATGGTATATTTATTAGAATAAGAACAAAAATAGACATTCAAATTATACATAAGCACACAAAATCTTAATCAAATTTATTTTGAGAAAGTGTCCAATTTAAACTGTTTCATTTTTTAATGGGCTTTCTCATCTGGCTGAAAGAGAATGCCAATTCTATGGTCTTTTCATGAAGTTCATTTCAGATGCTCTTTTACAGTCATCCATGTTTGCAATAATATGCTAAAGCATCAATTTTCTATTTCAATTTTATACACTGTATAATTCCATTATCCAATAGCTGGAGAATAACTGATGTACATGGAGATGGAAAGACTAAACAAACATTTGAAAGTTGAACTTTTGTGTGACAAGATACAATAATTAGGAAAAGTAGAATATTCCTATTTTCTTGTTCCATTCTTTTGTTTAATTTGTTCAAAAATTCCTCAAATATAGCACTTGTCATCCACACTTTATTATTTGCTTTCCACTCTGCAGGAATTTGATTCTTCCTTAAATTTTTGAAACAGCACAGATTTTCACCTCTACCTTTTACCCATGGTTTCTCTAGTTTTCCATCAGCAAAGATGACCAAAAATACGGTCAATCATTTTTTCAAATAGCAACCTCCAGAACACTTTTCTCCTTTAATCTGCAACATTTTATGGGAAATAGCTCTGAAAAACATAGCTGTTTCATCTGCATTTGTAATATCCTTTGGGTTGTAATGATGAATAATTTCTTTTAACTTTTCATGCCAGTTTTCCATTGGATTTTTGTCAACATCATTTGCTTTCCCACAAGGATCAAGTGGAATTCCAACCACCCATTCAATGCAGAGAAGCCATCTAAATGAAGGATCTATGCAGTTTCCTTTGCATTTTCTTGCAGAATTGGACCAGATATAGGGAAGTTCTTTACTCTTGCTGCTGAAAACCACTCAAACATGATGTGATTTAGTTCATGGTACTTTGAACCCTTTTCTTTTCTTTTGACCAAATCAGTTTTGTTGCTTGTTAAATATTTTTCCATTATTTTACCCTTTTTTTTAATATTGTAAATCTATACATTTCCACATATGAAATGAGCAGTGACTTCTTGAATGCTCTTTTTTTCCTCACAGACCATTTTAATGGCATAAAACTTTTCCTTGAGATTTAAGATTTTAAATTTCTACTACATCGGTCTTATACACAAAAAATATGTTTAAATAAAACTACTACTACTTTATTTTATTATTATTTTCTTTTTTCCTACTTTTACCAACAGCCTATTATTAAAATAAGAATTATAAATTTTAGGGGCAAGGAACTAACTACCCTAATTTTTTAATATTCTACTAAATACCCTAATTTTTTATTACAATTCTACTAAATTCCTTATTTTTTAAAAAAGTTACTAAATGCCATCACTTTATTTAAAAAACTACTGAATACCTCATTTTTATAAATGCATGCTTAAGTCCTATGTTCTATATCAAAATAAATTCATGAACTATATTTATTCCAATGTAATCCTTTAAAGAAATAAAAATCATTTGACTATCCTATATAATGTATCTAAAGCTTTATCAAATACATTTATCCGCTGAATATCAAACACTCTGGCCCTAATCCTAAATTCAGTGAAAAATTACATACATATTTTATATCTTTTTTTTTTAAATGAGGGTAGTGAGTAAATTTACCTAAATTTTAAAATTAGGGAAGATAGGAATTTATCTCTTTTGAAAGAATTATTCAAAGAGTAGAATTTCAAACCTAAAAGACAAACATACAGGGTGTTCAGAAAGTCACTGTGCACTTACATAGTTTTTTAACAGACATGTTTCAATATAAAATACAGGAGGCAAATATGAATGAAAATTATAAACAATGTTGAAAGTGACCCCTGTTGGCATCGATACAGGACTGGATCCTTTTTATTTTGTTTCTAAACACCGCTATCTGTTGCTGACTTGAAATAGACTGAATAAAATATGATTACAAAACTGCACAGTGACTTTCCAAACACCCTGCATTTCTACAAATCATGAATCTAACTTAACTGCAAAAATAATGATAGCAAAAAAAGAAAAATATATTTAACCAATTATTACTGTAACAAAATGTCCCAGAATTTATTAATATTTAAAATTAACATTTAATCAAAAACATTTTTTCTGCCTTACTCAGGTTCTAATCCTACTTGTTGATAGCTGAAGTAGGTGAACGATAGTTCTCCATCCATGTTACCCAGGTTTTGCCATATAGAGGGCCTTTTATAAGAGAAATCTTAAGATAATGCTGCAAAATTTTGATATTTCTGACTTGTACAGGTTTTCACCCTCTGCAGTTTCATGCTTAGACAGGTTTTACTGAATATATATTTATATATATCTATAAAGCACAAAAATGTGTCATCTGTTCATTATCTAATTACTTATGAGTGACAGTGCCAATTTTAACAAATTCTGTGGAATAACACTTTTGGAACAAGGAGTATGTTAAAAATGGAGTCACAACACCCTCTACCCCTAATTATTGCTGCTACTGAGCATTTATCAGCTTTCTTGTAAATTAATGTTATCACAGATGGTGCCACATCCTTTTACAAAAAAAAATGCTATCAACTTTTCTAAAACACAAAATACATAGTCAGGAAAAAAGGTACATAAATGTCTTATAGAACTTGCAAAAAAATAAAGTATTTAAAATAAAAAAGTATGAAAAGGTAGAGGTTTGAAATTATGCACAATTGAAAAGGATATTTTAAGATTATTTAATGAAAAGATAAAATGTATGTGCAAATTTCCCTTTCTTAATACTAAACTGTTTTACTGTATACCAATGATAATATACAACTAGTGATAAAAGAGAGAAAATGGAAAAAAAAATATGTACAAATTTACCACCAAAACACTTTTTATGTCCACTTAGGATGTTCTAGAGATCATGCAAAGAAAATGTGAAAACTATAAAATAATAATCAGTACTTTTAGACTCAAAATGAAATTCACCTTGCATGTAAACTATTCAGAGTCCAATTGCAAATACTTACATTGAATAACAAATTTTGATAGAAATAGCAAAAATAAATAAATAAATATAATTCTGAAACTACATACTTTTTGTAAGATTTTACTAAATTTTAAACAATTTCATCAACAAATTTTATTTGAAAATGAATATAAAAATAACAACATTAGGTAATACTCATTGTGAGATACAACAATCATAAACTTAAAAGCTAGGTGTTGAAAGTGCATAAAATATACATTCCTACTGCAACTACTATGGCTGCTACCACTTCCCACAAATTCATCTTGACCATCTTGTTGTGTATTCCATATTTTATAAGCATATACATATTGAATTCTTATGAACAAATTGTGTGAAAATCAGAATTTTTGTGTTATTTATTATAACATTCACTTCCCTCCTTTTTGAAAGCTCATAACTCTTACAAAAGACAGGTACTTCAGGTTGTAAACTTCATAAAATAAAGAGCATACAAAACACTAAAATATATCTGCATGTATAACAATCATGTTTTTGACATAACCATTTATTTCATTATGAAAAGATACAACTTATTTGGTTTATTGATATAATTTTCAAGTCAAGATACAGGGCATTACATATGTAAGGTTTTAGGTTGTTTTGAAATTACTTTTTCCCAGTCATCCTGTGAATCTTGCATGGTTTTCCTGATACTTTTCCACAGATAAGATAATAAAAGCCATGTGGTCACTAAAACCAGTCATCAGGTGTTAGTGTATACTTTTGTCAGAATATTTTTCTAACTAACCTTGAATCAATACACTCTTTTGTATACTACTTAAGTTCTCCAGCTTTACTATTTATTTACCTTTTGTCTAATAGCAAAGAATACTAAACTAAATAGTCATTATGATTATAGTATTTTAGCCTGTTGTACTTCTCACTGGTAGAAATACAGCATGATAATTACATTGAAAGCCTGATTATCTTTTTTATTTGACTGAAGCATAAAATTAAAGAACTTAAAATTTTATACCGTTGTTTTATCAGGAAAGAAAATCATTTACATTGTATTAGATTAGGTAATTATATAAACAGTTGTTAACTTTAACTGATATTTTTCTCCTTCCACAAAAATGATGTCAAATCATTCAAAAGGGTTATGAGGACAAATATACTATTCAATTAAAAAAGTACTGCAGTGTTAGTTCATATGGACAAGTAAGGACATAAAACCATCAAACATGAAAATTAGTAGCCTTTTTGTATGATGCAATAAGAAATGTACAGCAAACTTTTATATATAACATTTTAGGTATAGATAATGTTGTGTTGTTTTAGTACTTTACTGTCACAGTGAGAGGATACTTCTTGGAAAATGAGGTATTGACTTCATACAGTAATGAAGCAGAAAGCATTAACTTGTTTTGTACACACAGACAAGCTGCATCACTATTTAGATGTTGGAATTTTAGTTGGCAGAAGTTAGAATCTAATCTGACACATCTGTCATTATCTAGGTCATACTTTACTGAAACTTGCAAGGAAAAATAGGCTTACACATGTACATGATTGTGTGCCCAGAATTAAACATATACTGTCTGAATGTTTTTAGGTTAAGAAAGAATACTTAATGAATATTGTAATTAAAGAAGAAAATGTATTCTAATAAAACTAATGAGAAAAAAAGATAACGACTTTGCTTAGTACTCAATATCTGAATACTCTGGCACATGAAGAAAAGTGACTTGTTTCAAATACATCGCACTTATGTAATCAACAGTACATGTACATATCCAATATGGTAGAACTTTGGGAAGACATGCAAAAAATATCTTTTCCAAAAAATATTCCTTTCAGTGAACTATCAAAAAAGAACATGTGAATCCACTAAAGAATAACATAAAATACTGACAACTATTGAATACTTTGTCTTTCAAAGTTATTCATGTACAACCATCCTTAGCAAAAATAAACAAATTATCCATTTTCAGGATACTATCAAATCCCATTTAAAGCTCCTGCAAACTGTTGGCCTCCCCTACTGTTCATAAAACTAATTTCACAACCAAGTAATTCTGCCGAAAAAATGAAACCATCTTAACCTTAGGGAAAGGTAATTGGTCCATTTTGTTAACCATGTACAGTGCCTTGTAAAAGTATTCAACCCCAACCAATAACATCACATTTTGATGAAATGCAAATAATGTAAACAAATTTTTTTAATTAACTTGTTTTTATTCTAAATTTTAAAACACCTATGTGTGAAGTAGGTTGAATTTCAGCAAAATCTAGAAGGAAAATAACTGAAATTTGCTGGTTGCACAAGTATTCAGCAATCTAAGTCAATATTTGGTGGAAGCACATTTAGCAGCAATACTGAGAGTATTTTTTGGATGGGTCTTTACTAGCTTTGCACAATGAAATGGTGTAATTTTTCTTTATTATCCCTGGAAAACTTACCCCATTTCTGACAAGTTTGTTGAACATTGTCAATGGACTGCAATTTTCTAGTCTCACCGTTAAGTTTCTATTGCATTCAAATCAAGACGCTGACTAGGCCACTCCAAGAAATTTCAATTTCTTCTTCTGAACCACCTCCAGTGTGTTTTGGTCTAGTACTTTAAATCATTGTCCTACTGAAGAGTGGATTTTCAACCCAGTTTGAAATTCTTAGCTAACTCAAACAGGTTTTTCCCATAACATTTGCCTTTACTTTACATCATCCAACTTCCCCTCAATTCTAACAAGCTTCCCAGTACCATCCCTAACCAGTTTCCTGCTTGCCAAGCTGTTTAATTTGGTCATGACTAGGTGGTATGAAGCAAATTACATTTCTTAATGAAGGGCTTCTCTGTTGTCAAAAGGATAATCAGCAACTTTCAAATTTTCATGGAACATTCTGATTTGTGCTTTTATACTACATTAACAATGTTTGTAAAGCTCCTCAGTTTTCATGTTGGTTTGTTGGTGTGAATTGTGGTTTAAGCAGATGCACATACCCCAAAGTCAAGTTAAACCACTTTGATTACTACTTTGTAGCCACAAAAAGAAATAAAATAAAACAAAGTAAACCTAACTTCTTTTTTTTTTCTTAGAATGACTTCACATTGCAAGACAGAATTACATATATTTATCCTACATAACTTTAAGCTCATAACAATATAAATCTATTTATAATTAAATCTTATGGTTTTATTACCCTTTGAACAGCATTGAACTACTATTTTGCTATAATATATTGTAAATCACTCAGAGCACATACAGCTCATTTTACATTTTCAAATTATATCACCTGTGAGCTGCTCACAGGCATGTCTTGTGAAACATTTTTAGTTTAATATTATTAATTTTACCCAATTTGATCTCAACAACTTTAAAAAAATCAATATTGTTACATTTATAATAATAAATATAAAGAATAAACATGAAAAACAAGAAATAAAGTACCTACCCAGTCTTTTTTTCTCTCAAATGTTGAGAATATTTAAGTCTATTTGTTTGTATGAATGGTAAGAGTGCACTAAAACAATTTTATTTAATTAAATAATGCAGATAATTTCCCCTAAATCTCAAAATGTTTCTGGCTTTAAAACTATGCAACAAGAGCCATTACAAGTTCATCTGAACTAATCACTGACTTTATTATGAAAATGAAGTTTGTACTCTGAGTAAAACTGCCAATTCAGTGTTCACACCAGAGTTACACAATACATCATTTGATAGATAAAACCTTAACTTTCAATTGATTATAGGTAATATATAATTAAATGTAAAAAAGAACTATTGCAAAATCCTAAAAGAATGCATGTGACAGGTGGGGTGTGATTTTCTATTTGATAACTGTATAACTAAACAAAATTGAAGGCTATAAAATTTATGGTTTTTCCGAGCAATAACAATTTTATAGTGAACAATTTATATTTAATGTATTATTCTTTCAATTGGTGGTGGATAGAATAGGGAAGACAAGATGCCTGGAGAACACTGTATTACAATGGAGGAAATTCACAATTTTTAAAATAATATATTTTATAATTAAAAACTTAAAACATATACTATTTAAATATGGATTCTTAGCTAAGATTTTATGTTACTCTAAATGGTATAACATAAATAAAAACTTATAAAATGAACAGTAAATGATACCCCAGGTGAAAAGGTTAAACTAGCATAAGAAAACAGTAAATCACCCAGGGAAAGCTTAGGGTAAAGAAACAATTGCACTGCATCACAAAAAGGCAGTCTGCATGTATTCCTCAAGCAAAAATTTTTTTTCATTTAAGCTTTCTTATCTAATTGAATAAGTTTTAATTTTCACATTTTTAATTACCTTTGTTGAGGGTACAATTTACCCAGCTTCAGTAATAATATCTGAAGTAAGTAGGAGGCAATGCATTTAAATTCCACCTCTGACAGGTAATTTAATTTGTTTAGAAAGGAAAGGTGGTTCAAGTTTTCAGTAGCCATTTTCCAATGAAAATTTTGTGTAATGTGATCAAAGAAATTTAGTTCTGGGTCAAACTACACAAGGACACATCATTAACTAGTCAGTAAAATATCACCTTCACAGAATAATCCAACAGTAACAGCTTACAAATGAGGCCTATTCATTTAAAAGGTTGTAAATACTGTTGATTTACTTAATAAATGAAATATCCAATTGTAACAAATAGGTTAGTGTGTTTGGTTGACAACTCTTGATTGCATATCTTAGCTTTTAGTTTACATTTGTTCAATGATGTATAAATATATGCATGCAAAAGGGATGTAGAATTAAAGTTGAAACAATGTTATATTGTATCATTAGTCATCACAGGCTTTCTGGTTAGTTCTGACAATTAGAAATCCAAATACAAACAAGGAAAATCACAGAATATTGTAACAGCTATATGTTATACCAAGCATTTACACTGATATCAAAATAACTGTATTTAACAATCATATAAATACCACAATTTTGTTATTAAAATGTATAAAGATATGCATAAATACATGCATATGTCCCTATGACTAGCCTCTTCAGCTTTTACTTAATTTTGAAAATTCTTTACCTTTCCACAACTTTAATGTATACCCATTTACTATCTTCTTTGCCCATAGTAATTACTTTATTAGAGCTTTCTATTTAACTCAATAATTAATGATACTCAACAACATCCACAATTTTATCCCAATGAATCATTATAACTTTGCTTTTGCTTCTTCCACTGAAACATCTCATTTTCTAAAATGGTAACCAACAAAAATATAGTCATTTTCATTAAACATGTACAATGACACCTAAACAAGGTCAAGTTAGTTAGTTTTTTAAAATCAGTTTGGTACTGATATTTTCACATGCAACGACACCTATGCAAAATCCCACTTTAGTCAGTTTGGGACTGACATTTTCAGTACAATGACACCTAAAACAAGGTCACATGTTCATCAATTTTCTAATTTTTGGCATTATCCTTGATTCCAAGCTATCATGACATTTTGCAACAAATAAATAAATCAAGTAAAAAGGTGATATTTTATTTTGTATAAAAAAGGGCATCTTCTCTTATATAATACATAACATCCCTCTGTATAATTTGATTCAGCCATGGTTTCCTTTACTGATGCATGAGTAAAATGCATTGTACATCTCATACCATAAATGTAGAACACCCAATATCATGTATCCTGAGACAAGTTACAACTACACTGTCCACCTACTAGTACAGACACCATGCCTACTATAAAATAAAACAAAAACAGTTCAATTACCAAGAAATATATTTCTATTTACACATTTTCTCAAACACAATAAAGACTGTTAAAATCCCTGAAAGAATGACAAGTACAATGAAATAAATAACATTAATTCCATTTTATACAGATTCACAATAACACGTGTGCAAGTTTAAAGTGTATCTTTGTAGGTCCTATTTTTTCACAATTGAAAAAATGAGTGTATTCTTAAGCTAAACTATGAACTATGATGAAACTGTTTACTATCTAGTTCAGTGGGACTGCACTATGAAAACAAAAGGTCAAAGTATTCTCAAGTTGGCTGGTAAGGGTATTAAGACTTCAGTTAAAATAAAGTACAGAATAATGCTTTGACCTTCTTAGGTCATCTTCAACCTAACTATTACACCACTGATCATCCATTTAACTAAACTGGGTGGGATGCTGTAGGCTGTTGTTAAATATAACTAGAATCCCACATTGAGAAGGTGGAAGGCCAATGCAGATATGATGTAGCTGTACATCAAGCTGTTTGGAAATGAGAATGGAAGTAAAACAATAATTATTACATACTTCAGGAGGCCCTTAGGGTATATGAACTGTAATAACATGAATAAAAAATATCTTACTTTAAACCATTTGCAAAACAGTTTTAGTTAGAGCCAATTTTAATAGAATGATATATTGTGCCCTCATAAAATATATAACAATAAATGAAAAATATACCTAAAAATCAAGACATTCAAAATGTACTTTATAGGCCTTCTTCATTCAGGTGTTTAGTTTAGCACACCTTTTTCCCTCACTATGTTTTGAATGTCCAAAAACAATTCATGTAGTTTTCAAATATGTATTTTATGATACAAAAATATATCAAGCATGAGACAAAAATGCCCCTAAACTAAGATGTTAACATTTTCCTAAACTGAAAATGCATTTTTCATAATAATTACCTCTGCTAACACCATAACTATTTCTTGATCTCCAGGGTTTCTTCTCTTTGCCTATCTAAACATTGAGAAGGCTTGAGCCAGTCTTTTATACCCCACTTGAATGCTATAGGCAAAAGCTAATTTGCAAATTTCTCTACCAACTTAAATACATCCTTGAGCTAAGTACTGTATATAACCACATTATCCCAATAATGTAATCATTTTTTTAAGACATAGGTAGAATGGGACAGTGGAGATAAATATTATTGGAAATACATTTATAGTTTAGGCAGATGTTAACTTCTAAAAAAAAAACTTATTTCTCACTGGCGCCATAACTAGAATCCCATATTGAGAAGATGGAAAGCCCAATGTAGGTATGATCTGAACAGAAAGCATTTATATAGAACAGGAGTATACCAAGAGAAAAATATGGTACAAGAGTAGGGGAGCTGTGCTACATCCAGACGAGGTATGCTCATCACCTGGAACTTGGTTCCTATATCAAAAGTGAAATAAAATGAGTAATCATCAGTATAGGCCTGCTCCAATCAAATAGCCAAGATTCCACAACATGGGATTGGAATAAAGGGGTCATGGTACCTATATTCCATGTTGTTGGCTAGGGATACTAGACCACAATGCTATAAATACATGTTATCTGATTGGATCCCACAGAGCAGTAAATTTCACACCACCAGAATCATGGCAAGAAAGTAAGTAACAACTAAGTGAAGAAACTTAATATTCTTCATGTGAAGAAGTCTAAATGACAACACTCCAGGCTAAGAATGATGGAATTATGTATGTCATACACAATCAAAGGAACAGAACTCATATGATCTGGAATTATAAACATTCATCCTAACTCTATAACCAAGTGGACAAAGAGTATTCCACTTGCCCCTGGAATTATGGAAAAATGTGAAACGTACACTCAACCAAAAACCTAGGATGGGATTACTGCTCTTTCACAATTATGAAACAGTAGACCACCTACTATGAACAATATTCTAAACAAACATTGAATCAAGAAATGGCCATGTATACCCCACAACCAAATAGCTTTGTGTCAGATGCAAACAATTACAAGTCGACTTCCACTCCCATCAATATCTGGAAAAAAACATCTAGCAGCCCTAATAAGAGGACCCTCAAATTCATCTTCTCCTCCAAGAGTGGAGGAACAGATTTAAGTACTCTGGAGGAAAAGTCTCTGTCTGCCACCCTGTCAACTGGAAACTAGGTGTAGTAAAGACTCCCGAGCTCCATTAGCAAAGTTGGGGGGAAATGCAAAGGGGAACCAATAATGTCTACACATCAACAACTACAAAAACAAATAAAATTTTAAGAGCTCAAAAGGAGAATGATACAATGCATATAAAACAACTAAAATCCCAATTTGCTAATTGAAAAGATCATTTGGGCTGAAGAATATAAAGGATTTTAGCAGAACCGAGAGAACTGGGAATTCAAAAACCTTTAAATATTTATAACACCTAAAAATAGTGGATAAGGATGCTTTATATGAAACCACTATAGATAAAGCAAGCTCCCTTTAAAATACCCAAGTTGGAAAACAGGATGTGATTGAAAATGATTTAGCTTTCTTTGCACACACCACTGATAATAAATATTCCATTTCTGTGGATAAATGATCATTGGCAGCCTATGGAGAGATTTAGTTAAGTGCACAGAAACCTCAGAATTTAAATACTTATAATGAGCATAGGACCACATACATTCCAAACATAAAGATTTAGTTTCCAAACATCTGAATGTAGAATGTTTAATCAAGACTGTCTCAACAGAGACTTCTGATGTGGAAGAAAGAGAGAGGTGAACATTTCTGCAACCTGAAAGGGGTTGTTTGAACATCACTTGGTTATTTAAAAAACACACCCAAATGGGCAAAATAATTTTTATCTTACATTTCCACATTTCCATTGCATAATCAAGAACCTTCAAAATAAATATCAGAAGTTTTTAAGGTAAATATTTGTATCTTATTTCCCATTTTCTCTCGCATATCAGTAATCCTAATTACTATCATCAGTGTAAAGTGCAATGAAATGTTTCAAGTTAAGGAACTTAAATATATACATATCTTTTATATCTTTGTGGAATAACCTTAAAATACATTCTTTGATCATATGCATGATTTCATGCATTTACCTTTACACTTATAGTATATTTTTAATGTTTTATTTTACCTTTCCTGTGCTTTGCTATTTATGTTGACACACTTCAATGGGTACTCACAGGCCATTTAACATTATCACTTGCAGAAATAGTTTAGTTTTTGGCAAAATGTTTTAACTAAGGTAATCCTTGTATCGTGACATAAAACTTGCATATTGGCATTATGGAGATAGAGAGAGAAAATCATTGAATCTTTCAAATTTTAATTATAAAACAGAAATAATCCATAACAACCATAAATGTTCAAGCAATAAATAGAACACATTAACATGAAACAAAATAAGCTGCACATTTTTAAAAGAGAATCCTAGGGTACAAGCTACGATGTGGCATTATAACATGTATCCTAGGTTTTGGAGATGACTGCAGAAATAGGACCCACATTATAAGGATACACCCTCTATCAGCTAATCTCACATAAGAAAATTAGAAATTAGAAGAGTGAGATGTGGGTGCTCAAGCCCACAATGTCCCACATCTATATCACCCTTCACTGCCTGCAGACAGTTGTGGGAAGCTGACTGCTCTCCAAAGTTAAAATAAGAATAAGAGAAACATAAAAAGATGAAAAATAAATAAATAAAATAAAATAAAAAAATAAGGAAAATAAGGTGTTACCATTTCGGGGTACGCAAGATAAAACTTACCTCTTGAAGTTAGCATTCCTGTCCCCAGTATAGTAGAGGCACTAATTAACACAACATTAGTAAAGTGATAGTTTCGCAAACGCAAACTAACATGGCAGGGGTTTAGTTTAGAGAGAGAGAAATCAGAAGAACTCTCTCTCCAACTGGGATGTTCAGGAATGTGGTTCCTCTTCGTCCCCTCACGTGAGAAATTGTTAAAATATCCATGGAGTTTTTCCTTTACATTTATATTGATATTTTTTAAGGTGGAGTGGGGTATTTGTTAGTGACAGGAAAGACGGGAGAACTGGACGAGAGCAGCATAAGTGAAGTAAGCCAGACCTTGGCCTGAGGACGGAGTACACTGGCAGCTGGCGAATTGATTTAAAATTTACAATTTACTGCAGCTGGATAACTTGCGACTGAGTAAACAGCCCTTTTCAGAATGTGGCTGGGACCTATAGATCCAATATGCATGAGATTTTCTGTGTAGGGAATACCCTGAGAAAAACCAGTTTCACGGCCTGAGCACCAAAAATTCTACACAGACCATGCCTGGAAAAGCTGGGAAGAAACATAGGAGAAAAAAAATTAAAAAATAAAAATAAAAAAGAACTGATGAACTGTGATGGTGGTATACATGGAAACTGTTAGCTGCAGTCTTGTAGATCATGAACTTGTTTTTACACTTGAAGCCCATTGGTGCAAGTGAAAAACGTGGTCTCGGTGGTGGAACAACTGGTTGTTCTTTGGTGAGTTGTTTTTCGTTGGTCTGTGATGCTTTGTTTCTTCTTGTGATTTTGGTTTGAGTTTTCTGCATAGAGGTAGTTTGTTTTTCGATTTGAACTGTCGCGTCGATGGTTATCTTGGTAATGGTTTGAGTTTGGCTGATTGTTGAATTCTGTGGAACTGGGATTGAAGTCTGGCATAATCTGTTCTCTTTCTTTCTTTGGTTGCTGAAACTTGGTGTGTTGCTAGCAGAGGGAGTTGAGATCTTCTGGGTTGAGTTACCTGTGTCTTCGTGTTTCTTCTGGTCAGATCTGGACTCAGCAGTATTTTTGTAGTTTCTTGTTGGAAGTTGTCCATTGGTTGTTTCTGATGTCTGGGTGCTTTGCTTGACCAAGTGTTGAATGGTCGTCGATGTGGCCGTTCGGCTCGGGTGATAGCTTACCGTGATTATCATGCTTTTATATGCGACTCAAAGTGTACATCCGCATAAAGTGGTTCCAAGTTCTTAGTTTATTTTTTACTAAAAATAATTTTTAGAAGAATTTCTCTGATTTTACTTGCTTTGTAATAATTTAACACATTTTTGTATTTATTACACAATAATTTTATTTGAGATTTCTTTATTAAATCCATTAATTATTAATTTTTGTATCAGT
Organism: Carcinoscorpius rotundicauda; assembly: GCA_011833715.1. NCBI lineage: Eukaryota > Metazoa > Arthropoda > Merostomata > Xiphosura > Limulidae > Carcinoscorpius > Carcinoscorpius rotundicauda. The sequence continues at coordinate 125,421,923 of CM022392.1, forward strand.
ATATGAACATTATAAATAAAATATTGTAATTTATTACAAATTATACAATACCTCAACAACTGCAAAGTTATAATGTTTATAATAAATGGGTTTGGCATATAAGGAGACTAAACCATTAATTGGAATATCAAATTCTTTTCTTTTATCAAAAATATTTATATTGATATCCTTCATATCAATTATTTTAACTTCTAAATCAAAATAATACATATCTGTATTAGAAATTGATTAGTTCTTTAATCTTATTTGTTCAGCTGATTAAATGGTAAATCTGTATGGTAGTTTTTAAATTTATGTGGGATAACTTTATTTTCATTTTTTAAGTATATGTAACTTCCATTCTAAAAACCGTATATGTGGATGAGCTTCAATATATTTAAGTTTTAAAATATACTCAATATTTTTAAGATATTTTAGAATATTATTTTTGTTACATTTTGTTGCTGTTCTGTATTTAGCTCCTTTTTTGATTATTTCATGTAATATTTTGTCCTTTTTAATATCTAAATTACCAGTAATAATATGTTTGTGAAAAGTATCAACAAATAAACTATTTTCACATTCATAAGGTAAATTATTAACATCACCAACATTTAAGTTAGCCAAAAAAAATTATAATTATGTATTAATGGACCACTTGTAACTTCATATTTATAACTGGCAGTTGGCCTTAAGTTTTTACAAGGAAAAAGATTATTGTTTATAGACTGATGAATAATTTTATAAAGCTGTAAGTCACTGAATACTTTATTTCTAAAATTAATTAACAAATATGAAGGTTTTACTTTCTGTTTCTCAATTTTCAAAACTTGAAACATCATTAACTTTAAATCAATATTTTATAATGTCTACAAGTAAGTGTTTTGCATGATCATTTTGAGTTATATTTATTTATTACATTAATTAATACTTTTATTTTCGGAAAATTTGGTTCATGAATCTTTTCAAAAGTAGTTTATGTATACTAATGCTAGTATAAAAACTATTATCTAAATAACTACACAATTCTGAAAAATTAACCCATTTTACTTTATTTCCTTTTCCTCTAGTTTTCTTATTTTTCTGAAAAAAGTTATCTACCAAGAAAAAATTAGCAATACAATAATCATTACTCAAATTAAAAGCAGTAGAACTGTTGAAATCTTGGTTTAATCCATAATAATATAATGCTTTTATTTTTAAAATGTAAAAGATTTCTCTTTGAAATCTATTGGTGTCTTCATTAACTATTTCTAATATATTTATCTTAACAAATATTAAAGGATGAATTCTGAAGTGTTTCAATTATACAGAATTCATCAAACTGTTTTTGAGATTATGTAAATTTATGTGTATGTAATGGGTTAGAATTTTTATCCATATATTCAGTATTACATTTAGTACATGTTAATAAATAAGTTATTTTTTTTATTTCACAAAATGGATTATAAGTAATAGGATAAAAGGGGTTTAGAGCAGGACATGCAAGATATCTTTTGCTATTACATTTTATTACATTTGCAGCAACACAATTACCATAACCAGCTTGCTAGGCTAAATTATAATTTCAATTTAATATGTCACTAGTAAAGGCTGTTATACTTAACTTCATGAGATTTGAACAATGCAACAAATGGTGCAACATAGTCAGCAACCATACAAATGCATTGAATAAATTTTAATGAAAATAAATAATGACATCCAAATAAAGCTAAATGAATAAACAGTCCTTCATGATTTTGTTTATTCATTTAGGTTCATTTGGATGTAATTATTTAATTTCACTCTCTCTCTCTCTCTCTCTCTCTATTTATATATATACACACACACACACAAAGAGAGAAAAAATTCATTAAAAACTTTTGAAATATGCTCTATATTACATTAAACTGTTTGGAAATAAGAAATTAAGTACAATCATGCTTATTACACACTTCAGGAAGCCCTCAGGGTGCAAACAACATATCTTACTTTGAAGTATTTAATGCTCTATCAAAACACATATGGAATATTACAGGTAGTACTTAACACAATTTGTGAATTAGTTAAATAATTATTTTTGTATTTGAGATATTCAATTCATAAAACGTGTACATATGTGAAACATTTCCCAGTTCTTGAAATTATCAAATGACACACCAATCTTACCCTTTGGACAATGACCAGTACATTTTTTACAGCTGTGTCTATCATTGTCAGCTTCTATGTAACCTGCAGGGCAGTCTTGCATACAACTCTGAAGACTAGCAATGGGTTTCCAATGAATTATTTTACCCTTTGTCAGTCTTGTTGTGATATTCCGACAAGTATCCTCATTAATGCACCGCCATCCCATATACTATAAATGTAAAACATACTTATGTATTAAAGATAAAAAATACTAAAAACATTCACATCTATTTTTTTGTTTCTCTTGAGAGAATAAATAACTGATTTTAAAACTTATTCCATATAGTGAATGAAATATTATGATAAACATTTAAAACACTAGAATGTTTGCAATTCTGGAGTAGTGTAATAATTATTTTTATTGTATGCCAGTGTTCATAAATAGTTTAAAACTATGAGTTGTTTTTGTAAGACTCAAAGCAAAGATAATATACTTTCATATTGTAAAACCTTCACACAAAACTTTTTACAAGAACACACAAAAATATAAATATCCAGTCAATTTCAACTTGACTGATATTCCTTGTCATATTTCTTTTGATAGTTCATTATGACAAATGCAATAATTACCACATCCTGCAACAAATCACAGAAACACAAAATTAAAAGACTGATCAGTTACCCAGAATATGAACTTTCAAAATGGCATAGTTTAGGTTAAGTAACAATGTTCATCATCAAGACAAATTTAACTTTTTTTAAATACAGCTTCTTTACAATAAATAATGAGTTATTTTATTTATACGACTTTCTTTTATATGATAACCCTATCAATAATATTCAATAAATAAGGGCCTCACAACTCTTCAAAGGGTTAAAAATCCTCAAACCTTTCTGGGCTGCTGAACACTTTTCAGGTGTCAGATCATATTATCTTACCAAATTTCAAAGTTAAATAAAAGTAATAAAATTTAGCTCTCTTTCTAAATTGTCCTGCAATTGAAATAATTTGTAGCAAGTACTTCATGTAATTTCAAAAGAAATTTTTTTTAAATGTTGAAACATATTTATTCGTTAACTGTAATTTAATTTTATATATTCATAAAGGTTAACTCTCTCTGTAAAAGCTCAGTCATTTTGACCAACCCTGCAACCACCACATAATCACAGAAATATACTTACAAATTTTAATGAAGTGTATATTCACAAAATGTGGCAAACTGTTAGTAAGCATTACAGGTTCCTTTGTACACAAACACAGAAAAAAATATTTTTCTATAGATATGGTAAATATGTGAATTCAACAAGTGGCTCAAGCTTATGGCTAGTTATTGTCCAAGGTGATTTTCACATTAAAATGAAAAATACTTTTCCATCTTACAGTTTTCAAAAGTTATTTGTATAACCTAAATCATTATCAAATTGATTTCAATAAACTCTGAAACAATTTACACCTGTTTTAATTTGTTTCATTATTCTATTAGATATGTCTAATTGGTAATGATGCAATAAAAACAGTAAATCAAATGCCAAATACTTAGCTCAAGTTACAGCACTAAATGACATAATGCATTAGATACTCATAAGCAAACAACATGAAGAAAATTTGAAATTACTGCTTGGCCTAGTAAATTTCTAACTTAACATTTTAGTTGCTTTCATAACAATAAACAAAAAATTGACACAAAAATTAAGAAATTTAACACTTCTGAGTGGCTTCTTACTGTTTTACTGACAGTCTTCTGATGAAACTTAACATCTGTACCTTGATACTACCAGTAATTACAATAAATTTTATTTATTTGAAATACACATTTAAGAAGACAAAATAAACAAGCAAAATGCAAATGGTGTCTTATAACTATAATAACATTATGCAACAAAATTTTTACTTTTTCTTGTTCCTGGGCAGGAAGTGTTATTTCCCAATTGCTTATGCCTAAAGTAAATGGAAAAGACCTATTTTCCTCTTCAAACTTTCCTTTTGTGACCCAAATAATGAAATTTTGAAATTTACTCATTTTCTAGAACATTCCAGGTAGATTCAGTGCTGAGTAGCTTATAGAAAATTTTGTTGAACTTATAAAAATTTTCAAGAACTTTCTAGAATGTTGTAAAACTTACGAGAATTTTCTAGAACTTTCCAAAGTAATATATATACAGAAGCTCACCACTTCAGTTTAGTCCTAGCTGCCATGAACCTATTTGATTTTATCAGAGATGGCATCAAGAAACTGCAAGCATTCTCCACATGCATTCAGAAGCCTCAAAGCTACACTGCTCCATAATAGGAATAAATATCTGTATCTTCCCCTGGCTCATTCAGTGCACCTCAAAAAGGAATACAACAGCATCAAGATCTTGTTAGAAGCCTTGAAGTATGAGGAGTATCACTGGGAGGTTATCAAAGACTTTAAAATGGTGACATTCCTGATGGGTCTCCAAAGAGGTTTTACCAAGTTTACCTGTTATCTTTGCCTTTGGAACAGGGGGCACACTGCAGTGCACAATAGGAAGTACTGTCCGCAATGGACCATGTCGTCTGTGGAGAAGTACAATGTCAAATGTGAGCCACTAGTGGACCTTCAGAAGGTGTTGTTCCCACCATTGCATGTAAAATTGGGTCTTATGAAACAATTTGTTGCAGCTCTTGATAAGGAGTTTGCAGCCTTTAAGTACCTTTAAGACTTCCTCCTTAAGATGTCTGAAGCAAAGGTCAAAGCTGATGTCTTCATCAGACCACAAATAAAGAAGAACCTGGAGTGCACAGAATTCCCCAAGAAGCTCAGTAGGAAGGGGAAAAAAGATTGGGGCAGCTTTGTCGCAATGGTTTGAGGCTTCTTGGGCAATCACAAAGCCAAATATTATGTGGAACCAGTTGAGACTCTGGTGATGAAATATGACAAAATTGGCTGCAGGATGTCTCTGAAAGTCTATATCCATGATGCTCATCTTGAAAAATTCAAATAGAACATGGGAGCATACTCAGAGAAACAAGGCGAGTGCTTCCATGAAGATATACTGGACTTTGAACACCACTACCAAGGAGTGTATGACAAAAACATGATGAGAAACCATATTAGGGGGTTGATAGGTGAAAGTGATTTAAACTGTTTTATTTTGACCTTATGTAAATGAAAATGTGTAAATTTGTTTGTTTTCACATAGAAAATAGGTTAATTTCTAAATTTCATTATCCAGGTCACAAAAGCAAAGTTTGATGGGAATAATTTCCATTTTCTGTACTTTTACAACACAAGCAATTAAGAAATAACACATACTATCCAGGAACAAAATTTAAACAAGTTCCCAACTGGTGCATAAGTTTTTTGAAATAATTCCCTTAAACTTTTTAAACTGATTTTTGCAATAGCAATTTAAAAATTGTTGTCAAAATATCTAAAAATCTTTGCTGAGAACAAATAAGCTAGCATTATACACCATTCAATACATTAAAAATTTGTCTTTCTATTGGTTATATGTGTTGCAACAACAGGGAATTACTGGTTATTTGTCAAAAGAAAGGATCTAGCAAAAGGAAGTAACAAGAGGGGATTAACTTTCTGGTTTCTATTTCCATAAATGAAAATTTAAAGTTATAAAAATTAAGCTATTCCTGGTAATAGTTACAGTATAATGACTAATTTGCATTAAACCTACAACAATGAGAAATTATTTAAATCTTCCCTTTGTAATTGAGACAACTTATACAACACTAAAATCTGATTTACGGGCTATTTTTATGATGTGAAGTTCATTTTTATACACAGATAATAAAGTTTAATTAAATCTGGAATGTAATTCCATAAACAGTCATAACATGCACAGTTTTTCCTATTCACATCAAGAAGTTTAACTGACGTTTTAAGTCACCAACTGCCAAGTAAAGCAACATTTTAGTATTTTCCAGAACAACTGTTCAGGGGTTAAAAATTAATTGATAAACTTTAAGAAAATAATAAATAAAAGCCAAAAAAGTCAGTAGGTGAATAAACAAGCTCATGAGACACCCAAAAATGTTCTTCCAAGCAGCACAGTGAATTATTAGTTACAATTTACAATTACCTTTGTTTCTGCACTGGAAAACTTTATTTCTCTTACTAAACTTATGCAAAAAATATGTCACTGCATAAATTTTATTTTCCAACAGATAAGCCTATAAAACATATAATATGCTTCAATTAAAAATATATATATCTTAAAAATAATTACAAATACTAATGCATTAATTTTCCCATTATAATCTATTAGAAGTATCTACTTATGTTTCAACCAACCTGGTATGTTTCAATAGGACATTTCTCATAGCACTTATTATTGTACACAACATGTCTACAGCTTCTACATCCCCTTGGAGAATCATTGACACTGCAACCTCCAAGACATTCCTTATGACAACAGAACCCATTCTTATCACAGGTTTTATTAGCACTTTGACATTCTAAATGGCAAACTACAGAGAGGAACAGAAAAAATATTGCTTGAAAATTCTGTAGCTACACAGTTAACAAATATAAATTGTCATGTGTTGACATATACATTCTAGTAAACCAAATCACCTTTTCATTATATATGTATAAGTGCTACATTGGTTTAATTTTACCACAGAGTCATCTCAGTTGTTAACAGTTTTATCTGAAATACATCAAAGCTTATTTGAAAATCTCTGCTTATAAAACCTCTGCTCTTAAGGCTGGGCAATTTAACTCTCTCTACACTAGTCATTAGCCAAAAGACATGTCATCGTGTTTGTTGTCTTGCATTCAAAATTTTATTAAACTACTATTTTTAAGAATTTATCTCAGTAAGTTTGGTATTAAACTGTAGATTATAATCCAAATTTTATTATTATACATTTTTTCATATTTACTTTTAAATTTAAAAATTAAACAAGCACACCTATACAGTAATTTGTGTTTGCATGGTATATTGAATGCAGCATTAGTTCAAATTATATTTTAATCATGTCAATACAAACTCGATAGTTTTGTATGAATTAGGAACTAAAATTACCAATATTGAAAAACAAGAATATAAAATAATGATCTTCCATCTTTTCTATTTGCTGATATCATTCATGTACAGAATCAAAAACAGTGGCCCTACTCACCTATTTCCACTTTTTAAACTAGGGAAAATATTTACATTTCTAATTCATATTTTAGAGTTTGTTTAATGTTAAGTGCTCAATCCATATAAAGTAAAACATGAAAAGTACAAAAGAACTTTTTAGCATGTTGCAACTATACACATTTGTACATGACGAATTTCTGGTTTGTGATTGTCGTTATCAGTCAATTGAAGAATTTGTTTGCCTACAGTTAAGCACAAATCTACACAATAATCTAGATGTGCTCTGCAGTGCAAGTCTGCAGACTTACCACTCATTACTTATCATTCTCAATTATCATTTTGTCACTGCGCTTATCACAGTTTATTTTTCACTTATCAGTCCTTTTTTTCATTTTGCATATTAATTCTTTACAAATTGATGGGGTATCACTGATAAACTTTGATTCTATCATTCTTACAGTGGAAAAAAATGCATCAAACTGAATAAATTGTAACTACTTTAAAAGAAATTCACATAAAGTGATTTCCTTTTCCATTATCTTTTATGCTGCGAAACTTCACCTCAGAATTTAATTTTTTTTTATTGCTGAACAGAATTAATTTCATATATTCACTCATATTCATCTTGACTGCTACGAGTTAAAATATTCCTTTTCATGCTTTTTCATCAATTACATTTACGTCACATAAAAAATTCAAGGAAATTGAGAAAGATTTATCAGCAACCTATGACTTGATCTTTCACAATGGTGTCACAATTACCTTTACCAAACTGCATATGTGGAAATTTTATAAACTTCATATTAACCCATTCACTGTTGGTGATATAATATATGGCCTCTAAATGTTTTTCTGTTTATTACATCATCCGAGCATAGTCAAAGCTGTCTAGTAAATCTATAAGATAACTGGATTTTACTCAGTTTTGACAGCACTTGCTGTCATGACAGTGAGATGTTATACAGAACTCTCTGACATTTTGAGGGTAACTGTTACACAGAAGGTAGAAACAACTGACATACTGTGTGACAACATAAAGCAGAATGGATAATATTACCATCAACACTTACAATTCAACACTTCATGCAGAAATTTTAAAATAAAGATCCACACATGTACCAGCAGCAGTGAAAAAAATAATTTAAAAGCTATACATGTACCAGCTTCAGTGACTGGATTAAACAGGTGGTAGGAAACAAATAGTATGCCTTCATATCATGGAGTGAACAATATCTGCCACAGAAATGTTCAACATGTGGTTGTCCAAAAATATGACTTAAAATTGAGGAAAGTAAGCTCAAAGATCCAGTTTAAACACACAGTGTTTTGAGAGCTAACATTTTCCTGAAATGAAAATTTATTTCCCGTAAATACTTACCTCTTCTCACAAAAAGTTTTCTCAACTACTCCTGTCCTCTCTCAGCACAAATTTTTCACCTGCAACATCCAATTCTCTCTGCATATAAATGTATGAATGACCATGCAGCAACCCTCCACAACAGAAATGCAATACTACCATACTACCCTCTCATGACAAACAGTGTACATGTTAATTTCAAGATTGATCATGAAAAAATCAACCAATATACCAAAAATGGTGAAGACTGGTGAAAATTTAAGAAGAGATAAGTACCATTGGAAATGCATTTTCAGTTTAGGAAAATATTAAATTCTGAGCCAGGTATATTTTCCACCTATCAGAAATGTTACCAAAACATAAAGAGTAGAAATAGGGAGAGGCCTCAAAACGTTATCAGCAGGAAAAGGGCCTTCAAATATCAAATGGCTAGGACACAACTGGCTATAAAGGGAAGTTTGACTTCAACCAATGCCTGTTGGTATCTGGAATTGTACATCAGCTCTTCATTAAGAAGAAAATCCTCTACCTTTCAGCTCAAAAACAGGTACTGGGAGGGTAGATCAACTTAGTACCAAAATTCCATCTTTGCATGTGTGCATTTCCAACACAACTAACAACTGATGTACTGGAAACTAACATCCAGTAGATGGTAGGAAGCTTAAAAAGCTCAAGAGGCATTCACCCCTGGTCAAAAACCTAGCAGCATTGGAAATATATCATCAAGTATCCAGAATGAACAAAGAACCCAGCCCTACACATGCCTCATCCACCTTCCAACCAATACCAGATCCAACCAGAACAGAAATCTGGCTGAAGGTATGAACACAGACCACAAATTGGGGTTGCATCTCCAGTCCAAAGTGTGGAAGCATTGGGAATTTAACATCAAGTTCATGGCAGGAAGAAGGTATCAACCAAACACATAAGAGAACTTATGTAGTTGGACAATCTCCAATCATCATATGCTCCACTGGGAACCAACATGCAGAGGATGATAGGAAGAAGAAATGTCTCAGCTAAAGGAGCAAACTATGATACACACACACACACACACACACACACACACACACACACACTGTAGAGCTTTACAACCACCATCTGGCTGTACATAGAATTGTACACCAGGCCTGTAGTAGTAAGGGCATTACATCATCAACATGAACAGAATGCCACTGCCCTACTCTTATAATGAGAAGTGTTATGTACCTTCAGGAGGAGAGCCCTCCAGGGTCCATCACCCTAGTAACAAGATACTGGTAACTGACAAAAATTCCCTACTCTACAAACAAAAAGGAGGAAAGTGTATTAGAGAGTGCAGAGAACTGCAGCATCTGAAACAGTGAACTGAGTGACTACAATACCCTTTTTTGAAAAGCAGAGCTACTACATTGATGGAGTCCAATACACTGCAGCATCTAGAACTGTACATTAGATCTGTGGTAGGTAGAGTTTCAATGCCACAAAACATCTAAAATGGATAGGCAGTAATCCCTGTCTGCTTTACCTATGTTTATGTCCATGAGTGTACTGCCTGGGATGAACATATTTATGAAGCAAAAGACCACAAGATATATCTACAATTGGTCCTATAGAACATCCTTTCTCAATGATATACATAACATAATCCTGTGACATTTTTTATCATCTTAAGTATGATTCTTGATATCAATGCACAGATAACACACTGAACAGAGTCTATTACACCAACACCTGGTCACATCTGGAATGGTACATCTAGTCCAAGAAATTCATTGTCATAGTCATTTAGCGTGACCACAGGTTGTACAGTATGGATTTAATACTAAATATACATGGTCAGGTATCACTCACCATAGCACAATATGTGACAAAAGGCTACATATGAAAGAAATATAAAAACAAACCCTAATGATGTCCTCCCAGGAAAGACAGAAAAGGCCTCCCAGGGACATGGTAAGTTGATGGCTATGATGTGAAGAAACAAGTAAAAGACAACATCATGTCAAACTGCCAAATTCACATCTACCTGTTTTGGCACACTTAGGTGATGGTATAAAAGAACAGTCATCAAGTTATACAGAATGTTGCCAGAAATTATACAATTTTCAACAGATTATAGCAGTCATGTCATCACCCAATAATTGGGGTAAGAACTCCCAAAGTTCACTCGAATAAGGGGAAATAAAATTTAGTGGAAAGTCTATAAGAACATCAACACCAGAGATCCTTTACTGTTTATCTCAAAAGGGTTTTAGTGAGTTATATCCAAAGGTTAATTAAACTACTTTTTATTTTATAGCAATTAGAAAAACATAAAATTGTAGCTAATAATCTGTATTTTAACAGTATGCAAGTTTTAAGTCCTCAATTTTATAAGGTCAATATTAAAAAAAAATTTCTAATTTCCCATAGTGTGAGACCCAACATTTTCTCTCAACGTTCTCTCTCTCTCTCTCTCTCTAATTTATTCACCACCCCTCCAATAAGTATGGCCTTTAATGTAAATTATTCACCATAAAATCCTCATTGTTCAGACAAACCATAATTTTTGTAACCTTAAATCTTAACTGATTACTGAGCCATCAAACATAACCACAAATCTCTTGACACACCCATCTGTTACTTCCTCTCTTTCAAGATTTATAAATAGTTTTCTCATATGTTTGATACTATATTATGTATAATCAATGAAAAGCCAGGATTTTCATCTATCAAAAGATTCTGTACTATTACTATTTTGTTTTCTTTCAGTACAAACTTTGCTCCCATGGGAAAGATAACTTCAATGAATTTGTAACAGTTCATGTCATATAGTTAGAAAGCAAAAAAATATGATAGTTAAGGGAAATTGCTTTTTGCATATTACTATTCTATGTTTTTGGTGCATTATATAATTAAATAAAACTTATTTAGTGCATTAATACCATCAGTATAAAAAAAATAATAGGGTTAAGTGTCCCTGATAACTGACAGAAAAAAACAGGGTAAGTACTTTACTCCTTGTTTTTTTGTGTTTATTCTTTATTATTTTAAAAAACAGTAAACTCTTCAAGTTAGTTATGGTTTAAGTAAAATTAAAAGAATAATATAATAAAAATGTTTCAAAAGGTAAGCTAGCTGTGTGGAATAGCTTGTTGATAAAGTCATTCAATAATACACCATGAGTTCCAATTACCCAAGTGATTTACAACATATAATGGTACAAATAGTAGTTAGACAAATTTAAAAGGGCAATAAAGTAATAACATTAAAGCATAGATAAGTGCATACTGTTACAAGTTAAAAGCCACTTAGAATAAACAAATGTAGTTTCCTGTTTCAATCTGAAGTCATGTTAGAAAGAAAGAGAGAAAAAAAAGATAATTTAGATTTATTTCAATTTTGGGGTTTTACAAGGTTGATCAAATTGACCAAACTTTACAGATCATGCAAATGAAATCTGACATTTTTTTAAATGGCAAAAAGTGTTTTTAATCTTAGCATGACAAATCACTTTACATGTGGTATAATAAAAAGCACTCTCTATTTTCACTGACAAATATTTTCAGTTTATTGAAAATAATTCACTAAAAGATATTTTTGTATATGAAACACTTATAATATTTACTGAAAATTTACCAAATTTTATACATGTACAAGTTAGTATCATTAAACCTACAGAAACTTTACACAATTATAAAGAAGTCGTGGTAACTTGAAATTGTCCAAGCCCATGTTGACAGTAATCAGATGGAAATGATAATTCACATAAAATATGGAATTATAAAAAATGCATCTTCAAGCATGGAAATAATAGATCAAATTATGGTGTTCTATGCTATGATAAACTGGAATACATAACAATCACATAACTTTCTTAAAATGCCTTTTTAAATAAGCAAAGAAAAAACAGGAGTATTCACCAAATTAGCAAATGCTTAGCAAAAAGAGCTTCTTATTAATTTTATCATTAAACTTAGTACCTACATGAAGAAAATTGCCCATTTATGAAATATTACTTTAGTGAAAAAATATTAAGCATTAATTTTTTTTTATTATTTGTCATTCTTACTGCTACACAATACAATACATGAATCCCATTTTCAAAAAGATATAAATTTGCAGAAAACAATCTTGTATACATTTCAAATAATAAGCAGGCAATACTTAGTAATTTTATTTTGTTGCTACCAGTATAAAGAAGAGGACTACTTAAAAATGAAAACATATACATTTCTAAAAAATTAACAATAATTTTGCAATAAATATATTATTACAATGGATTCTCTTTGCAATTTTTTTTAAATTGCAATTTTAATAAATATCTCATTGCTATTGCAAATATGTATTTAGCTCGAATTGTTATAGGTTTAAGACTGATTCAATTATAAAATCACAAATAAGACACATTCTTCTACAATTTTGACTGTGTATCAAATTTTGATTGAGAAAAACCATTAAGGAAACATAATTTGCTTGCAATCTTTTCCTATCAGTGGTTGTAATAAATAAATAAAAAGTTTGACATTCTACAATAGGAATTCTACTGTACAATGATATTATTGAGAGAATTTTGCAGAAAAATCTAAAATTTTGAAACTATTTTATATCTCAAAATTAAATTACACATCCACTGTTATAAAAATGTTAATACAGAAAAACATTTGTATACCTTTTTGGCACCACTGAGAATTCCAGCATAATCGTTCAGAAATTGGCCCACTCCTAATGTTGAGAGGACAATGTGAATGACAGGCATTTGGACATTCTCTTGAAGGCTGATTGTGTTCAATGAAATGGCCTCCTTCACCAGATTTGGCAATAAGATTCCAATCAATACTTTTCACATAGCAAAGATTGGGATTTTTTTCTATCCGGACAGACCCTCGAACAATGTCTGTTAGACTTTTTAGCCCTATTTCTTGAAGCTGAAACACTTCATAAATAACTAAGGCATAGTTCTGAAACAACACATTGCCTCTTATCACTGTCAATTCTGGAAATAACTTCCCTATTGAAGTCATACCAAATGCACGATATAACAACAAGTAACCAGTTATTTCCCGGAGTTTAGGAAATGACAGATTTTCATAATTTTTGGAAGTTCCATTGTCAATCAAAACAATCTGAAGAAACCCTTCAACTACAGTGCAGTTTTCAATCTTCTTAAACTGTTCCACAGAGTTACGAATATCTACGTTCTGACAAACTGAAAAAATATACATATTTATGTGGCTATACATCTGCTTATTGTTACAAAACACATCTGCAATAACTATATATTAATGAAAGATAAATTGAGAAAATTATAGTCTCTTTTCAACTGTACTTTTACATCAGACAATCCCACTAAACCAGAAGCACAACCCCTGGATTATAAAAAAACAACTAAGAAGAGCTAACACATAGCAAATCTGAAAATCATACTTAAAATACAAAATCACAATACATAAAATAAATAATTTAACTAAAATCAAATTAGTGTTATTCAAACAACACTACGCCAATGCATAAGATATTAGAGTACTATAACACAACTGAAAAAAAACAAATAAGCAAGTCCTACACCTATCTCTTGGCAAGCAAGGTTCAACCTGGACCCATCTAAACCCCCTTTCCACACTCCCTCAGTACACCACCATGCCTCCACAAAGGTCATTATAAGACTTTCTGCTATTTATTCTTTGCTTTTAAATGCTGTACTATGATTTCATAATGTAACTAATTCTATGTGTGTGTATGCATGAGATAGGAAGTTTTCCACCCCATCTGAAACATAAAATCAAAAATATTTACACTGCAACTTTTTAAATATTTCAAACATATAAAACAAAGCAACAAAACATACCTTCTGGTTGTTGCTCTAAAGCAGACTGTCCTCTGTAAGATACACAAACAACATAAAGATACACAATACAAAATGAATTTCTCTGACAGTGAAAGGCCATACTTGTAACTGTGGCTATATCATGAATAAACTGCATGTCATATTATGCTTCTAATTACATTGGATATTGCACACCACAGTAAACAGATGCTGGCTGTAGCAAGAGTGTTCATATCAACCAACTTTCCTTCAAAAGAAAGAAAACAAAGGTAATGATATAGCTTGAAATACAAAATATTTATTTTTCAAATACAAAATATAAAATGCAGTAATTATCTACCTCTCTGTTCTCTAAAAGATCTACATAATCACATATTTCATTCTATCTCTTTATCATCAACATACTAGACATGAATCACAAACTAATGTAAAAAATAACTACAGATAGGTAGTACAATACAGATTAGAAACCTGAAATACAAGGATTACTTCTGTAACAACTCCTGTTAGATGCCAGCTGTATTCTTAAAGTTAAAAAGTTTGCTCAAAAGCCTAAAGTATGATATAGATTGTCAAATTACAAATTGCATATACATATAAATTATAAAGCTTTGAGCTGTATTATACATCCCTAAGATACATACATACATCTTATCTCACTCTTACTATTGGTAATTTTATACAAGAATAATTATCATCTTTACTGAAACACATTAATACTGAGGAATTAAGTTCCTATAAACTAATTACATAAACATGTATGCAACACATAACTGACTACTTGCATTGAAGATAAATGGAAAGAAGTTACTTCCTTCATTAACAAAAAAAACAACAGAAATAAAATTCCAATTGTCAAATGCCTGATTGTTACAACATTCATCTGTAAGTAGATTTTCAGGAGTTTAGCATAAAAATTAATTTAATTGCCATGTAATACAACATAACAATTTGTGTATGGGTTTGTTCATTCTAAAAATTATAATCAGTAAGAATCATTTGCTTGCTTGCTTGCTTACCAATTTTCTGAACAGTCCCTAAACTTTTAAGCAGCACACCATTCTAGTAAATTTAAATTTTAGTGTCCTTGAGGTTTTCAGATACATTCAAATTTTGAGAATTATGAAATTGTCAAGTTATAAACACTTTATTTAACAACACTAAATACTTAAAAAGTCAGACTAAATGTATGCTTTTTTTAACTTCCATATCAAGCAAAATTATATCCCTTTTTATATTTCTGTATCAAAATAAATGTTTATCAAGAGAAGCATTATTTGTGATTGAATTATTACAAATCTGAACCAACATGAGCTTTTCTAATTTTCCTATTTATTAAAAATTTTCATTTTTTTTCCATAAATTGAGATTATTGTGAAAACTTGTTTCTAGTTAAAAGAAATTCATATTAAAAACTTATAAACCAACTTCAGGTAAGCTAAAATATATAGAGTTAAATTTTATTTGATATGGAAAAAAAAAGGCAAACAATTAAAAAAAATTGAAAATCTTTTAACACACACACATATGCATACCCATAAAATCATAACTAATATAAAAGAAATACCAATTTCAGTTCTTGAAAGCACCATTTACTATGGGATTAAAAGGCTTCAACCTCCTGTTTTTAAAATCACACTGGTATTGTGAAATAACACTTGATAGATATAAAATGTTCTACCCTTTTATCAGTTATTTCTAAGTCAAGTTTTTTTCGTTTTTGAATTTCACACAAAACTATACGACAGCTATCTGCACTAGCCATACCTAATTTAGCACTGACAGTCTAGAAGAAAAGCAGCTATTCCTAATCACCCTTTATCAACTCTTGGTTACCCTTTTACCAACAAATAGTGAGATTCACTGTACATTACAATGCTTCTATGGCTGAAAGGATGAGCATGTTTGGTGTGTTAAGGATTCATATTTATGACCCTCTAGCATCCTAACCTTTTGTAGCTTCAAAAGTAAAGCCATTTAGTGGCATTACATTTTATGTTTCAGTGACTGCTGTTTCTCGTACACTTCCCAAAAATTACTCACATTATAAAATTATTTATAACGATGTTTTCAATAATTCAAACCCACTTATAGTTAACTTCTGAGTCTCAACTAAATAGTGTTCCTTAAGTCATACACTCATTCATAAAACAGTCGTATAATCAACTCTTCTTTAGGAAAAAAAATTGATTGACCACTTCATACTTTATGAAGCATTTAGTTTGAATATGCTTTGTATTTAAGTACTGGTGCTAAACCATTCAAAGAAGGATATAGTATGTGTTACTATTATTATTATTAACATTATTCACATCTGTATTACTTTATTTTCCAATCAATAAATTGAACGTTTGAAGGTTTTTGACACGTTTGTATTGTATTTTTAAAACACTGTAAACACAAAGTCTTTAAGTTTTAATCTTTTATTAAGAATTATGACTTTTATGACTATTAAACTAAAGGAATAAATACAAATATTAAATTAGGCTAACACACACATGTAACAGTATATTCCTGTTGCACCTACAACTAATTAGTTAGGCTTAGATAAACAATTTTTACGGCCAATTTAAATATACATTTGGGTAACTTTACTTGCCTTTCGGTAATGAAATTCTGCAGTACAAATACAAAAATACGGGGTTCATAAAAACAAGAGAACAGAAAACATTTAAGTATCACAAATGAAATATTTCTTAGCTTCTATTTAACTTTATAAAAGGTTACCAAAAATCTCGATGTAAAGCGTAGTACTAGTCGCATATCCAGCAACAATCATAAGATTCATAAACAATCATGTTGGAAATAACACGTTACACTTTTCCATTAGCATTTAGATTGCACTGCTAGAATTACGACGTTACTTAAAAGTTAAATTTACAAACATGATGATACTATTAATATTACTTAAACTTATATGTTTTTTTAATAAAAGTCTTACGTATTGAAAGCTTCGTTCATTCGACCTGTGCCGAAGAATATTCTGAACAAGTTTTTTCTTAGTATGTGGCGTTAAGAAGTTCATGACCTTTGAAAGTATGTTTGTTTTGAATATCGTGCAAAGCCACTTGAGGGCGATCTCCGCTAGCCGTCCATAATTTAGCAGTGTAAGACTAGAGAGAAGGCAGCTAATCGTCACCATCCACCGCCAACTCTTGGCCTACTTTCTTACCAACGAATAGTGACATTGACCAATCTCATTATAATGCCCCCATAACTGAGAGGGCGAGCACATTTGGTAAGATGGGGATATAAACCCGTGACTCTCGTATTGCGAGTCGAGCGCTTTTACCACATGGTCATGCTGTGCCGCTTTGAAAGAGCTTGTATTGTGCAAGCCTAAAGAAAAAGTGAAGTTTAAAATAAATTGCTGATAATAATAACTTATTAAACGAGATTCTCTTTCACTAAAAATTGAAGAATAGCAATATGTTAATTCAGCTACTAACTAAAAAATTTTCAATCATATACGAAGTGGGTTAGATCCGTATCGTTTTCACAAACATATCAGTGACTACATAGATTTTTAGAACCTTGAAGTTATAAATGCTGCGTAATTTATGCAGTTTTTCGAAAAGGTTAGTTGATAAGAGAAGTACTGGTATGATTCCAGAATCCTTGTTACACATCAGCCAAGACGTAAAAATTTAAAATGGTTGATGCAGCATATGTTTAGTAATCCATACTCAGAAAAAAATCATTTATTTATTTAAGTACATAAACACGTGTCCATGAGTCTTCTTGTTCAAGCTTTGAAGAAATTACAAAATATATATCTAAAAAACCGGAAAACTGTTATTACTAATAAACAATACTCAATAAAGGCACTACATAAATTAAACGGCTAATATATTTTCCAACGTAGTAAAGCTTTCTATCAAATTCAGGTTTAAGTTTTTAATTCAAAGTTACACAACATTCTATAGGCATTTTGACCAATGTCGGAAGTCGATCCCCGGATATTGCCTTTTAAATCTGTCAACCTATCGCTGACTCATTGTGGAATAACTGAGTAACCTATATCACTTTGAAGTGATAAGAATTATCTGTAACACCCTTTTTGTTTTTCATTTGGCTGTTGGTCGTGATGAAGATAAACCCACTTAAAGTAAAATTTATTCGCATTTTAATAAAAATAAAGTAAAGAACAATGTTTCGACCTTCTAAGGTCATCTTCAGGTTAACCCTAATACCCATACCAGCCGTTTTGAGAATACGTTCGGTTGTTTTTCTTGATGACGAGAAACCCACTTGAAATAAAAATGTACCTTAGAATGGCTGGTTTGGATATTTACACTTTTATTGATAATCAGATAATAACGTTTCGACCTTTTTGTCATATTGAAAAAAACAAGCAGAAAAATGGAAACTAGATTCAAAGAAAATAAACACCTTCACACGTTTTTGAACAATGCAAATCAAATAAACACAACATAACCATGGAAAACGCTGAGATACTAATGTACCTCAGAACGGCTGGTATGGGTGTTAACACTTTTACTGATAAAGACAGAACGACACTCAGATACTAAGTTGGGAAACAAATATAAACATAGGCAAAATCAAAGAAGTTCTACTTATACGGCAACTAAAACCAAAATTAAACCAATATAAAGGAACACCTTTACACCAAAACTAATTAACAAGCCAACACCCAACTGCAACGTCCCCTACAATCCCTACCCTTTTATACTCTCGTCCCTAAGACATGTGTCCGGCAACGGACAATTACAAACCTTGGAAGGTCAAAACGTTATTTTCTGCTTATCAATAGGTTCGGAATGGCCAGGTGGTGAAGGCACTCGACTCGTAATCCAAGGGACGTGAAATCAAATCCCCGTCACACCAAACATGCTTACTCCTTCAGCCGTGTGGGCATTATAATGTCACGGTCAATCCCACTATTCGTTGATAAAAGAGTAGCCCAAAAGTTGGCGGTGGGTGGTGATTACTAGATGCCTTCCCTCTAGTCTTACACTGCTAAATAGCGGCTAGCGCAGATAGTCCTCGTGTACCTTTGCGCAAAAAATAATAAAAATCTTATAAATAAAACTGTTAATACCAACAATAAACAGTTTTAATAAAAATGAATGCACTGTCAACTACTTTCTCGATACTGAGAAAGCATTCGACATTGTATGGCACAATGGTTCTCGGTTTCGTATGTATGAAATGGGACTACCGCATGGAATTATTCGCTGGTTATCCAACTTTTGGGAAAACAGAAAATGTAGAATAAACGTCGAAGGAACTTTTTCGGAGTTCTTCAGTCCAGAAGTTGGCGTCCCTCAAGGAGGGGTGGTTAGCCCTATTCTTTTCATCGTGTATGAAACTAGTATGCCACTCAAAGACCCAAACCATGGATACGCGTCACAGCTCACTGATGATGTTGCAGTTTGGAATAGTGCCCCTACACCAGAAACAGCAGCCACTAACTTACAACCTCAACTAAATAGATTATAGTCCGGCATGGCCAAGTGCGTAAGGCGTGCGACTCGTAATCCGAGGGTCGTGGGTTCGCGCCCGCGTCGCGCTAAACATGTTCGCCCTCCCAGCCGTGGAGACGTTATAATGTCACGATCAATCTCACTATTCGTTGGTAAAAAAGTAGCCCAAGAATTGGCGGTGGGTGGTGATGACTAGCTGCCTTCCCTCTAGTCTTACACTGCTAAATTAGAGACGGCTAGCACAGATAGCCCTCGAGTAGCTTTGTGCGAAATTACAAAACAAACAAAATAGATTATGTGAATACTGCGAAAAATATATAATTAAAATAAACACAGCGAAGTCACGATTAGAAATATTTTCAAAATCAACAAAACATCAAAACGTTCAACCCCAAACCTGCATGAACATAGAATTTCTCCAAACTGCTACATCTGCAAAACTTTTAGGGTTAACATATGATCCTGAACTTACATGGATATAACATGTAAAGGACATAAACACTAAAATTTGGCGAAGAATAAACCATGCTAAAAGTCTAACTGGTAAAAACTTCGGAACAACACCAGAAAACATCATTAAAATATACAAGACATACATTAGACCAGTAATAAACTATGCAGCTCCTGCATGAATCAATGTGAGTGAAAAACAAACACAAACCAAACTCCAAACATAACAGAATACAGAAATTACATCAGCATACAAAGTACCTAAAACCACTTCCTCAAAGTTCATGAACAATTACTCAAATACACAAACAATACCAGATAGACTTCCATATAGTACAACAAAATATTTTGATAAAAATTGGCGAAAAAATGAGCTGTTATGCGAACTAGACAGATATGGCATATAATGTGAAGAGAGATCTAAACACCTCTCCCCGCTAAATTTGTACATCAGATCTTTCAGAGAAAACCAAATTTTAAAATAATAATAATAAAATAATACTAAAATAAAACAGGCCACCTACGTTCTAGACTTATTAAAAATAATAATAATATTTTTTTAAAAAATGAAAGTTGTTGTTGTTGTTTTGAATTAAACACAAAGCTACACAATTGGCTATCTGTGCTCTGCCCACCACGGGTATCGAAACCCGGATTTTAGCGTGTAAGTCCGCAGACATACCGCTGAGCCACTGGGGGGCAAAAAAATGAAAGAACAACGTAAATGCACATTGCTATGAAAAGGACACATTAAAGTTATGATATTACTTAGGCCATTCAGCTGTATTTACTCGAAATATATTAATCAGGCCACTCCAACAAAGTAATGGAAGGAGGAAGAGGTCTAGTGTACCTGATCCTCCTGGGTATACAAAATATATATACCCAAACACCTAGAGAGAGAGAGTGTGTGTGTATTAATACCTATACCAGCCGTCCTAAGATACACATTTGATTGTTTTGTTTTCCAACTTCACTGAAATAACATATCGCACAGAAAAAGAAACGCTGTGAATTAACAAATTCGCAAACAACATACTTTTAAATACTTAACTGAAATATACATCTTATGCATATTTATTGATTCTGAGATCTAGAGCACGATATGTCAAAAACTGTAATAAAATCTCACCAAGCAGAATACTTTCCTGCGTGTTTCATGATTGGTTCATTATGAAATTAAAATTACGAGCATGTAAATGTAACATTTAATTTTTTAAATGTTTGCAATACGTCATTGGACGAAATACAGTACAAAAATTAACATTTCAGTAACAAAAACAGACAGCACACTGGATGATCGTTAGTTGTTAAAAACTAAATAGTAACAAGTCAAAAGTAAACAAAGAAATATAATAACGTGTACTACACTTAGTCTCACCATAATTTTCAAGCCTCAAACCGGGTCAGTTTTCAACTTTAACATAGGTACCGGCACTGGTATAATTTGTTGTTTGTTTTTCAATTTCGCACAAAACTACTCGAGTGCGCTCTGTGCTAGCAGTCCCTAATTTAGCAGTGTAAAACTAGAGGGAAGGCAGCTAGTCATCACCACCCACCGCCAACTCTTGGACTACTCTTTTACCAAGGATTGACCATCATATTATAACGCCCCCACGGCGGAAAGGGCGAACATGTTTGGCGCGACGGGGATGCGAATCCGCGATCCTCAAATTACGAGTCGCATGTCTTAACACACTGGTATAATAAAGAGGTGGTTTCATAACCTAACCCTCCTTAAGCTTTAGTGCTGCCCCCATCCAAGGAATACTGGTAATTTATATCTCTAACATTTAAATTCAGCAAAACAAAGAACGCCCCCCCCCCGCTAGTACAGTCGTATGTCTCCGGATGTACAACGCTAAAATCAGTGGTTTGATTCTCCTCGGTGGACTAAGAAATTATCTTCCTGGTTGGGGGTTGCGATAGGGCAGCGATTGTGGCCCTATGTTCCTAACGGAATCGAGTGACATTTGATTGATTGAAGGCAAGAAACATCAGAATTTCATTAGTTTTTCACTGAACATTTTTTTCTGTGAACATTCATATTTTTCACTTGAATGAACTTTCTTCTATAAAGCTTTATTAGTTTTTATTTTTCAAAGAACTCACTGCAACTCCAGTTAATATTGAGTTCACAATGCAACAGTCCTTTTACTGTTGATTCATTCATCAGACCTTTTTCTTTAAATCAAATGCCATTCATCACTGAAAACTCTCTTTCAACAGGGGCAGGAGTGCCTGGTAAAAAAAAAAAAAAAAAGAACTCCATAACTTGCCTGAGATTAGGTACAGAAATATTTTGATTTTTGGAGTGGTTGAAAATTTCTACCCATTTTTCTTCACAACCTATTTCTTTTGCTTTCCAATGGTCACATTTTGATGACCAAAAACATTCAGAGAGAAGTACTTCGTCAAAAAGATCATCAACATTGATTGCAGTATTTCCAAGCATTTGATCAATTTTTTCAGCAACTGCTTCTTTGTGAGGCCACACGAAAACATTTTTTTATCTAAACAAAGTAAGCCCCAAATGTTTTCCCACAGCTCAATATGACAGGCAGCAATCATAAAAACTGCTACTTTCCTTTCTAATCAAGGGGAATAAAGTTAATATCTCGTCTTACTTTCACGTTGGTTTTCAACTTATTGAGTTCTGCAAGAATATCACTTGCAGTTGCTTTTGTTTTCTCCATGGCTAAATTCATTTTGTTGAACAAGCCAAGTTGTCCATGAAAAACCATAGATACATTTCTCCAAATTTACTCTCAAAAAATCTTTTTATCAACAACGGGCACTGTTCTTATGAACAAAAGTATGATTTCAATCCTTAATAAATCTGGAGAATTCTCTCAACAACTCGTAACAAGGACAAAAATCGTGAATTTCTATATTGAAGAACCTTCTTATACTCAATTTATAAAAACTCACCATGGGAACTCACCAAACCACTTGCCATGGAAGTTAATATTTTGAGATTTTGCTTTCTGTCGTGGTATTAGTTGTGCGTTTGGATGATATGGCTTTCCACACTGTATCTGTGGAGTGTCAGATTTTTCATTACTGCACAAACTTGTTTCACAACTATTTGGTAATTCATGATGTGCAATAGTTGCACAAGCATTTTCAGACTCATCCTCTGATGAACATGGTATTTCCTCTGTATGGTAATTTTCTATTCCTTTGCTTGAGGTTGTTGTATTTTCTTCATCTGCATTGTCACTTGCAGTACTAGTAACAGGCTTGCAGAACTGTCTAATATCGAAAAGTTTCAGACGCTTGCTTGTCATAATTGTAATCTGTTTCCTAGATGACTCAATAGGCTAAAATACAGTCTTTATTGAAAAACTCTAACGTACAACGAACGAAAATAGAATAGAATGTAAGTAGGACTGAACAGTACAATGTATTTAAGTCAAACGCGCGAACCTCACAGTGACTATCGAACCGACTGACCGCCTGTGCAAGTTACAACACAAGTTATTGCAAGTTTCTTGAAAAATACTTAAACAATCACAAATATATTATATTCCTGTTCAAGCTCATCAAAAGACAAACACGTTGTGATATAATGTGTATAAACACGTCTGTAAAATAAAAACACCTAAACAAAAACTAGCAATATAATTCGAGTGGAGGCTTCAGCCCGTTAAAAAAGCTCCTTTTATGTTCTTATTATACAAGAAAATACAATATTTTTACTACCTATGATTTGTTTTTTGTTTGTTTAGAATTAAGCACAAAGCTACTCAATAGGCTATCTGTGCTCTGCTCACCACGAATATCGAAACCCGGTTTTTAGTGTGCAAGCCCACAGACATACCACTGTGCCACTGGGGGGCTACTACCTATGATAAGAGAATATATTGTTCTTTCACCATAAAGCACTAGCACTTTATTGGAGAGCCATGATAATCTGAAATTTCATTGATTAATGAGGGCCACAAATACAGGTCTAATGAGCCCTGTTGTAAAATAGAGGCTCAGGCTAAAGGGAGCGGAGGGGGTGATGTTGGGCGCGTTTGGATCCGAGCGGCCTGAACCTGTCGTTAACTGTACACTAAACGTACACTGTGATCAACGGCTTCGGCAGCTAAGGAGATTAAGGCTTTCGACAGTAAAACCGACTAGACATGCATGAGAACAAATGGCGTGGGAAAACCGCACAATATACAAATAAGATTGATGCAGCTACAAGCTACAAGCCTGCCAGATCTAGATCACAGGAGTTTACGCTTGAAAATAATATTTTCGAATTTCATGCTCTGTTCAATCTGTTGTTGTGAAAATTTTACTTAATCTTACGCTACGTACAAAATGTAGGTAGATTCTGTGATAGCCTTGCATGTATACTTAAGCATACTGACTGATACTTACGAACTATCACTTAGATCGAAAAGCTTAGAAGCACGCCTGTATTAAAGATGTACATTTTGGCTACTGAAAAAAGCCTACATTTAGGCCTAATTATGTAATCCGATTGGTAAAAACACGAGAATCACAAGAACAAACACATAATTTGTGGGCCTGTGACGCAGTAAAACAATTCAACAGACCAAACTATAGGGTAAGGATGATTGTATGCACCATACTCCTTCCTAAAATGAAGGGAGGAATATATACCCTGATCTCACCAGAATCTACGCCCCTGAGCCTAACTATACTAAAAGTAAACTGTATGGTACTTTAAGAGGAAAAAAGAGGGGGAAATAATAAAATACCCTTTAATATAGACTGAAATATTTCTAGTTACTGAAATAAATCAGCACGATGGCTATCAGAAAACATAAGAGCAACACTCTCAGCACATAACCACACTATTTCATGGGATTTCTACGAGGTCTTGTGCTCTTTAATAACTTGCTACCAGTATTACTGACAGGTGAAAACATGTTAATAACGATCAATGGTGTCAGCGAAATGACATTGGACTGTTTGATGATCTGAGTGAGAAATGCCATGTCCAATATCTAAAAATCCACTGAGATGGCAATATTTTTTAAAGTATTTAGCTAAAGAGTAGGTGTCTAGAGATTTTAAGTAAACCTGCTGACAAACCTGGCAAATTTTATTAGAATTGAAGATAACACTGCACAATTTTTTTGAAAAGTTTTTGCTGATTGTAACAGCTACCTGGTGGGTATGCACAAATACAATTTTGGTTTTGTTTCATCACGTAGGAACTCTGAGAAATAGACAGTTAACTGCTAACTGGCAGTAACGTATTTAATTGCATTTATGTTTTTGATACACTATTAAGTTTAACATAATTAAAAGTGCTTTGCTCCTGATTTTCGTTTGTATTCAATGTCTGGTGCATCACGTTGCAGTGTCAAACAGCAGTCAGCAAGCATTGACGAATTCCAGTTGCCCTGATATCGTTTTTCCATTGCAGCAATATCCTGGTGAAACCTTTCACCGTGTTCGTCACTGACAGCACCCAGATTTGAGGGAAGAAGTCCAAGTGTGAGTGGAGGAAATGAATCTTAAATGACATGTTGCACTTCATTGTTTTGTATGCTTTGAGAAGTTTGTCTACCAGCTGAATGTAATATGGAACACCGTAATTGCCAAGAAAATTGTCAACAACGTCTTTGAAGGCTTTCTAGGGAATCTTTTCCCAACTAACAGATGTTTGAACTGCTTGTCACTCATAACATGTCTGCTCTGAGGGCCAACAAAAATGCCCTCTTTGATCTTGACCTGTTATTCTTGGGAACATCTGTCTTAAATAACGAAATCCTTTTTTTCTTTGTTCATTGCTTTCACAAAATTCTTCACAAGTCCCAGTTTTATGCAAAGAGGAGGCAAAAAATCTTTGCCGTGTCAACAAGCAGTTCATGCACTACATTTTTCTGTCCTAGAACTAACATTTTATGGAGTAGCCAGCTCTGTCTAGAATAATGTGACTCTTTGGCACAACTGTCCCATTCACAGATAAAACAACAGTACTTTGTATAGCCAAGCTGTAGTCCC
This sequence comes from Carcinoscorpius rotundicauda, assembly GCA_011833715.1. Taxonomy (NCBI): domain Eukaryota; kingdom Metazoa; phylum Arthropoda; class Merostomata; order Xiphosura; family Limulidae; genus Carcinoscorpius; species Carcinoscorpius rotundicauda. The sequence continues at coordinate 125,448,102 of CM022392.1, forward strand.
AGTAACAGAGCAACGACTTTCAGATCTCCACAGATATTCCAGTTGTACTGGATGTGCTTCAGCAACATTTCCATGTTCTCATAGGTTTCTTTCACGTGTGCTGCATAGCCAACAGGCATTGAAGGGTGATTTGTCATTGTGTAACAGAACAGCTTTGAGGTTTAACATTGATGAATCAATAAAGAGACACCACTCTTGCTAGTCATGGTCACAACCCAAAGCAGAGAACAATCCTTCGATGTCAATAAAGAAACAGAGACTGTCAACTTGTGCAATGAATTTAGTTATATCATCTTGGCAGCTTCAAAAAACATAAATTTTTGTACCAGGTGACAGAAAACACCATTCCTGCAGTCTCAAATCCAGCAATTTGGCTTTGCTTTTGACAGACCCAAATCTCTGACCAGATTGTTTAATTCATGGTTCAAAATCTGGATCAATGTCACTGTCAGTTCCCTGCATTGCAGTTTCTTCATCTGGTTCGTCTGAGGTCCATTTCTCTGGTGGTTTCAGAATTGGAAGACTGTCATCATGTGGCACGGGTCTAAATGTTGAAGGCAGATTAGGTATTCAGTTGACTTCTTCTTTTTGCAGAGAAACCAGACACCTTAGTGAAACAGAAGTAACAGTGCGTCACATGGTCTGTTCTCGCCATATCATCGGGACAGCTCTCGGACATTCCTGGTCTTGATTACCAATTTTACAGCCAAAGTACAGATGATATGCTTTCTTCATAAAAGCAGTCATTGAGCATCTCTGATGAACAAGCATATACTCCCCACAAATATAGCAGAATGTATCATGGCTGTTATGACATTGACAAGACAAACTGACCAACACCAATCATCCTGTAAAACGTCTATAACATCCAACTAACTTGTTACAGTGCTACTGAGACAGTGTTATATTCTGTAACAATACATATTCACTATAAGATCTATATTAATCCAATGAGCAGCATCTGTGTATGCAAGCCACTTTTATAGTCTGCTGAGACGGTGTCAAGCTGGCTCCGACCTGCATGCTTCCACAGAACAGTTTCCAACCTGGCCTGATTTCATGCCCGGACATACCCAGACTGCACAAAACATTGTTCATAAGTCTCTTACAAAAAAGAAAAAGTTTTGGACATAAATATAGAAAAAAAACATTATAAAACTGAAGATTTTGATGAAACGGTACATGATGAGCAAATTTGAATATGATTTTCGTGAACAGTAGCCAAAAATTTATAAGGAACACCCAACAGTGTTCAAGAAGCAAAAACTTTGTTGTGCAGTGTAAATTGTAATAAATAGTGTGAAACTGTGAAGTAAATAAAAAACTTGTAAAGTCATTTATATATAATGAATTAAAAAAGAGTTATGAATTTCAGTTTCTACGGAGAGATGAAATATTCTGTTCACTTAGTGAAATAGCATATTGCCATGAGGAGTACCATTAATTGAGGTCATGATAAAAAAATGGCCTTACAATATCTAGAGCAAATTTTACTTAGACAGTAAGGATCACAATTCTCTTTTGGTGGTTAAGCTGTTTTCTGTGCTAAGTTCTTAAAAAAAGATCCACAATAAGTTTCACCTTGCCATTTTCTCTTGGTTTTATTATAGTATCGGACTGTACTTTGTTGTTACTACTCCTTTTAATTTGTATTTAATCATGTCTCTTCTCTTTTCATTCTTAGATCAGGTTGGCTTCTCTCTTCTTTAATACAGTTCCTTCCATAATGCTGAAATATATCTTGAATAATCTCTCATTAAGAGGACAAGAGATAAAAACTACGTAGAAAAATCAAAGACATAAGGCAAATAACTGCACCTGGAATTGTTAAATACTGGTCACTGACATTCAAAGATTGTGGTCTCGATAATATCGACAGCACAGAAACTGGTAGAGGTTGATGCAGCAGTTACATATGTATACATATGAAACATATTTTAAAGGAATTAAACATCCTCAAATGTATTTTTTTTAAGGAACATACTCGAGATTCTTGGAATAAATTCACCACTCATTTTCTCTTTTTCATCTAAAATTAGTGCTATAGTAATGCAAAAGGTCACACAGGTGTAGCAAATTCTTACAGATAAAATACTGAAGTCAAAGTATAAAAAAAAGAAAGAAAACCCAGACAAATATATATTTAAAACACTTCATGTTCTACAGTACAAGGGAGTTGTTTAAGAGGGAGACTAACCACAAGAGAAAAATTAATGTAGAATAATTAGAAAGATAAAACTTGGGTATATGATAATGAGGAAAGGGTAAAACTACAGTAAAACAAGTGAATATTGACTTTCTCAGGTCTGATACAAACTTCCACATCTAATGTTAAAATAAAATTACTTGGAGGCTACCAAAACTGCAATCAAAATATATATTCTCTCTGCAGTTGACCATTTAAAAAGTACACCAGTAGCAGTAATATCCCTGATCAAAGTGACTACCCCATAGTTACATCACAAGCAAGTTCTTTAACAAGTCAATTTACCTAAGACTAAACGTTTGAACACTATTTCAGCCAGATGTAGAATGCTAAACAATCATAATATAGATATGTAAAAGGTTTGTAGATGCATATTATATAAGTGTAAAGTTGGTGATAATTGCATGCTACAGTATATTACCTTAGTTCTGACGTTGACTATTTCTATCAAATCATATAAAAATCTTTCCTGTCAGTTGCTGTGTTGTAGAATGTGTAAAGATTTAACAGCATAAAATGTATCATTTCTTGCTCTCATATTAACATAATATTACAAATGTATAATTTATTCTGAGTATGTGAAGTTCTCACATACTATATGTTCATGAAAGTTCTTAAACTGAGTTCATTCTAACTATTTTTATTCATTTGTCACTCTGTTAAGATCACATTTATTCTATTCACAGCTGTAATCCTGCATTTTGTAGAAGAATGTAGACAGTAGTATCCTTCAGTGTATGTCAGGCGATAGTTGGAGGTTATGCCTATTATATGATTAGATGTGGATAGTGCTAGTCACTCTGGATAAATTTAATGTTATCTACGAAGTTGGGAACATTGAATGTAAACAGTTTTGTAGATGATTTCAAGACAATTAATTTTGGAGAAAGAGTTTTGATCCAGTAGAAACAGTAATCCAGCAAATAAATATACTATGCTTGGGCCTTTGTATTTGACATTTTGTCTTAACAAACACAGGTATTCAGAAAAATTCTGCAGTATGTGAATATCTTGTTGGATCTTCTGCTGCTTGGCAGATATAACTCATTGATCTAGGAATAATCAGTTTTATATTACCTGAATATATCACAGTTTATGGGCATCCACAGAATGTACAACGGGTTTTTCCAGGGATGTTGGACAGGAAATAAATTGTTCAAGTAAAGATTATTTTACAATTCTGGCAAGTTGGTTAGCTTGAAACTAACTCTTTAAAAAAACATGGCCAGTCTGATAAATTTACAACCCATGTAATGCTGACTCTCTGCTGTTCAAAGGTTATGAACTCTTGCTGTTGTTGTGCTCTTAAATAAATATTGTTTAATTGTACATAAAAGGTGGTGTCCAGTTGAGTTATTTCTGAAAAAAGACTCAGTTTTATTGAAACTCGATATTACTTTGCAATACATCTTGTCAAATCATTCATTATATATGAAAGCAAAAAAAAAAAAAAGATATTACAAAGTAGATGTTTTAATAATCACAGTGTTTTGGGTTGGGATGCCCTTTCTCTGGTGATTTTAAACTTTAATGGAGGAGAATATTTAATTATCATACCTAAAAATTTATTAGTTCATATATGGTTGAAGACACCAGGAAAAATCACCCATTTACAGTGAGGAACATGCTGTTGTACACATTCATAGTGCAACAAATACTGTTACATCAACACTAGTACTTCTGTAGTAGAACCCAACTTCACCTATGCAATAAGAAAATGGCAGCTTTCTGCAAAGTAGCTAATATTCTATTTAGGAAAAAAAAGTGTTAAAGTAGGAGAGTCACTTGGCATAGTAGTCGTAGAGAAGTTTTTGATGAGTTTGAATAAGGTCTTCCTTCCTTGAAGTGGAAGTATTTCAAATTTATTTCTCATTGTTAAAGATGCTCTGTAATATGCTGAATGTTCACTAATTGAGAACTGATGAGTATAAAGCAAGGATAAACATAAATATTTATAGTATTACCTCTAAAATTTAATGATATGAAAAAACTATATGTTGTAACAATTATTTTTAATATTTTAATATAGATGTTTGCTAGAGATTATGACACAATATCTAGAAATTTATTAAAGTTAAAAATCCAGAAGATTTTATGAAAAAATGAGTAATAATAATACTAATTATTGAGTTGGTTATACAGTTAAGTATTCAGCAAGCCAATAAGTGAATCAGTTCACTTCCAGTCAGTGAGCAATCTTGTAATTAAGTTAGTATGCTAAGCAATGAACTATATGTTAGTTATCAAATGACTAGTGAGAGAAAGTTTAACATTAGCAAGTAAGTTTACTTGTGAGCTAGACATATCGTATGTCTCAGAATATGTATTGGGAACTTGTTTGTGAATTTAGATCTACAAGTGAAAACAACTGGTGGTGAATTTTAAAAATTAATTAATTAATTTAATATTATTACACTGATTAAACTTGACATTATTTAATGACAGAATTAAACAAGTGAAAAACAATTCATAAGTATAAGGTCAGGCTAGCCATCTTTTTTTCAACATCAACTCAAGAAGTTCAACAAAAAACACTAGAAAATATTTACTATTAAAACTGGAACAGAAGAACTTATTTGATTTACATCTGTTTCCACTAAAGCTGTGCTATCTATGACTGTGGGAGGTTTGAAACTAACAAATCAAATTCCAGATTTAACTGATCAGTTCAACATTATCCAATCAAAAGAAAACAAACCATGGTGCAAAGTTGAGAACTGTAACAATTAATTATCAAGCATTTGTTCCTGCTTTACACACCAGGTTTGGAAAGAGATACATTAGGAGGAACTATCTAAATAAAAGTTTTGGAGTAGGTTGGGAAAAAAAAAAGGAGAGAAACCTCAATCAAATTTATGTATTTCAAAATGTTTGTCCAGTTATTACAGTCAAATTTTCCACACAAAATGATGGCTTAATTTCCATGTGATCAACATACCATAACAGGTGGGAATATAAGAATAAAGTTGAAGCAAAGTAGGTTTACAAACAAAAGAAAAGGATATATATTGTCAGAAACTGTAGAAAAACAACATTTATAATAAAAAAAACTCAGTAGATGTTAGAAACAAAGTACCAAAGAGAAAAAAAATAGATTGGTGTGAATATCAAGTGGACATGAAGTTACAACAAATTAAAAGTTAACATTACCTTTACTGTATAAAACTTCTTTATACCTTGTAATGCAGAGTTAAGTGACATCAAAAAAGAGTGCATATTTTGAAATGACCTAATGAGGAGAAATGGATGTAATTAGGCTAGCATCAAATAATTTCATAGTTGTAACCAGGAAATTCCCATTCACTAAATGACAATTACTACACCAGAAAATGAAATTCCTGTGATAACAAAGAGGGCAATTATTGTACTACAAAAATGAGAAATATTCACACTAAAACTTACTGAAAATAAAGTTATATCTAATAACAGGAGTATGTAGTAACCTCAAACATTTCAGAATACCCCAAAGGATTAATGCTTGGAAGAACTCGTTGAAGACACAAAGAATAAAGATGTCATGTCAGGACCATGAAGACAATAAACCATAACATTTAGGTGAAGTATTGGTGGGGAATTACAAAATATAAACCAATACCAGTAGCATTTCTGTTTCTAATAAAAAATGACATACCTGTAAAAAAAACGAAAAACTGTGGCTAAAAAAATATAGCAACAGAAAAATGTAAAGTCAAAGTTTGTGGCCAAAATGACAAAATATTAATAATTAAAATTTCATACATATTCTCATGTCTAAGTATTTAAAATTACTCTGGAGTATGTACATCTATTACATAAAGTCACATTGGCTGCTGTTTTATGTGTAGCTATGCACTGACAAAAACAGCAGCATATGTGATTTTTTGTAATAGATATGCATACTTTTAAAATTTTGTAAAATTTCAAATGGTAAGTCACAAAAGTTTGCAAAAAAATTTAAACATCAGTATTTTCTCATTTTTATTTCAAACTTTGATTTCACATCTTTCTGTTCCATTCTTTTTTGTGGCATTTTTATTTACAGCTATGCTATTTTTTATTAGAAATTGCTCATTTTTGTTTATATCAGGTAAAAATAAACACACAGGATATAAATTTGATACTCAGGCATAGGTTGGATTAATTAGCATTAAGTTTGGAGAATTACAGTTGAATATGGGTTTCTACAATAACTTTGAGTTCATATGTTTTAGTTGCTATACTTTTGTCCTCACCTTTTCCAGTGAAGTTGTTTTTCAATAGATATCATGTTCCTTGTAAAGTTTTATGCAGTAAAATACACCAGTTACATTTCAGAAACAAAGGTAATTGCATTGCTAAAAGCATTTTAAATTGTTAACACAATGACAGTTTTGGTCCCATAACTTCTGTGATTCAAGTCTGATTTTTATGAAAACAAAATTGATCCACTTTACTTTTGGAGGGGGGACAACATACTACCAAGTATCTTGACCATAAAAAATTAGATGTAATTATAGTCACCTTTGAGTCAAATGAAAAAAGCCTGATGTCAAATCCTCACATAATGACAACTTACTACCTCACTTACAACAGCTGTATGAGCAGATCTGAGAAGATCTTTCAACTGAATAATGCCACAAATTACATGACTTACTCAACTGGACTTCATAAATTAAGCTAAATAAATACCTTGCAATATTGATACTGAAGAAAGAGTTCCAATACATCAATGAGTCAGATAAATTCACCTTGTGAAACATGCTGAGGCTTTGAAAATGCATCATCTATTGTACTTGTGAAAAAGAATGTATCCACAAGGTCTTGTGTAGACTAAAGTGATGCGAGTGAAGTCATGAAAAGAATGCCTTAAGAAGCACAACTTGAGAAAACTGCTATTGATATTCTTGCTCCTCTGATAACATTGAAAATAAGTATTTCATGGTTATGATGGATTATTTGACCAAATGGTTGTAAGAATATGCCTTTTCCAGTGAGGAAGCTTGTCAATGATGATGCATTTCCTTGTAGATTTGGAGTGGATAAGGAACTTAATGCACATCAGTAATGTGTCAGGTCTTTTGAATGAAAAACAACAAAAAACAAAATAATATCCATTCATCTTCTGATAACATGGATGGAAAGGTATATCCATATATTTTTAAATCAATTAGTTAATTATGTAAATGAACATCAGAAAATTTGGGATAAAAGTTTCCACTTCTGTTCATGAGTGATCAAACAGCAGTTCAGGAAGTTATAGGCAACAGCTATCATGTCTTATGTTTAAGAGAAATCTTAAAATGTCACTGAATTTTCTGTACTCATATCTGAAGGATAGTCATTCAGCACTCTTATACAAAGTATATGCAAAGAAACTAGAAAATACCACTGATGTTATACATTGTTTACCTTCAGTTAGCTGGTGACAAAATGAAAAGTCACCATGATGTTAATATAGATAAGACTGAATTCCATTGAGATGACACAGCAGGTCTGTACAATCCCCATGACAAGGAAGGATCGACTCCAAAGGTAATTCAAAAAGAAAGGCACCCTAGACAAAAGGTGGTCCAATGTGAGAATTTTTGGAAGTATATGGAGGAAAGAATAGCAATTTGTGTAACTTGAGATAAGAATTTCCTTGTAGAAAATCAACCCGCTGAAGGGCCTAGGGTTCCCATAGACCCTGTTTACAGAAAATTACCAAGGAGAGAGAGCCACCAATGGATTCAATCAACTACAATTTTGGAGAGAACTTCCTTCAATGACAGGACAGCACATGATGTTAAGAAATAAGAAGTCAACACATATGCACACCAAACCAATTAGTGAAAAGATTTGGTAAATCAAAAGTTTGGCATAGTGTTTTACTTGCATGTTAAGATTATTCAAGGGACTTCACATTCTGAAAAGGGGCAGTTTTATAAATCATATTTTAAATTTTGTAATTTTGTTTGTTAAAAGGTACATTATGAAATATTTAGAAATTTCATGAAAGTTAAAAATAGTGAAGACTTTATAGTTAGTAGAAAATGAATAATGATATAAATGCTAGTTAGGAAGTTTGTTAAAAGGAGATTTGTTTTTTGAATACCAGGAAAAGGTACTGGAAGGATATCTGTGCTAGCTATTTCTAAGTCTGAAATGACAAGGCTAGAGGGAAGGCAGCTAGTCAACACCACCCTCACCAATTCTTGAAATACTTCTTATGAACAAAAGTGGTATTGACTGACAAGTTATAATGCCCTATGGCTAAAAGGGTATGTTTGGTGAGAGGATCCAAATTCACAATATACAAATTAGGAGTTGACACTCTAATCACCAGGCGAGTTATTAGTGATGTATTCACTGAGTGAATCAGTCCAGTGCAAGTCAGTGAGTTATTTATGCTATAATTCAATTAATTAGATAAACTGTAAGGTTACTTAATCAACCATCATTAATTGATTAGTGAGAGAAAATATAACATTAAAAAGTATGTTTATCTGATATGGACAAACCATTGTCCTCAAAGTTTCAGTTCAAATGTTGATTGGAAAGCTAAGTTTACAAGTAAAGCTAGCCTGCAGTAAATATTAAAGGAGAAATAAATTGTTCATTATTAATGCGTGGATTAATTCAAAGAATTCACTACCCCCATATCACTATAATAATTTATGAGAACTGAAGTTTCACAATATGCTGTGTGGTTTACTATACTCTTCTTGGGAGTGCAATAGATTGTCATGTTATTAACAAGATATATAGCTTCATTAGAAAAGTATAATAAAAAAACAAGTCAACTCAACCTGTGATGTGCCTAATGTTCAGCTAGTAATGTAAGGTCAAATGTCACAACTTTAAATTTGACCTAATGTTTGATGAATCAAAGTAGTTATTCAAAGTATACTCCTCCAGCATCTAAAATGCATTGCATATGTGTGACAATGGATATTACAACAACACCTGGTGTGCTGTACACTTCCCAGGCAATCACATCATTGAGATTTGGAATAATTTGAGGATTATCATGGTATATATGACCTCAGGTACTCCCTAATGATAACTCAGTCAATGTAAGGTCCAGTGAACAAGGCTAGCTAGTATTAACAAGAAAAGTGATGTGAAATGATTTTGTTCTGAATTTGTGTATGCAAGCTGTGTTTCACCTGGTTCCTAATATGTGGAAAAACACCATCCTACTTGAAACCTGCAGCACCAATCACATTTCATTACAGCAGAGTGAGAATCACACTGGCAGTAAACATTACTTTATTTCATGACCATAAACCTACAGATTTGTATACTTTTGTTATTGTGGTATTATTAAAGGCAAAGATTAAAGTATCTATGTGTCTCCTTATGGCTGTCAATATGTTTCTTATTAACAACATTCCACAAATGGATTAGCTTTTGACTGGTCAGAAAATAAAATTTTTCAGTGATGGATGTGTTACTTATATTTTTTTGTAAACAAAAAATATACCTGTTGAAAAAAGGCAGTTAACAAAGTATGGATTTCTTTTTTAAGAAAAATTATTAAATATGGTTCAAAGAACAAAATGATTTTGCACATCCCACTCAGTTATCTATAACACTGACAACATCTGTGACTGGAAAACTTATCTAAAATTCAATAAAGATTCGAACAAGCATAAGCTGAAAAACAAAAACTTCAAAACATAGAGATATAATATTGTCCATACACAGAGCCAAACCACTTGGCTAACTTTGAGCATAACGTAATAAAGATGTTCGAGTAGCAACTAAGGTCTTAAATGCCTCCTCGCTACCTGGAGCAACACTCTTATCAGGATGTAGAAGAATAGCAAGTTTTCGATAAGCTCTGTTAATTTCATCCCTAGGAATAAAACAGTAATAATATAAGGCATCAAGAACTTATTACCTGAGTAGATAAATGGATAAGTTTAATGAAATCTACAATTATGTAGCAAAATATCCTTACCAGTTAAAGATTTAATACCTATTACTCAAAATAATGTGTATGTTGTTAAAATGTGTGGTTATGGTTGGTTGATGGCACAAAGCAGCTAGGCTATCTGCAGCAAACATCCAGTAAAAAAGTAAAAGTAAATTCATTAAAAGGAAATTAAAGTAAAACAAAACAAAGTTAAAAAAATAAATAAATAGCATAAAACCCATGTTTACATTTAGTCTACAATGTCAAGAGAAAAACTATAGTAATTCAAGTTGTAAAGGACTTTCTGTAGCGTGACTATAATAATCATAACTCACCAGGAAGTCTAAAATGTAAGTACAAAAACCTCCATCAGACATTTCACATTGAACAAGATGAACTGCGATTTTTAAAAGGAATCCACATTAAAAAGGTGTACATATATATATTAAAAAACTGAAATGGCATTAAAAAATTAATGGCCTTTAAAAAACTAAAAACATTACCAAGGTGGACAGTGTCACTGTCACCAATAACACCGTCTAATGTTATGGACAGAACATGTTTAAAAGGGTGCCTTTGTTGTGAATCATAATGATGACAAGAAAATAAAATGTGGCTTACTGTGATCTGAGTGTTACACAAACTACACACTGGGGAATCAGTTCCAGATAAAAGAAAATGATGAGTTAAAAAGCTTTGATCATACAGAGTCCAGTTAGAACAACTTCCTCTTTCCGATCCTTATGGGAACAATGCAGCCAAAGTTCAATGTGGTTTTATTTGGAAAAGCTTGTTTTCGTGTTTCTCACTCCAAGTTGACTGCCAGCTGCCATGGAGCCGAGCCTTGAATACAGGACCACAGTCCATGTATGGGACAGGCTGGTGTGAACCAACATGAAGCAATTCCAGAGCTAGTAGAGAACTAGGCGAGTTAATATAAATCGTGTAGTTCGAGTACTGCTTAGGTTCTATGTGATCCAGGTCAAGAGAAATGGCATACAGTTCAGCAGTGAACACAAAAGCTGTAGAGGAGATTCTGTGTGCAACCACCGTCAACAACAAACCATGGCAGAGCCCACACACAGTCACCTGATTTCAAACCATCTGTATAAATAGTAATGAAAGGATGTTTCAAAAGATATTCAACAAGTAGCAGACAGTATTTCCAATAAGGAGTGTCTACTTTTCTCAGATACTTTAAAGATAGATCACAATTGAGGACTGTAAGAAGCCATGGTGGGATGTTTAGGTAAGGAATGAAGTTTTGAAGCATATAGTAAAGACAGTTGCAAATGGCAGAGGTGCAAAGAAGGTTCATGAGACTCTATGTATAAGCTCTGAACTGAGAAAGTGTGGAGAGTCCCAGTACAGAGCTGAAGTCCTTGATGGTCAGTGGAGTTCCAGCACCTTTAAGGCCGATGGTCTGGCAGAGCCATAGACCAGTGATCCTAAGTCTAGTTTCGATAAAATAAGAGCACGATATACCTTTAGCATAGAACATTGATCCACAACCCAAGTGGTGGTAGAGAGGACACGGAGGACGTTGAATGCTCTTGTACATTTGACCCGTAGCTGCTTTCTGTGTGGTATAAAGGTTAGCTTACAGTCATAGATAAGCCCCAAAAACTTAGTCACAGAGATCACAAGCAGCACAACTTCATCGATACAGAGTTCAAAATTAAAATGAATACCCCATTGGTGGAAAAAGTGCATGCAAACAGCTTTAGAGAGAGAGAGAAGGTAAAGCCATTTGGTGTGGTATATTTCAGTAAACAATTGAAGGCATTCTGAAGCTGCCACTCAATATACCTCATGTTCGACAACTGACATGAGATGTGAAAGTTGTCAACATAAACCTGTCTGCAACAGTAAGAGGGAGATGTTCAGTGATGGCATTAATCTTTATACTGAAAAGTGTGACAGTCAGAACACAGCCCTGACAGACACCAAGTTCCTGTAGAAAAGAACGGGAAAGTGTCGAACCCACACAAACTTCAATTTCTCCTGTCTGTTCAAAATTTTTAATAAAAATTGCAAATGGCCACATAACCCATACATATAAATATCTCGCAAAATGCCATACCTCCATGTTGTATCATAAGTCTTCTCAATGTCAAAGAATATTGACACAAGATGTCGTTTAAGAAAGGGTTCTCTGATTGACGTTTCAAATCAAATCAGGTGATCCATGGTAGAGCACTGTTGTCAGAACCCACACTGGATGAATGAGAGGAGGTTGTTTGATTTGAGGAATCAAACAAGACGAGTATTAACCATCCTCACTATGGTCTTACAGAGACAGCTCATCAAAGCAATTGGACAGTAGTTTGAAGGAATCTTGTGATCCCTCCCAGGCTTGGAGAAAATGAGGACAATTGCCTGGCACCAGGCATCAGAAAAAGCATTCTTCTGCCAAATCCAGCTAAAAACGACAAGAAGGATAGCAAGAGAAGCAGGAAATAGATGGCGCAGCATCTCATAGTGTATATCATCAGGTCCAACCAATGTACTGCCAAACTGATGAAGGACTAGTTTGAGTTCCACCAGTCTAAAGGGATGATTATAGTCATAGAAACAATCAGTTCAAAAGGAAAGAGATGATTACTCTGCCCAAGTCTTGATAGCCAAGAAGGTGGAAGAAGAGGCAAAAGTGCCAGATATCCAGCAAAATCTTTTACCTAAAGTATCGGCTTATCTATCAAGCATGTTCATGGGCCTGCTGGAAAGCAATGCAGTTCAAAAGTGTGGGATATCTACAGAAAGTATCCCAGGCCTGTTTTTGAGCCTTCCGTGCCATGTGGTAGGCAGGATTCCACCATGGACGAGGATATTGTGGAAAACGTGTTGTGGTTTTAGGAATACATTGAGCAGCTGTTTGTTTTGTAAGTCAGTTACTGTTGCCAAAAAGTCGTCTATTGATGGCTTACAGAGATTGGCAGGATCAAGTCCTTCAAGAGCAGTGAAAAAGGGCCAGTTTGCCTGATCCAGCTTCCACTGGGGCATGCAGGTAGGGTGGCATTGACCATAGCCAGTGTCTCTCAAGATTATAGGAAAATGATCACTGCCCAGTGGATTATTGTCAACCGTCCATTAAAAATGGGAAAATAATGAAGAAGAACAAATTGAGAAATCAATAGCAGTAAAGGACTGATTAGATGCATGGAAATAAATAGAAGAGCCATTACTAAAAAGAAAAAGGTTGTGATCAGAGAGCATACAAAGCAACCACTCCTATCAATACCAGCACTTCCACAGAGGGGATGATGTTCATTAAAGTCCCCCAGAATGAAAAAGGGAGATGGCAACTGTTCAATGAGAGCATCAAGGCCTGATTAATCATATGTCTCTCCAGGTGTCAGATAGAGAGAATAAAGAGTGATGGTATGATCCAAGGAAACATGAATGACTACAGCCTTCAAGGGTGTGTCGAGTGGCAAAGACAGGGTGGGCACATGCTGATCAACCAACAGTGCCACACCTCCATGCACTCATCCATCACACAGCCTGTAATTTCTGTATTAAGAAAACTGCTTAAAGGTGACTCTATTGGCAGGTTTCAGAAATGTTTCCTGTAAAGAGAGACAAACAGGATGGTAGGATGCAATCAGTGTTTTGATGTCATCCAGAAAAGAATGTAAACCTCGACAGTTCCATTGCATCAGAGGGGCCATTTTTATTTACATATAGGCGAATTGGGTGGAAAACCCTTCTTTTTATGACCACATCTTTTTTCCTTACTTTCCTAATTCAAGGGAGGTCTATCAACCTCATTGGTTCCTGCCATGGGTTGATTGGGCAGATCTTTGCTGTTGGAAAGGGGACTCCAGAGACTGAGGATGAGAACGAATGATTGTTTTTGTATCTTGGGGTGAGAGAGAAAGATGGATCCAAGGAAATGCCTGTACCTGGAACCAAAGGATGTAAATCTTGGAGTTTGGTGGAATGTATATAAGCTACAGAGATAGGTGTCAAAGTTGATTCATCAACTTTTTAACTATGGAGGTCAAAATACTTTTCATTTGTTTGGAGAATGATTCTTTAGAAGGCACAGAGAGATCTGTCTGCACTCTCACAGTAACTGTGGAACAAAGTGTAGCAGCATACGTCTAAGATGAGATGGTGGACAGCAGTTTTCAAGCCTTAGGATAGGTAATATTATGAATTGTTTTTAAACACTGCACCTCTTTTTCTTCCAACCATTTAGGGCAAGAAAGAAATAAGGACAGCCATTGAAATTGATGCAATGAGGGCCTATTTCGCACTCACAGGTAACACGGTCTTTGCTACTGCAACAAGCACACATCAAGGAACCACAACATGACATCTTTGAGTGACTGAACCATTGACAATGGAAACATTGGAGACAGTGTGGAATGTATGGTCCTACTCTGCAATTAAGATAACCTGCCTTGATAGTGGCAGGCAGACATGATGACATAAATGTTAGAGTGAGGACATTGGTCAACACCATAATTCTATCTTTACGAGTGGAGACGCCTCACTGTAGAAACTCCTTGGGTGGAGAAACCATCGAGAATCTTCGACTCTGAAATGTTCTTCAAACCCCTTTCAACGATAACTCCTTATGACAAATTCAAAGTAGCATGAGGCATAACCTCAATAGGTATATCTATCCCTAATTGCCTTTGAATGCAACAGGAGTTCATTGTATTGAGATATGGATGTTTCCACCAATATGTCACTAGATCAAAGCTTCTTTACTGACTTTGGAGAGCCAACAAGTCCCTATAGTATCTTCTGTATAAAAAATGGAGACACCTGCCCTAAAGGGTTGTTTTAAAGTGAATGCAACATAAGAAAATGAGGTACAACAGGTGATACAGGTGGTGAAGATTACTGCTCAGAATCTCCAAGATATGGTCGTTTACCTATGGACTGTTTTTTTTTCACTATTTTATTAAGATTTTTAATTGAAGTATCCATAATAAAGACAGAGAAATTTCGATGCCCACTGACCACACCCACCATGGAACCCTACGAGGAGATACACTACAATGTCAAACATAGACACTGCAGCAATACCAGGGTTTTGTGAGCACTATACCCAAACATCAGCATCAGATATAATGTCCATAACACCTGTTGAGAACATCCTACACTGGTATTTGGTTGACCCTAGCCTGAGTGGACCAGCTGATTAACCCAAGGGGGCCACCACAAAGTCGCCCATCTACAGGAATTCAACCTTCCCTGGGAGGTCCCCTCGCCACGTAGAGGAATCCACACCGAGGGGTGTGGTTATGAACAACTAACTTAATTCACTTACTATGCAATCAATACACTAAATAACATAGTAGGATTTTAAAGTTATGTTAAAGATTGTAAGAGTCAGTATTCTTTAAGCAGATAACAGAACTTCAGTCTTGAAATATTTTCTTGAACATATCTAATGCAGAAGCAGTCTGTATTAAACAAAATATGCTGTGTAACAGTTTATAAATATTGCAAACTCACTTAGTTGCT
Organism: Carcinoscorpius rotundicauda; assembly: GCA_011833715.1. Lineage (NCBI taxonomy): Eukaryota > Metazoa > Arthropoda > Merostomata > Xiphosura > Limulidae > Carcinoscorpius > Carcinoscorpius rotundicauda. Next base: position 125,463,650 of record CM022392.1, read on the forward strand.
CCTGGCTGCAGTCCTAATTTGTCATATTCATCTGTTGCCCATCTCAGTTTGTGGACAGCTTCCAGTTGTTCTCGAGTATAGCCTGGAGCTGAACAGAGAGCCACACGACAGCCATTCCCTTCCAGCATCTTAAGAATGTTCCTTAAAAGAGACTGACGTAAGACTTTGTTATTATTTGCATTACCTGCAAGTGTTATACACATATACAAAAAAAATAAATCTTTCAAAGACTTATTGCTGGAGAAAATGTAACAACTATTCAAAATTGTTTGAATAATAACTACATACATAGATGTGGCCTAATGACATATAGGTATAATTTTCATAATGAATCTTTGTGACTGTTATCATTTCAATTAAAAATATGCAGCAGCAAAGACAAAAAAAAGTCCACAATTACAGAGTCATATTTAAAATGCTACATTTTTAAATCAGGAATATAAATATCAGATATTTATACCTATTATAAATCAAATGACCTAATAAGGATTCAAATGAAGTTAGCCACCAAACAATAAATTTTTATTGCAATTGAAGAAAACATTGTTTGCTTTTTTTACACTTATAAGGTTTAGTCACTGCTAGGGACAATTTATGTCACATTTGGTAATATTTAGCAAACAACTCGTGAATAAATCCAACACTTGGTAAACTATGAAAATATATGTTTTATTTTCAATTTAATTTATAAAAATCTTGGTATCTATCACATCACTAAATGTATAATAGAATTTATTTTATTGTCACAACTTGTGAAATTTATTCATTAGTATTTTTGCTAAATGACTAAATATAAAGAAGCTAACTTTTCTAATTCTAGTAAATATTCCTAAAACTGATTTTTCAAGTACAACCAAAAAATTACTGTTTGTATAACACTGCAAAGTGTAATTCATACTTCATTTTATCCTTCAATGTGGCTATACTGATCAGAAAATCATAAACTTTGGGAAAACAGCATACAATTTTATGAGAATAATGCTGATGAATGTCAGATGAATAGCATAGATATTTCTCGAATTTTGCTATTAATAAAAAATAAGATGTCTTGTGAAACTGAATAACTTAATCTTGGGCCATCTTCCAGTAAACAAACATCATCCGAGAATATATTGAAATTTTAAGCATTTCACACAGTTCCTGGATTTGTTGTTTGCAAACATAGACAGAGAGTTTTGAAAGCTAGGTTATAAAGCTATCACAAATATGTTGGACAATATTATGAATAATGGTGTAATTGTAAATGAGCAATTATTGTTGTTATTGTAATCTCTGAGACAATTAAAGGCATATTCTATGCACTGAATTCTGCTTAGTTATCAATAATGACAGATACGTGTTTAAATTAACAATACCTACAGCTAATAGTGCTGCCAGTCTTCATCTATATCATCTGCTATCTGACCACCTAGTACTACAATATTTACAACTGTTGCATCAAGCAATCTATTTGATACCATTTTGTCTATTTTCCTCAGAAACAACCACTGTATGCATAGTGTTTAACTACTATGTATCCCATCATTTGAAACAATAACAAACATGCAAGCTTACTGGAATGTGGTCATCTTTCTGATTTGAATAATAACATTTGTAAAACCCAATCTCCTTATACCTCAAACATATCAGCCACTCCATCTCCTGTTAAAGCAGATGTCTCAAAGTATGGGAACCCATGAAGGTCAGACCAGAGTTTGCCATCAGCTTCATCAACAGCTCGCTGTTTGTCAGACTGGTATAAATAGGATATATGACATAACATTAGTGTTTTGAATCACTATATTTCAGATTAAGCTGTACATTTAATATACTGAAATAAGTGTCGTTTTATTTTTATCTTTTTTTAGATATATTATCTTCTTCCAATACAAGACTATTTGCCAAAACTATTAATAATTTTTAAGGTATCCACTGTTACTTACAAGTGCTATACAATTCAGATAACCTCTAACATAAATATTACTTGTCACTTAAAAACAGTATAAAGATTGATACAGTAGGAAACACAAAAGTTTTATAAAATTTTAAAAAATCTACAACATACGATATTTTGTGTCAGGCAAGTACATTTGTATCTAGATTTAAAAAACAAACAAACAAACTAATTATCTGCTTGTGAATTTGAAAGACTGAGAATTCTTGTAACTGTCATTCTTACCTTGTTCCCACAAACAACAAATACTATATTTTCAATAGCAGATTGCTCTCCCAACTCATGAATCATTTCTTGAAGCCATGTGTTCAAAGCCTGAAAACTGGAACGATCACTGACATCATATGTTAGTATGGCACCATGTACATCCTGATAGAACTCGTTCCTTACCTGAAGATCCAACGCTGTTACTTTCAGCTCAATTAACTGGCTTTAATTAAAGTCAATATATATATATATAAAAACTAGAGAAAAGAAGACTGGGTATTAAAAGTTAGTAACCTGGAATATAAAAGGTGCAATGTAATGTTGTCTTAATTCCAATTAATATTTAGATTTATAATTATCATGACAATTCTTTCAGACTTTTAAAATATCCACTTATAAATTAAACAAATTTAAAAACAGTGTGAAATTTTATTTGTTATTGAAAAAATACTTAAAATTAAATGACAAACAATCAAGTTATTTTCTATTTGACTACAGCTTTTAAAAACAGCAATATATGTGGTTTTAATCCTTTCCGCGAGGTTGGCGACCTCAGTTGACTTGAAGGCTGAGCAAGGCAGGCAACCTTTCTTTATTTCTGTTATTCTTATGTATTGAATTTAACATATATAGTATTGGGTACAATTACTGAACACTTCAGGGACTTGTTGAGTTATTGCTGAGATATCATACTTTTAGTACTGATACTGTAATTAGTTGAAGTATCAAACACATATATCCAGCACCATGCCAAACACTAAGGGTTGTTATTCAGCACTGAAAGGGTTAAAGAAATTAACCCTCTCATCACTGGCATCCTTTACTATATACCTCAAGAAGTCTTTGGTTGGTTACATTCAAAATTTAATTATATTACTTTTTATGATACACCAATTAGTTTAACTTAAAATTTTAGCTAATAATCCATATTTTAATAGTACATAAATATTAAGTTCATAATTTTAAAAAGCAATATATGAAAAAATATTATATTTCACCTAGTGATGGAAATTTCACATTATTTTGTTTGGGCACCACCTTTTTCTAATTTTTCAACATTCCTTCAGTATGTATGAAATCTAACATAAATTACTCGATATAATATCATGATTGCTCAGACAAAACATAATTTTCATATTCGTCAATCTTGTTCAATTACTAAGCCATAAAATAGAAAATAGGAAATATGTTGCCACAGTCACCTATCACATTCTCTCTTTCAGAATTTGTTAATAGTTTACTCTTAAACTTAATACTACATTATTTATAACTCAGAGAAAGTAAAGGTTTTCATTTATCAAATGATTTATTACATTATATTGTTTCACACATAAAGAATTGTCACATTTCTTTTCAGTTCAAACTTTGTTCCCACAAGAAACATATCAATTATCTTGGATGAATTTATAAAAGTTCTTGTTGCATGGTTAGATAGCCAGAAAAATTATGATATTTATGGGACACTGTCTGCTTTTTGCATGTTATTATTATTATCATATGTTCTTTGGTGCATCAATGAATTAATAAAAAGTTATTTTGTGCACTACTACCATTGGTATAAAAAAGTAGGATTAAAAGTTACCAACAGTTGACAGCAAAAAAAACCCAGGAAGTTCAGATGTGTACTTTGTTTCTTCTTTTTCATGTTTATTTTTTTAATTATTATTATAAAAGTAACTAAAATGTAAAAAGAGAAAACTCCTTAGGTTAGTTAAGATTAAATTAGATACAAGAAATAATAATAACAATATTTTTTTTTACAAGGCATGCATGCAAGCAGCTCCAAACACACGGGTAATGTAATTCAATAGCATAATATGACCCAAGAAATTAACTTCTTACAATGATGCAAACAGTAGTTAGACACAGTTCAAAGGCACTAAAACAATAAAATGTAAGTCAAAATAGATGTATAATGTTATGAGTTGAGAGCTACTTAGTACAAACAAATGTAGTTTTATGTTAGTATTTGAAGTCATTCTTGAAATAAAAAAAGTAATTAAGCTTTATTTGTTGTGGATACAAATTGACAGTTAGGGAAAATAACAAATAAGATACAAAGTTTTGCAAAGAACAAAATAAAAAAACATTTGAAATGTATTTAGAGTCTTATAATAGAGATTATGCAAATGAAATTTGAGATTGTTGAGAAGAAAAAAAATATTCTTAATTGCATCATGAAAATCACTTTGCACTCAGGTATTCAAAAAAAGAGATGATATATTCAGAAACAAATTTTTATCCGAAATACTTCACTTTCCTGAAAGTCTGCCAGATTTTTTTAAGATACACATACTATATTAAATGTTAGTAGTAATGAAACTAAGGTGTACAAAGTCGTCATATGGTTAGTTAATTTGAATGAGTCCATGAAAGTGAATTAAAAGTGTTGGGAAAAGGCTTCATCCATACAACTCCAGTAGTTTTATAATATTTGTTATTTTAGTGCATGTGAGCTTTTGAAAATATATAAGAGCAGAAAACACTTAGCAAGACTCATACAAGAGTTGCTTGAAATAGTTGTTGAAGACAAAACTAAACATAGAGTAAAATCAAGATTTTTAGTACAGTAGCAGTTGAAAAAAATATTTCACACTAACACAGCTGAATAAAGTTGTTACATTATTCCAAATGAGCAATACACACAACTTGTAAAATTTGAATACTGAGTAGTTGTAGGTACATTTACTATTCCAAGAATAAAATTAATTCTGTAAAATTGGCATCTTAGCTGTTACATAGTGCTATACAGGTATCACCATTTGGTGGCTCTCTGAAACGATACAAATTAAATGTAACAACTCTTAATTTTCAAAGATTATTGAAGTGATTTGTAATAAATATTCATCTATGTGATAAATATGTATTTAGCTGAATTACTTATATACTTTATATGATAAAGCTTATTTGAAAGTTATCTTTGATTTTAAAATTATTAAAAGTAAGGTACATAACGTACTTAATTTTCATTCTTGTTAACACTTACAAACTAGATATTTTCAGTTAGAAACAACATCAGCAATAAAGATTACTAAGAGAACAACTGTATGTATACATGAGTGTAAAAACCTTTTTTATAATTTGTAAATTTAGTAATGTATATTTTTAATGCACTGGCAACATAATTTAGCAAAAATATTGAAGATATTTGTGAAAATAAACAATGGCTAGAAATGGCCCTCTCCAGTTTTACTCATTACCATGAAAAAATTCACACATAAATATTCGTACCTCATAAAATATTGGATGTCCTCCCATGTCAAAAATATTCACACGCATTTCTCTGTCATCAAGAGTAATTCTAAAGAGAGGAGCTACATTAAAATTAATACTCTGTAATCAGTGTATGTGTGGAGCTTGAAATAACTCACAGCAGGCTTGAAAAAAAAACATGCATATATAAAAAAGCTACAAAATAATGCTTATCATAGAGTTTACTTTGTGAATTCTCTATTGGATTGATTTCATGTCTTGTTCATTTTTTTTCTTAAAGACTTTACACAGTTATTTAAAGCTCCATCATACGCCATGGTACTGCTACATATGTGTAATGTTTGTTCTACATTTTTGTACTCTTCAAATAGTGGAGTTTATCTATAAGTAAATGGGTGAAAGTTAGTGTTGGTATAAACATTTTTTCTACTTTATTATAACAGTTAATATCAGCTGAAAAAATAAACTTACATTAGAAATTAATAAAATTAAATTATATTACATGTATCCAGTATCTTGTCCTAGATTCTCATATATTAGTTTTTACACTACCTTCTATAAAAAATGAATAAAAGCCATAAAAATTATTGTTAGCTCCCAAGGATGCTTATATGGTAAAGATTAAAATCTTTTTTAGTTTGTATAGTTGCTTATCATGCATAAAATATGCAAAATTAGTGCTCTTCCCCAGAATTAAAAAATGGCAAATGTTTTGCTTTATCCTAAACTTTATGCACTTTTAGAAGAGGTCTGGTAAATTTTATTTACCAGCTTTATTTATTTTTGATTCCAGAACCATATGAAAATGTCAATTTTTTCAGTACCAAAGCTTTGTTCAGAAATTAAAAAAGAAAATGCAAGTATTCTTCTTAATTGTATTTACTAATGAAGATAAAAAATTCAGGGCACACACTTTTACCAAGTTTAGTTAAAAAAAACTAAAAATGAAATGGTTTTCAAAATAACTTCTACTTTGCCATTAAGAGTAGCAATACAGTGCAGCAGTGAACACTGAACTGAGCAGTTGCAACAAAATCACAAAGGGACCATAAACATAAGTTATTTTATGATATAAACCAGTACTAGTGCTATTGACATGAATAAGTTAATTCTTTCCACATCTACTTAGCTCAAGCAGTCACTTCATTTTAGTTGTATATATATTTGTTTTTGAATATATGCTACCTAGTGGTGAATGAGAAAGAACATCAGTGTGTGTGTGTGTGTGTGTTTTCTTATAGCAAAAGAAGATAAAACTTGAAGTAAAAAAAATGCCCTCTTCCCCTTTACTTCACATAGCTCAGCTTAAAACTAGTATCAACTCCAGTATCACTGCTGTTCCTGACTCCTTTTCACTTAACAATATTATAGTCTCCATTCCTATGTAATCTGCTCTATAATCTGTGCAGCATTAGCAGTATCTCAATTTAATAATTAGTCATGACGAGAAAGGTATAAGTAAGCAATAATAATTACAATGTGTCTTAGATTAATGCAACATACAAGAATATATGAAATCCATTCAAATATATTTGAGTAGAAAGAAAAACAACTAGAATTCTTCTTTTGCACAAACATTAGGATTCACCTCATAAACATAGCCAAAAAAAAAAGCAATTTGGCATTTTTCACATTATTCTTTATTTAGTGCAACTCAGTAAATTAGGACCTATGTGAATAATACAAAATGCTTTATTTTACTTTTTTATTAGATATTATACACCACTGAGTTGAAGCAAAATTCTCTCTTTTTTTTGCTGAAGTGTTTTTGGACAGATAATTCTGTTGTTTTTTTTTAAGTGTAATTTTCTATGTTAATATCAAAGAAATATTTAAGTCCAACCTCTAAACCAAAACCAAACATAACAGCTGAATTATTTTAACTAATATCCAATATAATCTAATTATGTTATGAAGTTGGTTTTCTTGACATGAACAAATTGAATATATCAATTAATGTGAGTGGATATATGTACTTTACCAAGTACTTTGTAAGTTGAAAAAAATATATGCTTCTTGTTATTTTCCCTATGGTGTGTTAATAATTAGTGCTCAATTTCTTCTCAGATATTTTTCACAATAATTTTAATGCTTTTATTAGGTGTATTGTCTATTTTGGAAACAGCAATCTTAAAAAGTCAAATTCAAAAGAACAACTTAATAAGCAATATAAAACAAATCTTCTGTTTTCATTTACTTTCATATTTTAGAAATTTTATGATGTAAATATTTAATTAATTATGTAATAAACCAGGAGCGTCATGCAGCTAAGTTTATTTTGGGAGGTGGGAGAGAAGACAGAAAACAAAATACTTTAATTATCACAAGTGTTTATTAATAATAAACATACAGATGAGATGCTTTTTATTTATATTATTAATCAAACATTTATGTATGGATCTAGAATTATTAAAATAGAATATGAATAGCATTTGGGGGTATCAATGACCTATATGCATGATTCCACTGTATAGACACTGATGAAATAAAAACCTGACTTACTTGGTTAAGCCATAATCAATCCCTATAGTGGGCTGATACTTTCCAATGAATCTTTTTTCACAATATCGTTTGATTAAGCAACTCTGAAAAACAAAAACAAGAAAAGATATCAAAATTATAGTATTATTTTATCAATATAAATAGGTACTGAAATTCAGATCTTGATAAGATAAATAGATATACTTGTGAAAACTGAAAATGTCATTAAGGCAAGCATATTAATCTCATAAAGTAACTTGATGCAGATGAAATAACCTTTGACATTATTTTTGCAAAGACAAATGGCTTCAAAGGGTAAATGGATCAACGATTATAGCTGGGTCATTAGTGAGATCCAATAATCAGTTATTCAACAGGCACACCAACTGTTTACCACCAACTAATTGATTACTATCACAAGACTTGGACAGCTGTAATAATCTTAAACAGTAATAATAAAAAAATACCACTTTCAATTATTATTTTTATGAGTCATAATACCAATCAGTTAGCTGAACAACTATGATTAATCAAAAACAATACTGAAGAACTGTAATATCTTCATTACTTAAATAATTGAAACACTTGAAAATAGTAATAACCAGAAATACAAATTTTGATTAGTTGCTTATTTTTATGTTACCAATTTATTTAATTGTAATTTGGACCAATCAAATATCTTATGAGACACTAACCAATACAATTAATACTAATACGTAATTGATTATATTGGTTACTCAAGTTAATTGCCAAGCTCTAATAAAGATACTCAAACTTCATCAGTAATGAACATTTACAAGAAAAATACAGCTTTGAAACAGAATTTATTCCCATAAACAAAATGTCGCAATATTGTTATAAACATAACTTGATTACTTTCCCTGGCTTAGCTGTAAGGGGTTAAGCAAATAGTCCACAAACAATGATATTTCTGATCATTATTGGCACTCAGTATATAAGTAATAACATTATTTTATTATATTACAAAACACAAGTTCATTATTTTCTGTCACACCAATTTATTCAAATATGTATTTCTAAACTTACCTTTCCAACTTCAGTATTTCCCATGCTTATTATTTTAATACGTTGAATACATTTAATCTTGTTTCTTATATCCATATCTTAAATGTGCTCAAAACAGCAGTAGTTCACAAGAAAAAGATGCCAGATTTCTAGTTCATTCTACACTGTAAAACAGATATATGTGTAAGCATACTACAAACAAATCTTGAAACTAGACAAATATGCAGTATAATACTTGTCTTCCAAATTGGCATACACTCGATTAAGATACAAACACTTTGTTTAAAATAAGTGACAATTAACCAACTCAAAATTTTATTGATATTATAAGACTAAAACATAATGCAGCAAATACATACATAATAATTTTACCAGCATACCTTTAAACTATACATGCATATACATACACACACTAAATAGCTCTTATTAGTATTCCTACCTAATATTGACTTGGATAACCTTTTAACATGAAAGGTGTCATGACTGCCTGTAGACTATATGACAAAGTGAATCTGAAATTGTTTTGCAGGTGTCAACAAGAGATTAAAGTGATGTATATTACATTCCAGTTTCTCTTAGAGATAGTCAATAAGATTAAGAACAAATAGTTGTGATACTTAAAAGAAATCAGTGAAATCACTATTTTGAATCTACGTAGTACAGTGGACTATTCTGTGCATCATCATTTTGAAATAGCCCTTTTCCACTGTAGTTTAGCTTAAAAATATGGACCTTCCTTAGAAAAACTACAGAATTGGTGCTCCATATGTCCAAATACATACATATTAGGGTTAATATATTTCTTTTGTACTGTAGGTTCACCAAGTCATTCCTAGTTGAAACTTCATTTATGAGCTTTGGGTTAAACCAAGTCCTAAATTACTATACTTTCATCTATTTATCTGTGCAACTTCAACTCAATACTAAATGTAGTCTACTGCAAACACAAGATACAAAAATCTGTTACCATTATTAAAAGATCCCTTAAGCTAATAAAGCAAGGGTAGTATACTAGTTTCACCAACTTTCCAGAAGATAAAAAGATGGGAACAAGAATCTAGTAATGAGAGCAAAGAAAGATGAAAACATGTGTAAAACAAATTAGTTAATCACATTTATAAAAAAAAAAAAATTGACTTTAGAGATGTGGCAGCCTAAGACAGCAAGAAAAAGATTTCTGAGGTTAAATATCAAGATCAATACATATGTTCTGTGCTGAGAAAAATCATATAATAAACATTTAAAGTTTTTCTTTAAGTACCTAGTCTACATGAGTCAAGTAGAAAATATTAAAAGAAGGAAAGAATGAAATATAAACATACTACATCTGGGAAGCAGCATGTATAGCAATCACAGTTACAGCTGAATGATTAACATGCTAAACTAATATAACCAGTTACTTTAATTGTGAGAATTCTCATCTAATTTCACATAAATTTGTGCTACTGTGCTATAATGTCATTATACAGAAAAAGACCTTCACTAATAGAAAGAAAACACTTCCATGCACACTAACTCCTATGTATTTGCACATGTAAATATTAATTTTTCAATGAGACAAGGAAGGATGGGTGGGAATGTGTTTAGTGGTATCTATCAGAAATACATTTTCAGGTGAGTAAAATGGTAACTTTCAAAGTGGATACTCATGCCTACAGACAGTTTAGCAAGAGCCCCACATTCAGATGCTTGAGATAATGGTGCAAAGATTACTAAGAAGAGCTTTTTTCAGAAAGCATCTGAAGGAAGCATGTGGGGTGTGACATCAAATGGCATGGGCTCCATAGGGGAACACCCATGAGAGATAGTATATCATCTCATCCAGGATATACTCTTCACCCGCAAATGAAAGAGGACAAATAAGCAAGAATTATGTCATTGTACGAGCAGATCCAGAACATGGTTTTCTGAGTACATGCATAGAAAATAATAAACAGCCAATGTATGTAGTGAGCTTGAGACTCATTCAGACCATACTCTGTATGCCATCTCCAATACTGTCATTTCTCACAGATCTTATTCTAGCTGCAGGAGGAGGGCAATGTATGAAATGTTTAAGTATAGATGCACATTTCATTGACCCTGAGTCTAAGAGCCTCTTGCCAACTGTAAGAGTAGGTTATTGAAGAAATATATAAGCGGGGTGACCTGCACTATACTTTTGGTGTCACCACAGCCCAACTTCGCACTCTAATGGTACCTCTTGTTCTAGCCCCAGTGATAAAATGCCATTAAGTGAGAATTTTATGTGATCCATCACCTCAGCAGTTAGGAACAGAAAAAGTAGCAAGGGTGAAGAGAAATTGGCAAAGGAGAAACCTGGAAAATGTGTCCAGAACCCCATAATTCATTTAATCTAGAATGATCTTTTACTGAAAAACAATAGATAACCACAAAACCCTATTTTCAAAAAAATAACAAGCACAAGCCAGAGAAGTAGGCAGAAGCACTGCTCTGACACTGGCTTTTTCCATATTAGTTCATGGAATAGGTATGGTTTGGAATGGACAAGAAATTATAGTGAGACAATGAAATATGGGGGCCAAAGAAAGCTGAAAACCATCAGCAAAAAATATCCCCATGCTTGCCTGTAAAAGCTCATCCAATGACTAGCAAAGAAAAGATAAAAAGAAAATGAAAAGTTGATGAATAAAATGTGAGCATAAACATTTTGAGACAAAAATATCAATGAAGAAACCAACAAGACCCACTAGAAAAGAATAAGAAACAAAGTTAATGAAAGGTATGGATCCCAGGATAGTGACAAAAGAAGACAGAAACCCTTAATGTTCTCCACGTGGGCTTAGTCAAATACACCATTTTTTACACAGTTTTCAAACTAAAACTTTTAATATACTATGAGAAACTTCACTGATACATTTTCAGTAAACTTTATAAGCCTTTTGTACACAAAAAATCAGATTTTTAATCAAGTATTTTTAATAAAGATGCAACTGTGAATATACCAAGTAGTCTGAGAGTAAAATGGTTTTCATGTTAAGATTAAAAATACCTTTATTCATCTACGAATTTTCTGCATTTATGGATCTCTGAAAGAACTTCTTAAATAATTAAAAAACACATCAAAACCAAAAGTGAAATAAATCTAAATTATCCTTCTTTTCTTTTTAAAATGACTTCAAATTATAACATGAAACTACTGTATTTTACAGCATATAAAACACATGGAAGTGCAAGACACACATTTTAGCAAAGAATATTTGGGTAAAAACATGCAAGTGTATGAAATAATATCAAAAATAAAACTGTATATCAAGAACAACTTATTTCAATGAAAATATCATGCATGTGACATAGTAGATCAAGTTCATATAAAGAGCAGAATTCACCATTAGTTTCTTTAGGGTAAGGAAAGGTAACAGTTTCAAATAACAAGGATATTTTCACTGGTGTTTACTGTGAATATCACTGTCCCTAGCAAGTAAACTGTAGTGGATTAACATAAAAGTAAAGGAACAGGACAAAGTGTCTCCTACATATGAGCAGAAACATTTACTGCTTGGTACTAAAGAACCAGGTGAACTGCTCAGCCATACTGACATTAATCATCTTGAGTTATCTACTGTAAATCTGCTTATACATTTGGCAAATTGTTTTTCATTAATTATATGCCTAATCATACATTTTTGCACAGATTTTTTTAAAATTTTAATTCACAGTTGTCTGGGGAAAGATTATACAGAATTTAACTTATGGGGGAACTGAATAATACACTTTCTTCAACTTAATATATTAGACCTGGATGAGTTTTGGAGACTTTCAGAAAAAAGAAGTGCATCTTATGTGCTATCACGTATGATACATTTGTTTATCTAAATAGTTTAAAATTTGTTAAAAACACACACATCTTTAAACTTAAATTTTATTGTCTTATTGCCCTTTGAACCATGTCAAAGTTAATATTCCTGCCATAAAATTTAAATCAGTTGGCAAACACAGAGTTCATGTTATCATACTGAATTACATAATGTACAGGCTACTCATTAAAAACCTCATAAATATGTTGTTTTTTATTTTATTTAATCTAACCTTGTCTGAAATAAAAAAGTTTCTAATTTTAGTTTATTTTATAATAACTAGTACAAAATACATATGAAAATCAAAAAGTGAAATACCTGGGTTTTCTTTCCTTCTCATTTTCTGCTAACTGTTGATGACACTTAAACCTTCTTTTATATACTAATGGTACTACTTCATCAAATAATTTTTATTCAATTAAACAATGCACCACAGAACACACCTGTTATTCAGAAAATTTCCCATAACCACCATTATTTTTCTAGCTTTCTAACTATGAGACAAAAACTGTTACAAATTTAATCAAACTAGTTGTTATTTTTACCATGAGAAGAAAGCTTCTAATAACTGAGAAACTGACAATTCTGACAATAGGGTACTACCAGAATAAAGTAGGTGAAGGATGTAGTCTAATAGATCATTCCTGATTGAGAAGAAATTTGGTCAACAAAATCACAGTAAGAGGTCCGTGAAGCATATGTTGAGCAATGGTTGCTATGACCCTGCCAATTAAAAGGCCTCCCAGAAATACAGCAAAACATAAGGTCAAAGTATTAAGAACATTCCATGCTTTGGACTAAGTATAAAACTTTATTATTCAGGAGTTTGTGATAAAACATTAATGATCTGAAACAAAAGCTAGAAAAAAACAAAAATCAAACTTTATTTGAGTAAGCAAACCCCATTAAACTGAACATACAAGAAAATTAAATATGTCTGGTCAATACAGTGCTGAGGAGAGTTAGTGCACATGGATGTGTCACCCACCTACTGGCCCAGTACGGCCAGGTGGTTAAGACACTCATCTTGCAATTTCAGGGTTGCAGATTTGAATCCCCATTAAACCAAACACGCTTGCCCTTTCAGCCATGGGGGTGTTATAAAGTGATGGTCAATCCCACTATTCATTGGCAAAAGAGTAGCCCAAGAGTTGGCAGTGAATAATGATGACTAGCTACCTTCCCTCTAGTCTTACATTGCAAAATTCAGGATGGCTGGCACAAATATCCCTTGTGTAGCTTTCTGAAAAATTCCAAAGCAAACAAAACCCACCAACTCATGTTGGACTTATGTTAAATGATGACATAATTGTGCAATAGTGTAAATTTACTTGAAAGCACATGAAATGTTATGGTTATTTTAACAAGGCTAGTTTGCATACAAATTGCTTTTGGCAGAATGCTTGGAAAGGCTATTTTGTGAGAATATTTGTTTTGAAATTAGAGTACCTTAAGCAATTGCTTATCTTAATTAGTTAGTGTCATGATTCACAAAAACAATCAATAAACAAAATCAGAATTTCCATTTCTTACTATTTTTGATTTTCCATTTACCCAAATCTCACATGAGGATAACTGATTAGTTAATTCAATAATAAATTTATACACAAAAACACAGAAAATAATTACATTTACAAAAAAAAAAAATGTTTACCTGATGTGATGAGCATCCATACCATTACTTGAAGCAAAGTCCTGCATGTTTGGTTGATGTACAATCATGTTGGATTACAAAAACTGTATGGAAAAGCATTATCTGTGTGTGCATGAAAGTTTTCTACAATCATCTAGAAATATATAATGTATCTCAAGATTCACACTGGTTAATAGACACTTTGATTAATGATGGTTACTATTGAAGCTTTTCAGCAAAATTCTCAATAATGAGTTTGTTTTCATAGAAAAACAAAAATTAACCAAATAATGTGGATAAACATATTACAAGTAACTACACTCACAAATACACATTTCTGCCTTCTCAAAAATAATACCCAAAGCTGTATGATGTAATTTCAATTTAATTTGTAAGTTTGTTTGAAGTACATAAATGTTTGTAATGATTAATAGTTTTAATGTTGATGATTTTGATTGGTGAAATGGGTAAATAAGATAGCCTAAATGAATCTCTGCTATATTGATTTTTCTTTTACTTCAGAAGAAGTAATATATGGTAGTTAGCATCTTGTATAAATAAATCATTCATTCACAAACTATGATGTCTCTAATTCAATTAAGGTGAAATTTATCAAACAACTGTATCAATGATTCAAAAAGCAAGTTTCTGTACAATTTTGCCCACTTTCTCTCTCTCTCTCTATATATATATATAGTTATTTATGATCTAATAGACTTTAAACTTTATAAAAGTGAGGTTACGAATGCTGGTTGTAATGACACCACAAGCCTGTAAAGCAATTAGGCTATCTGTGCCAAACAACTAGTTAAAAAATAAAATAACAGTAAAATTATCATAAAGTGTAAGATGAAATTAAGTTAAAAGAAAAACAGTGGCCCAATATCAGACAGAAACTCAAACAGAATTAAAATGGCCAATGACCCTTAAAAAACTAAAAATATTTGTAAGGTTGAAAATGTCACCATTGCCAATGACAGTGTCAAATGTTGGGTAAACCCATAGTAAAAATACATCTAAAATAGTGCCATCACTCATGGTTGTAATGACAGCATGATAGTAAAATGTGACTTGAGTGTCACACAGATCACACATAGGTGCATCAATTCTAGATAAAAAAAAAAAAAAACACGAGTTAAAAACTGTGACTAATGCATAGTCCAGTTAGGACACTTTCTTTTTTCTGATCTTTACAAAAACAGGACAGCCAAAGTGTAATAGAAGGTTTTATCTAGAAAATCTTGTTATCACAGTGCTCACTACAAGTAGACTGCCACCTGTCATGGAACAATGTCTGGAATATAGGGCCATAATCCATGTATGGAATAGGCAGGGCAGTGAGAGCACCAAAAAATACAGACTTAAGCTATGGTGTCAGTGAGCTTATTTCTGTGAATACAGATGTGGCCTGGTATCCAGAAAAACTAGATGGAAGTGGATGATAAAAAGAAATGGGCTAGTTGATTTTGAATATTGATAAAAACAAGGTGAGAAATAATGTGAAGTAGCTCCAGGACAAGAGAAATACTGTACAATTTGGAAGTAAATATAAAAATTATAAAGGGGATCCACCATGCAACCACCAAACCATAACAATCATGGCAGAGCCCATAGAACCATCTGATTTCAAAACATTTGTATAAATGGGAATGGAAGAATGGTTCAAAAACTGTACAGAAAATAGAAGACTATTTTTATTTAGGAATATTTGCTTTCCTCATATGACTCAAAGAAATGTCACATTAAGTGATGGTAGTAAGATATGGTGGGATGGTCTGACATGTGGAGACAGCAATGTCATCCAAGGTCAGACTCAATTCAGCCAGCTGTGCCTGGAGCAACAAAATGAACAATGGCAGACCATATGATCTGAGAAAGCTTGGACAACTGAGGAAAGAAAATGCAATCCCAGGTGAAATACTGTGGTAAGAATCGAAGTTTTGAAGTATAAAGTAAGGTCAGTTGCAAATGGTGGAAGTGAAAAAGAGGTTTATTATTCTCAGTGTACAAACTCTGAACTGGAAAAGTGCATGAAACTCCTGTGCAGAGCCAAAACCCCAGATGGTGAATGGGGTCCAACATTTTCAAGGTCAAGGTCCTGACAGAACCACACACTACAGAGCCATAGTCAAGTTTCATTCAAATGAGGGCACAACAGGTCTTTAGCACAGAACATCAATCAGTTCCCCAGGAAGAAGAAGGAAGGGCATGAAGGATGTTCAGTGCCCTTGTACACTAGACTCATATCTACTGGAATAAAGATCAGCTTACAGTTAAATATGAGCCCCAAGAACTTTGACTCAGGAACCATGGAAAGCACAACTTCACTGACATGAAGTTCATGATTAGGGTAAATACCCCTGTTGGCAGCAAAAGTGCATGCAAATGGTTTTAAAGATAGAAAAGGTAAAAAATGCATGCTGTGGTTTATATCAGTAAACAATAGCAGGCAATCTGAAGTTGCTGCTTAATAAACATCATGCTAAATGACTGATATGAGATGTGAAAAATCATCAATACAGAACTCATTTGTGACAGGAGGGAATTGTCTAGTAATGGCATTAATCTTTATTCTGAAAAGTATGTTACTCAAGATACAGCTCTGAAGAACTCCAAATTCTTATAGAAAAGAATAGTAAAGTGTTGAACCCACATGAACTTGGAATTACCAGACCATTACATTTTTTAAAAACACAGACAAATGGCCATGCAATAATGTCAGGGGAGTTTTCACAAAATGCTGTACCTCCACATAGTATCATAAGCTTTCTCAAGGTAAAAATAAAATGACAAAAGATATTGTCACTTGAAAAAGGCTTGAAATCAAATCAGGTGGTTCACAGTGGAGCGCTTTCATCAGAACCAATAATGCATGGGTGAGAAACAGTTGTTTGATTTGAAGGATAAAACAAGATGAGCATTAACCATCCTCTTTATAATGTCAAAAAAACAGTTCATCAAAGTAAATGGATGATAGTTTGAAGAAATCTTGGGATCCTTTCCCAGCTAAGAGAAAGGGAGGACAATATCTAAGCACCAAGCATCAGGAAAAATATTCTCCTACAAGATTAGGTTAAAAACAAACAGAAGAATAGCAAGAGATGCAGGAGAGAGATGATGCAGCATCTTACAGTTAATATCACCAGGCCAAACCCATGTACTGCTAGACCGACCAAGAACTAGTTTGAGTTACACCAGTATTAAGGGGTGATAACAGTCATAGAGACAATTGGTCCAAAAAGAAAGAAGCAATCACTCTGCCTGAGAGTTGATGGCCAAAAAGGTTAGGGATGAAACAAAAGTGCTAAATGCACAAGAAAAGCTCTCACCAAGAGTATCAGCAACTACATGGCCACTGCAGAGCAAAATCAAAATCAAAATGGGGAAGGAAGTATACTTACCCAATGATCTTCTGAATCTTGTCCTATATGACTTTGGAACTGTTGGTAGAAAAGATGCTGGTTGTGAATTTAATCCAAAATTCATTCTGGCTTTGACATCTTCCCTTTGAGCATGTGCATAAGCCTGCTGAAAAGCAATGCAATTTGAAAGTATGGGATACCTACAAAAGGTGTCCCAGGCCCATTTTTGCACTTTGCATACTATGTGACAGACAGGATTTCACCACAGATGAGAATTCTATGGAAAACATGTACAGGTTTTAGGAACAGACTGAGCAACTGCTTGAACACTACAGTAAGTTACTGCTATCACACAGACATCTATTGGTGGTTTACAGATAACAGCAAAATCAAGTTCTGAGAGAGCAGTACAAGAGAGCCCGTTGAGATGGTACAATTTCCACTGAGGCATGCACTGTGGCAATGTTCTCAGATAATCTCTCTCTCTAAATGATAGGAAAACAATTGCTGTCAATGTTAACCCTCCAATAAAAGTAAGAGAAAAGTGAAGAAGAGTACAAAAAGAGATCAACAGCAGTAAAAGACTAACTAGGTGTAAACACCAGTATTGAAGACAGAAAGGTTGTGATCCAAGAGCATACATTCTACAGAGCAACCCCTCCCATTAATATCAGCATCAACCATGAGGGGACTATGTCCATTAAAGTCCTCTAGTTTTGAAATGGGAGAGAGCAACTGTTCAATGAGAGGATCAAGATCTCTTCAGAAGACAGGTAGAAAAAACAGTGATGGTATGACCCAAGAAAACTAGGTCAGCTACTGTCTCAAAGGGTGTATCAAGTGACAAAGATGGGGTGGGCACGTGGTGGTTGACCAGCAGTGTCATATCTCCATGCACTCGTACATCATGTAACCTGTCATTTTGGCATAATGAAGACTGCCAAACAGTGACTGTACTGGCAGGTTTCAGAAACTTTTCCTATGAGGAAAGACACACATGATAAGAAGAGTCAATCATTACCTTGATGTCATTCAAATTAGAATGGAAATCTTAACAAATCCAATGTATCAAAAAAGCCATTTTACTCAGGTAGAAGAGGATTGGGTGGAAAGCCCTTCTGTTTTCAACCATGTTTTTCCTCTTTATTAGAAGGTGGTCTATCAGCCTCCATGGATCCTGCCCTGGGTTAAATGGGCAGGTCTCTATTGTTGGACAAAGATTCCAGTGACTGAGGGTGCAAAGAAATAATTGTTCTACATCTCAAGGCTGGAGAAAAAGATAGACCAGAGGAAATGCCAGAACCAGGAACCAAAGTAGATCCAGGGAGCCACTGGAAGGAGTGGTGATGACAGAGATTGGATTAGACATTAACTTGTCAACTCTCTTAACCATGGAGGGAAAAAACTATTCAAATGATTGGAAAACGACTCTGTTGAAGGTACAGAGAAATTTGTATGCACTCTCACTGTAGTAGTGGAAAGGAGTACAGCAGCATATGCCTGAGATGGAGTGGGGGACAATAACCTCTGAGACTCAGGGTTGGGAGATATTATTCACAGTCTTTCTCCTTCACCCACTCACAGCAAGATCAAAAGAATGAGGGGTGTTGACCACTGCAGTTAACACAGTGTAGTTCCAATTTGCACTCATAAGTATTGTGGTCTTTGCTATCACAACAAGAACATGTTAAAGAACCACTACATGATGTCTCCAAGTGACTGAACTGCTAACACTGGAAACATCTCAGATGGTTGGGAATATATGGCCATACCTTAAAGTTTAAGTATCCTGCCTTGATAGTGCATGGAAAGTAACCTTGATGGGTAAATGGGTATATACCCTATGGCCTCCAACTTTAAAAGGAGTTTAGTGTACTGTGGTGAAGCTGTTTCCACCAAAAAGTCTCCTGACAGCAGGTTCCCTATTAACTTGTAGGAACCTGTAAGTCCCTCTTATCCCTTTTGAATGAAAAAGGGAGATATCTGCCCTAGGAATTTCTCAGATATTGAATGGAAAAATTTGAAATCCATAATATAGAAATTGACTGTGGTGGTAATTCTTGAACAGAGTCATCCATTTGTAGGCATTTACTAATTACAATTTTTTTCTCAGTTTTATTTATTTTTGTTCATGGATAGAGCTATCCATAATAAATAATTGCAATGCCAGGATTTTGTGAGCATTATACCCTAACACCAACATCAGACACAATATACAGAACACCTCTTGAGAATGTCCAACACTAGCACTTGGTTGACCCTAGTCCAAGTGGACCAGTCAATTTACCCTGGGTGGGCCATTTCAAGGCCACCTGTCTACAGGAATATAAGGCTAAAGTGGAGTGCTGGGGTTTGACCCTCAACCACCAGGATCCTCTCCTCCTCTTCATGGGTCACAATGAACAGCAACAACATAAGTGAATATTTAAATCCCATAGGAAGTAAACTGAAAGTACAGAACCTTCTCTAGGAGATCCCCTCACCACATACAGAAATCTACTTTGGGAAAAAATGAAAGCAAACAAGATGGCAATCACTATAGTTAATGTAATAAGGTTCTAGTTTACACTTGTAGACATCATGGTCTTTGCCACCACAACATGCACACATAATATAACCACAATATTCCTTTGAGTGACCAAACTGCTGACACTGGAACTATCTGAGAAAGTTAGGAATTTATGACCTTAACTTACAGTTCAGATAATCTGTTTTGACAGAGACAGATGGACATGGCTATGTAAATGTGAAAATTAAAACACTGGTTGGCAACATAATTCATCCTTCTGAGTGAATATACAGTGCACAGCAAAAATGCTTGGCTGGAGAAACCAGTGAGGATCTTTGAATTGGAGATGTTCTTCAAACCCCTCACAACAATAACTCCTTGTGAGGAATACAAAGTAACATGGGGAGTAACCTCAATGAGTATATCCCCAATTACTTCAAAACTGAGGAGGGGTTTGGAGTGATTTTTCTAGAATGTATCTTTGACTGTAAGCTTACTTTCATTATGTATAGCAAGCAGTTAGATGTCAAATGTACAGGAGCACTTTCTCTGTAGTGTTATACAAAGCTTCAATCCTTACTAAAGCATGCCACCTTTGTTGTGTCCTCTTTCCTCAGTGGTCTAGCATCTTTCTTAACAGATAGTCTGCAATTTATTCTATTGGCCTTGATATCCAGATACAGCTGGCTTAATTGAACCTGTCAAATAATAGACTATAGAGAGTCAGCAAATCCCTCTAACGTCTATATTTTTGACATAGAGGTTTGTCAAACAAAGAATAGAGTATGAAAAAATAAGGAACAGGTTTAGAAGGACTTGGAGACTGCTCTTCAGAGTCTTCATAACATTATGAAAAAGATTCAGTACTTAGTGACCCAACCCACAATGTAGTCCTATAAAGGGATGCACTACAATACCAAACAAAGACACTGCAGCAATGCCAGGAATTTGTGAGCACTTTACCTTAACAAAAGCATCAGACACAATGTCCACAGCACCTACTAAAAATACCCAACACTGGTACTTGTTTGACCATAGCCCAAAAGGACAACCAACTGAGCTGAAAGGGGCCACTCCCAAGGCCACCTATTGACAAGAATTGAAGGTCAAAGTGGTATGTTGGGGTTGGACCCTTCAATCACTAGGATCCTATCTCCCCTTCAGGGGTTGCCACACATGACAAACACTCTGGTGGATGTTTAGATCCTAGAAGGGTAAACTAAAAGTACTTGTCATTTAAAGACAGGTTCAATTAAGCCAGCTGTATCTGGATATCAAGGTCAATAGAATGAATTGCAGACTATCTGTTAAGAAAGATGCTAGACCACTGAGGAAAGAGAACACAACAAAGGTGGCATGCTTTAGTAAGGATTGAAGCTCTGAATAACACTAAAGAGAAAGTGCTCCTGTACATCTGACATCTTACTGCTTGCTATACAAAATGAAAGTAAGCTTACAGTCAAAGAAACATTCAAAGAACTTTTCTTCAGGGACCACAGGAAGAACAACATTCTTAAAATGAAGTTTGGGATTGTGGCATAAACCTTCTTGGCGACAAAAGAGAAAATGATAAAACTATTTGTTATTGTGGGCAGTTTGAAACTGTCACTCAGTAAACCTCATGTACAATGGCCATTTGTAAGTGTACGAGGCAGTTGTTGAGTAAAAGCATTTATTTTCAATATGGAAAAGTTTTACATAAAAGACACAACCCTGAGGAGTTCCAAGTTCCTGTATAAAAGAATAAGAGAGGGTAGAATCCATACATACTTAGAATCACCTTTCATGTAAAAATTTATAAATGAAAATGGGCAAGAGGTCCCATAACCCAGAAGAATAGAGTTTCTACCAAATGTATGCCTCCAAGTAGTGTCATAAGCCTTCTTAAGATAAAAGAAGACAGAAACAAGATGTTCTCTCCTGAGGAAGGCTTCTTCCTTGATCTAGGTTGCAAGTTGAATCAGCTGGTCAATGGTGGAGCACTGTTGATTGAACTCATACTGGGTGGATGAAAGCAGGTTATTTCATTCAAAGAACCAAACAAAATGAGCATTAACCATCCTCTCTAATATCTTACAAAAGGCAGTTGGTAAAAGCAATTGGTCGATAAATAAAAGAAATTTTGGGATCATTCCAAGGTATGGAAAATGGAAGGATAACAGCTTTAACCAAACATCAGAAAAATTGTTCTCTTGTCGAATCTGGTTAAAAATAACAAAAAAAGGCAAGAGAGGTAGGAGAGAAATGGTATAACATCTTATAACAAATATCACTAGATCCAATTGATGCTAGAAGGAGCTCAAGTTCCACCAATGTAAAAGGGCATTTATAATCATAAAGACGATCAGCCTGAAAGGAATAATGGGACTACTCTGGCTGAGACTTGACAGTCAAAAAGACAGGACAAAAAAATAAAAATGCTAAAAAGATAAAGCACTTCCTGGCCATAGGAGAGCAAAACAGAAAGGGAATGAGAAGTATATCTAACACTGACCATCTCAATCTTGTAAGAAATGATTTTTGGAACTGGTGACAGATGACATGCTGGTTGTGAACTTAATACAAGATCACTTTTGGCTTGTCATCAGACCTGCTGAGCATAGATACAAGTTTTATGGAAATCAATGTGATTGGAAAGCACACTTGACTGGGCAACACTTGCCACAAAGTGGGATCCTATGAGAAAGACATTATGAAATCTTGAAAGGTTGGTTGGTTTGGTAATTTATAGCACAAAGCAGCTAGATAACCTGCACTAAACATCTGATAAAAAGTTAAAATTAAAGCAAATATAGTAATATTCATAAAAAGAAATTAAGGTAAAACACAAAAAAGTTTAAAAAAACATAAATAGCATCAAAATCAATGTTTACATCTAGTCTACAGTAGTAAGAGAAAAACTAAAGTAATACGAGTTATAAAGGACTTTCTATAACATAATTGTAATTATCATAGCTAGCCAGGAAGAAAAACAGGTAAGTTCAAAACCACCTTCAGTCACCTGAAGTTGGTCTTTTCAGTCCCGGTTCCAAGTTATTTGACATTACAGCCATTTTCAAAAGTAAAGTAATAAAAGACTTGTTGCAAAATTTTAATAATAACTCTCCAGGATGACTAACGAGTAGTTCAAACAGCAGCATTAGTCACATAACATTGGCCTTTCCAGTCGTAGTTTGAAGTTATTTGATGTAATGGCCATTTTCTAATTTCAAATTGAACTAGCTGGGCTGTGATTCTTGAAAGAGAAACACATTAAAAAATCTCTAATGTATAAATTAAAAATTTAAATGGCATTAAAAAGATAAATAACCTTTAAAAAACGAAAAACATTTCCAAGATAGACAGTGTCACCATCACCAATAACACTGTCTAACATAATGGATAAACCTTGGAACAGAACATGTTTAAAATAGTGCCATTGTTGAGAGTCATAATGATGGCAAAAAAGTAAAATGTGGCCTAAGTGTTGCATGGACTACGCATGTATGCAACACTTCCAGATAAAAGAAAATGATCAGTTAAAAAACTGTGATTAATGCATAGTCTAGTTAGAACTTCCTCTTTCTAAACCTTACATAAGTAACACGGCCAAAGTCTAATAATGGGTTTTATTTGGAAAAGTTTGTTTTAACATTGCTCATTCCAAGTCGACTGTCAATTGGCACAGAGCAGAGCCTTGAATACAGGACCATAGCCCATGTATGGAACAGACACAGCAGTGTCGGCGAGCTCATTCCCACAAATTCCAACATGGCCCAGTATCCAAAAAAACCTGAATAGAAGTAGAAGTCAAAGAGTAATCAGCCAGTTGGTTTTCAATATCAGCAAGAAAAAGATGTGAACTAACGTGAAGCGATTCAAGGCAGACTATAATATTAAGCGAATCAGTATAAATAGTGCAGTTTGAATACTGCTTAGCTTCTACGTGATCCAGGGCAAGAGAAATGGAGTACAATTCAGCAGTGATCACAAAAGCTGTAGTGAGAATTCTACACATAACCACTGAACCACAATAAACCATGGCAGAGCCCACAAAGTCACCTGATTTCAAATCATCTGACTAAATAGGAATGGAAGGTTGGTTCAATAGATGTTCAGCAAATAACAGACAGTATTTATAATTAGAAGTGTCTGCTTTTCATAGATGACTTAAAGATAGGTCACATTTGGGGGCTGTAAAAAGCCATGGTGAATGGGTTGACCAGTGAATAAAGCAATGTTATTTAAGGATAGACCCAATTCATCTAATTGCACCTGGATAAGAAGGCCAAAAGGAGCAATAGAAAATTGTCTGCTCAGAAGAAAATATGGCCCACTAAGGAAAGAAAACACAACCTCACGTGGGATGCTTTGGTAAGGAATGAAGTTTCAAAGCATATATTGTAAAGATAGTTGCAAACAGCAAAGGGGCAAAAAAGGTTCATGAAACTATGTATAAGCTCTGAGCTGGGAAAGTGTGAAAAGCCCCAGCGCAGAGCCAAAGTCCTTGATGATGAATGGGGTCCAGCATCTTTAAGGCTGAGATCCTGGCAGAGCCATAGACCAGTGATCCATAGATGAGTTTTGATCGAATAAGAGCAACATATACCTTTAGCACAGAACATTGATCTGCTCCCCAAGTGGTAGAAGAGAGAATTCAGAGTATGTTCAGTGCTCTTGTACATTTGACCCATAGCTGCTTGATGTGTGGTATAAAGGTCAGCTTACACTCAAAGATAAGCCCCAAAAACTTTGTCTCAGGGACCAGAAGAAGCACAACTTCACTAATATGGAGCTCAGGATCAGGGTGAATACCTTGTTGGAGGCAAAAGTACATGCAAATGGTTTTAAAGAGAAAGAAGTTAAAGCCATTTGCTGTGGTCCACTTCAGTACACAACTGAGGGCAGTCTGTAGCTGCTGCTCAGTATAACCCATGTTTAATATGAACTTGGAATCAACTGTCCATTGAAAAAATCTTTAATAAAAATGGGCAGATTGCCACATAACCCATGTATATGGAGGTCTCACAAAATGCCATACACTATGTTGTATCATAAGCCTTCTCAATGTCAAAAGATATAGACACAAGATGTTGTCATTTGAAAAAAGCAGTAGAATGGGTGAAAGCAATTGAAATTGATGCAACGAGAGTCCTTTTCAAACTCACAGGCATCGTGGTCCTTACCGCTGTAATGAGTGCATGTCAAGGAACCATGACATGACCTCTTTGAGTGACCTAACCACTGACACTGGAACCATCTGAGAGAATTTGGAATGTATGGCCGTACCCTGCAATTAAGACAACCTGCCTTGATAGTGGCATTTCATATGGTTCGAGAATGATTCTTTTGAAGGCACAGAGATGTCTGTCTGCACTCCCAGTGTAGTAGTGGAATGAGTGCAGCAGCACATGTCTGAGATGAAGTGGTGAATAGCAACTTTTGAGCCTCAAGGTAAGTAATGTTTCAAATCATCTTCAAACACTGTACCTCTTTTTCTTCCATTTAGGGCAAGAATGAAAGCAGGATGGGTGAAAGCCATTGCAATTGATGCAATGATGCAATTCCTTTATAGGAATCATGGTCCTTGCCACCTCAACAAGCACACTTCAAGAATCAAAGATATGATGTACTTGAGTATCTGAGCTGCTGACACTGGAAACATCTGAGAGAATTTGGAATGTATGGCTGTACCCTGCAATTAAGATAACCTGCCTTGATAGTGGTATGTGGATGTGGTGGTGTAAATGTCAGAATGAGGACATTGGCTGACATCATAATTCCATTTTTTGTGAGTGGAGATATGCCTCACTGCAGAAACTCTTTGGTTGGAAAAACCAGCAAAAATCTCCGACTTGGTAAAGTTCTTCAAATCCCTCTCAATGATAACTCTTTGTGACAAATTCAAAATAGCATGAGGTGTAACCTCAATAGGTATATCCCCAATCCCCTTCAAATGCAAGAAGAGTTCACTGTGTTGAGATGTGGATGTTTCCACCAACATGTTACTAGATCAAAGTTTCTTTACTGACTTCGGAAAGCCAGCAAGCCCCTCTAGTCCCTTCTTAATGTAAAAGGGAGGCATTTGCCCTAAAGGTTTGTCTGAAAGAGAATGCAGTATAAGAAAATGAGGTACAACAGGTGTTACAGGTGTTGAAGACTGCTGCTCAGAGTCTTCAAGACATGGTCATTTACCTATAAACTGTTTTTTCACTATTTTATTCGCATTTTTAATTGGAAGATCTACAATAAAAAAAGGAAGATTTCAGTACCCAGTGACCCCACACACAATAGAGCCTTATGATGGAATGCACTATAATGCCAAACAAGGACACTACAGCAATGGGTTTCGTGAGCACTATATCCAAACACCAGCATCAGATACAATGTCCACAACACCTGGTGGGAATATCCATCACTGGTACTTGGTTGACCCGAGCCCAAATGGACCAGTCAACTGACCCTAGGGAGACCACCACAAGGCTGCCTGTCTAGAAAAATTCAAGGCCAAAGTGGCGTGTTAGGGTTGGACCCCTCCAGCACAAAGATCCTCTTCTCCCCTTCATGGGTCACCATGCACAGCAAACACATGGGTGGATATTTAGATCCCAGAGGAGGTAAACTGAAAGAACAGAACCTTCCATGGGAAGTCCCTTCACCACATACAAGAATGCACACTGAAGGGATCTAGAAAGGAAGGAAGAAATAATTATTGAAAATAATCTCCCCTCTTTCTAATCTAGTGGATGTGGTTAATATAGCTACAGGAGATAGTTGAAAAACCCTTACAAAAAGATACTGTCATGTCATGTAAATAATGTGGGGGTATTGAGAAAGTATTGGGGGAGGTCTACATACTAAAGACATAAATCTGATAAGACATAACTCACATAACTCTTCTCATCTCCCAAGAGAGTCAAGAATAACCAACACAGATCAATTTTCATATCCACCCCATCAAAGTAACCAGGGATAAATCCAGGAAAGTGAAGAAACACAATGAATAGAAAGTTATTATTTAGTACTCATGAAAGCTTTAGTGTGGGGAACATAACATGTTACAGCCCTCAATGGATGTAACAGATGATTGGAATCTGACCAATTATATATGTGAGAAATAATGATCAGGTGGCTTAGTGGAAAGAACTTATCCCTCTTTTCTGGGTGCCAGCGTCTTAAATAAGAAGGACCAGTCTTGGATTGAAGAACATAGGTGAAATGATAAAGCATCCTGTGCATAAGAAACAAAAAGCTCCAATCTGCAATGTTTGAAGGCTAGCAGCAACAAAAAATAAATCTTAAAGAAAAGGTAATACATGAGGCTAAGGGTTCAAATAAATGTTGAAAAAGAGCATGTAATACCATTTTCATATCACAATTAGATAACTGAAATAGTAATTTGGGAAGAAGAGCTTGGTGAGGATAGAGGGCACTGGGACCTGAAGGAAATTCTGCCTTTTTAGGTATCTAGAGGTGGCTGACAAAGTTGCCTTACATAAGGCAGTTGTGGAAAATGCAAAATGATGGCTAAAGAGCCAGGTCAAAAACTGAGCTATGGTTAGCATGTCTGGAAGAAATGGATTCAACTTCTTTTCAAAATACAAATGTCAATTTATGTACCATTTGCATTGATAAAAGTTCATTGTGGGATGTATGCAAAGACTAAAACAGGTATGTAGTAACCTCAAAAGTAGGAGTCCAATGCTATACAAAAAATCATATAATCTCTATGCATGAAGTTTGAGCTTCAGGATAGATGGGTATAAGATGTCAGATTATGCCTGTCTCAACAGAGTCAGCTAAAGAGGAAGTGGAAGAGATGGGGACTCTAAGTTAGTGCAAAAGTGGAAAACAGCATTACCAACAGAATGTGAAAAGGGGTTAAATGAATCTTTGCTAAAATTCTGGATAACAGACAAATTAGTGGGTAAGTACAGAGGTGCAATCTACTGTCAATGCACAAGAGTGAAGTACAAGAGATTGAAATGTCACTACATGAATGTTACAATGAGCAATAAATGCATCAGCCATACATGTCCCATAGTGAAAGCAAAAACAACAAAAACACTCAATGAAGCAGCCAGTTCGAGACAATTGATCTGCTACTAAATTCACCTCTTTCAGAATACAGTACAATTGTGAAATGATATGATGGAAGTGGACCCAACATAGAGAATACAAGGATTGTAAACAGAGATACTGAAAGTGAATGTCCTCTTGACAGGAAATGTAAGAGTGGAAATGATGGATTGTAGCATGACAACTTTGCTCACCAATAATTCCAGCCTCATTGTCTGTCCATAAGCCCTAAAAATTTCTAACCACTAAGATATGCACCCCATCCCTGAAACAAGGTATCTGTGAAAAAGTGAATCTCTGGCTAAAGTTGTAGCAGACAATCACCCTTTTCAGTATTTTTTCCAAATTACCACCACTTAAGATAAAAAAATGTTGATCCTGAATAAGGAAACTGAGGAATTCCATGGAATTGCTGTTCATAATTCATAAGTCACATAGAGACAACCAGAGGGATCTCATGTGTGCCCATCCCAAAGGAATGAGGAATTTGAGAGATGCCTATATTCCCAAAACAAAACAAAATCATTTGTGCAGTAGGAGACAAGAGTCAGACTGTCTGTTACACATATGAGTGAGCCCAACTGAGATACATGTTGAAAAACAACAACCAGATGGATGATACATTGTTTTGGAGTTAGAATGGAGTTCTTGGCTCTTATAAGAAATCCTTCTTTGACTACTTCAGAAAACAGTATTTGTGTGTGATGTTCTGTTGAGCGACAAGATACTGCCAGTAGTAGCCAGTTGTCCATGTAATGATGTGTGCCCATGTCCTTGGAAAGGATGTGATGAGAAAATGTTTGTACAATTCAGCAGAACATATGGTGTCAATGCTAATTTCAAGAGCAAAGCCCTAAACAGTAACACCTGAACCTTGTGCACAAAATGCATATAGTGGAAGGAGACATGCAGATAAGCACTAATGACACTGAACCTGATGTATCCACAGTCCTAGAATAAATGATAATACAGAATGAACAATGACTCCAATGTGAGCTTTGGAAGATTTAGGAATTTTTTAGACAAAGATTAATCATTGGATGTCAATCTTCCATCTTGGGCACAAGCACACAGTGTAACCAGAACATTATAACTTTAAACTTACACTTTTAGCTGAACCTCTACACAGTCAAAATTTAGTTGACCTTCATTTTAATTATGACTTTTTCCATTTAAGACAGTCCTTAACCCTTCTGATTATCTTGATTTCACTAAACAGTTGTATCACACTTTTAATTATTTATTATTAAAATTTGTTTGTTTGTTTTAACTAATTAATTTATACTTTGCACCATGAAAAAAGAGAATTCAACAAAATGTTTCTGTTTGGTAACCTTGGGGGCATTCTGCTATACTTAAGATACCAAGTACTATGTGTGTGCATATTTTCTTACAGTAAAACCACATTAAGGTTATCTGCTGAGTTCACCAAGGGAAATCGAACCCATGATTTTAGCATTGTAAACCTGCAGACTTACCGCCGTACTAGCGGGGAATGCCAAGTACCAACCACACCTTTACAGTTATTTGGTTATGACAGAATATTTTATAAGTGCACACTTATTTCAAAATTCCAGCCATAGCAAGTACCTCAACCAACCATAAAAGCTTGCATTTTTCTCTTCTCCAGGTACCTCCCACCTAAGTCATTCTTGCATAACTAGAAAAGTAGTTTTAGCATCTTCCTCCTCATCAGTGGTCTTGAGACTATATGAAACAATATACTCATTATCTTCTTTCTTATCAGTCTCAAACTTTGATTCCTGGTCTAATAAATGAAAAAGAGGCACACTTATAAAAAATATCATTAGCTGATCAACATGTTGCACATGACTATAACTCATATGTCAAAGCACCAATTTGTTGGAGAATACAAAGTAAGGAGCTGTCCAGCCAGAACTGAGCTGCTTACAACCCATATCTAGTCTGTACACTGAAAAATTTGTTCCTTAATTGTTTTATTATGATATCTATTCTACATACAGCAATCTTTCCTAGCTGTTATTGTGCCAACTTGTGTGCATAAACCAACAATGACCTTAAGGACACTGTGGCACACTAGCTCTAGCTGGTGGACCATGCATCATACCTACAGGGAGGTGTACTTCTTGAGTAAACACAAGCATGTTTCATAAATAACCAATCAAACCATTTTTTGTTCAATATGCCATCATGACATACAGAAAGTGTTCATCTCAATCAGTTTTGCCAAGATAAACAAACCTTGCAAGCATCCATTTGCAAGTTTATATAACCCATTCTGATAAATCATGATTGGAGATGATAAGCTAAAACATGCACCTCCACCACACTCAACACTTTACACAACTTAGAAAATAACTTGCTATTGAACTTAGTTCCCTTATCCTATGAGTATCTCAAGATAAGCCAAACTAGGCCATCCAGTGTTACATTAATACATCAATAAAATGTTTTTGTTGAAGTGTAATTTAATGCATAAATCTAAAGCCCACATAATGACCATACCATTTAACTCATTAAATTTATGGAAAACCATCAATAAAGAAGTTCTAAAAATTTCCTGCTGGATTACTTCACTGTAAATTTATACTACTTGGTAACTTCTAGCCTTTGTATAATACAAAGATTAAACATTTTCCTTCTTAAAATCACTGAGACCACAAGCTGCAGCACATCTAAGCTGTTTATAAGAAAAATACAGTACACTTTCCTGTACTCATAACTGTTCACAAGTGCCACAAACCACAATTATGTGAATCTGCACTGTGCTTCACAATCATTGTTGACTGTACTTCACCTTTAATAAATTATAGTAAGGAGTGCTCACTTTAGATTCAGGTAATTCAGTTGCTCTCTTCAGAGCTCCAAATCTGCCAAAGTACCATGTTCCGATTTCCAAGAGCAGACTTGAATTTGTGATCAAACATCAAGACACCATTCGCACAGAGCTGGTATATTTTATACTATAGCTCATTTAAGGTAAGTGCCATTTGATTCTTGAATGGTGGTGTAAACATTACACAGATCAAACACCATAATGTAAATACTCTGAAAAATATATTTCAAGTGCTAAAAACAGTGGTCTGCTCTTACTAGTTTACAGATGCCAATTCAAGTCTTGAATCATAAGGCACCTTTTAATGACTTCAGATGTTTGTTTAATCATGGGAGTAGAAAGGCATCATTACAAGTCACCATCTGAAAATATCATCACAAGCCTTTGTCATACCTTCTTACTTACAAACAATCACTAATGTAGTTGAACACATGCACACATTTCATGATCCTTTTCTGTTTAACACAACTGGTCAACTCATCAAATACATTAGCATATTCAACTGAAAAGCCACCAAATTTTTACCATCATATTGAATCAAAGTTGCATCCTTAAACAATTCAGCAACTGGATACTAGCTTTCAGATGTGGCATAACAGAAGCAGCTATAGCATAACTATTATTCTTTGTTACCTCTACTTTACTTGCAATATTACTAACCATTTTAAAAAATAAATCTGGCAGAGCAGCATCTAAACTTTATCTCCCCCATGCAGATCATTGCACGGCATCAATGTACTTGATCTAGTACCTGGAGTACTTTGACTCCTTCTGCAACACACTTTAATGATGTCCCTGTTCTTTGGCTTGGTCAGGCTGGCACAAACTAATTCACCCACATAAGTTCAGTTTGCCTGTTGCACAAGTAAAAGTAGTCAACTACTTGCACAACATATCTATCCCTAGGATACCAATGCCAGAATCTAGGTCAGAAACAATCACCTCCATTTTCTGTCAATGACACTCCATGTACATAATCAAACATGCCTCTCCTGTCACATATAGCTTTTTACCATTCACTTGAATAAGTTAGTGGTAACCACTGGTCAGAGTGGTGGTTTCACATAAAGTGCCTGATACACTGTAAAAGCAGCCAGTTTTCTTGCAGCTCCTGTATCAACCAAGAATGCTTTCTCTATCAATGCACTCTTTTGGACACACATAAAGTGCTACCCAAAAGTAAGAGGGCTAGGTTATCATCAAACCTATATTGCAAGTGACAGTTTCTTAAGTTTGTAGCCAGATCTTACTTGGGCTCTATTAATTTCTTGGAACTAAAATAGCAGCAATTATTGCTTCCTGTCAATTTCCTGCATAAACTGTGCAGTAGATCAAAAGTGGAAGGCTTGCTTATCTTGTTGCACAGTAAGATAAGGGCAATTCACTTAGAAATGATCAAATTGCCCACACACAAAGTAGAATGAAATATCTTGACATGTTTTCAATTAAAAAAAGAGCTCAAGAGAAACATAATTAGCATTTTAAAGATTATTAGAGGTTTGGAACATACAA
This sequence comes from Carcinoscorpius rotundicauda, assembly GCA_011833715.1. Lineage (NCBI taxonomy): Eukaryota > Metazoa > Arthropoda > Merostomata > Xiphosura > Limulidae > Carcinoscorpius > Carcinoscorpius rotundicauda. The sequence continues at coordinate 125,496,220 of CM022392.1, forward strand.
AACCTGACGACTTGTCATGAACAAAATTATGTAAGCAGTAAAATATGGAACATTCAGACACATTTCCAACTAAAGAACTGTTACTCTTTTTTAACAGAGGATCATCCTATGAAATAGCTATTCTTCATAAAAAAAGTTTCATGAGCATTTCAAAAAGCAGGGTATAGGAAAATGAATTTCTACATGTATTTTGGAATAGAGTAATAACATACAACAGAATAACCATATGGAACCTTACTGTCTACTAAAAATTAAAACACAGCATTTGTGATTCGATTGAGACTGCATACCAACAAAACTTTCGGAACACAAACCTCAACCTTCCAGACTATTTGTCACAAATTACTTGAGATATACATGTACACCTTACTTCAGAATAAATACAAGTATTATTTAGAAATATGTATTATACAGTGCACATCCACACTTGAAAGTAAAACAATTACTTAACAAATATTTCTGCTTTTACCATATCATGAATGATGATGGTGCTTTGTAAACTGAAAAAAGTAACAGCATTAACAAAGAGAATGTTCTCCTATAATAAATATTTGTATTTATTTGAAGTATTTTAATTTTGTTTCAATTATACAAATACAAAATACATTTCCACAAGATTTTACATCTCATTTCTACACAAACAACAATGAAGAGATACTGCAACAAGAATTCCAGGAAATGCTTTTTTTTCCTTAAAAGAGTGAAAGTCCATTAACAATAATGATGTCTAGCAAAAACTTGGAGATGTCCATCCTAACCTCCTGCCAAAATAAAATTTAACAATGATTATTTTTATGTATAATTGGGAATGTTGTGTTTTTAATAACGTTTTAATTTTAAGCCTTCTACTTGATGCATTTTTCTGCACAATCCTTCTACAGGCCTGAGATCTACCTATAAGTGTGGCATCCATACAAATTGGAACTCTGCTTTTGTTCCAAATACAAACCTGTACCAAAGCTTCAGTGGATAATGATACGAAACAACTATTTTATAAAAGACAAACCTTAGAATTAAATAATACTTGGTTCATTCAGACCACCCTGGCATTTAAAAAGAGAATTCTAGATTACTTATGTATCGAATTGCTTGCAGATGAAAATTTTTATTGGTTATAGTGTAATTAATAAGATATAGGTCAAACAAAAATAAAACCACTACAAGACTGCAGTTTATATCAACCAGTACTAATGGGGTTTTCTATGTATTTTCCAGAAAAACATTGGTTATTTAATCCAACTGTCTCATCAGTTCTTTAAAATGAGTGTTTTAACAGATAACATAAAACTGGTGATAATTTTCTCTGAAACTTCCTCAGTGGTACTTTTAACTGTATTACAAGCCATAAGTCACCTGGTGTGGTCACACTAATCATACATATTTAGCTTTTATGTTAGTAGATAAAATGGATGCCATTACTATAAAATCTTACAAAGGGTCAACATTTCATGAAAAAAAAAAAGTTCAAAAATATCAGTTCCTCTGACTGATACAACTAAAAGAGGAAAAATTTATTAATGCAGTGTTACTATTAATACTACTAATCAGTAGAAGTATTATTAGTTATTATTATGGCTTACCTAACATCAAAATTAGACCTGAATTAACTGCATCTTCAACAGTGCTAATATCTTTTTCACTATTTCTCATGTTACTGATATACTATATAATTATAAATTATCTGATTCCTCTACTACAATTATTACAAACTTTACACTGTATATTTTAACAAGCTAGTGGTACTAGATTAAACATCTGAGTGTATTTGATCAAATCATGAATGGGTAGCACACATACATTCTACATTCTTTAAGTGGCAGTAAAACTATCAAACAGTTCTTATTATGTATAAGAACTCTGATAGTGAACTTGGTATATCATAAACTAATTGTTAGTTTGGTACTAGATCTATAAATATTTCAAACTGTTGTACTTGTAATAACATATGGATCACTAAAGCCATTGAGGAAGTGCTCAGTGAAGCTAACAGAGAAGTTTAATATGTATCTATAGACCTGTTTAATATAATTAGAAAGAGGTAATTACCTTTCTGTACAAGTCACTACTAAAATTGCACATACTTATATTAGGTTACACTTTGCTCTCTTTATCTAGGAAGGAATAATGACTTATTAGAAAGGAATAAGAAGAAGGTTACTGGAATGATTCCATCAAGGAAGGATTACATATCAGAAATAAGTTAACAGATAACAGTAAAAAGTTGGCAAGGTGAGAAAATCTGTTTTTAAACAGTTTACAAAAACATCAAAATATTTTATTTGTGATATATTAAAGTGCAGCACATCAAAATTAAATAATTATGCTTCGGTTCAACTAAACACCTTCCTGTAATGTAAAGAACTGTGAGTAAAAAGGTGAAAAGCCCATAGCTCTGACAAGCATCTCAATACTTCTCAGTACCAATTATTTAAACTGAAGGTAAGATGTGATCTTATTAAAGATTATAAGATTATCTGGACGACAAAAAACAAATATGTTTAATTTATTCGTGCTATGTTCTGAAGAGGATGAGAGAATAAAATATTAAGATTTTGATAAGGACAGACTAAGCAGGATCTTATGAGCGGTATGAGCACTAGCACCTCACTACAATTTACCTGGGGAATTGTTAATTTGCTTAAAAAATAAAGGGTTTGTTTAAATTTTTATTTATTATAACACTTGAAGCACAAACAGTCTCAAGCTGTCCATACGTTACGTAACAGAGGTAGCAGGTACAAACATCACTACTGAGTACTACTAGTAACACTCAGTAAGCAGTAAATTAGTGATGCAGAAGAATGTTTGACAACGAGCACCTTACACTTGCTCTAAAATACACTCAAAAATGAAATCGCATGCAATTAAAAATTTAGAATTATACTGGAAAAATATATAAAGCTAACCTAAATGCAAAGTTACAAAGACGAACGTAAAACATTGATACATTTACATTGCATTCCGAAAACCGTCAGACAAAAATATTTTTGCGGCCCTCTATAAAGGCTATAATTATTCTTTTTAAATATAGTTAAATCATGAAATTTGTAAACTTTTTACTTCTTATCTCAAAGTAACCAAAAAAGCTACTTGCTCTGAATATGCACAGCATGGAATCAAACCCCGCATTCCATCATTGTAAGTCTAGACTCTAAAATCTTCCCACTGGCTCATCGGGTGTCTGCAAAGTTTTAAGAAAGCCAATAGAACCCGTTAAAGTAGAGCTTCTTTTAATGTGCGTGTTTGATAATTTTTTGAGTAATTTGGAATTTCTGAACTCATGATCCTAATTAATTTCTAAATCTTTATCACGTTCTTGTTGTTGTTATTAAACACAAAGGCCGTGATCTGCCTACCACGAGTACTGAAACACGGTTTCTGGTACTATAAGTCCCCAGACTTATCATTTACTGTACCACTGTGGAGGAGGGTGGGGCTTAATGTCTTGGCTTTTTCAAAAAGTTATCTTTTGAACATTTTATTTAACAGTTTCGAAAAACATCCATGGACCAGCTTTTCAATACCTGTGAAAGGTCGAAGGAAATCTTAAGTTTAATATTTTATACATTATTCTTCTCCGGTCTCGTGCTTACATGCAGACGTTGACGGTAATGATTTTTCATTTCTCTCTGTACCTGGTATTTATCAAACTAGTTATGTAATGTTATTTCTTGCCATTTTGTGAATTCATCAAGCATCTTTATTCTTTGTCTTTCTTTTTTCTCTTTCCTTTTGTCTTGCCTGTTGTTATTACGATCTTCATCCCCGTTTCCTCCTCACATGATCTATAAACTCAGCTTACCTCTTTCTTTATTGATATTGTGAATTATATTGGCTTGTATCATTACTTGTTCTTTATTTTTATTTTTTAGATTTATATTTTAGCTGCTTCAATATTTCTTTGAACTATCTGAGCTCCATGTTTCAGATCCTTACATAACTATGGGCTTGATGTAACATTATGATACTTTTTCTTTCTTCTGTTGATAAACTATCGTTTGCCACTGTAGCTATTTTAAAAGGCGTTCTTAGTAAGTATTAATCTTCTTTTAACCTCTTCTATGCACTTACCATCTGATATTAATGAGCCCAAATAGTTAAAAAGACGAACGTGTTGGATTTTTGTCCCAGTATCTGTAATGCGGTGTGTTATGATATACCTTTTGTTGAAGTTCATCATACAATCTGTTTCCTTGCTAGTGAGAGTCAAACTTTCTCTCTTATTATCATAGATAATTGTATTTACCATTTATTGGAAATCTGTTTCATTTTCAGTGTGCCCGGTGTAGTCAGGTGGTTACGGCACTCGATTCGTAGAGTTATTGATACATGATAATTTATTAACTTGTGTTTTATTTGTTGTATTTCTGTATATACCCCCTCGTTGAGGTGTGATAAATAAAGAGAAAAAAAAGGCACTCGATTTGTAATCTGAGGGCTGTGGATTCGAATCCCTGTTGAAATTGAAAATCATTTTAAAATATTTTAACTAGTATCACTTCATTTGTTTGTGTATTTCTTACTGTAGCATTTATTTTGTTTTGGATAGTTCTTATAGCAGTTCTAAAAATAATCAATGATCCATACTTTAAATTAAGATTTTAAATTTTGTTTCAGTATTTACGAAATATATAAATAAAAACTATAAGCATAAGTTGAGGCAAATGGAAATCTTCATGAAATATTACATTATCTCCCTATCGATACACTAACTGTATTTGTATTGTTTGTTTTTAAATTTTGCGCAAAGCTTCACAAGATCTATCTGCGCTAGCCATCCTTAATTTAGCAGTGTAAGGCTAAAGTAAAAGCAGCCAGTCATCACCACCTACCACCAACTCTTGGGCTACTCTTCTATCAACGAATAGTGGATTTACCGTAACATTATAACGCTCCCATGGATGAAAAGGCGAACATGTTTGGTTCGATGGGGAGTCGAACGTCTTAACCCACCTGATCATGCCGGGCCACTATGTTTGCAAAGCATTCATTATATACATGAGGCATCCAATCGGTACACAATGTCTGAGCACCTGGGATAACTACTCACATAATTCAAATGAAAAGTACAAAGTCGTAATCGTGTCATACGAACATTTTGTTTTATAGATATATTCATTTGTGTAATAAAGTAAGAAGCATATCATAAGTATGCCGTACAACATAAGATTTACATAAATTCTCAGAAACATAGAATAAGAGGTATTTAAAGAAAGCTTAGAACACTTAAAATTGTTTAATGGAAGGGCTATTGAGGGTCAAAGGATACTACCATTTTCACGGTCTTTTTAACCTCTTAACTTTTGGGTATACAAACAAATAACATCATAGAAAATATTAAAGAGGATAATTAACTAACCGAAGTAATGTTAACAGAATATTTAAACTTAGCAATAAAACTTCCAGCTTGATACAAGATACAAGAAAACAATTGTTCGGGATAGCTGTGTGATCAGCAAAAGAGAAATTTGACTCATCCATAAAAATCTACAACTTATCTTGAAATTCTACGATATAAACAAGGAAATGATGAAACTTTGTAGAATGGACGGCAAATGCCTGTTGTGGAGACACCAGTGCAGAGGACTAAGTTTCGAAAGTCTTCCTGAAGACGAAAGGCGGAAGAATAGTCTGCCTAAGGAATCTAACAAAGAAGCAAGGAAGTATTGTACACTGATTCCATTTCTTAGAAGATCTATAAGACTAAGATCGACAATAATTTGAAAACGGAACTAAGGAGGAGGAAAACCCCATCCAATCTGAGATGCTAAGAGAGACATAAATTACTGCAAACACTAGAATAATGGGATGTATAGTAGCTTCCCACCTACAATGGTATAGATAGGTTAGGTTATCAATGAATGCAAGAGTAATTGAAACGAGACAAATGTAAATTTTAAACGTTTTAGCAAATACCGTCACCATAAATCCAAGGACACTTCCAAAACCTAAATTTATAAAGATATTTATTTAAAACAAAAAACTCATTTCAATCTATGTTTCATAATACATAATACCTTAAAAACTGTTGAAGTGACCAGCCCTTAGTGGAAACATTTACATTTTATAGTAGGTCAAGTACTCACAATCATAAGGTCAAAAACGTTGATATTTATATCTTACAGCTTTATAGAAATCAATCTCATTGATCAATCATTCAACAGACATGGTGTTGCCCTACTATCTCTTTAAAAATGTATTCCGAGAAAGAGATTTCTACAGTTCCTTAACTCGCACCTCTATTGAAATGAAAATAATTAAATATTTCTGGTAATTCTATAATATTTATTAATATTTGCTATTATTAAAATTAATCAACTTAATATTATTCGTATAAGTACTAGGGGAACAAAGATTGTTAGCTTATAGGTTTTGCTAAAGCTAATTAAAGAACATGACTAACCTATATATAAAAACGAAAAACAATTATATATATATAAATATATGACTAATATAAATTAAACCATAATTACAAAGAATTTTGTAAATGCTACACTTGATCGCCAATATGATCCTATCTTTAAGTTTAGCCCTTAAATGATTAGATTTAAATCGAAGTGAATACATTACTGGATAGTTAACATACTTCTCAAAACACATTACTTATGCATGTGAATGTATGAAAAACAAATCTTTTTACTTAGTAATGTTAAACCTAAAACACTGAAAACTTTAACGTATTAGAAACTTATTACATCAGTAATGTTATTATTAAATCTTTTGTCAATGGCATTATGTTTTACAAAAACCAATTCTGATACTAAATTTTTATTATATGAACAAATATTTAAGGCTCTGTACACATATATGGTAAAAAAATCTCAGCGAACAACACGTAAATGATTTTTTTTAAATTAATAATGTGTGAGAAAGAGCGCGAGTTACAACTCACATCAATTACAATAAATCTTAAGTAGCCAGCATCTGAAAGAATTGGTGTTATACATTATAGACAAGAGTATGCTTCTTGGGTTTGCTAGTTTCGGGAACAAAGACACCCTAGGCTACCTGCTGGGTTCACTTGGGGAATCAAATTTCGTGGGTCAATCTTTATCCATACTCGACATGCGTATTTAATTATAGGGTGTATATATGTTTTACATATATCTGTTATATTGCTTCGAGATGTTTCATAATTTTTGCTGATTGGACTTCTTGCATAATTTGTGCGTTTCTAAATTTTTGTTAATATATTATTTGTACGTCTAACCCACGTTAAGTTTGAGGTTAATTTATAAATTTTGCCGAGATTGTGGTCTGGAGAAGTGTTACATACATATATAGTTTTGGTGGGTCGTTTTTGTGTTTTGCAAAACTTAGCAATTGAATTTTAGATATATTTATTTTATGCAATATTTTTGGCAGTATTAGTTTATATTATTCAATACTGTTTGAAGGTTTGTTACTAAGTAATATAGATATAAATAACATGTTTTTTCTGAACTTCACAGAAAGCTGTACGGAGGCTATCTTCGTTAACTTGTTTGTTTTGAATTTCGCGAAAAGCTACACGAGGGCTATCTGCGCTAGCCATCCCTAACTTAACAATGTAAGACTAGAGAGAAGGCAGCTAGTCATCACCATCCACCGCCAGCCCTTGAATTACTCTTTTACCAACGAATTGACCGTAACTTTAAAACGTTCCCATGGCTGAAAGGGCAAGTATGTTTGGCGTTATGAGGATTCGAACCCCCGACCCTTGAAATACGAATCGAGTGCCTTAACCACCTAGCCATGCCAGGCTATCTTTGTTAGTCGTCCCTAATTTAGCAGTAAAAGTTTAAAGAGAAAGCAGTTAGTCAACACGAATAGTAGAATTGCCAATAATATTATAACGGCCCTATGGCTAAAAGGGGTAAGTATGCGTGGTGGGAAGGGAATATGAGCTCACAATCCTCAGATTAAGAGTCAAGCGCCCTAACCACTTGGCTTTGTAGGGCCAACAACGAAGAAAAATCATATGTCTGAACTATATCTTCTAAATATACATGTTATTTACATTTTCTAGTTTTTATGAGAAGTTCATTATTTTTAATTATATAGAAATTATGTTCATTACTTCAGTTTTGTTGTAAGTTAACAGTTAGCTGATTGAGTAATTTATTTAATAAAACTGCATGTTGTTTCAATGCGGTATTTACTGAACTAGAAATAGAACGAACTTTTAATAGGGAATTTATGTAATTTATATACAATAATTCTGAATATTGATTTCCTTTAACAACAAGTTTTTATAGCTTTCAACAAGTGGTTAATATCTTCTTTCGGCGTAGTTTGCAATTTAAATTCTTTTTATAATTGAGGCACAGAAACGTTTACATAGAAAGCAAAAATTACAGTTGAAACGTTAATTTGAAGTTGACCAAAGAAGGTCGAAGGGTTGTTTTGTACTTTATTTTAATTAAAGTTTTAATAACTATACCAGACGTCTTGAAAATACATTTTTATTTCAAGTGGGTTTCTTGTTTTGTTTTGGAATTTCGCACAAAGCTACTCGAGGGCTATCTGTGCTAGCCGTCCCTAATTTTGCAGTGTAAGACTAGAGGGAAGGCAGCTAGTCATCACCACCCACCGCCAACTCTTGGGCTACTCTTTTACCAACGAATAGTGGGATTGACCGTCACATTATACACCCCCATGGCTGGGAGGGCGAGCATGTTTAGCGCGACGCGGGCGCGAACCCGCCACCCTCGGATTACGAGTGCACGCCTTAACGCGCTCGGCCATGCCAGGCCAGAAGTGGGTTTCTTTCATCACAAAATGACAGTTGGCTTAATTGACAGTCAGCATACTGTTTATCTCTTGTATTTTATGGATTTTATCTTTAAATAAATAAGGCTAATTCTGTTAGATATATAGTTAAAGTAAAAAGAGCTCATTTTTTTCTATTATATTAATGACATAATACCTCCATTCTAAAAATCATTTTTTTATCTATATCTGTACAAAAATAAATAAAATTAACTATTTATTTTGACCTTTTTCTCTAGTTTTTGTTTTTGTAGATTTTTATTAATACTATCTATATCAGAGAATTTGCCAATACAATTACTACTACTTATAGTAGTAGTAAGTACCATTATAGTCTTTATTCATACCACAAGAATATAGTTTTATATTAAAGAATGAAAAAAAAATATTTTGTAATCTGTTTGCATCTGTATTAGCGATTTCTAAAACTGTAATTACTATTGAACCCGGCCCGGCATGACCAAGCGCGTTAAGGCGTGCGACTCGTAATCTGAGGGTCGCGGGTTCGCATCCCCGTCGCGCCAAACATGCTCACCCTTTCAGCCGTGGGGGCATTATAATGTGACGGTTAATCCCACTATTCGTTGGTAAAAGAGTAGCATAAGAGTTAGCGGTGGGTGATGATGACTAGCTGTCTTCTCTCTAGTCTTACAGTGCTAAATTAGGGACGGCTAGCACAGATAGCCCTCGAGTAGCTTTGCGCGAAATTCAAAAACAAAAAAAAAACTATTAAAGCAAACGGACGAATTCGGAAATGTTCTAATTTAACCCCGTATTTGCCACGTTATTTTTACTTTGAGATCTATGGAAATTCATGCGAGTGTGTAGAAGTTCAAAGGTTCTTTCACATATTGCAGGTTAAATATATATCGTTAATAAATAAATTACATATTTTTACTTTGTCAAAGCAAGTGTAAAGTAATTGAACGACACAAATTACGAACATACAAAGCTTTGCCTGCTGCCACATTTTATAACATTTGTAACCAGAATTTTTTAAAAAAAACTATAAACACCAAGCCAGGGTGAATATAGTTTACACATAATAAATACCTAGTGTCCATAAATAAAATTATTTTTTCATTGTCTGACAATTGTGTTTCCCATTTTATCTATGTACATAGTAAAACATACATGAATGAATTCATAATCAGTGTCTGTGTACATGTGAGCACCATCCACATATCTCACCGTATCCACCGACATGAACGTCACATTTTACTTAAGCACTGTAACGTACTACCATTTAGGAGCCAATACACTCAAATTTAGCTCAGCATCATAAAATAATCACTGACAAGCGCAGTTCAGCCTAAAACTTTTCAACTAACAATCAGAATAAATATTCATTACCAGCCACAAATTATTCACTAAGATACACACTCAGACCAATGCCAGCTAATTACAATGCTTAAATGTAGTCAAACAACTTCGATACTGTAGTGGTGCTCGTTAAATTCAAACAATCTATAATATAAAATCACAGAAAAAAATAATGCAAATGAAATTTAGTGAAACAAGGTCCTTTTCTTCTGTTAATTTTTACATATTCGCATTCTATGCTGAAAATAATTTACAGCGCTCATACACAAAGGTACAGACTTGTGTCCAAATGCGACGTCAAAAGTTAGGCTTTCTACTATTTAACTTGCCATCTTAAATGATCCATCATTCAGACAAGACCAGGAGGTCGACAATAATCCATTATTGGAGTTATAACTTAGCTCAACCAGTGGTATTTCCATATCTTTGCCACTTTTACATTCAGACCCAACAAAGATAACAGGTCTTTTCGCTATCAAAACGTTTGGATAAGTACTGTAGTGTCAAGAATAAGTATCTTATTATGGTCATTCCAAGCAGTGATCCACTTGAAAGTTTTAAGTAGTATAGACCTTTCTTAAAAGTATTACTGAATGTCAGGAAAGATACTTAATTCATATAGCCAACAAACACTTGCAACTTGTGAAAAATAATGCATCCAGCAACAACTCAGTCAATATAACTTATGAGTTTGCTGTAGCAGGCACATGGACAAACTCTGCGTGATCTTGAGTTGTAGTACAATACTTTGTGGCTTTCACAGCTCACTTTATCACGTCATAGTTGTTTAATGATGAGACAACTCAAACTAATGGAGAAAATCCACCAGAATTACCACCATTTTCTTCCTTGTCGTGGTGAATTCATCAACATTGGTGATCTGGATGCTCTACATAGTCTTTACTACAGATCTGAGGAACTCCAAACAGCAAGCTTGTTGAGATTATTGATAACAGGAATATCTTTGACTGTAGTTCATGAGTCTGCGATCAACCAAGATCGTGAACACCATCCTTTGTGTAAGTTGAGAAAGGTCTCATCTAAAACTTTCTATAGACCTCACCATTATCTCCGAATGAGCCACAGTAGTTGATCAACCCCTTCTAGTAAACACAAGTTCTCTACGTGTCTCTTGAAGTATAAATCTGTGCTGAAAACGAAATTAGAAAGGATTTCAAAAATAAACACGTTAAAAAATTAAAAAATAAGCCACAATAATAAATACTGGAGCTATGGTACCCTAATTTGCTCACAGTATAATGTGGTATTCTGAGATGTGCTGATAATGTTGGGAATAATAGTATTAGTTATAATAGCACGTGATTCAACAGAAAAATTTTTGCAGAGTTAAAACAGAATATACAATTTGACTGAATTGAAAGAGGAAATTGGCAGTAAAAATGAGCAAGTTTTTACTGCACAAAAATTTAGTGGTATGTGTTCATGTATAACTGGATAGCTCTTATCTTTAAGTCTTAGGAAGATATCTTTACTAGTAAAAAATTTGGATATCTTGTAATATTGTTTGTTTTCGAATTTCGCGCAAAGCCTCATGAGAGTTATTTGCGCTAACTGTCTCTAATTTAGCAATGCAAGACTAGAGAAAAGGTGGCTAGTCATCAATAACCACCGCAAACTATTGGGCTACTATTTTACCAAAGAATAGTGGGATTTACCATGACATTATAACGCACCTACGGCTGAAAGGACGAGCATGTTTGATGTGTCAATACTGAGAGAGGCGATCTCTACGAGAACGCTTGCATGTCACTATTAACCATGCAATATGTCCAAAATAAAGACGCTATACCTTTAAGTTACCACCAGATTCAGTAATATTTAATATTTTGGTCAACATCTACACAGTACATTCTTATAAGTCTTTCCCATAGCATATCACAAGTACCACCTAAGGAAAATGATCCGAGATAACAGGCAAGTAAATAGACAACTTAGCCAATTCTTTATTGGCTAATTTGTACGTAAATTTTATAAAATGTGATCATTTTCGAAAATTATTTGCAAGCAGGATATTTTCCCCTGTATCAACTTGTGTAGAAAAGAAATTACGAGTGTGCTTCTTTACTACAGAATTAGTCATTTACTATTGTTGTTACATAATTTTTCATAACTACTCGATAACTTAGTGTCCCTTTACGAAAAGAATGGTTTGTTTTGGAATTTCGCACAAAGCTACTCAAGGGCTATCTGTGCTAGCCGTCCCTAATTTAGCAGTGTAAGACTAGAGGGAAGGCAGCTAGACATAACCACCCACTTCCAGTTCTTGGGTTACTCTTATCATCGAATAGTGGGATTGACCGTCACTTTATAACGCCCCCACGGCTGGGAGGGCGAGCATGTTTGGCGCGACTCGGGCGCGAACCCGCGACCTTCAGATTAAGAAGCGCACGCCTTAACGCGCTAGGCTATGCCAGGCCCACGAAAAGAATAATATACCAGTTTCTCCATAACAGTGGTTTGTTCATATCAACGATATTTTATGTATATACAATGCGCTAAATAGCGAGGAAGTGACTCATATGGTTCAAGCATCGCTATCCATAATTGTGAACTGCAGAACAGAAGGAAGGGAAACAACTGGTAGCACTTATCGTCTAAAGTGGAAATCATCTCTTAACTCAAATAACATGATTGGTAGTCATTCTTATAAAACACCCACAGCTGAGGCTATATGGCATACTTGGTAGCACAATGTCTCAACGAAGACCTCAAAATTTTCAGTCTGATACACTAGCCACTAGACCACACTCAAATACTTATAATATAACAGTCTAACAATTAATTATCTTTGGCTGAGCTTACTTTCATCATGAGATGATTTTCAAAGTTCAACTCATGATTAAAATTTGAAGCCAATGGGTACGTGTGTATTTTAGCTTTTAAAATGACATAAAGAGTTAATTATCAGTTTTATTCTACTTAGTCCAACAGTGAATAACACTTCTGGTTGGAACGATTTTATTTGTTTGAAGTTAAGCACAAAGCGACAGGTATCAAAACCCTATTTCTAGCAGTATAAGTTTGCAAACATACCACTGTGCCCCTGGAGGGCATGTTGGAGTGAAATTTAGATTTTTGTTAAGTGTGTGTGTATGTGTTTTATTTTTGCTAAGCCAAATCAGAATATCTGCTGCGTCTATCGAGGAGAATCGAACCCCTGATTTTAGCATTGTAAATCCATAGACTTGCCGCTATCTCGAAGGGGTGGATATTTTTTATTGAGAACCAATTGTTTCATGTTAATCAGTGACAAATTAGTAGGAATAGTGTCAACTAAATCAGAATTTTCTTCCAGACTATTTTTGATAGATCACTTTTGTCTCGAACCAGAAACTCTAATAACATATTCATACTTCAAAAGGAATTCGAAAAAATTTCCTTAGATTAAGACTAAAGGCTCATTTTTCAAAATTGATTCCTTCTACAAACATATCTTTAGTCCTTATATAAATCCTTTCTGTGAAGTATTTCATTTTGACATCAGTAACAACCAACTTACATTTGACGATCAACAATCCCATATACATCAACTAACTACTTCCCACCGTATGAAAAACATTTAACTTCCAATACACTACTGGCCAAAATCTTAAGGCGAATGAACATAAAGAAAAAATATGCATTTTGCGTTGATAGACTCAACCACTTATTTGAGTAGAGTTTCGAAAGATGAAAATAAGAAAAGGGAAAATAAAAAACTTTTTTAGCATTTAATAAGGAAAATGTGAACGCCATGAAATTAGCCTAAACACTAGCTGGTCAAAAGTTTTAGACCACGCTGAAAAGAAGCGTTAATCGGTAAACACGTAACGAAACTTAGTCATTTGTGTACAAGCATTAGGGCTGTCAACATCTTCCACTGATATCTCCTGTGTTACATTGGGGAAAAACATGGCAAAGACTGAAAAGTTGACACATTTTGAATATGGCAAAATTGTCGACCTCAAAAAGCAAAGTCCCTCTCAACATGCCATCACTGGTGAGATTAGGCATAGTGAAAGCTGATGTTGCAAATTTCTTAAAAGACCTTGAGGGATACAGAACGAGATTTTTATGTGGTCGGCCCAAGAAAATTTCGTTAGTGTTGAGCAGGAGGATTCGACGGGTTGTCTGGCATGACACCAGCCAAGCGTCGAACCAGATTAAAGCCCTTACAGATACAGAAAGCAGCTGAAGACCAATAAAACGGCATCTACGACAGAAAGACTTTAAAAATTGTAAACGTCTTCAAAAGCCATGTCTCCTTCCACACCCCGAAACAGCTCGGTTAAACTTTGCAGAGTAGTACCAAACATGGAATGTCGAAAATTGGACAAAGGTTTTGTTCTCTGATAAGAAATAATTTAACCTGGATGGTCCAGATGGCATCCAACATTACTGACATGATAAGGACATCCCACCAAAGACATTTTCCAAACGACACAGTGGAGAAAGTTTTATCATGATGTGGGGTGCTCTCTCCTTCCATGAAACAAGGAGCTTCAGGTTATACAGGGGTGTCAAACAGCAGCTGGTTACATTGGCATGCTGGGGAGAGCATCCTTATTGACTGAAGGCCCTCGCTTGTGTGAAAATGACTAGATCTTACAGCAGGACAATGCCTCAATCCACAATACCTGCAGGACAAAGGACTTTTTTCATGGCGAATAATGATTCTTTTGAACCATCCAGCATGTTTGCCCAAACTGAACTCCATTGAAAATGTTTGAGAGTGGATGGTAAGGAAAGTCTATAGAAATGAACGTCACTTCCAAACAGTGCATGATGTTCGTGAAACCATCTTCACCACTTGAAATAACATTCCAGCAAGCCTTCTGCAAACGCTTACATCGACCATGCCAAAACGAATCTTTGAAGTTATTCACAATGACAGCCGTGCAACTCAATACTGAGACCTCTTGTTGGGCATTTCCTACCCTGTTTAAGACTTCTTTTTGGTATGGTCTTAAACTTTTGACCAGCTAGTATTTAGACTAATTTCATAGTATTCATATTTTCACCATTAAATGCTAAAAAGTTTTTTATTTTTGTTTTCTCTTTTCTTATTTTCATCTTTAGAAGCTCTAAGTGGTCGAGTCTATCAACGCAAAATTCATATTTTTTTCTTTATGTTCATTGGCCCTAAGATTTTAGCTAACAGCGTATGGTGCCAGTTATATATCACGACCAATATCTTCAATGTTCTAGTTCGTCTCCTAATTAAGACCATTATAATTTCAAGAAATACAAGAAAACAAACTCGATGTGGACACCACCTATTAGAACTTTCACTGCTTTAGAATATTTTTTTTTAAATATTGTATTGATGTTGAAAAATTAGGTTTGGTAAGTAAACTTAAACAGAGTAGCCGGATCTTCAGTGAACACAAAAGCTTGCTCGTTCTTTCTAAATGGCGAGACATTGTTGTTAAAAGTGGCACAGTGATATGGTACTTTGCTGAAGATGAAGAACAACTTAATGATATTAATTTAACTGCCACATCAACTATATTATTTAAATTATCATTAATGATTTGATTAACATAGTTAACTTGTCATCAGATGCCACTAATCTAATAGGTAGTAATCCTGATCCAGGAACCTTGGAATTTTACTTTTTCCCTAAAATTCATTAACTAGGTAACTCGAATTGCTCCGTTACTTCTGCCTGTAACTGCCCCATTGAATAAATTTTATTTCGTTATAAAATTCTTAAATCCATTGTCTCATCTTTTTTCAGTTACGTAAAAGACACAACAAAACCTTTCAAGCCTCTGGTATTAAACACATGCTTACCAGCAAACAAACAATCAACACACTGAATATCCAAGATGATGATATGAAAGATCTAAAATATTACCTGGACCTGTAACCCTAACGAAACCTTTCCCCTGCATACCCTCTTATATGTTGCTGAACTTTAATTAACCCTGAAGGGGTTCTCCTTTCATCACAAATTTTATCCCCTTATGACAATGTTGTCACGAACAAGAAAATGGCCCCTTCTTATACTTCACTGGATACATAGAAAAAGGGATTTTGTTCATAGCTGTTAAAATGGGGCTTAAATGGTAAAAGTGTGGATTAAGTCACCATCAGAGGGTTGCATGACTTTGGGAGATGTGACAATATATGATTATACCATCAATATTATAGTTTTAACTTACGTGTGCTAATATTTGAATAAGACTGTTAAACAAGTATTGTTTCCAATTTTCTAGTTCACCACCTGTGTGCAGCTAGACCCAGGGAGAGTCTACATCTCCTAGATACACCGGTTAGATTAGCAGGAGCAAAGCCATAGGATACCCCATCAAATATTACCCCCTAAAATATAATGGAAAGTTTAATCCAACACACACACACACACACACACAAAACGTATTGAGATCATGTGGTACCACGCGGATATTTTTTTAGAAGACGTTCATGAGAGAAGAAGAGCGATTAATAATTGCTCTTATTGACTGTATGTTGGTAACATTGCAATAATATGCTTTACTAATAATGTTACCCACTTTCGGAAGCTTTACAGCATTGCATCAAGGATCTTACACTTAACGAGTGAGAGATCTTGGCATGGACCTCGAGGCTATCATTGAAGTCTACTTCTTGGAAATTTTTCTTTTTCCTATAATGTGACTCAGCCCTATATTTGATAAACTCTTAAAGAAAAAAAAGAGAGCATACATTGTTTGATTCCTATGCCTATTATCGTAGATATCCAATTCTGTTAGTGGCTTCCTGTCAGAGCAACCAGTTATTGACTGGCATGGCCGAGTGCGTTAAGGCGTGCGCTCGTAATCCGAGGGTCGCGGGTTCGCGCCCGTGTCGCGTTAAACATCCTCGCCCTCCCAGCCGTGGGGGTGTATAATGTGACGGTCAATCCCACTATTCGTTGGTAAAAGAGTAGCCCAAGAGTTGGCGGTGGGTGGTGATGACTAGCTGCCTTCTCTCTAGTCTTACACTGCTAAATTAGGGACGGCTAGCACAGATAGCCCTCGAGTAGCTTTGTGCGAAATTCCAAAAAAAACAAACAAAAGGCAAACAAGTTATTTACGTATATAAATTGCAGTCAATCATTTTTAATCCACCAACCTAGTAAAAAAATACACACCAGTAGTAAAACTTCTTGGAATTATGAATATAAGTACTATATTATTTTAAGTTTTGAATGACTATATTTCATAAACCTAAACTAGTTGAAACAGGTAGTATTAAAGATCTAGTTTTAACTAGACGGTCGATATCATCACCATATACAATCAACAAAATTCTCATAATTTAAGTATATTTATACAGAAAATGATCTCACTATCCATGATGAGTTGGGCTTCTAACAGCTGAAGAAACTATGATATTAAATCCAAAAATCTTAAAAGTGTAGAAATGGAAAGGTGAATAGTATCATTCAATTTTCTATAATAACTGCCAATACATAATTAATATATGCTTATTTTCCTAGTCTTCCTGCAATGAAGAGATTAGCAAGAGGCAACTTCCACAACCACCTAAAAGCTCTGAACAAGTTGCTTTTATATAATTAACAAAACCACATTGGTACATGTTTATTATGTTTCTCAGTTTTATCAACATTTATCGAGTGATAAGTTTTATCACTGTAAAAAAGTTATCGTCATTATCAACAGGATAAAACATTCTCCAGATTTCCATTAATGTGGTGAAATAAGATGCACAGGATGTAATCACTGTTATACCATAAAATAATAAGTTTTCTTTGGTTTACCTGAAATATTGCATGATTACTTACATTTGGATAAATCAAACATTTTCGTAACGGATGATCTTGTGTATAAAAGTTGAGAAAATAAACGAGTGTCTTAACTTTTTACATACAACTATTACTATTTTCATTTGTTAGTTTTATACTGTACAGAATCTATTTCATCACGGTAAAGAAATGCATTAGTTTAAATTCTTAATACATTATTTTGTTCAAAGATATCGGAAACATCTTAACTGAATGTTTTAGCGAGACAAGTGTTTCCAACACATCACATATTTTGAAGCTTATGAAAACGCAATTCTTTAATTATATGGTTATTTAATCATCAATTTAAAACCAAAAACTCCAGACCAATTACGTTTAAAGACGTGATTATTTCCTCGAGAAGAAATTTTGGTATACAAGCCAAGTTCAGATAAAATTGATATGTTGCCATATAAACATTCATTGACTGTCGTGGCTGTGACTTGACCCTCTCTAGAAGGATTGTATTTGAAGTTCAGACCATATATGACTAGAGAACTAGCATTCAGATGGTTATCATATAGTTTATTCAAACAATTAAGCAATCTTTTTTGAGAGAATATCTTTCAGATATAGATGTCATAAATGTGATTGGGTAAAAAGCTACATTTGCCACATCCTCTGAAAAAGTGGAAACATCGACCATCTGCGGAGTTCACCAAGGGAAATCAAACCCCCGATTTTAGTTTTGTAACTCCGTAGTTACATCTGTACCAGCAGGGGACAATATTCTGAAACAGATCTTTACTGATATTTTACAAACGAGAGGAAGTAAACACAGAGTTGTCGAGTTTTATTATGACCTGGAGTTCTTTGGATTGTTCATAATTCAGCTCTACCCTGTTTACTTCATAATAAAAGTTATTTTTATTGTAATTAAAAAAGTCGATGTAATATATATGGGCTTGAAAGTCATTAATTTCATATACTGTACCCTAAACGTACGAACAAATAAAGTTTTGCTTGTAGTATTTTTCATTTATTCATCATGCTACTTACAGTTAAACCACATTAAGACTTGGTCAATGCATTATCTAAAACAGCACATGAACGGATTCTTTAACGTCATATATTTAAATAACTACTAAAGCTAAAAATGAATCTATCATGTGCATTTGTAAATACACTCTCAGTATTTCAAAAAGTGACCTTCCCATGCTGAACATACAAAAGTAGAAACTTTATTGTTGTAAGCCATCATTGAGAGAAATAATAAACCATCAGTTAATTCCTTTTGACATGTCAGATCCTCACTGGAAAGCATAAAGTTTAGTAGTATTTCAGCATTATATTATTTATACTTCTGATGAATTCTATTGACGATCTCTAAATTTTCAGGAGTTGGCGATCCCATTTTATTCTGACAAGTTCATGGCTTGCGAATGAAAGATCTGATGAAGACATTGCAGCTAATTTGTTGTCTGTGGGTAATATATCATGATATATGAAAGGCTTCACAAATTCATCTACAGAATTTAAACTGTGAACTTGTTTTCCATAAACTTAATATTTTAAAGGATAACGTTCCCATGCTGAACATACAAAAGTAAAAACTTTATCATTATAAGTTATTATTGAGAGAGTTAACTGATAAAGCACTAGTTAAACAGAAAAAGACACAAAAAGATGGATTTCTACTATTAATCGTAGCAATTTAATTTATTTAATGGTTTGAGCTTTGAAAAATGGTACACACAAAATGAATGGATTCGAGTTCCCGAAGAACTTTGTCAGCTTAAAGTTTATGAGAAATAAGTTCACAGTTTATATTCTACAGATGAAGGTATCAGAAGTATAAATAATATAATGCTAAAATACTGTTAAACTTTATACGTTTCAGTGAGAATCTAACATGTCAAAATGAATAAGTGATTAATTCAACATTCGTTCTGAACAATAACTATAACTGACCTAATCAGTGATGTATTACGCAAATAAAAGAATACGCAAAACAATTATGTATGAATATTCTACATGAAGCTATTTGAAATGAGACGGATGTACGTCAAGCATGAAGACCCCAAATCGTTAATTTTTAATGAAATAGTATAGTGTAATGTATTATTCATTTGTTTTTTGATTATCATCAAAGGCTGTAATCAAACACTTATTTGAGCCATTTATAAATTAACTTTGTTTAGTGTAAATCGTAAGTTATATCTACAGTTGAGGATAAAACAAAAATGTTGGTTTCTGTTAACCAGACATGGTAAATAATATTTAACGCGAATCAAATACTATAATCTATCAGTTATAATCCAACACATTAATTTAAGAAAGGTTCTAATCTTGAAAGAACAAAATTTATGGTTTACAAGAAATTAAAGAAAAATCTTTCAGTGCTTCAATTGCAAAATTATCTCAGATAACATATTAATGGAATATTTTATGAATCAGAATTACAAAGTATTATTAAACCTCCCAAAAATGTCTAGATTATAGAAATGTTACGTGATAAGCGAGAGGTGCAAACGCAAACTACCGTGGCAGGGATTTAGTTTAGAGAGAAAGAAATCAGAATTCTCTCTTCAACTGGGGTGTTCAGGAACGTTGTGGTTCCTCTTCGTCCCCTTTCGTGGAAGGTTATTGAATATAACTGTTTTTTTTTT
Organism: Carcinoscorpius rotundicauda; assembly: GCA_011833715.1. Lineage (NCBI taxonomy): Eukaryota > Metazoa > Arthropoda > Merostomata > Xiphosura > Limulidae > Carcinoscorpius > Carcinoscorpius rotundicauda. The sequence goes on from CM022392.1 coordinate 125,516,674, forward strand.
GTTTTTTTTTGGGGGGGAGTGAAAGAGTGAAGTTGGTCATAATTAATTTTATTCATGAACGAGGCAAAGGTAGCACCGGAGAAAACAGCCAAAAAGGCAGATGGTACAGGAAATGTGAACACAAACGACCCAATTCAGGGCATGGCAATAAAGTTGCCTTGACTGGGATCTAAAGATCCAATGCCTAAGTTTTACCTGTGGGGGAAAACGAGAACGCCCTGAGAAAAACCCATTTTCATAGGATAGGCGCCGAAAGTTTTACCTTTCTTGTGCCCGAGACCTGAAAATAAATATATAATATTTACACGAGTTTTGTCCTTTAAGTACTTTGTTGTGTGATTTGTGATTCCTGAAATATGTTGCATGGTGAAATAAATTTGGGTGGTGCGAGGTAAAAACAAACGGTATGTCGAAATATAAATTTAAAAACTGTTACCTAGTAGCAGCACTGTTTTCGTTGGTTTGTTGATTTAGTGTTTTATGGCACAAAGAAGCTAGGCAATTTGCGCCAAACATCCAGGAAAAATTTAAAAGTAAATTTAGTAAAATTCATAAAAGGAAATTACGGTAAAACAAAGTTTAAGAAAACAATAACATAAATAGCATAAAACCAATGTTTACACTTAGTCTACAAAGTCAAGAGAGAAACTACAGTTATTCAAGTTGTAATGGACTTTCTGTAGTGTAAGTGTAATAATCATAACTCGCTAGGAAGATTAACAAGTACAAAAATCACCGTCAGTCACATGAAGTTGGTCTTTCTCCAGTCCTGGTTCAGAGTTATTTGACGGCCATTTTCAAAAAGGAAAGCAATAAAAAGGTTTTAAAAGACGTGGAGCAAAATTATAATAAAAACTCGCTAGGATGACTAACGGGTAGTTCAAACGGATATCTCAAACAGCAGCGTTAGTCACTTGAAGTTGGTCTTTCCAGTCCTGGTTTCGAGTTATTTAATGTTACGGCCAGTTTCTTGTTTCAAATCGAACTAGAGAGACTGTGATTCTTAAAAACGTACCACATTAAAAAAGGTATAATGTATAAATTAAAAACTTAAATTGCATTAAAAAGATTAATGGCCCTTAAAAAAACTAAAAACTTTATCAAGATGAACCATGCCTTGAATACAGGACCATAATCCATGTATGGAACAGACACAACAGTGATAGTGCCAGAGCATACATTTAGTGGCGGTGTCGACGAGCCTGTTCCCGCAACTACCAATGTGGCCTGATAGTTAGTAAAACTAGATAGAAGTAGATGTAAAAGAGAAATAGGCCAGTTGGTTTTGAATATCGGCGAGAACAAGGTGTGAAATAACGTGAAGCGATTGCGAGGCCAGCAGAGAACTGACATAGAAATAGCATACAGTTCATCAGTAAACACAGAAGCAGTAGAGAGAATTCTGAGTGCAACCACCGAACCACAAGAAACAATAGCCGAGCTTATAGAGTTGTCAACTTAGATCCCGTTTGCAACAGTAAGAGGGAGTTTTTCAGTGATGACATTAATCTTTATACTGAAGAGTGTGACGCTCAAAACCCAGCCCTAAGGAACTCCAAGTTCCTGTAGAAAAGAACAGGAAAAAGTTGAACCCACACGAACTTGGAATTGCCTGTCCAATAAAGAACTTTTGATAAAAAATGGACAAATGGTCACATAACCCCTATATGTGGAAGATTCGCAAAATGCCATACCTCCATGTTATATCACAAGCCTTCTCAATATCAAATAATATTGATACAAGATGTTGTTAGAGAAAGGCTTCTCTGATTGACGTTTCAAGTCGAATCAGGTGGTCTATAGTGGAGCACTGTCGTCAAAACCCACACTGGGTGGGTAAGAGAAAGTTGTTTGATTCAAAGAACCAAAAAAGATGAGCATTAGCCATCCTGTCTGAGGTCTTACAGAGACAGCTCGTCAAAGCAATTGAATGGTAGTTCGAAGGAATCTTGGGATCCTTCCCAGGCTTAAAGAAAGGTATGACAATAGCCTGGTACCAGGCATCAGGAGAAATATTCTCTTGCCGGATCCAGTTAAAGACAATCAGAAGAATAGCAACAGAAGCTGGAGACAGATGGTGCAGCATTTCCTAGTGTACATCATCAGATCTGATTGATGTACTGCCAGACCAACGAAGGGCCAGTTTGAGTTCCACCAGTGTAAAGGAACTATTATAATCATAGAAACAATCAGCTCGAAAGGAAAGAAGTGATCGCTCTGCCTGAGTCTTGATGGCTAAAAAGGTAGAGGAAGAAGCAGAAGTGCTAGATACCTTTTGAAAGATTTTGAATCTTGTTCCACATTACTTTGGTACTGCTTACAAAAGATATACTGGTTGTGAACTTTATGAAAGAGAAAGTAGCATAAGAAAATGAGGTAGAGGTGTTACAGATGTTGAAGATTGCTCCTCAGAATCTACACGATGTGGTAATTTACCCATGGACTGATTTTTCACTAAAGGTTTTATTTAGAGGATCCATAATATAAACAATTTCAGTGCCCACTGACCCCATCCACTATGCAGCCCTATGAGGGGATGCACTACAATGTCAAACAAGGACACTGCAGCAATGCTGGGGTTTCATAAGCACCAAACCCAAACACCAGCATCAGATACAATGCCCATAACACCTGGTGAGAATATCCATTACTGGTACTTGGTTGACCCTAGCCCAAGTGAACCAGTCAACTGACCCTAGGGGGACCACCACAAGGCTGCCTGTTTAGAGAAATTCAAGGCCAAAGAGGTGGGTTAGGGTTGGACTCCTCAAGCACAAAGATCCTCTCCTCCTCTTTATGGGTCACCATGCACGGCAAACACATGGGTGGATATTTAGATCCTAGAGGAGGTGAACTGAAAGAACAGAACCTTCCTTGGAAGATCCTCTCACCACGTACAGGAAATCCACACTGAGGGACTGCTCAAATGTTCCATGAAATATCATGAATACAGTCTTAAATGCTAGATTGAAAAATTGTGAAACTGAAATCTCATGTTTTGCATAAAAAATGCAGTTCATACTTTGGAATTAATGTTACAACATGAGAGAGATGGTAAATCATCACTGTTGAATCTAATATGAATAGTTTAAAAGTTGCTATTGGATGGTGTTGATTATCTGCTTTCAACAAACAATCACATGCAACCACCAACTGATAATGCAATAAAACAGAAAACAAATTTTGTTTATAAAACAACCTTAAACTTTATATTTTTGAATAAAAGAGTTATTTCATGTTGGTATGTGAACGGACAAGTTCCAAGAAAATTACTAGCTGGGACTGTTTTTACCATGGAGATTGTTGTCTTCTAAATAAATCTAGTTGGATAAGTTTGCACATTAATATGTAATTTTACATAATACAAGGTTACCAACAGAAAATTGTGTTGATAGAGTACATAAAAAACCAGCTGGGAAAGCTTGGGAATTTTATAGTAGACTTTGTGACGCATTTGTTGAACACACAAATGATATTCCAATGTAGAAAGAGAAAGATCTGAAACTGAAACCAAAAAAGTGTACACTTAAGCAAATATGTGAAGGTTTTGTGCATAACTGAGGCAGAAAAGGGAGAAGAACACATCCTGCCAAGATCACAGCAGTGAAGACTCAGCCAAAAATACAGTCTACATTTTAGTAGCTCAAGTGTACTTTAGTAAATGCACAGGTATTGGCTTATTCTTACAAGATCCCATTAACCTTAGATAGGAGCAACAGTGATAACTGCATCAAAGCAATTATACACATTCAAGATGTTACACCACATATAATTATATAACCACATGTTGACCATCAATAAAGGTCATTTGTGAATGACAGTAATTGGAAAAGCTTGCAATTCTAGTACCTGTCAAGTATTACCACAACAATTTGTATGGATGAAAATTCATACTGTTGACAGGGTTCATGAAATTAACACCCAAAAAAGTTTGTTTCTTTAATCACACTGCAGCAGAAGAAAGTAAGTAGGTTTACTCTAGCTGGTGAGAGCCTATCCATTGGTATAATTAATTACCAAGGACATGATGGTGCTGTATATGCCATTATATAGCCAAACCCACAGGCAAGGAAAATGCCAAAATTAGATGGGGATTACATCTAACACATGAAACTTTGAGTGGAGACACTAAAAGACTCATTTCTTGATTTTTTTATTAAGCTGAAACATGAAATGTCAGTGTTAAATACACTGTTAAAACACTTGTAAATACTAGTTAATCCAGTTATACAGCTAGTGTTCTTCAGGTCTGAGGCATTGCATCATGCAAGAAGTGGAGAACAATTCAGCAACACTGAAGAGCGAGTTCTGCTAATTATATTCTCACTGGAGTTTGCAGAAAGTTTATGCAGACAGTGCACCAAATGTGTTTTTTCAGATTAAACTCCAACGAAATTGTAGACTCTTTGCTTTAGTGAGTAGACCTGAAAGTCATGGGATTTCTCATGAAGAATGGTTGACTGTTGATGATATGAGGACTCTTTAAATTGTTTTTTTGCCAAATGAGTTAAAGCCCATTTACACACGTCACTATTAAATTAGTTGAAAAATAGACATGTCTCTTCAAAATACCTGAAGATCATATGAATAAGAGGGAAAAAGCATTAAAAGTTTACTGATTGTCAGTGTGTACTTCAATTTATTATCCCTAGTTTGATCAAAGAGGTTATGCAAAGAGTAAGGTATATAGTTGCAGAATCTTAAAGGCCATGCCAGACTGACTGGGTATTGACCTACTGCACCTGATGATTTAATAACAAGATAGGGGCAACAGCCTACTGGTTGTCTACATTTATATTCTACATGGATATAATGTAAAACTCACCACTAAGAGTGTATATTATTAGTGTTTATAAAAATATTTTGTACAAGTGAAGTCTACATTAAAAGGTTGTGAATATGCACTTCAACAAATGGATGTTGTTTTATGTCAAAAAGTATGATCATGTCAATAGACATGCAACAGTTTCTAAAGGTAAAGTACATACTTTATATGGATACAACATAAAAAGTAAACAAACAAGAGTATCAAAGAATTTCTTTGGTAATTAAGTGCTAACTTAAAGGTTTAGTTCATATGAAGTCAGTTATTGAAGATAAACCTCTGGAACACCAAATTAATAACAAGATAATTGAATTGATAAGTCAAATGAAGATAAAAGCATTGATAATATTAGCATTTCCCTAGCCACATACATTCATCAAAAAAATTAAAAGCAGACATATAAGCAGGCAGTCTTCTTTTCAGACCAACTGAAGCAGCACTATCAATATCTGAGCATATTTCAGACACATGCTTTCTAAACTTCAATATAAATTGATTTATTAAAAACAAGACAGTGTATCCCGAGAACCATATTTCATTCTTAAATGCCTTGAGGTATAAAACAATTTCACATCCTTCCGCATTATTCAGTACAGGCAGATCTAAGTTTGTTTACCCTTGAACAGTTACAGTAGAATGAATGGTACAGTTAGCCAGCAGTCACCTGCAACATAAACCTAATTATTTTCTGTGTTGCTTTGTTCAACATAAATATGAAAAACAAATAAGTGCTCTAAGTAAAAGACAACTGGTTGAAGTGCTGATATACAACTTACCTTGACAACAATACATGGATAACTAGAAGTCACCAAGAAAAAAAAACTACCTGTTGGATGTTGCCTAAATTCTACCTACACTTTTCAAAGCTTGTGCATACAGTGTGCATAATTGTAAAAATTTATTCAAGTTTTGCTGAAATAATGAAGTGTAACATTTACACACATATCTCTTAAAGTGTGGTGATAATAAAAAATTTCCACCATTTCAGAACTCATGTACTTTCTTTGTATGCCATTCTTATGCCCTAACTGAAAATTCCGATACTAATTTAATGCATTCATGCACTCCTCTTAATGAGTTAGATACATGAACAGCTAGATATCTGTCATATTTAACATATAATGACCAGTTAGCCTTCCTCTACTGAGGTTTTGTAAAAAATAAAATGCACATAAGAATAAGATAATCCAATTCATATAATATCGAGTTCTTTCATATTAAATTATTTAGACTTGTAGATAACAAAAAATTGCAATTCAAGTTGGTTAGTGGATGTGTAAATAATAATAATAAATCTACTCTGACTTGATTATGTATTCAGCAAGGGTCCAGATATACCTGACAGTAAATCCTAGATAAATTATAAAAGGTATTGTAATTAGTGCTAACAGCAGTTACAAATTAGAAAAACCAGTTAATTTGAAAGGCTAGGATAACAACAAATCATTGTAAACACAGTTTGTAAAACTGTATGCAAATATATGTATACACACACACACACAAGTACAATATAAATATTAAACATATAATTAATGTATTTAAACATCTTTTACACCCAACATAACAATCAATAGACATGCAACAGTTTCTAAAGGTAAAGTACATACTTTATATGGATACAACATAAAAAGTAAACAAACAAGAGTATCAAAGAATTATGAATTTTAAAATGAAATTTAGACTGCTTCATTTAGCTATATGAATCACGATGCCTACTAAAGCAGAGATTAAAAATTGTTTTAATTCCATCCAGCTATCATAAATTTACTTGTTAATGTGCTTTTTATAAAAGCATTCATTTTTGTTTTGGATAGTTCTTATAGAAATTTTGACAAATAAATAATGATCCCCGTGTTTTGTTGAAATTAACATTTTCCCTATTCATTGGTTTTAAGATTGTTTAACTCTTTAAATTATGTAAAAGAATGACTTATTCTTAATACAACTAATAACATACAATCATGAACTTACAAATTTGAATTATATTTTCATTCACGCCAATAAAATTCTACTTTTCCTTTTCACATATACTTTAACCTCAAAAGATGAATACAAACTATATAAGGGTGACTTCTTCACAAAATTCTTGAAAAGTATCAAATAGTATTACATTTGTAACTAGCTACCACTCAAAACTAACATATCATGGTAACCCATGATATAAGATATGGTTTTTGTATCAATAAATTAAAGAGTATTTTATATATATTTCACAACAAAACTTTTTTGATAAATAAATTGTATTTCACAAACATGAGCACTGATTACTTCCTATCATTTCTTGGAAAAATACTTATGGATAAACAAGGTTTCTGCTAGCCATTAGGCACATCGCCATTGGCAAAAAGAAAGAGCCTGTGGCTAAAAAATCTAGCGTTGGTTTCACTACAGTGGCAAAAGATAATTTTTCGGTATTAGATGGTTTTCATTTATTTATCCTGCTCAAGTTTTAGTCTTAATATCTTTTGTGGTTTTTACTGACATACATGCCATTAATGATGACAAATTACCAGAGGCACCCCCCAGCTAGTTGAAGAAACAAGAAACGTCTTTAAAAACTACCACTGACTGTAATCTATATTTTTATGATTTCAGGGATATAATAACAACTTAAATTTAAAAAAATATATATTACTCAGTTGTGCTTATGATTTATTTTCATTTCTTAGGCTACATGTTTGATTCTGCCCATGGTACACAAACAGTAATCAGGAAAAACATGACTTTTGTCAAACCAACATATGGTCTGTATCAAAGTGGAAATCCCAAGTTTCGTTTAAGGTGTGTTTGAACTGAGATCATGACAACTCTTAGATCAGATAAAAAGATATCTAAACAGTTAGATACATCAAATTTTTTTCAAAAGAAGGTTGAAGCAACAACATCAAGTAGGAAATCCACTTCCAAAAGAAAAGACAGCTCTGAAAAAACTAAAGTTTGCAGCAGTGATCAGACTGTTGGTGTGAAAAAAATATACCTGCAATTTTCACAGAACTGTTAAAGAAACTTGCTTTTCACAGTTTCCTTGGCTGGAACATGTTTCCCAATAAAATACAAATAAAATGCAAATTACGCAAGGATAACAACAAGACAAATATTTATGCTACCACTGGAAAAACTGCAACTAAGTCTGAAAAAGACAACTTGGTGAAGCATGCACGGTCAGAAGATCATCTCAGGGCAGTAGCGTCACAATTTTTGAAGGACATGTCACTTGCTGCTGTGAATGTGTATGTGAGGTGTAAAGGTGGCATTCAGGCACAGATGGCCACATTACTTGTACAAGCAAAGGAAGCCATCCCAACAGTAAAGTTTCATTCCCTCCTTTCACTACAAGTATTCAATGTAAGAATATTCTTCATTCTAGTATTAATAAGATACTTTGTTTTCTACAGTATTTTCTTAAAACAAAAGGCAATTTCACAATTTTCTAAAAGTGAAACATTTTGAAAATATCTATCAAAAATTAAGTAGCTAGCCAACTCTTCCAAATATCTTTGTTTATTGCTTTAATTGGTGGACTTATTACAAAACACAGGTTCTTGTATATATTTTAACAGGGAGCGACCTCTCTGAAGAAACTACAGACTCAGTCACAAAGTGGAACAGAGAGCTTCAAACACACCCACAGCCAGTCTCTGGATGATATGTACAGTGCCCTAAACCATGTAGTTCAGGATAAAATGCAGACAGACTTTCACGCATTGCCTTTCCAATTTTTTGCTCTTGAAGTAGATGAAGCAACTGATGCAGGAAACATTTCTACACTGATAATTTATAACGGGTATCTTTCATCATTAGGTGAGGTTACAAGTCTATTCTTTGTTGTGCGTGAGCTGACCAATACTGGGGCTGATTCTGTCTACAACACAATTTGCTCAGTTATGGCAGACAGAGGATTGTTTGATATTGACTTGGTTGGACTTGCAACTGATGGTGCAAATGTCATTGTGGGAATGAAAACAGGTTTTGCTACAAAATTTAAGGAGGAATGCCCCTGGATAATAACCAGTCATTGTTTGGCACACAGATTACAGTTGGCAGTTGAAAAGGCAGCAAACCAGGTGCCATACCTTGTAAAGTACATTTCAGTTTTAAACCAGTTTGCAAAAAGCCTGAAATATTCTCCCAAGTTGTGTTTGGTTCTGGAAGAAAGCAAAGCATTGCATGGAGAAAAAAGCAACAAAATCAAGCAAGTGTTCTTCACATGATGGCTCTCTTTTAATGATTCTATCCAAGCACTAGTCAACTGTATTGCATCTGTGATAAGCTGCCTGCAGGTCATAGCAATAAAACGTGGTACTCCAGGCTGAGCTTTGTCATGAAGACACGTTTTGGCTGACGATGTTGGCATTCTTGGATTTTTCTTAAAATCTCTACAGAGAGCTTATTTATCTTACAATCAGGCTAAAGCAATAATTGATGAGTCAATTCTGTCAATTCAGTCGCTGGTACACATCCCTGGTCCTTACACACAGACTGCACTGAAGTAACTCCCACAAGCTTCTGATGCCAGTGGTTACACTTCGTACAAAGGTCATGACATCAAAGAAATTGATAAATAACGTCAAAATAATCTTCAGCTGCTGAATCATTTGTTGAAGAGGTTGTCACAAGACTACAAGTAGCGTTCCCAGACACTAACATCATGCCATTTTTTACAATATTTAGTCCATGTCACAGCAGAGCAGTATCTGATGAGGTTGATCTGAAGAAACTCATCCAGCACTTCTCTCCTTTCATCAATGAGGATGAGGCACTGACTGAGTGGCTGTTACTAAGGGATATAATGGAACAGGATGCTCACATAAACAGAAATATGAAGAGCTTCTACAAGGAATATATCCACCAGACCTGTCAAACTTTTCCAAATCTGTCTCAGCTTGCAGCAATTGGATCAATAATTCCAGTTACATCTGTTGACTGTGAGCAGGGAATTAACTGGTACAACAGCATCAAAACAGATGCTAGGAGCAGTCTGTCCGTGGCCAAGACAGAAATGTTACTGAAATTATCCATGGAGTCTAAACCTTTAGATCATTTTAACTTCGATATTGCATTCAGATACTTGGTCACTCACAAAGACAGATGTGGGTGCCATTCCAAATTGAAGAAATGTGCTTCAGAACCTCAGGGGTCAACTTCTACCACATCTTCTGTTGAGAATGATTTAGCAGAAAAGCTGCCATTGGATTTATCTACTTACTAGTCATGTTACCATATTCCAGTTTTAAGTCTTTTTTTTTTGTTGTTGTTTCTGTGTCATTTTGAGAAATGTATCTCTTTATTTTCCTCTTTATCATGTTTATTTTTTTTTTGGCAGGGAATAAAAAAATAGTACAAAACTTAATGTCTTGCTGATTTTCACATAATTACAACTATTTTTTACTGGATGGAATTGATGCATTCTAAAAGTTGCACACCAAACAGTTTTTGGTGACCTAAAATTGTGACTAAACAACTGTCACTGTGGCTAATAGAAAATTACTTTGTTCAGACACAATGGCTAAGAGTTATTTTTCTAGTGGAAGCCCAGATAAGGTTTCAGATGTAAGATTATATACAGTTAATTGAGTGCTTACAACTTTCGAATCACTAAAGCAGTTAATTTACTCATTTAGAAACTTCAATAAAAAAAACAGAGACGTATGGAAAATTATCTTAAAAAATAACAACTTAGCAACTGTGGTCACAATAGAATTTAATTTGCTTTTTCTTTTTTAAAATAATGGACATTAACAATATGCTGTTAATTGTATTAAAGTTCATCAGTTATTATCCACTTTGTTTACAACAAAGGAAATACATGTGCATGTGTCAATGGACACACTTTCATTATTTTCTAAAGCCTAACTGACAGATTATTGCTTAATGACTTTTTCATCCAAATTATGAGTCTGATATTAAAACAACAGAGTAATGAAGTTCTAAAATTTTAATAAAGATCTTTCTCTCAAGCTTCCTCTAAATCGAGTAACAATTTTACAGTCAGAAATCCATAGCCATATAATAAGCCTTAAATGCTGTTAATAAGTCAGGTCCACCAATGTATTTTCATGTTTTAATAACTGCATTCAGTTTTCAATAATTATTTTTTAGATGCAAAGAGCAACATATTCAATATAAATTAACTAGTTTACATAATGAGAACCAGTTAAAAAGAGTTTCACAAAATTATACTGAAATCTATTGAGAAATACACAAATATTTCTGCTGTCAACTGAACACTGTCCATAACTGACTAAGATTTGTTATATTCATAAAAAAGATGAACATGACATTTCCATAAGTTCTAACATTAACATATCTAAACTTGTTTAAACTGTAAATGCTTCACATAATTTAGCTGTTAATAAACTTTTACATGAAAAAATTGACAATGTCAGAATAATCATCTTATATTTTTAAAAGCAGGGGAATAATAAACAAATTCTAATATTTATACAATTGTTTAATAGCACCACTATCAAATGTGAGACAATTACATCTCATAGTTGATCCTCTGATTACCCATTTAGGTACATTTTCTCCAGTATCATTATAATAATTAGCTAAAATCACTTTCTTTTTTGAACCACCACAGAAATATTATTTAAAACTATCAAGAGAGGTACACACAAGTTATGTTGACTATATGTCTGTCTGAAACCTTGATAAAAGAAAAGTTAATAATAATCATTTGTTTTAAATGAATGGAAAATATTTTATTTAAAGCTGGTTCAACATTGATACAATAGCAACCTGTAAAAATTCTGCTAACTTTTTGATATCATTATGTTCAGTCACACTGGGCACGTGGATGAAAGCAACATTGCTCTTTATGCTCAGTGATGTATAATAAATGAAGTCACACAAATACCTGGAAAAAAATAAATCAAAGTGAGATATTTAAAGGTAATACAAATTTTATAAATAAGGAGAAGTAAATGAGTTGTTTGATTTCAATACGATCACTTAATTTAAGTATTTTTGTGAGAAAAAGCTTCACCCAAAGCAATATTTAATTGCAGAGTATCTGATGGTAGGAATGCTTTATCATCTTGATAACTGATCATCAACCACTCTGCATTAACACTATGAATCTCAAAAAATACAATGTTTGACCAATGCACAAACCTCTGTGCCTTGCAGCACTAACTGACAAATAAATGTTAGCATCTTGTAACACATCAGTGATCTGTAGTCAAGTCTGGGACGAGTTAGTGTATGATAAATTAATTTAAAAATCGAAAATACACACTAAAAATGTAAAAGTTGCAGAAAGACCCAGTGAAAGAACAAAATTAAGTAAAGGAGAAAGAGTATAACATTAGCTTAAAATGCAGGTTTGAAAAATCTTAATAAAAAATGTTTTAATACTGCCTGTACATACAAGTTGTAAAACTCATGTTGTCCAGAAAAAATGATCCACTGTGGAAATACATTTATGGTTTCCTTTTAAGATAAATATTATTACCCAAAAAACATAATTTAGACTATTTTCAGTGGATCACTGGCTGCTCTAAATCAATGAATTAGAATTGCTGACAAGTACTTCAATGATTCAAAAAATTGCAATTTTAGTTCAAAATGAAACCTTTAACTAGCTTGCTTTTGTGATAGTTGTGAATGTATATATTATTAATTTCTGCTGAATTGCAGTATTATATGAAAGCAACAAAAATGTATTGGAAAGTACTAATAATGCAGTAAATGGTAGAAAAAAACAACAATGAGAACATTATGAACATTAATGATAAAATTCTACACTGTTTTGGTCTTAACTAAAGATATTGATGATGACAAAAAATGCAGAAATGTATATCACATTCCTTAATAAATGCTTTTTTTCATGAGAAATTTACCAAGTTCAAAATCATGTGAAAGTAAATATTTTAATTCTATTGATAAAGCAAGCCACTTAATTACTTTCTGCATTTCAGTACTAAACAAATAAGGTAGACCAATTATTGCTTAATACAGAAAAATAAATTGTAAAAGAAAGCAGAGAGACAAAGGAAATTATATCTAGTTATAACTTAAAGAAAAATATAAATAAAGTACAATCAAAACTTCTACTAACATTTTATCCAGAGAAGTGTCATTAGCTCTATTGTGTATTTCACTACAAAATGATAAACATTTTCATTTTTTTTTATATTTAAATACAATTATCATCATTTAGTATCATACTTACAATCAAATACCATGATAAATTTTTGAATTTCCTACAACTGGTACAAAGTGTTACCCAATTTGTCCCTACAACAAGTGCTAAAGAAATAAAAATTCTATAAAACGTCTCCTTAATAATTACTAATCTACTTCCATTGACCAACCACACATACAATTTCTCTTTGTATGTCATTAGAAATCTACAAGTATAAAATGTTCTGAATATTTTAATTGATGCATTATCAAAAAAAAAAAAAAAAACTGTTTTGAATGTTTTGAACCTCATACTACACAATCTTTGGCATTTACTCTTCTTATAACATTGATTTTTTTTTCTGCTAGGTACTTTGTCAATATCTAGGAATACTGCATGGACACAACTGTTGAGTTTGATAAAATAAGCTTTAATCACTATAACAGTTTTACCAGATTGTATTTCTAAATTACTGGTCAGTTTGTATAAGAGGGAGAAAGTTTATTAACCAATTCCTAGTATATAAACCAATCATGTCTTTATATTGTTACCTGACAGAAAAATGAAAAACTTAAGTTACCACATCAATAAATCCTAAAAAGTGGTCTTTCATAATATGAATATTTTTGTATATTCAAAGCTGTAAAACATACCTCCCAGTATCTTCAGAAATTTCAACTGCAAAATATCCATTCTTAATAGCCAGATCATTCTTCACAGAATTCATATCAATACAAGATTCTAAGACTTCTGGACCATCTTCCTTACAGCAGTTATTTAATGGAGTATGGCCTTTTATATCAAGTTCAGTGTAATAACCATTACGACCTTTCCGTTCAAGTTGAACAGTATCACGTGTTTTATACACTCCACAATGTATCATCAACTGAAAGATCAGTGACCAAATAATAATTGACAAACTTTTCAAAAAAGATTAAAAGCAACAAAGCAAATTAGATAAAAAATAATTAGGAATAGCTTTCAGTCACAAATCTTACAAATATTCCAACAGATAAAAATTTGCTATAAACTCAATGAAGTATTCAAATAAAAATATTAGACAATTATAAATCCATGTTAACACAAAACAAAAAACAATCAGCCAAAATCAGAAAAATGCTAAGGGGAAAGGATAATTGGAAGCATATGAGATTCTGACAATTGGGCTATGATATTCATAAGGTTGAATTGTTGTTGAACTGATAAAACCAGAGATTTAGATTTTCTGAGACCATGTAAAAAATGTAATGCCTCAGAAATGGGGTTATATGTCAAGGGTAAATGGAATAGAGCCAATAAGTCATAATAATTTATAAGGTTCCTAACCACATGGAAATTATGTATGTAATGTCAGAATCAAAGATCATATGCAGGATATAGTGGAAGAGAGAAGGACACAAGTATCTCAAAAAAAAACTCTCTGAATTTCTATGTAGATCCTCAACTAGGTGTATGGAAGAAAAATACCATAAGAGATTGGTAAGAGTACAGTGCATGCAAGAATATTGTGCATGGGTAAGACAGAGAATTTGGGAGCTGTTCCCCAAAGAGGCAAAAAAAGAACCAAACAACTGCTCATCTAAAAATGGGTAGTCAGCATGTTATTAGGAGAGAGCAAACTAATATGAAGTCCATGGGAGATACAACATGCTAATCACCTTGTTATCCCTAGAATGGCTCATGAAAGTTCTTTACAAAAATGAAACTAGATGTTAAAATTGTTTGAAAATTTAACTTGAAAAATCCTAAGATTATATAGTTTTAGAAAAATATTTAGTTTTGATTTTGTCAACTATTTATTACAAAACATTCATTATTTAATATGGTTATTCGTACATACACTACTTTCACATCTTTATTTTTATTTTTCCAATTCTTTGTCTTTTATTCTTGATGCAGGTATGCCAACCTTTTCCTGCCAACTTTTCCGAGTAATCTTCTGTAGTTATTACATGTCAAAGCTTGTATACAAATTCTTTTGAGTAATGCTTGTACATGCAAACAACACTATCTTGCTTGGACATTTCCACAAGTTAAAGTACATTATGTTAAATGTATAGGATACTAAAACTTTGAAAAAACATTATTTAAAACAAATAATGCATAACTAATTCAAATATAAAAGCAAAACCTAAATACAAACTAATATATATAAAGACAGAAACACTTGCCAAGCACTACATATCTCACACTACAGATCCATAGACTGGTAGAAGTTGCTTCTTGCTATAATTGAATAGTGATATTTGCTGTTTCTACTGGTTTAGGCATGCCATTCAACTTCTAACTATCACTTGACAACACACCTTTGACTTTACAAGTAAGCATGGCTGACCTTAAGCTTAGAAATTTTGGAATGTTAAACTTTCAATGAAAAAAATTCTTGCAATATTTCCATATAATAATTATGTGTGGAGAGTATATTTTTTCACAGTATCTTAAAGTTTAGACTTGTAACTACAAGTGGATTATGTGACAGCAAAAACTACAGTTTTGATTGCTATTTCAGGCATTTCTTTTTAAAATAAAGATAAAATTTAGCTAATATGAAGCTTTAATTTATAATTAGTTAATGATAGTAATTTCATTGAAATACACTCATACTAATGTGGTGTAATTAAATTTTGAATATAACTCAATAACAACAGAAGAGTTTTTTAAAATAGAAATGGTACTACAGTGTTAATTGAGAAGCAAAGTGATCAGTACAAATTTGAATATCAGGTGACGGAGTAAAATCAAAATGATTTGGGAAGATTGTTCACAAAATAATGAAGAATGAGGGGCATAAGAAATAAGGGAAAGGGATAAAATGTCACAAACCTAATACAAAATGTCATAAAGATAGCATTAGGTCTAACAGACTCAATGGGGTATGAATTGGAAAGAAAAGCAGAACGTAGAGGTGGAAAGAAAGACAACTTGAAGTCCTTGTTAGCCTGCACAGAATAATCCCATTATCAAAAATCCTGGGCAATGTCCAGAAACAAAGGCTCTACCATGTAATGTTTGGTCTCCCAGTATATAAAAGCAATAAATCCAATATCAGGTCACAACATCAAAGTCATAAGAAAAAAAACAACACTGGTTGTTGGTGTAACTCTCGAAGTAGTAATGTTAACTTCAGAATTCCTTGCATAAAAAGGTTCAACAAATTTGTATGAAGAAAATAAGCAACTAGAAAATCTTAATAGAAGAAACAAGCTGAATAAAAGCAAATTGATTTGAAAAACAACCACTTTGTAAAGAAATTAATGTTGAACATGAAGCACATCTGAACCCGAGTGGCACAAATGGGAAGTGATAGTTTTGTAGAGTGTGTAGAGGGAGTCTCATCCATCACATGAGCAGGTTATGCTCCTACTGGCAAGGAAGTGCTGCATGATGATTTTCATTAGAGAAATATTGGAATTTTACTATTCCAATAAGGTAGAGTAGAAAGTTTGTGGCATGCATATTGAAAAATTTGCAAATAAGGGGCAGCACTAAACAAGAAGAGCTAATTTTGTAAATAGAAGCAAGTACCATACTGAAATCTCACCTTATAGCCTCCAATCATGTTAATTTCATAAATACAAATGAAAAGTTAAACCCACATGCCAAACCCTTCAATCACATACTGTCTTTCAAATACAACAGTTCTCTTTTATTTTTACTCTTACATTAAACGTAATTGATGTAATGAAGAGATTTTAATTTACTGATGGCTATACAACAAGTTTTTAATAGTTTGCTTAAATATTTATTCTTACTATCACCAAGATTAGCTCAACTTGGTAAGATAATTATATGAACATATTTAAAGCTTAGTTTAAAATAAAAAATAAAGTAAATAGTTACAGCACAGTATGTTCTTTGTACTTGTCGTTATTCTAACAACAATCCAACAAAAAACAAGGGTTAATTTTTTTTATCAATATTGACTGCAAAAACATACAAGATTGCATGTAACTACTAAATGTTTATGATTCTTTATTCTTATAAACAGTAACAAATGTAAAATTAAAAACTTATTAGATTAAATAAGAGATTTTTAAAAAAATTAAAGAAAGTATGCATGCAAACATGTTAAGTAACTCAATACTTTGTTTTACCTTAACTTGAGCCATATGCTTGTCAGTGTTTATAGCTTTGTAAGACAGTTTTAGTAGTTTGATATGATTCATAATATACATAGAAACTGTATTTATTACATATGAAGATAATTCATAACAGAAACCAAACATCTAGTTAGAGAAACAAAGCTGTTTTAGATGTAGATGACTTCTCTGCAAAAATGTGTCCCCTAGCTTTACCATTCTCACATTAAATTTAAAAAAAAGATAATGCATTAACACTAACAATTCCCTGAACATTAAATACCTCAATTAGATTCCCTTCACCTCTTTTTTCCTCTCCCAATATTCAGATATCTTAACCATTCTTCATATTGCAAGATTTTCATTCCATGCATCATCTTAGAAGCCCTCCTTCTGAACCATTTCCAACAACTCAATGTCCTTTATAAGGTAAGAAGCCCAAGACTGAACATGATACTTCTATTGTTGCCTAATCAATGACCTATGCAAAGACATTGTAACCTCTTTAGACTTATATATAATTGTTTCTATAAATACAAACTAATACCTGATTTGCCCTACCACTACCAACAGCACACTGTTTGGACGGCTATAAAAAATTATCAATCAGAACACAAATATTTTTCTTCTATATCACTTTTACAGTTATCCCATGAAAATTATACTTTTTATTCACATTGTGATATCCCAAGTGAATTTATTATAACCAAACTCCACCTGTAATTCATATGCCCAACTCACCCACAATACATTTTGTAAGGAAGAGCATCTTCCTCAGAGCAGCAACACCTAAAAATTTAATGTCATCAGCATATTTGAGCAATCTATTGCCCATTCCTATATTGATATAAATCAAAAACCAGAAGGTCCTAAAACTGACCCCTGAGGTAACCCCCACTTTTGACATTAATCTAGTTTGACTGATCTCGTAACTCTGCTTTCTTCTTTCCAGCCATTTATCAATTCAGTGAGCCAACCTGTCCTCCAAAAAATAAATTTCCAACAAGCCTTTCATTTGACATCCTGTCAAATGCTTTCTGAAAAATCTAGATATGCTAAATCTACATCTTTACTGCCATCTACATAAACAGTAATACCTTAAAAAAAACAGAAGTAGAACAAAATGTTCCCCTAGTGAAACTGTATTATTTAACAAAGTTGTAATTTTTCTATCACTTTGCAAAATATCTTTCATCTGACTTGTACAGCCTTTTCACACCAGTGACATAGGTCTCTAACTGCAGAGATAAATTTTTCCCTCTTCTGGCATCTGTACATTATTCAGGGATAACAGGAAGTGGTTCTAATATTCAAATCTTAACTTTTTAAAACATTTGAAAAATATCTGGCTCAAGTGTTTCACTATTCTTTAAAATTCCCAATTTTTTTAAATACTCTTAGAATTAATATTATCATCTTGTTTAACTTTATTTCTATTTAGTAACTGTTCAGATTAAAAATATATTGCTTAAATCTTCATTAATAAAAAGTGAAGAAAAAAATTTAATAGCACTGCTCTTAAAAAATCATCAGATATCAACACTCTGGTATCGTCCATCAGAAACTCTTCTCCAATCCTAACATTTTGTTTATACTTATGTATCAAAAGAAATTCTTAATAGCTTTCTCTACATTTTCATCCAACATTTACTCCGTTTTATTTCCCAATTTCCTGTTTGAGCAACTCTTTTAATCTTCTATAGTCCTCCAATCTCTTGTCACTGTAGTTAATTTGAACTTCTTAGATTAATAATGCTTTTCTTCAATTTTATCCTTTATATCCTTTGTGAGCCAATCTGTATTTTGTACTTGCAGCCACCTTTTTTTCTCTATAATGAATGACCTTCAATATTAAACTTTAAAACTTTTCTACAAATGAACAGTTCCTCCAACTATTTCAGTTTCTCAATTCACAATCCACAATTTTAATATATCTTCAAAAACTGCTTTTTTTAAAATTATACCCAAAATCTCTATTTCTTATCTTCTATGCAGCAAAACATTAAATCTAACTGAGCAATTATCACTTGCACCTAGATGTTCCTCAATCCCTATCAACCATTCATCAGTAGTTAGCAATAAGTCTAAAATAATGTTTTCAGTTAGCTTCTTAGTTAATTGATGAAGAATGCTATCCTGAACAGTTTCTAAAAAACCTGTCTGCCTCATGTTTGACTCTGGTATTTTTTAATCTAAATACCTTCAATTAAAATCTTCCATAATTAAAACCTCATTGGTAGTTGAACTCTTCATTCTCTGTGAAATTCATTAATTTCACCTGGTGTTCTGTAATAGATTCCAACTACAAGCATCTTTTCCCCTTATAACAACTAACATAAGCACAAATAGATTCAACCTTATTACTATTAGCTTTGACATCCTCAACTTGAATAGGCTGTCACATAAATTTTACATATAAAGCCACTCTATTCCTATTGAGCTTATAAAGCTGTATTTTAAGAAAATTCTTTTCAGAAAATGTCTATATTAGGCCAAATTTCAGTTATTCCAATTATATAAATATCCTACAATCTAATCAGTGTTCTAAAGTTAGCCCCTTTTACTTATTTTTGGTCAAACTACTTTTGTATATAGTTCCTACACTATACACCTTATCACATCTTGACCTTACTTCATTATTCTGATCCTCTTCATTTCCTAATTCTAGTCTAAAGTTGTCCTCCACTTGAGTTAATAGCATTTGCAAATAAACCATCCTTTTTTCCATTGAACTAATGCCATGAGTCTAATCAACTCTTTCTTACATATTAAACTAAGCTTAGTATTCAGTCCCAGTAGCCTATATACTGTTAATTTTCAATTATTTATAGCAGTATCCCTCACAGAATTAAGTTATTATGGCCCTTCTCTTTGAATGCCTTTATTAATGTCTTATGCTTAACAGTTAGTTCCTCTAATCTACCTTTTCCTACATCATTAATCTCTGTGTACACTACAAAGACTATCTCTACTAGTACCCTTTACTTTTTCACTTGCTCTGTCATATATCCTCCACTCCTGCCCCTGGATAGCATAATCTCTTTTCTTATTTTCCCCACGGATTATCTTATACATGAGCTATACTAAAATTTTTCTATAACAATGTTTTTCATTCCCACCTCTATTTGTTCTTTATGTTATCTTTTCCTGATCATGTTCATCTTCATCAACACAAGCCAAAGACTGAAATCTGTCCTTTGCTGGAATCTCCTCTTTGTAATTAAATCTGTCATCTAATGACACAAGATTTCAAATTATTATAACTTCAAATGGAAAAAAAAGATAAAAAAATCACAGTAAATTACCTTAGGCTGGTACTGCTGCCAAAGCTGAGGAACTATTTCTTGAACATCACTGTATGCAACAGGAATCTCTCTTACAATTAGATTTACCCCCTCAATTCCAATCCTCCCAAGTTCTTTGACAGCATGCCAGCTTGGGTTGACATCATAACAGCGGAAGGGTCCAAAACCTAAATATAAATGTATGTGAAAGTATACATTGTATGGTAAACATTACAAATGATGCAAAATAACACACAGAGACTAGAACAATTTATTCTGTGTAATTAAAAAACAGATCATTGATATTAACCAGAAACAGAAATTTGTGTTTATGAGATTTCAACCATTCAGAATTGCAGAATGTCTCTGAGTAACAACTGACACATTGATTATGTCCCATTGTGTATGTGCAATATTATAATAAGCTATAAAAAGTATAAATATAGTACTGATATAATTACTGGTTGCAGTTTATTTGTTTCTACATTTAAATTTAACACAGAATAAAATTACATAAACTATTCTAACGTTCCTTAGTTATTATAATCATACTGGTTTTACTTCATTAACACTAAGGTTAATATTGAACATGCCAAAGGCTTGTGAAAAAAAAAGCCTAAAATTTGTGATAAAAAGCTTGTAAACTACAAATATTTCTTTCCTATATTCATCTGAATATATCAGTTTTGAAAAGTGGGGTGCATGTTCTATGTTCTCTGTCCTAAAAGTCACTGCCAAAGAGTAGTTTTGTTCAATACTGAAACTTGAATGAATAACAAAAGAAAAAATACTCTCTGATATGCTATTTATATTCGTAGTATAATACATTAAAATTTGTAGTTTAAATGTCAAAAGCTGAAAAGACATTAGAAACCAATAAGCCTAATATTTGTGATAAAAATTAAAAAACTGCAAATGTGATTTTTTCATATTTCTTTTAAATTTGTTCATTTTGGATTACTTCTTATACATTTCAAAACATCTGATACAAATGGTACACACTAAAAAGTTTATAAATTTTTATGAAGTTAAGATTTTTTTCTTCTAAAATTAAATGTGCCCTTACATGTGAGATTATGTACATTACACATTTATGTGCTTTTGGTACAGTTTTTATAACTTACAGGTAAAATCGCAAGGATAAGGAAGTGTCTCTTTTTCTTCTTTTTATTTTTACTCTGATTTCATCAGGAACTCAATGACCATTTTAATCTTAACATCATCTTTAAATGGTGAGTTTTTTTACACAAGTGCCAAAATGCATATCTTCAACATTAAAAATAAAATAACTACACACAAATTCTTAGATTCCACCTTAGACAAACTTTACTGCATTAAATGCACCAAATGGAAGGTTTTAAAAACAAAAAGGACCATTTAAATAAAATATACACATACTTATTTAAAACATTGAATATAATTGTTCTATAAATAAACTATTTTCTCGTTTATTCATAAAAAATGTAAGTGTATTCTACCAGATGAATTATTAAAATGTGAATCTAAATATTTAGGCACAAAAGGCTAAAAACACAACAGGAAAAAAATACCTGCAGAACAATAGTTAAGAAATAACACATAACTCGTATGAAGTCCAACTAACAGACAAAAATTTTAAAAGCTGTTAATTTCCCAAACAAAAATAACATTCTGCTTACCAAACACTATATTTGTATTTCTTTTCATAATACTCACTAATGTTTAAAATATATAAATTTTATGTGATAAACTACTTTCAAAAGGTTTTTCAAAATTTTACTAAGAAGTCTGCAATGTTATTTAACAAGTCCTTACTGTTTTGTTTGTAAAATGTATGTCAGACTGTACAAGATTTTATTTAGCTGTAATAAAAAAGTATCAAAATTCATCTCTTTTTATAAACTGCTATACTGAAATTTTTTCCTACCTGTCACAACAACTGTTGGTATGTTTGATAATTCTGAAAAAACAAAACAAAAAACAATGATATCCTTACAGCAATTGTAACATAATATGTAGTAGTTAGTGCATTTATTCAACATTATGTGCAGTAGACCTACATCACATTAACTTGAATGAGAATACACAATCAACAAAACAGTGATGAATGTATAAAATCCCAAATCCAAAATTCTTCAGTGTTATAATTAGTCTTATTCAATACATTTACATTATACACATAAACACACATACATAGTAAATATTCATAAATTAATTGAAACAACAATACAAAAGAAAACAGTGTTACTTTAATTCACACCATCATTTATCTCCACCTCTGCACAACAAACAGATTATCAGTATACTTTAAGGGACAACAAGAGGCTGTTACAGGTGGCCCATTCATTTCAAACATCCATCCACTTATATTCACTAAAAACACCAAAAATGCTCATCAAGACCTCTCTTGAATTCTCCCAGTCCTCTTGCACCTACCAAGTCTGAAGGTAATTCATTGCAAAGTTTGATTCTTACATTCAAAAAATAAAGTACCTAATTTGCAGGCAGCTTCTACCCTGTCAAATCTTAAATCTATGTTCCTTTGCCACACCTCTCTTACCATTAACAACAAAAAATTATGCATTAATTTTATTTATTCCCTTTATCATTTTGAGCACTTTATACACATTCACTCTAAGATATCTCAAAAGAAAATTTTAAAGCCCTTAACCTGTCCTAATGTGACTGACTTTCTGTCTCAGAAGATCCCAATGAGGTCCTTCAAATAATTCATTGTCTTTTTGAAAGTAGACACTTAGACTGAATATAATTTTCAACATAAAACATAACCAAAGATAAGGATTCGAAATCAATGTCAATGTGTATGAAGGATAGCAAGGAGTTCTCTCCTTGCAGGAACAGTAAAGTCCCAGTTTGACATTTTTGCACCTTTAAGTAGAGTTGAGCTATTAACTCAATCAATTACCTACAACCATCAATTAGTGTCACATAAAATAATTACAATTAAATCCATTAATCTAATAAAAATAATCAACTGACCCACATTAGTACTTCGGAATGGTACTGTTTTCAATTATCTACACAATAAAAAATTTATCCATTATTTCTGATTAATTAAAGGTTTGCCACCTTGATCTATAAGTGTCACAACTTCCAAAAATATTCAATTAATTTAAATTAGTGCTTAAAATTAGTACTATTTATGAGAATTTTTCACAATCCAACTCCCACAAGAATGACTGATCACTTGAATGTAATAAATTAATTAACTCGATGATTGATTATTAAATTCCACTAATTACTTATCTGGTTATTCTTTATTCAATAGTAACCATTGATCCATTCCACACATTTTTTATTGATTTATAATAAATAATTGATGAAATAACTAGCAGATTCTATTGGTCATTGACTACATCCTTGCATCAATCACAGAAAATTACACTGGTGCCAAGATTAAAGCACAAAAATGTTTAGATTACAAACAATATTTTAGTGTTTGTTTTCAAACAGAAATAAAATTCATTATTTTTATCTTCTCAATGTGTAGGAATTCCCACCAATTGTACAATACATGAAAATCTGCATTAAAATACCTGTCAATGTCAATTTTTTTATATAAACATTTCTTCCAAAACAAAAATATTAATTACAGTCTGTTCATCAGAAATTGCACTAGCTATACTAATTACTTTTACTACTACTAGCATTTTTTCAAGGAGTAATTCTACCATTCAAAATTTCATGAAACGTGAAAAACTAGTTTCAATTGGGTTTGGAATTAAATCGTTATGGTGCATTGGGGAGACAAAGTAATCTTTCCCAACATATCTTGCAACTACAAAAATAAACGTTACAGTATTTATTATTTCTAAAACGGTTATTTCCACCCAACGTGTGATGCATCAATAAGAGTTGCGACGTAAGAAGTTATTTCCAATTCCCCAAGGAAACAATTGTAATCTCGTTTCTGTTACAGTTAACATCAAAATCATGTAACCCATGTATTTTTTTTTAAATTTATGTAAGAGATTCTGGTTGCGATTTATACGCTAATATTAATATAATACAATAATAGCAATGTTGCAACACCACGAGTCTTAAATGTTACAATATACTAACAACGATACTAACAGTATTAGTACTAGTATTACTATACCGCTCGTAGCAACAACACTAAACACTAAAGTATCGCAAGTAAAAATTATTAGTAATAGAATTACTACTACTATAATACCAGTTCTAGCTAAACTAGGTTCTACTTAAATTCACATGATAAACCTGAGCTGGATTTGCTCAGGGCCATACCTCGAGGAACACTGTTACTCATAATTATTACTTAATTTTTCTTCAGTAAATAAAGACGAAAAATGTGTTTTCATAAACTTCAAATAACACAGTCATGTAACAAAATTTTCACTTCTACTCAACGATTAATAATTTTAATCTTTAATCTGTCTCATGACAGTTACGAATAGTGCTACCTAGGTACAAAAAGTAGAAATATGTTATTATTGGTCGTCGTTACCACGACAGAGAAAAATATGTATAATTATACAATATCAGTGGAGTTGAAAAAAAAACAAAAACGAGTTGACTTTTTGAAATACTTAATACTAACACGGAAATTATGTAAATCCATGGTTAATAACAGATTTACTCACGACATGAAAAATTGCTGTCCTTATACGTAATTGTAAAATAAACCCATAAAAACTGTACAACTCAAAATTTCCCTGAATCTCTGCATGGACCCAAACAATCTCCACGCCAAATCTGATGGAGATTATCAACAAAAAGTGAGGTAGTGGTAAAAACAAATTCAAAAGTGACAATAAATTCTACAAAATGCAAAACTAATTTTTTATGTGTTTTTTATAGACTTAATGAACCTCAAACCGATTTTAGTGAATATCTATTCAAATCCTGCATAGTAGTCACATGATCAGACAACAGACATATAGATTTCTCAGTTAGGTGCAGTCATTATTTTGGTAATTTCTTTTAAGGGTTAGTGTAACATTGTTGCTTTTGACAATACTGATATATATTTCAGACTACAGTATATTACATTTTTTATTGCGGTTGTATGATAGCATAGCGTTATTAGATAAGTTCTTTAAAAAACGTGTGTACGATTTATAATGGGTTAAATTCTCATACTTACTACAGAACGTCATGCTCCACTTGGCCATCATTGGCTGCGACTGATCACAACACATCATTTGGTCTTAATAATTGTACTGCAGGGAACTTCGTGCGCATAGCAGTCGACTTGTGACTGTAGTAATCGTGCGTCATTTGTGATTTTCTCCTAATCTTTTAATCCCTTCATACTATGTCGAACAAAAACAGAAAGTGATCGGACGAATACGTAGAATATGGATTCACGTGTATAACGAAAAATGGTGGGAGTTAGCATCCTCAATGCATGATCTGCAATACCAAGTTGAGCAATTCTAGTCTAGCACTGGCGAAACTAAGAGAACACTCCCTAAAGCTGCATGGAGATGGAAAATAGAAGAACACAACGCTTGCTGAGTTCAAGGTAAAGAGAGCCAGGTTCAATGAAAAGGCTACTTTGCCTGTTCTCAGTTTTGTACCCATAGACAAACTGATCCTCACAGCACTATATAAAGTTGCATACTTTGATCGCAAAGCAGAGCAAACTACACACCATTGATGAAGCACTCGTAAAACCACCTGCATTGAAGATGATGAATATCATGCTGGGAAAAGCTGCTAAAATAAGTTATTCCAAATTCCTCTTTCAAATAACACCATCAGCAGCAGAATAGATGACATCTTGGCTCAAGTAGTTGCAGATATGATTTCAAGCCCAGCAAATTCAGCCTTCAATTCGACGAGACCAATGACGTTTAAAGTCTGAGCCAGCTTGTTGTATTAGTGCACCATGTGAAGAACGATGAGATAAAAGAATATTTTTTTATTTTGTAAGCTTCTTTCAACAACAACTAAGACACCCGACATGAATAAACTTGTGGATGACTTCTTCAGATACAATGATCTTTCATGGGATATGGTTTCTGCAGTTTCTTTGGACAGAGCTCCAGTCATGCTAGGATAAAACTCTAGTTTTGGTGTGCTGGTGAAAGCCAATGCACCACACATTATTGTAATGCACTGTGTTCTGCACAGGCATACATTAGCAGCAAAAAATTGCCTCTAAAACTGGCAAAAGTATTACAATTTGTAGTGAAATTTGTGAATTTTGTACAAAATAGTGCCATGAAGCACTGCATCTTCAAAAAGCTGCGCAATGAAATGGGCTCTGAGTTCGGGGTACTTCTGTACCATTCTAAAGTTAAATGGTTATCCTAGGGAAAGGTGCTAAATCGTGTTTTTGCCATGCATGCAGAATTAGTCCTGTTTTTTGCGAGAGCACCAACATTGTCATGCAGATTGCTTCGAAAAATCTGACTTCACTCTCATTTTGGTGTACATGGCTGATATCTTCAATGCTCTCAATCTAAATCAACAGATGCAGAACGGTGGAGTCAACATCATCAAAGCTGAAAAAAACCTGAAGGCTTTTCAAAAAAAAGCTACCGTTATGGAAACGACACACAGATAATCATAACTTTGCAAACTTTCCCCTGCTCGACGACTATGTAAGTAAGATTGAAGATGTGTCTGAAATCGGAAACATTTCTGTACTCAGGGAAGTGAAGCAAGCAATTGCCATGCACTTAGATGAGCTCATAGTCTCTTGACGGATACTTTCCCACCAGAGTCATATCCAGCATAGGTGAAACAGCCATTCATGTTTAGTGTTGCGACAGCAGATGTCAATGATGAATACCTCGATGAAATCATTGAACTTCAGCAGAGCCAGGTTCAACAGCAACTTTTCAGAACAACAATGCTTTCACCATTTTCATGTCACCAAATCGTAGAGTACCCTTTTATTGGTAAGAAAGCCCTTGAGATACTCATACAGTTTGTTACAACGCATCTTTGCGAGCGATCCTTTTCGAGAATGGTTGATTGATTGATTTAGTGTTTTATGGCACAAAGCAGCATGGCTATCTGTGCCAAACATCCGGTAAAAAGGTAAAAATAAAGTAAATGTAGTAAAGTATATAAAAGGAAATGAAGGTAAAACAAAACATTATTAAAAAACAGAAAAAGTATAAAACCAATGTTGACACCTAGTCTACAGGCAGAGTAAAAGAAGTTGTAAATTACTTACTCGAACAAAATGATAATGATCATAACCCGCCAGGAAGACCAACAGGTAACTACAAAAACCACTGTCAGTCACCTGAAGTTGGCCTTTCCAGTCCTGGTTCCGGGTTATGTTGTCATAACCATTATCAAAATGCAAAATAAGAAAAGTGTTAAAAGACATATAGCAAAAGCGTAATAAAAATTAGCCAAATGTCCTGTAAAAAGTTAAAGTAAAGTACATGCAACAAAATTCGTAAAAAAAAGGTATAAACAAAACAGCAATTACATACAGAAAATGGCATAAAATCAATGTTGACATTCAGTTTAAAAAGTTGTTCTTTAATGTTCAAAGTTCCTGTTGAAGAATGGTAATGATCATAACCCGCCAGAAAGACGAACAGATAAGTACAAGAACCACCGTCAGTCACCTGAAGTTGGTCTTTCCAGTCCTGGTTCTGGGTTATGTGTCATTATGGCCAGTACTAAAGGGTAAAGTAATAAAAGCGTTAAATGACATGCGGCAAATGTGTAATAACAATTCGCCAGGACAACTAACGGGTAGTTCAAACAGCAGCATTATGCACCTCAAGTTGGCCCTTTCCAGTCCTGGTGTCGAGTAATTTAATGTTCTGGCCATTTTATAATGTCAAATTGAACCAGAGAGATTGAGACTCTGAAAAGGGAACCATAATTGAAAAAGTGTAATGAATAAATATCAAACACTTAAATGAGATTGAAAAGATTAATGGCCATTAAAAAACTAAAAACTTTATCAAGGTGGACAGTGTCACTATCACCAATAGCACTGTCCAATGTAACAGACAAACCCTGGAACAGAACATGTTTAAAATATTGCCGTCATTGAGAAGTGTAACGATGGCAAGAAAGTAAAATGTGGCTGATAATAATTTGAGTGTTGCACAAACTACACACTGGTGCATCAGTTCCAGATAAAAAAACAACGAGTTAAAAAACTATGACCAATGCATAGTCTAGTTAAAACAACCTCCTCCTTCCGAACCTTACAAAAACTAGATGGCTACAGCCCAATAAAGGGTTTTATTTGAAAAACCTTGTTGTCACGTTGCTCACTCCAAGTGGACGGCCAGCTGGCAGGGAGCCGAGCCTTGAATACAGGACCATGGTCCACGTATGGAATAAGCACAGTGGTGATAGTGCCAGAGCAATAGAAAGTTTATTTGAAAGATGTTCAGTAAATAAAATATGGTACTTTCAATCGGGAGTATCCGCCTTTTTCAGATGATTTAAAGAAAGGTCACATTTGGGGGCTGTAATAAGACATGAGGAGATGAGCTGACCAGTAGATTCTGCAATGTTTTCCAAGGACAGACCCAGTTCATCTAATTATGCCTGAATGCGAAGGCCAAAAGGAGCAATGGCAGATCGTCTGTTTTGAAAAAGTAAGGCCCACCAAGGAAGGAAAACACAACTCCAAGTGGGATGTTTTGGTAGGGAGCAAAGATTCGAAAAGGCAGTTGCAAACAGCAAAGATGCAAAGAAGGATTCATTAGATTCCAGTATAAGCTCTGAACTGGGGAAGTGGAGAAAGTCCCAGTGCAGAGTTGAAGTCCTTGATGATGAATGGGGCCCAGCATCTTTAAGGCCGAAGGTTTGGCAGAGCCATAGACCATTGATCCATGGTCGAGTTTTGAATGAATAAAAGCACGATATATCTTTAACATAGAACATCAATCCATTCCCCAACTGGGAGTAGAGAAAAAACGTAGGATATTAAGTGTTCTTGTACATTTGACCCATAGCTGCTTTAAGTGTGGTATAAAACTCAGCTTACGATCAAAGATATGCCCCAAAAACTTGGTCTCAGGGACCACTGGCAGTTGAAACTTTAATAATAAGGAGTTCAGGATCAGGGTGGATACCCCATTAATGGCAAAAGTGCATGAAAACGGTTTTAGAGTGAGAAAAATTAAAGCTGTTTGCTGTAGTCCACTTCAGTACACGATTGAGGGCAAATTATAGTTGCTGCTCAATATATCTCATGTTCGACGACTGACACGAGATGTGAAAGTGCTCCGGACATCAGCCACCTCCTGATCATCAGAGAGTAAGATCGACAGGGGGACAAAATTGTAGTGCCCATTAACCATTCGAATCCTATCCCATGTTATCTTTGAACTGGTGGTAGAAGATATGCTAGTTATGAACTTAATCCAAGATTCCTTCTGGCTTTGACATCTTACCCACCTAGCATGTCCACGGGCTCGTTTGAAAGTGTGGGATATCTATGAAAATATCCCAGGCCCGTTTTTGAGCCTTCCGTGCTGAGTGGCAAGCAGGATTCCACCATGGACGAGGATATGTAGAAAACGTTTCGAGGTTTTAGGAATACACTTAGCAGCTGCTTGTACAATACAGCCAGTTACCGCTGCCACACAGTCGTCTATTGATGGCAGGATCAAGTTCTGCAATAGCAGTGAAAGTGGACCAGTATGCCTGATTCAGCTTCCACCTGGGCACGCGGGTAGGGTGGCATTGACTACAGCCAGTCTCTCTCAAAATTATAGGAAAATGATCATCGTCTGGCAGATAATTGTCAACCCTCCATGAAAAATGGGAGAATAATAAAGGGGAGCAAACCTAGAGATCAATAGCGGTAAAGGACTGACTAGGTGCATGAAAGTAGGTGGAAGAACCACTATTGAAAAGTGAAAGGTTGTGATCAGAGAGCATACGCTCTATAGAGCGACCCCTCCCATCAATAACAGCACTTCCTCAGAGGGATTGATGTCCATTGAAGTCCCCCAGGATTAAAAATGGAGATGGCAACTGTTCAACGAGAGCATCAAGGTCTGATTGATTATGTCTCTCTCCAGGGATCAGGTAGAGAGAACAAACAGTGATGGTATGACCCAAGGAAACACGGATGGTTATGTCCTCCAAGGGTATGTTGAGCGACAAAGACAGGATGGGCACATGCTGATCAACCAATAGTGCCACCCCTCCATGTACTCGTCCATCACACAGCCTGTCATTTATGTGCAGAAAAAACTGCCGAATGGAGACTGTATCAGCAGAATTGAGAAATGTTTCTTGTAAAGAAAGACAAACAGGATGGTAGGAAGCAATCGGTGTTTTGATATCATCCAGATTAGAATGTAAACTTCGACAGTTCCATTGTATCAAGATGGCCATTTTTAATGACGGGTAGATGAAGTGGCTGCAGTACCTTTCTGTTTACAACCACGTCTCTTTTCCTCACTGTCCTTAGTCAGAGGAGGTCTATCGACCTCCATGGATCCTGCTCTAAGTCGAGTGGGCAGATCTTTGTTATTGGAAGGGGATTCCAGTGACTTAGGACGAGAACGAATGATTGTTTTGCCCCTTTGGGTGGGAGGAAAAGATGTATCAGATAAAATGCCTGTATCTAAACTGAAGGATGTGGATCTTGAGGTTTTTTAGAAAGTATGGGAGGAACAGAGATGGGTGTGGATGTGAAAGTCGATTCATCAGCATTTTTAACCATGGAGGTCAAAAGGCTTTTCATTTGTTTTGAAAACGATTCTCTTGGAGGCACAGAGAGATCTGTCTGCACTCCCACTGTAGTTGTGGAATGAAGTGCACCAATTTCCAAGCCTGAGGATAACTAATGTCATTTTCAAACGCTGCACCTCTTTTTCCTCCAACCATTTTGGGCAAGAACAAAAGTAGGAAGGGTGACAACCATTGCAATTGACGCAATGTGGATCCATGTCACATTCATAGGCATCGTGGTCCTTTGCTCCACAACGAGCACATGTCAGGGAACCATGACATGATGTCTTTGAGTGGCCGAACCTCTGACATTGAAAACATCGGAGAGGGTTTGGAATGTATGGCTGTACCCTACAAATGAGATAACCTGCCTTGATGGTGGCAGGTGCATGTGATGAAGTAAATGTCAAAATGAGGGTATTTGCTGGTTATGTAACTCCATCTTTGTGAGTGGAGATGTGCCTCACTGCAGAAACTCCTTGAATGGAGAGAACAACAAGAATCTTTGACTCGGGGATGTTCTTTAAATCCCTCTCAACAATAACTCCCCGTGATGAATTCAACATAGCATGAGATGTAATCTCAATATGTATATCCCAGTCACCTTTGAATTCAGGAGGAGTTCACTAGATTGAGATGTGGATGTTTTAACCAATATGTTTCCAGATCAAAGCTTCTTTACTGACTTTGGAGAGCCAGTTAGTTCCTCTTGTCCCTTCTGAATAAAAAAGGGGGACAACTGCCCTGAAGGTTTTTCCGAAAGAGAATGTAATATAAGAAAATGAGGTACGTGTGTTACAGATCTTGAAGATTGCTGTTCAGAGTCTTCAAAATGTGATCGCTTACTCATTGGCTGTTTTTTCACTATTTTATTGAATTTTTTTTAAGGAAGATCCATTGGAAAAAAGAAAAATTTCAGTACTCACTGACCCCACCCTCTATGGAGACCTACAAGGGGATGCACTACAAAGTGATGTAAGGAAAATGCAGCAATGCAAGAGTTTCGTGATCACTATACCTAAACGCCAGCATCAGGCACAATGTCCACAACACCTGTTGAGAACTTCCAAAACTGGTACTTGGTTGACTGTAGCTCAAGTGGACCAGCCAATTGACCCAAGGGGGGCCACCTAAAGGCAGCCCATCTTCAGGAATTAAATCCCAAAGTGATGTGTTAGGGTTTGACCCCTCAACCACCAGGATCCTCTCCTCCCCTTTGTGGGTCGCTACGCATGGCAAACACGTGGGTGGATGTTTAGATCCCAGAGAAGGTAACCAGACAGAACAGAACTTTCCCTGGAAGGTGCCCTCACCATGTACAGGAATCCACACCGAGGGGTACAAGAGAGGAAGAAGTTAGTTTACATTGTAAAGATCATCTTATCTAGGCACCTACTTGTGCCAGATTTAAACCAAACTGAGGTTAAACTAACCATCCACATAACACAGCATTACAGTGCAGTCATAATAGTCTTTAATGAATGGGCAGAATATGGAATATGCTTGTCTTTCCATTATGTACAAGATGCCAATGCCTCAGCCAGAACATCATTCTGGAAAGTAATGATACTTTTGCTTTGTGTGTGGAACTTTGTGCTATTTTAAAGTAAAGTTGCAATACCATATCATGGAAAAAAACAGATAAAGCTATCAGTTCCAACTGTTCACTCAATATGTACAGGAAATCCAAGCAGCCCTGAAACAGTGACCAGTTACTTTTCCAAGAGCCATGGTTCCTGGGTCTCTTCCTTTGCATTTGTGATATCTTTGATATTTCTGGCAGGAATAATAATGAAGTAATTTAGATCACACAGTGGGTTCATGTTTATGAAGTGCTTTAATAAATATGAACCACTTCTTGAAGAGATTCAGGTAGATAATTCATGAGCAGGAAGTCCACCAATCGTTTCTGAGCGTGGATGCTCCAGCCTTAAATGCAACACAAATCCCAAATAAGAAGAACCACGACTAGGATACAGCCATCTTCAAAGTTGCACCAATGAATTCATCATTTGGAGATTGATTTGATCCAATGGGTTCAGTTCAGAGTTTGGAAGAATAAAAACAAATGAAGTGAAGCAATTTGTGCAGATAATCTAAACTGACTGTATAGGAAGGTCTGACCTGAAATGACAACAGGAGATCTAGGGGATTTTCTTGAATAAGTTTATTCACAAATTTTTGGAATAGTCATGAAGCACCATTTGGGTGTGATGGACATCCTTTCATTCATAGAGAAAATGTTTATTGTAAAATAGTAAGAAGTTGTAGCTTTAGACCAGAGGTTTCAGTGGAGAAAACTTAGAGTGGCAGCTTTAACGGCTACACCCCAGATAAATTGGCACATTAAGGTACTGCCAGCACAATAAGCTTGAGCCACAATTAGGACTATCCAGTCATTTGCAAGTCCCAAAAATGTGCTGCAACCAGACTTGTTTCGAGTGAATGGGCAGAGCTATCCAGATCTGGTCATTGGATACATGCTGCAGCCATTGCATGTGGATGCCATTACCTGGACATTATCCAAGATGGGAGGAGCAAAGCATCTGTTTTGCTTATGGTCTGTTGAGATATCTGCACATGAACTTCTCGTAATTTGTCAAGCATTAACAATGAATAAGCTAACAACTATATATCTGAAGGCACAGTAAATGCCACACAACTAACAGCACTCCTACTTTGTTAAGTAGCAAGGTAAACAAAATTATTGGTACTATCCAATGGCTAAACATGTCAAGAAAAATCAGCTGCA
Source organism: Carcinoscorpius rotundicauda (assembly GCA_011833715.1). Lineage (NCBI taxonomy): Eukaryota > Metazoa > Arthropoda > Merostomata > Xiphosura > Limulidae > Carcinoscorpius > Carcinoscorpius rotundicauda. Next base: position 125,550,386 of record CM022392.1, read on the forward strand.
AGGGTGAACACTTCAGCAAATTCTTGATAACATTAAGAGAACTCACGTTGATCCTGGTTACTGACTTGAGGCACTACAGCAGATTGTCTGCACAAAAAATCTAAGTGATCAACACAGTTTTCTTAGGGATGGATGGATGGAGTTTGGTACGTGCCTGACTGAAAGGTTGAGTTCCTAGTTTAAAAACAGAAGTAGCCAAAGCTCTGCTAGAATTCAGGAGATATGAGTCCTTTCAGTGAAACCACCACTTTTGATAGATCCTAGGCTTAGAAAAATGAATTAAAACAGAATTATGTCATGCCTCTGGAAAAAATCTCCTGCCAAATGCAGTTATCAGTGGCCAGAAGAAAAGCATAAGAAGTAGGAGGTAGATGTCACAGCATCTCATAATGAATATTAACAGATTAAACTGGTGCACTGCTAGACAGTTTTAGAGCAATCATTATGTCCATCATCATAAGTGGTCAATTACAGACACAAAAATCATTGACTCAAAAAGAATGCTATAATATTTCTGCCCTAACTTGGGGACTAAGTAAACATGGAAAGATGAGGAAGTACAAGAATAGTGTTAAAAGCACTACAAAAGTCTCAGCAATACCCAGTAAATCAGCAACTTCATGGCCATTGGATAGCATTATCAAAACGGAGATTGGAAACATACTTCCCAATGACCGGTTAAGTACTGTCCTAATCTACCTATTTAAATAGTGGTTGAAGAGATATTGAAAGATTCCTTTTGACTTTAATGTCTAACTGTCTAAACATGCTCATAATCCTGCTGAAAAAGGGTTCTCTTGTTACAAGTGGGTATCTGAGAAAGATACTTCAGGCTCTTTCCGAGTTTTTTGTGTTCATTGACAGTCATCAATTTCCCATGAATGAAGTTACCATAGGAAAGGTGTTGTGGTTTAAAGAGATTGTATGAACATTTGTTTGGACAATACAGTCAGGTCCATGCAAGTCTCTCTTCCGTGCAGTCATTAATAGTGGAAATATTAATGGCATCTTACATGACATTGACCATTGCTGATCTCCCTTATAATGATGGAAAAAATTATCACTGCCCTAAAGGTCATTTTCTATTATTCATAAAAACACAAAGAGAAAATGAACACATGGACAAAGCAATAATAGTAACTAACTGGGTGCATGAGAATGTAGTATTAAACCAGTATTGAAGAGAGAAAGCATGTGATCCAAGAACATATTTTTCACATAACTCCTCTCATCTATATTTGCATAATCCTAGAAAGGATTGTGTCCATTAAAGTATCTCAATATGAAAAAGGAAGATACTGATTGTTCAATATCATCATCAAGGTCTGTTTGTTCATAAATCTTATCCTTGTAACAAGTAAAGAGAACAAATTGTAATGACATGATCAACAGGGATGTGGATGGCAATAGCCTTCAGTGATGTATTGAGTGGCAAAGACATAGTGAGTGCCTGTTGGTGAATCAGCAGTACTATGCTTCCATGAATGGATCCATCACACAACCTGTCTTTCCTGTACAAGAAAATCACCAAGAGTTGACAGTATCAGCAGGTCTTCAAAATATTTTGTGTAAGTTGGCACACAGAGGATGCCACAACTCAATCAAGACCTTAATGTAATCTAAATTTGATTGAAAACCTCAATAGTTCCACTGTATCAAAGTGGTCATTGTTATTTAGAAGTACAAGCACCAAGTGGCAACCCTTTTTTATCTTTACCAAAATTTTTCTTCATGAAAAGAAGGTCTATTGACTTTATTAGATTCTGCCCTTGGTCGATAACACAAGAAAATAAATACAAGACAAAAAAGCAGAGAAATCTATAGCAATCAAAATGGTATAACTACCTGATGAAACATAATCCTTGTTAAAATCATTATTTATAGTAGTTACATTCACAAGTTAAGCCATGTAATTATACAATCAAAAACAAAATTTCCTGAGAGATTTAGATAAAATTTTGAACATATTTTAATCAAGTTTTTTAATGTTGCTGTATACTTTATTTTGATTTATCAGTGGAAGCTTTAGTAACTTCTGGCTTGTAATTTAAAGCTGTGAAAGGGTTCTTTGAAACTCCATAAACTAGAAGAATTAAAATTTATTTTATATAAAAGATACACACACACACACACATATTTAGTGCACATTATTTATGATTAATTATCAATAGTTCATATTTTTAAGTTATAAATTTTGAAAACCAGTTTATGCAGGGGCATGCAAATATCTTTATTCAAGCTGCTTACATAACTATTTATACATATTTTCATATCTGTTAATCACAAAAGAAAAAAAACAACAACATTGCTTTTAACCAAATGGTTAAAAAAGAACACTAATATTTCTAAAGTACTTGTGCATTTCAATATTGTATTAGGGCAACTAGAATTTTAATTTTTTTGGAAGCTTCACAAAAATGATAAAAACAAGGAATAATACAGCCAATACTGTAATATCAGGCAACACAAATTTGAAGATGATTAATATTTTATATTTTAAAGAACTGGTCAGTTACAACTGAATACAAACCACACTTGCTGAAGTGCCAATATGTTCAAGAAAGGTCACATTATAATTCTAAAGTTTTTTACCTCATTTTTATGTTTTCTAAAACATAAAAGAATAGGTACACAGATTAAGCTAGAACCTAGAGAAATTTAAAAAAAATTATTTTACTATGTATATCCATAAAATACTATTATTATTATGAAAATTACAGATGAGGAAAAAACAACACTAAGCTTTTAAGTTAATATAAATCAACAGTTCTGAAATTTAAATATAATTGGAGTTACTATAAATCTATTGTTACAATAAAGAAATATTGTTTGCAGTATATCTTTGCATATACTGATAGAAAGGATGCTATTACTTGTTTATTTATTCTATTATTTGCTTTGGTCTTGTTATCTTCTAACAACTGCTTCATAATTAGTTATTTATCTCATATTTCAAAAATTAAAAGAAAAATCTATCAAATAATTCAGGATTTGTTTGTTTGTCATTTTAAAACACAATGGACAAGTGAAGGATTCTTCTAAACAGTGCTTTAAATATTTCCCTGTTGATCTAACTAATTTAGCATTTCCAAATATTATACACTTCTTTGGACATTGAAATAAGGCATATTTTTAACCTGATTTTAGATGTTAAAATGTGTCAAAAAGTATATAAACATCATTTGCCATAAAGATTTCAAACGAGAAATATTTTATTCTCTCTCTCTCACACACACACAAACACACAAAAGTCTAACAGACTCATCAATTCACTGACATTTTAGTGATGGAGTTGGACATTTATATATAAATTGAGAGCATAAAGTTTCTAAAAACAAACAAACAAACAAACTGGAAAATGCCTCTCACTTACAAAAAGAGGGCCATTCTCTCACACATAAGCATTTACATGTAAATGTAAGAATGTATTTAGAAAAACATATCCTATAGTACAATAAATATAAATTAAACGTTTACCAAAAGAATACAGAATACGGTATTATTCATAATTCACATTATAAACAACAGATTCACATTTATAAAACATACATAACTAATAAAAAAATATGTAATACATTTTAGTTTCTTATAACAGTTGATATTCAGATGTCTGGACATGAAAGTACAAATGGCAAATAACCATATTCAACATATGATAACCCCTTTCTGTACAAGAGGACACAATATTTATTCAAATCACTAGTTAAACCAGATCACTAAGTTTGATGCTGTGCAAAAGTGTGGGATACCTACGAAATGTATCACAGACCCATAGTTGAGCCTTTCATGCCATGTGGCATACAGGATTCCATTACAAATGAGAATATCATGGAAAACATGACAAGGTTTTGGGATTACATTGAGCAGCTGCCTGTATAATACAGTCAGTTACTGCTGCCACACAATCATCTATTGATGGCTTATAAATGATGGCATTATCAAGTTCTACGAGAGCAATGAAATAGAGCCAGTCTGTCTGATCCAGTTTCCACTAGGGCAGGCAGGTTGGGTGGCATCAATCATGGCCAGTGTCTCAAAATTATAGGAAAATTATCATTGCCTCATAGATTGTCAACCCTCCATGAAAAGGGGAGCAAATTGAGAGATCACTAGCAGTAAAGGACAGGCTAGGTGCAAGAAAAAAAGTATAAAAACCACTATTAAAAAGAGAAAGGTTGTGAACAGCACTTCCCCAGGGAGAATAATGTCAATCAAAGCTCCCCAGGATTAAAAAGGGAAATAGCAACTGTTCAATGAGAGCATTAATATTTGATTGATCATAGATCTCTTCAAGAGACAAGTAAAGAGAACAAAGAGGAATTGTATTAACAAAAGAAACATGGACAGCTACAGCCTCCAAGAGTGACTTGAGTGGCAACATACTGATCAGCCAACAAAGCCACCACTCCATGCACTTGTCCATTGCACAGCCTGTCATTTCTGTGCAAAGAAAACTGCTGAAGGGTGACTGTATCAGCAGGTTTGAGAAATGTTTCCTGTAAGGAAAGACATACAGGATGGAAGAAAGCAATCAGTGCTTTGATGTCATCCAGATTAGAATGTAAACTTCAACAGTTCCAATTGTCCTAATTGGGTGGAGAGTCCTTATGCTTTTTACCATATCGTTTTTCTTTATTGTCTTTATTCGAGGGAGGTCTATTGACCTCCATGGATACTGCCCTAGGTCGATTGGGCAGGTCTTTATTGTTGGAAGGGCATTCCAGCAACCGAGGATGTGAACAATAATTGTTTTGCATCTTAGGGAGGGAAAATAAAATGTACCCGAGGAAATGCTCGTGCTTGGTACCAAAGGAAATGGATCTTGGGATTTGCTGGAATGTACGTTAGGGACAGAGATAGGTGTTGACGTTGATTCATCAATGTTTTTAACTATGGAGATCAAAAGACTTTTCATTTGGTTTGAGAATGATTTGTTTCGAGTTAGAGAAAGATATCTGCACTCCTACTATAATAAGTGAATGAAATGCAGCACCATACATCCGAAATAAAGTAGTGGACAGCAACATTTGAGCCTCAGTGTAAGTAATATTTTATATAGTCTTCAAACACTGCACCTTTTTTTCTTCCAACAATTTAGGGCAAGAACAAAAGTAGAATGGGCAAAAGCCATTGAATTTAATGCAATGAAAGAACTTTTCACTTACAACTGCAATAACCACACGTCAAGAAACCATGACATGATGTCTTCTAGTGACCGACCACTGACACTGTAAACATCTGAGAGGGTTTTGGAATGTATGGAGTGGAGATATGCCTCACTGCAGAAACCAACAAAAATCTCCAACTTAAAGTTCTTCAAATCCCTCTCAACAATAACTCTTTGTGACAAATTCAAAATAGCACGAGGTATAACCTCAATATATATATATCCCCAATCACCTTTGAATTCAAGAGGGGTTCACTGGGTTGAGATGTGGATGTTTTCACCAATATGTCTCCAGATCGAAGCTTCTTTACTGACTTTGGAGAGCCAGCAAGTCCCTCTAGTCTCTTCTGAATAAAAAAGGGGATATTTGCCCTTACATTCTGAAAGAGAATGTAACATAAGAAAATGAGGTATGTGTGTTGCAGATGTTGAAGATTGCTGCTCAGAGTCTTCAAGACGTGGTCATTTACCTATTGACTGTTTTCTCAATATTTTATTTAAGTTTTTATTTGGAGGATCCACAGTAAAAAAAGGAAAATGTCGATACCCACTGACCCTACCCTCAATGGAGTCCTACTAGGGGATGCACTACAATGCCAAACAAGGACACTACAGCAATGGATTTTGTGACAACTATATCCAAATACCAGGATCAGATACAATGTCCACAACACCTGTTGAGAACATCCAACACTGGTATTTGGTTGACCCCAGCTCAAGTAAACTAGCAGACTGACCCAAGGGGGGCCACTCAAAGGCTGCTTATCTACAGAAATTCGAGGTCAAAGTGTTGTGTTAGGTTTGGACTCCTCAACCACTAGGATCCTCTTCTCCCCTTTACGGTTCACCGCACATGTTAAACACGTATGTGGATGTTTAGATCCCAGAGGAGGTAAACTGAAAAACAGAACCTTCCCTGGGAGGTCCCCCAACATGTTGAACACTTTGAAGTGATTCATTAATTTAATATTAATTAACAGAATCATCTAAAACAAGTTGCAAGCAGTGATCTGCACAGTGCCAAATTATAATGTTTGAAAACTCGTTTTTAACTTTTTAACTTTACTACTACAAATGAAAAAAACCAACACAATTTCACAAACACTTTATTCCTACCTACGTAAAACCGACTCACGCACACCGCAAATATACGGCATCCCCAAACCTCAAAAACCAGATTGTCCATTACGACCAATAATGTCAACATATGAATCGTTTAATTACAATCTTGGTAAATACATAGCATGGGCATTCTCCAAATATGTAACATCAGCCAGCTCAATCATCAAAGACTCTTTTAATTTCAAGTCTAATCTAACTCAACTTAATCATAAAACCTTAATGGCCAGTTTCGATGTTATATCCCTCTTTACAGAAGTTCCAACAACAGAAGCTTGCAAGATAGCCTTAGAACTCTACATTTGAGACCCTAACCCAACCATAGACATTCCCAGTAACCAGTTTGCAACCCTCATAGAATTCACCACAATAAAGACAAACTTCATGTTCAACAACCAAAACTATATACAAACAAATGGCCTAAGCATGGGAAACCCAGTATCACCAGTTCTAGCCAATATTTTTATGACACAAATTGAAACACAAGCAATTAATACAGCATTACATCCACCACTATACTGGTACAGATAAGTAGACGACACGGTTGCGGGATTCAAATCTACAGAGCACATACTTAATTTTTTCACTCACATTAACTCTATACATCCCAACATTAACTTCACATGTGAACAGGAAGAAAGCAATCAAATATCATTTCTTAACCTCAAAATTATAAGAACCGACACACAACTCAAAACAGAAATCCACCGAAAAATCACCCATACTGGACTATATATTCCTTGGGACTCAGCACATGAAACAAAACGAAAACTCAACATACTAAGAAACCAGATAAACACAGCCATAAAACTATGCTCACCAGATAAAATTAACGATGAATTAGACCAAATAAAACAATATTCCATCAACACCAATAAGTTTCCTCCACAAACCGTAGAAAACATTATACGCACACACCTAGACAGAAAGCAAAATCAACCAACAAAAGTAAATATATCTCACGAATCAAAAAATCACGAAACCATATACTGCTGTATACCATATATTCCTGACATCAGCAAACAAATAACCAATATTTGGCAAAAACTAGTAATAAAATATGAGATTCCAGTTAATACTAAATTTATTCAAAAACCAGGCACAAAACTGAGGTCTATACTATGTAAGAACTATACTGACAAACACCACACCAACATTATTTATAAAATACAATGCGATGACTGCCACGACTTCCATATTGGAGAAACAAGTTGAAAAATGGAAACCAGATTCAAAGAACATAAAAAGTCACCTTCACACGTTTTCGAACACTGTAAGTCAAATGAACACAATATAACCATGGAAAACACTAAAATACTAAATAAAGAAACAAACATAAACAAACGCAAAATTAAAGAAGCCTTACGTATACAACAACTTAAACCCTAAAATAACCCAATATAAAGAAACGCCATTATACCTATGTTAATATGATAGATAAAATTATATATTCAAACATCTAACCCCGCTCTCTACATTGCGACACTCAGTTACACAACCCCTTCCAAACATGTGGTCAGCTTCCGGTCAGTTACCTCTTTCTTTGTCTGACGATGACCGAAGAAGGTCGAAACTTGTTCGCTCTTCTATGTAAAATATTTTCTCAACCCAAGCGAGCCGTTTTTGCATATAAAAAACTTAAGGACAATCCTTGTTTATTCCACATCTGATATTAGAAAGGCTGAGCCTTAGAAACTAACAATTAAACTAGTTTGATTAGATAAACTATCTTAAAACAGAGGACTTGTATGAATTTATTTTTACTATGTGTATTAAATTTGTTGAGAAAATTGTATTTTTTGTACATTTCTATGATCAAACAGGTGAAAATGCTAAAAAGTGAACATGGTTGTTCAGTGTGTGATAAGTTGGAACTTCTAGAGAAGGGTGACTTATTACTGCAGTGAAGTACACTGCTGAAATGTTAAATTGTATGCTTTAGTTTAATAATATTTTTTGCTAATGTTAAATCTACATAAAGTGATTACTGTTTAATAAGTTTAAGGTGGTGGTTTTAAATGATATTTTTGAAGAAAATTTGTTTTGGAAATGCATAGAACTTTCTGATAATGAATCTTAAAAGGCTTTTAAAGAGGTCAAGTGATGGGTTGGTTTTGTAAAAACTAAAATCTAATCTTTGATGGATTGTTTAGGCAGAGTATTCATGATGAAACTTTGTAGAATGGATGATAACTGCTTGTTGTGGAGACAAATGTAGAGGATGATGTTTTGAAAATCGTAAGATTTCGTCTTCAGGTTGACTTTCAAAACGTCATCCTCTACACTTGTGTCTCCACAACAGGCAGTTGCTATCCATTCCATAAAATCTACTCTAAATATGAGAAATATGTGATTTGGAACATAGCAAGTACAATAAATACATTCAAAAACTGAGTATGAAATTAGAGGGAAGTTAGTCTAACTTGTTAAATAAATTTTTGTATGGAAATTTATTGTAAGGATTGCTTCAGAAAACCTTGGGAGTTGTAATTTGAAAATTATTATCATTACTTTAGGAAGTAGTAGTTCACTTGTTTCACCAGTGAGTTATCAATTTTTAATAAGGCTTTTATTTGTCTGGATTATTACTTTTCTGTTAATATGTTTAAACTTGCAGAAGATTTTTACGATAACGTTTTTCTCAATAGGTGGATTATAAAGTTCTATTTTTACAGTATGTCTGAGAAAACTTGGAATGTTGATAAATAATTGACTTGAAAGTAAGAAATAAAAGGATTCATTAAATGATCTTCATTTTGTTTGGGAAAATGTGAGTGATTAAAAGCTGTTTCTTTTTTTTTGTTTTAGTGTGGAAAAGATTGTTAGTATTATGATGAGTGAAAGGAGTTTGACTGAAACCTTTTGCTGATTATTTGTTAATAGTGTAACAAGTAAATAGAATGCTTGGATCAAATTATAGAATGTTCAGGAATAAGGAAGTGATCACAATGTGCAAAACTTTGTTGAAGAAAAACTAGGAGACAAACTAAACTACCATTTCAGGAGACATGTGGGAATTTTGGAAGGTTAAGGGTGAGATCCAAAATAATAAATATAAGCTTTTGAAAGTTTAGGTAACAAACGAAAAAAAAATCTTCCCTGTTTTTTAGTAATTAACATTTTTTATAATTTATTAGATAATATATGTTGACAGTTTGAACATTTGTTAAGTCTTTTCTTCAATAATTGTATGGATATGAAGGGACATGTGTGGTCTTTTCAGGATAATTGGTCTTTTGTTGCCTTGTATATTGTAGTATAGATGAAAAATAATGTGTAATAGTTTGTAAAATCTCATTGTCATCAAAGAATGATTGAGTTAATGTCTCTTTTTATGTTAAAATGTGTAAAGTATTTTGAAATATTTTTGTGTAGTTGCTTATCATGAGGACACTACATTTTTACAGTTTGTGATATTGCTACATGGTACATCATAGAGAATTTTCTAGCTGATAAAGTAGATGTTCTATGGTTTAATTGGTAAATTAATATCTATTTGTTACATGTGAGCCAACCTTATAAAATTTGTATTAAATATTTTGTAACATATTAATGAATGACACTTGAGGTACCTCAATTAAAGAAACAGGCAGAAATTTTAGTTAATGCAAGAAAATTGTTGGTCAGTGTTGTAGTTTGCTAATAAAACATATGAGGCACTATTAAAATAAATTGATAGTACATAATTTTGAATAATATTTGGGTATTTCCACTGTTTTATATCAGTGTACTTTTGATACATACATGTCAGTCACTTATATTGCAAGGTTCTGTACACATTACTGTAATTAAGAAGATTTTCTCATTTGTCAGTGCCATGCTAGTTATTCATTTGACATGATCTATGTGGCAAACCAATGTTAAGTATAAGGATATTTGAAAACAAGAAAGCAACTCCAACTTCTTTGACTGTTTCCTGAGACAAGTAGCATGCGGGCCAGCTGGTTAGGTGCACAATATTTGGCCTGAGCAATGGTCAGTAATACTGTATCAAATTTGTCTGTGATTAACATAAATGTTAGCCTATTAGTTTATACTGCTTTGTCAGTGGTCTGTGATGATAAGAAAACCCCCTTGTAGAGAAAATTGCATATTTTAAAAACAGCTGGTTTGGGTAGAAAAAGCACAAGAAAAGCAAATAGCATTTCTACCTTTGGTGATTGTCAGGTTCACAAGGAAAGGGTTACTGACCAGTAGCTGATGACATGTTTGAAGGCAATTGTGTAATTCAGTGTAGGAATGTAGAGGGCTTGTTTAGATGTTGGCTGTATTCATTAATATGGGTATAACTAGGCACAAAACTGAGGTCTATATCATGTAAAAACTACATTGACAAACAGCACACCAACATCATTTATAAAATACAATGTGATAACTGTTATGGCTTCTATATTGGAGAAACAAGTAGAAAAATGGAAACTAGATTCAAAGAATACAGTCACCTTCACACATTTTCAAAACTGAAAATCAAATAAACACAACATAACTATAGAAAACACTCAAATACTAAACAAATACAAAATTAAAGAAGCCTTACTTATCCAACAACCCACTCAAAATAAACCAATACAAAGGAACATCTTTATAACTATATTAATAAATATAATCAAACATCTACATTTCAACACTGAATTGCACAACTGCCTTCAAACATGTGGTCAGCTACCGGTCAGTAACCCTTTCTTTCTTTGTGAACCTAATGATAACCGAACAAGGTCTGAATGTTGTTCTCTCCACTAGTGCTTTCTTTACCCATACTAGCCATTTGTAATTTGTAACTTTTCTTGTTTAACCCTTTTATGATTGTTATTCAAAATTTTTATTGAACTACAATTGTACAAATTTATGTCAGTAAATTTGGAATCAAATTATAGAATATCATTCAACTTTGATATTGTATATTAATTAATTTCTTAATTTAAAAGTAAATATTAAAATAACTATGAATATTGATTTTAGTGAGCCACATATGTTGAATGCAGCATTTTAAAATTAGATGTTTGTGATGTCAAAATACCAAGTCTATACTTTCATACTAATTAGGAACTCAAATCACTAATATTATTAAGCCAGAATATAAATTAAAAGTCTTGCATTCTTTTATTTTGCTGAGATAAGGCTCACATACTGAAACAAACATGATGGCCTCTTTCTATATTTTGGAACAGTCTATTATACACTTTTACTACAGCATGTGAAATTTGAATAACCAATCAACAGCTTATAACATTCTCAAACTGATTTTCTCGGCCATTTTAATCAGTGAAAAGTCTACCACATTCCTTTTGATCGAAGTTCTCAAGGGATGGTTCATTTCTTTAGTCTGTTCGAAGTGACATTTTGTAAAATGTTAACATATTTTAATCACTAAGCTTACAAAATTATTGTGAAATTGTATGTTACTAGTGTAGTTGTTTGAATTTTGGTTATTCAACAATATATACATAAAACATAAACAACAACAATAAAAACTGCCTGATATCCTCAACATTAAAACTTTTGAAAGGCTTAACAACCTGTGTCCAACAACAACCAAGTACAAACTGAGAAGAGATAATTGTTTGGTTTACTTCTTAATATATTGTTACATATTTTAAGAAAAATGAATTATGTAATGTTAGGTATACATAACTGGAAAAATCAATGTAATAAAAAAAAACAAATACAAGCATTAGTGAAGAAACAACACACCTTGAACCATTTACTTTATCAGGTGTATGCTGGCCTAATACCATATTCATATCATAACCAGTCACCACGTAACATTTACCAGTGTGGTATGGGTAAACAATCTATGGGGACAATTGCTCTCAACCAGAGGAACCGAATTGATACTCTCATGTACCTTCTTGAATATCTTTATCGTCCAATGGTAAAATCTCAAAACTATCGAGTTGATCAGTTTTAAGCAGCTGTCAGCAGGACAAAATGCCATAGTAGCTGTAATGAGCTGTAGTGGTTATGATATTGAGGATGCCATTGTCAGGAACAAGGCTTCCCTTGACCACGGATTTGATGAAGTCTAGTTTACCAGAGCCAAAAATGCACACTGAAACGATACATCAGCTAAACATTTGATAGAGTTCTGGGTTCTCAATGATAGATGCAACCACTTGTAAACCAATATGGAAACATAAGGTTTTAGATGCTGATGGAATTGCTGCTCCTGGTGAGAGTGGAAAACAGACAAGTTGTAGTCAACAAATCTATGCCAGCAGTTATTATGAAACCAATTCAAACTACACCAGAACAACCACAGCAAGTGGAGTACAGGGAAGTCCCAATTGTACATAAGGGATTAGAACTGTCTCATGTGGAAAAGGTAATGATTTCATCAAATAATGAGGAGGCATTTTTCATTAAACTTTTGATGTGACAGACTCGCCGACCAGAAATAGGAGACAAGTTTAGCAGTAGACATGGACAGAAAGGAGTTGTAGGTCTTATTGCCCAGCAATAAGACATGCCTTTCATTGATCAGGGAATTTCTCCTAATCTGATGATGAATCCTCATGGATATCCATCTCGTATGACAGTTGGTAAGTTATTAGAACATGTTGGTGATAAAGCTGGGGTGCAAGAAGGAAAATTTCATTATGGAACAGCATTTGGTGGAAGCAGTATACATGAGATCAGTAAAGAGTTGATAAAACATGGATTCAACTATCATTGTAAAGATACATTGACGTCTGGAATAACAAAGGAACACCTCAGAGGATACATTTATTTTGGTTCAATACGAGGGCTGTTCAAAAAATATGCGGACTGGCATCATAAAACAAAATGTACTTTATTTAGAAGTTACAGGTCTGGACCCCTTCAAAGTACTCTCCTCCCCAATGCACACACACTTATCCCAATGGTGTTTCCACTTGTTGAAACAGTCCTGACACGCTTCTTTTGTAATGTCCTCCAGCTCCTTCTTCGCATTTGTCTTAATCTCAGGAATCGTCTCAAATCTTCTTCAAGGGTCTTTTGAGTTTGGGGAACAAGAAAAAATCACAAGGAGCAAGGTCAGGTGAGTAGGGGGGGTGGGGAAGAACAGTGATTGAGTGTTTGGCCACAAACTCAAATTCTGAGGCACAAATTTTGCGGTAATGTGGTGCATCTTCATTTATTTGGTCAAAATCTCGTAACAAGATACAACTGATATCCCACACACTTCAGCTAATTCCATAACAATCAGATGTCAATTTCCCCGCACCAGGGTATTGATTTTGTCGATGTATGGGTCGTCAGTTGACGTGGAAGAACGTCCAGGATGCTCATCATCTTCAATGGACTTTCAAACATCCTTAAAAGGTTCATGCCACTTGAAACATGCCGTACACTTCAGAGCAGCATCAGTGTAAACCATGTTAAGCACAGCAAAGGTTTCAGTCACAGATTTTCCAAGTTTAACAAAAAATTTCACAGCAAGTGTAAACGACAATCATGTCATGTCGTGTTTGTATTCCCATATTTATTATTTATAATTCTATTATTTATATTTTCGAGGTTTAAACCAGTGAAATTTTAAACAACATTTTAGAATTAATTAAAATTCATTTAGAATTATTCATGTAGAAATTTTTAAAACTAGGTATATTGATCACTTGTATTGGCCTGGTGTTTGTACTGTGGAATTCTAGGAAGTTACGCGATATAGTATATAAACAGACGGCAATGCGAGGGAAGGAGATCATCCATTTTTACTCGAGTCAAGAAGTGAGTCATCCATTTTTACTCGAGTCAAGAAGTGAATCATCCATTTTTACTTGGATCAAGAAGTTTGTCTCGTTCGAGAAAGTTTAAACTGAATTTGTGAATAGAGCTAGATCGACTAAAGCGGTGAAATTTTTATTCCGTCAATCTTTACAATTCAGTCGGATTACGGATTATATCGAAAGTCAATAGGAATTGGACTGTGAACTTTTGTTTGAAATTACCCATTCAAACTTCGAAAATTTCTCCGTGGGACTAAATTCACCGCCTAGATTAGAACTTTGGATTTCGGATTTGGACACTCATTCTGGATCATATTATTAAGCACAGGCCAGTACCTTTTTGTATTGTAAGTTGTTTTGATGGTTGAAACTGGATATCTGTTATTGCCATTGGATAATTTATTTTGTGTCTATCACATAAGTAGATCATAATAATAAATTATACAAGCTGCTATCTGTGTCTTTTTGTTGCGTTCAGTCTGCATACAAAAAACGTAACACTAAGGTAAAAGAGGATTTGTTCTGAATGAATGAAATACCTGAATATAAATCTGTCTGTTAACTATACATAGTTAATAAGATTTAAACATTTATGTTTAAGAATACTAACAAAGAAAACTTAAGTTTGTTGATATTTTGAATCTAAGATTACTAAAATTGCTTACTTCATTATAAAATATTATTTAAAAGTTCTGGACAAATATATTTTGACAAGTGGGCATTGTTTTTTTGTTTCATTTTGTTATTGTAATGCTTTTTTTCTTTATAGGTTGTTGTATCATTTTGTCTTTTTAAAAAAGCATCAAGCCTCTTTGTACTAAATATCACTGTTTTGATTAAGCTCCATGCACTTGTCGAAATATAGTTAATAACTGTTAAGGTTTTTTCACATTTGTTGATGTTCATACATAAATCTAATTACTCTTCAGTATTTAAGCTTGTAACTATTAAGAAAAAGGTGTGAAAGTTATGCACTGCACAAACATTTTAGAGTTTAACATTTTAAAGCTGGAGTGAATGAACATTGTACATAACCTGCTGTATATCCATCGATAATGTGATGCAACAAAACCATTGCTATCTGAAATTCCATCTATCCTCTTAGAAAAGTTTCAAAAGCTATAAGTAATTGAAAGGTATTATATCTGAAAAGAGATGCAACTGTTTTTTGTTTGTACATGTAAATGTTTTATTCTTGTTTTTTCAACCACATTAATTCTGTATACCCCGGGCAACACTGAGTTCATCTGTGAACAGGAAAAGACTAATCAAATAGCATTTCTCAACATCAACTATTTTTACAGCAAAAGCTTTCACTGATGTCACGTGTTTGGTATTTTCATTTGATTAAAACAGAATTACAGCATTATTCTTGTAAAACTTTTATAATTAATAGTTTATGGGGGGGAAAAATTGTCCTAGATTAAATTGAATATGTATTCTAAAGATGGCTGGTATAGATATTAAAACTTTAATTGAAATAAAGGTTTTATTTGTTAAAAACGTGTTTTTGTCAACCTAATGATGACCTGTGAAGGTCAAAACATTGTTCTGTACCTTTTAAAGTTTTAATACCCATACCAGGTGTCTTTAGTAATACATTTTTATTTTAAGTGGGTTTTTAATCATCATAAATTGTAAATACTTTGCACCATAGAGAAAACACTGTGGTAAACTTTTCATTATTATTCCTTCAAATAAAATGTTCTTGCCTTTATTCATTAATTCATTATTTAATTTTTATTTTCTAGACTAGCTTAATGACTATGTATTTGAATTTAATGATACTGTGCTTAGATATCTTTTGTTATATCATTTTCAGTTTGTTTTTAAGTGAAACATTTTTTTATCCTTGTGATTAAACTACTAAAATTCAGTGTGTATCATATTATCTAAAATTAAGTGATAGAAGAGGTGTAATATTTATTCCCTGAAACATTTTGTACCTAATAGATATTTCAAGTTTCTATCTCAAGTTTTGATTGTTCGTTAAATTTTAAAAATAATTCTCCAAAGTTTATTGAATCAAAATACAGAAATTTGAATTTCATAGTTTAACCTCTATTTATTGCAAAATTAAATAAAAGCTCCATGATTGTTATATATTTAAATAACTAGAAAATAAATAGTTCATGTAGGTTTGCTGTATTTTTTAAACTAATGGATAAAGAAAATAAGAAGGGAGTAGTTTATAAAAATTTACAGAGCAAACTTTGTTAATGTGCATCTAGTGGATGGAGAGGGAAGGATTTTTAATCCTGGTCACCAAAATTTCTGCTGTGGCTCAGCATAGTTGACAGTTTAAATTAAGCTATGAATCCAAATTTTCAAGGTTCATGATCCATCATTATGAAAATACTATACATATCAAATTTGATAATGAAAGTAATTTTTAAACTAAAAACAACGGGCAAGACCTGTAACTTCAAATTGTCACTAAAAGACAAAATAATGTTATACAGCCTAGCAAAGATGATAGTGAGCTCTAAGGTTACCAATAAATCTTGGACAGTTTTGCCCTTTTTTTTAAATTTAAGCTTAGAATAAATAAAACTAGCAAAATAAACTACCAAAAGAATCTAACCAAATACAAAATGAAACTTTGTATTCAATTATTTAAAAACAACTTGAATAAAATGTTTTTATTGTTTTATTTTTTGTGCATTTAAGACATCGTGATAATTTTTTAAACTAAAAAAAAATGGTTGTTGCCCTGAAATTGGTTTTATACTACCTTTGACTGTCATAATAGAAAAATACCTATTCAAGAAGAGGGGTTATCACTGGTTAAAAGCTGATAAACACTAAATGTACAGTATCTTAGTACTAATGTATGACAGAAAAGTTTATTTGATTGTGAAAACAGTATTCAGTATGATTTACTAAGTTTAAACTAAGTAAATTTAAGTTGAGTTTGGCCAATACCTCAAGTGAATGCACCAGTCAGCTCTCAACATAAAAACAAGGTTGCTAATTGGAAGAACCGTTGATTGTCTGTAGTGCAGACAAAAGGACGAGTTTCTAATAATGGCAACCAAATAAATGTATTTGGAGAGGCCTACAACTAACTTCATCTCAACATTTAAGAAATAACTATTCTCTGATTTGGGTTCATGATTTCATAATTTAGAGGTTGATTTACTGTGAAAATTGTCAGCCAGTTCAATGAAAAAAAAATCTAGTCTTAACCAGAACATGTTCCAAAAACTGGACTGTTTACGTGTTAGGGAGGTAGCAATACATCAAATATTCAAGTGATGAACTATGGTTTACTGCAGAGGTATTGCTGACACACAAAACTAGTCTGTCTAAATTTAAAGCAGGTCATCTGTCGAAGTGCAGGTGTACCAGTGCTAGTCTGTACTAGACACTTGGATATTCTGCCCCTAGCTGGAATAACAATTAGAATATACATAAAGACAAGTGATACAAACATGCCAAGTATTTAGTGTCTCAACCACAGCAGATCTATGAAATTAATGTGTACAAGTGTGATTTATGTTCCATTTCAATATTTTCTTTTTCTTCCTGATAAGATTATTTTGAAATACAAGCTAAATTCTTTCATTTTTTTTTCAGGTGAATTTCATTTAGTTTTTTTTTGACATACAATCACTTTTGTATCCAATTATTTTTAATACATTTGTTTCATTCTGTCTAAATTTTATACATATAAGGGCATCACTGTTATTTGGTTTATTTTAAGCTTATTTTATTTAATTCCTTTCTTTTGTTCCTGATTACAATTTTATTTTTGAATCCAGTGCATTTGACTTTAACTTGCCATCAAAATGTTTTATAATGTATTTAATTTTGTAATGAATTCTTATTTCTTTCTATGAGTTCATTAGTTCAATGTACTAGAAGAATGGATCTAAATTCAACCAAATATATCAAGTTGAGATATTTCACTCCCAGTCACACTTGCGATACCAGGGCTGATCAAAGAGTGCAGGAGACCCGAGTGCAAGAAATAATGGTGGGCCTCCTTGCTATACTGTATATAAATTATATTTGCATGAGAGACAGCAAGATAAGAGACAAAAAATATAATCATACATGATACATCTGAAACTTGGTTTTATGACCTACACAGTTTTCAAAGATAATGTGGAAGCAGATGCAATAATAACAGTAAAAAAAGAAAATGTTTACAATATTCAAGTAAAATTATATTTTCTTATACTATCACTGGCCCACTTTTCGACAAGGTTTTTAAAACTGCCATGTTTTGCTTCTCTCTCGTTTGGCAACACAGTTAGTTAAGGCATTGATACAGTCTTCAGTCATGGTTCACTGTAAATATGATTATATTGCCTTTAGTTTACCAAATGAGCATCAGAATCAGTCATGGTAACTTGCAGGAACAGATAAACTTGGAGAATCGCAAGAACATTTGGAACTGCATCATATCCGCAGTTAATCAAAACTCTCAACATGGACTCAATCAATTTGACCTCTTCGTAATTTTAATACAACTAACTTTTTAATTTAGGGAGTATGAATATTATAAGTATTTTATATGCAAAAAAGATATTTTTAGTTAAGTAGTTTATATTATTATTATTATTATTATTAAATACCAGGCAGCGTACAAACTAATCTTTATGTCAAGAGTGAATCATGTGTACCAGACTTCAAATTATTTTTACCAAATAATTTAAAACTACTCGTGTAACAACAGAACATGATTGCAGTAATACCACACGTGATGTTAAGTGATGCCATTATAGATATGTCGATTTAAATATTGAGTATAAAAGTGTTTTCTTATACCAAAGCCATATTGGGTTATCTGCTATGTTTACTGAGGGGAATCGAACCCCTGATTTTAGCATTGTAAATATGAAGACTTACCGATCTCCCAGTGAGAGACAGTGTCCAGGGGATCTAAGAAAACTAAATGTCGTGTGAAAGAAGGATACCTTTAACTGGGTTTTAATAATGCCATTTCCTTCTTAACATAGTATAAAAAAAGCCCAATCTTAAGACAAACCTGTTTCTTACCAGATGGTAAGAGTAAATATAAATTATTTGCAAATCCTTTCATGTTTTGAAATTTTCATCTAACCTAAACATTGAATGAAGGTTAAGAACAAAAGTGTAAATCTTAATAATAAGAGTATTTTGTCTTTAGTTATAGCATGTCAAACGTAGCTTTTGTATTGGGAAAAGTTAGCTTCAATTTCAACAGCTCAAATGTAATTTGATACAGAAATCCACTAATAAGCCATAAAATCACAAGTCACAGCGCACAGGATAAAAAAAATATTTGAGATATGGTGAGAATAAAGCAACAGTTCTGTGTGTGCAAGACAAATTAATAAAATCATGATCATTTGAGTAATTTAGGTACAGATATATGGAAACCCAAACTTTTAATTAAAAGTTTCATCTTGTATGCTCTTGAGATGCACATAAAAAAAAATCAAACAAATTTTAAACAACTGGAGTAGATTATTTGATCAACTAAATTAACTATACTTCTGCATCATATAAAACTGAGAAACAATTAATGACATGAACTAGGACTAATGACAATTGATCTTGTTTTTGGTCTCTTGGAAGATAGAAAAATAATTACTGGGCACAACAGAAGTTATCACAGACTTGTAATGCTGATGTAAGTCTAATATTTTTAGTTAGTTACTGGCTTTCTTTTATATTTATTTACCATCCTTTGAGGGAGAGCAAAGAATACAAGAAAGGACATCTTATTCTATCTACTATATAAAGGTAAACACTAAACAAAAACCTCAGAACCATCCCTTACAATTAGAATATTTATCAAGCTTTCCATTATGTTCTGTCAGCTGCATCTACCACACCCAAAGGCAAGCAGTTCTAATGCCTAACAAAAAATAAAGTAAAAACAACAGAAATAGCATTGTCAAATGCTTAATTGTGAGAACATATATT
Organism: Carcinoscorpius rotundicauda; assembly: GCA_011833715.1. NCBI lineage: Eukaryota > Metazoa > Arthropoda > Merostomata > Xiphosura > Limulidae > Carcinoscorpius > Carcinoscorpius rotundicauda. The sequence continues at coordinate 125,570,297 of CM022392.1, forward strand.
TGTGGGTAGATTACAGCAGTAATAAATCCTGTTAATTTCTACCAACTGTTGTGCTGGTTGTATGTCAATCATCAAAATGTAAATAAGTGTAATCTTCCAAATATTTAAACAGAAATAGTATTATTGCTCTCTCAAAATACCAAAAATAACACTTTGCTTTAATGATGCTTTAGATGAAGTGTTACTTTATCTAAAGTAATTTATTAAATATGTCCAACAAACCATTATTCGAATATGGTGCATTTAATGAGTAATGACTGAAAGTTAATAACAAATACACATCGAATTTGTAAGAATGTTCAAGGCTTTATCAAATTCACCTTATCAAAGGAATGATATTTTTATGTACCACACAATAAAATATATTTGAAGATTCCTTAAATAACAATATTTATTTTGAGTTATAACAAATATTGTTATATAACATAATCACTTGATACTGCATTTTGACCTTTTACTTCAGTTGGAAGAACACTTGTAAGCATGTGATTAAACTAAGGTTTGACCCAGAGGCCAGAATATACAAAATGAGATTAATATCAACATAGGTTATTCTGAGAAAAGAAAAGGCGATTTTAATTGTTGAAACCCTTTAATATGGTGAATAAAGCATTTGTCTCATATGTTAGAGGTCTGTTTTAATCCTGCTTGCCTGAGCCTAAAATGTTCTGTTGGCACAATACAATAATGTTTAGATTTTGGGTGGTTATGATCTGTAAGTCTGTAATTAAAAATATCGATTAAAGACAAATTTATTCAGTCACACAATATATACATAGTAGTACTTTGCAAAAACTTATACTTCATGGGGAGAAGTGGTTAGTGCACTAATAACAAAGAAATAAACACAGTTAAACCTATTATTTTAATAGTGATTGTCTTGTTATTATGATGCTGATGATCATTATTATTTCTTATTTAATATTAATGTTTTTGAACTGAACAATAGTTGAGATCTTCTACTGCTACTAGAGCATACCATTCTCATGTTTGTTGAAACTGTGATTATTTTTGTGATTCATAGAACATAAAGCTATAAGGTTATGGAATTCAACAGAAATATTAACTTGTATAGATCAAAACTGAACTAAATAAATATCAGTTTAGAAATACACAGTGTCATAAGGCAACTTGAAATGATTAGAAAGAGAATGCATTGATTTTGATGGTTATACTCAATAAACGAGTACACTAATTAATTAGTTACTTTTACCAACATGTGACTAACATGATTAAATTTCAGTCAAGTCTCTGGTTTGTAAGAAACAACTAAGAACAGGTACATGGAGTAAGCAAATGAAGAATAATACACGTACATTACATGTGAGTTTTCTTACAGCAAAACTACATCAGGCTGAGTTCACCGAGGGGAATTGAACCCCTGATTTTAGTGTTGTAAATTCGTAGACTTACTGCTGTACCAACGCACATAACGTATCATACTTAACAACAAATTGTTTATCATTCATATAAATTACGTATAATCATCACTCTTGGTGTTGCTGGTTACTTCATATTTAGGGCTAGTATGGCCAGGTGGGTTAAAGCTTGTAACTCATAATCTGAGGGTCGAGGGTTTGCATCCCCATCGCACCAAACATGCTCGCCCTTTCAGCTGTGGGGGCATTATTATGTGACAGTCAATCCCACCGTTCATTGGTAAAAGAGTAGCCCAAGAGTTGGCAGTGGGTGGTGATATCTGGCTGTCTTCCATCTAGTTTTGCACTGCTAAATTAGGGATGGCTAGTGCTGATAATCCTCGAGTAGCTTTGCGAGAAATTGAAAAAACAAACTTTATATTTAATGTGCAATGAAAATTTTCATCTATTGGAAAAGCTATAAAAATAACCCTTTTAATTAGTAAAATATAACTTCATAAAATAATTTTAAACTGTTGCATGTAATATGTCAATTAACTCATGACTTTGAAGTAATATAGAAGGTGCTTAAGTAAAAATAGTGTAGCTTAGAACTTATGGCAGAACTGTAAATGCACATTTGTGCATCTATGTCACACTGTGCTTTTCATGATATATAACAACTGTATATGTGTGTGTGTGCATGGAAGATGCACATTTCCTTCCTGACAGTACTTTGAGTATATACACATTTATTTTTTATTAAAATCTAGATTTAAAAGTATTACCATCAAAATCATTTCTCCTTGTAATGTTCACAAGGAAGTCAACAGTACACTGTTAATGCATAAAGACACAGGTAAAGGATTTTGTTTAAAATAGTTTCAGAGACAATAGCCTTAAACAATTCTCTCTTAAGATGTTCTAAATGTATTTATTAAACTTTATTGTTAATTATTTATTAACCTAGTATTTCTCTCATTATATTGTTTAGTAAGCTTAATTTAAATAGTAGTCTTTCTGCTTGTTAGTTCTTGATTAGATGACTCCACAAACTAAAACAAAAGTTTGACACCATTTAAAACTGTAGAAGTGTGTGGTTGGAACTACTGTATCTATCATACCTCAGCCATTCTGAGACACATGGTATTGGATGTAAGGTCTCATTGATGCAAGATATAGCAGATAAGTTGTGGTATATATATCTCATACAGTTTTTACTTTCACTCAGAAGTTCTTGATAATATATCAGTAAATGTTCATCTAGTGTACAGCATTCAGTTTTCTAATTGAAATAACAATTAAATGATATGGTTGATATCGGTATCAACTAAAACAAAATTGTGCTGTGTGCTAGCCACAGAGATCAATGAAGTTTCTCTAGACCCTAAAATTTTAAAATACTTTTGGGCCTCCAAACACTCAAGCTTGGATGAAGTTTAGAGGTGGATTTTGATTCTGCAGTTTCATCTAACCTTTTAAGTACTATTATTAACAGTACTCTATTTTATGATGGCAACCTTAACAGTTTCATGGTAAAAAATACTTGGATCAGTTTGTCATAATACTAAGCATTTTCATCAAGTCTGAAACTAGGTCTAAAAACAACACTACTTTAGTAAAAATAAAGAATGAAAGGTTAGGTAAAATATGTACCATGTAGCAACCCAACTATAGTTGACTGTAGACTAAGGAATCAGCAATTACTTGCAGTACTTGTTAATTTGATTTTTTAAGTTTTAAATGTTGGTGTGTATGGATGGACTTAATCAGTCTTGGTTTATTTTCTACGATGCAACCTGAAGCAATTATTTTAAATATTTACATAATTAATTTTTAATCTATATTTACCAATAAGTTATAAGATTTAGATATTTTTTGCTTTTAGAGGTTAGAGGATATGTAAATTACTTGTTAGTGTTTGTAATACTAAATACTGTTTTAAGATTATTTTAATTCTGTAATATGTTCATATCTGGGTTTAATCAAACAGTTGTTATTAGACCTCAAAGTTCTTGATTTCTCATTCAAGATTTACTAACTAAATGTATGGACAAGGATGTTAGAATATTGCTATTTTTGTTTTTAAAGTTTAATGAAAAACATACAATGTAGTGAACTATGCAATTAAAAAGTAATTTAAATATTTCATAAAATAAATGTTAACATTGTGAATACTTAAATACATCGTGTGTTGTTCAATCATTGAAAATACATAATTAAGAAGTTAACAAATAATAAATATTTTTGTTATAGTTACAACAAGGAACAGTTGTTGTTACTAACTCATGTTAGTGTCAATCCTGATTTATGATTTTTTGCAAAATAAGTGTGAAGTGATCCTTAACTTACTTTGTTAACATGAAAGTCTATTAATAGTTTATATTCACAAATGTTTACTTAGTAATAAAGAATTTAGCCCAGTAAAGGATCAGTTTGTTTTTTTAATTTTGCACAAAGCTGCTCAAGGGTTATCTGTACCAGCTGACCATAATTTATCAGTTTGAAACTAGAGCAAAGGCAGCTAGTTATCATTGTTGGCTGCCAACTCTTGGCTTTTTTTTTTTTTTTAAATTAATGATAGTAGGATTTACTGTCACATTATAATGTCCCTACAGCTGAAAGGGCAAGCATATTTGGTAGGATGGGAAGAGCATAAAAAATATTTCTTAAGGCATACAATCACTTTGAACACTAATGCAAATTTTACAGAAATGTGGCATAACAGAAGTGAGTGAATCATAAAGAAAACTGTAGTTAAGGCTATGGAGGATTTAGTTTTTTGGCTCAAGACATTAAATATGTTTTCTTCTGGTTATTATTAAACTTAAAAACAACAACAAAAAGCTAAGAATAAAAGGGGAAACTTATAAAGTGAATAATTTAACTTAAGTTTTAATCCCTTTCATAATGTTATTGTGCAAAGCTTCACAATGAAATATTTTGCACACTGTCCACTATGGAGAATAGACCTCCATAAACTAACCACTAATTCACCAGGGAACTTTATTAAAGAAGTAGAAAAGATTACTTATCTCAAACTTAATAAAGCTGGGTAATTTTTTGAATTAAAAACATCTTTGAGAAAAATGAAAAAGCTTTGATATCTCACTTAAAATAAAGAAATTGAATTGGTAAAACTTATCCTTTAACCATTTAAGAAATTATTAGACATAATGAAAATGCCTCATAATTGAAAACTGCTAACAAAATAATTTTTTTTTTAAACAAACAAGCAACAAAAAAACCTCAGGACATTACAAATATAAATCACATGGCTTCTTTTATTCTCAAGATTTTAAAATTTGTTCTCACTTAGAACAAATTTGCTTTTTAGCACTAGAATTACTAATGAATTCTACATGGAAACAATTTGCTTATTAAATGTTATTCTGAACTGTTCATGCACTATTTTGCTGACTATAGAAGTCCTAGAAATATATTAGATCTAATGAAAAAAAAATCAGTACTTGCAGTTAAATCCACTAACACTGTGAAACACTGAAAACTTTAAACATATTCCACTCACATTTTTTTAGTTAGTTCTATACATTGAATGTCATAAACAAAAAAACACAAATTACTCAATATGTGATTCTCACCAATTCAAATTGGTATTAAAAAAACAAGTCATATGAGGGTTAAATAATTTCAGAGCAGTCGCCAACATTTGACAACACTTTATTTCTTGAAAAATATCTGGAGGGGGAAAATATTATGTTAAGAGCAAGTGTGAATTTTAATTTTTTTCCCAGACTGAAAATTTCTGTTGAGATAGCAGTCTATTTGGAAAACGTAATTTTTTTTACATTACTTAAATCAGGCTTAAGTTCTGAATTTCCTGTTAACAGCTTATAATACAGGTAATGAAAGTACTAAATGTTTTTTTGTAAGTGAGCTGTTTTGCACAGTGTACTTTTGTTTAGTTTATGAATTGTGTGAAAGTACATGTTATAGACTATGTTGCATTAAATGTAGCACATCAATTAGTTTTTCATGAACCCAATCTTCCTAACCTTGTTAGAGTCCATCTAAAAATAATTTTCAGACTTTTTTGCTCCCCAGTCCATCCCTGACAGTATCAAAGATTTGAAGATCACTTAAATTATAAAAAAGTTTTTTCCAAATAAATTGGTTTGTGTCTGCAGAAAAAAGAATATGATCAAATTTAAAACTTAATAATAAAAAAATTGGTGTGTAGTTCATTGTAAAATAGTTATTGTTTCCTTCTGTAAAAGTACTTATTTTGCAGGTCTCTTGAGAAATACAAGTATTTTTCATAAATAATAATCCAACCTCATTCTAATAACCATTCAAGGCACATCCAACTTAAGCACGTGAACTAGTTTCTGTAAATATTAACTAAACGTGTTGAACTTTAATGTCAACAGCTTTTTATGGACATGTCTTAAACCATGTATCAGTTAAGAACTCATAAAGCTTCGATTATTTATGTAAGCAAATTTTGGCCACATGATGCATTTTACTGTGACGCAATATATTTATTTACAGAATATTTCACGAATTTTCCTATATATATATATGATTATTTTTCTTTCTCCATTGATTACTTGAAACAATGAAAACAAACATAAGGTCTTGATAGAATGAAATATTACTTCCTAAAGTATTTCTTGAGATATCTTACATGTGACATACTACATTCCTACCATATAGCCATAACCATTAACTGATCAGACTGAAGTAATTTAACTTGTTTTCATGGACATATTTTCAACTCACACTTAAACGTTGCACATTTATGAAATTTGTAATGTGGGCTTATGTGCACTACCTAGATTGTTATAGATAATTAGGGTCAGCATTCACTGAAATATACTGTGCTTTTCTGCAGAGTGCCTCTATATATACAAAACAATTATGTTCAATAATATCAGTTTTTTTAAATTAAGTAATATACATATTTTACATTAAATTTATAAAACAATGCAAAGCAACAGGATCACAAGTCATAATCAGATTATAGTTATTGAATGTACAGGGTGGTCGCTAGAAAAGCGGAAAATTTGTCAAACAGCTATTTATTTTTACAAAGAATAACTTTTATAAAGTTTTTTAAAGGCATATGTTATATTACACTCATAGATACTCAAAATGCATTTTATTCATGATGTAAAGAAATCAAAATAGAAATGAGTAAGCATGCATTTTATTCATGATCTCATCTGACCCTCAAATGTTCTGCTTTTCTAGCGACCACCCTGTATTTGTACTATAGCAATACTTTTCTGTCCCTGTATGTATTTTTCTATAAAGGCGTTGTACACATCTGTTGAAATTTCTTGAGTTTCCCTTTTGACCAGAGTTAAACATGATTAACCCTGAAAATCCTGTTAAAGAATTCAGGAAATATATAATCCAAATGGATGAATGAAATAATTAATTTATTTTGTTTTTTGGCAGAAACAAAGTTTTAGACTGTTAAAAAAAAGATCAAATATCTCACCATATCAAAGGACCACACAATTTAATAGCCCTGGGAGGCTGAAAACAGATAGAAATGAGGAATATAATTACAGCAAAATGGCTGGCAAAATGAAAAAAAATATATTTAACATATTGATGTTCATGTCAAAATTACTAAAATTTAAAGTTTTTGCAATTTGAAGTACCTATACTGGCTATGTATCAGAGAAACATTTTTATTAATGATAAATTCTTGTAACATTATTCAACGGTCATTTTCTCTTACTTAATATTATATTTGCAATTTTAGAAGTCCTACCAACTTCTGTAAGTACAAAATAAACTGATGGCTGAACACAATACACTGCTAAGTTTATATAAATGTGTGCAAGTATATTTTTGTAACAAATATAAAATCTACACTACAATGCTAGAGTTGGGCTTTTAAGCCTAAGTTTTAGAATGAATTTGCAGACTATTTTCTGAACAAGTGCATAATTTCAAATATAACATGCATACTTTAATCAATTTTATTACTTACGGAAATGCAATGTGGAAGTTCAGCTAGAATATTTTCCTGTTGTAAATACAGCATATTATAATGCAGTTCTCTTGTCAACCTTAAACTTGCTAATTTGTTTTTATACATGCCACAAATGGGGTTGATTTACATATTTTATTACAATGAGCAATAGTTGTTTCTGCCTGGTACAACTGTAAATGATCCCACCCTCACTCATTTTCTATGTAATATTTTAGAAATTATTTGCAGTATTAATGGTATTTTTCTTTAAATTTTGAATTATCTGTGACTGATTCATTATTAAAGACACTGTAATTAAACCATAAGTAATTTGATGCATAAATAGCACAGAAAAATGTTTAAAAAGCCCCAGTAATTATTCTAGGAATAAATATACCAAGATATTGTGAGTTGCCCAAATGCTTATTTAATAATTAGAAATACTTGTTTTAATGAATATACATACACCAGTATTTAAAAATAGTTCTATGTAGAAATTATATCACTCAAAAAGAAAATTACATGACTGACAAAGATACTTGAATTTCATGGTGTATGTCTACCTGCTAATAACTTGTGAAATTTCAAAACTTCTTACTCATAGTAGGTTGAATAAAAACCTAAGACACAAGTTGCAAGTTCGTGATTCTCATTGTGTTTTTTGTGTATCTAAAAGCTGGGTGTTTTTGGAATGAAACAGTTTAGCCATTCAGTGTTCCATTTTTATGTTTTATGACTTTTCACAGCAGGAGCTCAACACGTTTCCTGTGGAAAGTGCTCAGAGATGTTCAAAGTTATGGAACGATATGCTTCAAATACAAACACTTTAGTCAGATTCATCAGAATCACCATATTCTTGATCTTCAACAGGTGGTCTATGACCTTGAAAACAACAATAAAATTTATTTTGTATTTCCAAATATTAAGTAAATCAACTATAATTTTTATAAGAACTTGTAACAATTGTCTTCATTTGTTGTTAATTCCAATCCAAGTTGTATGCATATTTTAAATTCCTTCACTGTCATGTTTATGTTTAGATATTTATTTACCAATTTGAATGTTTAAACTGATAACTTCCAAGAAGTTTGAAGGTAAATACCCTCACATTATGGTGGTACAAAATCCAAAACCTACAGTCTAGAGACTATAGACCACACAAACAAGTACATTAAATTATAAGCCTTTCTCTATACTACAATTTTATGGCCTGCCTTATAATTTGTTCTTCTTTGACTTCCCTATAAAACATTTGTTTACTGAAGCGGATAACCTTATTTTTGTAAAAACATGTAAATATGCTTATAAGACAAAAAGTTTTGTATCTACATGTCTTTATCTTAAGAACATTGTTAAAATTTTCTCTAGGACTAATATTTAGATAATGTAAATCTCATACACTTTTTATACTATGTAATTAACTGAACAAAAGTAACATGTTTCAAATAAAACTTGAACAGAGTACACAACAAACCTATCTTTACATAGTGTGCTGTTCCTTAAACTCAAAATCTCAAATGAAACAAATAAATAAACAGTGTGAAAGTGTTACAGATTTAATTCTTTACAGACATGAAGGGTATCACGGACATTCCTTGATCTTTTTTTCTTTACGAAATAGAAATAATAAACCAAACTGCATGATATACTTTACCAACACAGAGGTTAACTCTTACTGGATCACACTAATCTAGTGACCCTAAAGTGGTTGTCATGGGTTCCACATTGTAACTTTCAACGTTGATTATGTATCTTCATGAACTTTTTCAAACTTTCAATAAACATTGCAAGTATTTTGTAAACAAAAATAATCAAAATTTCTGATTACATATTTGTTCTTAGATATAGGGCATCAAAGTGCTGACTACTCTGAATGTAAAGTGATTTCATGTTAAGATTAAAATACTGTTCTCCATCAAAACATTTTTAAATTTCAGTTGTGCAATGTCTGAATTCTTATAAATAAATAAAAAAACTTTTAAATTTGTATTTTATCTACTATTTTCTCTACCTTACCTCCAACACAGGTTGGTGAATTTGCACTAGATACTCATAAACACTTACCTTTTAGTTTATTTTTTAAATCATAAAACAGATAAAAAAATTATAGAAAAAGAATGACTTCTTGAACTTGACACATTAAAAACTGATTTGCACTTATGTGCAAGATAATTTTTTTAAAGATGCATTTCAGAAAATCTAAAAGTTATCAAATTACTAAAACCACTAATTTATCTGTCTTTTTACCTAAAAACTGTGATTTAACTTCATTTTCAGTGACACTTCCAGCCAATTATAAACAATTGTCAGGATTATGCAGGTTGGGATCTATTGATTATAAACATGTACTTAAAAGTAGACAAGAGATTTCAAAATAATGGAGTGGGCTGGGCTACTACTGTAGTAAATCAAAAGGGAGCAAAGTTCTTATTTTATATTCAAGTTTGTAAATGTCTTAAATTTGAGGTTTACTTTTTATTTGTTAACCACAACAGACATATAAACTGAGCAACAAAACAAGGATATATGACAAAAATATTTAGCATTTTGTTTTAAACATTTTCTTTTAAATTAAGAAACAAATATAAATATTAAAATTTGGATCATAAAATTAAGTTTGCGAAGTCAATTTTATTGACATATAAGAGCAATAAAGTATTTTAATTAAATTTTGAAAATAAAACATCATGACATGGATGCTTAGGGTGGGTGGGTGCAAATTTGATAGTCCTGAGGAACAGCACTCTGGAAACAGTGCAATAAGTGAACAAAATCCCCAAAGCCACATTAGACTATCTTAAGCTTTACTTATGATAGTTCATGATAACATAGTAACACCACCTGGAAAGTGCCTATATGGTCTTATGAAACACCTCATTTTTACAGAGCCTTTTACAATGAGTACCAAAAATAATAAAATTAGTTGATAATGTGAAACTGGGTTGAGAGAAGCAGCACACCTGCCTTGGTAACAAAGGGGGATCCAGTGAAAACAAAATGTAAAGGGTCCTGGAAAATAAAGAGACGAGACTGTGACAAACTGGACTCGTTAAAATACGACGTGGTGCAGGCAAGAGATGAAAAACAGAAACCAAATTCTCCCCAAGATCAACAAAATGGCAACTCCATAAACCCAGAAAAAAACATTCCAGGATAAAAACATGGATAACTCCAACTGAAAGTATCCCCTTGCCACCTAGACATGCTAGATAACAAAGGAGAAGCACATGAGGTCAGATTAACCACCTTGCTGACAACAACACGGGAATTCAGACCCACAAATATCAAGCCTAATTTAGTTTATTAAAACATCTTTTTTTGTTTTGTTTATTTTTATAATTGTAACGAAATCTACAAGGCAGCATGATAATCTCAATCCACAATGATACAACACAAACATTCCATCAAACAAATGTTACCAATGTTTTGTGGAGAAAAAAATGATGACATTATCTAAATGAGGTGCTCAAACATTACCAATACAGAGAGCACATTAACAAGAGTAGAGAATTTTGGAAATTAGATATTGCCAGAGGCATTTAAGTGGGGATGAAAGACCAGAGTATATATTGTCAGCAGATAGTAAGTATGCTTTGGATACTTTAAGTGGGGATGAAAGACCAGAGTATGTATTGTCAGCAGATAGTAAGTATGCTTTGGATACTTCATAAACAAAACAAAGATTTATCAATGACCTGTAACATGATATGTCACAATGGTGTCAGGTCAGGCTAGGTAAAAATATGTTTATTAAAATTTAGTTGAGATCGATTTAAATGAAAAAAATAGTTTCTTTTCAATAAATATGTTGTCACATCTCTACGTTGGTTAAATATGACAAAGATAGTATCATACACAATAAATAATAATTTCAATCATATACGAGTCATCAGGATACTTTAAAGTCACCTTCCATGCTCTCTAAATTTAACTCAACTTATCTAATGTTTCCAACATTTAATTTAATTTTAAATAAAAACATTTTCAGAAATAAAGACAATTATAGAAACCATAACAATTCCCCAGGTCTGGTTTCTTTCAGAGCCTCAGAACATCACATTAAATTTCATTGTTCTCTTTCAATTTTCTTTTCTCAAAAACACAAGTTACTTTTAAAATTAATTTCATTCTCTCTTTACATTGACATAAATAGTTTATAATTTGCTCTGTTCAATGGTACTTAAACCTCTTCTGTATGTATTTTAAAAAGTTTTATTAATATTTCTTCAAATCACATGCTGTGAGGTTATGTGGAAGAGACAATTCTAATAGTCAGAGAAAGTATGAAAGTTATGTAATAAACAAGAGGATTGAAAGTTTCTTGATAATGTAAATTTGTGTTTCAAGAGAATCCACAAAGAAATCTAAAGAAAATAGCGGTGCATTGTTTATGAAATTTGATAAAGTTTAGTAAATTGCAAAAAGCAAACAAGTACAGAGTTTGTATCCTGAAGAGAACTATTTGCTATACTTTTTCATTTTAAGAAAAATAAGTTTTAAACTTGTTTGTAAGTAGTAATAATGTATATACATATACAATGTATTATAAATGAAATGCGACTGTATTTCACAAAACATTAGTCCATTAAAATGCAGTCAAGACAATCACTTTGTGAAGGTCAGTTTTATATTCTTGGATAGAATAACACGAGTACATATGTGCCACCTGATTGCAGTATTTTTACTGTTTATCCAAGCATGGATAAAAGGTCAATATTATAAGATTATTAAATACATATAGATGTATTATGTCAAGGTTTAAGCTATTTAAGCTAAAAATTTGTGTTTTCAGATCATAATCTACAGTCATTCTAGAATGAAAAAAAAAACATTTATTTTCTAATTTTGTTTGGTGATTATGAGGTCAGTCAAGTTTACTAAACCTATACAGATGTACAATAATAAAAATAATTGACTTTGCATGTCAAATTTGATACTTTTTTTTCAGAAGAGTATTTCTAATCTTAAAATCAAAGTCACTTTGTACACTGGATGGTCAATATTCAATAAAAAACAATTTCCAAGAAAAATGATCTTTAAAAAATCTTGAAACTGATGAAAAAAATCCAATAGTTTGTATATGAAAGCCTTGTAATATTTACTGATAAAAAGAAGTTTCATGAAGTTATAATTTATAAATTATAGCATGAAAACTATAACAAGCACAAAATGGTTATGAGTTTGGTCCCTGGGACGAAGTACATGGTGAGAAAGTTAATTGATAAATTATATTACCTAAGAGCAGTGATTATATTGGTTAGTATCCCTTAATTAATGAATTAAATCAATTAACCAAAATTCCTATTATAGTGATTATCATAAAAATAAACAACTAATTCAAATCAGTATTTCAAATTATTCCTGTTTTTGGTTATTCTAACAATAAATTCATAAAAATTATAATTAAATCTATTGATGATAATAATTAAGTGATCAAAATTACAATTTTCAATTATTACTATTTTTTATTATTCCAACTATTCAAGTAATCAATATATTGCCAATCAACTATCTCGTACTCTATTTGTTATGACAAAGCTACTAAGACTGCCTCTGTAATAAATATTTAAGTTTTGACTCTCCAATGGTATTTAAACTTTTCCCATAAAGTGAACTGGCTGGCAGCATCTGCCTCTTCCCTCCTGTTCTTCTTGTTGCTGACCACCAGCTGTTTTATTTTTACTTATATGTACCATTGTTTGATGTTTGAGGAACACTGCACTAATCAGTTAAATGAATGCAACTGATGAGAAAATATCACTTATCATTCAACTCTACTCATTTTGTTGACATTCACTTGCAAAGTGCATGTTCTTATTGGAGATTTTATAGTTTGTAACATGCGATATCTCTTCACCATTAATGCAAACAGAAAAAAACTAGTAGAGATATACTCATACACAATTTGCTGCTGAGAAGAATTTCTTATGTCATTAAGATAAAATAAATTGCTTTAAAAGAACATTAATTATTTGCATTAAGTTATTTTACAATAGAGAACTGACTGGGTATTTAACAAATAAATCAACCAATAATATCCTCAAATGACAAGAAATCTGTTAACTTGTGTTTGCAAACATGACAAGAAAGTGTGGTAATGAAAGTTACCTTTTCAAACACATTAGTAAGTCAACATATATATATATATTTCATTTGTTGAAAGTAACAACCATGATTAATAATCTTACCAGTCTTTAAGTTATATAGCTTCAAAAGGGCAGCACATTCAACATTCTTGGACAAATCAAATGGGGTTTTTCCTTCCCTATTGACCAGATATGGTGTGGCATCTGTAATAGTTATATTTGTCAAGTCAAATGATGTTGCTATTTAGACATCCTACAAAATAAAATCTGTATACTATTCATAAATAATCAAAATACTCTTTGTAATATACACATACACACATTTAGATACATACATACAAGTTAAATTTTTTTGTATACGATGAAAAAATTTCTAAAATGATAAATTATAGAAATCTCCTCATTGAAAATAAAAATTGTATTCCTGTTTATGTGTGTGTATGTGTGTATATATATGTACAGAATTATGTTCAGTATTTTTATTATTTAATTGAATACCCACCTCTCTTTCTATATATATATACATAATACAGACACACACACACACATTTTCAGACACATAGACACAGGATTAACATTTTTTTGTATACAAGCAGGAGATTTTTAAAATGATAATTTACAAAATTTCTCTATTCACCAAACAACTAAACATTGAAAATGTTTTTATTAGTACCATTGAGAAGCTGGTTATTCCTTCTCATAAGCATCACTGGAAATGGCAGAGAAAATCAGTGATCACTTTGACAAACTTTTATTGTTTGGGAAACCCCAAAGCTGCAAGATATATGCTAGATTGACAACACTGTGTTCTGCCACCTTATGTGCAACAATACTGAACACTTGCTGTATACACTCTCATATCCTCATCTTGTGTGTGAAAATAAACTTGCACCACACACTCTTTCATCCTCATCATGTGTGTGATAATCATCATGTCCTACACAATGTCAAAATGTTCAAAAACCAGTCCAATACATTATGAATCTCGAATACAAGTTCAAATAATTTTGTAAATTGTTTCCAAAAAATGCATTAGCATTATTTCTAACACAGTAATTCTTGACTAAGACAGTATCAAAACTGAACATCAGGAACAATGTTTGTTCTCCAATGCAAAACAACACAGTCTGTAAAAAATAACTTAAATATGAATTATAATTGCAAGATGAAGTTCATTACAATATACAAAAGAACAATTTGGCATTTTTTCAACAACATTTATCAACAAATATATATGTGGATCTAAGAACAAGGACTTAAAAATACCAAAATTCATGATCCCAATAAAAACATAAATGTATTCAAACCTACAATCAACAGTAAATTATGCCTACTTTAGTAAATAAAGAACTCACAAATGAAACATTTCTACATTACTCATACCACAATCAACAGAATTATAATTTGGATTCTCAGTACTCTAATGCAAGTTAAATTAACAACATCATGAACTAGAGTGAAATCATAATTTAATACAAGTAAAAAACTCACCATTATCAAGAAGAAGTTTAACAATATTATCATTACCTCTCCAAGATGCTGAATGAAGTGGGGTGTCTCCTAATTTGTTCTGAGAAAAAAAAATGTAAAGAAATATCAGCTAAGAACACTGTTGTCTTGTATAAATATCCAGTTTAATTAATTATGTAACACTGTTATTTGTATTTATAAGTGGTTATTTTGCTTCTCAAAATATTTAATGTTAAGCATAAAGCTTCTTATTTTTAACATCACAAGTAAGTAATAAAGGAACACTACATCAAGTTTAGATTAAATTTGATTTTAATATCTTATAATTTATTTATGAACAGCTTGTATGATAATCTAAAATGTTATTCTACACTTTCACTTTATGGTACAATTGGGGTATAGGTCATTAATATTTTTCTATAATTTTGAAAAATCTTTTGGACATTGCTTTCATTAAAGTAAAAAATGCTTTAAAACTTTTATGTTGACAATTTAGTTGGAATTCAATACATCATTTTTTTCAAATCTTACTATGCCTAAAGTTGAAAAATATATGACTGGAGGAATTTTTTTGTCTTTTAATTGCCTTATGCATTATATTTAAATCTGCTCGAGTTCCATGTCCCAAATTCACTGTTAAGTAATAAACACAGCTTCTGAAAGTTAAGAAAAGCAGTTAACCAAAATGTCCTGTCATACTGGTTTACATTGAAGTTGTTCTTCCACTTAAGCTTAGAGATGTAATCTGTCTACCATTTTGGATGATGCTTCCTTTATCACTAAAACTCTTTGTACCAAACTTGTTCACTCATAAGCTTTAAATAATAAAGTTACAATTTTTCCTATTATCTTTGGAATCCACATTCAAATCTGAAGGATGACATTTCACAAATATTAACAGTATCATTTAATACAATGCCCAAAGCACCTTCACATCATGTGACATTAGAAAGGTCACAAACAGCCATGAGCAAGAGATGCAGGTCATGGAAAAAACAAGTTTCCAAATATCACAAGAAAATTAACTATAAATTATTAATTTTTATTATATTTGATTCACTTGTTGTACACTTTAATTTATAAAATAGTAATAACAAAACTCTAGCTTATTTATAAATTATTTCACTTGAATGTTTTAGTGATTTAAACTATTTATAAGCAATTATATAACTGTCAATAAGTTCCAATTTTGAAGTAAGATGAATCAGTAATTGCTTTCTTTATGTCATAGAAGAGACCAATATAACATTCATGATTTTTTTAACACATGAATGAATTTGAATTTTTTTAATTAGAAAATTATTCATGTAAAAAGCATTTTATAGTTTAAAGAATATATGATGTAACAAAAATGTTTTAGTTGGAATTAAAGCCTCTTCTGCTATGAAAAAAAAACTAAAATCGATTCAAAAAAAGGAAGCATTTTGAAAATTATAGTCCAGATTCTTCACAACTTTGCTTTCACCTATATAAAGTGTTTACTGATTATGTATGGCACAGGAGAATGCTTTTGTATGAATCAACTGCAAGTTTATAGCATCATATTTAGCTGTTACATGAAAATTAATTTTTTTAAAAAACATATAATGGGGAAGTACTGCTTCTCTTGCCTTCATGGACCACATGCCTTTGATCACAAAGTACATTCCAAAGATGTAACATTAATACATCTTAAGATCCATTATAATGAAATATTCAAAAATTAATCAATTTATTTTCCTGATTCATTTTGTAATGAGAATTTGAATATCATGTTTGCCCAAATATAATGTATACTTTTTTTTCCAAATAACTCTTGAAAAATGACTACTCATTACATTTGTGCGTGTTCAATTTTGTTTGGTATTTCACTAGAAGCTATCACTGAAAATTATTTCAGATTTCATAAAATGTTGCATATCCAATGCAATGTATGGGGTGGATGAAGACATGCTGTGAGAATCAGAAAGGGTGAAGCATTCAAGGAAGCAAATCTGATGAATGTGATGGTAGTAAAGAGTTTTAGTGATGATAAAAATTTATGTTTTTCATGCAGAAACTATTCAATGAATTTTGTAAAATTAACACCGAAAAAAATTTTCAGTGTAAATTTCCAAAAATATTTAATACATTGTCAGAACACAAACTCGTTAGTAGAAATTGAATACTTTTACCTTAAAGATGGTTTACAGAATGAATGTTATTTTTGGGGCATTATGAAATATTAATAAATTCTTGAAAATATGATTTACTCTAGTAAATGATCATTTTTTTTCACACCTGAACATTGATTTGTACAGATGGTACTCTAAGAATCTCTTGCACACAGTCCTTATGCCCACCGTGTGCAGCCCAGTGTAAAGGGGTACAACCAGCTTTATCTAACCCATTTACTGAAATCTAATAGGAATGAAAAACAATCATATAAAAATTAAGCCAAAAATCACTGCAGTCCATTACGATCTACTAACACTCTTGAAAATAACTTAAGTATTTTGTGTTTCTAAAATTAATATTCAATTCACTGTAAAAGTGAAATAGATAACTAGCATTCTCTTTCATTTTGGGTTTTTTTACTTTTCAGTTGAAACAAGTTTTTCCAAATTTTTTAACATAAAAGAGTAACATGAGCAAAAATTTCAAAATAAAACAAGCTATAGCATTTTAATCCTCTCCATCAACAGAATATTGTGTGGTTAAAATATTTCAATTAACATCTGTAAAAGTAACCACACAAATTCTTGTTTGTTTGAGAGGTGCAAACAAACTGACATTTAATTTTTAACTGAAAGACCAGATGGAAGACAACTAGTCAACAGCATCCACTGCTAAGTCTTGGGCTACTCTAAGAGAACAGTGGGATTTGACAATCACTCTTCTAATTGACTAACAGCCCTGAAATGGAAAGTACATTTTCGTAGACGTAAAATGTAAACTATAAACTTTCAAGTTCACAGTCTGCCATGTTACTCATTAAGTCATACCATGCCAAGTTTTATTTCAGTAAATGTTATCACTGATGACAAAAAAAATCTAAAAGCATGATGTACTATAATTTCTTAAATTACAAAGAAACAGTGAATCCATTCTAAAAAGCAATTTTTTTTCTTAGAATGATATCACTGTAGTGTCATCAATAAAAAAAAGGTAAGGTGACACAGAGCAAACCTTTGCACAGGTAACATACATACTTTATTAGCAAGACAATCTAGGAGAAAGCTAAAATTTCCACGTTTGGCAGCTTCATGCAAAGGATGAAAAATTTCTTCTGTATTATCTTCAACTATATAAAAAAGTAAGTATAAAGGCATTTAATTAAAACACTAAAACACTGTTGGTATAAAAAAATATATACAAGATTTACATTATTGAAACTGATGTGAATAAAATTGCTTCTTTTGTGATTTTTACTTGGAAACTTAAGTTCTATTTGCAGTAAAAATTTGTATTAGACCAGTTGAAAATCACTTAAATGAGATTATTATTAGTCTTATTGTAATGTGAAATCAAATATAGAACCATAAAGGGGCAATGTTTTGCCAGCTCTGGTCTCACATACTGCACATTTTTATTTATGTAAATCATCTCTAGACCTTAAACATTGTAACCCAGCATCTTCCTCCCATAAGGATTTGATATTGAACAAAGCAAATTTTGTACAACAAAATTAAACATGTCAAAATTATATATTCTTCCTACTGTAACTTTCAAATAACAATAATAAATGGAAATCGTTAAAATTAACATCAACCATATGAAGATATCCATTACACCCTTTATTCTACAAATAAATCAGAAACACATGTTCATAAAATACTACACCTATTGTGAGTTAATTTTAAGATGACAGAGAAAACTAATGACAATAACAATGCAATACTTTACTGGGTAAGATAAAAAATGCCAATTTGGATTAATTATTTACATTTTTGTTAAAGATCCAAACAGGCATTATAATTGTCCTTATGCTCAATTTAGATAAAAATATCAATGTAAATTATATAAATATATTTTCAGCATTATGATCATCTAAAATAAATTATACTACTTAAAATTAATCCCTGAATTAATGTTTTTTTTTGGCAAAAACCTGTATATATATATATATATATATCTTACTTTCTAGTACACTAAAACACTTATAATTTTTTAATATGCCAAAATAACTGTATGAATTTTCCCAATTCTATAAGCTGTTCAGTAATTGCTAGTAATATTAAAGAGAACTACAACTTAAAAAATACTCACTGTAATTACTGGGTATCAATCCTACCTTCCCATCACAACTTGCCTTCCACCAGTTAGGGTTTGTGATCATATCCATTATGTATAAAATATCACCTTCTTCAAAAGATAACTCATCTGGCTAGAACAAAAAATTTTACTTCAGAAAAAGTCAACAGACTCATATACAACTCACATGCTCAGTTTCTTTAAATTTCACAAATAATACAACTATAGTAAATTAATTACTGTAGTATTTTCATGCTAGTCAACAACATGAACAAATTTACTTTACTGCAACACAAATAGAATAAAACTTCCCTGTTACCACTACAATACAGTTGAAATACAATTATATTTCTCGTGAATGTAAGGTTACTTGTTACACAGCATACTGAGATGACAATATTCTCACCTCAATGCAATTGTATCATCTGGACTTACCTGTTGAGCAGAGTAGTGATACCGTGCACGTACAACTTTCACTTGGCCTACAAAGAATAAATGAACAGATAAAAAGACATCAAAGATAGTAAACAGGCTATCATTATTCCATTACATGTGTGTTACAGAACAAAGAAATAGATATTTAACACGGTTGCTTAAAGCTACAGATGCACCTTTGTATATTCAACTAATGTATCTCTACAATCAGAATGACAAAAATAATAACTTTTTAATATTTTAGCTGAAACTATTTTCATAAAAAGTAATCATAGAAACTAAAATAGATGCAATCCACAGAATATATATCTCAAGAACTGCATTACGATGTTTAGGTCAATAGGCATAGGTTATACAGCACAAGCCTAAAGTGCACTATGTTAGACAGTCTTAGTTATTATACTGTAGTTTCAATTAGAACTACTGCAAACATGTTTTTCTCAAACTAAGATTAGTATAATGAAAGACAATGCATTAGTTTATTTTTATGATCACATACAAGATTGTGCTTTAATTTTTTTTAACTTGGAAAATATACTTAGCAACTTAAATATAATTTAATTAAAATTAAGAACTTTCTATGATTTCAGGAACACTTTGAATTGATAAAATAATTTTCTACAGTTATGCACACAGCACAAGTGTTAAAGTCAAAAATTAGATTTCAGGCTACTTTCAAAAAACAATGGAAGGTAAAACATAGGTGAAACAACAAAGTTTCATTAATCTTCATATTTAGTGCAACAGAAACTCAGTTGAAGTGCTTGAGTTCAGCAAACAGTTATGATTTTCCATGTCCCCTTTTGGTTTAATAACTGCAGAAAGTCTTTCACACATTGTTGTAGTGTCCTTTGGGATTTTACTCCAATTGTTGCTAATACACTTCCATAAAGTTTGTTTCGAAGTAACTTTTGATTTGTCAAGTTTTTGAACTATCAAATCCAAAATCTGCTTAACTGGGTTGAGATTAGTGCTTTGTGGAGGCCACTGCATCATTTAACTAACTCCAGCACTTTCCTTCTTAGCTAAGTAATTTCTGCATAGGTAAGATGAGAATTCGGATCATTATCTTCTTGATAGTAGAATCCTTTACCAATAATACACAAACCACTAAGTATACCATGATTAGTATCTGATCCATTATTCCATCTATTTTGTAAATATCTCCTTTCAACCTCAGCAGAAAAACATCCCCAACCCATTACACTGCTCTCCCCATGCTTTATGGTAAATGCTATGCATTGGGGTAAGTGTCTTTCACTGTTTTCTTCTGCCAGACATACAACCTTTGCTTTGAACCAAATATTTCTGTCCATGAAAGCTTTTTCCACTCAACAGAACATTTTTGTATTTTTTAGTAAATTTCAGTCTATTGACAGCATTTAGATATAGACGTAAAAGGTTTTTAAATTGTTACACAACCAAATATTCAATTCCTATTTAGTCTTCTCCTTATTATAGTTCTGGTCACTTTTCTATCATTTGGTATATACTATTTATCTTATGCTTCAGATCAGTGGCAGTCTTCCTTCTGCCTTAAAAGCTCCACAAACAAAGGTTCTTAACATCAGTATCATTGAGCTTAACTATTCTGCCTCTTTCTTTCCTATTTTCAAATTTACCTGTCCTGATCTCTTTATTCAGGTTGTTTCTGACAATGTTTGGAGAGTATTTCAAGTCTACAGCAATTTGTCAGAGAGTCCAACCAGCATCATGTAAAGTTTTTATGTAAACTGTCTGCTCTACTGGTTATTCTCTCTGTCTTTTGGGCAATGGCATGAAACAAAACTTAATATACAATATTAATTGCTGTTTTTCTCAACATTTATTTGTGAAGTGCCTTTACATTGATTTATTTAAATATATACTGGTATCATATGCTTACTCTTTTCCCAGCTTCTTTCTAATAAAGTTAAGACACTGCTTAGGGTACTATGACAGTCATTTCAGATCATAAATTTGATTAATACGTTCACTCAACCAAAGTCGTTATAATTAGATCTTGGGAATTCTAACAAATTAGTATTTTCACCCTGACTCATTCAGTTGTCAACAGGGATCAGTTCACTGTTACCAATGTTAAAATTTACATATTTTAATAGCATGGAAGAATTAGTTACATAAAATAAAAAGAATGCCAAAATATTCTTTTGTCATGACACTTTGCACAGATAAAAATTAATGGTGTATACTCTCCAGAGTTACTCAATTTTGGCAAAAAGTACATCAGAAACTAATATATTACCTTGAATTCTATAATATTTTTTGTTAGGTTTACAAATTGTAAAATTTTAGTCAACAAAATAACAACCAAAAAAATTACTTTTTAATGGAAACCACAGCCTCCAATACAGTCAGAGAAATATTTTGAGGTTGGTACATTGCCTTAAATAAGACATTTATGGAACCACAGTTAAAATGACGTTACCATCACTAATGTTGTCTTCATAATTTTTCAAAAGCTAGGTTAAGGTTTTGTTTATATATATATTCTATCATTTATGTTCCTTATTGGAATGTCTTTGAGAATGACACTGATAGCCATAAGATAAACTTAGTAGTTAACATTTTTACACCCTTCTGTAATATTTTGCTTTCAATTTGTTTAAGTTTACATTCATATATCATGAAGCTTTGTTGACTCACGGTCTGTCAACTTGAAACAATTTAAAATCTACACAAAAACTGCTAATCACTATATTACAAGTTATATAAAATTTGTATTTATTACTGACCTGGCTTTGGAGCAGGTTTTGGGGGTGGTGGAGTAGCTTGAAGTAACTTGGCCATTTAAAGGTAAAACTTCAATGATAAACTTTGGAAAATTCAGTTGTGGCTGAAAAATGTGCACTTAACAGATGTAAAACAAGGTTACTGGCATTTGGCATTTGTACTTAAGTGTTTATATCTATAAGTTTGTTTGTTCATAACAGATCCACAAATTAAATTATAAAATTACAAGTCTGCAAAACCATGCTGTAAATATTTAGTTCTGAATACTCATTGGGCATGCAGGTCTACTTAACAGGTGTTTTTTTTCTACACCCAAAAATATTTTACTGCAAAAAAAAAAAAAGAAATTTTTCTGGCTTAAAAAATTAACAAACTTGACACACAACTCTTTATAAACAAGTCTTACTAATTCTTCTGTGGGAAAACTGAAAATGTTATTTCAAAGCTTCATGAGGATTTCCCATAAATTTTCTTATGTACAGTTTGTTTATTCTTTTATTGGTAAGATTTGACCATAAACACGGTCTGACTAATTTTTATTTCCTTGCAGTGAATAAGGTATATAAAACTAAGCTTAAATATTTTTCTGAGGCTAATCCTACCAGGTCTTAAAGCATAACAAAACTAAAGAGTAATGCTTATTTTTGAGACAACAATACAATCAGGAATTTGTTTTATTAAAACAAATAAGCTAGCTGTTATAAAAAATACTGTCCAAATAGTTTGGACATGTAAAGAAAAATTTTTTCAGAGAAGAATGTATGGATGGTTAATATCAATCGTTCAAAAATAACAAAGAAAGTATGAATGACATTTGCATCATACCTACGAACATATAGTGTAGTAGGATGTTAACAAACAGAATAAATTAAATTTAATTGTGATTGAATAGCCATATGTGCATGTATATTGCAAAATGTTAATTCTTGCCTGTGCAACTGTAATAAAGCTAACATCAATGGGTAAAGATAACATTACTGAAACTACAATTATGATTTTTTTTTAATTATTACTCGTGGTTAACAATAACTATAAAGTAATTCTGTATCATTTATACAAGATAAGCTATGTCTGTTAACAGTAACAAAATATGACAGGTTTACTTGTAACAGAAATTTTAAATTTCTGATTATGTAAAATGGTTTATCTATTTAACCAACTTCAATTAGTGACAAACTAGAGGTTATGGAGCTGGTAATATTAAAAGGTGAAAACATAAAGTCAGCAAAACAGAATGGAATTTCACCACTGTTATCCTTGCATCACAGAGTAAAAAAAACGTCCATGTTGAAATTAATGGAACTGTGCACTGAATAATTCTGAGATAGCCCTTAAAAAGCACAAATGGATAAAAGTCAGAATTAAAATTAAAAAAAAGAAATCATTTCACACTTGTTTTGTTTGATATTACAGGAAAACAACAACACTGAATTTGAGTACTGTTGTAGAAAATGGAATAAATCAGTCATGCACAGAAAAAGACATTTACTGATTTAGTGTTAAACTTGAAAATGTATGCTTATTGTGTCTTTTATGTTACATAAGATTATATTTGAAAATAATTGTATGTGATTATTGTATATGTCACTTAGTGCCATTTTAATAAGTTCCTTTCTTACTACCCAGATAACTGATATGGTAAGTTACTGTCAATATCATAAATGATGAGTTATTGCTTGAAATGAGCCAAAAGTATCGTTACTGTATTTTAGTTTCACACTGATTTTCAGAAATTGGATCTACAATTTCAAATGTTATCTGAAACTGCCTATTCTACTTTAACTTAGTAATAGTTTGGATTTTGTTTCTAAGAGCAATACTAACACCATTAGGCCACTAAAATAACAACATAAAAAGGTAGATCTCTGACATCGCATTCTTCAACAAATATTTTTTGTTAGATTCTACCGCAGATAGTATATCGAAATTAGTTTAGATTAAACTGCAGTCCGTACCAAATGAATTTGTTTAGAATTGTAAAAGTAATTCAAAACAGTTTTTCTGAACAGGAATTATAAAAGCGAGAATTACGTACGTCTGTGCAAGACTGTTTTTAAAACTTGAACCTACACTATTAATTTATATTAAAAGTTATGACTTACATTTCCTAGAGCTTATATTTTCTCCCCAGAAATCTGAAATAAATGAAAATTTTCAAGTCCGACTTCCTTGAATGTTATTTCCGACAAAACCACACTAAACGACATCTATAAATTTAGAATTATTATCTTTAAGATTTTAAATCGTAATTTATCAATTACAGATAAAAAGGGTAAAAAATGTCAATCAATGTGTTTTCTATTACACATTTTAGGGTATAATGCTGCTGTTTCTTTACACCATGATTAATCACAAACCCAAGTGAAATGCTCACATTAGATATTTGTTTCTAATCTTCACGGGGGGCCCGGCATGGCCGAGCGCGTAAGGTGTGCGACTCGTAATCCGAGAGTTGGGAGTTCGCGCCCGCGTCGCGCGAAACATGCTCGCCCTCCCAGCCGTGGGGATGTATTATGTGACGGTCAATCCCACTATTCGTTGGTAAAAGAGTAGCCCAAGAGTTGGCGGTGGGTGGTGATGACTAGCTGCCTTCCCTCTAGTCTTACGCTGCTAAATTAGGGACGGCTAGCACAGATAGCCCTCGAGTAGCTTTGTGCGAAATTCAAAAACAAACCAAAACAAACAAAACTAATCTTTACGATTACTATATGATTTACGTAAGTTTGTTTGTTTTTTGAATTTCGCACAAAGCTGCACGAGGGCTGTCTGTGCAAGCCGTCCCTAATTTTGCAGTATAAGACTAGAGAAAAGGCAGCTGGTCATTACCACCCACTTCCAACTCTTGGGCTACTCTTTTATACGAATAGTATGATTAACTGTACATTATAACGCCCCCACAGCTGAAAGGACGATCATGTTTGGTGAGACGGGGATTCAAACCCGGACCCTCAGATTACGAGTCGAACGCTTTAATTTACCTGGCCATGCCGAGCCCGATTTTGTAAGAAAACAGTCACTTAAGTTTCCCCATCCATTATAATGAAGTGAATCAATATAATAATAGCGGTTTTGTTACTTAAGACAATAATTTGTCTGTAACATTAAATTGTATTTCATAACGCTTAAAGTAAATATTTAAAGAAAGCTTAACAAACTTTTCTAGATATATAAGTTTATTTTTCGAATAGCTGATTATTGTATAATTAAAAATGTTTAAGTGAGTATATTTATATCATTCAATTCCCCTCTGGTACAGCGGTAAGTTTACGGATTTGTAACGCTAAAAGCAGGGATTTGATTCCACTCAGTAAATTCAGCAGGCACCCCCAATGGCTCAGTGGCATGTTTGCGGACTTACACTCTAAAATCCGGGTTTCGATACCCGTGGTGGGCGGAGCACAGATAGCCCATGGTGTAGCTTTGTGCTTAATTCAAAAAACAAACAAACAAAACAAGATTCAACAGATAGCCCGTTGTGGTTTTGTTATAAGAAAACCATCATACTCACTATTTTTAAATCATTTAAATTAAAATGAGTTTTACAGTTATATTTTGTTATGTCTCAAATTCAAACGTTTTAAGGACATATTTTTAAAAATCCGGAATTTACCCGAGAGTGACACAACTGATAAATTTTTTCTCAGTATGTCATCTTCCATATATTATCCACTACCCTTCGAAAAAACGAAATTAAATGTAACTTAATATAAAATCGTCATTGATCAGAGAAACCATAACTATCTGTTACTCGTTGTTTTAGTCTCATTTACTACATTATTGATGAAAGTTTTCTCTACATATTACAGTCTTTCTAATACCTTTATATTTTTCTATTTGTTTCTCATTCCTATTTCACTTTTCTTTGTGTTACAATGGTATTACGCGTTTATGACATCATTCGTGTTTTTTGTTTTTGTTCTTGTATTCTCAGTTCGTACATTTTCTTTTTTGTTTGATTTGTGTTTTGTTGAAAAACGAATTTTCTTACTAACTTTGAGTTTTTCTAATATTTTACATTTTTAACTTTTTCTTTGCAGTTTTTTCTTTTTCTATTCTTCCCTGATTTTTACTATTGATTCACATAGTTTACCGCGGTATTATTATTGATTTTCATTTGTATCGTTTCATGCGTTTTATATACATGATATAAGCATATGTATTAACATTTCCTTTTAAAGTTTCTCGTTTTTTTCCAAGTTTATTATACTTCTATGGGTGTTTTTGCGTTATTCATTGTTTTACTGAGTCACTTGTGTTTCTCTTCGCTTACTATTGCTGCCGGCCTGGCATGGCCGAGCGCGTTAAGGCGTCCGCTTGTAATCCGAGGGTCGCGAGTTCGCGCTAAACATGCTCGCCCTCCCAGCCGTGGGGGTGTATAATGTGACGGTCAATCCCACTATTCGTTGGTAAAAGAGTAGCCCAAGAGTTGGCGGTGGGTGGTGATGACTAGCTGCCTTCCCTCTAGTCTTACGCTGCTAAATTAGGGACGGCTAGCACAGATAGCCCTCGAGTAGCTTTGTGCGAAATTCCAAAAAACAAACAAACAAACTACTGCTGCACGCGTAATTCTATGTGTGATACTTGATTCCTTCACCGTTTCTCATAACTAACATTGATCTTTACAGTTTTTGTATTTACACGCTTAATCTTGTTTCCTACATTTTTAGATTATATCTTTCTGTATCTCTTTGTTTCAGTATCATTTTCTGTATGCCCCCCGTGGTGGGCAGAGCACAGATAGCCCATTGTGTAGCTTTGTGCTTTATCCAAAACAACAACAACAACAACATTTCCTGTATTATCGATTTAATTGTTCTCTGCGCGTTTCGCATTTTCTTACTAACTGAGGATTTTTCTAATATTTGTATTTTTAACTTTTTCTTTGCAGTTCCTTTCTTTTTCGATTGGTTTTCGTCTTTACCCTGTTTTCAGTATTGGCTCACGCACGCAGTTTACTGCTGTATTTCTATTTATTTTCATTTTGTATTGTTTTGTGGGTCCGGCATAGCCAAGCGTGTTAAGGCGTGCGACTGGTAATCCGAGGGTTGCGGGTTCGCATCCCGGTCGCACCAAACATGCTCGCCCTTTGTTATGATCAATCCCACTATTCGTTGATAAAAGAGTAGCCCAAGAATTGGTGGTGGGTGGTGATGACTAGCTGTCTTCCATCTAGTCTTACACTGCAAAATTAGGGACGGCTAGCACAGATAGTAGCCCTCGAGTAGCTTTGTGCGAAATGCAAAAACAAACAATCGTTTTATAACGTCACTCATAAATATTTATGTTTCTTTGTAATGTTTCTTGTTTTTTTTGTTCCAAGTGTTCACACTTTTTCCGTTTTTTTAACCGTCAGTCACTATTTCATTGTGTCATTTATGTTTCTACTCTCTTAGTATTATTTCACACGGGAAAGACTGCGTGTAATTCTCGATTACTTTCTCCGATACTCATTTATCTAATCCTGATTTTTGCAGTTTTTGTATTTACTCGCATTATCGTATTACCTATACTATTACGTTCTGTCTCTCCGTTACTTATTATTTTAGTATCATTTACTGTATTATCCATTTAATCGTACTACGTGTTTCACAGACTTACTTTATATTTTTCTATTTAATTCTTCACTGTTGTATCGTTTTTCTTTGTGTTTCTTCGGTGTTACGCGTTTATGACGTGATTAGTGTTTTTTGGTTTCAATTCTGGTATTCTCAGTACATGTTCTTTCTTTGTTAGTATGATAGGTTTTAACGTTTCTTTGTGAAGTGTCTCGTTTTCTTCCCACTTCATTATTTCACAGAGACATTGATATCTGCTAGTGACGTCGTATCATATATAAAATGCGTGAAACGCACCAAAATAAAATCCAAAGTAAATACCGCGGTAAACAACGAGAGTCAATAGTAAAAGCCCAAACCAATGGACAACGAAAGAAACTTTAAAGAAAAAGTTAAAATATAAACATTTTAGAAAAACATAAGTTACGAAGAAAACACAAATGAAACTATAAAAAAATGTATGTTTTGAAAATTCTAGAACTGAAACAAAAAACACGAATCATGTTATAAACATGAAACATTATACTTACACAACGAAAAGTGAAATATCAATGAAGAATTAAATGGCGTGAAACTCGTAGACAACGCTTAAATCGATATTACGGGAAATTATACTAAAACAATGACGAAAAGAGAGATAAAATAAAACCTAAAAGTATAAGAAACAAGATTATACATGGAGATGTAAAAACTGAAAAATCAGTGTTACGTAAATGAGTAACGAAGAAAGCAATTGAGAATTACAAAAATTACCCGCAGTCTTAAAGATAACTCGTGAAACAATATTGGGAGAACAGAAACACAAATGGAACAATAGTAAGAGACCAGAAACACAAGTAACACTCTGAGACAATAATGAATAACGAAAGAAAACGAGAAACTTTACAAAGAAACGTTATTACATGTGATTGACGTCGTATCATGTATAAAACACGTAAAACAATACAAAATGAAACTGAAAACAGGGAAAACCAACAACTGATGTGAAACGAAAGAAACTGCAGAAAAAAAGTTTAGACAGAAACGTTTTAGAAAAAAACCCAACCTAAGTTACTAAGAAAATACGTTTTTCAAGAAAACACAGATTAAACTATAAAAGTAAATATATGTGCTGAAAATACTAAAACTGACACCAAAATGACGAATCATGTAGGAAGTGCGTAACAAGATACTAACACAAAGAAAAGTGAAATTAGCAACAAGAAACAACTGTTTAAATATGAAGGTATCAGGAAGACTGCGAAACGCTTAAATTGATTAAACAGGAAATTATTGTAAAACAATGAGGAACAGAGAGGTGAGATATAACATAAAAATATAGGAAACAAGAGTATGCATGTAAATGTAAAAACTACAAAAATCTATGTTACATGGATGAGTAACAAAGAAAGCAATCGAGAATTACACGCATTACCCGCAGTCATGAAGATTATTCATGAAACAATACTCATAGAACAGAAACACAAATAACACGGTTATTTGACGGTTAAAAAGACCGTAAAAGTATAAAAACTTTGAAAAAAAGTTGAACCTTTAAAAAGAAATGTTAACACTTATGAATGACGTGATATTATATATCAAACGCATAACACGAAACAAAAGAATTTGAATGTAAATCACGCGGCATTCCGCGTGAGTCAATGGCAAAGATAGGATAAAAAAAGAAAATATTTGAAAAAGGAAAGAAACTTACAAGAATAAGCTACACCTTCAAATATTAGAAAAAAAACTATTTATATTTCTATGTCTGTTTCTATAGCAAAACCTCATTGGGTTATCTGATGAGTCCACCGAGGGAAATCGTCCTAAATCATGAAGAAGAACAATAACAAACCCCCTTCAATTCCTTGAGCAATAACAGACTCATCAGTGGCAGAACTCAAACCTAAAGACAAAATACCTTGAAGCAACAATGACTGTGTATCACATATATAAATATATAATAGGAATGAGTATGGAATTGACACAAAAAGTCTCCATCGTTTTAATTTTCTTTGTTCGTCAGCTATAAGCAGTTATTATCATACCATGCAACTCCAGATGAAATGGACTTTGTGAGAGTGTCAGCAGTCTCAAAGAATATGTTGAAGAAGATGTGCCAGGAAAGACCACCTAACTGGGACAAGTACGTGCAAGAATATTAACAGGTACAGCTACTGAGACACAAATGAATATAGGAGACGTAGCTGTCATAGTTGTAGGATCAGATCACAGAAGACGAAGATTTAGGACCATTCGGTAGAGATTAGACACACAATAACATTGAAAATAATTGAAAAACTGAATGGAAAGTTCTATGTGTTATCATACGAGTCTCCGATTTATTATGTTATGTATTACGATTTCCAATAGCCAGGAGTTTGAATTTGAGTTTAGAAGTTAATTTAGTGTCTATATGTATCAAATTTATATTTGCTGACAAGATTGATACAGAGAATTTTATTTCTTTAAGCAAATATATTTTAATGCACTAACAACAACACAATATACAGGGTGTCCCAGAAGTCGCGCACCATACGTACATATAATAATGTCAAAGGATTAGCACTGCAACCCTCAACAAAGTAAAAGACAGTTTTATAAAGAGAATTGATGAATGTATCAAAGCAGAGGGTGAACAGTTTGAGCATCTGTTATGATTATTATCAATAAAATTGTTATTCATATGTATTAACATAAAAATGTATATGGTGCGCGACTTCTGGGACACCCTGTATAATTGTTATTACAAATAATAATTTATATAGAAACACTTTACAAATTTTTAAACAATATTAACTCTTCTAGTTAGTATAGAATTGAATAGTGTGTAGAAATGTTTGAAAGTATAAAGTACAGTGTTTTATTGGACGTCTCGAGTTCGAGCTTCTTTTGCTTAAACTGTAAAGCAGTGAGTTAGTGCCTGTGAGCTCTACTCGCCACGACATTTTCACTTAAAAAATAAATTTTGGATGTGACAGCGGATTGTATTAGTCGAAGCTCCAATGGCTAAACCGATTCAACCCACTCAGTCTGCCCGCAGACCAGGCCACGATCCCACCACATGACACTTTGAAGGCACTAGCTAATAGTTACTGGTTATTTTTCCCACTAACCAATTAATATAACTACAACATTATACTTCACTAAAACTAACTGTCTCATAATTATTATGTGCATTAAATGTCAATAACTAACGTTTACTAATTAAATTATTCTTTAATAAATACAAAAATATATTAAATAAATACAAAGAAAGTAAAAATCAGAAAAAAACAACTAAAATTACTAATAATTAATTTAGTTAAAAATAAGGTCATTTAAGAACTTGGCGCTACTTTATGAGGATGTACACCGTGACATTGTTTATATTTTAACTGTTTCATAAAAGCTTACAAATGCTTGATTTGTGTGGAACCTGATGAATCCAGGACCACAAGCAACTGGATAAGCAGTGTGCAGTGTTTCTTAACCACCATTCTCAAACCACTTCAGGCCCCTGGGATTTTATGAAAACAAAAAAAGATAAAATACTCATATGTAAAATGTATTTTTATTGTACTTGCATTTTAATGGTCTGCACCAGTATATATAGCAGCAAGCCAGTCCCTGAAGGTGAAAAAGTTAAGAAATTACTAATTTCTCATTAAATTCGATATTCAAACACAAAAATAGACAATTTCATTTATTTCCTGTGCATTAAAATAAGCGTAGCTTAACAAAAATAGATTGTTCAATATTCTTTACGTGCTATTATCTGTCATCTATAGCATACTTTCTCTGGAATAATTTTGTGCTTACCTACAAACAAGCAAACAAAAACTGCCACTATACCCATACTGTCAGTTAAAATACGCCACATCACAGTAAGAGTGATACTTTTTGACAAATCTCTCATGTGCATTGCCGACGAGGCCTTTCGCTCAGTATCAGATTGAGCTCATCAGATCAGTTTAATATACAGTACAAAAAGTTTCGACCTAAATACTGTTGTTTTACTGTAATTAGTCTTTTTCAGACAGAGTTGATCTACGTATGAATAGTTTTCATGACATTAAAGTATTTGTCTGTGTGTGTAACGTAAAATTTTGACTCATGTTAATTTTTCAAATAATTATATTTGAGCCTGCATCAAAGGGTTCATTCCTTTTTCTCACAAAAAAATCCGATTTAGCTGCATTACATATTGTTTCTGAGTTTAGAATTATATCCTAAAACTTTGTTCATTTATATTTAACTCAATTTACATTTCTATTTGATTTCAACTTGTATCTTGAACCCTCGTATGCTTTGATTTTGAATTCAGTTTATTTAACTTTGAATGTTTTTATATGGATCTCATGTGTTTTTTTATGTAACTGTCATAGCATCGTGCATATTGTTTAAGGGGGTCACTGATGATGATTAAAGAAAATTACGAGCTCGTTCGTTAATTTCTAATGCAGTTTTCTGAAATTTAATTATATTATTCGAGTCTAGGAAGGTCTTAAAACGTGTTATTAGTAAATCATTATCAAATTTTAGCTTTTCATGAGGAAACTAAACATATATTTATTAATATTTATAAGCTGTGGATGTATTTTAAGTATGACGGACCATCTTGGCTTCGCTACCTTCCTTCTTGTCAACAGTTCAAAATCAGGGATTGTAGCAGAAGCAATAAGGAATAAAAAATGTGTAATATTTTTCGGGTTGCTTTCCTATTTCCGCTACTATAAATATCATTATTATTAGTTCCAGATTTTTATAAAGGCTGGATTATTTACGGTAAACGTCTATTATTTGTTGGCCATAATTTAAACACCAAAGGGACAGTACAGAATCTACTTGTTTTAAAATAATCTGTTCTAAAAAGCCAAATGCCCCCCAGTGGCTTAGCGGTATGTCTGCGGACTTACACGCTAAAATCCGGGTTTCGATACCCATGGTGGGCAGAACACAGATAGCCCATTGTGTAGCTTTGTGCTTAATTCAAAACAACAACAACAAAAAAACCAAATATATGAACAAAACTGTGTTTAATAAATAAGTTATTGGTTATGTAATGATTAAATTAATTAAAGTTGTTGTTTTAAATTAAGCACAAAGCTACACAATGGGCTATCTGTGCTCTACCCACCACGGGTATCGAAACCCGGATTGTAGCGTGTAAGTCCGCAGCCATACCACTGAGCCACTGGGTGCATTAATTAATAAGACAATTGTTTCCTCTATACTATTCACGGGTCAATAACAATGGTGAAGAATTAAGTTATTTGTCATTTAATTATTTAAATAATTAAGGAGGGACGTGTTTCCTCTATACTAGTAACGGATTATTTCTAATTATTTTTGTAGTAGAATTATCGGCTCAATTTTTTTGATGCAGCTTTTATTGCTTGTAATAATGGTATACTTATTACAGATTTACTGTTCAAGAGCTCACTAACTGCTGTGAATTCACGTTTAATGAGATTGGTAAGTGGTTGTAGGTATGATTTCTGCAGGATATATTATCCACAGTTGATAAAATATGTTTTATAGGAACAATTTTAGGTGTTAGACCAATCTAGATCATTTTATAAAACACTTACCTTATCATTGAAAAATTTATTTCTTGTTCAACAAATAAACCACCGGCTTGTTACATACCAACATATCAGAAGAAAAATCATTATGAACTCTCCTAGCTATAAAATGTTTATGATGTTTCCCTTTGCTCTACATATATACATGTCAAGGAGTTTTGCAAGTGGTCAAGAGAATTATTCTGAAACCTACGATTATATTATGTAATTAATTTAGCTTTTCAATTACAGTAGGAGATTAGGATCTTTTAACAATGGGGTATGAACACAGTTCTGCATTCTTGGCAGATTAAAGAGGTTTTTAGTCCCTACCTGTTCCAGTAATCAAACTAATGGAAAGCTAAAATTGAAACTTTGTCTAATTTGTTTGTTTTAAGCTAAGTACAAAACTACACAATGATCTGTCTTTGCTCTGCTCACCAAAGATATTGAAAACCGCTTTCTAACGTTGTAAAAGCACAAAGATATCTCTATGCCACAAGGGGTGATTTGTTTAATACAGTGTCACTAAACATATTTATTGTTCTTTATTATATACGGCCTGGCCTGGCCTAACGCGTTAAGGCGTGCGCTTCGTAATCTGAGGGTCGCGGGTTCGCGTCCGAATCGCGCCAAACATGCTCGCCCTCCAGGCCGTGGGGGCGTTATAATGTTACGGTCAATCCCACTTCTCGTTAGTAAAAGAGTAGCCCAAGAGTTGGCGGTGGGTGGTGATGACTAGCTGCCTTCCCTCTAGTCTTACACTGCTAAATTAGGGATGGCTAGCAAAGATAGCCCTCGAGTAGCTTTGTGCAAAATTCCAAAACAAACAAAAGTTTATTGTTTAAATACATTTCAGTTATTTCTTTTGATGTTTGTGTTTAATTTAATATCGACCCGGCATGGCCAAGCGTGTTAAGGCTTGTAATCTGTCGCAGGTTCACATCTCCGTCACGCCAAACGTGCTTGCCCTTTCAGCCGTGGTCAATCCCATTATTCATTGGTAAAAGAGTAGCCCAAAAACAATCAATACTTTAATGTTTGAAAAACTTGCGGTTTATTCTGTGTTAGAAAGTATCATGTTTTAATCTGAATTAGGCTATATTTGAAAGTTGCGTTTGTCTGAGAGGAAAAAAGGAGCCTCCGTGAATTTGAGTAAATTAAAATATTTATCAGCGTTCATAAAACATTCTTGAGCCTAAAATAACAGATTACAAAAATATTAGTTTTGTTTGATAATTTATTACTGGAGTATTTAATGTAATTTTCTCTCTCTTTCAGTGATGTTAGCTGTTTGAATCTTTCTATTAATTCCAGAGTTTTTACAACCTCTCGGTATCACGTTTGTTTGAAAGCCTCTGTATATTTTATTTAAAATGTAATTATATGGAGGTATTTAATGTGGACGGAGTGGAAGTTGTTGTTGTGGATATATTGTAGTCTGTCAGTTGCTTTGCTGATGAAGACCTTGTTTTTATGAAATGTCAGTAAGCAAAGGTAAACTTGATACATTTGACATAAGTAAACTGACAAATGTTTTTACTGACAATTAAAATTAAAACTTCATCATTGTAGGACAGTAGTTCCCAACCTTTTTTATGCCCCGCACCCCTAAAAAAAATTAATATGTTCTCGCATCCCTCACAGTAATTATTTATTTAAGAATAAAGGTGAAGGTGGCCAAAACAATTTTTTATAATTAGTTTTTTATGACATATAAACAAAATCGAAACATTTGGAAAAGAAAAAATATTACAAAAAACTGAAAGTTGCATAAACACTACATGGCCAAAGAAAAAAATAAATTTTCATCCATGCATGAAATGAAATTTCTTTGAATTTGAATTGTTCAAATGTTCAAAAGCTAATTTAAATTTAATGACTCTTTTGTTCCTGTTTATTTCTTATAAGTTTTTCAAAGCGTGGCACAATTTTTGAATATATAGGACACTACCCTTAATATAAACAAAAAATAACTGAATTGTTTTTTCGCGCCCCTGGTTGGGAACCACTATTGTAGGATATTCAAATATAATAATTTGCATATTGGTTTTAAGCAACACCATAAAAGCTATTAGCAAAGTAATCTGTTATTTTATTATCTGCAGTAGTGCTATAATGATGCTTATTTTAATATTATTAATAACAGTAATACTATTTACCACGCCTATTTTGGTATCCGTAATAATACCATTATCATGCCTGTTTTAGTTTGTTTTTTGGAAAACATAGCAAGTTTGGAGAAATAAATGCATACTTGCAATGTTTTACTAAATTTCTTTGATTACACATTTATAAAAATTAAATCAAAACAATAAAAAAATGTTATTAATTTGATTTTCCTCAATTAATTTGGAAAACGAGTTTTATTTTGGATGTTATTGGTCAGAACTAAGGAAAGTTGATACTTTGAACAATTTACGTATCTTCACTGTGACAAATTAGTATGTCAAACAAAAATACGTACTAATAAAAATTATGCATTGGAAAATTCTTCCTCGATTATAATCAATCTTTCGTCAAAAGGTGGCGTAACACTTTTGTTTTCGTGCGAATTTGCCAACATGAATGTATCGAGTTTATCAACAGTGTTAGAAAATGCTCAAGAAAATGATCAATCGGATATTTTATACGAACTTCTTATTTTTGCAGAATGGCAACAGGATCCAGAAATATTGGTGAGATATTTAATTACTGGAGTTATTTTGTGAGTAAGTGATATTAATAGTACTATGTGGTAACGTTTTAAAATTTGCTGCTGCTGAAATTTAAATAAAAACAAAATTTAGAGTTTGAGACAAACATTACACTTAGAGACAAACATGCAACTTAGAAGATAATTAAATATTTTGATTTTATAATATAATGACTGTTGTGTTCCTCCAAGGAACTTTGTCGTCAGGTGTTCAAAAAAGTAAGTTCTAGCATGCTAACTATTAAGCTGTTAATTTAAAAAGAGAACATTAAGACTAACTTTTAATTTATTACATACATAAGTGAAATAAATGATGGATTTGTTATTGGAATGTTTTTGTTTTTTTGTAATCGGTGAGACATTAAACATACGTATCAAATCTATCTAAAACAACACTAGTGTTATATACCAAGAATCATCACCATCAAGAAACACAAAATCTGTAACTTTTAAGGAGTCATTGTAACTTTTAAGAAGCTGTATTTATTGATGCAGTACATACCAATTATTGAAAAATGTGTATGTGGTATTAGCTGCAAAGTTATTACATTGTACTTATGTTATATTATTTCACATATAGCATCAGAATACATAGGTATGGACGTTTCTGTTGAGGGACACAGGCTATGAGAATTCCCAGACTGCAGGAAAGTTTAAGTGAGACAACAGAAAATACTTATTATTATCAAGTTACTTTGTACCTCTCTTTGTTAATCCTATGGAGAATTTAGACTCTTGTCAGCTTTTCAAAAATCTAATTTGAATCAAATACATCCTATCATTTTCTTAAATTGGGTTTGTGAGATTTTGTTTTCCTTCGTTCACCTGGAATTTCCTCTTTCCTTGTTGGTGGATAGGTGGGAACTATTCAGTTTTTCTCCTTTGCCTAATATTCCTGATTCATATTGGAAGATTAACTATTTTATTTTGTTGAGAGATAGACAGACCTTGCATCCTCATCTATCTGTTTTCATGCTTTGGCTTTCCACCTCTGAGTAGAAGTATACTTTGTTTTCACAGGAAAAAAAGAATTTTGGGGGACGTGGGTTTCCAGAACGGTTCATTTGATCACATTGAATCATTTATATTTTCCTGTACTTGTTTGATTTGTATTCTTCCTCAATGTTGTTTCTTCCCACAAAAAACAAAACAAAAACTTGGCACCCGATTAATGATCCACTCTTCAATTTCTGAAGAAATTGTGTTTTCTGACTTCTGCCTGGTTCCTTCAGTAAATATACTTTGGTAGAGGAAGTTTGTCT
This sequence comes from Carcinoscorpius rotundicauda, assembly GCA_011833715.1. NCBI lineage: Eukaryota > Metazoa > Arthropoda > Merostomata > Xiphosura > Limulidae > Carcinoscorpius > Carcinoscorpius rotundicauda. The sequence continues at coordinate 125,607,578 of CM022392.1, forward strand.
ACCTATTGCAACCTCTGATTTAGACCTTAGCTTCAGGGCCCTTTCTTTCTGGGTGATTAATGTCTATGACATTAATATCTGCCTAGGTAGGATTGGGGATCACTTAGAGTTAGGTTATTATTACTAAAAGACACCTGGTATTCTTTCAACTGCAAATCCATGGGTACTTCAGGTTCTGGCATTGAAGTTGGTCTTGTCATTCAATTCTCCACTTTCATTGTTCTCGCAGCCTATGGTATTTCTGCCCCAACTGAAACTAGTTTGGTGTTGATTTTTGTTTTATGGCTGTTAGAGTTATTGGTAATGGGTCAGTTGATTCAGCTCTTCTGGGATGACATTCCTGTTTATTTTTGGTGTCTGGAACAAGGGTGGATTGGTGGATGATCATCATTCTTATCTTATTCTATTCTTTGATCTTTCCAGGTCTACAGTGGTATCCTTTCTCGCCTTTCGTTGGCATTCTTGACCAGGTTTGAGGTTGCTGAGGCATTTCTCCACATTTTCATAATGAATTAATTTTGCCTGTCACTGTGTTTTATGTCTTCAGTCCAGCATCAATGCTGTTTTTCTTCTGCTGGTCTGTGCTGGTTTTCACCATGTTTCACGCATGACTTGTCCACCTTCCACCATAGATAAGCAGGCTGTCACTGATAGGAATGGTTCTGTCTCTTTGGGTGTGTGGGCTTCCCTCAAATCTCAGAATTTTTGGGATGTGAACACATGCTATCCTTTCAAAAGACTTAGTGCAACTAATGAATCCAGAACTTCAATCCACCAGATCTTAGTCATTTTCATCAAGAGCAACATCTTACTTTGAATGGTGATTGGTTTGGACCAACCGTACAATTAGGGTGTGTATATATATATATATATATATGTGTGTGTGTGTGTGTGTGTGTGTGTGTGTAAATGCTAACTGCTCCTCATCGAGAGTTTCTCTTTTGACATATACTTCTCTTTCCTGGATGAGGTATATTGGATAATCGAAGATATATGAATGGAGGATAAATTTTCATTTTGCACCAGAAATTTAGATTTTCATGCCACCCAACAAGGTATTTTGCAGACATATTGCATGCTCTTGTCTTTACAGGTGAGGAATTTTTTGAATTGTATATAATCAAATTTAGCACATTTATGTCTTGTCACCCATTTTATTTATCTAGTGGGAGACATTTTACAGGCTGCTATTCAGATTTCTTCCAATGCTTTTTTTTCCTATTCCTTACATGAACTGGCAGCTTTCTCCTGGGAGTCTGTCAGTGATGCCTTTGGCCATTTTAACAATATTTGTTGGATTATAAGGAGGGACAACTTTGGCATCATTGTTTTTTTGTTTTTTTTCATCTTCCAGGGTCCCTTATATCTTGCTTTCACTGGATCCTTTTCTTTGGGAAACATTAATCCCATTCTTCACTTGTAACCAATTTGGTTATTCTTAATAATGGTCACAATGGGCTCTGTAGAAATTGTTTCATAAGACCATCTAGGTGTTTACTAGATAGTATTTTCATTGGACTGCTATGAGTAAAGCTGTACAGGATTATGCTTGTTACTGCCAGTCTTTGGATTGACTGAATTGGGGTTGGCTTGCTTTTAAAAACTTAAGGAACTTGGTTTACCTATTTTCATGGTTTTAAGAACACTACTCATCAGGAATTCCCGACATGTATTACCTCCAAGATTCTACTGGTGTAGCTAAGTTGTCCTTACCACATCAAGTTTCAGGCCACTTGGGTGGTGGTCAGAGGCTTTTCCACCCTAGTATTAAAAAGTGTTCTTCCAATCTTGGAGAAGATGGCAAAATTTAGGGCTCTCCTCACCATTTCCAAAGATGTTTTTGCCAAATATTGAGAGAATTGGCATCAACCTCAACTGGGAGGGGAGGTCTACTTATAATACTGGTTTAAATTTGACACCAACATGGGATATAGAGAACAAGACTCTTTAATTCCAACCCTGAGTTGTGGAACCTTGGCTGTTTGGTACTTGAACTAGGTTTTAGGTGAAAAGCATACATGTTCTAGATGTAGTGCTGTTCCTCCATATGTGTCCCACTCTTATCATGGCATACCCCTGTTCAATGCAGATGCTTTCTGTATGGATAATGCTTATACCAGCCCCTCTGTCTTTTCAGTGTGGAATTTTAGCCATAGTGTCAGTGGATGATAAGTATGTTTTGTGAGGTAAAATTTTCCTGATTGGTGTAAATCTCAAAAAAGTTATTATAATATCTGAGTCAGGCATTTATATACAGTACCAGGATAGAGGGCATGTTGCCAAGGGTTGAGAAATTTGCAAATTGGATATTACCAAGGGCATTTAAGTGTGGTATAAAAGACTGGAGCATGTAAGACCTGTGCTTGGATAGACAATGTTGAAGAATGGTTATAGTCAGTTATTGGAAACACATTTTTAGTTCAGGAAAATATTTAATACCGTAACATTGTAAACATTAACAATGAAATGTAATTACTTGAGCTAATACTCAGTTATTAATTTTAGTTATTGGTTTTATTATACTTAAAAAATTTAAAATAATACGGTTTCAGAATTGCAAAAAAATCCAATTTAGTCCCACGGAGAAATTTTCGAAGTTTGAATGGGTAATTTCAAACAAAAATTCACAGTCCAATTCGTATTGACTTTCGGTGTAATCCGACTGAATTGTAAAGATTGACGGAATAAAAATTTCACCGCTTTAGTCGATCTAGCTCTATTCACAAATTCAGTTTAAACTTTCTCAAACGAGACAAACTTCTTGATCCGAGTAAAAATGGATGATTCACTTCTTGACCCGAGTAAAGGTGGATGATTTCTTCCCTCACATCGCCGTTTGTTTATATACTAATCGCGTAACTTCCCAGAATTCCACAGTACAAACACCAGGCCAATACAAGCGATCAATCTACCTAGTTTTAAAAATTTCTACATGAATAATTCTAAATGAATTTTAATTAATTCTAAAATGTTGTTTAAAATTTCACTGGTTTAAACCTCGAAAATATAAATAATAGAATTATAAATAATAAATATGGGAATACAAACACGACATGACATGATTGTCGTTTACACAATATTTACATAACACTCTCGACATGGTTGTCGTTTACACAACAGTTACATGATATTTACATAACATTACCCAATAGCATTCATAGTAAAATTGTTAAGTCCTTCTCATTTTCCTCAACACCTTCAAAGTTACAATATTTTTTCAGGATAAGTATACATTTCAAATGTATTGAGGTTATTCTACAGCTTTTAAAATAACCATTATTCATAGCAGAAGACCCATGCCTTTTTTGGGATTAACATGTGTAGACACAATATACAAGATGTTGCATTCCTTTTACAAAAATGAGAAACATTTCTTTTTATATCTTGGATAACGTGGGCCAAGAAAGAATACTTAGTAATTTAAAAAAAAATTATTTAACAGATGCAAGTGTTTTTGAAAAATGGTTTTGATGAACTTTTTTCTATAAAATATCATACCAGATAATTTGAATTGTATATAAATCTCCTCTGACAAGTGATGTTAATCGACACATAATTGAAGTTAAATATATCTAGAACTACAAGACAGTGCTATCTTAAATATCCAAAGTGTAACAAATGACAATGAACTGTGATGTTGCATTACAGGCTTTCATTTTGCAACTTATAATACTGTATCTTACATGATTTCTAATTTCTGTCATCTATCGGCTGTATTAATTTTAAATGGATCTACAATTAAGTATTTTATTTGATTTTGAATTAATTCCTTGTGGAATAAGTAACACATAAAACAAAGGAACAACAATCCATACATTTGAATCCATACAAAATCATCTATTATGATAAATTAATATAATTTCTTTTTAAATTCTACTAATACACTTTAATCATACATATTATACTTCAGTCTCATGATGAATAGCAAAGTGATACTTACTGATGGGGATGAACTAGACTCTCTGGGTCCTTTAGATTTCCTAAATGATTTATTAAACAAGTTACTTTTGAGTCTCTGACTTTGTTGGTTGCAAAGTCCCTAATAACATTAACATTGAAGATGTTATTACTATTTGTTGCAAGTAGAAAAAGTGGTTTCACTTAAACTATGGGGATTTCCTTACATAAAGTATTACAGCATAAAAACATAGAAATTATACAATGTGATTCATTGAATTCCACTAAAAGTGAATTGTATAAAAGAGACAAGTTGAGGTTTAATAACAAAATTTATTTTATAAAAGTATAATCTTTAACTTCACTGTAGTGAATAATGTTTTTGAAGTTATTATTAGAAAGAAATTAATGTTAAAACTGGTGTCCTTTGTTATTGTATTGAGAATGTAATGCATAGAATAGTACTAGATAACATGCTTGTATTGGAGATATACATTGATGATAATTATACATGTAATTCCTGTTGTTTTAAGTAGCTTTATCTTTTATTTATAGGGTAAAGCTGGACATGATAAGAATGAAGACAAGCAGATTGGAGGTAAAACTCATTTATGTAATCAGCACTAAATTGCAGATCTTTGCTGCATGTAAATATGTTAAAAAGCAACATTTTAAAACCCATCTGTTGAGATCCAAAATTGTCATAAGAATCTGTATAAAGGATAGTGGGTTATTTATTTTGTGATCCAGATTATTTTTTGCACTAAAGCTGTTGAATGGGTCAAGAATGACTCTCAGTTTTTACAAATAATTCATGAACCAAGGAAAGGTTGAAAGCCACAAACTTGAAGTCCATGGGTTAGTCAAGGGGAATATTCCAGTTTAATATCATTTTCATTTGTTATAAAAAGAAAAAAATGTGTTGAATTATTTCTTTTGTCTAAACATACGTTCACTTATGTTTTTACAAGTTTTTCTGAAAATTTGTTGATTTTTTTGTTTACTTCCAAATTTATTAGACATTTAACTAATTTTAAGCTAAATTTTCTGTTAGTAATCTGTGTACTTTAGTAATATATTTTTACATTAAATTTATTTATCAAATTGTGTTTTGTACAAAAAGTTAATTTTATAACTTTCTTTTGAAAAACGGTGAGTAGTTCCTGATAACTTGTGTTTACAAAATGAAATGATGATGAAGTCAGACCAGATGTGATCACAGAATCTATGTTCTTATGCTGTGCATCACTTTTATGTTGTAACTGTAAATGATAGCAGTTTTATGTTACAAGTTTCTGTTTTTTTAATTGTCGTATTTTAGTAACTATATTTATATTTATTCATGTAAGATTCTTCTTCATAATGCACTTTTTTCTGATTTTCATATTAAATTTGAATGATTTTTAGTAAAATATAGCTCTTTACATTAATTTTGAAAGATTACTAGTTTCATAAATGAAACTATTTGTTTCTTTGTGGATAATAAGTGTAATAAAAATTATTTTGTTTGCATTATACTATTTTTCAGCAGATTTATGGAGCTGGATGGGTTCATGGACAAAATCTCCAATCATTCCTGCTCCTCTAGAGAATTTGAATAGCCACAAAATGGCATGGCAGTTTGCTATAGGAGGGTAAAATTCTATTTAATATGTATTGAAGTGTTCAGTTTATAAAAAGAAATTATCGGTTCAGAAAAAAATATTTAAGATGAAAGTAAATGCATAATTTGTTAGTCATATTTTGTAATGCAGTTAATTGGCAAATGAGAATTTAAGAGGCTTAAAATGACTAGGTTAAAGGTTTTTTTTTTTTTTAAATGACAAGAGAGAAAAAAACCATATATTTTGAGATTTAACCCTCTACATTTAGGATCAAAGTGCACATATGATTCTTGGGTTTGGTATGGCCAAGCGTGTTAAGGCATGCAACTCGTAGTCTGAGAGTTGCATGTTTGCATCCCGTCGCGCCAAAAATGCTTGCCCTTTCAGCCGTGGGGGAGTTATAAAGTTACAGTCAATCCCACTTTTCGTTGGTAAAAGAGTAGCCCAAGAGTTGGCGGTGGGTGGTGATGACTAGCTGCCTTCCCTCTTGTCTTACACTACTAAATTAGGGATGGCTAGTACAGATAGCCATCGAGTAGCTTTGTGCGAAATTCAAAGAACAAAAAACAATCATGATCCTTTTTACAGTTATGTTATTAATGGATGTCGATAAATTTTTTCATCAAAATGTAGTTTATAATTCAAATTTTTATGTGTATTTTAATTTTTTAGTTGGAAAATAAAAGATTTAAATAACTTTTCCTCTCTTGTCTTATTATTGTTTTTTCATTTTGGCACCCATGTATAGTTAGCCATAAGTTCATAAGTTCCTTCCATGCTATTAATGTTGTTCAACTCTGAACAGATAACAGATTTTTTTTAAACCTATTTATAAATTATTACAAATCCATTTTATAGTATTTTAGGGAACTAGGCACATCCAGAAATAGATATGAAAGAATATGTAACCCAGTCATGATAAACAAAATGTATCATTGTGCTGAGACTCTTTGATGACAAAGGCTATAAGCAAAATCCATTTATATGTTATAGGCAACAGTCTATACAATGAGAAGGATCTTCATCTGGAAAAGTGACACAGGTTGCTTCTACAATATATCAGTTTAAACATTACATATATTAAAAGGTAGAGAATGAACAGAGAATCAATGCTGTTCTACATGAAAATATAATGGTCAAGTTTCTGGATTAAGCACCTGTAGATTTCTGTAACATCATACAGTTGAAACAGGTACTGAAGGACTGTATTACTTGTATATTAGATGGATTATGGAAAGCTCTGAGGGAGAACAATATCCTTTGTCCTGAAACCTAATTATAGCTAATTCTGGGATAAAAACTACACTGTGAGGTTATTGGCAAGATATATGGTCATTTGGTAGAGTTTGGCTACATGTAGTGACAGACTAGTTATGTGTTGAGGCTCCAAAATTGTTTTCATATAATATTTTCAGCCTCTGTATTAGTAACCTCTAATTTTGAAAGTCATCTAAACATTCTTTATTTCTTTAAAGAACCCTACAATAATATGTATTTTTGTTTGTTTGGATAATAACTTCATCAATACCTTTTTTTGTTGTTTTTTTCAGGGAAGGTCGAATGTTAGCTATTTTACAAGACCAATCAATTGAAATCAGGTTGAGACAACTTCAGTTTCTATTCATTTACTGTTTATCATTATTCAAATGAAATATTTTTCTTTACATAATTTGATCTTCAAGGAAACTTAATGAACATGTATTTTGTAGGTAAAATATATTTTATTTTCATTCTCACTTAATTTGGCTAAGTAAAACTCCATTGTTTTATTTTAATGAAAGAACTTTTGTAAATTGTATAAAAATGTAATATAATGTATTATTTCTTTTCAGTGCTGTTACAATGGACAATTGAATATTGTGTATCATAGCAGCTAAAGAAATATACTTATTGGCAGTACCTTTTACTTTGGATATTAAACCACAATGCATTATTTCATTTTATGCAAATATTTATGCAACATTATCTGACAGCAGCATTAGTTTTGTATGAAAACTGTGATTAATGTTCCAAAATGATTTATTCAATAACTTGCATTAAACTATGTACAGAAAATTTGTTTTATAGAAAAAATCTGATGGGTGAACTTCTGTTGTTTTTGTTTTTTATGAGTGATATACACATACAAAACTATATTTTAGGTTCCCATTTTGGCCTTATATACAGAAATTTGTCCTATAGATTTCCTTTCCAGCCTTATATATGGCTTTTTGAAAATATGCAAAAATGGTTAATCTCTCAGATGTGTTCTGTCTCCTCTCAGTTCCCAAGTCTAAGAACTTGCAGAATATCTCATTAACTGAGAGCAATCTTGTTGATATATTGTATCTAACTTTATAAGCTTGATTGAAAAAAAAACAAAAGGTGGGCTTATTATAAATGTATTTGAGATGTTTCCATTGCAAATTGTATCAAAATCAGTTTCTAGCACAATTTTGAACGTTAGGTGGAACATATTTTACTCACCCTTAGCGTAATGTATTTTCAGATTTTAGATAAATTAAAAAGTAACATGTTTCTTTTTCTAGAATAGGGCTGTTTTTGTTGTTAAAGAACTTTTCTGAATATGTTGAGGGTGGAAACATTAAACCAGATTTTATTAGACTACCTGTCTAATAACTATTAATTTTTATCATTCATCAAGTACAGAATTTGAAACTAAAAGTGTGTGTTTTCTACATAATTTATCGTTACTTGAAATTTAAAACACTGAAAATGTTTTCAGGTCTTCAAGAGATGAATATGGAACTGTTATCCGTCGTTGTATAGGTAAGGGATTTTATAATGAAAGTTTCTTTTAACATTCAAATAGTCTAAGTTAATTATGAATAAAACCATTCTCTTGTAACTACTTTTAGAATGGAAGAGTTAACCGAACTAGGCCTAGCAATGTAACTTATTATAACTGTTGTATAATTTGGGGGAAATTTTTTGGTGAATTGATTCCCAAACAAAGCTTTTTGGTTTTTTTTTCTTAAATAGTGATATCTGCAATTTAAAGTGTGTACCACCATGCCTCAATTCACACTACTTTTTAGGCTATGAGAGAGCAAAGCACATACACTAATTCAAAATCCCCCAACAAAACAAGGTAGTGGGTGCACATGTTGTGCAATACAAGATTAAGATTCTCAGCTGTATAAAACAATTTTTGGGAGTTTTTGTCAATAGATATCTTAAGAAGCCTTAATGAAGCTCAGTTGCCAATGTGATGTGGCTAAGTTTAGCACTTGTCTGAACATAAACGCTTTTAACATTTTGTGCAAAATAAGCAATGCAGCCAACCCTGGATTTTTTTACTTGAACTTTCCACAATGATCACTTGCAATTTACAGGAGCCCAACTGGGTGGATATAAGTGTACAACAATACCTGTGAATATTCTTAAACTTTTTCCAGTTTTTGTGAGAATACATTAACTCTTTCACTACCACAGGGATCAACTCGTTTGGTGTTATACTATAACATTTAATACAATATGTGTATCTTCACAAAGCTTTGCAGAATATTAGTAAATATGACTAGTCTTTTGTACACAAAGATTTTTAATGAAGTATTTGAAGTAAAGATTTATTTGTGAATATCAATAGTATTGCTATATACTAGTTGGAGCATTAAGTTATTTTCAAATTAAAGTGATTATTTTTTGACTAAAAAATCTAAAGTTTATTTGCTAATTTCTAAAACCTTCTAAATAAATTTCAAAAGTTTTTTTTTTTCAGTAAAACTTAATATTTTACATGTTATTTTCCTTACTCTACCACCAGAAAAAAAACAACTCAACCTAAAGTACCTTTTTTAACTGTAATAACTTCATATTGTCATATGAAATTATGTTTATATATCCATAATACTTTTACACTCCCAACAGTATGAGTGCAGATAGCCCTCACATAGCTGTGCATGAAATTCAAAACAAACCAAACCCATCATTATGTATCTATCTATACTTAAATTTTATTTTATTGCCCATTGAAACCTGACTCACTGCTGTTTCCATTATTATAAGTTGTAAATCAATTAAGCAAATGTGCAACTCACATTATACTGTTGAATTACATTACTCATGAGTATATCTTATGAAAATTTTATTATTATTATTAAATCACCTAATACAACGTTACATAACATAGAAAGGTTAGTTTTACATTTTAATTTCTTTCATAATGATAATTAAATGAATACATATGAAAAACAAGAAAGAAGTACTTACTTGGATCTTTTTTTTTCTTTTTTTGCCATTTAATGTAGATGAAACTTTTTATAAACCCTGCATGGTCAGGTAGTTAAGGTGCTCAACTTGTGATCTGAGGGTTGCAGGTTTGAATCGCCATCACACCAAACATGCTTACCCTTTTAGCTGTAGGGGTGCTATAATTTGGTGGTCAATCTCACAATTCGTTGGTAAAAGAGTGATCCAAGAGTTGGTGTTGGGTGGTGATACTATTGTCTTACACTGCTAAGTTAGGGATGGCTAGCATAGATGGCCCTCATGTAGCTTTGTGCAAACTTTTATACTCATGATAATACTACACTAAATAATTTTTCTTATTTATCTAAATAAAGCACCAAAGAACACAGGAAAATAACATGCAAAAAGTAAACAATGCATTGTAACTTGCAAGTTTTCCTGGCTTTCTAACTGTGTAACAATAGCTGTTTAAAATTAATCTAAATTCATTAATGAGTTTTTCATGTGAATCACACTTGAAGTGAGAGTAAAACTGATAATTCTCTTTGTAGAAAACAACATTATATAACATGTTACTTGGCAGATAAAAACCTTGGCTTCCTGTTAGGTGTAAATATAGTTTTGAACAACAGAGAGTACTGTGACAGGTGGTCATTGCAAGAGAGGTCTGACTATATCATGGGTTTATAACCAAATAAGATTGAAAGTTATAAAAATTATTTGTTCCCTGAGCATTGATGGTATTATAATGAATAATTTTTGGTAAATTTTGCATTTCTTGTAGGAAGTGGTAAATAAATTAAAGAGAAGATGCTAGGAGAGCAAATGCCACCATTCTTGCAGCAGAAAAAAATTGTAGTTTTAAAAAAAAATATTACTTTATAAAAGTAAGAACATGAAACTTGTATACTTTTAAAATATGGATTATCAGCTATGTTTTTCTTATATTTGTTAGTATATCATGACAAAAATATAATTAGTTTTGAATGCAACTCACTAAAAACACTTCATATGCACACAAAAATATTGTCTGTGAAAAAGGGATAAAGATTATATGAGGATTTTTACACGAATGAAATTTATTGTAATTTAAGTCTTTGTTAAAAATGTTAATCTGTTGTAGTTATTTGCACTCAAACTCTGAATAATTTGAGTGCCAGGTGATTTTTATTTTAAGAAAAAAAAACACTTTTCATTTTCGAATTTTCGAATTTTATTTGCTCAACAGCTGATACCTCCTAAATGAAAACTTTTGTAGGTAATGTGTGTATCTTATTTTTCATTTTCTCTGTCATGTCAACTGGAAAGACCTATGATCAATCAGACCTTGATACTCTCATTGAACAGTTGCTGTCTCCCTTTTTAATCCTGGGGGACTTTAATGGCCATAATCCCTTCTGGGGAAGTGCTGATATTGATGGGGAGGGGTCACTTACTAGATCATACATTTTCCAGTTGCAACTATTCTCTTTTCAGTACTGGTTATTTTACTTATTTTCACACATCTCGTAAGTCCTTTTCTGATATTGATCTCTCTGTTTGCTCTCCTTCATTATTCTTCCACATTTCATGGAGGGTTGAAAATAATTCATGAGGTAATGGTCATTTTCCTATATTTTTGAGAGAGACTGGCCTTGATTGATGCCACTTGACCTGTGTGCCCCGCTGGAAGCTGGATCAAGCAAACTGTCCCTCTTTCACTGCTCTTGCAGACCTTGATCCTTTCATCATCTATAAGCCATCAATAGATGATTATGTGGCAGCACTAAGTGACTGTATTATACAAGCAGCTGCTCAATGTATTCCTGAAACCTTAGCCTGTTTTCTACAATATCTTTGTCTGTGGTGGAAACCTGGTTGCCTCATAGTACTGAAAGCTCAAAAACAGACCTGGGATACTTTTTATAGGTAATCCACACTTTTTAATGTCATTGCTTTCCAGTGGGCCTGAGCACTTGCTTGCTTTGTGGGTAAGATGTCAAACCAGAATAAATCTTGGATTAAGTTCACAACCAACATATACTCTTCAAAAAAAGAAATGCAAAAGGTAAAATTTGAGACAAATTGTTAATAAGTTTATTCCGGGTAGTTCTGTATGACGTGTGAAACTTTGTACATTCACTGCTGAACATCCAAAGTCTGCAAAGGCAAAGTCCACGCTCACTAGTTGAAGTTTAACGTCACTCAACGTCAATAACGAGTATGCCCCCCCGTGAGCATCAATAACTGCTTGGCATCTCCTGCCCATGGAAGCGATGAGATGACGAATCGCATCCTGTGGAATGGCTGTCCACTCAGCCTGCAAAGCTGCTGCAAGCTGAGATAGAGTCTGCGGTTGAGGTTGTTGCCATCGCAGACGTTGGTCCAACTCGTTCCGTAGATGTTCGATGGGATTTAAATCTGGTGATATGGAGGGCCAGAGAAGAACATTGATGTTGTGGCATCTCAAGAAGACAATGGTGAGTCGGCTGTGTGAGAACGGCGTTGTCATGTTGAAAAACGTCGTTGACGTTCACCATGATGGTTTGCACATGGGGCTTAAGAAGCTCGTAGATGGTTGTGTACGGTCTGATCGGAAATCCTATGCTGCCCTGGTATGGTTGAGGCAGTAGGCGTTGTAGTGGTGGTCCTATCCCGAAGGTGACGTAACTGGATGTAGCGATCTTGCGTGGGCGTAGTCACACGAGGTCGGCCAGATCGTGGACGGTCACAAGTTGATCCATGTTGTTGGTGACGATTCCATAGTCTTGCAATAGTGCTTGGGTGGACATTCACAGCTCTGGTAACATCTGATCGAGATTCGCCTGTTTCCAAACGACCAATGGCATTGTTGCGTTGTGCTTTAGTCAGTCTTGGTGTAACTGTATTGCATGTTGGTGGCTTTACACTAAGTTATGGAAACCGAGAACCCGTCACTTTTATAGGGATTTTGCTAATGTTGTACTTGCAGAATATGCAAATTTCTCAAGCAAATTTATTGGACACGAATGCATTTTGGCGACAGATTCGATGTTTTCTCCGTTTTCAAAGTGCATAACTTTTATTGTCATTTTGGTCTGACAATCGGTGCCTTAACACGTGTAACATCACATACTCTGAACATGTAATTTTATTACATATATTTCTCTTTAAAATAACAAAAATATTCCTTTTATGTTTTGTTTTTTTGAAGAGTATATTTTTTATTACCACTTCTAAAGTCTAATGGGAAAAGATTCGAAAGGTCAGTGGGCAATATAATTCTGTCCTCCTCTTGATCTTGCTCTGTGATGGTTAGGAAGTGGCTTATACCCAGAGTATTGCTGATATTCTAGGTGAAAGCTCTTGCTGGGTGTCTCGCACTTCTGCTTCATCATCTACTTTCTTAGCCATTGAGACTCAAGCAGAGCAGTCACCTCTGTCCTTTCAACCTGATTGTCTGTATGACTAATTGCCTCTTTACACTCGTGAACTCAAAATGGCTCTTCATTTGTCTGGTAGTACATCAGTCGGACCTGAAAATATACACTACAAGATGCTGTGCTATCTATCTTCTGCTTCTGTTGCTATTCTACTGATTGTTTTTAACCACATCATATCTGGCAGGAGAATGTTTTTCCTCATGCTTGGTGCTGGGTTATTTTCTCTAAGCCTGGAAAGAATCCCAAAACTCATTCAGAGTACCATCCAATTACTTTGACTTGGCTCTGTAAGATCTTATAGAGGATAGTTAATGCTCATCTTGTTTGGTTCCATGAATCATACAATCTGCCCTTGCCCACCCAGTGTGGATTCCAGTGACAACGCTCCACCATGGATCACCTGATTTGACTTGATACATCAATCAGAGAAGCCTTTTTCAAAGTACAACATCTTATATCAATATTCTTTGACATCAAGAAGGCTCATGATACTACATGAAAGTATGGCATTTTATGAGACCTCCATTCATATGGATTATGTGGTCATTTGTTATTTCTATTAAAAATATTTTAATGGACAGGTGATTCTAAGTTTGTGTGGGTTTGACACTTTCCCGTTCTTTTTTACAGGAAATTGGAGTCCCTCAGGGCTGTGTTTTGAGTGTCGCAGTTTTCAGTATGAAGATTAATGCCATCACTGAACAACTCCCTTTTATTGTTGCAAACGATCTCTGTGTTGATGACTTTCACATCTAATGTCAGTTGTCAAACATGAGGTATGTTGAGTGGCAGCTATAGACTGCCCTGATTTGTTTATTGAAGTGGACCACAAAAAACGGTTTTAACTTCTCTGTCTTTAAAACCATTTGCATGCACTTTTTGCCACAAATGAGGTATTCACCCTGATCCTGAACTCTGTATTGGTCAGTTTGTGCTATTTGTGGTCCCTAAGACAAAGTTCTTGGGACTTATTTTTGACCTTATGCAGACCTTTATACCACACATCAAGCAGTTATGAGTCAAATGTATGAGAGAATAAGAGCTAAAGATACATTGTGCTTTTATTTGATCAAAACTAGACTACGGATTTCTGGCTCTGGTTGCTGGACCCCATTCATCATCAGGGACTTTGGCTCTGCACCAGGGCTTTTGCATTTCCCTGGTCCAGAGCTTATACACAGTCTCATGAACCTCCTCTACACCTCTGCCATTTGCAACTGTCTTTACTGTATGTTTCAAACCTGTGATCCTCACCACAGCATCCCATGTGGGATTGTGTTTTTTTTTCTTTGGTGGGCTGTGGTTTTTCAGGACAGACAATATGCCATTTTGGCCTTTGTTTCCAGGAGTAGTAAGATGAATTGGGTCTGTTCTTGGATAACATTGCTGTATCCACTGTCAGCCCATCCTACCATGGCTTATTACAATTATCAAATATGATCTTTCTTTAAGTCATCTGAGAAAAGCAGAAACTCCAGATTGGAAATGCTGTCTGTTATTTGCTGAACATCTTTCAAACCATGCCTTCATTCCCATTTATTCAGATGGTTTGCAATCAGATATCTCTGTAAGCTCTACCATGGTTTGTTGTGGTTTGGTAGTTGTGTGCAGAATCCCCTCTACAGATTTTGTATTCACTGCTGAACTGCATGCCATTTCTCTTGCCATGGATCACATAGAAGCTAAGCAGTACTCAAATTGCACTATTTATACTGACTTGCTTAGTTCTCTACAGGTCCTGGATTTACTTCACATTTGTCCTCACCCTGTTCTTGCTGGCTCATTTCTCTTTAACATCTACTTTTATCCAGTTTTTCTGGATACCAGGCTACGTTGGTATTCACAAGAAACAACTTGTTGACACCTCAGCTAAACCTGTCTGCTCTGGCACTATCACTGGGTATATCTGTTCCATACATGGACTATGTTCCTGTATTGAAGGCTCAGCTCCATGTCAGTTGGCAGTCAACTTGAAGTGAGAAACATGAAAACAAGTTTTTCCAAATAGAACCCTTTGTTGAACTTTGGCCATCTTGCTTCCATAAAGATTAGAAATTATTGGAAGATGTCCTAACTAGACTATGTATTGGTGACAGTTTTATAACTCATTGTTTTCTTTATCTGGGGCTGATGCACTAATGTGTTGTAGGTACGACATTCAGGTCATAATAAGCCACATTTTACTGTCTTGCTGTCATTACATCTCTCAATGACAGCACTATTTTAAACATGTTTTGTCCCAAGGTTCATCAGTAACATTGGACAGTGTTATTGGAAATGATGATGCTGTCCACTGTAGAAATATTTTTGGTTTTTTAAAGGCAATTAATGTTTTTAATGATATTTAAGTTTTTAATTTATAAATTAGGCCTTTTTTAATGTGATTCCCTTTTAAGAATTAAAGTATATCTTGTTTGATTTGAAATTAGAAAATGGCCATCACGTCAAATAACTTAACCGGGACTGAAATGGCCAACTTCAGGTGATTAATGCTGAATTTTGAACTTACTCGTTAGTTATCCTGGAGAGTTGTGATACTTACAATTATGTTACAGAAAGTCATTTATCACTTGTATTACTGTAGATTTTTTCTTGCTGCTGTAGATGAGATATAAAAATTGGATTTTATGCTATTTATGTTTTAAATTCAAAAATTAAACTTTGTTTTGTTTTACCTTCATTTATTTTTGTGAATTTTAATAATTTTACTTTAATTTTAACTTTTTATTAGATGTTTGACTCAGATAGCCTAATTGCTTTGTGCCATGAAACACCAAACCAACCAACCTATCATGTCACTCAATCATATTTCTGACAAATTTTCTGCTTTTCTAGCGACCACCCTGTACATATAGAATCAGTCTGTACTATCTTGCAGTAGGTTATAAAAATTGTCTATGCAGCCATTCTTACTGATGATCTGTATTCAATTTAGAAGTGTTTTTTTTTTTCTGTTTATAAAAGGATTAGTGGTGAAACATTAGGTATAATATGGTGTCTTGAACCACAGAACTATTAGATTTTTTGGCTTTAAACAACTTTTGGTATTTGGTTTGCAGTTATATTTGCAGGGTAAAATTATCTAGCAATGGATGAATATTTACCTGAGCATATTGAAACAATTATTCATTAACTATGATTTATTGTTGTCCATCATATGGAGAAAAAATTTCTATTCCTTTCTATATATTCTTCATACACACATGAATTATGCACATATTTAACTTGTGAAGTTATTCTGAGAATGCTTTTCATGCTGTTTTTCTAGGGCATTTTAAGTAATATTTTGTTTTAATATTATTTACCTGTTTATCAATGTTAATGTATTTGAAAATGTATTTATTTTTTGCTATGTTTATTGATAAATCATTCTCGCATTGCCAGGTTTGTTTTAGATACACAATAATAAATCCAAAAAAATGCAAGTTTACATATTTCTATTTTTTTTTTTTTTTGGAGATTGAAACTGTTAAAATTTGGAAAATTTGAAGTTTTTGTTTTAATATGTGCTACTGCAAATGACAATAGTGTAGATCAAAGTATAAAGTAGAATAAATAAATATTTGCAAATTAACAAAAGACATGACAGTATGCATTAACCTGTAAAAGTTTTAAGATGTGTTGATTAAAACTTAAAATTTAAATTAAACAAAACTTTATAAATGCATAATTGTGAAAACCAGTATTAAGGAAGATGATACAATTTTAGTTCTTATAATTTATACCACTTGTTAAAAACATAATCACACAAAATACTGATGTTTACTCTCGTAAGATCTAAATTTCTTGTTTTAATGCATAACTTCTCTCTTGTATCCCTTTATTATGGATTTGCTCTGTCATAGTAATCTCTTACTTTATTCCATTTGCAGTATAATTGATATCAACATAACCATCTATGGTTTCTCATAAAAATTTGATAACTTTCCCAAACATGCTTACCATATGCTGACAATATAGCCATTCTTGAACAGCAATCTTGCCTATTTAAGCATTGGCCTCATATGCTACAGTCTTTTATACCACTTAAATACCCTTGGCAATGTCTAATTTGCAAATTTCTCCACCCCTTTCAATGTGTCCTCTATTCTGATACAATATATAAGTACCTTCACATAGATAATATATTAACTTTTTGTCAGTATAGCATTAGTCAGTTGTTTTTCTGATTGCCCTATTATTTAGTGTGATTTTTGAGATATCACCTTGTGGATTTCA
Organism: Carcinoscorpius rotundicauda; assembly: GCA_011833715.1. Classification (NCBI taxonomy): domain Eukaryota; kingdom Metazoa; phylum Arthropoda; class Merostomata; order Xiphosura; family Limulidae; genus Carcinoscorpius; species Carcinoscorpius rotundicauda. The sequence continues at coordinate 125,624,889 of CM022392.1, forward strand.
GTACATTTATAATTTTGAAAACAAAATTCTTAAAGAAAACTAAATTGGATGTGACATTTTTGGGTATGAATTTCTGTAATACTGTTGTCAGTAAGGTGGCTTATCTGACCTCTAGTACTCCTTTTTTTGTCATCCAGCATCTCTGTATGGTGTGGGGATACTTTCAGTTTGTGCTGTTTTTATGTTTCTATCTGCTGATTGATGGAAACATTCATGTGACCTGGGGTGTTTGCTCTAGGGCAAGGAATTGGAGATTGTTTTATTATATAACAGGATAAATAGACCTTTTTTTATCCTCCTTGCTGATGTGCTTGCCTTGATTTGTTCACCTCCAGGTGGAATTATATTTTTTAGCATCTAACATATTGATGTTGTAAGTTGGAGTTCTTAGTATGCTTCTAGGATTTCCTCTCTCCCTCTCTATCTTTCTTTAGGTCCTGCTGTAGCCTGATGGGCCCTTTCTTTCTAAGTTTCTGGCAACTAGTAAAGGAGATACATACATCTCTGCAATTCTTGTGCCATCTTTTTCTCATCTCTGCAATTAATTATAATCTGATAGCATGTTTTTGCTCACCAGCCCTGGAAGTATTGTTACCCACTTAACTTTATTTTGTGGTAATAATTTTAACTCTATTTTCATCAGGGTCCTTCACTATCTCGTGAATTTTCAAATATCCATTTTGAATATTTTGGTTTTTACAAGTGAAATATTTTCTGAGTTGCATCACAAAAAATTCAGCACTTTTTTTTGGTCTTTTTGTTCTTGTGGAGGGGGTACTTTTTATGGGCCTATATCTAGACTTCTCCCATTGCTGATAATTGGATTGAATAATTCAGGATTGGTTTGCTCTTAATAATTTTAGGAACTTTATTCACTTACTGCACTGTTTTCAGACTTTTGTTTCTTGGTATCTTTCAATTCATATTCCTTCCCCAAGATTCTGCTAGTGGAAGTGGGAAGTCTTGACTAGGGTAGAGGAATTTGCAAATTATATATTGCCAAGGACATTTAACATTTAAGTGGGGTATAATAGATTGGAGCATGGAAGGCCAATGTTTAGGTAGACAAAGCTGTTGCTGAAGAATAGCTATATTGTCAGCAGAGGGAAGTTTTACTGGAAATACATTTTCAGTTTAGGAAAGTGTTGTTCTCCTGTTTCACTTAGATTATTTGTTTGTTAGTATTCTCTTATTTCATCTCATTCTTTTTCCTGATTTCAGTGTAACTGATCAGCATTTCTTGATCCAGATAATTATCCTTCTCACACTTCTATTCCAGATTCCAAACTATTCTCAATTTCTTATTTTATTTCTTCCATTATTCTTGTTTGTCCCTTTTCTTGTTGTAGAATCTATCACACACATGTATGTATGTGTACTTTTTTCTCCTCCTGCTGCTACTCTCATTTTCTACTAACATTTATTTTCCATTTCTCTACCTAAGAGTCATTTCTTGCTCCTCTTTGCCTTTCTTCTCATTTCTAATTGTTAGGGTGACTAGAAGATGTACATTTTCCACATTTATTTATCACTTCCCAAACTAATTTCCCTCTCTTCTTTGATTCTCTCTTAGATTAAGATACATTTTTGTTGTTTCATGTCTTCCAATGTTTTATATGTGATTTACTGTCAAGTAACTGAAAGCTTTCTGTGTACATGTTTTGTTAAACTGAAAGTTGGGAATTTGCTAGAGTGCTTGAAGTTAACATTTATTAATATTCATTACTTGCACAATTTATTAATTTAAGTCATTGAAGCAGTTGAAATTTTCATTATCACTGAGAATTTTCGTTTTTGTTTTGTCTGTCTTTCCTTGCTGGATCATTTCCAAATTTACTTTAGTGGATGATTTATTTTTAATCCAAGTGTTATGTTCTAAATTAGATGCTTTTCAACAACTTATCTTAAAACCTTTGACAACAACTTTCAACTAGCATTCTTAGCACGTGTTTTCTGAAAATGAACTTTGCAGCTTTATGTTCCAGTGTGAGTTTTAGGTAAGAAAATGAGTTAAAAGTAAGTGATACATGTATCTCAAAAGCCACCATTCCTGTTATTAACAGTTAAAAATACCTAGTACATATAAAATTTAACTGCAGATTCGTACTGTCAGTCAAAAGGTTACAGTAATTCCACTTTTATCATAAACATTAGTTATGGTTCAGTGTTTTAGAAAGAACCCGTATTATTGGATTTAGGTTTTTCTAAGTTGCTGAGAAATATGTTTGAACTTTCATTTCATTTGTTTTATCAGTTTTAAAGTAGTTTCATTTTACTGTACTAATCTATATATTTTGGATATTTTAGACTTGCGTTTAGTCATTCCTTAAATCTACCAGGTTTGTACAATGTTGCTAGTTAACAAACTTCTTGTTTTATTCTTTTGTCTATTGTCACTGATTTTATTTTTTTCTTTTACACAAGTACCCAAAGATCAATGTCCTTATTGGAGGAAGTTGTTGTGGTCTCCTGATTGTACTATGTTGGCTTTTGCTCAAAGCAATGGTGTGGTAGAGATATTTGATTGTCTGGGGACTAGTTTGTTCACTCTACAACAGGTAGGAGAGAACATAAATTTTTTTATTTTTTTAGCAAACCCTTAACCAATGTCATATATTGATTACTCATTTTTGTCATGGTTTGATAATAATTATCATGAAATAAAAAGAAATTTGTCGTATATTTGTATATTGTTTATTTGTTTATTTATCTGTATATAATTAATATAAAGTAGATTGAAGTTTATTAGTTATTTTTAATATTTAGCTTTAGTTACAGTCAATTAAATGAAAAGTTGTTGTGTACATGTTTTCAGTTATAAGTCATCACTGTAAAGTAACTAAAATCATTTTTATGTTCTAACTGTGATTATTAACAAGTAATTGAAAATGTGCTCTGTACGTGTTTTAAGTGCTTACAATTATTGTTGTGTAACTGAGATTTTGTTGTTCACGTGTTGCATTTTAACATTCATCACTATCAAGTAACTAAAAGCTTGCCATTTACATGATTTCAGTCATTAAAATCATCATTATCAAGTAATTGAAAGCCTACTGTACACATATTTTGAGTTGTAACAGTTGTCACTACCAAGTAACGGAAAGTTTGCTGTATACTTGTCATGAATCCTATCAGTTGTTGCTGTGAAGTAATTGAAAGCTTGTTGTGTACATGTTTTGAATCTTAACAGCAAACCGTGAAGTAACTGTTTTTAGTCCTCAGTCTCTTTGGTGTGGATCTTTGTGTTTGAAGGGACCTCCCAGAGAAGGTTTTGTTTCTTGGGTTTACTTCCTCTGGGAGCTCAATGTACACCCACCTATTTTCTATGTAAGGTAATCTGTAAAGGGGAGGAGAGGATCATGGTGATTATGGGGTCTAAGCCCATCACACTACTTTGGCCTTGAATTCCTGCATATGAATGGCCTTGGTGTAGTCCCCTTCCCTCCCTTGGCCAGTTCACTGGTACTGTTGGTCAACTGTGTATGTACCAGTGTTTAACATTAAATGGGTGTTGTGGAATTTGTATCTGATGCTGGTGTTTTGGTATAGTGATCATGAAATCCTGACATTGCTGCAGTGTCATTATTTGATATTGTAGTGCATCTTCTTGTAAAATTCCATGGTGGGTAAGATTATTGGGCACTTAATCTTCCTCCTTTCCTTATGGATCACCCAAATACTTCAAAAAAATAAAACCATAAAAAACATTTAATTGGTAAAGGACCACACCTTGAAGATTCTGAATAGCATTCTCTACCCTATTCTGCAACCTTATTTCATTTTCACATCCAGCATTCATTACTGGTCAAACCATTGTGGCAGGAATTGGAGGGGTTCACTGTCTTTCCAAAGTCAGTCAAGAAGTTATTCTGGGGACATCTTGGTGGAAACATCTACCCCAAAATACAGTGAACGCCTCTTGAATTTGAAAAGTATTGGGGATATATACCCATGCTCTTTGAATTCCTTGTGAGAAGTATTGTTAAGAGGGATTTGAAGATCACTCTGTGTCACAGACCCTCACTGGTTTCTCCAATCAAGGAGTTTCTGCAGTCCAACATATCTCTATTCATAAAGAAGGAATTATGTCAAGGCTATCAGTGTTCTTATTCTGACATTTATGTTGCTACATTCACATGCTTCTGTTAAGACAAATTATCTGAACTATAAAACAAGACTCCGTGATGATGAGAAAACCCACTTGTAGAGAAAAAAATATATATGTAAAAATGGCTGGTATGGGTTGAGAAAATTCTATGTAGAGGAGCGAACAATGTTTTGACCTTCTCAAAGGATTAAAAAGGGAGACAACAACTGTTCAATGAGAGCATCAATTTGATTTATCATAAGCATCTCCAGGAGATGGGTAGAGAGAAGAAACAGTGATTGTATGACCTAAGGAAACACAGAAGTACACATCACAGAACCACAAGATGTTTCTGAATGATCAGACACTTGTCACTGGAAAACTCAGAGTTGGGAATATATAGACTTGTATATGTGAAAAAACAGCTGGTATGGGTTTAGAAAATTCTATGTAAAGGAGCAAACAGCGTTTCGACCTTCTTTGATCATTGTCAGGTTCACAAAGAAAGAAAGAGGTAACTGACTGATAGCTGACCACATGTTTGAAGGGAGTTGTGTTAACTGAGCATAGGAATGTAGAGGGCATGCTTAGATGTTTGATTATATTTATCAATATAGGTATAAAGGTGTTCCTTTGGTTAAGTTTGAGCTTGATTTGTTGTATAAATATGACTTCTTAAGTTTTGTGGTTATGTTTGTTTCTTTATTTAGTATTTGGGTGTTTCTTATTGTTATGTTGTGTTTATTTGATTGTAGTGTTCAAAAATGTGTGAAGATGACATTTTGTGCTCTTTAAATCTGATTTCTATTTTTCTACTTTTTTCTCCAATATAGAAGTTGTGGCAGTTATCACATTTATTTTATAAATAATATTGGTGTGGTGTTTGTCAGTGTGGTTTTTACATAGTATAGACCTCAGTTTTGTGCTTGGTTTTTGAATTCATTTGGTATTAAATGGAATGTCATATATTATTATTGGTTTTTGCCAAATGTTGATTATTTTTCTGCTCATGTCGAGAATATATGGTATGCAGCAGTGTATGGTTTCGTGATTTTTTTTTTTTAAATTGTGTGGCATATTTACTTTTGTCAGTTGATTTTGTTTTTTGTCTTGATGTGTGCGTATAATCTTTTCTTTGATTTGTAGAGGAAAATTGGTGTTGATGAAGTATTGTTTTATTTTGTCTAATTCATCGTTAATTTTATCTGGTGAGCATAGTTTTATGGCATTGTTTATCTGGTTTCTTTGTATGTTGAGTTTTTGTTTTGTTTCATGTGCTGAGTCCCAAGGAATATATAGTCCAGTATGGGTGATTTTTCAGTGGATTCTTGTTTTAAATTGTGTATAGGTTCTTGTAATTTTGAGGTTAAGAAATGATATTTCATTGCTTTCTTCCTGTTCACAGGTGAAGTTAATGTTGGGATGTATAGAGTTAATGTGAGTGAAAAAATTAAGTATGTGTTCTGTAGATTTGAATCCCGCAACCGTGTCGTCTACTTATCTGTACCAGTATAGTGGTGGATGTAATGCTGTATTAATTGCTTGTTTCAATTTGTGTCATAAAAATATTGGCTAGAACTGGTGATACTGGGTTTCCCATGCTTAGGCCATTTGTTTGTATATAGTTTTGGTTGATGAAGTTTGTCTTTATCGTGGTGAATTCTATGAGGGTTGCTAATTGGTTGCTTGGAATGTCTATGGTTTGGTTCGGGTCTCGGATATAGAATTGTGAGGTTATCTTGCAGGATTCAGTGGTTGGAACTTCTGTAAAGAGGGATATAAGTTGATTTAGATTAGACTTGAAATTTAAAGAGTCTTTGATGAATGAGCTGGCTGATGTTACATATTTGGAGAATGCCCATGCTATGTATTTACCAAGATTGTAATTAAACGATTCATATGTGGACATTATTGGTCATAATGGACAAACTGGTTTATGAGGTTTGGGTATGCCGTATATTTGTGGTGTGCATGAGTTGGTTTTACATAGGTAGGAATAATGTGTTTGTGAAATTGTGTTGGCTTTTTTCATTTTTAGTAATAATTTTTTCATTTGGATTTGTGTGTATTGGTATAAATTTGTTCGTGTCTGATAAGATGTTATTCATTTTTTGGATGTATTCATTTGTGTTCATTATGATTATAGCATGATGGCTATGTGGACATTTATCCACTTGTTTCAGAACTTTTTACTTGATGTGATTCTGAGTCCCAGTGAATTTGACTCTTTCCTGTGCTTTTGCACAGAATCTTGAAGTCCATCAGACTGCATGTTGAGTGTCACAATTTTTATTTTCAAGATCAATGCTGTCACTACACTGGCTTTATGTTGATAACTTTCACATCTTGTGTCGATTTGTTGAGGTTTGTTGAGAGGCAGCTTCAGATGGTTTTGGAAAAAGAAGAGGTAAAAACTATTTGTATGCATCTTTGTTGTCAATGAGGTCTCTACACCCTGATTCTGAGTTTTGTCTTTGTTATCTTGTTCTTTCAGTAGTCCCTGAAGCAAAGTTTTTTGTGCTTACTTTTGACAGGAAGCTCACTTTCATTCATCACATCAAGCATCAACATGTTAAGTGTACTGTCTTCTATGCTCAGGATTTATTGTACCCTCATTTGATCCAAACTGGACTTTTGGTCTCTGATCTATCATTCTGCTAGGTTCTTGATCTTAAAAATGCTGGACCATATTCATTATATGAGGCTTTGGCTCTGCATGGCGGCTGTCCACATTTCTCCTGTCCAGAGTTTGCATACCAAGTTCCATAAACATCTCTTCATCTTTTGCCATTTGCACCTGGATTTGTCTTTTTTTTCCTAGATGGTATTTATTTCCTTCTTTTGACATTTTTAGTCAGGTTAAACTGGATGAATTGGTCTGGTATTGGATGACATTGCTTTCCCAAGTGATCAGCCCATTCTACTATGGCTTATTACCATTTCCAGGTGTGATATTTTCTTAAGTCACCTGAACATCTTTTGAACAATCCTTTTATTCCCGTTTACACAGATGGTGTTAATAAGATGATTCTTTAGGCTTTGCCATGGTTTCCTATGGTTTGGTAGGTGCTTGCAGAATTTCCTCTACATTTTCTTTGTTTACTGCCAAGTTGTATGCCATTTTTCTTGCTCTGGCTCATGTAGAATATGCAGTACATTGATTGTAATATTTACAGTGACTGTTTTCACTCTCTACTGGCCCTGTAATTGCTTTATGTCAAATCTCTGTTCTTGTTAATATTTAACAACAGCTGGTCAATTTTTCTGTATATTCCATTGGTGTCCAGTTTTTTTGGTTACCTGGCTGCATTACTATTAATGGGTACAAGTTTGCAGACATTGAAGCTAGGTTTGTCTGTTTTGATGCTGCTACAGCTGTGTTTGTCACATATGTAGACTTTGGTTCTCTGTTGAAGACCTGGGTTTGTGTCACTTGGCAGAAGACTTGAAGTGAGCAGTGTCATGACAAACTTTCTCAGATCAAAAGTTTTGTTGTACTTTGGCTGTATTGTTTGCATAATGATCAGAAGGATGAAGATATCCTGGCTAGGCTATCCTTTGGTTGCAGTTTTTAATGCACTATTTTCTTTTATTGGGAACTGATCCACCAATTGGGTTCAAATTCCTGTTGTACTAAACATGCTCTCCCTCTCAGCTGTGAGGGCATTATAATGTGATGGTCAATACCAGTATCATTGGTAAAAATTGCTGGTGGGTGGTGATGCTGTCCTTCTAGTCTTGCACTGCTTAATTAGGGATAACTAGTACAGATAGTTCTCGTGTAGCTTTGCATGAAATTCAAAAGAAGGCAAACCAAACCTGATCCATCAATGTGTAGGCTTTGTGACACTCAAGTTACAATAGCCCAGCATATACTCTTGGGCCATCATTATGACTGAGCAATGGCACTGTTTTAGACGTGATTTCTCTGGATTTAGTCCTGCTAATGGACTGTCATTCATGATTGTAACGCTGTCCAACTTGATTGTCTTAACTTTTTGTAAGCCATTGGGCTTTTTAATTCTGTTAAAATCTTTTATCTGAATTTCTGGAATTGTTAATTTTGATTTTACTTTATGATTTTAACCATTTAATTGACACAGATAGCCTAGTTGCTTTGTGCCAATAAACACCAAACAACAAACCAATTAATTTTAGTACCACTATCAAATAACTGAGAGCTTGTTTCTACATGCTTTGAGTTCTTAAAGCCATCAATGTTAAGTGACTTAAAACTTTTAATGTGTATATTTTATGGCCTGATCAGTGATCACTATCAGATAAGTGTTACTCAACTTTTTTTTTTTTTTTTTTTTTTTTTGCTCGTGGCCCCTTTTTGAGTTTGATTTATTTCTGTGGTCTCACCCTTTATAGATGCTGTTACTTAGGAAAAAGTTACCTTATTTTTACAATGTTAATATGTTTATAATATAATATTATTTTTAAAATATTGTATTGTTTTCAAATATTTTGTTTATAACATAGTTAACATAAAAGTTCTTTTCTCCATGCTGCTTATCTCTTCAAAATGACACAATGCTGTCCCAGTGTGCAACAAAATGACAAAAGCAATTTCACTTTGATAACCAATAAACTAAGCATTTAAATTTTTTTTCATTTTTTTCAAAAAGTTATCAGAAAAGACTTTCAAATCTCAGATAAAGTTGACAGCTTTTATTACAATGAGAAAAGAGTCATGCAGACTTCCTCGTATGTTCTTCAAAACCATATGTTGTCAGTGAACCATGCAGTGTAGGCAAAAAGCTTCAAGCACAACATTTTTTTTTTTAAATGAGCAGTAAATCCTCTGTATCAACCTACTATTGAAGCAGCAGTATCAGTTGCATAAGCTATTATAATTTCAAAAGGGATATTGTTTTCTTTGAAATAACTTTTCAAAAATTGTCACCTTTGGTGTCTGTTGTAAGTTTTTGAGAAAAAAAAAAGCATTTTGTCTTTGAGCCAATTATTATTCTTAAACCTAATATATGTCATCATTCGGGTTTTGTTATCCCATAAACAGGCTTTATCAATTTGTAGAGCAAACATTTTAACTTTTAATTGTGCAATGAATTGTTTTTCAACATTTCATTGATATGCTTTGATACTGATGAATTGCTCAAAGGGATGACCTGAGTAATTTCATCTGCTCTTTGATTTATGACAGTTGAAATTACGACAGACACTGCTGGCAAAATCAAAGATTCACCTATATTATGTGGCTTGCCAGCTTTTGCTATTAATTTGGAAATTTTGTAGGATACAAGTAAATGTTTGTCTACTGTAGCTGCTCTTTCATTCTACATCTGTTTTACCATTATCCTTGTTTGAAATTTATCATGCAATTTTTTGAAGTAATCTAATGGTTTGTATTTCTTGTCCTTATGTGCTGTCTTAAAGTGCTTCTGCATCTTACATGACTGCACACTTTCATTTGAAAGTATAATCATACATAATAAATACAGTGGTATCCAGTTGTGGTGATGGAATATTGCTGACATTTCGTATTTGCCTCACTATCCATGGGTAATCTTTTATCACATAAATAATGATGATAATAAATTTATAAATAAATTAAGAAATATATATCAGCACAATTATGAGTACAGAGATGAGTTCATTTAGCAAAATTTCATAAGTTCACATTCCAAAATTCCTATTTACTATATTTTACTGAATATAAGCCATACTTGAATGTAAACCCCACAGTTAAAATTTGATATGCTTATTGAAAACTCCCTCTCACACAAATATAAGCCCCACTCTACTGTTTGTTATTTGTAACCATTGTTGATTGTTGACAATATACATAAGTAAGTTTTTCATTTGTCATGCTGTAATACCACAAGGTTTTCAAATAAATAAGGTGTTTCTTGTTGTTGTTTTTTTTTTTACTATGTATTGATTGTATTTAGTACTTTGAGCTATTTGTTTTAATTGCAGAAGTGGTAGAACCAAGGAAGACATTATTAAAATGAGTTGATGACCCTTTTGCAGAACATAATACAAGAAGTTTTTAATGTGTATGTTATATATGTTAACAATTTTGTCACAAAAGCCATGAAATCAATGACAGAGAAGGAATATGCTATAAAAAAAAAAATTGTGAACCCCTGGTTGTGTGCCTGCATAAATATCTTGATCTCTAACAAGGAACATTCAATAAATTTTGAAGATAATGTTACATATAAAACTGAACATCAAGAAAAACCATTGGAAGAAAGAATTGTGCCTTTTTTCCACCCAAGAAAAGGATAATGACAAGATTTTGTTGCATAATCCTTTATGCATTTGCAGCATCAAGGGAAAATGTGTATGATGCAGCTAAAAAATCATGAGCCAATGTATAGTATTTGTTCTTCACACATTTTCTTTGTGTTTCTTTCTTTTCAATAAAGTATTTTATTTTGAAATATTTTACTTATTTCTCATATATCTTACAGATATGTTTAAGAATAGTGTCAGTCCCAAAGAACCTTGTAAATCCAGAGTTCACATCTTTTGGGGGAAAAAAATTCAAAAGTAGCAGAACCAGGGACTTCCCTTTTTAGTTAATGTGACAAAAAAACCATCATGCAGAAAAAATGCCTTGCTTTTTTTACAAAAGACGTATTTTAAATGAAGAAATTAATATGGTATTTACCATAAGGATGAATTACACTTTCTTACACAAATATCACCCCTGACTTTCAGATTGCATTGATTTTCTTTCTACTGCACAACACAAGTATTCTCTCCCTTTTGAACACAATTGGAGAAGTCATTGCTATATGTATGTCATTTTTCAGAAACACTTTTCTCATTCTTAAACCTTGCTTAGGTTTAGAGAGGAAACAAGAACTTGATGCAACAATCACGATCTAATGCATGTAAACATTTTGATATTGTTGAAATGCTGAGTTCACCAATTACATCTTCAATATGTTGCAAGAGATATTGATTTCTTCAAATATAATTTGTTATTTATAAAGAAAAGTTTTTAGGAAGAAATGTTTAGGGAATTCTTAAATTAAATCTTAAGTTATGAATTAACAAACAGGTATATGAATTTTGAAATTTTAGTTCTCAAAGTCTTGAAATTTCAATATAAACATTCCCCATAAAGTAATTAGCTCAGTTATTTGAATAATATTTGTTGTTATTTTGAATTTTTTTGTCTCATGAAACCCAAGAAATCCTAGAAATCTGTGTATGGATACTGGAAAAATATTGAATTTTATTTTGTAAAATTTATATGAAAACTGTGGAAAATTATTAAATATTGAAAATGATAAAATCAGCAGTTCAAACATATAAAATAGAATTAACATTCAATTTCACCTATGTTTTATTTATTTTAGCTTACAAACAATAATATTTTTAAATTCAGAATTTTTTGAAGTAAATCATTATTGGAAACAAAAAGTTTGTTTAGTGTCCACCAAAGCTGAGAATGTTATATGGTAGTTAAATTTTTTTTTCTTGTTTAAGTAATGTGTTATTCAGTTTTATGAATCAATGAAATGTCAATTAAAATGAAGTTAAAGAAATTTTCAAGTTTTGAGTATAATATTAAATCATGAAATTATGTTGTAAAATATCAAGTGTCAATTAATTTCATCCCATATTTTTCTTGAAACTGAATAGAAGCATTTTCTAGCATACATTTCTATTTGTTTTAGAATAACTCAGTGATGCTTCAATACTTGAATGAGGCTGTAGCTGGGATGGCATTTATAGATTCCAGGACTCGAAACACCAAATGGTAAGATTTTAGATCTCCTTGTATGATGCATACTTCTGATAAAACATTACACTTAAAGAGTTTTATTAAGATTTTCTAAAATTATTAGGTGTGGTCTGTCATTTGTTTTGTGAAAAATTTTTTAATATAACCACAAACATTGAAAAAGTTTCCAGCTTTAAACATTATTTACTGTCAGAAGGTTTAACATGCATAATTTTACTGAATGATTCGCACGAGTAACACCAATCATAAAATAGTTAAAACTCGTTGTTGTGACTAACCTTCAGTATTATAAGTTGTGTAGTTTTATCAAATTATTTTGACTTCACAAAGTAAATGAAATAGAGTTACAGCTTATTAGCCTAATGTTTGTAATTTTATCTGATTATTGAGGTTTTGTGAAACCAGTTTAACTTTGTATGCATGGCTTCAAGTCAAAATGCACATCTGGACTTTGTTACATTTTATATTCAAAAGTTAATTTTACTATTTTATATATATATCACTGAACTTGGAATCAAAAAACAGTTAAATAGTATACTCTTTTAAAAAAGAAACACAAAAGGGATATTTTTGTTAGTTTAAAGAGAAATATATGTAATAATGTTATAAGCTCAGAGTATGTGATGTTACACGTGTTAAGGCACTGATTGTCAGACCAAAATGACAATAAAAGTTGTGCACTTTGAAAACTGAGGAAAACATCGGACGTGATTCGTCATCTCATTGCTTTCATGGGCAGGAGATGCTAAGCAGTTATTTATGCTCACGGGGGCATACTCGTAATTGACGTTGAGTTATGTTAAACTTCAGTTGGTGAGCATGGACTTTGCCTTTGCAGACTTTGGATGTTTAGTAGTGAATGTGCAAAGTACACACAGAACTACTCGGAATAAACTTGTTAACAATGTTTCTCAAATTTTGCCTTTTGCATTTCTTTTTTTGATGAGTATATTATAAATAAGTATTATATAAGATTTAATTTCTTAATTCAAAATGAGATAATACAAAATATATCTTATTATTTATTCTTTTTATGTCACATGACTCAAATGTGTCCATGCTCTGTGTTGTTCAGTTTACATCTTATTTCTGGAAGACAATTTCATTAGTTCTTAACCATTAAAAACTCAATCTTCATATATTGACAAACTAGCAAATAAAATAAGAATATTCCACTTTAATTTGCTGAGATGTATATCTATCTACATATTTAAATATAGAAAACATAGTAGATAAAAGTTTTCCATCTCTTTATTTTTTGAAACTATTGATTTACTCATACTTGCCTGTCATATGTATGTGTTTATAAACAATAAAAAGAATGCATCCTTAAGCCTGCAAATATGAAAATTATCTATACAGATTTTAGAAATGAAAGCCATAGTTTGCTAGAAAATGTTAGTCTGTTCACTAAAACCACTGCTATGAACAGAAATTAATTATTCTTAACCTTGTTTATCTTAGAAGGCTGAACAATTAAAGTAGTTCTGTAATTTCTTATTCGAGTGAATGGTAATGTTGTACATCTAAAATGCACATTTAAAATTCACACTGATTAATTTTTTTTCAATTTGAAAGAATTGAGGATAAGCACCATGATTAGGGACCACATCTCCTAAGTATAAGTGGATTTTACAACATTATAAGTTCTAGAAATCATTGTTTATTAGGTATGGTTTTTATTTATTGTTATATGCTTTAACAAAAATCACTTTGAGCATTTATCCATAAGTGGTAATATTTAACATATGACAATCAAAATCATTGTTTTTGACAAATCACAGGTCCATTAGTTGCAGCTTTGTACTTTGTGGGCTAATTTATTGTATAATTATAAATTTGGATTCTGAACAATTGCATCAAATTTTTTTTTTCCCTCTGCTATTTGGCCTTCTGTGGTTGGCACAAATTAGTTACTCTGTATTAAGCTATAATGTAAATTTCCCTCAAAGCTTATTGTTTACTGAGATGTAACTAAAAGCCTTGCATGTTTTTGTCTTTCAGAGCTGAAACAGCATAATAGCTCACAACATGATTAATTGCTTTATTGTCAGGTAGCATTACTGTTCCTTTGGCAAAATAAAAACAACTGAAATCATGTTTAATAAAGAAGAAAAAGTTTAAGCTGTGAATATAAGTACTTTGTAACATCATAATCAATACTAAAAAGGAAAGAGCTATATTGTTCAGTTAATTAACATGTTTCTCAACCTTTCTTTCCATTCTACTTTAATGTTGTTTCTGAAAAATCTAGAATTAGTTTGTGAGATAGCAAATTTTGTTTTTTTTTGTGATTATGGTTGTGTTTTTTGTTCATTTATTATTTCCTTCTGGTTAATCATATAGATTTTGAGTAAATATCTGTGTATGATGGAACTAACACCAGCCTGCCATGTTGAAGAGTGTATAAATTTATGATTGCATGAGTTCATATTCTTGAGATCTTCTCTGTAAATAAATTCCCTACCAAAAGCCTCATTAAGATAGAGAGAGAGAGAGAGTGAGTCATGAGAGATTTTAATGAATTATTATTGTTTATCACTTAATATTGTTAATTATATTGAAAGGTATTTTTTTGGAAAACTGTATTTGTTGTATGTTTTTTTTTATTATTTCATTATGATTCCATTATTTGAAATATTTATTATTAATAATTATGATAAATTGCTTATTAATATGGATGTGGATTTCTGATCATGAGCTTGTTTATTGACTGTGTTTTGGTATGTGTTGAATTTATTTTGAAGTGTTATTGTGTATAAATTGTTTTGTTTTTGTTTAACTTTAATTGTAGCAATATGTTCATTTTAGATCATTATGAAGTATAATATTCATGTAGAGAAACCTAAAGATAAAATACACAGTGTTACTAAAAGAAAAACTCTTAATATTCATTTGGTAAGTTCTAGAGATTATGTAACTGAAATATGAAAACTTAAAAATAAAAATGAGTTTTCATTCCTGTCATGAAACTCACCTTTTATGCAGTCTGGCTTAATAAATATTCAGATGAATCTTTAGAAGAAGTACTTTATTTAAAAAGTATGATTTTGTATGACATACTTTGCACACAAATAGTTAAAACTTCTGCAGTGAAAAAGAATATGTTTAGCATCTTATACCAAGTATTTTAAGGTACATTTCTGTATACCACTTCTCCCATGAACATAGACAACAACATTATACACAGATTCTTGATCCATGCTCTTTTTACCTTTATTTTTTTTTATCCTCATCAAGTGATAACCATGATTGTTCACCATTCACTAATTTTTAGTCTTTCTTTTTGTGCTTTTACTCAGTTTGCTGTTTTATGTTGTTTTTATTTTTATACATTTTTCCTCAAGTTTTCCTTTCTCTTTTTGTTATTTATCACTGCAATCACTTTCTGATGGTTCATAGAGCAAAGTTAATTCATATTAAAATGTTAATAAGAGTAATAATAACAGCAACAAAGTGGTATAAAACGAATAATAATGTTATTAATCATTACCCTAATTACGATTTGTAAATGACTTAAACTTTTGAGTGAAGAGCTTTAAAATTAAAGTGAGTGCTTTCATTCTTATCATGACACTTACCTTTTATGCAGATTGACTCAGTGGATAATAATGAATTTGAAAACAACTCTTAAAACCATAACTTCAACAAAAGGCCTTTGGTTAACAGGGCTGTTGGTCTGCAACTGAGCTATTCAAAAGTATAGTACTTCTTCACCGCTCAGTTTTGGCTTATGATTATAATCATCATATTACAGTATGATAGGTACAAAGACCTAGTCATAAGAAGTCTATCCAAATTTACATTTATGTTTGAATTCCAAAGGACAATATTTAACATTAAAATTTAAGCGATAAACAACAGTGGGACTTGAACCTAGGAACTGTGACTAACAGTATTAGTACTCTATTAATGAATTATCCAAGCTTTTAGTCACAAGATGAATTGTACTCTTGGCTAGCTTAGTATTAGAACGCTTGTGCTTTTAGTCATAGGTCCTGAGTTCAAGCCCTATTTATGATGTAGTTTTTGACTTAAAATTTAATGTTATCTGAATTGAATAAAATATCAGAAATACACTTCACATGTTCAGTATAATTCACACCACAACAGTTGGTTATTGCAAATGATATAAATTGGACCTGTACCTGTATTTGGTATTAGTCACCCTGTTGAACTCTGGTATTGGGTGAAAGATGCTGTCAGCATTCAGTATACATTTGACTTATTGTTACATATTCTTCTTTGCTCATAAGTTTTTAAAATTACTAATGTTTTTTTCTCCATTTGAAGCAGTTGCTTAATCCACATCAGGTACAAAAAGATTATGTTGCTGGTTTATCCTTTCTTCAAAATGGCAGTAAAATTAAAGTAAAATAATTAATTTATTTTAAAATGTAGAAATAAAATAAATAAACAGATATCTGTTATTTATCTTTACCATAATTATAATTTTTAAGTTATTTAAAATTGATAACAATTGCATTTCACTTATTTAATCTAGTTCACACTACAACAGTTATTGTTCATGCAGTTATTGGTATAAATAGCACCTTGACCACTGTTGTTTCTGTTGTATTCCATCCTACTTTATGAGCCCTTGTATTCAGTTAAAAGTCTCAGTGGCATTGGATATTTCAAATACAATGAAAAAAACAGATTTTTTTTTCAACTTTGATAAAAGTATGTTGTAGGATAGTGAAGATATTTTTCATTTGATATTTTAAGTGAAATACTGGGAAAAACCTTTTTCTGCATGTAAATATAAACTTAAGTGCAAGTTGACGTTTTCAGGTCCTATGAATTCCTGGTTGTTACATATTCTGGACATTTGCAGTGTTACTTGGTAAGGTAAGTGTTTGAAGCATAGTCATAATTAATTAATACAATAAAAGATGTTACAGTTACATAATTAGGCTGGTAACAGTATTATTTCAACTATAAAATAAATTCATTTATGAATGCACAAAATTGAAAAGACAATATAGAATTTTTTAAATCTTCTTTACTAGATAATTTATAAGAGTAAAACCTTATTGATAGTTAATTCATATACCTGTTAATCAAGCAGTAGATTGTAAAATATTAATGTGCAATTCATTTTAAACATTGACTTATTGTGTAACTCACCAATGGATGAGTATAGTCATTTAGTAACTAGCTAGTAAATCTTTAAAGGGACTATAAGGTTGTGAAAAATGTAATATATACTGAGCTGTTAAATGTTTCTTTATCAGTTGATTCATCTTCAAATCAATAAAATCATTTTGTGGTATTCTCAGGAAACTAGACCCAACAGCTTAGTTAGAAAGACTACATAAGGAAGAGGCTCTGAAGCTATGTACACGTAGTACGATTGAATCAAACATGGCTTATAAGAAGAGATTAAGCATGCTATTTACTTTTTAAATGAAAAATCTTTGTTGCTTATTAAAAAAAAATAGTAGTAAAGAGAATGCTTCTTTATAAACACAAGATGAATTCTGACAACTTTAATAAACAAGCACCATGGTAAATTTGGATATGAAGTAACTTTATTTGGGACATGCTAAGGTACCCATTTTATATCTTGGGGCATAAAGATTGAACATAAGGCTTGAATTATTAAATGAAATCAAGAAATTATTCGCATGCATAATTTACTTCATGTGTGGTTTACTTTAGAACTATTTAACTTTCACACCTACTTTATTCATGTTACAGAAATGGTGTTACAGTTACTGTATTTTACTTTTCTTTATTGTTTTTACTAATCATTCCATACAGTCTCAGTGTTTCTTGACACCATGAGTACTTCTTGATAGACCACATTAGAATTAGAAGTTCTCCCGTTTTCCTAGTCCAAAATAAGGTGATATCTTGGTGATCCTACACTTGAACATCCAACATGGAGTTGGTCATGTGAAAGCAAAGGGGTTTTCACATGTAGCCTTTAACTTTAGAGGTTTGACCTTATGCTTTGGATGTTATTCTTCCTTACAGAAATGCTAATGTATAATATCTTTAATGAAATAATTAAAAATTAAAACCAAAAACATTTTAGGAGTAAAAATTGGTTCAAGACTATGGAGTCATTAACTAAACAAATATATTTTTGCTGTAGACAGGGCCTAGAGTGTAGGGGACTAAGTGGTAACTGCCCTTTGATATGACACTTGATTCAATGTATCATTGCACTAGAATTGGTTGAGATTGGTTCAAAGACCACATAGTAATTCATGGTCAAACAAATTTTTTTTTTTTTTTTTACTTTTTTATGTATAGATTATGTTCAATCTTAAGTCAATTAGAACTTTTCAGAATGCTGTGGTGTCTGTCATATTGGAAGTGCCATTAATTGAAGATAGATATTGGAGTATAAAACTTGTCTTATTTTGCACATGACCAGTATGCTGAAATGGCTGCTGAGAAGCACTCAATAAATTATCCAGTTAGTAGACCATGTGCCAGCTTAGACATATTATTGGACTTTCATTTTTCTGCAAAGTGGAAGACATTTAATCTCTTAACCTGTCTGTATAAACTTTGTGCAAATTCTGTACACATATGATGGTTAAATAAGTACAGATATGTATATTGAGATTTTCTAAAGTTTATCTGAATGAATGTATGTTCAATTTTTAAGTTATGAAAGAGTTTGAGCTGTGATACTTGCCAAGGCTCAATTAGGTTGTAAACACACAGTTTAAACATTTGTATTTTAAGGTATTTTTCCATAAGTTAGTAAAAAAAATATTTTGTGTTTATCTTTTAGATTTGTTAAGTCATTGTCAGCATATTATAGAAGACTTAATATAATGGTTCGTAAGCTTTCTTCTCAGTTTTAAAATTGGAATTGCTGCTGAACTTTGTAATATTTTCTACAAGTATATGTTGGTTAATATGTCAAATTGAGATAAAAATTAGCATGTATTAATACCTATTTGTCATTATCCCTTTATAGTGTTGATCATACCCAAGTGAAAAAGTGCTGTGAAGCTTAGTACACATTAGTAAAAGCTGCAAATCATCAGAGAATGTGAGGCAATGTACTATGCCTTTGTTCTAACTTAAAAGTATGACATGGATGCAATTCTTCTGTCTTTTATTGTATGAAGGCACAATCCTTTTATATTTCTCACTGTTTTTTTTTAGTCAAGATACTGTTTGTTTGTACAATATTCATAAATCTAATCCATCCCTGTTCCAACATCCAGTTATTTAGAACAACAAAGAATACAGCTAGTATAGTATAGTATAAGCCTTGTAAACACATGTATGAGTCTTTTCCTTGCAGTTGATAATATTTTTATTTTATGAAGTATGTGTATTGTTTGACTATCTTGTTTTTCTTGACCTTGAAACTGATATGTTGGCTACAGTATTACCTGAGAGTATCATGGACTAGGCTATTAAGTGATATTTTATGTAATTTTTTTCCATAATAATAGCCCAACAGATGGTTACCAGACAAGTCACAAGTTTTCCTTTCATAAAACATTTTCTCGAGGAATTTCGGCAATTACACATCATCCACACCATGACTTGCTGTTTGTTGGTGGTACTTACACAGGTGTATCATTGCTGAAGAAAGAAGCTCGATGTTGGGAATATGGTATAGTTGCTTGGAGACTTCTGTCTGACTTTCCTCATTACAAGATGGTTACTTCTTTAGAGGATGAAATGGTACTTTTGCTCCTAATGATAAATTTTAAAAATTTAAACATTCAGGTTATATAAAATGAAATTTTTGGAAAATAAAATATGCATAAAGTGTAGTTTGTTTATTGAACATAAATATATCTGTATTTTTACTGAACAAAGTAAGGATTGGTATGGGTACCAAACAAAAAAAGTATCTTTATATGCACTAAACAAGACAAGCTCTTGTGTGGTTACTGAACAAAAAAATATTTGTATGTATTTAACCCTCTCACTATGAGAAATATTTTCTGTACACATCACAAGCTTTTAGTGATTTGCATTTAAAATTTAACAGCACTTTGTTACCATAATATACAAATAAATTTCACATGCAGCTAATATTCCCATTTTTGATATCATGTACATTTTACATTCCTAATTTTATAAGATGATATTGAATATAATCTTCATTTTTTCCCAGTTTGAGAATTGTGACATTTGTCTCTAAGTATCCCTTCTTTCAGATTCAGGCAGAATGTAATCTTATTTAGTTACAGAGTCATAGGTTATAAACAATACTCCTCTTGCCACACCCACCTGTCTCATTCTGTTTTTCTTAAATTGTCAGTAGTTCCTCTTATATTTTATTTTATATTTTTCAAAACATACTACCATCCACTGACACTATAGCAATTTTTCAGTCTTCATGGTTTCCAATTTTTGCCTGCCTAAGCATTGAAAATGTTTGCTCCAGTTTTTTAAATCCTACTTGAATGCTTTAGGTAAATTCTGATTTGCAAATTTCTCTGCCATCTTCAGTGCACCCTCTGTCTATTTACTGTTTTTAAGCACCTCATCTTGATAATGTAATTAATTTTTCTCAGTAAAGCATTCTGCATAGGTTTCTATCAATAGGAGTGTTGTGATTATTTACTGTTTACACTGTGAACTTGAATGAGGTTGGCATTTCTTCAATCATCTTTCTATATATATTTATACATTATTTAACCAAAGAAAAAGTAAAAATATATTGATTGATATGGATTCCTGAGTTAATGTTTCTTGTCAACAAGGTATCTTCTCTTCCACCTCTATCTACTAGAGGTAAAAAACCAGGAGAATGGGTATTTTTACTGAAGGTTGTTTGTGACATGATCTATTGCAATATGGAGACATGTGGGCTAAGGGTGATTGTCTGGGAGGTTTGCAAGTGGCTTTTGCAAATGACCTGGAAATGAGTGGTGAGAATTTAAGTTTTCTTGGTTCCTTCTACTTGGTCAGCCTCAATAGAGAATCACTTTGATCAGCCATTTCCTTTTCTTCAGTTGATTACTTGAATTTCTGAGGTTTTGGAAATGTCTCCTATTGCATTTGACAATTCTTGTTAGCAGAAAAGATGACAAGTAAGTACTTGGTTTTTCCTTTTTCTCCTGATATTGCTTTTTATGCTGGGAGATTTGTCACTCAGTTAAGCAGCAGGATAGCTTTGCCTTGTACTGCATGTTTATTGGATCAGCATACTTTGATTTATCATTACAAGAAGGAGGCTTATTTAGATTATCAATGGATGGACCACCTTTTTAGTCCTTTGAGTAAGATTAGGAATGATGAATTTAATTGTAAATCACTTGTCTCAGCCCAGCTTCTTCTGATGGAATGGATGCTGTGTTATAAGGTGTTTCAATGGATTTTCTCTCAGTATGGGTCCCCAATGGTCGATGCCTTTGTGGTTCCTGAAATTCTAAACTTCAATTGTTTTTGTGTCCAGTACTTCATTTTCAAGCATTGGCAGTAGATGTATTTACTCAGAACTGGACAGGTTTACATATGTATGCCTTTCCCCTCAGTTTGGCTATTGCCTTGGGTTCTGACTATGATTTGTTCTACTCCTGCCTCAAACTCTTGGTTTCACCTTATTGGACAGGTCAAGCAGCATGATTTCTCTGTAAGTCTCTGAGAAAACCTCAATCAGGTGTTCTTCACTCATATCATGGAAAACTGAATCTTCCTGCTGGGAAGTATGTGATCCTTTTTCCAACATAATGATTTAACTTCTAAGGTTTCTTTGATCTTAACTAACTCTCTCCCTGAACCACCCATAATC
The DNA here is from genome assembly GCA_011833715.1 of Carcinoscorpius rotundicauda. Lineage (NCBI taxonomy): Eukaryota > Metazoa > Arthropoda > Merostomata > Xiphosura > Limulidae > Carcinoscorpius > Carcinoscorpius rotundicauda. The sequence goes on from CM022392.1 coordinate 125,646,432, forward strand.
ATTTATCAGTGGAGATGAAATAATTATCGTCAGTAGTGTATTAAAAGGAATTTAAACCCTCTTCATCCTAAAGTATCTGTCTTATCCCATTCTCTAACATGGGTAATTGTATAAGGGTCGTGCTTTATTTATGGTGGCTTTTATATAAGGCATCATTATCCACTAGTGTTAAGTATTTTAAATATTGGAACGTTTTTTTTTTAAATCCCCATTTTTATCAGATCGACTATAATCATCTTGTGTTCTTTTTCTCAAATGATCCTTTCAATTACCATATTTGCATTTTACAGTTGTTTAATATGCATTGTCTCATCCTCCTTTTGAGCCTTAAGTTTCATGTTCTTTATTTCACATTTCTCTTAAGTTGTGTTTTTTGTTGTTTATCTGCAGACATCGTTAGTTGGTGTTGCTTGCAGTCCATGTGCACAGGACTCTTTATCATTCCACATTTGTCCTACTTTACCCCAATAAGTCTTTTTGTTCCAAGACTTGGCTGTCAAGGAAGGAAAAAGATCCTTTTTATTAATCTATTTGCCAATCATTTCTCGCCTTTCTGAAGTGTTATACGGTTAGTATTAACTCATTTTGAGGAACTAGAAACCAATTGTTCATTCATTGAGATTCCTCTATTTTTTGTAACTTCTATTACTTTCACAAGGTGGCTTTGCAAATTGATTTGAAAAGCTTATAATGATTTATTATTACAGGAGAGGAATTGTTTGCATGTCACATCTCACCAGATTCATCACGTATACATATACCATTAGCTGTCAGTTTGAACTTCCCTCTAAAAGACATTGTGCATGGTGGTTCATGGACCACTACTAATAATTTCCTGTCTCATTACATACATAATCTGGTAGTTTCCTCCTCTGAGGGTTAAGTGAGATAAAACTAACCTTTCGAAGTTAGCATTCCTGCCCCCAGTATGGTTGATGCTCTAATTAACACACCTAGCCACCAACATGAAATATAGATACCAGAACCCATTAATTCCACACTGGCCCCTTCACCATTTCAGTGTGGTATTTTAGCTATAGTGTCAATGGATGGTAAGTATGTTTTTGAAGTTAACATTTTCCTGAACTGAAGATGTAAAGCCAAGAAAAATGTATTATATTTTGTTGTTTGCATTTCATGGAGTTCCCTATTTTGCATCATATTCAAACTTTATTCCCACCAGGATTATTGGTGAGTTTAAAAATGGCATTATTGCTATTGCTAAAGCCAATTAACTCATCCTGTGTATACATTGCTGTTACATTCCAAAATTAATTTAATCACTTTACTACAAATATATTTCAATTAACTTATTATCAAATACAATATAATCTAAAGTTTTATATTATCTAAGTTTTATTCCATTATTTCAAAAATAATCATCTAAATTAGTAATTAAAACTGCAGTTTTTGCTGTCACATGATACGCTTACAGTTACAGTTCTTAACTTTAATAAGAGCTCATGTGCAGGAAACTGTAAGTACATAATACAGACTGTCAGCAAAAGTGGTCAAAGTATTGGTTCCTGCTGTCTCTCATTAGCTGAAGGAAACTCCCAAGAATTTCTCCCTGTTTGAAATAGCATTTGAATATTTTTGAGTTTAAGGTTAGCCATACTAACTTGCAAAGTCAAAGCTGTAATGCTAGGTAGCAAATTAAAGATGAATGGCATGATTATAACCAATACAAAGAGCAGATTTCACATAATCCTGTAATAGTGTGTGGATCTGTAGCATGAGATACAAAAGAAGCTTTGTCTATTCTCTCAAGGGCTACATATTTATTGGCAATTGTTTCTTGACTAACAGGTATTAGTTTGGTAGACACTTAGATTGCATATAGATTTTATGTTTATGGCAAAATAATTATGTATTACATGTTTTAAAATGCATATTTGAAAGATTTGTTATTTTTATACTTTTAATTTGTGGTAACTTGTGACAATGCCTAAGCAAAATGGTGTTAGTAGTGAAGGTATTTATGCATGAACTTCACACTGTTATAATGGTAAAGCATCACAGGGACATGCTGGCATACTAGCATCAGGAATGAAAGAATTGAGAAAAAAAAGTGAAAATAAACCACTGTTAAAAACTGAAGGTGTGAACTTGTCCATGTTAAAATAAACAAATCTTGAAACACTTCTACAGATAATCAGAGTGTGTATACTTATTTCTGCTACTTAATTTCAAATGTTTAATTGCACTGTACATTGATGATAATATTAGTTAGTGATATAACAGAGAAAATGAAAGATAAAATACATAAAGTTACCTTAAACTTTTGATATTCATTTAGGAGGTTCCAGGGATTATGCAACTTTAAATATGAAAACTGTAGGATAGGAAATAATATTTTATGCTCAAAAAGAAAAATCACACTGCTGAACTATTCAGAGTTCAAGTGCAAATAATGAGATTGAGTAATGAACGTTTTTATTATAATTGGTAGAAAAAAGTCAAAATTAAATAACTTGTTTTTCCAAATCTAGGTACTTATAGGCTTTTCTATGTCATATTTAAAAGAATTTCATCCACTAAGTTCATTTCTCTAAAGAACGTTCATGAGAGTTACATACCTCCTTACAATGTAAATAGATCGTTGTCATGGGTTAAGTCCACCACCTCAAAGTTTCCCTGGCTGCCTGATCCCATTGTCATTTTGAGTATGTATCACAGTTTGTGCTGCTGTGAGAACAACTCTCTCGTACAGTTATTTCAGTGTCTTCATTAAGTATCCAAAATAAATAATGTTTCACAAGTACACATTCACATTGGCTAATGACAAACTTATGGGTGTCTTGCACAATATTAAACAAATATTTGGCTAAGCTTTCTCAAGAGCTCAGTTGCCACTTTAAAATAAATACTTGCTACAACTAATTTTTTTTTTTTTTTTTTTATGAACTAAGTTATGGGCTTGCAGACATGTTGCAAAGTATTAGTTATGAAATGCTAACAAAGGGTGACCATTGAACACACCTGTGAAGAACAATTCTCTTTGTATTAAACATGGTCTGCATGTCAGAGAGAAGTGAGAGGATTCACACGTTAGATGATAATAAGTTTATGGATGTGAAAGTATCCACAAAGTACTAACAATGTCGCAGTGATTGTCATATGGTCAAGATGTTTGTACAAGATAGAATAGACAAGAGGAGAAATTGTATACAAGGGTAACCTTTTTCATAAATTTTTACATCATTTGACATCCAGTCCAGGATCACTGGGCATCAATCATTAAAAGAAGCAAGTCTATTGTAATTGCTTGATCAATCACCTGATGATCTACTGATGTAAATTTGAATGGATTATACAGGGTGTTCGAAAAGTCACTGTGCAGTTTCGTAATAATATTTTATTATATTTCAAGCCAGCAACTGATAGCAGTGTTTAGAAACAAAATAAGGATCCAAGCCTGTATTGATGCCAATGGGGCTTGCTTTCAACGTTGTTTACAATTGTCATTTATATTTACCTCCTGTATTGTACATTGAAACATGTCTGTTAATAAATATATAAGTGCACAGTGACTTTTTGAATACCTTGTATAACAACACCAACCAAAAATTGATATCTCTGGACCATAAGTAGGTGGTTGTTCCTGACATCAGAATGTTTCAGCCTCGATGTTGCTCCCAAGGGATCTAGGTCTTTCAGTTGTTTCAGTTCTTCAGTTAAGTTTCATTAATACAATATAAGCCTTCATATCTTCATATTTATAAATATTAATAAAGTTCATATTTCATGTTTAGAATGAGACTCGGTCATTTATTTTTTGCTTTACTTGTAAGTTTCTTTGAAATAGTTGAATTGTGTACTTACTTCAAGATACAAATCCTGGGTTTTTAAATTCATCAGTTGTAATTAGTGTCTTATTGCCCTAAATGATGCTTTTATCCTCACAATAGAGCAACCTGTCACATTCAATATCTGGCTGTCTTCCACCTGTTGCTATTTTGAGCTCCATAGTATCTGTCACTGGGTGGGTTCTACTTTTCTTCTTCACAGGGACCTTTCTCACATGTATTGATTTTGCTCAATGGCAAGTATTGTCAGATCAGGTATACTTACTTAAACCTGTACTGTAACATTATTCAGTTCAATTAATGTTTGCAGTTGAGGTGGACTGTCCTGCAAGATCACTGTAGATTTTTCCTTGCAGTCTTTTGTGATATAAATATGTATACCCTGAACAGTACACTCATGGGAGAACATGAGTTAAATAGAAGGGGGTTGCTGCCTATCCCTGCTGCTCCCTTGTTTGGTTGTATTACGAACAGTTTGTTTTTCAAAATAAGGTTTTGCAGTCACCTGTTGCACTCTCCAGTTCTGCATCCGTCTGAATTTTACAATGCATACTTTCCGTTCTTTCAGTAGGGAACAGGAGTCCTTACCATTTACAAGATCCTAACTGCTGGAGTTGTTGTCCATGGAGGTTTTCTGCTGAGAGTGTCGTCAGTTCCACTCAGTTGAGAATAGAGTGGTTGTGTTCTACTGGTGTAGATGGTGCATAAATACTCTTCCTACTACAGACCTGATGTACTATTCCAGATGCCACCTGGTTATGGACTGAATGATTTCTTCCACAGTGCAGTTCACCTTTCTGCCAACCCTTTTTATCAGTATTGTGCAGATGTCTGTTCCAAGAAGATACTAGCAATGTTTGAAGTTGGACCAGTCATGTAGTTCCTCACACGTGAGTGACTCAATTACCCTCTTTCTACTGTGGTCTTGGAGAATTCATTTCCAGTGCTGGACTGGAATTGAACTTTGACATTGCTCTACATCTTTATACTGTTGTCGAGATGTTGATTCTTCCTATGATTCCATCCTTATTGAAACACATCAGTTTCACAAAATACAAAGATAAAGATAGTCACTAAACTGTGAGAGAAAGGCATGACTCATGGTTTGCATAACATGAACAGTTCATTCATAAAATTAAATGAAAATAAAATCTCGATAAACTATCATGGTTATACGTATTTTTTGCCCTTGTTTTTCATGTAATAACTTATCTTTATGATGACTACTTTCACTCTAAAAAAAAAGAAAAAAAAAAGTCTGTAATGCTCTTTAGTAACTTATACATTAGTGTCAATGCATTTAACAATTTAATGTAGAAAATTGTGTAGCCTACCTGTTACTCATTTGATTCCTTCTCTTAAACAATAACTGTTTCATATAGATTATTTCTATCCTCCTCTTATCAGACTTGTTATCTTTGAGTGATATCTGGTTATATAAGGCCAGTGCAGTTCATTCAGGTATCAAATCATTGTGAAAAGAATCCCCTGGTGTGAAAGATTACAATGCCAAAATCTGGAGTTAAAGTTTTATTATCCATACCAGCCATCTTGAGAATACATTTTTGAGTTAATATTTCAATTACATGTACATTGTGTATTTTACAAGGGTTATGTTAATAAACTTGCAAGTTTTAGAAGTTCTTTTTATTACTTATGTCTGGTATTTATTTATTTGTACTACATAAAAAAGATTTGCTTTGTATTTTACAATGTGTTGGGTTTGGTTTACTTTTCTTTTACACAGAGATAGTTTGAATTTCTACAATATTAATTTATACATATAATTATATATGATTAATTATTTTTTTCAATTTTACAATAGGCACTGAATAAGCTTGGTTTTCTTCAAAACTTTTCCCTCAGAAGATTTTGGGGGCAACATGTGAGTTTTTGTTTGTTTTTCATCTTGATTTTTATCTTTTCTTTTAATGATTGGCTGTTTAAAAATTGATATTTTCTCTAGTACTAGTTTTTGGCAATAACTTGGTTTGTTATATTTCAGGACTGTGTTTATAAGCTCAGCATTTCACCAGATAGTAGCTTATTAGCAGCAGTTTATACTTCTGGTATCCTTGCACTGTGGCACTTACCTTCTCTTAGATTAAAAGGAATGTGGGAAGTAGAAAACCAGGTATGATTTTGATAATATATCCTTTACTTATGCTTTAGTATCTTAAACCATGGCTTTATAAACATTTACGTCTGTAAATTAAGAAAATACCATCCGTTTTACTTTTTAAAGAAGCAAAGTATTATACACATTAAAATTATTTATCATTAGCTCTTACTGTACAGGTTGTTCATTAGTAATTCAGCCTGCAAGTGGGTTGTTGTATTGCTGTATGAATCTCATTGATTTGAAGTTCGACAATCCTTTCTTAATCAGTGTCTGCTGAATAATTCAGAAATATAAATTATTAGCACAAATGCTGCATATTCTTTAACACAAATATAAATATAGTTTCATTAGTTGATTAAAAGCTTTTCAGAAATACTATACATTTACTGTGTATGCTGTTGAAATGCTGTAGCTTTGTTGTACCATGTTATCGGAATATGGAAAATCCCTTTCTAGCATCATTGGTTTTGTTATTGTGAAAAGACACACAGATATATTTTAATACATATTTAATTTTTAATATGTCTATTTTTTTTTACTGAAAATACTGAAGTGTTTTTCTAATTCTCAAATATTTATTTAAGGTGTTAGCCTAACATGCAAGCTAAGAAATTATTCAAAAAAGGTTTCAAGCTTATATTGATGTTTTTTAGGATGGGTCTTTGTGGTAAAAACAAAAATAAATAAATTCAAACATAATCACAGAAACCATATGAGTTATTTGAACTTTACTTTTACAGCCAGATTATGACAAGGTGAACCCTTACTATCTTATTCCTGGGAAAAAGAAAAAAGTTGAATTGTTACTAACCAATCCATTAAGGTATCATATATTGGACATCAACTGGTGGTCAGAAAAGGTAAAATATATACTTTAAGATAGAAATTTTGTATGTCCAAAAAGTCATTTACTCTTTTTGTAAACAACAATTAAATTTGGCATTCAAGTACAGAAGATTTAATTTAACTAAAATTGTGCTTTAACTGCTTTCCTCAATTCTTAATGATGCCACAATACCAATTTTCTTTTAAATCAAGTTTCTTCAAAGTACAGTGATATCAGTGTTGTTACCACTAATCTATACAGCTTTCCATTGAAAAGCTGATTTTTTTTAGGTTTATGATTTTTGAGCTTCAATACTAAATATGTATGACCAAAGGTCGAAACGTTGTTCTCTCTTCTATGTAAAATATTTTCTCAACCCAAACGAGCCGTTCTTGCATATTTATTTTGTATATGTGTTAGTACGTAATATATAATGGTTGATTACAGTACCAAATGAATGTGTGTCATAAAGTCCCTCTATTTTGTTTAAATAAATTTGCTGGCTCCTATTTGTGGTTATTCATGTAATTTATTTTGACCAATAAAATTGTTAAATTACAAGGATCAAGATTCTATTTAAAAATATTTTAATTTTGTGGACTGCAAATGTTTCTAAAAAAAATTTACTGTTGATAATGTGGAAACACATCAGCATCCATTATTTAGCTTCACCTATTATGTAATTGCTTTGTTTTATTAATTTGTTTTAAATTAAGTACAAATTTTGTTGTTATTTTTTTTATATTTTTGCATATATTTGTATATTTTTCACTAAGTTCTTCATGTTGCATGACAAATGCTACCAAAACGGAACTTCAGTTGTTAAATTAACATGTCAGCCATTTTTACAACTTATATTTATGGTTACCTGCCAGAGGAATCTGCAACACAAACCAAAGAACAGCTTCCCCTCTCTCAAGTTATAGAGTTCTGTTAGAGTACCTTTGTCAGTGCAAATGGTATGAGACCATCCCTGATTTTTAATCACTTGCCAATTTTTAACACCAAGTTCTCAGTATCAATAAAAAGTGATTGTGCTCTTAGTATTAAAAAGCAGTGTTCAAAACTGTTAACACTATAGAAAAGACCTACTACTTGCCATCTGTTTAACACTATAGCAAACAAACCTAAAGCTAATTTGGTAGTAAATGTTCAGTTTAAAATTGCATAATCTAAGCATATTAATTTAAGTTGACTGTCATATTCTTAAAGTGACTCAAATCTAATTGGAAAATTTCTGATAAATTAAGAAGAGTATTAATTGAGCATCAAATACAAAATAAAATTCCAAGAGCTTAGACTTCAATTACTTTTACACTGTAGTGACCTTTTCAGATTTTTTAATATGGTTCCTTAGTTCTACTTAAGTAAATATAATTTCCTGATTCTGTGCCTTTAACTTTGAAACTCCCACTTAAAACTCCTTATTTCTGCATGATATCACTGAATAATGTATGCAACAATTCTTCACTGATGTGAGATACCTTTTTAATGGAGCTGACTCATTCCATACTGATTTTTCAGTTATTACTTGTTGATTTGGCACTTTATGTATAAAAAGGTGTTTAGTTTGTAAATTTGTCAGATATAGGTGTTGTTTGGTGGTATGAAAACAGGAACTATTGGATATATTCATTTTCCAATAATTTCTCCACCTGCAGATTTTATGCCCTTTTTCCTTCAATATCATTAATTTATGGGTTTCATTAACTTCTACTTTGACTGATGTGAGAGAGTACACTGATGTTCATATTAAAATAACAATAAAAATGTTATTGGGTTTGTCTTTGTTGCAGAGGTGATGGCTTTTATGCAGCAGAAGATATGGGGTCTTTCATGTATCTTGTGACTATTCTATAGGTTCAGAGACAGTAGAGGTCTATTTAGTCCAGTTTGTGGACCTTTAGAACCTCTTTGTGACTAACTGTTGAGTATTTGGAGTTCTGATAGAGGGCTTTTCCTTTATTTTGTATTTCTTTTTACACTGTCTCCTGTTCCTGTTTCTTTCCTTCTGAGGAATATTGTTTCATATTAATGTTTGTCCTTGGCAGTGTTAAACCTACTGGCTAAAGATGCTATGAAATAGGTTGCTCATCCTTTCCCAGGATTTTATTCGTATCTTTATGATGTTATTATGGAAACAGGGTACTGATATTCACAGATATTTCACATCTAAATCAGCTTCTTGACCTACCTTGATTTATCATGAAGATTTTTCTCACTTACAGTTGTCTTGTGCTTCAAGTTTTTGTTTTTAACGAGGTGGGTGTCACAAATACTTATTGTCACTTTTGTCTCTGTTTCAACAATCCTCCTACAACCATACTTTTTTTCAGAAGGTGAATTTTCGTGATTGGTTTGGAAAACTCTTATCTCACACCTGCTAGATATCTTATTCATTTGAGTGTGTATTTCAGTTTGCATCTCATCTGAGCAAGGCACATTCTTCTTTTTTTCTTTTGAAGGACATAGAGAGATTGATTTTTGATGCTTTATATCCTTTGCTTCTCTCCCTGAAAGTGAGATTTTCTCTCTTTTAGGGACTTGAACTTCCATGGAATCCCTTATCCCCTTGAGTCATGCACAATCTACAGAACTTGTTTTGGATCCATTGTCATCCTTCATTCTTCTTCTTTGTTTCTTGGTCACTGAATATACTTGGTCACTCAGTAAATCAACTTTTTTACAGTGGTGTTTGACCATCCAATTATAAAGTTGACTCCTTTATCAATTGTCAGCAAGGCATTTGGTCTCACTTGCTGCCTTTTCAGACACTTGATCTTCTTTTGGTCCATTTCCTGTGAGTTCAACCAATGGCTTGCCATATTCCAGGTGTCCTGAATTTTAAGATTCTCAAAATATTTTGCATATAGTGTTCCTTCAAACCTCGGGTTTTAACTCTTTCAACATGGGGTAAGTCTATATGACTGACCAATTGATCTCTTTATACTCATGTAAACTCTTTGAAATACTGTCAAATATTGAAAATTAAAAGCATTAAATCTTCAATGTTATGAGTTTTTAACATAAAAGAAATCATGTTTTTTAGTAAGTATTTCTAATAAAATAAAGATTTGTCCGTAAATATCTTGTGTATTTTTTTAATAGTGTACAAAGTAATCTTTTATGTTAAAATTAAAAATACTTTTCCTTATCTCATAAATATCAAACTTCCTCCATGTAATCCGTAAGACTTTTTTCAGTAAAACATGATGGTTTATGATTTTTTTTTTCTCTACCCGAACTCAAAATGGTAATGGTAAATTTGACCAACCTCATAACCATGAAGAAAAAAAATCGAAGTAAATCTAAATTAACAATTTATTCTTGCTACAATGACTTTGTATTGCAATATAAAACCACCTTTGTTTATCCTAATTATCTCTGAGTTTGTAACAGGAAACATCTATTTATAGTTAAATTTTAATTTGAAATATACCCAAAATGAGATAATGTGTTCATTACTACATGATAAAATATTTTTACATTTTTGTTGCTTTTCAAATTATATATAAAGAATAAACATAAAAACAAAAAAGTACTTTTTTCTTGCTTTGGGTTGTCAAAGAGAGTTAACTCTTTTTTTTTTTATTACTTACAGTATTGCAATTAATAATTTTTATTTAGTTAAATAATGCTTTAAACAATATAAACTAATAATGTGCAAAAAATAGACAAATACCCTTGCCTATAAAAAACTTTCTGGCTTTCTAACAAAAGTTGTTAAAAATTCATCCAAGCTAGTAGTTAATTTTTTCATGGAAATGATATTAGCATTCTGAGTGAAAATGACTTTTACCCATTCAGAACATAACGTGATACAACATGTCATTTTTATAGATAAAAACCTTGAATTTCTATTGATTATAAATAATGTATAGTTAAATGTAAGTGTGAAAATTATGAAAAAGAGGATGTGACAAGTGGATGTGGCAAGACAGTTCTCATTTTCTATTTGACAGCTTTGTAATCAAACAAAATTGAAGACTGTAACAAACATGTTTTTTTTCTGATCAATGACGATTTTATAGAGTACTTCACATGTAATTTCATACTTTTTAATGAGTGGTGCATAAAACAGGAATAATGACATACTTAGAGAAAATGTGTCGTGTATCACTAGGGAAAATTCAGAATTTTAAAAAACATTCTCTAATAATATTAAAAGCTTAAAACTTGTATACTATTAAAATATGGATTATTACCTAAGATTTTATGCTGTTTTCATTGGAATAACATAAATTAAAAGTAGTTTCATAAGATTTTGAATGTAAGATGCTAAAACTTTGTCATGTGCAGTAAAAAATACCCAGATGGATAAGGTAAAAAGGCTTTGCTCTTATTTGGGTACTTTTCCTGTTGATGCATTTGCCACTTACCGAAACACCAAACGTAATAATTCCAGTCTCCTGTTCCACATCTGTTATCTTGCTGTGGTTGCATTCTTTCATGACTAGTCCAATTATTTCTTTATGTTTGCCCCTATATTCATTTCTTTCTTTATGCTCTCTCCCTTATGTCTTGAGGTAGATTTTTACCTGTGGTGAGGAAACCTTCCTTGTATTTTCAGTTTACTTTCTGTGGGATCTAAACATCAAACTGTTTGCCATGTGTGGCAACCTGTGAAGGGTAGGAGGAGATCCTGCTGGTTGAGTTGCATCCGAAACACTGCAACACTTTGGCCCTGATTCCTAGAGACAGGTTTATTTGGGTTGTTGCCCCTGGATCATGTTGACTTGTCTTGTTGGATTAGGGTCAACTGAGTGCTAGTTTTTGGAATCCTCTGTGGATGTTATGGACAATATGATTGATGCTGGAGTTTTGGGTACAATGGTAAAAAATCCATGGCACTACTACATTGTTCTTGTTTGGAATTGTAGTGTGTTCCCTCACAGGATTCCATAGTGTGTGGGGTCAATGGGCACTTAGTATTTTTCTTGTTGATCCTCCACCTCCAAATAAAAAATGATTAATTGGAAAGTGAACCTTGTATGGAGAACTCTGTTTCATGTTCACTACCCAAGTCGAATTCTGTACTTTGTTTTTTAATTTTACATTTCTTGACTGAGAACATCTTAGGGCCAATGCCTCTCTCTCTCTCTCTCTCTCTCTCTCTCTTTTTTTTTTCTTTCTTTCCAGAAAGGAGTAGAGGGGCTTGCTGGCTCTCTCAAGTTAGTCAAGAAGTTATGTTCTGAATACATCTTGGTTGAAATATCTATGCCACATCACTGCAAATTCCCTCTTAGGTTACTCTCATTTGTGCTTTGAACTTCTCACATTTTCATACCAGAGTTGGTTTCTCCAGTCATGGAGTTTTTGTTGTGCAGTTCATCTCTATTGTCAAGGTAGGAATTATACTGCTTACTAGTATTCTAATATTTGACATTTACATATCCCTGCTTACCTGCCTCTGTCAAGACAGGTTATCCTAATTATAAGGTTTGGTTATATATTACTAACCTTCTCAGATGTTTCTGCTGTCAAAGTTGTGGACATTCTAAACATCTTGTGTTTTTTTTTACATGTGCTCTTTCTGGTGGCAAGGACCATTATACATACAAGTGTCAACTGGACTCTCACTGTATCAGTTATTATGGTTCTCATTCTTATTTTTGATTTTGTTGTTAGTGGGTAGAGGAGAAAGAGGTACAACATTTACAAACTGTGAACACCATTTCGTATTTAGAGGCTAAGAGGTTGTTTTCTATTACTCAATCTTGAATGTGTGGTGCTTCACTGCTGCAGTTGGAGTGCAGACAAATCTTTTCAGGTTTCCATTAGTCTTTTTCTTACCATTTGAAGAGTCTGTTGCACTGTGTGAATAAAAAAGAAAAGTCAATGTCTTTTCCTGTTTCTGTCCCCATCATTGCATCTTGTGTTTGTTTAGGTCCATCGTATATGGCTCCAAAAGGCAGAATGAATATTCGTTCACACCTTTAATCAATGGAGTCTGCTTCCACTGACAGACTTACCCAGTCAACCCAGGGCTGGTTCCATGAAAGTCAATAAGATCTCAATCTACAAAAGAAAAAATGATGACATTGCAAGCAGAAGAGTTTTTCACCCTGTTCTTTTTTGTCTGAATTAAAATGGATACTTTGATACATTGGAACTATTGAGGTTTTCATTCCAATTTGAATGGCATCAAGGTCTTGATCCCGTTGGTGTGGATTCCTGTACGTGGTGAGGGGACCTCTCAGAGAAGGTTCTGTTCTGTCTGGTTACCTTCTCTAGGATCTTAACATCCACCCACTTGTTTGCCATGCATTTGCGACTCGTGAAGGGGAGGAGAGGATGCTGGTTCTTGAGGGGTCCAACCTTAACACACCACTTTGACCTTGAATTCCTGTAGACGGGCAGCCTTTGGGTGGCCCCCTTGGGTCAATCGGCTGGTCCACTTGGGCTAGAGTCAACCAAGTACTAGTGTTGAAAGTTCTCAATGGGTGTTGTGGACATTGTGCCCGATGCTGGTGTTTAGGTATAGTGCTCACAAAACCCTGGCATTGCTGCATTGTCCTTGCATGACTTTGTAGTGCTCCATGCTGGGTGGGGTCAGTGGGTACCAAAATTTTTCTTTCTTCCTATGGATCCTCCTTCAAAACATTTAAATATAATAATGAAAAAAACAGTCAATGGGTAAGCAACCACGTCTTGAAGACTTTGAACAGCAATCTTCAACATCTGTAACACACGTACCTTATTTTCTTACATTACATTCTCTTTTGGAAAAACCTTCAGGGCAGATGTCCCCCTTCTTTATTCAGAAGGGACTAGAGGGACTTACTGGCTCTCCAAAGTCGGAAAAGAAACTTCAATCTGGAGACATATTGGTTGAAACATCCACATCCCAACACAGTGAACTCCTCTTAAATTCAAAGGCAATTGGGGATATACGTATTGAGGTTACACCCCATGCTACTTTGAATTCTTCAAGTGGAGTTATTGTTGAAAAGGATTTGAAAAATGTTCCAGAGTCAGAGATTCTCACTGGTCTCTCCACTCAAGGAGTTTTTGCAGTGAGGTGCATCTCCACTTGCAAAGATGGAGTTACATTGCCAACAAATACCCTCGTTTTAACATTTACTTCACCAAGTGCACCTGCCACCATCAAGGCAGGTGATATCATTTGTAGGGTTCAGCCATACATTCCATACCCATTGTTTCCAATGTCAGAGATTCAGCCACTTAAAGACATCATGTTGTGTTCCATGACATGTGCTCATTGTGGTGGGCAAGGACCACAATGCCTATGAATGTGACATAGAGCCACATTGCATCACCTGAGGCTCGGAAATTGCTGTCCACAACTCCATCTCGGACACATGCTGCTGCACTTCATTCCACAACTACAGTAGGAGTGCAGACAGATCTCTCTGTGCCTCTAAGAGAATCGTTTTCAAAACAAATGAAAAGCCTCTTGGTTAAAAAGGTTGATGAATCGAATTCCACACCTATCTCTGTTCCTCCCTCACCTTCCAACAAACCTTAAGATCCACATCCTTCAGTTTCAAATACAGGCATTTCTTTTTACACATCTTTTTATCCCACCCCAAGAGTGAAAACAATTATTCATTTGCATCCTCAATCACTGGAATTCCCTTCCAATAACAAAGACTTGCTCACTCGACCCAGGGCAGGATCCATGGAGACCTCCTTTGACTCAGGACAGTAAGGAAAAAAGAAGTGGTTATAAACAGAAGGGTTCTACAGCCACTGCACCTACCCATCATTAAATATGGCCATCTTTATACAATGGAACTGTTGAGGTTTACGTTCTAATCTGGATGATATCAAAACACTGATTGCTTCCTACCATCCTGTTTGTCTTTCCTCACAAGAAACATTTCTCAAATCTGCTGATACAGTCTCCATTCGGCAGTTTTCTCTGTACAAAAATCACAGGTTGTGTGATGGTTGAGTACAAGGAGGGGTGGCACTGTTGGTTCATCAGCATGTGCCTCAACCCTGTCTTTGTTACTCAACACACCCTTGGGCCTCCAAGGTTGCCATCTGTGTATCCTTGGGTCATGCAATTACTGTTTGTTCTCTCTACCTGTACCCTGGAGAGACATATGATCAATCAGACCTTGATGCTCTCGTTGAACAGTCGCCATCTCCATTTCTAATCCTGGGGGACTTCAATGGACATCATCCCTTCTGGGGAAGTGGTATTATTAATGAGAGGAGTCACTCTGTTGAGCGTGTGCTCTCTGATCTCAATGCTGGTTCTTCTACTTATTTTCATGCTCCTAATCAGTCCTTTACTGTTATTGATCTCTCGGTTTGCTCCCCTTCATTATTCTCCCATTTTTCATGGAGGGTTGACAATAATCCACTCGGCAGTGATAATTTTCCTATCCTTTTGAGAGAGACTGGCCGTGGTTGATGCCATGCTACCCATGTGCCCCAGTGGAAGCTAAATTAGGCAGACTGGTCCACTATCACTGCTCTCACAGAACTTGATCCTGCCATCATAAATCAGCCATCAATAGATGACTGTGTGGCAGCAGTAACTGGCTGTATTATACAAACAGCTGCTCAGTGCATTCCTCCTAAAACCTCAACACGTTTTCCACGATATCTTGTCCATGGTGGAATCCTGCTTGCCACTTAGCACGGAAGCCTCAAAAACAGGGCTGGGATACTTTTCTAAGATATTCCACACTTTCAAACTGCGTCGCTTTCAAACGAGCCCGTGCACATGCTTGGTGAGTAAGACGTCAGAGCCAGAAGGAATCTTGGATTAAGTTCACAACTAGCATATCTTCTACCACCAGTTCCAAGATAATATGGGACAGGATTCAAAAGGTTAATGAGCACTACAATTCTGTCCCTCTCTTGATCTTACTCTCTGATGGCCAGGAGGTGGCTAATGTCCGGAGCATTGCCGATACTCTTGGTGAAAGCTATTTGTTCCTCCACCTTCTTGTCCATCAAGACTTAGGCAGAGCATTCACCTCTTTCTTTTCGACCTGACTGTTTTTTACTATAATTGTCCCTTTACACTGGTGGAACTGAAAATGGTCTTTCGTTGGTCTGCCAGTACATCTGTTGGACCTGATGATATTCGTTGACATGCTGCACCATCTATCTCCTGCTTCTCTTGATGTCCTTCTGATTGTCTTCAATTGGATCTGGCAGGAGAATGTTTTTCCTGATGCCTGGCACCAGGCTATTATCTTCCCTCTCTCTAAGCCAGGGAAAAATCCCAAGATTCCTTCAAACTACCTTCCAATTGCTTTGACAAGCTGTCTCTGTAAGACCTTAGAAAGGATGGTTGATGCTTATCTTGTTTGGTTCCTAGAATTAAACAGTCCCTTCTTGCCTACCTAGTGTGGGTTGCGACAATAGCACTCCACCACAGACCACCTAATTTGTCTTGAAACATCAATCATAGAAGCCTTTCTCAAATGCCAACATCTTGTATCAATATTATTTGACATAGAGAAGGCTTACGACACAACATGGAGGAATAGCATTTTGTGAGATCTCCATACATATAGGTTATGTGGCAATTTACCCATGTTTACTGAAAATTTCTTGATGAACAGGAGATTTCAAGTTCGTGTGGGCTCGACACTTTCCCGTTCTTTTTTACAGAAACTTGGAGTCCGTCAAGGCTGTGTATTGAGTGTCACACTTTTCAGTATAAAGATAAATGCCATCACTCAACAACTCCCTCTCACTATTGCGAATGGGCTGTATGTTGATGACTTTCACATCTCATGTAAGTCATTGATCATGAGATATATTGAGCAGCAAATGCAAATTGCCCTCAGTCCTGTCTGAAGTGGACTATGGCGAACGGTTTTAATTTTTCTCTCTCTAAAACAGTATGCATGCACTTTTGCCACCAACCGGGATATTCACCCTGATCCTGAACTTCATGTCGGTAAAGTTTTGCTGCCAGTTGTCCCTGAGACCTAGTTCTTGAGGCTTATCTTTGACTGTAAGCTGACCTTTATACCACACTTAAAGCAGCTTCAGGGTCAAATGCACTAGAGCATGAACATCCTCCGTGTCCTCTGTTCTGCCAGTTGGGGAGGGGATCAATGTTTTGTGTTAAAGGTATATCGTGCTCTTATTCGATCAAAACTCGATTATGGATCAGTGGTCTATGGCTCTGCCAGACTCTTGGTCTTAAAGATGCTGGACCCCATTCATCACCAAGGACTTCGATTCTGCACTGGGGTTTTCCATACCTCTCCAGTTCAAAGCTTATATGTTAAATCCCATGAACCTTCTCTACACCTTCGCCGTTTGCAACTATCTTTACAATATTCTTTGAAACTTCGTTCCTTAACAAAGCATCTCACCTGGGGATGTGTTTTTCTTCCTTGGTGGGCCGTACTTTTTCAGAACAGACGTTCTGCCATTGCTCCGTTTGGCCTTTGCATCCGGGCACAATTGGATGAATTGGGTCTGTCCTTGGATAACATTGCAGATTACACAGGTCAGCCCATCCCACCATGTCTTATTACAGCCCCCAAATGTGACCTTTCTTTTAGTCATCTGAAAAAGGCAGATACTCCATATTGGAAGTACCATCTTTTGTTCAATGAATATCTTTCAAACAATCATTCTGTACCCATTTATACACATAGTTCCAAATCAGGTAATTCAGTGGGCTTTGCTATGGTTTGCTGCAGTTCGGTAGTTGCGTGCAGAATCCCCTCTACAGCTTCTGTGTTTACTGCTGAACTGTATGCCATATTTCTTGCCCTGGATCATATTGCAGGTGAGCAGTACTCCAAATGCACTATTTATACTGATTTGCTTAGTTCTGTACTGGCCCTGGAATCATGTTGTCTCACACCATGTTCTCGCTAATATTCAAAACTGACTGCCCCATTTCTCATTAACTACTACTTCTATCTAACTGATGCACCAATATGTAGTTTGTGTAACACTCAAATCACTGTCTGCCACATTTTACTTTCTTGCTGTCATTACACTTCTCAATGATGGCAATATTTTAAACATGTTTTTTCCCAAGGTTTACCTGTAACATAGGACAGTGTTATTGGTGATGGTGGCACTGGCCACCTTGATAAAGTTTTTAGTTTTTTTAATATCCATTAATCTTTTTAATCTCATTTAAGTGTTGCATATTTATTCATTACACCTTTTTAATTGTGGTTCCTTTATTTTGCAGTTTCATTCTCTCTAGTTCAATTTGACATTGGAAAATGGCCAGAACATTAAATAACTCGACACCAGGATTGGAAAGGCTTACTTCAGGTGACTAACACTGCTGTTTGAACTACTCGTTAGTCATCTTGGCGAATTGTTGTTATACTTTTGCTGCATGTCATTTCACACTTTTACTACTTTACCTTTTAGTTTTGGCCATAATGACACACAACCTGGAACCAGGACTGGAAAGACCAACTTCAGGTGACTGACGGTGATTCTTATACTTACCTGTTAGTCTTCCTGGCAGGTTGAGATCATTACCATTTTGCTGGAGAAGTACTTTATAACTTTGTAGACTGGATGTCAACATTGGTTTTATGCCATTTTCTGTTTTAATCGCTGTTTTATTTTTACCTTCATTTACTTTTACAAATTTTACTCCATTTACTTGACTTTTACCTTTATACTTGACATTTGGCTACTCATTATTATGATTTTGCTATGTGTTTTTAAAACTTCCTTTTCCTTGTTTGATGCTGATATTGATGGGAACGATTGTGCTATGGTGTGTATGCTCTAGAATAACACTGTCTTTCGTCAGCAATAGTTTTTTTACCTACTTTCAAACATCTAATCAGTCTTTTAATGCTATTAATCAATCCACTTTTTTTTTTTTTGAGGATTGATGGTGATCCATGTGGCAATGATTATTTTGTTGTCATTTTGAGGGAAATTGCTTGTGGTCCATGCTGTCTGACCAAAGTGCCATGGTGGATACTTGACCTGGCTGACTACCTTTCTTTCAATTATCTCTTGGTAGTCAATCCTGTTGGTCTTCCATTTGTTAACAACTGCATGGAAGCAGTAACAGATAGCAGCTGTTTATTCTGTACTCAAAATTTTAAGGTGTTTCCCATAGTAGCTTTCTTCATGGTCATCTTCCATGTGCCAGTAAATACAGAAAGTATCTCACCTACTTTCAATGGTATTGCTTTCCAGTGGGCCTGTCCTGTTCTCATCTGGTGTGACAACAAAAACAAAAACAATCTTGAGTTAATTTACAACCAGTATCTTTTTTAATAACCAGTTCTGAAGCTATATGGGACAAGATTTGGAAGATCAATTGAAATATACTTTCATCCCTTTCTGTCTCATTCTCTGATGGCCAGAAGTTTCAGGTGGACAGAGCATCACCTTGCTTATTTTTCCAGTACTGCTCTTTCTTTCTTTCCCTGGCTTCTTGGTCATCAAGTCTGAGACAGATCTGTTGCTTCTTTCTTTTTAAGGTGATCATCTCTATGATTATAATTGGTACTTTACTCCAGTGAAACAAAAGCATGGTTCACATAAGTCTGGCAGTATATTGATTGGTTTTGATGACACTGATTTTGAGATGCTGTGACATCTCTCTCCTACCTCTCTTGCTCTTTTGTTTTTTTGAAATTGGATATAACAGTAGAATATTTTTTCCTGATGCTTGACCTTGGGCTAACATTCAACCTTTTTGAAGTCTGGAAAAGATCTCAAGTTTTTTTCTAGCTATCATCCAACTCCTTTGTCTACCTGTCTTTGTAAAGTCTTGAAGAGGAAGCTTTATGCTCATCTTGTTTGGTTCCTAGAATC
Source organism: Carcinoscorpius rotundicauda (assembly GCA_011833715.1). Classification (NCBI taxonomy): domain Eukaryota; kingdom Metazoa; phylum Arthropoda; class Merostomata; order Xiphosura; family Limulidae; genus Carcinoscorpius; species Carcinoscorpius rotundicauda. The sequence continues at coordinate 125,665,948 of CM022392.1, forward strand.
TTCTTGCCCATCCATGTTGAGAGCTTTCCTATATTGACTGTTTGACTTGACACCTCAATCAGAGAAACCTTCCTCAAGAGAGAAAATCTTGTTTCTGTCTTCTTTAATCTTGAGAAGGTTTATGACATACTTGAGATAAGGCATTTTGTCGTATGTTTAGTCATGTGGTATCTGTTGTCACCTACTGATTTTTATTCCTAATTTTGTACATGACATGTGATTCCAAATCCATGTGGGTTTCACCTTTTCTTGTTCTTTCACATAAGAACTTCAGGGCTGTGTCTGAGTGTCATGCTTTTTGGTGTGAAAATCAATGCCATAACTTGACAACTTCTTCCTGCAGTTACAAGAGGTCTCTCTGTCAATGACTTTCACATCTCATGTCTGTTGTAAAATGTTAGGTTTATTGAGGGGTAGCTTAAAACTGCCCTTAATCACTTGATGAAGAGGACCATAGTACAAGGTTTCACTATTTCTTTCTTCAAGATCATTTGCATGCACTTTTGACATCAAATAGGTCTATACTCAGATTTTGAGCTCCATCTCAGTGATGATATTTTTCCCACAGTCCCTAAAGCAAAGTTATCCTTGACTGTAAGCATACTTTCAGTTCTCACATCAAGAAGCTACATGTCAAGTGCACAAAGGCACTGAACATTCTCTGTCCTCTCTTAGATTCTTTTTGGGAGCTATTTAGTATTCTGTGATCAAGATCTGTCGTGCCCTCATTTGATCCAAACTGTGACAACACCAGAGCAGACAGACTTAGCTGTGATATCCAGAAAAATTGAATTGAAACAAGATAAATAAAAATAGGTTAATCATTGTTGAATATTAATGAGACCAGGGTAAAAATTAATGTTTCTCTCTGACATATAATTTATGGTCTTTGGTTTTGCCAGAGCTTCTACCTTGAAGATGTTATACTTGATTGACTATCTGGGGCTTTGGTTCTGTATGGGGGTTTCCGAATTTCTCCAATTCAGATTTCCATGAATCTCCTCTTTATATCCATCATTTTTAACCTTCTCTATAGTGTCCTACCAAGCTTAGGTTTTTACCAGAGCATACTACCTGTGGTTGTATCTTCCTTCTTCAATGTGTTATAATAGATAGGCTGCAGTACCTTCTTTTGGTCTTGATATCTAGGTAAGGCTGGAAAAATTGGATCTGTCATTGGGTGATGATATTCAGCCCATTTCTCAATTGCTAATTATCATCTTCACTTGTGACCTTTCTTTGAATCATCTGAAGAATTCAGATACTTCTAGTTGCAACTAAATTTTTCTCTTTGCTATTCATCTTTCGTATTGTTCTTCTCCTTATGTTTGTACAGGTGTTTCAGATTCATTTAACTCTATGGGCTCTGCTATGGTTTATTGTGGCTTTCAGAATCCCCTCAGCAGTTTCTATTTTCACTGTTGAGCTGTATACCATTTCTTTTTTCCTGGGTCATGTAGAAACTATGCAATACACTGATTGTACTATTTACACAAACTCTTTTTTTAGCTATCTACTGTCCCTGAAATCACTTAACATTAATTTTTACCCTGGTCTCATCAATATTCAACAATGATTAACCTATTTTTATTTATCTTGTTTCAATTCAATTTTTCTGGATATCACAGCTAAGTCTGTCTGCTCTGGTGTTGTCACAGCCATGTCTGTCCCATGTATGGACTACAGGCTTCTCTTCAAGTCTCAGTTGTTAATCAACTTGGAGTGAAAAATGTCATAACAAACTGTTCTTGATGAAATTTACTGTTTCTCTCTGACTTTTTTATTTGTAATGATCAGAAGGAGGAAGATGTTTTGGCTTTGCTATGCATTGGTCACAGGTTTTAACTCATCAGTTTTTTTTATCTAATACTGGTCCAGCAATGTGTAGCATTTGTGACACTAAACTCACAATTGCGCATTTATTTCTGTCATGTTGTCATTACAACTGTGAGCAATGACACCATTTTAGACATGTTTAATAAGAGTTTATTCCTATCATAGGCAATAGTGACATTGTACAAATTCGTTGTGTTTTCAGTTTTTTACAGGCTGTAAGTCTTTTTGACTTTTTGTTTCTTTTTTATCACCTTTTTCATCTTTGTTTTGTTTTGACCAGTTGTTTGATGCAGATAGCTTGGTTGCTTTGCACTAAGAAATGCCAAAGCAGCCAATAACTTTTCCTCATATGGGTCATTTCTTGTCAGATTGTTTTTGTAATACTGTATTAACCAACTTAGTCTCGGTTTCCTCCACTGAATCTTCTCCTCATATTTCTTTCATGTTCTTCTCTCATCCAGTTGTATCATGTTTATGTCACATTTGGGTTTATCTAGTTCTTTGTATGATTTTATGAACTGTTTTGGTATGTAATCTTTCATTTCTCTCATTCTATTCATCCTTCCTTCCTGTTTGGTTTTAACAAAAATAATGTATTTTTTGCAGTTGGCCACTGCACCATTTTGTTTCTTTTGCTAGCCCTTCTGTTTTTCCACATTTCTGACTTCCTTACATGACTTATTGACTACAGTATCATTTTTCATTAGATACCAGTCGGTTCCATTTAATACTTTTGGGTTTTATCATTACTCTTATGTTTTTTTTCCTTTGTTATTCTTACTGTGCTTTTCTACTCATTTTGAAACTTTACTCCTTTCTTTTCTTCTACCCTTACCATTTGGGAACTTATCCTTTTAAACCTTTGATCTCTGATCTTGTACCTTGTCTCACATATAATCTATTTTCTCATCCTTTTTGCCTGCAATTGTTGACATTCTGATGCGTGTATGTCATTTTTTCTTCCTGACTTCTTTTTCATCACTCCTATGTTCTTCTCTATCCTGATCTTGCTTTCCTTATTACACTATCAGTGACATGTGAAGGGCACAGCAAATTCTCTACATATCTCTTATGTATATTTGTTACCTTATTTTCACTCTGATCATGATTGCTTACTCTATCCTGTCTATGTGATTCATTATTATTTGGTCTGCACTGCTCCTGTTTCTATTTCCTGCCCCCTTCATTTTTGGAATCTTTCTTCCACCTGTGATATTTCTCCCACTACCTTTGTTGGGTAGCTTCATCAACTCCTCCATTAGCATATTCAATACTGAAGGGAATCTGTTCATTGATGTATTCAAATAATCTCTCATCAAATCTAGTTCCTATTTTTTTCTCTGGTTGATCACTTGTGTCCTCTCTTGGAGGAGATTATTTGGGTTTGCATATAGATGACCTCTACTACTTTCATTGTATACTATCTTCATCACCTGTTCATTTTTTCTTCTTTAGGCTACAGTTTAATTCCAGTTATTCATCTGTATACATCTTACTGGTTCTGAGTGGGGATATATTCTTTTTACTCTTACATTTCCAAGGTTCCTATCAACTCGATGGATCTCACTCAGTAATAAGTCAGGATATACTTATCCTAAGTCACACAATGTAGGGATTTCAAGGCCTGATAAACTTCTCACTTTGAGATGGGATGTTCCACAAGAACTACTGCAAGTATTCTTATGGTGCATGATTTCCTAAATAAAGCCTGACTTAGATCATGCATGCTCATAGACTATCACTACTGAAGCAGAAAAGGGATAGCAGCCAATCTTTCACACCTATTTGAATAACCTGTTGCTGATCTGCTTTTAAAAATAGGGTTTTTGTAGTCACCTATTTACACTGCCTTACAATGTTGTATTCCTTCTGGCTCCTCCATGCATTTTCACCCATCCAATTTTTCTTCTTTTTCATAGCAGATTATGGGAGTCTGTACCACTAACCATCTATTGGGTTTGAAAATAATAATGAAGGATTCCTCACAACTATGACCAGTTCCACTCAATAGAGTGTAGGACAGCAATGTTGTGTTCGTGTAGAAAGTAGAGTTTCTTCTCCTACTGTGGATTGTATGAACCCTGTTTCTGTTTTGTAGATCCTGTTGGTTAATTATGTATGTAAAAATGTCTGGTATTGGAAGTGAAAAACTATGTAGAGGAGCAAACAAAATTTTGACCTTCTTTGGTCATCATCACGGACTGTTGGTTAATTATTCTCAGTCCATAAAGTCAGTTTCACTCTTGGCAGGTTGATGCTTCAGACAATCTTGAGTTTTCTGAAGTTTGCTGGATTGTTTTTTTAAACAATCATGCTTTGTGGCAACCTTTTTCAGTTGAAATATTTTAAAATGTTACTTCTTTCTCTGGTTCATTGATTCTTGTATTATTTTGTGACAGTTAAGGTGTTTGATATTTCTTTCAGTTTTGAAGTTTTACCTGTTATACCAGGAATTGTTCTGTTCACAAAACGTAGTTTATGGTAGAATTAAGTATTAGGGTTTGAAGCTGAATAAAAGTGTTACAAGAATAAAGACATACATTTTACCACTTTTTCATTAGTGAAAACTTCACAAAGAGTTGAAACTTTTAATGCTGGATTTAGCTTCTACTAACTCATTATAGCAACTAGGTAATATTTTCTAATTGCTAATCAAATTCAATATTGGATTGAGAAGGCTAAGTTTCATTTATTTGACAAAGAAATGTAATACAGTAATTTAATTATTCAATAATTAATAAATGAATACCTGTGCATATTTTATTCATAATTCTTACTTAAACTTTCGGTTTATGTTTGATGGTTTTAATAATTTATTTGGACATAAACTGTTTTTAACCTGCAAGTGAAAAAAATGTGGTAGATAGCTTCATGTTAATAATCAAATTCATGACCCTGCTGGTTACATAAAGTAAGTAACTTTTTGTGTGAATTATAGCTGTTAAAACTGAACCTAAAATCCTTTGCGTTGTGCATACTGTTAATTGATTTATTTAAGGCTTTTAATTTTTTTTTCACAGAGCATAACACCGTGTAATTTTAATGTTTAAAGTTTCGTGTCAAACACACATTCTATCTTTAATTTCTTTAAAGATACTCAACATGTTATTGAAAAAACAAAATTCCCATTTTACACCATGAAATTCCTAGAAATTAGCACAAAATGAAATTTAAAAATAATTTTATTTTGAAGGTTGTATCAGGTATTATTAAATAAAATATAATGTTATCTTATTGAAACTTTGACAAACAAGTTATACCAAAATGTGTTTTTGTATACAGAAATTTTTTTACAGTTGCAAACACTTTAGCATTTGTGCTTTTTGTTTATCATGGTTATCAATTAACTTTTTTATCTATTGAAATGGTTTACAGTTATTCGTTGTGTTCTGCACAGGTACACTTTAAATATACACTTTAAGAAAAAATCAAATTCAGTAATATTATCTTTCTTTCTCAAAACTTTCCCTATTTTCAGTGTTATACATAAAGGTCTTTTCCATTTGTGTTTCACTAAATTTGAAGTAAAAATATCATTCTAACACTTTTTTTTTATGGAATTATATTTACAACAGAGATTACTGAGTTCTGAAAGCATTGTTACAATTTATTTGTAAATTGTTCATCAACTCCTGTTTTAGTAGATAGTACAACTGTGTAGTTTTAAATTATCTGACAGAATTAAATAAACATCTGAAGACAACAATGTATCATTAAAGTTTCAACATTAATTTAGTACTTACATGTTAATGTTCATCTACTAAATCAAATGCATAAAAAAATTTCATTTCTTGCAGTGGTTTATACTCCAGTGAAAACAAAATAAATAGTTTGTGTTGGAAGTTACATAAGAAAAGGTTTTATTTTATTTCTTAGACTAAGAGAAATTTTGTATTAAAGGTTTTACAATGACACACGTTAATTGCTTGTTAGTAATTTATAATAAACAGCCTGTGAGGCAGTTCTTTTTTTTGCAGAGTTTACAAAATTAATTAATATACATTACAGTAGTTTGAAAAATGTTAAAAAGGAGGTGATGCTGAATCAACAGTTCTTTGTACTTTTAAAGGTTAACATAAGTACTGCATATTTTAGAATTAATTTTGAACGAAAAAAGTATACTCATGTAGGGGAGCATATTATGTTAATTCACTGCAGTGAGAAAGTAAACAATTTTGTTTTTACAACTCAGAAAGAGAATAAGTATCTGACCAAAATGGCTATAAGAAAGTTTAATTAATAATCAACAATTTTAACCTACTGGCTATTGCACACTGACCAGCTCTGTTTTAAGCTATGCATATGGTTGTGTGACTTAGTTTAAGATACCTAGGTATTTGTTTATTCTTGGTTTTAGATTAATTATGAATACAACTGTTTTTATGGTTATAAATGTTTGCTAATAAGATTAATAGTAAGTGTAAATGTCATGATCATTATTACATTAGCAGGTGATATTTATTTGTAAATATTCTGAAGCATCATTCATGAATGTCTTTTTTTTTTTTAAGGCTGTGATCTTTGCAAGACTTTCTGGTGCTGTAATTGTTGCATCTATCCACACTGCTAGAAATCTTTTGGGGAAATCACCAGAGTGGTTTGAACCATCTCCACAGATATGTCAGGCTTATGATCGAGGGTTCTTTGTGTTGGAGGTTAAGTGTATATTTTTTCTTAAGAATGGTTTTTATTTCTTTCCAATAGAGTATTGGGATCAATATATTTATGCATGTTATATATATGTACCATACGTGTCATATGTATAATATACTTGTTGTCTCAGGCTTCTGATGGTACACTGAATAAATATGAACATAGGATTTGATTTCTGCTAAAATATGAAGTAACAGTAAGAATTGTTCTACACATGTAGCCCCATGCTGGCTTAACAATAAGTTGATGAGCTAATAACACTAAAATTTAGGTTCCAAAGTACACAAAGTACAAATAATGATTTGTACTTCTTGCTTTATGATAAGCAGAAAACAAATATTATGTTTCCTTCATACAATGGGAAAAAGGGCTTAAACACTATTAAAGATGCTAATTTTTATAAGTATTAACTATTATAAAATCTAATCATTTACAAACTTATTGTGCTGACATATAATTCTCTGTGTACCATTTCTCATATGATCTTATGTCTGATTATCAAAGAATTGAAACTACATTACTGAACAATTAGGTTACTACCATTTATTAAAGTGCACTATATGTCACAGTCTTGTTCATAAACATGTAAGAAAATGTAAAAAAACATTGTATTTGTTTGTCATTTGATACATATAATGGTTAAAAATGAATATGAAATTTGTTTATGTCAGTTGCATTATTTGTGAGATTTTCTGTCACTGAAAAACACTAAGAAGAATTTTTCAGAACAGCTGTGGTAGACATTTTTATTACCAAGTCTTAGTTTGGGGATATACTTCAATACCTTCCAAGTTTTTAGTTTAAGTCAAAACTATAACTAAACTTAAACCAGACTTGGTGGAAAAAGAAATACGTGAAAGAAAAGCTATTTATCCCTTGCTTACCATATGGATATATTTTACATGCCAACTGTTTCTGTTCCCTGAGCTCATATATGTGTATCCTTACATAAGTGTTTTCCAAACCAAAACCTATTTTGTGAGGTTTTGAGGATCTGTTTTGTGTAAGACAGGTGAGTTGAGTAGGCTAAATAATTCTGCCAGTCCACACTTTATTTATATTAATTGAAGAATGCAGTGGTGAGTGAAGCACACAAGCACTAACTCCTTGAGCTTTAAATGCTCTAATCTGTTGATAACAATTTCAGTTCTGTCTTTCTAATAAGGCTTTTGTAATCCTTCTCATGACCTTGATAGCTTCACTTATAGTTAGCATAAATGGACAAACAAGAACATTTCCCAACAATTTGATAACAATTTCAGTTCTGTCTTTCTAATAAGGCTTTTGTAATCCTTCTCATGACCTTGATAGCTTCACTTATAGTTAGCATAAATGGACAAACAAGAACATTTCCCAACATGTATCTTTTCTTAGGTAATTTCTGTTATATAATCATTTTTAACAAGTTTAATACACATCACACTTTTCCTTAATACATATAATTGCTCAATACTTCAAATGCTTGAAGCATTGGAAATGCCTGAAATAATACAATACTTCACTTGAACAGAATATACAAAAATTTCAATAAAGCCATCAATTATAATTTTGTCTTTTAGAAATTTCTCAATTTTCGTTGGTTCCTGGGAATACAAAATACCTAGTGACAAAAAAGTTAACATCTCATGATAATGCTCTCAAAACTTAAGTATTGTCTGAAAATACTCAAAGTTTTGTGTGTTCATATGCAGTTTGTGGCTTTAATACTTTACCATGAGACAGTTATGTTAAAACATAATTTGTATGTTTAGTATAAAAAGTTTACTGTGAACTTTAAGCATTTTAATAAAATAATATTAATTGAATAGCAATATACATAGGAAATCAAAGATTTTTATATAGCAGTTTCTAAATTTATTTTATCAAGAAACACTTAATTTTAATAATGAAAATTACTATCCAGTGATGAGTAGTAACTTGGCCAGTATTTATTTTTATGAAATAACAGGAATATGTTTCTTTTTCCATTTGCTTGAGGTATGTTGTGGTTGAACAGATGTGTAATGGAAGCAGCTTGTGTCACTTTTCCAAGATGAGATCCCTCTTGATTATACTGTTTTCACTGTCTTTTGTGTTTGTGGACTGTTACTTCCTATGAGAAGCTGCACTTACTGGGGTATGAGTTCTTCCATGCCTCTTTGTAGCTGACCCTTGGTCCCTAAGTTGATACATATTGCTTTGTTTTCCAATGCTATTCAGAACAAGGAATATTACCGTTCTAGAAATTCTACAAATTTGATCTGAACATATTGTTAAGATGTGATTAAATGATTATTTTGTATTGGAAGAAGTTGTTACATACCTTTCTCAAAAGCAGTCAAGTTTTGTAGACATCATACAACCTATAAAATGTACATCTTATATGTGTCATTCTGCTTTGAATTGTTTTCAGTTGTATTTGTCACTTGACGTACTGGCCTGAATATTCAAAATCATTTTGATGTATATGTTATTAATAGTTTTGAAGTGTAGAAGAGTATTATTATTTAGAAATAAAAAAATTTGTTTAGTGTGAGAGTCAAATTTCAAGTAAAAAAAGGGCACTTACATCAGAAAATGAAGAAGTAGAAGAAAGCAGTGATGAAGAAGAGCTTTCTCTTGTTACTCGTTCAGCAAGGACTGTCAAGAAAGCCCTTTATATAATCACTGACAATGAGAGATTCCAACCACCTAGAAAAAAACCTAAGTAAGCATGCAAAGCATTCATATTGTTAGTATCATAAATACCTTTTAATTTTTGTGGTGCAAGAGTTTTTCAGAGACATATTTTAAAATAGAATTGTTTAAGGGATCCTTTTACGCATTAAAAAACAGTGCCTTTGTTATTCTTCAGGAAGTTTTACCAACTTTCAAGATTTTTTAAAGTTAAGATATCATTAACATAGAAGTTTTTATTAATTTTCTTTTTTGCTATACAAAATTTGTTAAACATGTAAGAGGTTGGAAAACAAAGAAACTCAACATAAATTCTTGGTAAATATTAAGACAACAAAATACCTCAAATGTCCTATTTTTTGTCATCCTTTGGCTGAGTGGATCCACCTGGGTCTTTTTACTACTACCTAAACTTAAAGCAGATCACAATGTCATGAAATTTCATCTAACTATTGGTTTTTAACAGAAGGTTTTAAATAAGGTAACTGAAACATTAAGGGCAATTAGAAGAACGTAAAGAAGTGTGTGCATTTTCCACATATACTTTTTGTTAAAATTATTAATATATTACATTCCATATTAATTTTTTTGTGATTTTTTTTTTTCAAGTTAAATCAGGTGCTCTCTTTGTGTTAGAAAATATTTGCCCAAGTTAATTTGGACAGACATTTCTTACTGTATTTTCAAGTATCTCCTTAAACTTATTTTTACATGATCATACATTACAATGAGGGCTTCCAAGATTTATTCTGAATTATGTATCATAAATACCAGAGAAAATAGTTCCTTTGCTCTACTGTAGTTTCATTAAAATAATGTGTATCACACATAAATCCAGATATTTAACATTTATTTGTCAAGAATATAATAATAAATTGTAAAATGCAAAGCCTGATTATTTTTTCTCCCTTATTAAAACAAAACTAACACAAAAGGAACTAAAGCATGTTGCATAACAGCTCACTTAGTTTATAAATCTTAATTTCTTGCTGTGATTAACCCCTTTCTGGGATTAGAGTGCAAACCATGTAAATCGTTTTATTCCTTCCATTACATCATCTTTGGTTAGTTGATTTTTACTTCTTTGCCTAAGTTCCTAGTTTTTGTTTGTTTGTTTTGAATTTTATGCAAAGCTTCTTGAGGGCTATCTGTGCTTGCCTTCCCTAATTTTGCAATGTAAGACTAGAGGGAAGGCAGTTAGTCATCACCACCCACCACCAGTTCTTGGGCTACTCTTTTATTAGGGAGTAGTGGGACTGACCATCATATTATAATGCCAAGTTCATAGTAGAAACTAACACAACAATTTTGCTTGTTAACTTCTGATGAGTGTATCACTTTCTTGGAGCTCAAAACACAAACTTAGTATTCACAAAATTGGTTATTGAGCTTATGATTTACTGTTGTTGTAAGCAAGTTAGATAGATCTGTAATTCACTGTAAAATACTCTCAAGCCATTCATAAACTATTATTGTTAAACTTGTAATTTTTTACTAGTGACATAATTTCTCATATATGTTCGAAAAGGTTCTAGCTATTAACTCACATGCTTCATGTGATGAGAAACCCTTTCTTGGATAAAGCAACAGTTTATATTTTTAAAACACATTATTTAAAAAAACACCTACAAGTATTCTGTAAATGAGTAACAAATGATACTTAAGTCTTTAATTAAAATCAACAGGTATAATTGAATTTTTCTTTTAAACTTCTAAAAGATGTTGAACTTTGGTAGTCTTATATAACTGTTCCATGAATTAAATATTATATTCCATTTAATTTTTGTCAGTGAGTTAACCTCTTTATTATTTCTTTGGGCTTCATCTTCTCAATGCACATAAAATTGTACTCATTTATATTTTATCTATTTTTAAAGATAGAAAAAATTGAGATAATTATCAAGGCTTTATTGTAGAAATTAACATTGGTAAATAGATTTCAAGAGTAAAATGTTCCAATACTTCATTTTGTACCATCTAATGTCGACTCATCAGCTTTATTTCCACTCTTTGTTCTTATCAATGATCATTATATTTTCTTTGTGTATTGATATATACACTGGAGAAAAAGGTTATCGATTTGTTTATTCTTTAACTATTTTATGTTACTAAGCCTAATATTTTATCATTAATATGTAAAACAAATTGAGGGATTAAATGAGTTTATTGGTAAAACAAATTTTTCTGATACTTACCCACTAACATTACAAAAATAAAAAAGAAAGCATCACTACATATTTTAAGTGATTTAATTTGCATATTTTACTTTTATACAAGTGCCATAATCATTTATTTTATCAACTTTTCTAGATTCTTAATTTAGTTATCATATGCACTCACCCACCCACACAATGTTGATGAGATTATTAAGCCATTGCTAAAAGAATTCAAGTAGAAAGTGTATAGAGAAAATTGTTAATGGAGCTACATACATCAGATATTTAACATGAATATCAAATCGTGCTTAATGGCTACAATAAGAAACTTAGTTGAATAAGACATTAGTCACATGTTATATACATTGAATTATACATGAATATTTTATTTTAAAACTAGATTTATCACACGGACTTATAGACTCTTATGCCTTAAATCAACCACACCAGAAGAACTTTATACCAGAAAGGTAAGTTTATTTAAATCATATTTCATTAATCTTGTATTTTTAGAGTCATATAAACTATCACTATTTTCGTAGTCTTTTTGAAGCATCTGGACTTACACTGCATTAGTTAAAAACTTCAGTAGAGCTTGTGGTTGTTGAAGTTAATGTTGTTGTGACAAATGTTGAATAAAGGATCAGAGCTAACAAAGACTTATATATAAGTAAACTAAGTTAATAATCTTAAGCACATTCCAATTAAAAATAATGATTAATTAACTCTTACATTATATTTTATTAATTGATATTTTGGCCTTGAAGATGCTACGGTAGAAGTTTTTTTTAGAGTCATTAGGCATAATGAACATGCAAAAGGGATTCTTTATTTAAGTATTGCTGTTATGATTAAAGTACAGCAGTAAAAGCTCTGGATTTAAGTTTAGCTACCACAGAAAAAGGCTGCAGACTTGGATAGTATTATGAGGCAAAAGTTCAGGAGAAACATTTTATTTAAGTATTTTTACTTGAACCATAAGCACAGTAAAGAATCTGGACCTAAATAGCATTACCATAAATAAAATGCAGTAAAGTCTCTGGATTTAAGTGGTGTTATTATTAAACATGTTGAGGAGATGTTTATAAGTATTATTATTATTCTGAAAGCACAGTAACAAAATTTGCTTAAAGTAGTGTTATCATGGTGAAAGATCAGGAGAAGTTATGACAAAAGTGCAATAAAGGCTATGGACTTAAGTCATGTTACAATGTTGAAGTACAGCATAAGTTTTGAATATATTGGTGTTACCATTATGAAAGTACAGTAAAGGTTTTGGATTTAAGTAAGTTAATATGATGAATTCCACTAAAAGTAATTCTGATTTTGATTAGTGTTACCATGATAATTCATAATAAAATGTATTGGTAGAAGCTTATTCAACCAATGAAAACATATTCAATTGGCCCATTAACACATTCAAATTAGTAACTAAAGAACTACAGGATGTTCAGAAAGTCACTGTGTAGTTTTGTTTGTTAATAAATATATAAGTGCACAGTGACTTTTCGAACATCCTGCATTATCTGATAAATAATGTGTTAATAGAGTTAAAATGTATTTCAACTATTTATTTTGTTAGTTTTGTTGAAAAATCTGTTTAATGGTTTAATATTAAGAATCTAGGTAATAGTCAATTTCACCTCTTTATATTTTTTTTTAGCTTATCATAAAATTTACCAGTGTCAACTCACTTTTCTCAAAAAAGATAAAATTGTGTTTTGGGTTAATAATTAAAATCTGTACTTCCTGATTATAAGAATTTTCACGTCTTACTTTAGCAATCTGACAATGAATGTTATTTTGATAAGCTCTTTCTCAATGAGCACCAGTACTCTACTACAACATGCCTGAATGTTCAGATTTTGTTATGAAAAGCTAATTTGTTTTCACTCTAAATTAATGATTTAATGAAACCTAAATCAATGCTAAATTTACAGAATGTAACCCCTCAAAATTACTTAGTTATTAAAAATATGCTAAGATGATAACTGTGGATTAGATCTCTCATTTTGTGAAGAAGAAATCGAGTTACTTTTTCACTTAGAAATTATTAAGCATTTTTTGACATTCCTTTGACCAACATTTTCCATTTCCTGGCCCAAAGTCTATTTACTGTTTTCACTTCGTGATTTTCTATTTTAAAGTATAGAAGACAAATGTAGAAAAGTATGAAAATAGCCTAAAATGGTTCTGTGCCTTTTATTAGCTACAACTGCAAAGAGGAAGGTGTTTCAAATGCAATAAATGTACTTGATGTGGGTGTGAAAGAAAGTTGGCAACAAAAAGTTAATAAAGAAACCATTCAATAAACGAATACAAAGAAAATTAGAACAAAAGATGATAGCTTCTCCTTTTTATACCTTGAATGCAAAAGTTGCTGTTCTTTTGAATCTTTCAAATTTCAATGTTAGTGTTAGTGAAGTCTAGCCATTACTTTTTTGCTAAAACATATTTTAAAGGTTATTTTGGGCAGTTTGTTTTTTTACTACTGTTAGTCAAATACTTTTAATTACTATTTACACTGAAATCTTTAAGTTTCTGGCCAAGTTTTTTTTCAAAAATTGCAGTTGACCATTTTCAGAAGAGATCATCATTACAACCAGATTCAAGTGTATCAAAATCAGTTTTAGTTTTTGTATTAATTTTGGATACTTTAGAGGTCAGACCCAAGTTTATAGGATATAATAATCAAAAGTGAAAAATGAAACATAGTAACTAATGGATCTAGCTATGTCTTGAACTAAGGGTTAAAGAAGTTACATAATTTGTATAGACCTCCAGGATTATCTGTTCAATCCTCTTCAGACCAGTGAGCACATTCCAAATTTTGTGTGCTCATCTGCATGTCATATTTTGAAATTTAATGAAAAATAATTATAACTGTATTTTGATAATTTTGCACCCCAAAAATGTTTTAGAGTTAATAATTTGTAATATTTTGTATAATGTGTCAAGTAAAATGATAAATGTTCAAACTTGCACAGAATAGCCTTGCTTGTAAACATTACATTCACTGGATTAAGTATTTAAAATAACTGTGTTTTTATCTGTTATACATAGTAAAACTATTGTTTTTTCATTAGAAATGTTTTGCCACATTTACTTGGTATCATCAGGGGAGATACAAGAACCGAGACTGACAGAAGTTAATGTAGGAAAATAATTATATGAGAATCTCTAATAATACTAATCTGCAAGTATGTATGTGACTAAGCAAATGCAAACTTAATAAAGTAACTTTATCAGTAAACTCAGAATTTGGTTCGTATAAATAAAACTTTTAGGTCTGAGTCTTAAGTGTTGAATTTTGTTCAATATATAAAAGAGCAAAAGTAATTGAAATATTTACAAATGAACACCCTTGTATCTGTTAAAAAAAGTTATTTTTTTATCAATAGGGCCTCTTTTATTATTTATTTTATTAATGTTGTTTTCTCTACTGATGATTTTTACCTAAGAAGAATTAAAAGAGCAATATTTTTCTGAACATTCTTCCAAAAACATGAGATGGAAATTTTAAATGTTCAGACAGAAATTAGAAAGTTGTCTATTTCTTTCACAAATATAACAGTTTTTGTAGTCCATACATTTAATTACATACACATTTCCTGACACCCATGGGTGTGGATAACTTTACGTGGTCTTGGGACTTTGCAGATAAATTTGTCTTTTTAGTTTACCTCTTCTTGGATCTGAATGTCCATCCAAATGTGGATGGATGAAGAGGTTCCTGGTGATTGAAGGATTCAACCTCAACATAACACTTTGGTTGTCCTTGAATTCCTGTAGTCAATTTGCCTTGGGGTGTCAGATGGCTGGTCGTGTTGGGCTCGGCTCAACTGGGTATCAGTGTCAGGCATTCTCAAAGGATCTTGGGAGACATTATCTCAGATATTGATGTTTGAGTATAGTGCTCACGAAATTCTGGTGTTACTGCAGCATTCTTGTTTGGCATTGTAGTGCATCTTCTTGCAGGACTCCATGGTGGGTGGGGTTAGTAGGCACTGAAACTTTCTTCTTTCATTATGGATCACTTAAGTCCAAATAAAATAAATAATAACAACACATCTTTGGCAAATAACCTCGTATTGAAGACTTAATAGCACTTAATACACCTATTCTTTATTTTCTAACAATACATTCTTTTTCAGACAAATCTTTAGCATGTGCCTTCCTTTTTTCATTCTGAAAGGATTAGCAGGGTTTACTTGCTCCCGTAAGTCAGTCAAGAAGCTATGTTATGGGGATATCTTGGTGGAAATGTGTGCCACAAAACACAGTGAAGTCCTTGAATTTGAAGGCTATTTGGGTATAACCATTGAAGTTACTCCCCATGCTACTTTGTATTCCTCATGAGCAGTTATTATTGAGAGGGATTTGAAGAACATACCTGAGTTAGAGATCCTTACTGGCTTCTCCACCCAAGGAGATTGTTTCTGTAGTGAGGTGTATCTCCACTTATAAGTATGGAATTATGCTGCTTATCATTGTTCTAATTTTCATGATTACATCACCACATTTACCTGCTGCTGTCATGGCAGATTATCTGAACTGTAAGGTATGGTCACAATTCTCAACCCTCTCAGATGTTTCCAGTGCAAGCAGTTTGGTCACTGATTCTTTGTGTGCTCATTTTAGTCACAAAGATAGTGATGCTAATGAGTGTAAACAGAGCTCTCACTGTGTTAATTGTGGTGACTCTTACCCCTCTTACTTTGCCATAGGTGGGTGGAGGAGAAAGAGGTACTGTGCTTGAAAATTGTTAACAACATTTCTTACCCTGAAATGCAGAAGTTATTGCCCTCAATTCTATCTCAGACATATAATGCTGCACCACTATGTTCCAACAGAGTCATTCTCAAGTGAAGACTCTTTTGCCCTGTATGGATAAGCAAGTTGACAAGACAACATCTACTGTCTCTGTTTCCACAACTTCTTCAAGTGACTGTTTGGGTACAATTTCTTTGCCTCCAGCTTCTGGTATCTGCTCAGGTCCACCTTTTTCAGCTTTTAAATGTAGAACAATTATTCGTTCACAATATCACTGACTGGAATCAGCATCTGCTGACAGAAACTTGCCTATTTGTCCCAGGATAGAATCCATGGAGATCAAGAGACCTCCTTGAAATAAAGAAAACCAGTATGGATGTAAATCAAAAATTTCTCCATCAAGTTCTCATTCTCCTCCACCTAAATAAAAATGGCCACTTTGAGATATCTATTCTAATCTGGATGACATCAAGGTCTGGATTTATTCCTCTCATCCTGTGTGTCTTTTGTAACAGAAAACATTTCTGAAACCTTCAAATTTTGTCACCTTTTGTCAGTTTTTGTTATGCCAGAATGACAGGTTGCATGAAGATGAATTCATGAAAGTGTGGCATTACTAGTCAACCACTCAATGGACCCTTGGAGACTGATGCCATTCATGTTTTGTTTTTTGTTGGACTGCCACTGTTTATTCTCTCTACCTGTCTCCTGGACAGATTTAGGATCAGACCTTGATGCTCTCATTGAACATTTGCTGTTTCCCTTTATAATTCTTGGCAGTTTCAGTGGACACAATCCCTTCTGGGGTTGTGCTGATATTTATGGAAGGGGTCATTCCATAGAGTGCATGTTATTGGATCACAGTCTTTCTTTCTATGTACCCCTTGGTGTGGATTCCTGTACGTGGTGAGGGGATCTCCCAGGGAAGGTTTCTCTGGGATCTAAACATCCACCCACGTTTTTGCCATACGTGGTGACCCGTGAAGGAGGAGAGGATCCTGGTGGTTGAGGGGTCCAACCCTAACACACCACTTTAGCCTCGAATTTCTGTAGACGGGCAGTCTTTGGGTGGCCCCCTTGGGTCAATCGGCTGGTCCACTTTGGCTAAAGTCAACCAAGTTCTAGTGTTGGAAGTTGTCAATGGGTGTTGTGGACATTGTGCCTGATGCTGGTGTTTGGGTATAGTGCTCATGAAAACCTGGTGTTGCTGCATTCTCCTTGCATGACTTTGTAGTGCATCCCTTTGTAGGTCTCCATGGTGGGTGGGGTCAGTGGGTTCCGAAATTTTTCCTTTTTCCTATGGATTCTCCAAAAAATTTAAATGAAGCTGTGAAAAAACAGTCAATGGGTAAGCAATCACATCTTGAAGACTGAACAGCAATCTTCAACATCAGTAACACACGTACCTCATTTTCTTATATTACATTCTCTTTCAGAAAAACCTTCAGGGTAATTGTCCCCTTTTTTATTCAGAAGGGACTAGAGGGACTTACTGGCTCTTCAAAGTCAGTAAAGAAGCTTCGATCTGGAGACATATTGGTTGAAACATCCATATCCCAAAACAGTGAACTCCTTTTGAATTCAAAGGCAATTGGAGATATACCAATTGAGGTTATACCCCATGCTACTTTGAATTCTTCAAGTGGAGTTATTGTTGAAAGGGATTTGGAAAATGTTCCCGAGTCAGAGATTCTCACTGGTCTCTCCACTCAAGGAGTTTCTGCAGTGAGGTGCATCTCCACTTGCAAAGATAGAGTTACATTACCAACAAATACCCTCGTTTTAACATTTACTTCACCAAGTGCACCTGCCACCATCAAGGCAGGTGATATCATTTGTAGGGTTCAGCCATACATTCCATACCCATTGTTTCCAATGTCAGAGATTCGGCCACTTAAAGACATCATGTTGTGTTCCATGACACATGCTCATGGACCACAAGGCAAGGACCACAATGCCTCTGAATGTGACATAGACCCACATTGCATCACCTGCAATGGTTTACACCCCTCCTATTTTCATTCTTGCTCAAAATGGTTGGAGGGAAAAGAGGTGCAGCATTTGAAAATGATACATAACATTAATTATCCTAAGGCTTGAAAATTGCACTCCACAACTCCATCTCCACCTTCCAACAAACCTTAAGATCCACATCCTTCAGTTTCAAATACAGGCATTTCTTTTTACACATCTTTTTATCCCACCCCAAGAGTGAAAACAATTATTCATTTGCATCCTCAATCACTGGAATTCCCTTCCAATAACAAAGACTTGCTCACTTGACCCAGGGCAGGATCCATGGAGACCTCCTTTGACTCAGGACAGTAAGGAAAAAAGAAGTGGTTATAAACACAAGGGTTCTACAGTGACTGAACCTACCCATCATTAAATATGGCCATCTTGATACAATGGAACTGTCGAGGTTTTTGTTCTAATCTGGATGATATCAAAACACTGATTGCTTCCTTCCATCCTGTTTGTCTTTCTTTACAAGAAACATTTCTCAAATCTGCTGATACAGTCTCCATTCGGCAGTTTTCTCTGTATAGAAATCACAGGTTGTGTGATGGTTGAGTACAAGGAGGGGTGGCACAGTTGGTTCATCAGCATGTGCTCAACCTGTCTTTGTCACTCAACACACCCTTGGAGGCTGTAGCCATCCATGTTTCCTTGGGTCATACCATCACTGTTTGTTCTCTGTACCCGTCCCCTGGCGAGACATATGATCAATCAGACCTTGATGCTCTCGTTGAACAGTTGCCATCTCCATTTCTAATCCTGGGGGATTTTGATGGACTTCATCCCCTCTGGGGAAGTGCTATTATTGATCGGAAGGGTCGATCTGTAGAGCAGATGCTCTCTGATCACAATCTTTTTCTTTTCAATACTGGTTCTTCCACTTATTTTCATGCACCTAGTCAGTTTTTTACTGCAATTGATCTCTCAGTTTGCTCCCCTTCATTATTTTCCCAGTTTTCATGGAGGGTTGACAGTAATCCACAAGGCAGTGATCATTTTCTGATCCTCTTGAGAGAAACTGGCCGTGGTCGATGCCACGCTACCTGTGTGCCCCTGTGGAAGCTAAGTCAGGCAGCCTGGTCAACTTTCACTGCTCTCGCAGAACTTGATCCTGCCATCGTGGATCAGCCATCAATAGACGACTGTGTTGCAGCGGTAACTGCTTGTATTATACATGCAGCTGCTTATTGTATTCCTAAAACCTCAAAACGTTTTCCACGATATTCTCGTCCGTTGTGGAATCCTGCTTGCCACTTAGCACAGAAGGCTCAAAAACGGGCCTGGGATACTTTTCGTAGATATCCCACACTTTCAAACCGTGTTGCTTTCCAATGGGCCCGTGCATATGCTAGGTGGGTAAGATGTCAAAGCCAGAAGGAATCTTTGATTAAGTTCACAACTAGCATATCTTCTATCACCAGTTCCAAGATCATATGGGACAGGATTCGAAAGGTTAATGGGCACTACAATTCTGTTCCCCTCTCGATCTTACTCTCTGATGGTCAGGAGGTGACTGATGTTTGGAGCATTGCTGATACTCCAGGTAAAAGCTTTTGCTTGGTATCAAGCACTTCTGCTTGTTTCTCCACCTTCCTGGCCATCAAGACTCAGGCAGAGCGATCACCTTTTCCTTTCGAACTGTCTCTTTGACTATAATTGTCCCTTTACCCTGGTGGAATTAAAAATGGCCCTTCATCAGTCTGCCAGTACGTCTGTTGGACCTGATGATATTCATTATGACATGCTGCACCATCTATCTCTTGCTTCTTTTGATGTCATTCTGATTATCTTCAACCGGATCTGGCAGGAGAATGTTTTTTCCTGATGCCTGGTGCCAGGCTATTATTTTACCTTTTTCTAAGCCAGTGAAAGATCCCAAGATTCCTTCAAACTACCGTCCAATTGCTTTGAGGAGCTGTCTCTGTAAGACCTTAGAAAGGATGGTTAATGCTCGTCTTGTTTGGTTCCTTGAATCAAACAACCTCCTCTCGTCCACCATTGGTTCCATCGACAGCACTCCACCACAGGCCACCTGATTTGTCTTGAAACATCTGTCAGAGAACCTTTTTCAACTGCCAACATCTTGTATCAATATTTTTTGACATAGAGAAGGCTTACAACACAACATGGAGGTACGGCGTTTTGCGAGACCTTCGTACATATGGGTTATGTAGCCATCTACCCATGTTTATTAAAAATTATTTAATGGACAGGAGATTCCAAGTTCGTGTGGGTTCGACACTTTCTCGTTCTTTTGTACAGGAACTTGGAGTCCCTCAAGGCTGTGTATTGAGTGTCACACTTTTCAAACTGCCCTCAATCGTGTACAGAAGTGGACTCTGGCAAACGGCTTTAATTTCTCTCTCTCAGAAAAACCGTATGCATGCACTTTTGCCGTCGACAGGGTATTTACCCTGATCCTGAACTTCATATTGGTGAAGTTTTGCTGCCAGTGGTCCTGCAGACCAAGTTCTTGGGGCTTATCTTTTATCGTAAACTGACCTTTATACCACACTTAATGCAGCTTTGGGTCAAATGAACAAGAGCACTGAACATTGTCCTCTCTTCTACCAGTTGGGGGACAGATCGCCGTTCAATGTTGAAGATATATCGTGCTCTTATTAGGTCGAAACTCGACTATGGATCAATGGTCTATGGCTCTGCCAGACCCTTGGCCTTAAAGATGCTGGATCCCATTCATCACCAAGGACTTCAACTCTGCACTGGGGCTTTCCATACCTCTCCAGTTCAAAGCATATACATTGAATCTCATGAACCTTCTTTACACCTTTGCCATTTTCATCTATCTTTACAATATACTTCTAAACTTTGTTCCTTACCAAAGCATCCCACCTGGGAATGTGTTTTTTTCCTTGGTGGGTCATACTTTTTCAGAACAGACGATCTGTCATTGATCCGTTTGGCCTTCGCATCCGGGCTTAATTGGATGAATTGGGTCTGTCTGTGGATAACATTGCAGATTACACAGGTCGGCCCATCCCACCATGGCTTATTACAGTCCTCAAATGTGACCTTTCTTTCAGTCACCTAATAAAGGCAGATACTTCAAAGTGGAAGTTCCATCTTTTATTCAATGAATATCTTTCAAACAATCATTCAGTCCCATTCATACACATAGTTCCAAATCAGGTAATTCAGTTGGCTCTGCTATGGTTTGCTGTGGTTTAGTAGTTGCGTGCACAATCCCCTCTACAGCTTCTGAACTGTATGCCATATCTCTTGCCCTGGATCATATTGCAGGTGAGCAGTACTCCAACTGCACTATTTATACTGATTTGCTTAGTTCTATACTTGCCTTGGAATCGCTACATGTTAGCTCACAACTTATTCTTGCTGATATTCGAAATTAGCTGGCCCATTTCTCATTAACAGCTACTTCAATCCAGTTTTTCTGGCCATTTTGGTATTTGCGGGAATGAGCTTGCAGACGTGGCAGCTAAATCTGTCTGCTCCAGCACCATCATCCCTATGCCTATTCCGTACATGGACAATGGTGTTGTCTTCAAGGCTCGGCTCTGTGCCAGCTGGCAGTCCACTTGTAGTGAGCATTGCGACAACAAACTTTTTCAAATCAAACCCTATATTGGACTTTGGCCATCTAGCTTCCATAAAATTTGGAAGGAGGAAGTTGTTCTCACTAGACTACGCATTGGTCACAGTTTTCTTTTATCTGGAACTGATGCACGAATGTGTAGTTTGTGTAGCACTCAAATCACTATCAGCCATGTTTTACTTTCTTGCCATCAAAACAATTCTCAACGTCAGTAATATTTTAAACATATTTTTTCCAGGGTCAATCTGTAACATTGGACAGTGTTATTGGTGATGGTGACTCTGTCCACCTTGATAACGTTTTTAATTTTTTAATGGCCATTAATCTTTTTAATCTCATTTAAGTGTTGCATATTCATTCATTACACCTTTTTAATTGTGGTTCCTTTTTTACAGTTTTTACCTCTCTCATTCAATTAAATAACTCGGCACCAGGACCGACTTATCTTTATTTATATTATGAATTTGGGCACTTACATTCAGGTCTTATTTGTATCTTCCTGAATCTGACAGTTTATTAATAAAATACTTTGTCATGTTTGCAGTTGCTTATTCATATGCTTTTAGATCAGTATTATTATAACTTCTTACATGATTCCTTTTTTTTTGTAAATTGTTTCAGTAGCTTTAGTCCTTGAATCTCACCTGATGATGTAAGATAAACCTGGTGAATCATTGTGAACAAAATAAACAAAAGGTTTACTCCAGTTACAACAGAAAGTATTTGTACCCTTCATTGTGAGCAGTTTTCTTCATAACATAAAAAGTATCGTGATTAGGATAATGAAAGTATAGTATATTATAAATCTTGTACCACCACACATCTACATAAATTCTTATGTAAATTGAAAGACAAATAAACTGTTTATAAACAAATAACCAAAACATAGGAGGGGTAGAAAGTGTTCATGTGTCTACTTTAATTGTCAGTTGTGTAACCTTAATGGAATTACTTGGCACAATCTCGCATCATAGGCCTCCATGATCATTTGACAGTACTCAAATGGTATTTTCTTCTGTTCTTTTTCACAGAAGGCCTCCAATTCTTTCAAGTTTTTCAGATGATGTTGATGAACCCGAGTTTTCAATTTATGCCCAATGTTTTCAATTGGGTTGAGATGACGTGACTGCAATGGCCACTCCAGAATGCTTATGTGGTTCCTCTGCAACCAGGATTACGCATATTTCAATGTGTACTTAGGGTCATTTTCATGCTGGAAGATCCAATGATGTCCAAGCCCCGCAAGTTCCGAGCATCATTCTTGATACAAGTGCATAATATATTGATGTACTCCTCTTTTTTCATGATTCTGTTGATGTGGTGAAAGTTCCCTACACCAGAAGAGCTGAAGGAACCCCATAGCATGATAAAGCCAACTACATGTTTAACTGTAGGGATGGTGTCCTTTGGAAGGTTTCATTCCCTCTCCTTATGGAAAATATAACTAACATCATTGTGGCCAAAAAGCTCAATTTTAGTCTCGTCTGACCAACGAATACTCTTCCAATAGGTAAAGGGTTTATCTACATGCTTTCTTGCATATCTCAATCATGCTTCAGAATAAACAGGCTTCAAATATAGAGTTCTACGAGGGCAGCATGCTTTGAACCCAGAAGAGCGTAACATGATCGTAACTCTGAGGTGCTTACTTCAACCCTAGTTTCCGTTACCAGTTTCTGTATTCATTACGTGTTAAACGAGGATTCCTACTAACTTCTCTGAGAACCTTCCTCTTGGTTTTCTCTGGAATTTTGGTGAGCAGTTGATCCTGTAAGCTTAAACTTGACAATTATACCAGAAAGATACACACGAAACTTGTCTTTTACAATAATTCGTTTTTTAAATCACTGGACAGTTGTTTCCTTTTCACCATGATAACCAAGCAGATAATGACAGAGATGGCGCTAAATTGCCAGAAGTACATTTTTTGCTGGCTAAATTCCAATAATTATGAACCAAATGTCTAGTTCTGGAATGGTATAATGTAGTTTATTAGCCAAACTAAACAAAATTTTTACAGGAATATGAGTTTTTTCACATGTTCTGAAATGTACAAACATTTTCTGCTCCTTTTATTTTTTGTTATTTGTTTATAAACAGTTTGCTTGTCATTTAATTCACATAAAAAATTATGTAGATGTGTGTTAGTATAATGTTTATAATAAATTATACATCTATTAGCCTAATCATGATACTTTTTAAGTTATGAGGAAAAAACTACTTGGGATGTAGGGGTATGAACACTTTCTATTGTAACTGTATGTACAAGTGATTAATAACATTTTTTTGGGAATAAACTCTTTTTAAGGCCTTTGCATAAAATTTCCTTATTTGAATATTTGCATGCATGCTCTTTAAGCTATTTTTTTGTGTAAGCATTATGTGTTAGGTCAGTAATTCATGGTCTATTTGAAAAAAATTATGTGCAGGCACCCAAACTCTCAAACAAACCCATGTAGGATGAAATTTTATGTAATAAAACTACATTTGAACTAAACAGTAGACATTATTTTATGAGATGAAAACAAAGAAACTTGCATAAACAAAGAAAAACCCATAGTATATTAAGAATTAGTTGAAAGGAGTTTTCAGGAGCCAAACAAACCAAAGCTAAGTTGTTGTAATGTAAAGTCATATTTAGCTAAATATGCGGTATCAGTTAAATGTTTTTACTTATAATTTGTGATAGTCTAAATGCATACTGTGTTGAGGTTAGGATTCTTATATAATAGGTACCTGTGACTTGTTGGCAGTAAATTTGAAATTAATGAGTAGCACTCAATTTGTTTACAGCACAGAACTAGTAAAATGTACGTAAAAATTATTTACAATATAGATGATCATAAGTATATCATACATGGTATATAATTTTCTTCTTGTCTAAAGTTTACTTAAGTCTTTTTAATTACTTTATAATTTCATCTGACTAGCCAAATTATTACTTTAATACATACTATCCAAGCATAGTTCACTTAAATTTCTTTGAGTTACCATTTTTGTGTCCCATATTTCTGAAACTACTTGTTCCTTTTTCATGTTTAGATTTACTTTCAGTAAAGTGTACTTTTTGTCAAAGTCCACAGGGAGTTTCAATTACTTTAGAACTCTCTTTGATGAAATGAATTATTTTCTTCATCAACACTGTTTATCTCACTCTAATATATATCAACCATTAGGACTATATTAATTGTTAAGTTTCCCTTCTCATTTTAAACACCTCTTTTCATGAAATTACTTTGTTTTTTATCTGACCTTTATCTGTTTGTCTTTTTCCTGCTCATCTCACACGGATTGTATGTTATTACTTTATCATATACTTGATATTATCTAGCATCAATAAATTTTTACAACATTTGATAATCTTGACATTAGTGAGCTATGAACACAGCATATAACTTTCACTAATTTATGTAATTAAACGTTTTTTAGCATTCACTTTAAAATTATTACTTAACTCTTGTTATGAACAAAACTGAGCAGTCAGAAAATATTCACTCACAAAATAAATTAATAATATATATACAAAACAGTCTTTTATATCATGACATGGAGAAACCTCTAAATGCATGTTCAGAAAGTCATAAGCACTTGGTTTTGAATATAAATATTTTGGACCGAAATAGTTCAAGAAAGCCTGTATAAATTGTTTTTGGTATTATGATTTTTTTATAAAAGAAATTACATGTAGGTTAAGTGTAGTTTGTGTGAAATACTTCACAAATATAAATGCTAAATTGGAAATTTGAACTCGGTAATCATATGATGACAATGACATTGTGCCATAGTGTACCACACTCCTTGCATTGAAAAGTTTAACTAAGTAAAAAATGGTTGAATTGATTCTGAAAGGAAGAGCCAGTATGCAATATGGTATCCTCAGATAAAGGTTTTTGTAATGATAAGAAATTTATAACATTTGATTATGAAATGTGTGAGAAAAGTTCCAGACATAACAATAATCTGTATAAATAATCATTGAATTTGTAAGTATATTATACTCAATTGATAAACATGGGTAAAAGAGTTTATACATTATTGAGAAAAAAGCATTTTTATTATATATAAATTTATTTTGACTCTTAATACTGTTAACTAAAGTATTGTTTCTGAATATTGTTTTGAAAAATCAGGTCTTAAGTTACAAATAAATTTGTCAAGTTATGTCATCGTTCTTGTAGTTTGTAGTTGCAGTTTGAGAAGTAAGTACAAAAGAAATAAATATTAGTGAAAATTGTTAAAGTTGAAATTAATTAGAAATATAAATTCTTTGTGAAGCTGACAGTGACCAAAGAAGGTCAAAACATTCACTTCTGAACATAATACTTTCTCTACCCATTTCATCTGTTTTTTACATATAATTTTTTCTACAAATGGGTTTTCACGTTGTCACAGACCACTGTTAATTAGTAAAAGAGTAGTTTAAGATCTAGCAGTGGGTAATGTTGTCAAGTTGCCTTTCCTCTTAATTTGTCACTCTTATATAAGGGACAGCTGGTGCAGACAACTCTCGTGTAGTTTTGCATAAAATTCAAAATGTTAAGCACAAGGTTTGTCTTATTACTGTAATTTATTTTATTTTTTATATTTTAAAAATACTGTTTCTACACTTTAACTTTCTATTGTATTTTATATTTGTATTTGGTATTGCAGTAGGCAGTGCTATCTGGTCTTACTGAGAATGTTGATTGCACTTAATTGTCTTTAGATTGATGCTGAAGAGTATGGGGAAGCATTAGCTCTAGCAAAAACCTATTGTTTAGATTGTGATCTTGTTTACCAACGACAGTGGAGAAAACATCCTGTTTCCATAGCAACCATCCAAGACTACTTAGTGAGTAGTTTTGACTCTTTTTCTTTAAAATGGTGTTCATTTTGATTTTAGCTAGTTAATTTTTTATTATATGTTAAATACTCTTTCATTGAAGAGTTGCTTATTTTCAAGACTGGTTTTGTCCTAAAAGAAATTACACTGATAACAAAATGAAATAAATATAAAGGTGAAAATATTGAAACAAATATTATGCAGTATGTAATGATACTTTTCTTTTATTGTAGAGTAAAATTACAAAGCGATCATGGGTTTTACATGAATGCTCAGAAAGAGTGCCCGAAAGTATTGATGCAACAAAAGAGCTACTGCAGTATGGTTTGCAGGGTACAAATCTGGAGGCATTGATTGCTATTGGAAAAGGGGAAGATAGTGGAAGGTTAGATTTGCTCAAAATTTCTGATATAACATATTTGTTTATATTTGTGGAGCTTTTATGTCACACACTGCACCTGATGGATTTTGCACATTCTGTGTAACCAATATTTCACATATTTTACAAATGTGCCACACCTAACAAGTAAGACCCACTGTGTTTAAAAAGCATTTCATGTAGTTCATTTGTGTGATGTGCTGAACCCAAAGAGCATTATGCAGTAATGTTAAAAATGTGTGGCACATTTGATAACAAACAAATGTATCACAAGATTGTAGTGAATGATTACATGTTTTACTTTCAAGTTTGTCACATATTTTATCTGTACATTATGATATTTTCAAAACATACTCACCTCTGATTCTGAGCAGCAATTTTCAACACCTCTTGAACCTCATATTTATGTATTAGATTCTCTTTCAGACAAATCTTTTGGGCAAATGTCTCCTTTTTTCATTCACAATGGACTAGAGGGACTTGCTGGCTCTCCAGAGTCAGTAACAAAGCTTTTATCTGGTTACATATTGGTGGAAACATCCACATCTCAACACAGTGAACTCGTCATATATTCAAAGGTGATTGGGGATATACCTATTGAGGTTATGCATCATGCTACTTTGAATTCGTCACAAGGAGTTATTGTTGAGAGGGATTTGAAGAACATCCCCGAGTTGGAGATTCTGGCTGGTTTCTCCACCCAAGAAGTTTCTGCAGTGAGGTGTATCTCCACTCGCAAAGATGAAATTATGATGCTGACCAACATCCTCATTCTGCCATACACATCACAGTGCCCACCCACCACCATAAAGGTAAGTTATCTTCATCGTAAAGTAGTGCCACACTTTCCAACCCTCTCAGATGTTTACAGTGTCAGTGGTTTGGACACTTGAAGACATTACGTTGTGATTCCTTGATGTGCTTATTACGGTTGCCAGGACCACCATGGCTATGAGTGTGAAACAGGCCATTATTGCATCAATTCCAATGGCTCTCATTCATTTTACTTTTGTTCTTGCCCTAATGGTTAGAAGAAAAAGAAGTGCAGTAGTTCAAAACGATTCAAAACATCACTTACCCTGAGGCTCGAACGTTGCTGTCCACCACTTTGTCTCGGATATATACTGCTGCACTTCTTTAAGACAGATCTCTCTTTGCTTTCAAAAGAATCGAAAAGTCTTTTGACCTCCATGGTTAAAAAAGTTGAGGAATCAACGTCAACACCCATCTTTATCCCTAAGATACACTCCAGCAAACCCCAAAATCCACTTTCTTTGGTACCGGGTACGGGCATTTCCTCTGGTACATCTTCTACTCCCATCTAAAGATGAAAAGTGATCATTTGTTCATGTCCTCAGTCCTTAGAATCTTCTTTCAAAAACAGTCTTGCCCATTCAACCCAGGGCAGTATCTATGGTGATCAACAGACCTCCCTTGAATAAAGACAGTAAAGAAAAAAGATGTGGTCGTAAATAGAAGGGCTCTCCACCCAGTTCATCTATGCATAAATAAAAATGGCCACCTTGATACAATAGAACTGCTATGGTTTATGTTTTAATTTGGATGATATCAAAGCGCTAATTACTTCACACCGTCCTGCACCATCACTGAACAATTCCTTCTTAATATTGAAAATGGGCTGTATGTTGACGATTTTCACATCTCATGTCAGTCGTCAAACATAAGGTATTTTAAGCGGCAGCTACAGACTGTCTTCTTTCATTTACTGAAATGGACCACAGCAAATGATTTTGACTTCTCTCTCTCTCTCTCTCTCTCTCTCTCTCTAAAACTGTGTGCATGCACTTTTGCTGCCAACAGATTATTCACCCTAATCCTAAACTCCATATCAATGAAGTTGTGCTACCTGTTGTTCTTGAGACAAAGTTCTTGAGGCTTACCTTTGACTGTGAACTGACCTTTATACCACACATCAAACAGTTATGGGTCAAATGTACTAGAGCACTGAACATACTCTGAATTCTCTCTTCTAACACTTGGGGAGTGGATGAATATTCTATGCTAAAGAAATATCATCCTCTTATTTGATTTAAATTAGACTGTAGATCACTGGTCTATGGTTCTGCCAGGATTGCAACCTTAAAAATGCTGGAGCCTGTTCATCATCAGGGATTTCGACTTTGCACTTGGACTTTCTGCACTTCTCCAGTTCAGAGCTTATACACAGAGTTTTATAAATCTCCTTTGCACCTCCACCATTTGCAAATGTCTTTAGTGCATGCTTTCAAACTTCATTCCTTACTAAAGCATTTCACCTGGGATTGTGTTTTTCTTCCTCAGTAGGCCATGCCTTTTCAGAGCTTATACACAGAGTCTTATAAATCTCCTTTGCACCTCCACCATTTGCAAATGTCTTTAGTGCATGCTTTGAAACTTCATTCCTTACTAAAGCATCCCACCTGGGTTTGTGTTTTTCTTCCTCACTAGGCCATGCCTTTTCAGAGCTTATACATAGTCTTATAAACCTCCTTTGCATGAAAAGAAAAAGTAAAGAAAAAGATGTGGTCGTAAACAGAAGGGCTCTCCACCCAGTTCATCTATGCATAAATAAAATTGGTGATTTTTATTGAACCTCTCTGGAACAGTCAGGTGGTGCCTGTTCCACCAATGTCTTTAGTGCATGCTTTGAAACTTCATTCCTTACTAAAGCATTCCACCTGGGATTGTGTTTTTCTTCCTCAGTAAGCCATGCTTTCTCAGAACAGATGATCTGCCATTGCTCCTTTTGTCTTTCGTATCCAAGCACTGTTTGATGAATTGGGTCTGTCCTTGGATAACATTGCTGTATCCATTGGTCAGCCCATCCCACCATGGCTTATTACAGTCCTCAAATGTGACCTGTCTTTAAGTTATCTGAGAAAAGCAGACACTCCCAATTGGAAATACTGTCTGTTATTTGCTGAACATCTTTTGAGTTATCCTTCCATTCCTATTTATGTGGATGGATCAAAATCAGGTGGTTTTGGGGGCTCTGCTATGGTTTGGTGGTTGCATGTAGAATCCTCTCTACAGTTTTTGTGTTTACTGCTGAACTATATGTGATTCACCTTGCCCTGAATCACATAGAAGCTAAGCAGTACTCAAATTGCACTATTTATACTGACTTGTTTAGTTCTCTACTCTTCCTGCAAGATTCTTCACTTTGACCTATCTTCTACACCATATGTCTTCTGCAGAGTGGTAATAGCTTCCTCTCATCATTTTCATGCTTTGAGCCTGTGTACACATCATTACACAGATGAATGATGATTTCTGGCACTATTTCATCAGTTGGTGGAACAACACACTTAAGATTCTCCTTTCAGAAGCCACCAAGACTGTTTTTTAACAGAGAAAAGAAATTCATTCTCTTGTTGAATTAACGTATTGTTCTTCTGGGTGTCTTTTTTGACACATCTTTAAACTGTGCTCATTCAACTCCCATCTGACTGCATGCTATGGAACTGGCAGTCAGGATTTTAGTCAGCTTTCCTTCTCATGCTGTACAGATGGTTCTTTTTCTTTTGGGGATGCACATGTTCTTTTCAATAAGCGCATATGTAGTCCCTCTAGTGGTTGCTGCAAGAGTAATGAATCATAAACTGCAATCCATTGGATCATTTTCTCTTTGGAACAATATTTTAGATCTTGGGTGGTGATTGGATTGGACCAACACTAGCATTTGTGTTTCTATACAGCCTTCATATCTTGAGATTCATCTCTTTACAGATGTCTTATTTCAGAGATGGGTTATGTATTACTTCCACATTAATATTTTAAAACGTCTTAATGTACAATGGGCAATAATTCAAAGTCTTGCTCTGTAGAAGGAGAAAGTTTTATTGATTCATTCTGACATTTCTACAGTGTTCTCATATATTTCCTGTTAAGGGACCATGCATTTTCTGGACCTTTGCTATTAAATTAATCACCAATGGAATAGAGCAAGAGTCTGATATTATGAGAGAGAGAATGTCCAAAGTTTAAAAACAATTATCATCAAATAAATGCTTCATCACAAAGTTCTCTAGTGGATTCGCTCTCAGTTTGGGACTCCAATAATTAATCAATTTGACACTCATTGAAACTCTAAACTACATGCATTTCTGCCCTCCATACCCTATTTTTGAGCTTTGGAAATAGATGCATTCACTCAAGATTGGATGGAATTGCTTTTCTCTACTTGGTTCAAGTACTGTTGATAGCCCCATGTTGGCTGGTCCAACTATGGATTTCTCTTCAATGATGTTTTCAAGAGGGTCCACCTCCCCAGCTTCCTAACCTCAGACATTTCAAAGATCAAACTTTCTGTGTGGAAGTTATGTAGTCCTTCACATGGCATCAGAGTTTAACTTCGAAAGTTATGTATTTGTTTCAGACTATCCATTGACACACTTTATTGCCAGTGGTATCTCGCAAGGAAATTTAACCCACTTCATCTAAATGTGCCAGTGGTATCTCATTTTTTGACCTGACTTTTTGACAGAAGTTTAGCTTCATCTGTTGTCACTTTATTATATAAAGCAGCTTTATCAACTACTTTTCAGTATTGTAAACAGCTGAAAGTTTGTGAATCCTCAGTGCCATTCAATCTTTTCAAATTGTTTAGTGTTTTGTCCCAAATGGCCTTTTCCATTAGTAACTCTTAATGTTGTTTTACATGCTTTGTCTTTACATTCATTTGAGTATTCAGCCTCATTTATCCTGTGCCGTCACACCATTAAAATGTAATTTTTTTTGTGTTACTGTCATGTAAGTCAAAGTTGTTTGTACTATATTTGCACAGGATGATTTTTTACTCCACTTATATCCTGCTACACCCTGATAGGTCATCCTTTTATGAAACCCCAACTGTTAGGTAAGTGGATAAATCCTTCTCAGCAATTCATTTGCCAGCTAATTTTAATCTTTGTAACTAGTAGGACCCAGGTTGTTTATTATATCTTATCAGAGCCCTGAGGTGTTATGTTTCATACTCTGTTTCAGATGTTAGAAAGTGATTCTTTGTTTACTGGGATCCTTCAGTTTCTCAAAATGTATTCCCAGTTACATTGACAAAGATAATTTGTAAACTGATCAATATTGCTTATTCTGTACAGGCAAAGAATCTTATGAGAGTCACATTTCATCAGATTTATCACATTTCCATATCTTTAGCTGCCTGATTGAACTGGTTGCTGGAGGACATTGTGGAGGCTGATATCTGGACTTCTTCCAACATACTTTAATTTGATGTTGCTTACATGATGTGGCAGTTTCTTCTTCTGCAAGTTTTTTGCCTTTCCCCTGTGTCCATTTTGACCACATTTGTAAAATTGTAAGGAGGATATATATATATATATATATGTTTTTTCTTTTTTGTCTTTTTATGTTCCAGAGTCCTTTAACTTCTTTTTTTTTTCTTTTTCCACTGGATCTCTCTGTGTAGTACGTGTTGCCCAGGCTTCAATTTCACTATACTCATCACTGATTGCAACAGACTTTTTAGAAATAAGGTGTTCTATAAGACCATCTAGGAGTTCAACAGGTGTTATTACTATTTTATGCTGGACTGTTACTCATGGGCTATCACAAGTGAAGCTAAAGGGTATTCTGTCCATTCATAGCAATCATTGGATGGAATAAATTGAGGTCAGTTTGCTTTTACAAATTTAGAGAACTTGGTTCACCTACTGCACTGTTTCTAGAGCACTGTGCTTCAGGACTCCTCAGTATACTTTAGCCCCCAGATTCTACTTGAACTAAAAGTCTTTACCACACCTAGTTTCCATTCACTTGGGTGGTGAAGAGAGGCTTTACTTTCAATGTATTTGAGTGATTTCTTCCAGTCTTATAGAAGAGGGTGAAGTTGGGGCCCTCTTTCCCTGGTACCTGGTTAATTTTGCCAGATGTCAATAGGAGATGCACCAACTTGTACAGGAGCCTATACCTAATACTTATTTGGGTTTTTTGCTCAGAGTTCTGTTTGAGATGTGCATATTCCTTCTTTTGATCAGTGTCAGTTTATTATATTGTTCATTTAAGGAGGCGTATTTCCAAATGCTAAATGGTTCCATCCTTGATTCTTGGTTGAGCACAGTGTTCCTTGTCTTCTCCATAATTGTGAAAGCAAGTGAAAAGCTCTTTGCTCACTTTGCTGGGGTGTGTGGATGAATGTTCATAATTCCAGACCCGACCAGATGAGCTCTGTTCCTTTGCTTGAGTAAGGCATACACAATTCTGTCATTCTGAGTCTGTGGTGTTGCCTGTCAGGCTTCTTCAGGTGGATGAGAGGATTCACTTCCTTTGGTGTTACTTACTTTGTCATAATTTTGGCTGTTCAGAATGCATCACTTTGTAGCTACAGGTTGGGATCCAATCAAAATTATATCTGTATATAATGTTCACTTGCCATATGAGGACCATGACCCCTTAATTCCAACCCAGCATTGTGGAACCTTGGCTGTCTGTTTGTGGTTATCTTTTATTGGTTATTACTCGTGTATTGTTTCATTCTTGATACATGAACTAAGTCAAGGTGAAAAGCATACCTGTTTTGGATGTAGTGGGGTTTCTTCCACTTGGGTATCACTTTTATTTTCATGAAACCTTGATCTATGCAGAAGCAATCTATATGGATATTGCCCTCACCAGTCATTCCACCCTCTCAATGTGGGATTCTTGCTGCAAGAGGTAACAGAGGTAAGAATGCTTTAGAATTTATCATTTTACAAAATTGAAAATGTATTTCCAATCCTACTTATCTCTTTTGACACTCTTCTGCCGTTTCTCCTCGTTGAAAGTCAGTGTCATGGACTGGGATGATATCAGTTTTGAAAAAGTGATAACATTATCTGAATGAAGTGCTTTTATACAGTACCAGGACAGAGTATGCATTGACATAGGTGTAGTATATCCCATGAAGAAATCAGACCAAATCTTAAATGGGCAAAGATGAAACTGTGGTGTTCAATTAATAGTTATATAAGTGTCAGCAAGGTAAGTGTTATTGGAAATACATTTTCAGTTTAGGAAAATGTTAACCTATTTGATTTGAGTGAGGTTCTATTTAATAAGTTTATCAGATATTTTACTTTAGCATTTTATTGCACATATGTCATTCTGTTTATTTCTTTGTAAGATTGAAATTTCACGTACATGTTTTTTACTCTGGGAATTGAAACTATTTGTGAATTGTTATATCAAAAGCTTGTTACCTATAATTACTTGCAGATGCAAATGGCAACTGAAACTTTTGTTTTTGTTGGTTATTCTTCCAGAACATGGTGTTTATTTTCTCAGATGAAGTATTAATATTTTACTTTTTGTACCAACATTTAGGATTAACTTCATAAACATTATTAGTAATCAGGCATTGTTTTTGGTTAGAATTGCATTTTATATAGGTGTGTTAAGACTTTAATTATTTTTCTTGTTGTTTATTATACATAACTTAAGGTTTATAGTAAGCCAATCAGACATAGTAGATGCATCAAGAGACCACTATGAGAGTGAAGAAGAAATAGGTAGTACCAGAAAGGCAAGAGAACAGGGAAGAAGACAAGAATTATGGAAGCAAATATATTTTTCCAAGTAAAGTTTATAATAATTGACTGTAATGATGTGGCAGATAAATCTGTATTATTTTACTAGATTCATTTATTTACCCTCACATACATTTTTAGTAAGTCTAAGTTCTTTTTAAGTCTGAATGTTCTTGGAACAATAGGATCATCTCAAGATGAAATACAGAATGTCTTGATGTACCTAATTGCTTGTTTTCTTGCATTTTTTCCTTTTTTTATTCATTTCTTAAAAGCTTGTTAATCTTAGGTTTACACATTTTGACATAATTGTAGGGAAATAGAAATCTTAGAAACTCCAATTCTCTTAATTTTTTAAGGAATTTAATCAAAATAAGATAATTTGTTGAAGAAACTTTGAAATGTATCAAATAATCAAATATCTAGAGGATAGTTTTTATTAAGTATGTGAAAAAGCCTCATGAAATAAATCAGATTTTTATTACTTAGAATAATAATAAATGTGCATAATCAGATTGTACAAAAAAGAAATAGAAATGCAAAACTTAGTTATTTTTGTTATTTATATTATTAAAACTAGTTGGTTTTAATGGTTTTGCAAAGTGTTTATTCTGCAGGATTTTTTTTTTTTTAAATAAGTGTTCAATTTTTAACATGGTTAAAAAGGATGTTAGAGGGTTGGGTTTGGTGATTACCAAAATAAGTGTTTTAAACAGTTTTCGTTTGCTAAAAACTTGTGTGCAATAGATGTTTGGTATGCCTGTTAAAGTTTCATTTTTTGGGATAATACATTATATTATTCAAATTTATTTTCATAGGATGAATGTAGTTTGAAATTATATTTAATGGACCTTAATCTTTTCAGTTTTATTTTGCAATTGTTCTTGAGATTTTAAAATATCTGAATTTGTTTTGTAAGTAAGCCATGATATTATTGTTCTTTATATCAGTATTGAAGTACTTCTTCAGAAGAATTGGTAAATATTTAAATTTATTTGAAATATTAACTACGTTTAGTTGATGAAAGAATCAATTTCTCTTCAAAAATTGCAGATATTTTTTTTTTATTTTGTTTTTCTTTTAGTTTGAACTTGGAACAAAAACAACTCTACCAGTGCCGAATGAAATTATTGAAATATTTAGACAGATTGTCAACTTATGAGGTGAGCTCTTTTGAGTGAAAGACATTGAAACCTAATTTCTTCATAAATTCATTCATTGTTTATGTATAGACAATAAAATATCTTTTACATTTGTTTGGTCATAGATCTAAGGATTAGGAAATCAAAAACTAGTGAAATTTTGCTACTAACAGTAGGTGAACAATACGTTTTATATATGTAAAGACAAAAGTAGATGAAACTTCTTACACACCACACTTATAAGAGAAACATAGTGTGGAAGCTTCTTAAACATATGTTTGCAAAGTTTAATTACCTGATTCAAAAGTGGTGAAATATGTTTACATAGAAAGTGTATTTCTGTTATTTAAATACTAGATTTAGGTCATTAATTAGAATAGTTGTTGTTTTAAAAGCGTAATTGTTAATAAGGAAATTGACATACAGGTATCATTTTATGGAATTTTTATTTGTTTAATAATGTTGTATGTGAACAACTGACAGGTTTTATGATCATTACATGAAAAACATAAAGAACGGATCTCTAATTATATTCCTAACAGATTATACTGGGAGGACCACACATTGCTGAGGAACATTATGATGCCAAGTTTTTCAAAGTTTTTCGTTCTCAGTCAGGATTAGAAGCAGCTGTTCAGTTTGCTCGTGAAAGTGATTGGCGATCTGTTGCAGCTATGTTTACTTACCATGGCAAAGAAACTTTGCAGCATCATTTGCCTGTTTTATCAAATTTTCCAGAGACTACATCACCATTTGATTATCGCTCCTTACTACCTGAAAGTGGGCAAGTGAAATTTCATAATTTGATTTGTTTAAAATGTTTAGGTTAGTCTCTATGCTGTTTTTGCCACTTTATTGCGTGATCCACAAGTTTTAGTCACATATTAAACTAAATTTTTAACAGTAGTATGGATGAAAATTTTAATTTCTGAACATGAACATTTAAAAAGATTATAAAATACTTATTTTATTTCTTGTAACCTTTCCCAAGCAACCTTTTAGCATATTAAAATATATTATGAGAAAAGCAAAAGCCATATTCCCGAACTCTTGTAGAAAATCTGAAGTTTTTATTTTTAAAGCTGTGTTTGTGTGTGTATTTTGAAGTAAACTTTTCTGCTAACAATGCATGATGAATATATAACTCCATTATTGAGATGTTTAACCTCCTGTTTTTATTTTTTCTTTAAAGAACTGACCCTTTTATACTGTAGATATAAACATGTAGTATGGAAGCTTTTTAAACGTACGATTCCGAAGTTCAATACTGTCCAGCGGTTAGTGTACCAGGTTATGGGGTAAAGAGTTTGTAGTTCAGGTCATATTACTGCTAATAAAAACAAAAGTATACCATACACTAGAGGCTTTAGTGCTTTACGAGTATGGCAGTCAAACCCCACTACTTGATCTGAAAAGAGTTGTCAGAGATTTAATTTATCTGGTGTTGACTATGTAACAAAGAAACTGATTGTGAATTTTTGTGGGGCTTTAGTAGTTGATTATTTCACAAAGCTTACAAACAAAAACATTTGCAGAAACTAACTCTGAATGGGCAATAACATAAAATTATTACTTTAAAATCATATGAGATTTTACAAAAGTCTGAATCAGGTTGTGATCCTACAGGTGTGACGACGATGAACCTGAGATATATCCATGGGAAGAGGTAAAGAGAAGAGAAGATGATTGGTGTGAAACAGAGAATGTGAAGTAAGAGTCAGAGTATTGTTGCTGTCTTGCACTGAGCATTATAACATATTCTTAAGTGAGCACTATACTTGCTTCTTGTTTGAAGTTACATTAACTCTTGGTAATATCATGGCATATGGGCATTACTAAACTAAATTGGAAGATGAAAGGAATAATAAGTAGGTTAATAGGATTAATAACAGCTTTTGAAAATTAGTTCCAGAAACAAATGGATATAAGATATCAATGTGAAGTAAATTATTTATTAAAGTTTTTAAGTTTTGCCATTTACTAGTAAAAATACATTAAACGTATGTTTTTCTTAAAAACTTCATGTACATTTTAATGCACATGTTCTATTTAAAGATATAATCTGTTATTGGAGTTTCTTTGAAATAAATTGAAGTATGGCTGGCTAAGTTTGGTAAGTTTCACCCATTATATGGATGATCACATTAAATACCTATATTTTTGGCAAACAAATTTAAAATTTGTTTTTAATAGCTTCAAGTCAGTCTGGGAAGCAGTAAAAAGAACTAAAATTACTTTCATGGACTACAGTTCAGCAGTTAGTGTGCCAGACTGTAGAGCTAAGTGTCTGTGGTTTGGGTCCTATTACTGCAAGAAACAAAACAAAGTTATACTCCATACTGGAGGTATGAGTACATTATGAACGTGATGGTTAGATCACACTACTTGATTTGACAAGAGTAGTCAAATAGTTAGTGCTGGCTAATGACTGCTGCCCTCTCTTTAATGTATCACTGTTGTGTTATATATGATTTGCAGAGAATACCCTCATGCAGCTTTGTGTGATTATCCAACTAAACAAACTAACTGAAGTTGCCTTTCAACAATAACTTGATATTAGAGTTTAACATTTTTGCTCATTAATTCACTTCTTGCAAAGAAATCATTGTTGTCAAGATTTTGGTGAAAGCTGATTAACTTTTAGAAAGTATTATACTTGCAGGAAATGTTCCTGTTTTGAGTGAAAAATTAGTCAATATACAAAAAGATAAACATAAAAAAAGACATGTTTATCCTGGAATCAGTTGCAAATGTGAATGTAGTTATTATGGAATTTCTCTTAAAGTTATGAGAAAGCTTGTTCATCCAAAAATGTTAAAATCCAATCATATGTTGACAAGAAAATTGTTAACCTGAGAAAATAATAAGAATAAAATACTTTTGTTTTTTGTATTGTTCACTGATTAACAGATTCAGATGCAACTTATCTGAAATAAACTAAAAAGTGTCAAGTAATAGCTGAATAACATTTAGTGCTGTATATACTAAGTACACATTGACATGAACGTGTTGATGAACTTTGTTACAATTTAAATCAATATCAAAGCTATTTAGCTTTGCTTTGGAAAGGCTTTTATTTTTAATCAGAGTCAGAACACCATTTTAGAAGTTTCATTACGTTTTTGAAGCAAGAGACTAAACCATAAATTTATGCAAACTGTTATAAAAAATTTGGTTTAGCAGATTTTTAATTCTTAAGTTTCCATCAAATCGTGTAGTTTTTTTACATTAGACTCATAATTTTAGGGTTAGGAATGGAATTAAGAAAAATATATTTGTTGACAGTCAGTTAAGTTTCTCTTTAATACCATACTCTTTATTTGGTACATTAAGTAATTTTTGTATATTTTTTTTATAATGCTGTTTAGGTCACTCTGTAATCTAAAGAATTAAATAATGTCCTTCATGTTAGAAATCATTGGCATTAGCAAGTTATAATCATGTAGTATACTAATGCTTGCTTAATATTTCTCACCTTCTTTGTTTAGTTAGTAAGATGAATATTTTAAGTTTGTTATTTTGCACACATATATTTTTTATTAATATGTTTGTAGTTTTAATAATACAACAGTATCGTGGAATATAATTATGTTCCTTTTACTCTAGTTGTGTTGTTCTAGGTCACACCCCTGTGATGTCGTCTGGATAGACAGTAACCTTTTTCATTGGGGGATTGGACTAAAACTATATCATGACTCATATTTCATTTTTTAATGACATAGTGATATGTATGGTGCATGTATCATCAGAAGGATAATGTCATAGAACTCTGTACATAATGCTATTTTTTTCTTAGTCGAGGACATGTGGTTATTGAATTGTCAGATCATCACATTGATTAAACTACTAGGTTAATCTGTGGTTCATCAGTGAAGTTCTTCCCTTGTTTTGCAAGTGCATGGGCAGAGTGGCCTGCCAGGATCCATGTAGATGCCCAATGGGCTGTGCATTTAAGGCAATCTTAGAAATGAATTTTAAATATTAATTGTTTAGTCAGCATACAGCATGTGATATTGTCCAGGCTGGTTCTTTAGTGCCAATCCATCCTTCTGCTAGTAATAAGGATTGATTTTCACTTCTTTAACAAATGTTTAGTCTGTTTCTTATTTAAAAGTACTCAAATTCAGAATTCAGTTTACAGTTCAATACCTTTCCTGAAATAATGTTTTTTTATTTGCAAGAATTGCATAAAGTACACTAGAGGTATTCTAACGCCATTTGTATTTATTTAAAGTTGATGACCTTGGTATTGATTAAGTATTTCTTTTTATTTTGTAAAAGCATAGGTACTTTTTTTCTTGCTTGTTTTAATACATTTTAATTGATTTTTATTCAACTTTTGATAAACTGTGCAGAAGTTCTGTTACTCTTCTTTTCTGTCTGTGTTTTTCAGTCCACAAGGATTTGTATATTCTGGTTGGTTAGAGAAAATATGAGGGTTTTTTGACAATACTTAATAAAGTTGTTTTGGTTATTTTACAATTAATAACAGAAATATTACTAGTTTTATTTCATTGCTAGAAGCTTTAAGACACTTATCACATGTTTCTTTGATTTGGAAATATTTTAACAGTTTCTTTAAAAATTCATTTTATTCTTAAAAATGGTTTTGTTAATGTGATATTTATTTAAATTTATTCACAGATATTACCTCGGGTGACCTTAATAAGGTTTAGAAAATAGGTGACTGCAAAATATTTTAAGGACTCAAATCCTTATTTTATTGTTAACACTCAATGTGGTGATGCATTTTACATCATCTTAACTAGGAAAGGACATTTATGCAACAATACTTATGGTAACTCTGTGATATTCTCACAAAATCTTTTAATATTTTGTGAAAGATCACAAGTGTCTTGTACACAAAAATGACATTATTTTAATTGCATCTTTCTAATAAAGATATATATTTATTTATAGTAGTTATTTCCACCCAAATCCTGAATAGTTTGTGTGCAAGGTGATTTTTATTTGAAGTATAAAATTAATTTTGTTCATCTTACAGTTTTCATATTTTATTTACATAACTTTTAGAATGTCCTAAATAAATATCAAAAGTTTCACAAGGTAAATGCTAACATTTTGCTTCTTGTTTTCTCTATCATATCACTAACTGGCTATTATCATTAATGTATGATATAATAAAATTATTAAAATATGGATATATAAAAAATACACATCTTTTTTTAA
The DNA here is from genome assembly GCA_011833715.1 of Carcinoscorpius rotundicauda. Classification (NCBI taxonomy): domain Eukaryota; kingdom Metazoa; phylum Arthropoda; class Merostomata; order Xiphosura; family Limulidae; genus Carcinoscorpius; species Carcinoscorpius rotundicauda. The sequence continues at coordinate 125,706,670 of CM022392.1, forward strand.
ATTTTTGCATGTATGTTTATTGATTTTCTGTTGGTTATATTTGTAATTTCAAGTCTTTCTCTTATCACAGTATATTTTTGAAGTATTCCTTTTCTTGTCCTTTATAATTTATTATAAAGTGACAGAGAAGTGAAACCCTGCAGAAAAGTTTTTGTGCATCATTTAAAAACATAACTTTTTAGTTTTCAATGTTTACATTATTAAATACAAATCATACTTTGTGTCAATCATGCATATTAAAATATAAAAGTGAAACTAAAATACAATTTAACTGTATCTCTAGCTACTAGCTATAACATACTTAGGTTAGGAACAACTGCCAGTCATACTAGAGGCAGTTATGTGTACTCCATGATGAAAAATCTATGCCAGTTTTAAAGTAACAGTTGTTGAATTATAGTGTAAAATGAGGTATTTCTAATGACCGTATACTAGTGTATGTGTATGTAACCTCTAAATGTAGGCTATAAAGCTTTAAACAAATCTGTTGAATGGAAGACAAAATTTAATACTTATTTCAACCCCATTCATCCAGAGAACTATAAAATGTACATGTCAATAGGTTAAGTAAATGTATAGACATGCAACATTATATTACTGAAGATACAGAGTGCCTAGGAAGAGAATTTTCATAAAGTGTGGGTCACCTGACAATACATCTATAGTTTTTTTAAAGGTTTCTTTTGAAGTAAAGGATTAAAACTTGGGTAATATAAAGTTGAATTACAACATGAGAAGTTTTTAATGTTTGGAGACCATGTCTTTTCACTGTAATTACTTGTGCCATGACGAAAATATTCTGAGGTCATAGAACTCAATTTTATTCACATACATTCGTAGTAAAAATGCTTAATTAAATATTGTATGCCACACAGTGACTTGTGCAGAAATGTGTTTAAATGTTACCTATATTGGAAGGGTTAAACACTGAACATAAATAAATTATTATTTTTAAAGAGAAGCTACATTTGCTAGATATAAATTGAAGTCAGCCTAGATTATTGTTATCTAGTTTGACCTGACATTGTTTTAAAAAATTGTCTTAAATCACTGGTTGATGTCAGTTTATTTGGTGTTTTATACTGTATATAGCTGGAAGTGATGACTGCTTAAATTGGTTTAATAGAATGTTAAAAGAAGTGAATATCAGCCAAGTTTAAATCGATTAGATGTATCAACTCGAACCTTATTAACAATAAAAAAACAAACTTAATTCCAGGATGAAAGGAAGTATTTTTATATCTTTATGTTTTTAAAAGAGGTACCTCATAAGAAAAATTTGTAGCTTTCACAATCTAAAAAATTATTTGAAATAAAATGAAATTATTTGAATATTTGATCTGCAACTAGATACTGTTCAAAAAGGCTGTTTAAATTTTGTATATTGTGGTTGTCCTCTCAGTGACACAGTAATATATTTATGAATGCTGTAAATTAGGTTTGATAGCCCATTGTTTAGCTTTGTACTTACTTTGAAAAACAAACAAAGAATTTTGGTTAAATGTTTTCACTGAGAGAAGAACAATCAAGGAATATTGGTGACATTCCTTTGGTCTTCCAATGCTTGCCCATGATAAGTGATTTTCAAAGAATATCTAGCTCACTTTTACAGATAGTGATTATTATAACTCTAGCATTGTCTTCGTAATGTTTATTTTTGTAAAATTTAAGAATTTTTTTCTATTTATTGTTTTATATGCCATTAAAAGAAAAACAAAACTTTTACATACACAAAAAATTAATCCTATGACCATATGGTCAATAATCTTTGAGGTCTCCTTTATTTTCTTTTTGTAAACCAATGTATTACACCATTAAAAACTTAACCATGTGTTACGTTTCAATCTAAATAATGAAGTATTAATATTTCACTAGGTGAAGTAATTAACTTTTTGTTTTTCTTAGAGAATTAATTTCACCTGACTTTGCTGTGGAGTTTTATGAAGATCACCCTGAACTTCAGAAGTTTTGGTATGAAAATTTAACTTCCTTTATACTCAGAGGTCTAAAGAGGCTCGTGCATCTCTACATAGTATTTTGAAAATGCAATATTAATAGGAAAAGACAAAAATATTTTTTCTGAGATGATGCATATCTCTTCACACAATCAAGCTTTTTTATCTGTATGTATGTCTACCTTAAATATTCACATGCCACCAGTCATAAAGCATCTCCCATATAATTTCATGGGATTCTTGAATTGCCATACTGAGTAATGATGTTATTATGCATCAAAAGTCCTTCACTAATTGGAGGGTGACGTACTTCCTTGATCAGTTATGTTCCTCTAACCCTTCCCATCTATTATATTCTGACATCCAAGATTTTTACCTATCCTACTCCTATTACATGAGAGGTTTTTAGTATTTGGAGACTGTCTTTTCACTGGGATTATTTATGCCATAAGGATAAAACTCTGATGTCCTAGAACTCGTAATATTTTTAAAGCCATTCTCTGCTGCTGCTCTGATATTGAATCTTTTCTTTAAAAAAAGTTATCCTAATGCTTGAAAAAGTGGTAGTCAGTGGATGACAGGTCTAAGGAAGATGTGGCAATACTTGATAGACTAATTTGTTGAGCATTGGAGCATAATTTCAGCAATGTATGGCCAAGCATTATCATGAAGCAAGATTGGTTTTCTTTGATTGATTACTGCTGGCATTTTTTTCATGTAACTTTCTCTGCATCTCTTCCAGTTCTTGACGGTAAACATCTGCAGTGATATTTTGGCCCTGGTCAAGCAAGTTGTAATGGATAATAGTGGCCGTAGACCACCATATAGTGTGCATAATTTACTGTTGGTGCAACTTTGACTTTAGGAAGCATTTTGGAGCTTCATTACAGTTTAACCATTGTGCAGATCACTTGCTGTTGTTGTAAAGTATCCACTTTTCATCACAGGTGACAATTCAATCAAGAAATGGATCATTTCTGTTGGGGAAAATCAGCACAGAGCACAGTTCAAGATGGTGATTTTTCTGATTTTCATTTGTCGAACTTTTTCACTTTTTTAGTTTGCTGGAGATGGTCTGAAATTGTGGAAATGCCAACACCCAATTTTTGTGCCATTTCTTGAAAACTTTGTTGATGGTTTCTTTCCACTAATTCAGTTGTTCGTTTTCAACAGCAGAAGGATGTTTTTTGCCATCCTTATCTTTAAGACTTGCATCTCCATTATGAAACTTTTGGAACCAACTCTGTGCTGTATGTTTGAAGATTGTTCCTTTTCCCCAAGCTTGGTTTGAAATTATGAGCTGTTTGCAATGTATTATGGCCAAGTTTGAATTTATGCAAAAAATAATGCACAACTTTTTTTCCATCAATAATTGTGTCTGAAATATTAGAAATAAAGTTTTAGTAAAGAATAAAAGTACTACTGAGTAGAAGAAAACTTTAGTTTTTTCATTGGTATATATGAAGTCATAAAAGAGACAGGTTTCTTATCCCTATAAATGACTAAAAATTTAGTATAAAATCCACCATTATTTTTTTTAACAACCTGAAAGTTTAACATCTGGCTCATTGACCAGGATGAGTCTTCTTTCCATATCAACGTACTCAAACTTTCAGTTGTCAATCAGACATACTGTTAAACAGTGTTAGCTTTTGGGGACATCACTCATCAATGCCTTGCAACCACTCTCATTTCCAATCTATCTCTTTTCTGATCAGCTGTTTCCTGACCCTCGACTTTGGCTGTTTATGCTTTCATCTAGTTTTATCCCTTCAGGTCCCAGCCTTGATTGGAAACATTCATTGTCATGTCTCTCTCTTGGTGGTATCTGTCTTGTTGAGTCAGTCTTAGTTCTCTCTTCATGTCCCATTAACTTTACCATCTGGCTGTCTCATCTACATAAGGTTACTTCCTGCCTCTGTTAGTCATTCTGTAGTCTACTCACTACATTTAGAATGAATACATTTCTCATTTATTATTACAGCATTTTTTAATATGACTGTGGCTGGTGGTGCCTTCCAATGTATATTTATTTTCCAAAATTCTGGACCTATTTGCAACAATGGAATTAGTATTTCTTGCATTATCAAAAAATGATGATTCATAAATGAAAAGCAGAGGGGTAGTTATATTGGGAAGTTTAGATGCTTAATAACATCATTATACAGTATAACAATTCAGTAGAAATTTCATGAGATTAAGTGGAGTTGCCTAAAAGTCAGTGTCATGCTAATCTGTAAGGCAGATGCACATGGAAGATAACTTAATTGTGTGAGAGGTGCATATGTATAAGAAATACATTTTCAAGTAAGGAAAGTGCTAACATTTCACACTTTGGAAGCATCAGAAGCATCTCTAGTTTTATTTTCAAATAGCTTATGTTGACCTTCATGCTATGAAAAACTGTTGTATTTCAACTTTAATTTTTGTGTTTTATTAATTAGAATTTTATGCAATTCAAATTATATACAATACTATTAATATTAAAAGTGTTTAGGAATACTAATATCTTCTTAAAAGTTTAGGAATAGAATTTCATACTCGTAAAACTTCTATTTGTCTTAGTTAATAATTGAAAATGAAGATTTTACAATAAACAGTGAACTACTGTAAATTATGAAGCAATGATAATATTTATGTATTTTTAAGTTACATTTTTTGTAATTATACTTTTTAAATATTATATGGAAAATGCTCCAAAATAACAGAAATTTCAGTAAAATGTAAGTTTTTATTTGTTATTGTTGTTTTTATGTTGCTAGTAAGGAAAAACTCACAAAAGACCTACTTACTCAGTGGTATGATGAAAGAGCTAGACAGATAGAACAATACAGTCAGCTTGTTGATAATGCTCTTGAGCTTGTTCAGCTTGGTCTTGAAAGAAATGTAAAGGTGTGTAGTAACAGTTGTTTCTGGCCTCAGAATCTTGTACAGTTGCTTGTTTTATATGTTTTTTTAATATAAGTATTATAAAAAGATTGTGAAGGATTTCATACGTAATGTTGTGTATAAAACATATTCATTCATTTTGTGCAAGTAAAGTTGAATGTGATGTATATTGTTTGAGTGATATTAGTGTATTTATTATGTATGGTTTGATTACAGCTAGTTCTCATAATATTAGAATCTTTGTTATATAATTTAATGTGTGTGTGTGTGTGTGTGTGTGCACACACACACACACACACACTTTATTTACTCCTTTGTGTGAATTCCTGTACATGGTGAGAGGATCTCCCAGGGAAGGTTTTTTCTGGCTACCTCCTCTGGGATCTAAACATTCACCCACATGTTTGCCATGTGTGGCAACCCGTGGTTGAGGGGTCCAATCCTAAGACGCCACTTTAGTTTCGAATTTCTGTAGATGGGCAGCCTTTGGTTGGCCCCCCTTGGATCAGTTGGCTGGTCCACTTGGGCTAGAGTCAACCAAGTACCAGTGTTGGAAGTTCTCAGCAGGTGTTGTGGACATTGTGTCTGATGCTGGTGTTTGGGTATAGTGCTCATGAAACTTTGGCATTGCTACAATGTCCTTGCATCACTTTGTAGTGCATCCTCTTGTAGGGCTCCATGGCAGGTGGGGTCAGTGGGTATTGAAATTTTTCTTTTTTCCTTTAAAAAATTTCAATAAAATAGTGAAAAAAGCAGTCAATGGGTAAGCAACCACATTTTGAAGACTCTGAGCAGCAATCTTCAAAATCTGTAACACACTAACTTCATTTTCTTATATTACATTCTCTTTCAGAGAAACCTTTAGGGCAATTATCCCCCTTTTTTTTTCAGAATGGTCTAGAGAGACTTACTGGCTCTCCAAAGTCAGTCAAAAGCTTCACAGTGAACTCTTCTTGAATTCAAAGACAATTGGGGATATACCTATTGAGGTTACACCTCATGCTACTTTGAATTCATCAGGAGGAGTTATTGTTGAGAGGAATTTGAAGAACGTCCCCAAGTCAGAGATTCTTGCTGGTTTCTCCACTCAAGGAGTTTCTGCAGTGAATCTCATCTCCACTCGCAAAGATGGAGTTACACTGTTAACAAACATCCTAGTTTTGACATTTACATCACCATGTGTATTCCTGACATCAGCAGAAAAATAACAAACGTTTGGCAAACACTAGTAACATAATACGACACTCCAGTTAATACCACATTTATTCAAAAAACAGACATAAAACTGAAGCCTACTATACTATTTAAAAACTACACTGACAAACACCACACCAACATTATTTATAAAATACAATGTGATAACTGCCACGACTTCTATATTGGAGAAACAAATGGAAACCAGATTCAAAGAACATAAAAAGTCACCTTCACAAGTTTTCGAACACTGCAAGTCAAATGGACACAACATAACCATAGAAAACACTCAAATACTAAATAAATAAACATGTACAAACCCAAAATTAAAGGAGCCTTACTTATACAACAACTTAAATCCAAAATAAACCAATACAAAGGAACACCTTTGTACCTATATCAAAAATAATAAATAATATAAAATTATATATTCAAATATCCAACATCGCTCTCTACATTTTGACATTCAGTTACACAACCCCTTTCAAACATGTGGTCAGCTTCCAGTCAGTTATCTTTCTTTTTTGTGAAGCTGACGATGACCATAGAAGGTTGAAACGTTGTTTGCTCTACAAAAAATATTTTCTCAACCCAATTTCTACAAATATATTTTTCTCTACAAGTGGATTTTCTCGATATTACTGAATATTTTTTTTATATTGAAGCATACATAAGACAAATATAAACACAAATTGAAATTGTATTATCACACTTGTTTGCTCTACAAAAAATATTTTCTCAACCCAATTTCTACAAATATATTTTTCTCTACAAGTGGATTTTCTCGATATTACTGAATATTTTTTTTATATTGAAGCATACATAAGACAAATATAAACACAAATTGAAATTGTATTATCACACTTAACATTTTTTTTAAGCTGTGGTATGTTATTAAAATGTCTAGTTTTATACCTAGTTATTTCAGTTAAAAGTATTTAAGTATAGTAAAATCTGTCTAAGCTGGAAACTGCATAGGGTGAAAACCTGTACAAGCTGCAAATATCAAAATTTTGCAACTTATCTTAAGACTTTTCTTATAAAATACCCTATTTATGGTGGAACTTCGTAACGCGGATGGAAAACTATCTTTCGCCTACCTCGTTTATCAACAAGTAGGATTAGAACCTGAGTAAGGCAGAAAAAATGTTTTTGGTTAAATATTAATTTTTTATTTTATTATTCATTTCTTTAAATAGTAATAAATTCTTGTTTTATTAATAATTTGTTTAAATATTAATAAATTCTCAGATATTTTGTTAAAGGGAGTATTGGTTAAATATATTCTGTTCGTTTTACTGCCATCATTATTTTTGCAGTTTAATTGGATTCATGATTTATAGAATTATATTTGTCTTTTAAGTGCAAAATTATACTTTAAATAATTTTAATGAAAAAAGAAATTCCTGTCTGTCCTTATTTTAAATGATAGTGAGGAAATAGGAATGCCTAGTTTATTGCAAGTGTTAAGTCATATTAATGCTATCAAGTTGTATGTAAAAATAAACTTCATGAAAAGGTTGTAGAATTGGTATTTTCTTTTATTGGTATGAGAAAGCCCATTAAAAAAAAAAAGTTGAAATTGGGCATTTCAAATAAATTTGATTAAGATTTTATGTACTTGTGTATATTTTGAATGTCTGTTTTTGTTATTATTCTCATAAATATAGCATAAACAGTATAATAACTTTATTCACAAACTTGTTACTTCCCTTATGTCAAGTAAGTGTAACGTTCTGCTAAAAAATTATGTAATTCAGGAAACGCATATTCACTGTCTAAGCCAGAAAACCTGCTTAAGCCATAAACTTTACTCAGTTTCATGTGGTTCCACCTTTGACAAGTTTTACTGAATTTCTTTTATCTTCACTTAATTTTCCTCATGTTGTATTTCCTTTCTAAGAGTATATCTCACTTTCAAGCTGTTTCATGTGAGGATTTTTCAGTGTTCAATCTAAAACATTATAAATGGAGTTAAGATACAATATCTCATGGAACTGTTACAATCTGTAAAAAAGTATTTATGGAGTTGAAGTACATTATTGAGAAGGGAAAACAAACCAGGGCACAGTAATATCACTCAGTATTTCTTTTTGTTTATCCAAGCATTGATATATTATTTACTTAGAAGAAGTGTTTATATTATGTGGATGATATTCAGGGATTAGAAAAACTTCTTGATGACCTGGAAACCATGGAAACCTTGGTGTACAGCTGTCATATGGACAAAAAATTATCTTTTGAAGAGCTAGAAAAGATGAACAGTGTAGAAAAGCTAAACCTCATTATGTCTATGGTAAACGTTCCTTCCTTAAACTTTTTTATTAAAATCAGCTTGTATCTGTTATATAAGTATATTTAATAATAGAAGTAAAGAGAGAGAAAAAAATATTTATTTCTGTACTCTGTGGAGTTGAGGCAAATAATTTTGCAACCAACAACCACAATCCACCAATAATTTTGAGTTATTTGAGATTTCATCATATTGTTTAATAAACAAAACAATAACAAAAATACTACTTTAAAATTTATCTCTGTCATGTAAATATTAAAGGAGATAACTTAAAATTCACTTCTGAAACACACCTTTTCTTACACTTTAGTCTACTCTCAATGAATGTTTCTGTTTTCTTCCCATATAAACATTGGTATGACTTACACCTCATTTGCTTCAGTCTTTATACCTCACTATATCATTCATAACAATTTTAATCTTGTGACTACTTCCACCTATGTCAGTAAGCCCTCTGTACCAGATCTGCATAGAAGCTTTCTATTATTATTTTTGTATTCACTTTTTCTTGACAGTAGAAATGACAGTAATGGTTTTACATGATTACTACAGGTTTCTTTTCAAGATCATTATTATGTTTTTACATTTTCTCTTGGGTTTCCTTTAGATCTTTTATAGCAGATTTTGTTTATTCTCTTTATTTTACTTAAAAAATGGAGACATCCATTTAACATGAATAAACATGTTCACATTTGAGACAGAGTTGCCTGATGCTTCTTATCTTCTACCTGATGCATTTAGCATTACCCATATATTAGGGATGAGGGGCAGTTTTCATGAATGGCATAAAGTTAGTTCTTCATATGCAGAAAGGTGAAGTTTTATGTACAGTATGATATTTTTTCCTCCTGTTATCTGTAAACCTGAATTTGTGGGGAATTAAGGGTGTACTCTATATTTCTGACACTTTACTTTGCTCAGGCAGTAATTGAAGAAGCCTTTATCAGATATTTTACTTCCTGTATCTTGGTTGCAACTAGTACATCAGGTTTGTAATGTTTGTAAAACAAATTCTTCTCTCCAGAGTTGGAGAGCTTGTATGGAGAATAGGCCTATAGACAGAAAAGAAAACATTTTTTTCACCAATCTGTTAGAGCTTCTAACAATTCCATGAGCTATGACACAGCTTCAGTCTGTTGTGAGGAATGGTGTTAATACTAAGATAGTTCACTCTAATCTTGTACCTTTCAAAGCAAGTGGCACTTGTTCCAATTCCTTTTGCTTTCAAACATTGAAATTTCCTTTTTGAACTCGCAAACATTAGATTGTTATCTCAGCTTGACATGTATCAGATGCAATGAATTTTAGTAGCCAATCAGTTATCTTATCCAAACAGAGCTATTCTCATGGGATAGATGTTTCATCCTTAAATTTTTTTATTGGATTTTCTCAGGTCTCTGAACATATGATCTCAATGCTTTTGCCACAGCCTGGGATGCTCAACTCATGTCCTACTTATTTCTTATACCTAACTTTCTGGCTTTAGGTGTGTATGCTCTCAGCCAGGATTGGATGGGTCTTCATGCTAGCACCTGAATTGAACAAATAAAGGTTAGTTTGCCTTTCAAAATGGAGAATGTGACTAATCTATTATACTGTCTCTAAAGCATTGTTTTTTGGGACTCTACAACACATATTCTCTCCCTCCATTTCTCAAGGAGAAGAAAGTAAAACTGGATATTCTCCCTCCCCTAAACCTGTAAAGTTTTCCCAGGTGTCTGGTGGGATCTTCAGTTCAGAGTTGACACTTCACTATTTGTTTGCATTGGGCAAGACTTTTCAATGTGGTAATAATATTAACTTCCATAATCATTGAAAATGGTTCTTGACTCCCTGTAATTCCACATTAAAAGCATCATATTCTTGAACCATTGGTTGAACTTTGTTCCATATCTTTTTCATAATTCCTGGTTTTTTATTAACCTGAAGATGACCTAAGAAGGTCAAAACATTGTTCTCTACTTTATCGTAATAAAAGTTTTAATACTCATACCAGCTGTCTTGAGATACAACCACAGAATTATGGGCTCAGGAACTCAACCCAAAAGTTAAAGAAAGTTGCATGCAAGTCACCAGAATTAAGAAGAGGAGGCAAGCAATACCCAAGAAGATAAGCCTTTTCCCTGACCTTTGAAAGCACAAAATGTAACAAACTCTATTGTTATTTAAACAGCCCAAGATTATTAACCTAAATTCTTCACCTGAGAGGTAAGGCAACATCCCTACCCCAGAAATTATGTTTTAAGAATATGATGCTTTTAATGTGGAATTACCAGGAGTTAAGGACACTTTTCCATGTATATGGAAGTTAATATAATTACCTCTACTTTGTTCTCTACTTTATTGTGATAAAATTTTTAATATCCATACCAGCCATTTTGAGATACATTTTTACTTCAAGTGGGTTTCTCATCATCACAAATTCTGAAGTTGGTTGCTGCATCTTATGCTTCTTCAGGTAGAGGATAAGGGGTTGTTCACTTGTGTGTTACATGCCTTCTTTTCTTAATTCTGGTGGTTTGACATGCAACATTCTGTAACTTTCAGTTTGGGTTACCTTTACCTTTTTTTCATATCAATATAAAACAGGTGTATCACATACTTGTAGGTTCCCATACCATAAAAGTCACACTTCAGATCTAGTTTGGGTCCATAACCCTATAATCTCAATGACAAGATGTGGAACGTAGATGGTTTTCATGAGCATGCACAATACTTCCAGATCAGATGCAACTGGTGTTGCAGGCAAAACCAGTTTTGGGAAAGACATCTTGTCTTGCATGTTTCTTTTCACAATGTTGTAGTTTTGACAATCTGACCATTTGACCTTTACTACCCACATTTTACATTTTACACTACCAAGGCAAAGAGCACATGTTTTAGAAGTAGTGCAGATCTCACTAGAGTATTGTGTTTTATCTCAATTTGTACACATTTTCCAGGTAAATACATTTTGTATGATTCCTTAACCAGCTCCTTTACCTTGTCAGAGTGGAATTTATATAAACTGTGATATGAAATGTGTTTCAGAGTTTACATCTTTCTATACCAAATATGTATTTCTGACAACACCTTTTTTTCCACACAAGAGCTGGTGTCCTGGTCTAATAACTGTACTTGTCTTAATAAAGTGAATAAGAAGTAATAATGGGAAACTTGTATACAGATCTGGTAAAGAAGATGCATTGATATGAGTGAAAAGAGAGTGCCACAAGATAAATGATTATGGGTGATATAGTTGGATATAAAGACTAAATCAGATAGGCAGAAAAGAGAAACTTTTGTGAGTATCAAGCTAAAGTATGAGAGGAGGTCAGCATTATTGGAAATACATTCTCAGTATAGAAAAAATATAACCTTATGTGGTTTTTCTGAATTTTGCTCAGAACAAAAGGAACATATCAATAGCACTCAAGTACTAGTTTTTTTTTCAGTAGCATTAATGCTGGATAACTTTTTCACAAGGTAAAAAAATTAAAAATTAAAATTTCTTAATGAAAATATCTATTGCTCCAGAGAACGTATTTAGAAAAATATTTTGGAACCATATTTTTCTATATCTGCAACATGGCTTTTAAGAAAAAAATGCTATATTTATTTATAGTACAGGATGGTCGCTAGAAAGGCGGAAAATTTGAGGGTCAGATGAGATCATGAATAAAATGCGTGCTTACTCATTTCTATTTTGATTTCTTTACATCATGAATAAAATGCATTTTAAGCATCTATGAGTGTAATATAACATATGCCTTTAAAAAACTTTGTAAAAGTTATTCTTTGTAAAAATATATAGCTGTTTGACAAATTTTCCGCTTTTCTAGCGACCACCCTGTATATAGTGTATCATTAATCTGTTGACTGCCAAGTATTTTAGCTGCTACAATACAACTCTAATGCTTCATTTTGTAACTTTTTTCGTGATGCCATTTTATATCAAAAGTGGAACAATTTGTAAGTAGGTAAATTTATGTATGGTGCTGACATCTGGCGTTGCAGTTAGGTATTATTGAGAATGAATTAACTTATTTTTGGCACTGTGTTACTGATCAGCTTGGGCGAATTATCTCGTCTACAGTACTGAACAGGTTAAGATTAGTTTATTTCTTTGACACTAAAGTTTTTATGAAATGTTAATACAGCTTTTAACATAAAATTTCTGAAATTCTTGTTATGTTTTCAGGAACAGCTAAGGGAGTTCTAAAAAACTGCCTGACAAATAAATTTATTAGAAGTTTATTTACAAAATGAAATTGAGAGTGACAGTATTATAAACATAAAATCACAACTTTGGGCAGGAAACTTTTGAAAACTGGGTTTAAGCAATAAATACAAGAAAATATCAAGACAGATTAATCTCAGTTTACAAGATAGAGAAACTTCAAAAATTTTCACAAATTTATTTGGACTGACAAAAATTGTAGAATTGGCTTTAGTAACAATACAAAAGCTATGAGATTTTTAGTGATGGTTTTTATGTTGTTGTCTTTTTAATTTCTGAAAATGAAGGCCTGAACCTTCCACTGATTTATTTGAATGAAAAAATATGAGAAAGTTTTGATTAATGATGATAAAAACCAAATACAAAGTTAAGATTTATTTGAATGTTTTTGTTGTTATTTTAATTTTTAAAAGTGGTGATTTGTCATAATTTTCCATTGATGCTCATTGCCTCATAAACTGGGGTATGAATCCTAGTCACACCAGACATGCTCGCACTTTCAGTCATGGGGGCATTATAATGTAACGGTCAATTTCATTATTCATTGGTAAAAGAGTAGCCGAAGAGTCGGCAGTGGGTGGTAATGACTAGCTGCCTTCCCTCTAGTCTTCCACTGCTAAATTAAGGATGGCCAGCACAGATAGCTCTCGTATAGCTTTGCACAAAATTCAAAACAAACCAAACCATTGATGCTTCTGAATTGAAAAAAAAATGTGAAATAAGCTTGATTAATTATGAAAAAATATATAAATAAAAATGCAAGGTTTACAATGATGGTTTTGTGTGTTGTTTTTTTAAGTTATAAAAATAGGTTATATCACTTGGTAATATTACATAAAAGCTATACATTTATCTTCAAAACAATTTACATAATAGTTAACATCACATTGTAAGCACCTATTTTACCAAAATGATCTTACACATGTCATATATATTCATATTTTATTATTATTATTTTGTTTATTACATAGTTCACTTTAATTTATTTGTGCCTTGTCAATTTAATCAGTCTCACTTAGTTGTTTTTTTATTGGCAAGAATATGCAGATTAAAAGTTTGTATAAAAGACCAGCTTTAAAATTGATGTTTGTCATTCAAACTTTAATCAGATATTCACATAAACTCTGAAGAAAACCTAAGAACAATAAAATTATCTATTCTTCAGCAAAAATGCAACTCATTTATTAGCTATAGTATGTTTTTAGTGAATTAAAATCTAAAACAGGTCTAGGTTAATGTGTTATGTGATATCTATATTTCAGAGTGACGAAGAAAACTTTGTCAAGAATGTAAAGCAGTGGCTTCTTCCCTTTTTAAGTCGATGTGAGAAGCATCAAAGTGGCAGCCAGAAAACACTGCTGAAAGAGTATTTGATCGGCTTAGCAGTGAATGACCTAAAACCTTGTTTGAAGATTTTTCAAAGTGTACGAAAGGATGTAAGAGCTGTTCATCCGTGTCACTTTGATAATTCAATATTATCACACCTCTGTTATTAATGACAAAGTTGGTTAATAAGGAATATTTACACTGATTATAGAGGTTGACAAATTAGCCATCAACTCAACTTAAAATAATTAGTGTAATCCTTTCATATTACTTAACTTAATCTAGGTTGTAATAGACTTTTATTGTTTTTTTGTAGTCTGATCCAATCATTGGAGACATTGATGAGCTTATTACCTTGGCTTTGAATTGTGTCTATATTTGTGAAAGGTAATATTTACTTTTTCTCTTATAGAAGCTCTAATCTTTCTCTCCGAGGAGTATTATTGGTGATATTTAGTTTTTTTTGTATAGAGAAATTGGTTGGAATTTCGAAATTAAGTATTTATTTTTGCATTTATTTTTTATGTCCAGTCTGTAAACTCTAAAAAAATTATTTTCACAAGTTTTAAAGATGTCTTATTTTAACTAGGAATGACCAACTGAACTATGCCTTTTTGATTTTGGACTGTCTACCTCAAAGGGGCTCAGGGTAAGTGAACCATGCAATAAAAAAAATGGATATTTTATTAAAATTTTAATGGAAAAAATGTTTTATTCTCTCACTAGTTTTCATATTCTGTTGAAATTCTTTTATTTGTTATTCACTTTAACATTTTGAAATATTAAATAAAAGAACATTTCAACTGAAAATTTTACTTGTAAATAAAAACTTCATTATGTAAACAAATATAGAATGCAGTATTTGTTTTTAAGTGAGTTAAAGTAACCAATACTTATGTTTTACTGCAACTAAACTAGTGGCATAAATACAAAAGATAGGCCCCCTGCATAAATAGTAATTGGACTCCCTACATTTATATCCCTATAATTGTAATTACAGTTCTGACTGATTTAGGCTCATTTTGGGTTTAGTGCACGTGCACATTGCAACTGAGAGCAATGTGAGTGCATACTTGTGTTACTGGATTAAATTGTCTTTTATTTAAGAAATGAGAATACGGTGTAATGTAAAATTTTTTAAAATTCTCATAATTGCTTGTGATAAATGTACTTTTGTGAAGTGACAAGACCAAAAGAAAATTATTAATTAAACTTCTATTTGCACATTTTTTCTGAAATCATGAATGACATACCACTGGTTGTTTTAAAGACTTCAGGTTTTAAGAGTAACTGAAAAATTTGTCAAAATATAATTGCTGAAAACCTTGAACTAAAATTGTTGTTTTCCATATTATTGTGGCAGTAGAAATCTCAAAGCTAGAAATTCTGTTATTGTATTTTTAAGTTATAGTAATGTTTTCAGTGGTCAAAGCAAGAAACTTGATAAGCTACATGATAAAGTGGACCAGCTTGAGAAGCACTTGAGGTAAGAATATAAAACTTCATTCTTAATTCTTATGTCGTACATACAGGAGGTAGACAAAAAATGCGACCACTTTTGAAAATGTTGTTAGTTTGTTACATTTTTTTCTTAGATTAAAACAAAATATGTAAAACTATACATTTTAGGACACACTTGACAAGACCTGTTCAAATATGATCTCAAATTTCAATTTTAACACTGGCTTTTGTAAATATCTGAATTTTCATGATTTTAGTTACATCTTCTCATGAAAACTGTTGTGCACATGCTATAGTTTCTCAGATTTTATTCCAGTTAGCCTACAAAATGATCATACAGGTTTCTCTTCAATTATGAAGTCATTAAAAGATGTCTTAGAAAAAGAGAATTGATGTTATGGAATGGCCAGATCATTCACTTGATATCAGTCTGATTGAAGATTTAAGGGCTGAGTTAAGCCAATTAATTAAAGATCACAAGTCCAATATGGAAGATAAACTTTTTGAAATACTCAAAGAAGGATTGCAGTCAATCACTCAGGAATATCTGTACAAACTGAAAAAGCATAACACGTCAGTGTGAAGCAGCACTACAATCCATGGGAATGTTGACTAAATATTACCTTGTGAAACTGGTTTGTTATTCTGAGTTTTATTTTTGTTTGATTATTGTAGAAAAACTTATTATTCCAATTAGCCTACAATATGATTCAACAAGTTCTAAGTAACTAAAACAGGTGCACAACACCTTTTATGAGAAAATGTAACTTAAGTCATGAAAATTCAGATATTTCAAAAGCGAGCATTGAAATTAGAATTTGAGATCATACTTGAACAGATCTAGCTGAATGCTTTCTAAAAATGCATAGTTTTACATACTTTTCTGTTATCTAATAAAAGATATAACAAATTAACTATTTTCAAAAGGGGTCACATTCTTTTGTCCATCCCCTTGTATATGTAAGATTGGTAGAGTATACATACATATTCAGAGAATGAGTTATGAAGGAATATTAATATAACTTTTCAAGCAAAAAACATTGATTTGTTATAGCAATAAACAATTTTTATTGGTTTTTTTGCATTATTTCAAGAGAGGTAATGACATTTTTCATTTTTATAATGACTTTGATTTGATTTAATATTGAACATTAGAGTGTGTGTGGTTATGTGGTGAATTGTTTGTTTAAGATAGTTGAGAATTTGTAGTTTCCAAAAATACTGTTAGTCATTTATTACAGTACACAAGAAAAGTTTAAAAGAAGAATTATGCTGTTATGTGTTTTGAGTAGCTTTTTGACTATGATTATGGTTTTAATTTTACTGTTGTTTTAGTGTTGCAGAGATTTTTGAGAAGAATGGAAATCCTATGACATTAGGATATATCTGTAAATACCAAGACGATCCTAAAATTGTGAAACAGATACTTGTACAATTAACAAGGAAGGTTAGTCACAGGTGAGACGTTCTCTAGAAGTAAGAAGTTGTGTATGTTTTGTAGATCTGCTTGAGATTATTATTAACATGTATTTTTATTACTTTTACTTTACAAGGGTTCCAGCATTAACTGAATCCCAGTGGAGAGCTTTGTTACTGGAGATGTTAGACATGCAGCAGCATATTTTCCCCTGTATTACTGCTGAGGATTGTTATGAAGTAAGTTATAACTTCCTGAAAAATCCTGATAAATACTGTTTGTGCACTGTAAGATTTTGATAAATCATATTAATATTTTAAATTTTTTATAAATTACTGTAAAGTAACATTTCTAGTTCTCTGGTATGCAGTAGGATAGATGTAACACTTTAGAAATTAGTATAACTTCCTGTAATAGATAATAATGTAATTAAATTAGTACAAGCTTTGTAAAATTCCAACAGTTTCTCAGGACATCATAACATTCTGATGAATGCTGTGAATATTATAACATCTGCTAAGCAGAAGTGATAAAAATAGCATACTGACTATCTGAACATTGTAACATTTTGAAGATTTCTGTAAAATAAATGTAGCCTTTAAAGAAATGCTCACTTTAAGATGTAAAGATTGGAAAATGTAGTATATATATCTGATATTCTGATGAGTAGTATTAGGTTTCTGTAATATTTTTAACAACTATTAATAAGTGAAGACTGTAACATTCTTGGAAAATCCAACAAGAATCAAGGCTATTAAAACATTTTAGTGACAGAAATTATGAATTAACTGTTTATTTTAAGATTTTAGAAAAATGCTAAGCATTGAAATCACAATGACTTTCTGTAAAAGGAAAATCATCTAGTGTGATTGTTTAATATTAAAGAGCAAGTCATGAAGTGTTAGTTATAATTTACCATTCCTGGCTAACCTACATACTTCTAACATTTCTAAATTTTAAACTTTAAAACATGTGGTATCAACACTGTTGTAATAGTTTAAGGCTTTTTGCAATATAGTATCAGTATTTTTTTTATCTGTGTTAAATTGTTTATGATTTATAAATTATCCATAAGAGATAAAGAGCATGCAGAGCTCAATATTTGGTATTTATTACTAATTAATTATTTACTCTTCATACATATTCATATAAAATCTCTAAAATGTTGAGTTTATGACTAAAGTTTTGAATTTTCTATTAGATTTTCACAGAGTCCTTGTTGTGTTCAGGCAGTAAAGAGAACATATCCCTAGCTGGACAGATGTTGGAGAGAAGCCACAATGTTGTCAGAAAAAAATCCCCTTTGATCATGTCTTCTCAGACAAGTGGTCCATTCTATTCCAACAAGGTTCCATACCACAAAGCTGTAAAACTTGTACTGGTAGCTGCTCAAGAATATTTTAACTCCTCTGCTACCCTATCAGATCCTTGCATGGCTCTTGCCAAGTAGGTTTTTCCAAGTGTAAGACAAAAGCATGATTCACTGAACAAATGAAAGATTAGTAAATTTACCCCTTTCTTTCACTTTAAGCCTTGTTTTTGTCCATTCTACTCATAAATCTTTAAGAAAACCTAATGAATATAATATTTATTTGATTAATGCAAACTCCCTAATGGCTCACTGATAAGTCTGTGGGTTTATATTGCTAAAAAAACCCAGATTTTGTGCTGTGCACAGATAGCCTATTATATAGCTTTGTGCTTAATAATTAAGAAGTAAAATGGAAATCTGAAATTGGTTCTTGTTTAAAAGTATTCAAGTAGAATTTTCATCATTCATAGAACTTAGTGTTGAACACATTCACTGAGTGTGCTTTTAGTAATCTTTCTTTGGTGTTCATCAATCTAATTTGACATTGCTCACCCTTTTTTAAACAAATTTTCATTAAAAAGTTTAAAGAAACATTATGCTTCTCCTAACAAATTCCATTTTTCATGTTGTATCATTTGTTTGGTGTAATTTATTTGAAAAAAAAAAATCAAAACTTCTGCACAGGTTTAAACTGTCTCACCTGAAAACAAAATCTTCAGAATTTTTCTATCATTTAGAAACATAGATTACACTTTTAAAAGGATATTATCCTTTCATGACACAATCACTCGTGTCTTGATTCCCTTGTGGTTTTGAATTTTTGTTAGTGGTTTTATGCTCGAGCACTTTATTGCTGAGAATTTATGATGCCATAGTATGTGGTCTGAAGAGTTGTATATGAATCTACTAATCAAGTTATTGCCAACATTCAGATATTAATGGATGGAGTATATTATACACTGCTTATGTCAGTGCAGAGTTCATAAAGTTTCGACTGGAGTTTATGTAACATAAAGATAAGATACTGACTAGTCAAAATTCCTATAGGGCTGAATAAAGATATTTAATGGAGACTTTAAAAGCTGTAGGAACAAATAAAGAAAACCTTAAAACAGTTTATAGTTTCCTGAAGTGATATTTTGCTTCTTGATATTTTTTATGTTAAATTGTTTGTGTTTCAAAGCTACAGAAATTTTCTTGAATAAACATCATATAGGACTTATGAGGTTTAACAAGTGAAGTAGGTGATGGCAACACATTCAAATAACTCAAATGCTTATTTAAATAATTTTGTTAAGTTTTTCCATTATGAGAAGGGAATACAAATAAATTGATAGCAGTAATAGCAGTAACATTTTCAGAAATGTTTAAGGTTAGGATGCTCCTTCAAAACTAGCTCGCAAAACATATTATATGCATCTATATAAAAAGAAACAATTAGACAAGAGAAAAATGTAGTAGTTTCATCTCGTATAGAATAGGATTAGCCATGAAAATCTTCTACATCAGTAAAGACCAGGAACAAAAAATTCAAAATGCCATTCATATGCTCAACAATCTCTATTAGGTCCAAAGAATCAAGATAATATACATTATAGGTATTGAGAAATTAAAAGAAAATTTACTTATAATATAGAACTTGATAAAAGAACAAATTTAGTTAACTGCTGAAATGAACATTGTAGTATTTGCAACATTTTATAATTCAGTACTAAAATCTAAACAGTATTACTGCAAGTGTTTTAAACCTATATAAAAATGTTTCATATTGTGCTCAAATTTTACTTAGACATACATCAGTTTTTAACCCATTCACTGTGATTGGTACATGTATGGCTTCAAAACTGTTATTATTTTTTTGCTGCTCACTGTAGCAACTTGTCAGACTTAATGCTATCTGGCAAATCCATCAAATAATTATTTATGGTAGCTTAGGTGGCACTTACTACTGTGACAGTGACATGTTTTAGTGCAAGCCTTTCTGATATTTTGGGGAAAACTGATGCTAATGGGCAGAAGTAATTGGTTTCTCTATAGCAATATATAGCAGAATGTTGATTGACAGCATCACTACAAAACTTTGATCAAACATCTTGTGTGGGAATTTTAAAAGTACGATTCTATATGTGTACCAGCTGCTGTGAATGTGTTATATGTAAGGTATTGAAAAATGTTAACCCTTTGACTTCCTGGTCCTACAATCTGTATGACTTAATGTCATTATTGTTATATTTCATTCAAAAATAAAAGTAGTAGATTAAATTATTAGACATTTACAAGAACATTTGTAACTCTGTGTAGTTTCAGAAATATATTTCAATTGGGTTTTTCCTAGTATTTCTAATAAAAACAAATCATTATTTAATGTAGTTATTTGAACTTCAACTTTGAATATTTCACCTGCAAGTTGATTTTTTTTATTAAGTATAAAAATACTATTTATTATCTTACAGTTTTCATATTTCATATACATAATCTCTAGGACTTTCTAAATGAATATCAGAAGTTCTTTTAAGGTAAATGTTCAGATTTTATTTCCCATTTTCTCTACTAAATCAGTAACTCTAGCTATTATCATCAACATACAGATGTAATTATTTGTTTTAGGGTTTCTTTTAAAATATAGGAATAATAACTTGGATATTATAAAACTTTGAATTGTAACTTACTTGATAATGTTAAATTGATTAAACTAAATTGGTAGTAAAGTGCTTTTATTAAATTTTGAATATAATTTAGTAACAATTTATGAAATGAGCAGAAATAAATTTAAAGAGTGTTCTGTTAATCATAGTGTCAATCAACTAGTAAAAACATGTTATGGAAAATACATAAATTACCATACAATAAATTAAAAAGTATATGAAACCCCATAAATGTCGTGTATACATCAACTTTATAAGAGATCATTCTGTATTTCTGTGGTTTGCTGTGTCAAGCTGTGCTGATGAGCCTTGAATAAGATGAAATTACGGTCCAGCAGATAAAAGAATGCATTAGGTGTTTACTCCGTGATTATACTTTCAACTTTAACTTTAGTGAAAAGAAAAAAGTTTGTAACATGCTTAGTAAACCTTGAATCTATTTATTGATGTCATTTGCATATAAACTGTTAACTTTCATTTGTCACTTATTTAATTATTAATTTTCACTATGTTAACTGGAAATAAATATATTTATGGTTTACAATATAAGACGCAAGTTGAAAATAAAATTAACTGTTAGATGTGGCTGCTTGAATTGGTTTTTAAATAATTTGCTCATTTAGGACCAGCCTGCAACTTCTTCAGGATGTACCTCCAAGTATAGAAGATGAACTGGACCTTATCAGTTCATTGTCTCTTTTGGATGAGTTTTATGTGAATATTTTACCATTACAAGGTAAGATGTGTTTTATTTTGTGAAAAAGATAAATTTTTCAATATTTGGCACTGCTGCATTTTGTTTTATTATACCAGTGATGAACACATAAGCTGGATCTTTGGTTTAACTGAACCTGGCAGCTTCACAGTTTTAGGGTTTAATATTCAGTAACTTTCATCATATGCAAGGTAATTAATAGATCTATTTCATTATTTTAGAAAATTGTTTTTGTTGTATCAGTTCTCACTGTTAAAAGATTAGGTTTATTTCATCAAACAGCTAGGTTTACTGCTTCAGGATTAAAGTTTATTTTCTAGATTCAGTCAGTAAGTGTCAAAAAATATAATAATTTTAAATTTATTTTCGTTAAAATATATGGTAATGTTATTATGCAAAATGTAATTAACATCTTCATTGTAGGTTTTCTTTTGTTTTTTATAAAGAACACCAACATTGAAAAGGATTCGTAAACTACACCTTAGATGCAAGATGTTAAAAGTTATTTGAGTAATTCTGTTGTGTTGTATGATTTGTGTATTATCTGGGCTTATAAGTGTTTTGATGTTACAGAATAAATAGCCAAATTTTAAAACAAAATGTTTATGATTAATTGAAGTTAAATCTTTAAATTTGAAATAGTAAACAGTTGCCTTTGGTATTTGTATTACACTTGTAAACATTAACAGTATTTTTGGTAAGCTGAAAGACTACATAGGTTATACAAAAGGTGTTTATACTGTAATGAAGGAGAATATTTCAAAACAGGGACAATGTGAACAATTTGATAAATCATTTTATTTTTTTCATAACAAGAGCATTATCAATATCTAAACTACTTGCTTTTTCCAATGTAGTTCGACAGTGTCAAAATAGACTAGAATTGGTTCAGAAAGCTCTTTTATCTAAACCTGGGGCTTATAAACAACCACAAAAGGTATGTTTTTCAGGGTACATGTTTGAGTATGTTTAACTTGCATAGACTAGCCAAAAATGTGTTTTGAGGATGAACCCTACGCGTAAGCGTAATGAGACATAACCTATATATGTCACCTTTATGATCTCAGTAGTGATGTAGATGATACTAAAGATCCCTGATTAGAATTTTCAGGATCAATTGTCAAACAACTGATAAAACACTACCTTGGAAAAGGTTATATATTAAAAACTTATAATTATTATACAAGTCTAGAATTATGCCACTTTTTTTTTTTTAAATAAAATTGTTCTTTTTGTGAAACAGTTAGGACTAATTGAAAGAAGATACCTAAATTTGCACTTCTGAAGAAGGGAGATGCTGAAATCAAGAGGCAAGAGAATATTTTAGTACTTCAATGGAAAGACAAATGTTCTGTTGCTTTGCTTAGTAAAGTACATAAAGGTGAAATGAAACACAGTAGAAAGGATGATTACAAAATTTAACAACCAATAATCAAACCCCCCCATGGTTTTAGATTATACTATCAACATTAGGCCAATTGACGAAAGTAGCATGTAAATTGAATACATTGATTTCCTTTGTAAATGTATGAAGTGGTTCAAGAACCTCTTATGTTTTCCACTTAATTGATATATCAATTTTGAATTCTTATGATATGGTATCTTTTAAAGACTGACAAGAAGCCATCATTGAGACAGTTTAGTTACAATGTAGTTTGCCAATTATTGAAAAGGTATGGAAGGGCGACAAGTCTTTTTCCCATGAAGACGTAGTCTTAATATTTCTGATAGTTATTAGCAAAGAAGCATTTTTTCAGCAATGTTTAGAAAGCTTTCCATCTTCAGGAGCTAAAAAAGTGGAAAAAGACAATGCCGTGTATGTATGCATGCATGCACAAGAAGTAAAAAAATGGTTACTACCTGGTGTAAAGAATGTAGAGTAACACTGTGCATTGGAGAATTTTTTGTTATTTTCATATCCTAAAAACATTTGAACTTGTAATAAATGAATCTTTAATTATGTTCCCTTTTCATATTTTGTTCAGAATTCATAATAAAAATTTTCTTTGCTGATGTTTTATATCTGTGGTGAACTGCTACCTACATCATTCCCTCTGTTTAAGGGTTAATGATCTTTAACATGAAAGTAATTTCCAAGACTACATATTAAGAGTGAATTATTTATTTTAGTTTGACACCTTTTTTGTCATTTTTCTTTGAATACAAGGAGTAATTGGCTATCTTGTAACTGATCATTCTGCTATTAACTTTTTGGTTACCATATAATTAGCCAAATTACTATGTGGTAAGCCTATTTAAATTGATGAAAACTGTTTGTTTCATAAAGGTGGCATGTGGTCAAACACAAAAATATGGTTGTTTTGTTGTACCAAAGGTTGTGTTTTTGCCATTCTTAGTCCCATTTGCTAATCCTCAAGTAGTGTTTTGTTTTGTTGTGCTATAAAACATACTAAACTATTATTCTATCTTTGGTTTACAAGATATTTGTATGTTGTATATGTTAGCTATTATTTTAGCATATTTTGTAGTTTTTACTCAAAGCCAGTAATTTAAATATTTAAGAAAAACCCATTTGAACAAAACATCACGTGTCAAAAAAAATAAATATTTATATAAAACTATAGAGAAAAAGTATTTGTAATATTGTTAAAAAACTAACTAAAACTAAAAAATAAAAATGCTGAAAATGACTGGGTTTTAGGAAATTACTGTTTAATATCATTATTAGTTACTCAGATTGACAGAAGTATCTATAATCTCTTAGTCTATGTGTGGTTATGAACATAAGATACGGCTTCTGTGTGAAAAGTATTGAAAAACCAAAAAAAATTATAATCTCAGCAACTACTATGATATAAGTAATGAAGTGGAATTAATATGCTCTAAGTATTGATCCAACTTTTGGTTTGTACTTGACTTTTATTTATCTTGTACATCTTTTTAAATAATTTCTAGTTTTATTTTTAGATGAACCCTTTTTTTAATGCCTTAAAATCATTATGAAATTTATTATTCTTTGCAATATGCCTAACCCCCAAGAAATTGCTTTTATAATTCGATTATTTTTTAGCAGTATTCACCTGAAGATGAAGAAAAAGCTTTAAGTTCAATTGTATATAATTAAGTTTGAAGCCAAAAGTAATTTATAGGTATGAAAAATATTTGTTTATTTACAAACTGAGGCTTAAGTAAATAGGTCGACTCCATATATATTAAAGCTATCACATCACCCTTTACATTTTAACTGATTCATTAAACAGATTGTTTAGCATTTGCTTCGGGAGATGGTTTAGTTGGCAAATTAGATTTTGTATTTTAGGTTCTGCAACAGATGTAATTTTTAATATATATTTTTCTTGGTTTTAAATGTAGTATGATGTTTACTCTAGGTATTAAACCTGATGCATAGGTGTTTGCATCATATTTTTAAATTAATGCATCACTTATTGTTCATTTTATCTAGGTATTAAAATTGGCACACCTACTACGAGTATGTGGAAGTAACAAAAAAGAATGTGAAGGAAAGACCTTGTCTCTTTTAGCTGAATCTGCTTTTCAAGTAAGCTTGCTTTTATTTGCCAGTTGTCAAAATAATTCAACATAAAGTAATGTTTTATCACAGTAGAAATACTTTATTGTACATGAGAAAGATTTATTTAAGCTTTTATCTGTTGAGTAACTGTGAGTATTATTTTACAGTATTTAATTATAAGATCTGAGTGGAAAATGTGAAAGGAAATGATTGAGTGTATGGTGTGATAGAAACTTAAAATAATAGGTTTGGTCTGCTTAGGAGTTTGACAGAATTATAACATATTTAATGTTAACATCTTTTTACTTAAAATTTCTATGCAAATTTAAGTTGTGAAATAGATGTAATTTATAATATTTATTTTTCTGGGTTTTTAATGTAATATGCTGTTTTCTTTAGGATATTGTCTGTAGATGCTGTATGGTGTTTTCATATAAAATGGTTGAGATTAAATATTTATGAAAAATGTTTCTTAGCACTTACAGATTTAGAATTTTTTAGACCATTTTTGGCCCCTTGTATCATTTCTTGATACTGATTTGGATCTGTACAGGAACTGCATAGAATATTAAGTAAATCTTTGGGATATGGGATACAGTGCAGTGATAATGTCGTATAAAGTATTTTGCTTCTATTGTCTCAATGATCAACCTTGTAACCAAAGGGTGCTTTTTATAGTTTTTGTACTATGACTTTTAATGCAGCAAGCATGTCTTCATGAAATTTGCAGATTATGAGTAAATATTGCAAGGCTTTTGCACACAAAATATTAGAATTTTTTTTTTATTAAGTTTAAAAAATTTTTAAAGTAATGTATTTGACTTTCCTTTTTTAATTTTGAATGTTCTCTCCAAAAAACAATTTTGATCTTAAATTCAAAAATATGTTTGTATATCAGAAAATTTTAAAATTCACAAACAAAATATTTCAAACTTCCAGGCTATTATCAAACAGTTCTTTAAAAAAAAAAAAAAACTGTTTTATGTGATATATCAATATTATATCACTAAGCAGATTTGCCTGATTTAACTGTCTTCAAATTAGGAAAGAGATATGAATTGTTTTTGGGTTTTTTTTGTTCTGGAATGATTACAAATTATAACATGCAACACAAATATTTAGTCTAAGTAACTTAAATCCCATAATCATGTGTAGTTTATTTGCATTGTATTCTGTACCTCAAAAATTGTCTACTGTTTTTTCACATTTCCGAGTATCTTCTGGCTTTTGCCAGAGTCTTCTCAGGCTAGTTCAATTACTTTAGAACACTCTTTGATGAAACAATTTATTTTTCTGAAATTGTTAATCTCACATTAGTTGTTAGGCCTTTAACTCCCACAATGGATATTTTTGCTCTGACCAAACTTCATCCCTTAACCTTACTTTACTCTCTTCTGCTCTTTTCTTGTATTTTTGCTCGTATTTATACATCTATCACTTAGGCTTTCTAGAATTCTTTATATCTTTCTACATCAGTGGGTTGCACATTCCATTCATTAGCTATGACATTAATGAATTATGAACACAGTGTATAACTATTTCTTTTAAAATAGCTCCCTTTAGTTCTTGTGTGAATAAACTAAAAAAATCGAAAGATGTTACTCACAGAACAAGTATATTAGTAATACCTACACTAAACAGTTTTTATACCTGACATAAGCCCACTCTTCAACTGAAACATATGCAATACTTTTTTCACTATATACAAAGACTATTTTAAGCTCATGCATAAAGTCTGCTTGTACAGTCTGCACTAACATTTACAGTTCTATTGATGGCTTCAATGAGGAGCCTGTAGATTTGAAGGTGCAACACCCACCTTGTCGTCCTTGCACTGTCAGTTTTGCACCACTAAATTTGTGCAAGTGGTTGGTTGTCTGTCTGGATGATGAACTTTTTCCTATATAGATTGTTCTGGAATTTGTGAATTACAAATGCAAATGTATTGTTTATACTCCCCCATTTCCAATATCTGAAGTATTGGCAAACTTCCCAGCATGTTCTTTAATTTCTTGAATGCTGTCTGGTGTCTTTCTTTATCAGGAATGTTGATAGCACAGTACATTCAGCATAGTTTGAGATGAATTTCTTGTAGTATTCAGGTAACCCCAGGAAGTATCTGAGTTACTGCTTGATCATCATGGTTAGTGTATCTTTCATGCAAATTGCTTTCTTCTTTTTCATGGCTATCTGTTGATCCCTCACCTTTTGTCCAACAAACTCCAGAACAGAATATCTGATGTAGCACTTTGATAATCTGATGGTGAGACTTGTTGGCCTCTCTCACCACAACAATTCTTCAAGTTTCTTCAGGTGATCTATCTTGCAAGTGTGGGTCAGAATGTTTTCTACATGATGCTTAATGTTGGTGATGTTACTCAACATCCTCTTCATCATGCAGTTGAATGCAGTAACAGAAATTGATAATATCTATCTGGTGTTGCAAATGCTTTCCATCAGGATTTTCTAATAAGCTTTACTAAAGTTGATCTTTTGAAAGAACCTGGTCTCATCTTTTTTCCATGACAGCATTTGAGTTGTCCATAGGTTTGGAGTGGACTGTATCAAGAGATTTAACTTACAAAAGTTTATGCAGAAGCAGTTTGGATCATCCCTCTTCTTCAAGATTACAACTGGTAAACAGAAGACTAAATTTGAAGTCTCAATGATTCCATCTTCCAACATTACTTCAGTTTTTTCCTTTATCAGATCTCACATTGTATAAGGCATCTAATAAGGCTTCACTTTGATTGAATCCCTAGTTGTGGCCTCTATCTTGTGTTGCACCACTTCTGTCTTTCCTGATCTACTGATGAAGATATCTGAGTACTAGCACAGTAGGTATCCTAGCTATTTGATTTATGTTGGTGCTTACAGTGTGTCCCATTTTATGACAAGCACAGCATCTCTTCACCTTCTGTTTATTAATCTATCATCACCTTTAGTAGATCCTTGCTTCTTGTCAACTATCATTGGTTTCAAATTTAACTGGATGTTTTGAACTAGCTAGTTATATTTTATCCATGGGCTTATGTATACTGTTATGCAAGTTGATCATCTCATTTATGCATTTTGGTGCTCTCTTCTTTAAGAAGAGCAACATGTCAGTTAAACACATAATCACAAACTGTTCTTGCAGTAGTTGATCTACCAATCTTACTCAATCATTTTCACACCTGTCCATATCAGTCCAACTGGTAAAGTATTGCTGTAGGCATGACACAAACTGATACAGTTTCTCCAGCATCAAATGTTTTTTTCTAAATTCACATGATTTTGGTAAAGCCACTTGTTATAATCAATATCATTTTCTGATTTTGTGCCTGCATATATGTAGAGGCCTATTCCTCTGAGAAATGGGTTGAGACAGACTGTGAAGTTGCATTTGTCCCCTTTATAACTTTGGGTATATCTTTCATATCTCACAAGAAAGACATTTATGTCATCTTTCTGTTCCTCAAATTTGGGTAACCTGAATCTGCTGGTCCTAAATCTATTGTCATTCTTGGAACCTTTTTCCTTCAGTTAGATGAGCTTTGCAATCTCAGTTTATGCTCTTATTCTATTTTTAGTCTTTTCTATCTCTCTTTTTCTTCAATTTGTGCTTTTATGCTCACTTTCTTTATTTATAGTCTTTTTTTTCTCTCTTTTTTTCATTTATTCTTTTTTCTGTCTCTTCTGTTGCTGTTCCCTTTCTAGTTCTTGCTGTTGTTTAACAAACTCTTGTAGCTTATTGTCTTTTAACTCAATATATCCTCTTTCTATTTACCCAGTTATCAAAATAACATATATATGGAAGAAATTAAAGTCTCTTCTGCTCTTTTTTGTCTACTTACCTCTATTTATACATGTATCACATAGGTCACCTAGATATCCTTTATCAGTGGATTGCTTTTGACATTATTGAACTATAAATACAACATACGATTCTCACTGAGTTATGTAACAAAACTTGAAATGACTATCACCTTTCAAAATAATTGCTTTTAACTCTCTTGTTAGTCAAATCAACTAAACCCATACAGAGATTTGTTAGTGCCTGATTTCACAACCACCATATGAAATTAGGAAACAAATATAACTTGTGTCTTTTTGTTCTAGAATGACTACAGATTATAAAATGTTTTGACTGAATAGCTTAAATTTCATAACATTATACATTTATATATATTTTTAAATGTATCATATTCATCTTTCAGTATTGTACTACCTGGCTAACAGTACAGAAGTTACAATATTTTTTTTTATATCTAGCTTGCCAATATTGGTAATTAGTTTCTGATTTGTACAAAAGTATAAACTTTGTAAATTTGACATCAGAAAATCTAATTGGAGCCAGTGCTGCATTCAGTATACCACGTAATACATAGCCCAGCATAGCCAGGTGGTTAAGGTGTTGAGGGTTGCAGGTTGGAATGTCAGTCACACCAAACATGCTCATCCTTTAAGCAATTGGGACATTATTATGTGACAGCCAATCCCATTATTCGTTGGTAAAAGAGTAGCTCAAGATTTAACAACGGGTGGTGATGACTACCTGCCTTCCCTTGAGTCTCACACTGCTAAAGTTTGACAGTTAGCACAGAAACCCCATGTGTAGCTTTGGACAAAATTCAAAAACAAACAAACAAACTGCATGATATACAAAAATAGGTGTGTTTAACATTTACTTTTAAATTAAAAAATTAAATACTGCATAATATGAACATTTGAATTATAATCTATGGTTTGATACTGAACTTAATGAGATGAATTAATAAAATAATAGTTCAATAAAATTTTAAGTCAACAGATGTGATGACATGGCCTTTGATCCATGACTTGTATGCAAAGGTTTAAACTTGGATTACCTCAATACTAATGAGGATGGAATGTATACTGTGTTGGAAATTAGCTGTGATAAATTACCATTTGTGTCCCATATTAAGAGTCCATTGTTTGGACAATATGACTTTCTACTGTATCATAATATATTAGATTAATATATGTTTGATTTTAAATATAATTTGTTTTCGTTATTAGGCTGCAGACTATGAAGCATGTTATGGTGCATGCCACAGACTGTTAAATGGCTGCTATAGTGAAGGTTGGAAAGTCTGTCAACTCTTGGGACAGTGTCAAGAGTTCGAAAATCTCTCAGCAAGGTAAAATTGGGTTTTTGTAAGATTCAAGTGTCACACAAGAAAGCAGCATCATATACAATATTTTTTGATTTTCAAAGTGATCATGATTTTTTAAATAATCTATATCTACATGTTTTATTTAATTAGCACGTGATTCTTAAACTTGTGAAATGAATTTTCACTCAATTCAGTATGTTTTTCTTCATACCAATCTTCAGATTATTTTTACATAATAGTATCAGACATTTTTATAGAGATGATAAAGAAGTTTGTGTTTTGTTTTCAGGATATTCTCTGTTGCATTCTCAGGTTAGATTGGACTGTGGATCTAATGTTTTCTGGTTTTTGCCCCATTACCACCAAAACAAAAATGTTTACACTCCATATTTTGGGACCATAGTGCATTGTCATATTAAATTCCACCATTTGATTAGAGTAGCCCATGAGTTATCAATGAGTGGTGTTGACTAACTTTCTTTCCTATAATGTCTCACTTCAAAATTAGCAACAGCTAGCACAGGTAGCCTTCAAGCAGGTTTGCAAAATATTCCTAAAACAACAACAATAAACATACTTCCTCCACTATAAACTATATGCATTTCTATGGCCATGATTACACACTGCAGTTTCTAATGGAAGATTTCTGCAAAGGAAGGCAAGGTTGATCTTAGACTGAACATTTTAGCAAACTTTTCACAGACTTAACACACTACCTGAAACAATGACTTAAATAATGTTTGTTTAGAAGTCAGTCTCTGTGTTGAATGTCCAAAAAGGTATGATGGAAGTTTGTGATCTTTTCTCAACTGCAAGTTTGTAGTTATTGCCTTATGTATGGTGCCAAGAGATATGCCAGCTTTATTACAATACTTTTTAAAAATATCTTTAGCTGTACCTTTTGCTTTGTTAATTAGGGTGTTTTTCGCCACATTTTACATGATGACAGCCATTGGTTTTAAGATGTGGATGGAAGTTTGTTAGACTTTACTACTTGCACAGTCAAATGGTCAAAATTCAACTTGAGCTTAATATTTAAAACATTTAGGCGGCAAAAGTGTTATCCATGGTGTCACCTACTTCTGTATAAGCAAATACAAGTTATTGTTACAGAATGTAACTAATTTTATTTTTATAAACAATAGCTAAAAGCAAAAGAAAGCTATCTTTGCTACCTTTAACTAATTTTACATTGGTAGCAACATATGGTTGGTTTGTCCCACTACATAAATAAAATCTTATTGAAGAGTGAAGAACAAATCTTTTTTTTGAACTGGAAGTTTTATGACTTGCAAATTGTTTATATCTAGTTTTTAGGCACGAACTTCCCTATATGATACCAATGCTGTATATAAGTAAAAGTATTATGTTTAAAACTTTTTTATTATTTATAGTTAACACCAGTTTTTTTTTTTTTTTTTAGAATAGTGCTGTTGACTTTTGCAATAAGTTATTGTGCTTCAGATCTACTTGAGGATCTCTTGAGAAACAAAGCTGAAATTCAGCTTGAGGTGAGAGTTTCACTTTTGTTATTTATTTTTATGAAAATAACTGGACATCTGTGAAGTATACAAAAATGCTATATTATTCTAATGAAAATTATGATGCCTATTTTACACACAATAATAATTCATTCAACTATAGTTGTTTCATTTGTTATTTTATGCAACAAAATGTAAACAAGTGTAAACAAAAAATATAATTTTATTTCTTTATTCGTAACCTAAGCTTTGCTCTAGTGATTCTATAAACAAATTTGTAGTATTTTTCTCAATTTTTTTCTTATGTTCAGACTTTTTTCTTTTTTTTTTTTCTTGTGGTTATGAGTTAACTGAATCCAGAGAACTTTATTTTGTGTTTGTCTGTATTTTGTTTCAGCCAATGTTTTTGTAGCATGTAGTTCTTTTTTCTGTAGTAACAAGCTATAAATTGTTTTAAATAACCATGAACAACTTTCCATGATGATGAGAAAATCCACTTGTAGAGATAAATATATATGTAAAAATGGCTGGTATGGGTTGAGAAATTTGTATGTGGAGGAGCGAACATTTCAACCTTCTTTGGTCATCGTCAGGTTCACAAAGAAAGAGGTAAGTGACCAACAGCTGACCACATGTTTGAAGGGGGTTGTGTAATTGAGTGTAGAAATGTAGAGGACGTACTTAGATGTTTTATTATATTCATTAATATAGGTATGAAGGTGTTCCTTTGTATTGGTTTATTTTGGGATTGTGTTGTGTAAGTAAGGCTTCCTTAATTATTTGTTTCTTTCTTTATTTATTTAGTATTTGGTGTTTTTTATGGTTATGTTGTGTTTATTTGATTTGCAGTGTTTGAAAACAAAACAAAAAATCAATATACTAAGAAACCAAATAAACACAGCCATAAAACTATGTCCACCAGATAAAATGAACAACAAATTAGACAAAATAAAACAATACTTTGTCAACATCAATGAGTTTCCTCCACAAACCATAAAAAACATTGTATGCACACACCTAGACAAAAAGCGAAATCAACTAACAAAAGTAAATATATCCCAAGAATTAAAAAAGTTCAAAACCATATACTACTGCATACCATATATTCCTGACATTAATGGATAAATAACCAACATTTTGTAAAAACTAGAAACAAAATATGGCATTCCAGTTAATACCAAATTTATTCAAAAACCAGGCACAAAACTGAGGTCTATACAATGTAAAAACTACACTGACAAACACCACACCAACATTATTTACAGAATACAATGTGATAACTGTCACGACCTCTATATTGGAGAAACAAGTTGAAAAATGGAAACCAGATTCAAAGAACATAAAAAGTCACCTTCACACGTTTTCGAAAACTGCAAGTCAAATGAACACAACATAACCATAGAAGACACCCAAATATTAAATATAGAAACAAACATAAACAAACGCAAAATTAAAGAAGCCATACCTAGTTAACAACTCAAGCCCAAAATAAACCAATACAAAGGAACATCTTTAAACTTATGTTAATAACTATAATCAAACATCTAAGCATTCTCTTTACATTTCTGAACTTAATTACATAACCCCCTTCTAATATGTGGTCAGCTATTGGTCAGTTACCTCTTTCTTTCTTTGTGAACCTAATGATGACCAAAGAAGGTCAAAACGTTGTTCGCTCCTCCACATAAAATTTTCTCAACCAATACCTAGCCGTTTTTACATATATAGCTTAATTTTGTTTCCCATAACATGCTTATTAAATTCCTAATGTTGCTTGACTTTTATCAGCTTTTGATGGAACATATTGTGAAAATTATATTTCTAAAAATAAGGTGTGAAGGAATAAATCCTAGCATAGAATTAGCTGGTATACTGGAAATATATACAGAATACAGTGTGATTTTTGAAAATTTTGTAGATGATATACTCAAAGGTTGAATCTCATCTTAATCAAAACAAGCCTGAAGTTAAGGTTTTTGGAAAGAACAGTTTCTTTAAGGTTTGTATGTTTGTTAAAGAATTTCTGCTTAAGAATTATATTAAACAGATCTTTGAAAATGTTGTGATTTTATCTGTGGCTTGTGCTAAATTAGCATTACAAACTTGGAAAAAAATTTTCTTTATTATTTGCTCAAATTATGTGAATGTAATTGGTTTATTCTATTCTGGTAATATAAAGGTTTTTACTGTAAACACTGATGAAAAAATATCTTCTCTTGTTTTTAAACAATATTTATTGCATATTGCATACAGTCACAAAACTGTGGTTGGTAGAAGTAATAAGCAATACAAATACAAATGCATACTCATTCAGTTTTATTTGAAGTTTTTACAGATGAAATGATGTTATTGTTTATATTCCATTAATGTTCAGTTTCAAGGCCAAACTCGTTCTTGAAGATTGTTTTACTGTTACAACTTTGTTCTCATGCTATTACATGTGAAGTTGAATTTGTTATTTTTCCTATCCTATAAAGACATAATTAAAACCAGAATTGTACATGTTCGTAATTTGTTAAATCTTTTTATGGAGTTTATAATTTCACTTTTATTTTACCATATTTTATGCTGCTGTGGATTGGACCAAATTAAAAAAAAAAAAAAAAAAATCTTCAAAGAAGAACATTATTTTTCTTTTTTTTTCCCATTGTGTTGTTTTAAAGTACATGGAGCAAAGTTCAATTTGGATTATTTATGCAGATAAAGATATTTTCACATTCTTAATTTTTTAAAACAGATTTTGTGAAGTGTATTTGAAAAAAACCTTGTTAGGATTAGACATAGGTGAATTTTTTCACATTTTTTAAAAAATATTTAGTTCCAGTCTAAATACAAGGACAGTGAGAGTTTATTTTGTGTTTAGAACTAAAACTATTGGTAACCAATACTGTTCACAACATTAACAATAAAGAAAGAATAAAACTTAAAAACATATTAAAGCTAGTTGTGCTTAAAAATAATACCAAGTAGATTCAAGCATACTTACATAAACATGCAAGAAACATTATTGAAAAAAAAGAACATAGATTTTTTGGGTCATTACCATTGACTTTATTTTATAAGACATTTTATATAAAATTGAGATTAAGACACATGACGTCATAAAATTGTTTAACTCTGAAAACTATGAAAATTTGTGTGTAATTACCTTAAGAAGCAAGATCAACAGTTCTTCTATTACTGTTCTGATTATTTACAATTTCTTTCTTTTGTTGCATGAAAGAAACAATTAATAAATGAACAATAGATACTTGAATACTACACCAAAAAGGACAAGAACTTTATAAGCCTTGATCCGAATTGTCTTTTGGATTACTGTTCATGATAAGTTGTACACCTTATGACATGCTTCATTGTTGTGAATGTACTTGATTAAGTATATATATAAGCATTTCTAAAATCGCTAATGTAAATTGCACATAAAGCACTTATTCTGTAGATAAACATTAAGGATTAAACATATTTCTTATAATGGAAGTAGTTCTGTTATGTTTCTTTCTGTTAAACATTCCACTTGTTCCTAGGATGAAAATAAAAATAGTGAAACAAATTTTACATTAAATACACTTCACCAAACTCATGAAGCCACCTTGGAAATTTTACGATCCACAACAGAAACGACTAAAGCTGTGTTTTCTTCTGTAACAAGTGCTCAAATTTGGAAAGATACAGCAAAGTAAGACCTTTTCTTTGATGTATTTTGAGCCTATTTGTGAGAAAAGAACTTAAAAATATAATATTTGTTCAAATTCAAAAACGTGTTTTGAAATATAATGTGTAATTGATACAGGAGATTTTTGTAATGCTTTTAGGTACATGTATGATATACTGAGGCTCATATGTGAGCATATCAAAATTACTTCTTTTCTCAAAGAGCCAGCTTCAGAGATTCATTGAATTAACAACCTTATTAGATGTAGAAAGCATTAGATTTCAAAATAAAATAAATTATTTTACATTTGGGTGAAAAATTAATGCTAAATAGCCAGGAGTCTTTTTTTCTTTCTTTGCCAAACATAAGTAGTGTTTCTACCCATGTAGCTTCTTTTTTTTTTTCTTTGAGTAAAAATCCACATTTGGGAAATTGAAACTTTATCTGTATATTTTAATGTCCATTATTAATGGTGATTGTCACAAAAGTTTATTTAAAGTTAAATACAGAAAACAGAATATGCAAAATATGGACAGAATGATTATCATTAGCTGACTAGGTTGTAGTAAAAACTTGTCATTTAACCTTGGTTTAGCATTTGTTGTTTATATGTAAAGTAACACAAGTTGAATATTATAACTTAATTATGGAGTAGTTTGCAGAAATAAAAATTGTTCATAAGAAGCATCAGCATTCAGAGTTATTTTAATGTTTTCTATAGTTATGTTTAGACTATCTTATGTTTAGTTAGACTCACTGAAGGCAAAATAAATTTATCAGAAACATATGTAAAAATCAAAATTTTAGAATTTTCAACAGTGGCCAAATTTTTTAACAGGTGGATTAATTCTTTGAGCTTTGGGGATGAAATTGATGCTGGCCTGAATGCTGGACTTAACAATGTAGAATTAAACAAATATTGTACCTCAACATTTTATGCTTCACTGTTTGAAGACTGTAATATTGGAAAGGTAAATGTATTTTGTATTTATTCCCATAACTTTTATGGTTCTGAAAGAAAGTAATTTTGGTGTTGATTTGACTTGTTAAACATTTTTAATGTAACTTTTGGAAGAAAAAGAAAAATGTGAAATATCAAACAACTGATAATATTTTTATTTTGAAATCATTAGGGTTTATAACTACCTCTTAGTTAAGATAAAGGAATACATATTTACTTTTGAACTGAAAAGTTAAGATTTTCCTAACTGAAATATTAAGATTATAGTTACTGTAATTTCAGTGCAAAAGATGGATGTGTTTGAAGGTAAATGATAGAATTCAAAGGTTTGAAATGTTATAAATTTTATCATAAAAATAATGTTTTTTGAAAAAAAATAATAAAAGGTAGAGAAAATTGTAATTTAAATTATATATAAGTGCTATATGTGAAAATTTCGAAACACTTTTCTAATATGCACAGACAAGCTTGAAAATTGCTTATTCCAGTGTTTATAGACAGATGCTAGGAATGAGAGAATCTTTAATCTAATGCTGTAATGTAATCTTTATATAAGATTGGATGTTAAAGTACAGGGTGTTCGGAAAGTCACTGTGCACTTATATATTAATTAACAGACATGTTTCAGTATAGAATACAGGATGTAAATATGAATGATAATTATAAACAATGTTAAAAATGACTCTCATTGGCATCAATACAGGCCTGGATCCTTCTTATTTTGTTTCTAAACATTGCCATCAGTTCCTGGCTTGAAATACACTGAATAAAATATGATTACAAAAACTGCACAGTGACTTTCCAAACACCCAGTATTTTTAATGTTCACAGACATGTTTTAGATTTGAAAATTTCTTCAATGTATACAGACTTTTAAGAGTTGTAAAAAGTTTCCTAATGTAGTATTTATGGACATGTACCAGATATGAAAGTTTTTATGACCTGAGGCTTGTAAATATTTACTGTATATAAATATTTTTCTTAATTTCTTAAAGCAAGTACTAGATGAGAAAATTTATATGTAGCTTTAATTTCTTTATACAATGTATCTTAAAATATGACTGTTCAAAAACAGTTATTATAGGTATACTTATCAGCCAGAATACTTGAAACACACACAAAAAAAAACATGTTCTACCATTATGGACCTTGATTACAGTTTGGATGCTGTATGACAATGAAGGTACGTGCTTCAATCTTTTACTATCAATTAATCAGTATCTTCCCAAACTCCCCTCGGTGTGGATTCCTGTTTGTGGTGAGGGGACCTCCCAGGGAAAGTTCTGTTTTGTCTGGTTACCTTCTCTGGGATCTAAACATCCACCCACATGTTTGCAGTACGTGGTGACCCGTGAGGGGGAGGAGAGGATCCTGGTGGTTGAGGGTTCCAACCTTAACACACTAATTTGGCCTTGAATTTCTGTAGACGGGCGGCCTTTGGGTGGCCCCCTGCCTTGGGTGGTCGTAAACGAAAGGGTTCTCCAGCCATTTCACCAACCCATTCTTAAAAATGGCCACTTTGATACAATGGAACTGTCGAGGTTTACGTTCTAATTTGGATGATATCAAAACACTGATTGCTTCCTACCATCCTGTTTGTCTTTCCTTGCAAGAAACATTTCTCAAATTTGCTGATATAGTCACTATTTGGCAGTTTTCATTGTACAGAAATGACAGGCTGTGTGATGGATGAGTACGAGGTGGGGTGGCACTATTTGTTGATCAGCTTGTGCCCCCACTCTGTCTTTGTCACCCAACACACCCTTGGAGGCCATAGCCATCTGTGTTTCCTTGGGTCAATCACTTTTTTTTTCTCTCTACCTGTCCCTTGGAGAGACATATGATCAATCAGACTTTGACGCTCTCGTTGAACAGTTGCCTTCTCCATTTCTAATACTGGGGGATTTTAATGGACATCATCCCCTCTGGGGAAGTGCTGTTGTTGATGGGAGGGGTCGATCTGTAGAGCGGATGCTCTCTGATTACAATCTTTCTCTTTTCAATACTGGTTCTTCCGCTTACTTTCATGCACCTAGTCAGTCCTTTACCGCTATTGATCTCTCGGTTTGCTCCTTTTCATTATTCTCTCATTTTTCATGGAGGGTTGACAGTAATCCACTAGACAGTGATCATTTTCCGATCCTTTTGAGAGAGACTGGCCCTGGTCGATGCCATGCTACCCATGTGCCTCGGTGGAAGCTAAATCAGGCAGACTGGTCCACTATCACTGCTCTCGCAGAACTTGATCCTGCCATTGTCGATCAGCCATCAATAAACGACTGTGTAGCAGCGGTAACTGACTGTATTGTACATGTAGCTGCTCAGTGTATTCCTAAAACCTCGACACGTTTTCCATGATATCTTCGTCTGTGGTAAAATCCTGCTTGCCACTTAGCACGGAAGGCTCAAAAACAGGCCTGGGATACTTTTCGTAGATATCCCACACTTTCAAACCATGTTGCTTTCAAATGGACCCTTGCACATGCTAGGTCGGTGAGACGTCAAAGCCAGAAGGAATTTTGGATAAAGTTCACAACTAGCATATCTTTTACCACCAGTTCCAAAATCATGTGGGACAGGATTTGAAAGGTTAATGGGCACTACAATTTTGTCCCCCTCTCGATCTAACTCTCTGATGGTCAGGAGGTGACTGATGTCCGGAGCAT
Organism: Carcinoscorpius rotundicauda; assembly: GCA_011833715.1. NCBI lineage: Eukaryota > Metazoa > Arthropoda > Merostomata > Xiphosura > Limulidae > Carcinoscorpius > Carcinoscorpius rotundicauda. The sequence continues at coordinate 125,745,469 of CM022392.1, forward strand.
CGCTGATACTCCAGGTGAAAGCTTTTGCTGGGTATCAAGCACTTCTGCTTGTTCCTCCACCTTACTGGCCATCAAGACTTGGGCAGAGCAATCACCTCTTTTTTTTCGAACTAACTGTTTCTTTGACAATAATTGTCCCTTTACCCTGGTGGAATTAAAAATGGCCATTAATCTTTTTAATCTCATTTAAGTGTTGCATATTTATTCATTACACCTTTTTAATTGTGGTTCCTTTTTTACAGTTTTATCTCTCTCATTTAATTTGACATTGGACAATGGCCAGAACATAAAATAACTCGACACCAGGACTGGAAAGGCCAACTTCAGGTGACTAATGCTACTGTTTGAACTCTTCGTTAGTCATTCTGGCTAGTTGTTAGTGTACTTTTGCTGCATATCATTTTACACTTTTAATACTTTACCTTTTAGTACTGGCTATATTGACTCATAATCCGTAACCAGGACTGGAAAGACCAACTTCAGGTGACTGACAATAGTTTTTATACTTACCTGTTAGTCTTCCTGGCGGGTTATGATCATTACTATTTAGCTAGAGTAAATACTTTCCAACTTTGAAGACTGGATGTCACCATTGGTTTTTGCACCATTTTCTGTTTTAATTGCCATTATGTTTTATCTTCAATTACTTTTACAAATTTTACTCCATTTACTTGACTTTTATTTTTTTTACTGGACATTTGGCTACTCATCATTATGATTTTGCTATGTGTCTTTTAAAACTTCTATTCTTTTACATTTTGATACTGGCTGCTATGACACACAACTTGGAACCAGGACTGGAAAGGCCAACTTCAGGTGACTGATGATGGTTCTTGAACTTACCTGTTAGTCTTCCTTGCAGGTTATGATCATTACCATTTTGCTGGAGTAAATACCTTACAACTTCTTATACTCTGCTTTCTTTCTTAACGTTGTAGACTAGGTGTCAACATTTGTTTTATACTTTTTTGTTTTACCTTTATTTCCTTTTATGTCTTTTACTACATTTACTTTATTTGTACATTTTTACATTATGTTTGGCGTAGATAGCCTCACTGCTTTGTGCCATAAAACACTAAATCAATCAATCAACTTCCCAAACTCAGATTATGCTAATGGTAGTGGACTATGTTTCTAGACAACTTATTATGTTACATCTTGCAGAGTTTTTTGGGGATTTATATCAGGGCACTGTGCAAGCTAGGGTGTATGTTTAGAATCTGTATCATACTTCATGAACAAATCACAATTAACTTTCACTTATTAATTGGTGAAATTATCATCTTTGAAGTAACCATTTGGATAAAACTAGAGCATTGCAAGATACACCTGGCAAGATTGTGTGGTTAAATACCCATGAGTTGAGAAACGGTCATTCAGAGGAACCACAGAACTTGTACCATATAAATGAATCCTGTGTTATACATTACCTCCAAAGGAGATGAGTAAGATTATTGCTGTGCTCTAATCCTACCATCATAGCAGAACAATTTGAAGCTTTGCTTCATGGATCGTTTAGGTAGTGTAGACTAGAGTTACAGTCATTAAGGTTTTCTTAATTTGGAATCTTGGCCAGTGTTCTTAAATTTTGTGTATTTATGTTATTTTCTCTTCATCAAACGTGATTAAACAGTGTGTATTCATTATCTGATTTAACTAAGATAAGCCTTTAAGAATCTGCATGAATAGCTTTGTTGTTAAAGCAGTTATTTTACTTCATTAATGGTTAAATCAGGCCCTCTTGAAATGTGTAACAATTATCCAGCAACAAAAGTCATTTGGCATCCAGAGTGTAAGCAAGTAAACTTGAGTACCAAAAGCTTTCTCTTAACTTTCAATGAAGTTTAAACAAGACATTGTATTACTTAAATTTCTAAATGCATTTTGTATCAAATAAAGAACATAGGAAAAGGTATTCAGTAATCTACTTTGTAGAACTTCCTGAACTTAAGTGCATAAACTGTAGTCTAGTATTCTGAGATACAGTTTTGCAAAACTGTATAATGCAGTAGTTCTAGTGAAATTGTTCAGTTTGCAGCATGCATGGAAAAACAACTGGAAAAGACATTTCCATGGAAGTTCATAAAACTTTGCAAGACTATAACCTTCAGTGGAATCAGCTTAAAAGTGTAACAGTTGATGGAGGAAAAAACATTACTGGAGTAAAGAAGGGTCTGGTGGGGCTGATCAGGAAACAGGTGGAAGATCTTAAACTCCTAAGTGCTCTGTTCGTACACTGCATCATACATCAGCAAGCATTCTGTGGAAAAAACTTAGATATTTCTTGCTTACTGAAACCAGTCATTTCTGCAGTGAATTTTATTTGGGGTCATGCACTTAATCATTGTCACTTCAAGGCATTTCTTGAAGAAATTGATTCGGATTTCTGTGACTTGCCTTGTCACACAGCTCAGCTGTGATAAAGTCTTGTCTCATTTTTATAAGCTGAGAAGAGAAATAGACATATTTCTTATCAAGAAATATGGAGCTGATCCACTTCTGTCAGATCCAACCTGGTTGTCAAAGTGTCATTTTTGGTTGACATCACATCCCACATGAATGAATTGAACTTGAAACATCAGGGGAAGATGTCTGTGATCTCTATGGAATCATTAAAGGATTTTGGAGAAGGCTGTCATTGTTTGAAGCACTTTTGGAAGAAGGAAACCTCTCTCATTTTCAGTGTTTCAATGAGTTTCAGGCTGGAATCACAGATGTCAACCTGAAGTTTCAGAAAAAGATTTGGTGATTTAAATAAGCATTTTTAGAGAGATTTTTTGATCTCGACAGAATCAAAAGTGACATTCTCCTTTTTCAGAATAGAATTCTTTTGATTGTGTCATTGATGATGTGCCAGTGGAACTTCAGCTGGAGGTCATTCATTTCCAAGGAAATGACTTGTTGAGAGCAAAACGCAGAGAGGGCCAACTTATTGAATTTTACAGCTGCATACCTGAAGATGATTTTCCAAAGCTGAAGCAGTTCTCATCTGGCATGACATCAGTGTACGGAACAACTTATGTCTGTGAATAAGCATTTTCAAAAATGAAGTATGTGAAGTCGGTAAATCGATCAAGGTTGACTGATGAACATTTGAAAGCAATTCTAGTGATTGGATGCAGCAATTCAAAACCGAACATTGAAGATATTTTGAAAGCAAAACTCCAATTTTATAAATCTCACTAACTTTTTTGAGGCTTAGTGAAATTCAAATATGTACTCACTATGTGTGATGTGACAATTGCTTTTGCTAATGTCACTTTCTTTGATCACCTTTTGGTGAATAAAAATGTTGGTTGTATTTCTGTTTGTTTTTTATTATATGTCTGTATTGCATGCTACTCCCACATGGGTAATGTGGCATCCTAAACTTATTGTTATGTCTTTTACAGAGAGCTTTTGTTCTAGCTTATGAGTATTGAACGTAATAATCATGCAGCCTGCACTTCTCATTCTACAAGTAATCTGGCCCTCTGTGAAAAAGTTTGGTGACCCCCTAGTCTAGCGTGTTGACTTTATTTTGCAACGAAAGCTTGGAAACTTCAAAACTTTAGAAATTATAGAAACACTAAAACAAATTACAAACATTTTTTTTTATCTAGGACAAAATACTATTTGGTAAGTTTGTTGAAGTTTTCTGTATTTTTAGACAAGTTTTTCACAAATAAAAAATTAGATTTTTTATTGAAGGTTTTTAACAGCTTGACAAAAGATTTGTCTGTGAATATATAAAGACTTTTTTTTTTTCTCGTCTGAGTCCAAAGCGATCTTAATGTTAAGAATGAAATACTTTTCTTGAAAGTCCCAAATTTGATTTGGGTTTTTCTGAAACCTCACAAATGCATTTTAAATATTTGTTCTCAGTAAAACTTTATATTTTATTCTTGTTTTTTTCTCTACCCTATCTCTGTATGAGGTTGAAATTCTTCAACCTTGTAACTTCAAAAAAAAATCAAAATAAATTTAAATTTCTCTTTTTATCTTTTTGTGGTGACTTCAAATTGTTATGTGAAACAACAATTATTCTAAGTAGCTTTAAACTCATACAGCATACATCTGTTTTTGCTTAAATTTTATTGTTTTATTACCAAACCATGTTTAAGTACTCTTCATGCCTTTATAAGTTGTAAATAATTTGGGAAGCAAGGAGCTCATGTTATGCTATGTAGTAACATTATCCTCAAGCTTTTATTATGGGTTTATTATTTATTTTATCTAATTTAACATAAACTAACCTAAAGAGATTCCAATTTTTCATTTGGTTACTTTTATTATAATAAATAAAATATACACATGAAAAATAAGTAATAAAACAACTAGCTAGTAGGTTTTTTTTGCTGTAAGTGTTGCTTATTCCTACTTTTTTATGCTAATGGTTATAGTGCACAATTTTTTTTTATCTAATAAATTAATCTTCAAATAACACAGAATAATAACATAAAAAGCAGACAATGTCACATAGCTATCACAATTTTTCTGGTTTTCTAACTATACAAGAAGAGACATTACAAATTAATCCAATATGTTTCCCATGGGAACAAAATGTGTGCTAAAAGAGGAATTGACAATTACCTGCTCAGAAAAAATGTAATATAATATATCACTTGATAGATTTAAACTTCGGCTTTCTATTGGTTATAAATAATGTGGTATCAAATGTAAGAGAGAATTATTTCCAAATTTTGAAAGAGAAGATGTGACAGGAGGGATGTCATTTACTATTTGATACCAGTGTAACCAAATAATATCGAAGGGTATAAAAATTATGGTTTTATGAGTAATGATGATTTTATAGTGAGTAATTTATGTTAAATTTCATACTTATTGATGTAGTTGTGAATATATTTGCTATTTCACTTTTTATTTTCAACAGTTTTTTTGCATTTATTTTTTGTTAGTAAATTATAATAGATCTCACTATGAATTTTCAATCAATTTATCTACTATGAATATTACCATTACAGTAAAAATGCTACTAGTTTGTCTTTGCAGAGGAAGTACAAACCTTAATTTGCAGGGAGCTAGATTCATGTGTTTGACTGGCAGTTTCTTTTTTTTCAACATGAAAGTGTTTCTGCACAAGAATACAATTAGTGAGAAAAGAATCTTAAACATATTTACCTCTGCTTTCATTTATAACTGTTACTTAATTTCCATGTTTTTTTCTTTTTCCCATCTGAGTATTGGTTCAATTTTTTCTTGCATGTTCTTGTTTTTTATACTCCACTCAGTTGCCTTTTGCAATACTAATCTCATGATATTCTCCACCTGTATCTGTGCATCCTGAATTTCCGATATTATTATCTTTTAGAGATACTTTGAATGTTATCTGTGTTTTTTAGTTGATTTTCATAAAAAGAATTGAAAAATCTTTTTTCTAGTTGGCAAGCCAACTTACAGTATGAATTCCGAAATCATTATTTTTGACACAGAGGTACATTAAGCTTCCTCTATCTTGCATTGCATAACATTTGGGGATTGAGGGTTATTTTCACTCATTTTAAATGTTGCTTTGCTCTAATGTAAAGAAATTTACTTGACAAACTGTTCTTCCAATCAACTGTAATTGACAGTCTTTAAATTACTTACCAAATGCAAACATGAGATCAGTTTGGGAAAAGTTGCCTTTAATTTGTTTTCTTCTGTTGGCTCATCAGGAGTGTGATGTTTTGGCTTTTTTCCATTTAATTTTGAGTCTGCACCTTACTTTGCAAATAAAAGGTCTGGGAGCAAAGTTTTAGTTGTGTTTCTATCCACAGATATTGTGTTTCATGCTAGAAGGTTTACTTCTCAGTTACGAGAAGGGGCAGTTGTGCATTACTTGATATGTTGTTAGAACTTTGCAATTTAGCCTACTGTCTCCAAATGGAAGCATTTGCTGACTCTCATATAATATATCTGCTCCTGCAATTTTGGGGTTCTAAAGTGGTGCTTGTGATTAACCTGAAAATATTATGTTCCCAGATGAAGCAGAGTAAGTCTAAAAATTTAACTTTAAAATCCAACATTTTGTTTTCTTTTCACATCACTGTTACGTTTTTTATGTGTGGACTGAATACAACAGAAAGACACAGATAACAGCTTATATAATTTATTACAATAAACTATTATATATGTGACATATATAAAATATATTATATGATAACAATGACAGATATTCAGTTTAATGTTAATTACAATACAAAATGGTACTGGCCTGTGTCCAATATAATGATTCAGAATGAAAGTCCAAAAGTCCAGATCAGAAATTCAAAATTCCAGTCTATGGTGTGAATTTGGCCCTACGAAGAAATTCTGAAGTTTGAATGGAGAAATCCAGAAACAATTCACAGTTCAATAAATTTGATGAAGTTCTTTTTACGATGTTTTTGATGAATGTCTCAAATTTGTTGTTTTCTAACTTTCTTTGGTCTCCCCTAAACAGTCTTGTACGTGTTGACTTTCAGTATAACCACTAATTCGAATGAATCGTAAAGATTGACGAAATAAAATCACAGCTTCTGTAGATCTAGCTCCAGTCACAAATCCAAGTTGAATAAACACACAGCAAATGAAAAATTTCTCAAACGAAGACGCATCTCTTGAAACGAATAAAAACGAATGACTGAATCTGACTCTCATCGCTGTCTGTTTATATAATAGTAGGCCTACTGTGTTCTCGAACAATCACGTAACTTACACAGAATTCCAGAGTAATCTGTGCATGTCTGTTTTTGCACGAGACTCATCTAGACACCAGGCTGACATACATACTATTTATAGACAAATGATTGATCTACCTAATTCTAGAAATTTCTACATGAATAACAACATATTTTATTGATTTGAACTTCGAAACAATAATATAAACTACAACAAAAAAAATTTTCGACTGATAGATATGGAAATCCAAACACAACACGACATGGCATTCCAAACGCTTTATACATAACAATCACTTTGTTGGAAGACTTTAAGGATCACCCACTTCATTGATAATGAGCTAGACCCATTGTTTGCATGCATATTAATTCAATTTTTAGCTGCTACATTCCTCCCTGTTGTTGTTGGAGTCTCGAATGTCATCACCTCCTACAGGCATCATTGTTCATCCCCTGTTTATGGGTTCTGACCCCAACATCAGCAAGTACATTGATAATCACAATAGATTCTTTGTGTAGGGGGTTTTGTTGCTCAGGTTACATTTTGTTATTCTTAAAATTTTGACAACCACTAACTATTTTTTCTAGATCAATCATAATGTGAGACTATTGTCGATCCTTCTATAACCAGAGAAACACATACATAATTGTGGTAAATTAAATAATAATTTATTCTAAGTAAGATTTTTTTTTCCTTCCAAACTTGTAAAAAAATCTTTAAAGGGCACAAAAAATGAATGTTATTTTTGAAATTTACATAGCTGAATTATGGAAAAAATTGTTATTAAAAACAGAACAATATTTATGAAGTTTAAATTTACAGACCTGTGTTATTTGTTTTTCTAGATAATTTTAATTGATTTATAGATTCATTATGATTACATATTCTGTAGACAAGATAAATTGAAATGATTGTGCATTTGATATACATATAAGTACTTTGTTAACTTGGTATGTTGGTATAGATTTTATATTACATATTAATATGTGTAATTTATCTTTCTGTTTTAATTTTGTTTGTAATTGTTACCTAGATGTCTTGTAATCCCAATTATTTCTGTGTAGGAATCAAATATTTTGCTTTTTTACATTGCTGCAGTGTTTATTTTTTTTCATTTCCATGAGAAATGAAAAACTTGGCTTTGGCTCTTTTTCCTGAATTGGTGAGACTTAAAACATAATTTTCTCTTATTATATACAATTTAGAGCTTTTAACCATAGTGTTCACTTCATTGTTAGTTACTTATTGTTGTGATCAAGTTTCCAGTGCAAGACCCCACTGTTTGGACTAACCTTGGCTCTTTAAAAGTGTTTTGCCAAGCAGGTACAAACCTTTGCCCAACATCTTCATTCTATGAGTCTTTGCACATTTCTTTCTTCAGATGACTTGCTCCTGCTTGCTTCTTCCCATTTTCAGTTTATAAATCAGACTCCTTTGCTGCTACAGGAAACAGTGTGAGTGGGATTTCTGATGACAGTGAGTAACTCCACTATTACTGTTTCTTGATACCCTTTTCATTTAAGGGAGAGTTGAGGCTTCTTTCCAACCTCAATTGGGCTCATCTTTCTCTTTGGGTTTAGAGCAACATTTCACATATTCCTCATTTCACATTTCTTACAGCTTGAAGTGTTCTGTTACTTTAGGAATGTGAAATTCTTTGGAAGCTCTTGTGGGCTAATATGCATTCTCTTTAGTGGAAATTTCTAGACTGGTGTAACTTCTGAGAACCCTGGCTTGATGGTTAGACAGAGACCAGATCACAGTGGGAGTGTTGCTTACTCATCCTCATCTTAATTTATGTCTATTCACGTATTCATCTTTAGAATGTTGAGGTTCAAGCTGTGACATCCAGTCTCTGGTCAATCAGAATCTCTTTCCTCTCACTTTTCTTGAGCATTTGGTTGTTCATCACATTTTGCCCCACTTCCTTCTTCTCTTCTCACATTATACTTCTTGCCTATGTGGTTCCCATGAGGAAAATAAGGGTTTGGACAATTCAGTACTAGATCCTTTTGATGTTGGTCAATTGCCAAAGGGTCTAGAAGTTTGCAGGTAAGGGGTTATTGGCAATCCAGTGCTGTCTCAGTATTTTACAGTGTGGGTAAGTGAGCCTGTGTGATTTATTGCTATCACCATCCTGGCTGCAGGTACTTTGTGAAGTTTTGGTATTAGGGGTAACCAGTGATTGATGTACAGAACAACCAATTTTTTGTGCTTTCATCAGGGCTTAGTTTTACTGCTTCTATGGTTCCCACTGTAGGAACCTTTTTGGAGATTGTCAACATAATTTTTGAGTGTTTCTAGCTAGTTACAGGAAAAGCTGCTTTCATACATGAGATATAGAGTCACTAAAGGTAGGGTCATGCACACAGTGGCATGCAAGCCATTGTATTCTCTTGGTGGGGGGACACATTGTCAAGCTGTGGGAATGAATCAAACTAATTTAAATAAAAGATAGTCAATTTAGCTTGCCAATTTTTTTGTGGAAAATGCTCTGGTTTTGTCTTTTCCTTGTTTAATGAGCCTGATCTTGTTGCCTCATCTAGCTGTGCAGCACCATGTTCTTTTTTACTTGGATCTGATCTTTCATTTGGTGATACTTCTCTACCTTGCCCAGGGTAAATCAGAACTTTTGACCTGAGACCATTTTGTCAACCAGGGTGATGAACATGTGGTCAACCATCATATTAAGCTTCAGCTAGTACCCAAATCTCATTGTGCTTTTTGGTCTTTATGGACAGACAGCAACTAACATATTTGTCAACTATGCTTATTTTATTTCTTAAACAGCAAATATCATAATTATTTTTTGTCTAACAGCCACCTTGTATCATCCAGGATGATAACTTTCAATTATTTTATTGTTCCACACTGCAGATGCTTGTGTTTGGGATAAGGGAAGCTGACAGTGGTGGTTTCCCACATCAACAACCCCAATGAGTGTGTGTTGGGGAACCATCATATACATTGTATGTGGTGTTTATCTGCTTAAGATGCATGTAGAATTTATTAATTGAGGCAAAGTTTATGAGCCAATCTCCAGTATATGTGCTGGCATCTATCCAACCAGCAAGACAAGCAACCTGGCCATGAACTGTACTTCCAACCCATCTGGCATGGTTAAGGCATTGAGCCTATTGGCTTTTCTCACCTTAAACGTGGCATTTGTGAAAAGTTTAACAATGTATATAGGTTTAAAAGGTTGTAATTATTGAAGCACTTTGATGGAAAGTTGCAACTGTGAAGTGTCTTCAGAAAGTAAGTATTTATTTTATTCAGGAACATTATGTTGCTGTTTATTTACTATCTCCCTAACATACTGCTCAATTATATTTCAATTTAACATTGTTAAAATTCTAGGGAACATTGAACTGAACTTGTTTTTAAAACATCAACATAATTAGTAAATATTCTATTACAGAATGTACAACCAGTTAATCATTGAGTGATTTAATGTTTTCATTTTTTTACTGTGTTTAACATGTTTTTTATCTACATTAATTATATTCAGTCCAGATTAAGGTAAAAGTATCATAAAAATTACTGTAATTAAATTTCTTCCAGATTGGTTCAACTTACACCAGGTATGCTTTCCCTGACTTAAGCGCATCTTTTCATGTTCCTATCTCTTTAGTCCGTGCAGCTCTGCTTGAAAGTACTCTTAAAGAGACTCACTACTCTGAGGTATCTTCAGAAGGTAAGTATTCATTTTCCATTGGAATATTATATTGCTGCATATTGTTTTCCTTCCTAACATGTTCTGAATTATATTATTATTTAAAATTGTTGAAATTTTTGCAGGTATGATATTATTCTAGATTCTTATGTCCATATCACTTTACTCTGGAATATATGCTTGTCAGGCATAGATTTTCGACATGTTGATATTATTCTGGATGTTATACTTCTTTGCCATTGTCCTCTATTCTGTACTTGCCTTGTCTTTTTCTGGGTTTTATACATATTTAGTGTTTTAACATTTTGTCTTTTTGCATCTGAAAAGCATATAAAACTAAAATTCAACTTTTGTGTCCTGTAGATTAATCACATAAGAATGACCACACATTTTTACTTGAAGGAATGCCAGTCCATCACAAGTTAATTCCCATCCACAAAACAAGGTTTTATTGTTTTACATTAAAAATTTTATTAAACTATATTTTGATTATGTTATACCAATTAGTATAACATAAACTCTCAGCTAATAATTTATATTTTAATGGAATACAAGTTTTAAGTGCTTAATTCTGCAAGAAAATATTGAAAAATTCTGAATTTCACCTTGTGTGACACAACTCATTTTCTTTAGGCATCTTTTCTGTTTTATCCACAACCTCTCCAAAAGATATAAAATTAAACACAAATTACTCCCTGTAAAGTCTTCATTTCTCAGGCTAACTATAATTTTTATAGCCTGTTTATTCTGTTTGGTTACATAGCTATCAAATAAAAAATCAAACACCTCCTTCACATCCTCTTTTTTCATGATTTGTTAATAGTTCTATTTTGAATTTAATTATATATTACCTATAGCCAATAGAAAGCCAAGGTTTTCAAATGACTTATCACATAATATTGTGTTGTGAACAGATAATTGTCAAGTTCACTCATAGTACAAGTTCTGTTACCATGGGAAAGCTTTTGACTAGCTTGAATGAATTGGCAATGACTCTTGTTGCACAGAAAGCCTGAACCTTTTTGAGAGTTAGGAGAATTTAGTTATCAGTAAATCTTCTTTGGTGTATTATTTAATTGACTGAAAATTATTTGGTGCATTACTACCATTAGTATGAAAAAGTAGGGTAAGTTGTCATTGATAATCAAGAGGAAAAAAAATTAGTTATTAGTCAGTGTTCTTTGGTGCATTATTTAATTGACTGAAAATTATTTAGTGTGAAAAAGAAAGAAAAAAGGGTAATTTAGATTTATTTTGATTTTTGTTTTGGTGGTTACAAGGCTGTTTATATTGAAAATCCCATATAGAAAATAATGTGTAAAATAAAGTGTTACTGAACACAAATGTTTCAAATGTATCTTTTAATCTTAACATGAAAAGTTACTTTTCACAAAGGCTATTCAAAAAAAATACTCAAGATATTCATGGATAAATCTTTATTTTTGTTTATTAAAAGTATTTCATTAAAAATATGTTTTTTGTATGTTGATCAAAAGACCACAAAATATACACTATATTGAAAGTTAGAAGGCGTAAAGCTATAAAGTACAAAAAGGCCATGTGGTTGTTTTAAATTGACCAAGTTTGTGTTGAGAGAGTTAATGTAATTCTGTATTGTATAAATCTGACATTATTCTGTTTTGTTTCATAGATTCTACATATGTCTGACAATATTTTGCATTCTATACCTGACTGTTGTTATTCTCAATGTTGTACATGACTGACATCATAGAGATACTCGGCTTATACTACTTTTATTACATTTCTCTGCTTTCTGTTCATATCTCTGATTGATATAAGTTTCATGTGTAGCAGACATTCTCTAAATTTTATAACTGAAAAACATCATTCTAGCTTCCTAGTGTCTAGTTTTGTTTTCGATCATTATTTTACTGACATCATTCTGGATTTAATACCTATTGTTCCTCTTGCTGATCTTCTTCATTTTGGATTCTAGATTGTTGTTTTACTTTTATTTAAATTCTGTGTGTGTTCTTTGGCAATTGTGAATTTTATTTGATGTGGATCTAGATCTCATACCTGATGTTCTGAATCTCATCTTTTTGTATATTTCTTTGAATTTTATACATGCCAACCTCACTGTGAATTAATTCTTTCACTGTTTTTGTTTAATACGGATGAATGGATATGAACTATAGACTGATAACTCCGTTTATTGTAAATGGATGGTTGTGGAAAAAGAGTTTTACTTATTTACATGCAATGTTAATTTCAAAAAATGAAGAATCTAAGAAACATTGTTAGGAATTTTTTTGGCTGATTCAATAATTTATTGACTGTCAATTCTAGTGTTACTTGAACTTGTTCAGCTGCTGTTACAAGAAGATACAACACTGGGTATTGCATTTCTTTTAGGATTATCTCAGGTTAGTAAGTATATTTTAATTCATGCACCCAATTGTTAAGTATATCACCTTCTGTCTTAAATAGATTAGAAACCTATAAATAATTAGAGAATAATTTTATTCTTTAAGGGACTAAAATTGCTTTATGATTTACCATTAATAATATAATATAAGTTTAAAATATAGTTTTCTTTTTGTACAATCCTTATATGTCAATATTCGTTTTGTACAAAATAATGCTATCTTTATTTGTACGATATAAATTGATGTTTTTGGGGTCTATAAACTGTTGTATTGAAACTTCTGTGAACTACTTTTACAAGTAAAATGTTATTTTGGGCCCTTTGCACAGAGAGAAAATATGAAGCATTCAATTCAGTTGTGTTAATAGAAATCATCTCAGTTTAACCACTTGATACAGAACAGTTTAAATGGCTTTTTGTGTTTGTATGTTTACCAGTTCACATTATTGACTAAACTGGTGTGAAGATGATATAAAAATAATTTCGTTACTCTGTTATGCAGGTAGAACATCATGGAATATAGAAATCAACTCACTTGATATAAAATAGTGTTAATAGCTTTTTTCTTTTATATTTACTAATTCTTAATATTGACTAAACTGGTGTGAAGATATTATTGAAATAGTTTATACATGTAAAAACGGCTGGTTTGGGTTGAAAAAGTTTTTTTATGTAAAGGAGCAAACAACATTTTGACCTTTTTCGGTCATTGTCAGGTTTGTAAAGAAAGAAAGAAGTAACTGACCACACATTTGAAGGGGGTTGTGTAACTGAGTGTAGGAATGTAGAGGGCATGCTTTGATGTTTGATTATATTTATTAATATAGGTATAAAGGTGTTCCTTTGGTTAAGTTTTGGCTTGAGTTGTTGTATAGGTTTGGTTTCTTTAATTTTGTGTTTGTTTTTGTTTGTTTCTTTGTTTGGTATTTGGGTGTTTTCCATGGTTATGCTGTGTTTATTTGAGTTGCAGTGTTCTAAAATGTGTGAAGGTGACTTTTCTGTTCTTTGAATATGGTTTCCTTTTTTCAACTTGTTTCTCCAATAAAGAATTTGTGGCAGTTATATTGTATTTTATAACTAATGTTGGTGTGGTGTTTGTCAGTGTAGTTTTTACATTGTACAGATTTTAGTTTTTGAATAAATTTGGTATTAACTGGAATGTCATACTTTTTGCTAGTTTTTGCCAAATCTTGGTTATTTTTCTGTTAATGTTAGGAATATATGGCATGCAGTAGTACATGGTTTTGAGATTTTTTAATTTGTGGGATATATTTACTTTTGTTAGATGATTTTGCTTTTTGTCTAGGTGTGTGCACATAATGTTTTCCACGGTTTGTAGAGGAAACTTTTTGATGTTGATGAAATATTGTTTTATTTTGTCTAATTTGTCATATTTTATCTGGTGAGCACAGTTTTATGGCTTTGTTTATTTGGTTTCTTAGTATGTCGAGTTTTTGTTTTGTTTCATGTTCTGAGTCCCAAGGAATATATAGTCCAGCATGGGTGATTTTTTGGTGGATTTCTGTTTTAAATTGTATGTCAGCTCTTGTAATTTTGAAGTTAAGAAATGATATTTGATTTCTCTCTTCCTGTTCACATGTGAAGTTAATGTTGGGATGTATAGAATTAATGTGATTGAAAAATTAAATGTGTGTTCTGTAAAAGTGTGTCTTTGTATTTGTATGTAGCTAATTAAACTAAATATAGAGGTAACAAATACTGGTGTATTTGTTGGTGAAATTAAAATTTGAAAAATTTGAAATTGAAAAAATTTGTAAATTTATTCCTTTATTTGTTTGTACTTTAAATAAACTATCAGTGTATGTTGTGTTTTATGTATATAGGCCAAATTGCTCAGAGTATGTGTTTGTGACTTGTTGGGGATAAATTTCAGCAATGAACAAATAGCACGCAATTTATAAATTTCAAAATAATATATTTAAAAAACAAACATTTATACAAATGTGTTTGGTATGCTATGAGCTACCATAGTTGTATTTGGTGCTTTTAATAATTGCCTTTTTTTATGTCTACTCAGACTAGTTCAGTTATTTTAAAACACAATTTTGTAAGATAAATTATTTTTCTCTACTCTGGTATGCAATACAGTATGTGATAATTTCACTTTAAAAATCACAACCATATGCTTATTTATGACTACACTCATAATTACACAGTATTTATATCCCAGAAGTGACTTGGGATACACTCCATGCTATAGTATATTATGATACAACAATTCTCATTTAAAACAATGGGAAAACTGTGAGGCTGTAGTAACATATACAATAATATAACTCTCTTGTTCATAATTGGTAAACTAACTGTTCAATGAAAGCTTCATAAACAATTACGTAAACCTGTGATAAACTATAGAAATAATTAAATTTAACACTCATGCTGTATAAACTAAATTGTGAAACCTGCATCAAATTTAAATGGTCTTGTGTATCTAACAACAAGCACCTTCAAGAAAAATATTTGCAACATGTTTTTAATACAATAAACAAAGACTGTTTTCAGTTTATGGACAGAATCTACACATACAGGCTGCACTGCCGTTTGCAATTTTTTTGATAGCTTTGGTGTGGAACCGATAATTCTGGAGGTACAATTTCCACCTGATTATCCTTTCACTATCAGTTTTGCACCTCTGTATGTTTGCAAAAGGTTGATGGTCTGTCTGGATGATGAACTCTTTCCTGCAGAGATAGTTCCAGAATTTCTACAGGACAGGTAAGATGGCCAGACACTAGTTGAATTACAGAGTGGTAGTTGTCACTATTTAAGAGTTTTTTACTGGTGCATATTATGAAAGACATTCTATATTTTTTTTTTACTAAAATACTGTTTCAATTCCCAACATCTGACACATCAGCCAGAATGATGTACAGTTTGTTTTAGTTTTACATTCTAAGGATTGGTAAACTTCCTGACATATTCAATGTTCAAAATGTCACCTGCTGTGTTTTTTTCCAATTTCAATTTGTTGGAGTAGCTGTTTTTAGCCAAGTCAGTCAGTGGTGTTCAACTTCAGTATAATTTTTGATGAACTTTCTATTAACCTCAGGAAGGATCTGACTTGCTACTTGTTTGTTTGGGGTGGTGCATCTTGTATGGGGAATAGCTTCTTCTGTTTTGTATCTGTCTGTTTGTCAACTAACCTTGTGTTTAGCAAAGTCCAACACAGAATAATTGATGTAGCATTTAGATGGTCAGATAATCATACCTGTTGCCCTCTTCTGAATAGCTCTCTGAGATTATTCAAGTAACATTTCCATCTAGCTGTGTGGGTCAGAATGCCATTCACATAATGCTCAGTAGTGGTGGTTTTATGCAACATCTTCTTCATCAAACAGTCAAAAACCGTGCATAGTTGACTTACCCAAATGGCATCCTCTTGAACTGGTAGCATCCATTCAGTGTTAGAAATGCTGTCTTCTTTCTTGATCCTTTCTTCCTCAGGATTTTATAATAATCTATTCCAAAGTTGATCTCTGTAAATAACTTGGCACCATCTAGTTTTGCCATGATAGCCTCTTGGTTTCCCATAGGTTACAATCGAACTTTGTTAAGAGGTTCAGCTTTCTTAAATCTATACAGAAGAGGTTTGAGCTGTCTTTCTTCTTCACATTCAATACCAGTGAACAGCAGGCTGCATTTGAAGGCTTACTGATTCCAACTTTTAACATTACCTTAATTTTCTGCTTTATCAGGTCTCTCATTGCCTCAATTATGTGCTAGTGCTTATCTTGACTGGATTCCTGATCTTGGTGTTGTGTTGCACATGGTCTGTTCTGCCTGATTTTGCTGTGAAAATGTCTACATATTTGAACAGTAGATGTTTCAGTTGTTTCTTCTGCTTGCCAACTTGTTCTTCAATGATAATAATTTCTTTTTTATGTCTCATCTCCACCTAGTGGTCTTATATCTTGTAGGTTTTTATTTTATTTGAGAACATTGCTATCTTTTGGTTCTGTGTCTTTGACAGCTACACTTGTAATGTCCATCTGTGCCTAAGTAAATGAACTCATGAGATCTTCCCTCTTGAAGTACCTTTACACTTTATTGGCATGGTAGTTCTTGGTCATCTTATCAACCTTCACCTCATAGTCCATTCTGTTGATTACCTCCTGCACTTCTATAGGTCTTTTTCACTGCAAGGTGAGTTTACGGTTGTCTATGGCTAACAGAATCAAGACCTGTCTGGCACTGAAACATCAGCCCTTTGTATTCTTGTCACAGATGTGCTTCTGATTATCTTGAATTGCATATAGACTTTGTTGAGTGAGTTGACAGGTCTCCTCCAGTAAGTTTCTGAGGTCTAACATGTACTGGTATGTGTTTCTCACTTTTTATTCTTTTTATGCTATTTACATTTCTTTCCATATCTGCATTGGACCTCATATTGTTGTTCCTTACAGTAACTCAAAAAGTGAAAATCCAGTACTCTCTTGGGGGACTTCTCTGTAAGCAGATAATACTGCCTGAAAGTACCTGTCAAATCATGTGGTCTCTTCTGGTACATCTTCATCAGTAAGCCCTTTAAGACTCTGTTGACTCTCTTGTAAAGTCCATTACATGTGGAGTTGTATAGAGTGGTTAAAAGCTGCTTAATGCTAATGAGTCTGCATACTTTTTGCATCAGTTCTAAAGTAAACTGGATTCCCTTTATTACCCCAGATGCCTTTTGGAAAGCCTACTCTGCAGAACACTTCTAGGAGGGCTTATGCTTTTCTATCTTCAGCAGTACTGTGGCTTCTGGGTAACATGTCTCACAGTTGACTTCTGTTTGCATGTACTGGTTACCTCTCTCAGATATAGGTACTAGTAATTTGATGAAGTCCACAGCTATTCAACTGAATGGCTCCTCTAAGAGAGGCATTTCACCCAGTGGAACCTTAGCTACCTTTTCTCTAAATATTCTCCTTTAGCAGGTGCTACATAACCTGCAGAATATGATCACTTCTTTGACCTCCAGCCAATGAAAGTTGCTGGTAATCTTTGCTTTAAATGTCCTCCCACAATCAACTCATGAGCCAGTTTCATCACTTGAGTCTGATATTGTGTTAGTATTATGATCTGTTGAAATGCTTTGACAGTTCTGGTGCAGCATTTATTTTGGCCCTCTATTTTGTAAGTCCTTTTCTGCAGTGAAGGGTCTTTCTTCTGTGCTTCCTTCAGTTCTTCCAGATCTACAATTGGGATGATATCTTTTGAAACTTTCAGGAACTTGATGTTTGCATATTTTTCTTTTTTTGAACTCCTGTGCTCACTGTAGTTGCCTTATCAGTTTCCTTTCAGTCTGGTTCCTCCAAACATGTATTGCCTAGTATATTGCTAATTACCAAGCTCTAGATGGTTGCCTTCATACATATGACCTAAAGTTCTTTTGTGTAGTGTGGAGTGTCCACTTCTATTTGTGCTGTAGGAAGTTTTCTCAATATCCTGTCAGTCAGCAAACTTAAATGTACCTTAACTGTTATCTTGTCATCAGATAAAATACTGGCTCACACTAATGTATCCAGTGTCTCACAAGAATAGAACTACCAAATATCTAGGTTTATACATTTGCATAAATTGAACAATAATTTTCACATGGCCAACTTTCTTATTTTATTTTTACTTCACACCTTAACCTTTTTGTGTCAAAATCTGCATTTGTGTTACACATAAATCCCTTGCTAATTGAAGTAATTTACTTTTATAAATTATTAAACCTTTATTGTCATTTCTTGAAAGATTTTTATTACTTTTGGGTTAAAAGTTGAAAAAGCGATAAAGCTTGTATGCACACACACGTGGCATATTCTTGAAATAAAACATTTAAACTCTCCCTATGTTTTCTTAATAGCCTGAAGAAGCTGATGAACTTTTCAGAAAACTGCCTAGAACAGCTCTGGTGCTTCAGTTAGCTTCTTATTATTTTGCTCTACAGTTGTATGCCAGTATTCAGCCTGTAACAGTTCTATCTGATGACTTCTACATTTACAGTCCAAGGTATCTTATAAAACAGGTAAATAATATTAACTATCCTTTATTTATCCTTTTGAGGTTTTTTAGTAGTGTTAGTTTACTTTTCCTTTGTACTTTTTGGGTGTTATTTTACATAACTATTTGCTGTAAACTGTTGCTATCCATAGCTATTGCTTAATGAAACTACCAATTGATGCATGTTATGTATTACAGTTCTTACACTTAAATAAATTTTGTAGCATTTATGTATTTGAATTATACTTCTTATTTACACAAGCTTTTTACTGATGCTGTAAAATAAATGCTCAGTACATAAGATTAAATTTCTGCTTTGTCCCTTATTAATTTAGAAATATATAGGTGTTGATAAAAGGTACAATTGATTTAAACTAATAAAATCAGAATAATTGTAAATAATAACGAAAGTTTGTGAACTTTGAACTCTTTCATAAACCATTTATGGAATGTTATAAAATTAAAGCTAGATATGCACGATGCAATGTTTTTTTAGTGATATATGGCCATGTTTTTGTTCTTAAAAATACCAAATGTGTTGAATAATAATTATTTGTGGAATATTTCTGATGATTAAAGAGGTTTAAGGTTATAGGGGAAAATGAGTTCTTGTAGCAAAAAGGGGTGAGAAGTTGAAATTCAAGAACTATGAAGTTGTCAATAAAATATAAAGTAAACACATTTATTCTTAAAATTTGAATCTCACACCTTTTCTAGTGTCTTTTTATATAACTTTTTTGATGCAGATTATAATAGTGAATATTTTCCTGCTGTCACTCCTCAGTGTGGATTCCTGTAAATTGTGAGGAGGGAACCTCTCCCAGAAGGTTCTCCTCTTTGAGATTACCTCCTCTGTAATCTAAACATCCACCCAGTATTTACCATGCATGGTGGGCTATGAAGGGGTGGAGAAGATCCTGGTGGTTAAGGGGTCTGACCCTAACACACCACTTTGTCTTTGAATTCCTGTAGACAGGCATCCTTGGGGTGTCTTCCCTAGGGTCAGTCAGGTGATCTACTTCCACTTGGGTAAACCAAGTACCAGTGTTGGATATTCTCAACAGATATTGTGGACATTGTGTCTGATGCTGGCATTTGGGTATAATGCTCACAAAACCGTGACATGACTGCAGTGTCCTTTTTTTGGCACTGTAGTGCATCCCCTTAAATGGCTCCATGGTGGGGGGGGGATCAGTGGGTGCTGAAACATTCTTTTTTTATTATGGATCCCCCAAATAAAATCTTAGACAAAATAGTGTCACTCAAAGACATCATTCCGTAGTTCATTGGCATGTGCTCATTGTGGCGGCAAAGGAATATGATAGCTGTGAGTGTGAAACAAACCCTCATTGCATTAATTGCAATGGCTCTTCCCCATCCTACTTTCATTCATGCCCTAAGTGTTAAGAAGAAAAAGAGGTGTAGTTTTGAAGATGATTGAGGCTCTGAAGTTACTGTCCACTACTTCATTTTGGATGTATGCTGCTGCACTTTGTTTTACTTCTACAGTGGGAATGCAAATGGATCTCTCTGTGCCTCCAAAATAATCATTCTCAAACCATATGAAAAGTCTTGATCCAGTGTAAGCTGGATTAAGCCAGTTAGTTTTCTTTCACTACTCTCACAGAACTTGATCCTGTCATCATCTGTAAGCCATTAGTAGACAACTGTGTGGCAGCAGTGTGACTGATTGTATTATACAGGCAGGTGCTTAATGTATTCCTAAAATCTTGACACATTTTCCATGGTATCTTCGTCTGTGGTAGAATGCTGTCTGCCACATGGCACAGAAGGCTCAAAAATGGACCTTGAATACTTTTCATAGGTATTCCACACTTTCAAACTGCAATGCTTTCCAGCAGCCCCATATACATGCTTGGTGGGTAAGATGTGAAAGCCAGAAGGAATTTGGATTAAGTTCACAACCAGCATCTACTCTACCACCAATTCCAAAGTCATATAGGACAAGATTTCAAAGGTGTCCTTCTCTCTGTCTTGCTCTCTGAAGGCCACAAAGTAGCTAATACCTGGAGCATTGCTGATACTCGAGGTGAAAGCTTCATTCTCCACTCTCTTAGCCATCAAGACTCGGGCAGAGTGATCACATCTTTCTTGATGAGAAGAAACCCACTTGAAATAAAAATATATCAATTAACACTTTTACTGATAAGGAGAAAACAACGTTTTGACCTTCCAAGGTCATCTTCAGGTTAAGAAAGAGACAGCTTCTCTCCCTATCACTAAAAGATCACCTCTTTCATTTCAAGCTGATTTTCTTTATGGCTGTAATCACCTGTTTACACTGATGAAACTCAATCTGGCAGTACATCAGACAGACCTGATGACTTACACTATGAGATGCTACGCCATGTATTTCGTGCTTTTTTTGCTATTCTTCTGATTGTTTTTAACCAGATCTGGCAAGAGTGTTTTTCCTGATGCGTAACACCAGACCATTGTCCTACTTTTCTCTAAGCCTTGGAAGGATCTGAAGATTCCTTCAAATTGCCATCCAGTTGCTTTGATGAGCTGTCTCTGTAAGGCCTTAGAGAGGATGGTTAATGCTCGTCTTGTGTAGGTTCTCTTGACATTGCTCCATCATGGACCACATGATTCAACTTGACATCAGTCAGAAAAACCTCTCTCAAACAATACCTTGTATCAATATTCTTTGACTTAGAGAAGGCTTAATGGTTTTAACTTCTCTCTCTAAAACCAAACTCTGTATCAGTAAAGTTGTGCTTCTTATTGTCCCTGAGACACAGTTCTTGGGGCTTATCTTTAGCTGTAAGCTGACCTTTACACAATACATCAAGCAGCTACAAGAGTACTGAACATCCTCCATGTCCTCTCTTCCACAACTTAGGTAGAGGATCAGTATTCTGTGCTAAAGATGTATTGTGCTTTTATTTGATCAAAACTGGAGTCCAACATCTTCAAGGACTCTGCACTAGGACTTTCCACACTTCCCCAGTTCAGAGCTTATACACAGACACTCATGAACCTCCTTTGCACCACTGCCATTTGCAGCTGTCTTTAGCATATGATTTAAAACTATGATCCTCACTACAGCATCCCACTTGGAGTCATGTTTTCTTTCCTTGATGGGCCGTGCTTTTTCAGAACAGAGGATCTGCCATTGTTACTTTTTGGTCGTCATTTCCAGGCAATTTTGGCTGAATACGGTCTGTTTTTGGTTTTGGATTAATATTTCTGTTCCCATTGGTCAGCCTATCCT
This sequence comes from Carcinoscorpius rotundicauda, assembly GCA_011833715.1. NCBI lineage: Eukaryota > Metazoa > Arthropoda > Merostomata > Xiphosura > Limulidae > Carcinoscorpius > Carcinoscorpius rotundicauda. The sequence goes on from CM022392.1 coordinate 125,767,405, forward strand.
TCCATGTCTTTTTACAGTTCCAAAATGTAACCATTTTTTAAATCACCTGATAAAAGTAGATACTCTCAATTGGAGGTACAGTCTTTTATTTGCTGAACGTCTTTTGAGCCATCCTTCCATTCCCATTTAAATGCAGGGCTCATGCTGTCGCTTGCCATATTCACTAATGGCTATTATCTTTGTTTTTTGGCGAAGAAAAATTGTAATTGGCGAATATACCGGTGAAATGCTGTTTGTTTACAAAATGCTAGACTGGTTCACTACATCAATGTTTTTTTATGCCAGTATGTGGTAAGCAGATAAAAATCAATAACTCATCTGCAAGGTCATGATCAGGATCAACAAACGTGTGAAAAATTGTCCAATCAACAGCGACTTAACGGCTTGACAAAAAAAAACTTATTTACATGTGGTTGATTATTGGTGCTATAATTAAAGGACAACCACAAAAATTGTGATGGCTTTCACACCTGTAATTACATCATCTAATGGTGCATGGTTTGGCCGGTAAGTTTAATTAAAAGCAGTTACTAGGTTAGTGTCATAATAAACATGTTTTTGTAAAAATCTAAATGGTAATTAGTGGAAAGATTCTCTATAAATTGAGCCAATATGCAGTGAATTCATCAGATCTCAGAATGACTTCTTTGCTGGCCAAACACCCCTTAGACAGTAAAAGTTGTCTGATGCCTCCATAAAAAAAAATCCAAATGTGATGTAAAATACAGAGAGTCCTTTCCTGCAAGTGCAGAACTGGCAGAGAAACTGCTGGTAGCTCCAGTTTCAACAGCTGATTGTGAGAGAGGTTTTGGAAAGCAAAATTTGATGAAAATGTTTCTGAGAAATTCAATGAGTACTAGAAACCTGGAAAATATCATGCATCTGTCAACAGATGGTCCAAACACTGGAAATTTTTATTTTAAATGTGCCTTTAAGATCTGGAGTACAAAAAAAGAACAGACATATTCTAATGTATTCATTGAAACAAAGGCACCAGTTGTAACTGTAAATGAGTTGTAAGGCACAACAAAATGACATGCTTCAAGGCATGTATGTATTTTTTCATTTTATCATGAATTTGTGTTCAGATTTTCACCATGAATGTAACTGAAATTTGTCAAGATTAGTTTGATGTTTGAGTGATGATATATATTTTATTAAGCAGGGCTCTCACAAGAGAGACTTGGGAGAAGTGGTCTCCCAAAACAGACCAAACCTCACCATTCATAAGTTCAAGGAAAAGTCATCTTATACGGATTATATTGTAGGAGAAAAGAATGCTATTGTCTGTAAATGTTTCCATAATTTTGTAAAATTAGAGCATTTTGCAAGTTTGCAAGTCTAGAGAGACCCCTATTTAGCAGCATGTAATAACAGTTACTTTTAATTTAGTGACTCATCTTCCCATGTTATTATTGAAATGATTTGTGTGTGAAAAACATTGAACTTTGTAACTGTGAAATTGTTGTTTTATAATAAATTTGATAAATGATAAGTTTGTTGAAATAAAATGTATGATAAGAATCATTTATTCTTTGACTGTCTTATTGTATGTGACTGGCTGGAGGGTTGGATACGGATCAAATCAATCTGGCTGAAACACTGGCTAAAATTGGCTACCAAAAACATCATTTGGCTAATAGCCTGGGTACAGAAAAATTTAGTCCAGGGTTAGCTCTGATATGGATGGTTCGAAATTAGGTGACTGTGGGCTCTGCTATGGTTTGTTATGGTTCGATGGTTGTGCACAGAATCCCCTCTGCAGTTTTTGTATTCAGCACTGAACTGTATGCCATTTCTCTTGCTCTGGATCACATGGAAGCTAATCGGTACTAAAATTGCACGATTTATACTAACTTGCTTATTTCTCTACTGACTTTGGAATCACTTCATGTTCAATCTCACCCTATTTTTGCTGATATTCAAAACAAATTGGCCCATTTCTCTTTAACTTCTACTTCTATCCAGTTTTTCTGGACACCAGGCCATATTGATATTTTCTGGAAAGAGCTCGCCGACACCGCAGCTAAATATGTCAGCTCTGGCACTATCACTGATGTGCCTGTTCCATACATGGACTGTGGTCCTGTATTCAAGGCTTGGCTTTGTTCCAGTTGGCAACAGACTTTGAGTAAGCAGTGTGAAAACAAGCTTTTCCAAATGAAACACTCTATTGGACTTTGGCAGTCTTGCTTCCATAAGCATTAGAAAGAGGAAGTTGTCCTAACTAGATTATGCATTGGTCACAGTTTTTTAACTCATTGTTTTCTTTTATCTGGAACTGCTGCACCAATGTGTTGCCCATGTTACAATGAGGTAACAATAAGGCTACATTTTTCTGTCTTACCATCATTACAACTCTCAACGATGGCACAATTTTAAACAGGTTTTGCCTCGAGGTTTATCCATAATGTTAGACAGTGTTTTTGGTGATGGTAACACTGCCCACCTTAGAAATGTTTTTAGTTTTTTAAAGGCCATTAATTTTTTTAATGCTGTACAAGTTTTTTTGAAATTTATAAATTGGATCTTTGTTTAATATGATTTCTTTTCAAGAATTAAAGTACAACTGGTTCAATATGAAATTAGAACATGGCTGTGATGACAAATAACTTGAAACCAGAACTGGAAAGGCCAACTCCAGGCATCTGACACTGATGTTTGAACTTACCTGTTAGTCATCCTAGCAAGTTATAAAACATTATGCTTAAGAAAGTCACTTAGTTCCCCTTCTTAAAATCTGTGTAAGAACAGGCAAAAGTGTGTTACTTAACAATATGCAAAATTGAAGTGATCACATCAGTTATATATATTTTACATTTATGAGCTGCCTTGTAAAAAGACCCAGATGTGCCATAAATCTCAATATTTGTGCTGGTATAAATAAAAAAGTCTTTCTTTTTTCCAGATAGTTCATATATAATAAATGTTGGAATTTTTACTATTTTAAAAATGTAACATTGTTTTTCTACTCTATATAGGTGGTCCATGTTTTAGATACTGATGAAGTAACCAACTCTGGAAAACTTAAATGCTGTGCTTCTCTTCTAAGGAAATACAACAAGCTATTGTTTGATTTCATTGAAGCTGAGATTCTGAAGACATATGGTGGTGGGGTAGATGTCGCAAGATTCACCCAAGATGATGTTTATAAACGTGAAACTATCTTAGGATTAGCCATGTAAGTTAGAGATCATTTCTAATTGTAACCAAACTTTTAAACAATTGTATGTATTATTTGCAATAGTTTTAAAAATGCATGATTGAGGTTGAACTTGTGAAAGCCATGAATAAGTTACAGCTTGAGGCAGCATAATGTTGGAATTGAGCCCAATCAACCTTTAAATGTTATAAATGAAGTTTAAACAGATTGTTCATTCGCTAGAATTTTCTTTTATAGCAAAATTCAAAGTGAAGCTGAAAAGTTTACCAGTTTTATTCATTGGCTTGAAAAATATTCTGTAAAACTTATCCTTGTTTGTTTTAGTGTGAGTGCCTATCCCAAGCAGAGGAAATATTATTATTGTTTGCATGAGAAACATTATGTACTTTCATAGGGATTTGCAAGAATTATATTGTATGCTCTTGGATATGAAAAATATAGAATGGTTGAAATACTATTATTATATGCTCTTTTGCTTATTTACTTTCTTGATCACATTTTTTAAAGTGAAACCTGCACATACACTTGAATAGTTTACAAATTTCAAGAATAAGAACAAAATTAGAAGGTGAGTTTATTTATTCTATACATAAGGATTTTTTGAAGTAACAGATTTTGGTTGTAAATTTATTTCAATGAGCTCTTTGAATGAAATTTTATGGTTTGTGAATTTCCAGAACTTTTTTATCATAATACTGGTAGTTCCCTGAGATGAAATTTGTATTTTTTTTTTTGTATCTCTTAACTTCAGTATGAATATAGTTTTGTTTGTTTTAACTGTTAGCCATTTTTAAACCTTGTTTATCATTGTATGATATATTTACCTGTGTCTCAGCTTTGAAAAGATACAAGCTAGTGATCTAAACATGTAATGAGATATCTTCCTCTGCTCTTTGACTCTGGTAGTCAGCATGGCTTTCATTTCAGTACAGACATACTTAAAGATGAAAGAACATGATAAAAGCATAGCTTGATGATGCATTACAAGAAAAAGAGGAGATTGTGGACAACTTCTTACACAATTGCAGTCATGATTTTTTGATTTTTTTCTACGTTTGTGAAATACTTGTTTTATCACTTAGTACATCAATTGGATTATTGATGTTGCAGCATGATAGAGAAAGAAATGTTTTCATGGAACAAGATGAGCTTGGCCATTTTACCTTTTACTTAATCAAGTTTCATTTGTTAGGCCTAAGTTTCAGTGGTCAAAGTGTAGCCACAGTTAGTTCAATTTCATTTCTCAAATCTAATTCCTAACAATATCTAAATAAATCTGGTTTAATCCAGATTGGGGAACGATCCGGAAATCCAATCACACACATGTTCATCCCCGTAGACAATTAGTTCTCTCATGCACAGTACTTGAATATATGAAATTGATTTTTGCCCTTGAGATAATGCATGTATCTATATATTTAAGTGTTCTTATATTGCTTTCATTCATATTATGTCTTCACAATTTTATTATGTTATAATTATGCTATCATTGTCAACCAAGTGCACAAGAATACCTGCTAAGAATACATATAAATAGATTCACTCTGAGGTTAGTGTGGTCACAATCACATGGGATTTCTTATAATAGACACTAGAGGCTTTGGAATTTGAATTAGACTCCTCATGTACCTGCTGGTCTAACGAGGTACTGATTATTTATCTTTTGGAAACTTTCAAAGATTGTCTTGATTTTGATAACGTAAGAGTCAAAATATACAAGATGTTCATTATTTTCATCTTGCCATGATCCTGCATTGAATTGATATGTCTGTTAAGCTATAATTTCATGCTCATAAAAAGAAACAATATGGTTGAAATGGACAATAAAGATGAGTATTTTTATTCTTTGTTGAAACATATAATAATAAAATTGTTTTGAAATTCCAAATCTGTGAGTTTATAAAAACATGACATGAAGCATTTTAATATTTTATTTTGCAGAAACTGTGTAATCTGTATAAAGTTCTTATCAGGATTCAAACTATTTCATTCATTATCGTTTTTTAGATGTTTTAAGACAAATCATTTTACAGATGTTTTGAGTCAATGTACCTGGTCATTTAAAAGTTAACAATCAGTGATGTCGAGAAACCCACTTGTTGAGAATTTTATATGCAAAAACGGCTCGTTTTGGGTTCAGAAAATATTTTAAATAGAAGAGCGAACAACGTTTCGACCTTCTTCGGTCATCGTCAGGTTCACAAAGAAAGAGGTAACTGACCGGTCAGTTACCTGACAGGTCGAAACGTTGTTCGCTCTTCTATTTAAAATATTTTCTGAACCCAAAACGAGCCGTTTTTGCATATAAAATTTAAAAGTTAAATCTAAATATGTGTTTATAGACTACTTTAAATATAGAAAGTCTTTGTGTTAGTTATAACAGATAATTATTTTGAATTCTCAGTTAAGAAATATAATTTACTTTTAACTTTCTTCCTTTAGAAAAACATGAAATAGTTTTGAGTGTTTTGAGGGGTAGTTTCTTTTTTGTTTCAGTCTCGGTGATTTTCTAATGTAAAACCATAACATATATGATGTGCACCCACAGATAATATTTGTAAATGACAAATAGATAAAATGCTGTTTTTCAGGACTTTAGAAAAGCCAGTACTTCATGTAGCTGTATCACTTGCTCATAAGTGTGGCCTTCCTTTATGGGATATCTATATGACTCATTTGGAGTTTCTCTTCACTGACACCAGGTAGGTGCTGTTCACATTTTTGGTATATTAAAATATTAATTTTTCTTGTGCAGTACTGTTGTGGCTCAGCAGTATGTTTAAAAATTGGGTTTTGCTACCCAAGTTGGGTAGAATACAGATGACCTAATGTGTAGCTCTGTCCTTATCAACAAATAAATACAGTACTGTTTTGAGCTGAATTTATAATTTAAATTTACAGGATTATAAAACAGGTACTTCAGATACAATATTTTTCAAGAAAATGTCTGGCTTTTATGTTTTATACACATCTAAAACAGCAACGAATCTTTGCGTCTGTGTAATTTATAAAATAGTGTGTATCAATCAGTCTGTACATGTATGAGTGTTTGCTCCTCTAGAAAAACTAATATTCCTATTGTTTATATAACTACAAATATGAACATTTAACATGTATTGCTGTATATGAATGCAAAATTGTGACATTTATAACATTAAAGACAGTTATTGCAGTAACATAAACAAACATGCAGAAATATAAATTGTTTTTTTTATCTTTCTGTTGATTGTAAGTGATGCAACACTATTATATCTCAAAACAGTTCCAACAGCCATTTAGGAATGAACAATTATGCCCAAACTTTAAGTACTTTTTGTACAAGTTCACCTGCTATATGATCTGTCAAAATTAGCTTTAATAGTTATTGTCACAACATTATTCATTATGATGCTATGGTTGAGTATTGTACAAAATAAAATAATTACAGGTGTCAAGTGATATCTAAGTGTCGTTTTGACACATATGCACACAACATTTTTAGAAACAATGCATAATGACAGTTGATTTTTACACTTCTTGATCCAGTCATTTTACAGATTCACTATTTTGTATTTGTTATATCTTTCCAACTATCTCAATACAGGTGCCAAGATTGTCTTCAGGTCAATGTGTACATAACTAACATGGCAGTAATTTAGGTTTTGTGTTTCACAATCCCCAAAGTTTTATTAGACAACCAGGGGCACTCTGAAACTGTTGTTTCTCTTAAGCCTCATATAAGATTTTAATATTTTAATCCTCCTAGGATTTAAAGTTTAAGTCCTGCATATCTGGGTATAGATATATCTTACTCTTTTGCCATTGGGACGTTCAGGAAAAGCCGAGAAAAGTGTGACACATCGAAGGATGAGAAGGGACAGAGAAATTGTCATGATTGAGGCTTAGGCATGGGGAAAAAGTAGCACATGGAATGCATGTGTGTGTGTGTGTGTGTGTGTGTGTGTGTGTGTGTGTGTTTGCACATCCATTGGTTACATCAGGAGGTAAAGCTTATTAAGGTATAAACTGCAAGCAAAGAGATACAGCATGCAACTGAACTGGTTACTAAAATAAAACTGAATTTTAATTCTTATGATGTCACATTAAGTTGATACAGCAAAACAAACATTCATCAGAAGGAAATGGTACATGTTAGATTAGATTTTCAGGATTTTTAGATTAGACTTACATGGTGTTAGTTGAAGATCTAAAATATATTTTTTGTGATTGCAATTCAAGAATTAAGCATACTAGATTTGGTCTTTCTCAGGGCCTAAGATCCATAGATCCAACAGCCAAAATTTGTGTGTTGGGAAACAAGAGTACCCAGAAAAAAAAATCATATTTATTGGGGAATAGCCAATAAATGGGCAATATGGCCAGTTACCCATATCTGAAAATGAAATTGTGGATTGGTGCATGGATACAAAGCCAATGATAAGTAAAGTTAACTTACTTTCTAGTATAGCTAATCTTGTTAAAATGGTATACATATCTAGGCTGTGAAATTGGAATAGACATGATTAATGCAAGTTCTTATGTTTGTGTGTCTCTTTGTTGTGCTCTTGTGGAGTAGCAAGTTGAATGAGGTGTTCCTTTAGTGTGGGTAACTGAACTAGTAAATGGAGATGTTTGGGGAGAGTGTAATTAGTGAGTAGATAGACTGTCTTAATTGCTCTGTTTTAGAGATTAATTACTGATATTGGTTATCTGTCATGTTACATGTTACTGCATTACCATACTCAAAAAGTGGTCTAATGTATGCTTTATAAATCATGATGATGGTTTTGGTGGAGTATCCTTTGTTGATGCTGGCAGTGTGTTTAAGGCAGTTTATTCTTGCATTAATCATACTGATGGTATTATTAAAGTGTTTACATCAAGATAAATTGCATGAAAACATTATAGATAGAAACTTAGTATATTTAGATAAATCTATGCTGGTATTTAATTGTTGCTTCAAATTCACAAGTTTTTATCTTGGTAATGTTAATTTTCTTGTGAAGAGAGATAGTGTGTATTTTGGTATGATGAAGGGCTATATGCCATTTGTTACACTATTGTGATGTGGTGTTAAATGAGCTTTGAACTTGTGAAATATATTACTGGGGGTACATGATGTATTCCAAATACCAATGTCATTTGCATTTTAGGAGGTAAGTGCATACATTCATAGGGGAAGGGTATATCATTCATAAATATATTGTAGAGTATGGGGTTGAGTATAGACCCTTAAGGTAGATGTTTCATTAGTTTTCACTTTTATAGTATAATGAGTTAGAAAATTTAATGCCCATCTGACTAAAATGGTTGGAATACAAAGATTGTGTAATTTGTATCTTAAGCTATTGTATGATACTGAGTCAAGAGTTTTTTGAACACTTAGAATTTTAGTGGTAGTTGTTTATTTTCCCTTGAAACCTTTATAAATGGATTCAGTGGATCTAAGTGGTCTGGCAGTTTTTTTTGTTTTTTTTTTCTACATTCTACATTGTCGTTCAGGATTTTATTGGCCTCTAGGTAACAATTGAGTCTACTGGTTGTAAGTTTTTCATTCATTTCTGAGTGTGTTGAATAAATTGATAAATTTGTAACTACTGGGGCCATTTCAATCATTATTTTTCTTTGGAATTATTTTAGCGGTAGCTGACTTCCATGTACTGAAATAATATCCTGATAGTTGTGACATGTTAAAAACTGCATCCAGGTGTTCTAGAATTGGGTCAGCAGTTGGTCATTTACATAGTTAAAGTGTGATGTGTCACGTGATGGTATATTAGGAGTTATGAATGTGTTTTTGAAGAACTGAATAAATAGTCTGCTTGTTTACTATTAGCTAAGGCAATCTTATTATTGTACTTAATTGTGTTAATGCTGCTTTTAGATTGGTTATTAGTGATAGTTTTGAATTTATGTCAGAATACAGTGTGATCTGACTGTGAACTATCTGTGTATTTGCAAAAACTATTCCATTTCTTGTTTTGTTGTTTCTGGATGAATTTTATGGTTGTGTTATTTTTATGATTAATCAGAGGTTTCAATGCAGGATATTGAGTTTGAACAAAATAATATTCAAGTTGTCTTTTGTTTGTAATTAACTGGAAAATTTTGAATGTGAGCTTACATACATTCATACAGAGGTTATGTAAATTACTAGGTGTTACTTCCTTTGTTGCATTAGTTATAGCATTTGTGATTTCAGTTGCATAGTTATCTGTTTTTTTTTGGTCAGTGGTTATATGTCATATTTCTGGTAAGCATCTCATTTAGTGTAACTAAATCTGATTGTAGCTTTGGGTCGGAGATGTTTTTGCAGTCAGATATTAGTTAAAAAATACAGGGTAACGATTCCCTGTAATGTTATTATGAGCTTGAGAATTATGCGTGTGTCTGGATAAAACAGAACAATTGCAAAATCAACTATGTCTTGGGACCCATTAAAGTGCACGTATACATCATGATGTAACTTTCAATTGTAACTAAATTATTATCTTCTAAACAATTGTGTAGAATTCTGCCATTAGCATTTGTGACGTGGCACTTAGTCTTTGTGTGTGTTTATGCAATGTAAATCATCAGTAATTATCATGTTGGGAAACGAATTGTGTGTGTGTGTATTGAGAAGTGCTTATATCAGGTCCTTCTATGGAAAAAATATATTTTTACTAGTGTTACTGGCAGTGATTTGGGAGTGTGAATTTGACACAAAATTATTTCATTAGCATAAGGCATGCTAATTTGAGGGAGTGTAACTTTAAGGTTTTTTTCATGTATAATAATGCTATTTTGTGTTTTCCATTATTTTTAGGTTTATGATGTATTCTATATCTAGAGATATTAAATTTTTATTCATATCTATATTGATATACTTGATATGATATCTATATATATCTATATCTATATATGATATCTATATTGGTATACTTTACTGAATAATTAGTATTTATATGAAATAACCCACATTGAATACTAATTTGTAAAAAGGCTACCATTTAAAATGTTTGCTGATGGGGTTTGGGCATCTCTGGCATATATCTTTGATTTCTTGGTGGGAGACGGAAAGCTAAGAGTAGCTTGGCTGGTATTGAAGTTTCTTGTTAGTGTTGGAACTGGGTCCTGGATCCAAGGTGACTTCCTGAGCTGAGCAGTGGCAGGCTCCAGGACAGCCTGGTTCAACAAACTGGAAAGAATCTTAAATGTGGGTCATCCACCATAAGAAACAGCATATGGCCCACATTTGACACATCTGGTCTACTTGTGGTGCTTAGTGTCTCCATGTTGAACACACTCTATGGTAGCCATACAGGCTATCATTGTGTGTCCAGTGTGTTGACACTTGAAACACTGGATGATCCTATGTTTGTTCTCCTTGGCTGCTTGTATTTGATAGTGAGTGAAGAATAGCATGATATCTGTCATGATTATTTCCTCAGTTTTCTTGGCATTTGTGATCATGAACTTTACTAGCAGGGTTTGAAGTTTGGTTTGGGAAGACTTAATACATTTGATCTTAGGCAGTGAGCTCTTTTTTTATTATTTTGTTTTGGGTACATTGAAGGAAATGTTGCAGGTCACCTGGTTTTTACCATTTAGGTGGCCTTTGGTGACATGAATGGAGAGCATGGTTCTGGCTAAGGCTGTTGGAGACCATAGCTCAAGAATTGTGGCATACCCTTTAGGCTTATACCATTTAATGATCCCCCCTTCCTTTGCAGGCAATTTAGATGGGTAAACATGGTTCTCAGGAAAATTAAGTGCAGTTCAGTTATGTTACGTTTTTTTATGTGGACTGAATGCAACAGAAAGACACAGATAGCAGCTTGTTTAATTTATTATAATTATCTACTTATGTGATAGACACAAAATAAATTATCCAATATCAATAACAGATATCCAGTTTCAACCATCAAAACAACTTACAATACAAAAAAGATACTGGCCTGTGCTTAATAATATGATCCAGAATGAGTGTCCAAATCCGAAATCCAAAGTTCCAATCTAGGCGGTGAATTTAGTCCCACGGAGAAATTTTCGAAGTTTGAATGGGTAATTTCAAACAAAAATTCACAGTCCAATTTGTATTGACTTTCGGTATAATCCGTAATCCGACTGAATTGTAAAGATTGACGGAATAAAAATTTCACCGCTTTAGTCGATCTAGCTCTATTCACAAATTCAGTTTAAACTTTCTCAAACGAGACAAACTTCTTGATCTGAGTAAAAATGGATGATGACTTCCCTCGCATCGCCGTCTGTTTATATACTAATCGCGTAACTTCCCAGAATTCCACAGTACAAACACCAGGCCAATACAAGTGATCAATCTACCTAGTTTTAAAAATTTCTACATGAATAATTCTAAATGAATTTTAATTAATTCTAAAATGTTGTTTTAAATTTCACTGGTTTAAACCTCGAAAATATAAATAATAGATATGGGAATGCAAACACGACATGACATCGTTGCCGTTTACATAACATTTACATGATATTTACATAACAAGTTACTAGACAGCAATTGGTATACCCTTGACAATGATGGCTGGTGTGCAATTTTGGACTGGCATAACAGAAACAATAGGAATGGTTGGTTTGGTCAGTGTAGCAGCAATCTGGATCGGAGAGGCAGGCTTGGCTGGTGGAATAGTGGTCTGGCCTTGTCTTGATTATGGTGTTGTGATGGTCTTGGCTTTGATATTCAAGATCTTGGGCATCAACTCTTCTTTGAAGACTCCTGCTTGCTGAACAAACAGCAATCATGGGTCTGTATAAGTAGCTGTTACTTAATGGTGATCAGTGGTTCACTGAAAGATCAAGTAGACATGTTCAGGTCTCCATTTGGGTGGTCAGTTGGTAAGTGTCAGATTCCTTAAAATAAATAACTAAAGACAGAGAATAAGCACTCAAGGTTATAAAAATATATCATTTATTCTGGATTCAAAATATATGAAGCAAACAATATTATTCTCAACACTTAATGCTGATAAAGAATGTTTTGGTACAATATATGCTAAACTCAGTAATGTGAGAAAAACACAATGCATTGTTCAAAATTTGAAGGAGAACGGTTCAATGTGTATAAACTGTTGCTGGTCTCTTATTATATCTTTGTGATTGTGGAGTATATATTGTAGTTGGCTTGTTTATCCCTGGTTCTAGTTGGTGGAAAGACTGCATGTGGTTTCAACCAGTGACAGTCATTGTGTGTCCAGTGTGTTGACACTTGAAACACTGGATGATCCCATGTTTGTGTTCTTTGGCAACTTCTATTTGCTGCTCACTACTAATATTGAATATCTATTCAGTGAAGGCTTTTGACAGATAAACACCACATTTCAATTTTAGTTCAATGTGAGTGTTGAATTTAGTTGTGTTTAGAAGCAATAGTTTATTGTAGGTTTGTTTGCATAATTCAGTTGTTGTGAATTGGCACATGTTGTATTGTTGCGTCATGTTATGAAAACATTCTAATTTCTGTTCATTGTTTCAATTAAGTATTATTGCATCATGATCTTGGGTGCATAGGATGTTCTTGGTCTCTGTAAATACTCATCAAAAATATAGTTTGATTTATATAGATAGATAGATAGGTATATCTGAACTGCATGATTGTGAGTTTAATCATAAATGCTGACTTCTAAATGCAGTTCTTGGGCAATTTTCAATTGGTATATAGCAAAATAACTATTCTGGTTATGTATCAGATAAGATAGAGAAGAATAATTCATCTTTTGAATTGATAACTCAATCAATGTGTGCAAATTTTCTCAAAAAGAGACAATTATTTAAATCTTTGGATACAAGTGTAGTAACCAAATATGTAATGAACATTTATCTACATGTTTGGATTATTTTGATATATATGTTATTTTAAAACCAAAAGACTGTTTCTGTGTAGAAATTTATTGCCAAAAAGTTGTAAATACTTGCTATAAAGAATCCAGCCCATTTAATACATACAAAACTTTACAGCTTTATTGTGTCAGTGTGGAAAGACTCTCTGTTTTTCTTGATACACTAAATTTATCAGTGTCAATTCTTCTAATTTTATTCCAGTTGACATGCTGAGTTCTGGAATTTCATATTTTCGTGAGTCTTGTGTTATCTCTGTGTTCATTTATTCTTGTTATAGGAACTTAGAATTTCCTAGATTGCTCTTGTGTTTTTAGTTGAAGATTTCTGTTTGGTTTTTCACAAGAATGGATCTTATTGTCAACATTTTCATTGGTCAACTGTGATAAACTTCTTGGTTATGCTTTTAAGCTTTTCTCTGAAATTTTGCATGTGGGAGAGGTAAATTTTGATAGTTGTGTTATTCCTTTCTTTTCTTTCTGTTATGGTCTTCTTCAGGGACATTTTGATGGAGGTTGAGGTATAACCATTATGTTTAAAATCCTGTTGTAATTTTACTCTAATATTTTTATTTACATATTTACATTGTTATTAATTGGCATTATGTGCAATTTTTTGTAGGTGGGAATCATCAAAAAAATATTGGCTCCTCTATATTTTTAAAGCACACAAAAATTTAGTTTCATTCTTTGTTGTTATTTTTGAAAGGTTTGATTTGCTAAGTGGTAATGCATCAGGTTTCGTGGTTTTTTTTTATAATCTATGTTTTTTATAATTTAGTTTCTTTATTTTGAATTATTTATTTATTTAAGACAAGAATCAATTTGCTATTAATAATTTACTCAATTGTAAAAATGGCTTGTTTCTGATGGAAAGCATTAAACGGGGGCTCTAATCTTTAAGGTTAAATTTTCTCAATTATTTGTTTTTGAAAATTTGTATTGCCTTTTTTTCTCATAATAAGGGCATTATTGAGAAAATACTATTCTGAGGAAACATGAAAATTTTCCATTTATGTTAATTTTTGTTTTGTTTTGAAAATTTGCTTCAATTATAAACTTGTGAGTGTGTGATATTAGTTACCTCTTTTTGTGAGCAAAAGAATGAATGAAACACATTTTAAATTTCCTTTTAAAATCACAAGATATATATTCATGTTATTTTATGACTCAATTTATTGATTGTGCAGAATTGTTTGAAGTATTTGTAAATCTTTGTAATTCAGTGTATTTGAATAAAGTATTTTTTACATCAGCTTAACAACTCTTGAGCTGGAGAACAGGCTAAAAGAGTTAAGGATACATGAAACACTAACATCTGAACCTGAAAAAATGTGTGAACGGTTGCAAGAGTATGTCTATCCAAGTATTAATGGTACAGATCACAGTCGCTTGTTTTTTTATTATTCTCTGTTGGAAGAGTGTGGCAATGTTGAAGACTGCCATAGACTAACACCAAGTAGCCATTTAAAGACTCTAAAAAAACTGAAGTCTGCATGTCCAAGTAGGTATTGTTATTATTATATATTTTAATTTGAGGTAAAGTATTGAAAAGTGCCACAGCAGATAGATATATTGCACCAAAAGTATTTTCAAGCAAAATGGACTTAAGACTGTTTGTTTTTTTAAATTAAAATTCAAAGTTTAATCATTTTCAACCTGTCATTATGCTTAGATCATAAGGTATATTAAATTTACTTCAAAAGTCTATATGACATGTTGATGTACTATTTACTGTCATGGTTATTTACCTGTATGATAGATGAAGTCTCATTACTACTACATTATTTTATTATGAGATTAAAGCTCCTTTATGTGTTAAGAATTTGGTCCTCTTAACAGAGAATGCAAATTTTCTCACAAGATATAAAATTATTGCCATTGAATAGACCAGTAGTCACAAAAACCTTCTGAAATACTTAAGTTCTGTCTTCCATCTGAAACATAAATATCTGTGTGATACTTGTAATTTAAATTTCATCATACCAAGTTAAAAATTCAAAGTTTCTGCAGTATTTACTTCACAAAATTAGAAAACAGCATGTGAACATCAAACCAGATGTGAATGAAATGGTTAGTTAGCACTGCCAGTTTACAAATTTATCTGAGTGTATTTTAATTTACTCTAACTATGAAAGTAAAATAAATAAATTTGTTTCATAAGACATAAGTACATTAAAAGGTAATAGAATGTATGAAGTGAAATTCATTTACAACTTTGCCTGGAGTTATTTTACCTATAAATTAAGAAGATATGTATTCTATTCTAAAATGCCTGGTGTGGTATTAGAATTTTTACTAAAATAAATTACAGAACAATATTTTAATTTTCTTAGATCAGTTTCAGGACTACCTGAAGTTGATCTAAGAAGGAAGAAACATTGTTCCGTACTTTATTTTAGTGAAAACTTTAATAACCATACCAACCATCTTTAGAAGACATTTTTACTTCAAATAGGTTTCTCATCACCATGAGTTAGGGAGATATTTTTGAATATGAATGTTATTGCACAAAATGGATTTAATTTCAAGTGTTTTTGGACTGAATTATCTGTAATGCAGAAGGCTTCAGTTGATGTATAAATTGATTAGGACATATCTGAAGAAAGAACAGGCTATACTAAAGAATTAATAAATACTCATTTCAGTTAGAGGTATTTGGAAGATATTGTTCACAATAGATTTGAAATAAGTTATGCAGGGTTGATTATGTCTACAAAAACACTGATGCTTTATCATATTATTACAGCCCATGCTATCATGTCCTGTAATACTATATCTGATGATCGTGTATCTTGACAATAACTATGTATTTTGGTTTCCATTGAGAATGGTTCTGTTGTCTGTAATATCCCAAATATAATAGTCCTCTTTGTGTGGTTTCCATAATCCATGTAATGTGTGATAAAGAGCTAACCAAAGTTTTTTTGAACAATCAACTTACATAAGTGACATAACCTAGTATATATTAATAAGAAACAACATGAAACCCATTCCAGTCTCCAGCCTTATCAGATATGTGACATATGAGTGAGGGATATGACTAGAAGCCTATTCTTGGGGGACCCATATCCTGTTGGACTCATTTCAAGATGGTGATTCATCTTGATTGTGTTCCATATTTTGCCTGGACCATGTGGACAGCATTTGCCACTGACATTTGTGTTTTATGGATTCTCATCTTTCAAAAGTTGTCACATTTTGCTTTCCACATATGGGATATGACTTGTTACGTGTTTCTTTCAGGATGATACTGATAATCCATGTAGTTCTATGTTCCTTTGTTTATCAAGGTTACTAAATACAAAATATATCCTTATCTTGGAAATTTCCCTCTCTGTGGATTCCTGTATGTGGTGAGGGGACCTCCCAAGGATGGTTCTGTTCTTTCAGTTTACCTCCTTTGGGATCTAAACATCCACCCACGTGTTTGCTGTGCATTGTGACCCCTGAAGGGGAGGAGAGGATCCTGGTGATTGAGGGTTCCAACCCCTAACACACCACTTTGGCCTTGCATTCTTGTAGACAGGCAGCCTTGGGATGGCTTCTCTTAGGTCAGTCAACTGGTCCACTTGTCAATCAAGTACCAGTGTTGGATGTTCTTAACAGATATTGTGGACATTGTGTCTGATGCTTGTATTTGGGTATAATGTTCATGAAAATCTGGCATTGCTGCAATGTTCTTGTTTGACATTGTACTGTGTCCCCTATTAGGGCTCTATGGTGGGTGGGGTCAGTGGGCTCTGAAATATTCCTTTTTTTATTATGGATCCTCCAAATAAAAACTTAAATAATGAAAAATCAGTCCACAAGTAAATAACCATGTCTTTAAGATTCTAAGCAGCAATCTTCAACAAATGTAACATCTGTTGTACCTCATTTTCTTGTACTAAATTCTCTTTCAGACAAACCTTTTTCATTCAGAAGGGACTAGAGAGACTTACTGGCTCTCCAAAGTCAGTCAGAAGTTTCACAGTGAACTCCTCTTGCATTCAAAGGCAATTGGGGATATACCTATTGAGGTTATACCTCATGCTACTTTGAATTCATCACTAGGAGTTATTGTTGAAAGGGATTTGAAGAATATTCCCCAGTCAGAGATTTTCACTGGTTTCTCCACCCAAGGAGTTTCTGCAATGAGGTGTATCTCCACTCGCAAAGGTGTAATTATAATGTTGACAAGTGTCCTCATTCTGACATTTACATCACCATATCCACATGCCACCATGAAGGCAGGTTATCTTAATTGCAGGGTATGGACATACATTTCAAACCCTGTCAGATGTTTTCATTGTTAGCAGTTCAGTCACTCAAAGATATCATTTTGTGGTTCCTTGACATGTGCTCATTATAGTGGCAAAGACCATGATGTGTATGAGTGTGAAACAGACTCTCATTGCATCAATTGCAATGGCTTTCTCCTGTCCTACTTTTGTTCTTGTTCTAAATCATTGGAATAAAAAGAAGTGTAGCATTTCAAAACATTATTTACTGTGTGGCTTGCAAGTTGCTGTCCAACACCTCATCTCGGATGTATGCTGCTGTACTTCGTTCCACTACTACAGCAAGAGTCCAAACAGATCTCTGTGGCTTCAAAAGAATCATTCTCAAACTAAATAAAAAAGTTGATGAATTAACTTTAAGTCCCATCTCTGTCCCTAACATATATTCCAGCAAATCCCAAGACCCACTTCCTTTGGTTCTGGGTATAGCCATTTCCTTGGGCACATTTTCTCCCTCCCCAAGATACAAAACAATCATTCTTTCACATCCTGAATCTTTGGAATCCTGTTCCAACAGTAAAGACCTGCCCAATCGACCCAGGGCAGGAAACATGGAGGTTGACAGACCTCCATTGTCTTGATACAATGGAACTGTTGAGGTTTATGTTCTAATTTGGATGAAATCAAAACACTGATTGCTTCTTACCATCCTGTACATCTTTCATAATAGAAAACATTTCTGATACTTGCTGATAAAGTTATCTTTTGGCAGTTTTCTTTGTACAGAAATAACAGGCTATGTGATGGATGAGTGCATGGAGGGGTGGCACTGTTGGTTGATCAACATGTGCCCAGCCTGTCTTTGCCACTTGACACACTGACCCATTTCTTTTTAACATCTACTTTCCTCCAGTTTTTCTAGATACTGGGCCACATTAGTATTTGCAGGGATGAGCTTCCCGACACTGCAACTAAATCTATTTGCTCTGGCACTATCACTGCTGTGCCTGCTCCATACATGGACTATGGTCATATATTCAAGGTAGTCAACTTGGAGTGAGCAACATGAAAACAAGCTTTTCTGAATAAAACTCTGAATTGGATTATGGCCTTCTTGCTACCATGAGGATTGGAAAGAGAAAGTTGTTCTAACTAGACAATGCCTTTTGTCATAGTTTTTTAACTCCTCATTTTGTTTTATCTGGAACTGATGCAAGAATGTGTAGTCTGTAACAATCAAGTCACAATAAGCCACATTTTACTTTCTTGCCATCGTTACGACTCTCAACAATGTCATCATTTTAAAAAAGGTTCTGTCCCAAGGCTTATTTGTAATGTTGGACAGTGTTATTGATGAGGGTGACACTGTCCACCTGAGTAATGTTTTAAATTTTTTAAGCCATTGATCTTTTTAATGTGAATCCCTTAAAACATTAAAGTACATCTTGTTAGATTTGAAATTAGAAAATGGACATAATGTTAAATAACTTGAAACCAGAACTGGAGAGGCCAACTTCAGGTGACTTAACACTGCTGTTTGAACTATCCATTAGTCATGCTGGCGAGCTATTATAAAAATTTTCCTAAATTTTTTTAAACTTTTATAACTTTACTTTCTAAAAATTACCATAATGTCAAATAACTTAGAACCAGTGCTGGAAAAGGCCATCCTTAGGGGACTAACAGTGGTTTCTGAACTTGCCTGTTGGTGTTCCTGGCAATTTATGATAATTACAATTATGATGCAAAGTCCTTTACAACTTGAGTTACTATAATTTTTCTCTTACTATTGTAGAATAAAAGTAAAAATGGGCTTTTGTGCTATGTGCATTTTCTTTTAATTTTGTTTTTTTTTTTTTATCTTAATTTCCTTTTATAAATTTTACTAATTTTATGTTAATTTTAACTTTTTACGAAGTGTTTGGCACAGATAGCTTCATGTCATAAAACACCAAACCAATCGACTGAACAATCTTGAAAGTTTTAAATTCACAATATGGGCTAAACTTCATGAATATTCCTGTGACATTACACTGTCATGAAATGCTAAATGCATTAAAATATAGTTCAATTTATTATGACCTTTTACCAGTTATGTATGCTATGAGAATGGCACATTTTTAATGTAAAGTTCTTAAACATCTGTATTCTAGCTTGTTAATGATTTTTGTCTCTGCTTGATTTTTAAAGGAATAAACTACAAAGATCTCTTAGAGCCCATGAGTTCCCAGTTTGAATTGTACAAAGCTCTAACTGAAGGAAATGTTCATGTCTTTGCAAAACTGGCATCAAAAATTCCTTCTCAGGTAATTAGGATAACTTATTTACATGTGTTAATTTACTTTGTGTAAAAGCTTTGAATATCAGATGTGTGCTAAGTTATATATAATGGTAAACATTTTTACACGTAATGATGTGTTTAATATCAACCTTTTTATGAACAAGTGACTTTTTGAAGTTTTAGGTTGATTCATTTTCTGAAATTCAAGCATTGTAATTTAAAAGGATATATATTAACTGTAAAGGTCTAAAGAGAAATGTTAAAAATTGTGTAGTTTAATTTTTGGTGTCTTAAAGAATACAGGCTTACTTTTTACCAAACATTCGTTATTGTTAAACATTTGGCTATCATAAGCCACAGTGTTTTCATTGAAAAATGAAATGCTGAATTTCATGAATTTATGAATCTGATTTTAAATGATTTTTGAAAACATCATCAGATGAAAAATTACACCCATGCTCTTAAAGTAATGAGAATTCTACTTGATTACTGTATTTAGATTTTCATGCTACTATCATTTGGGATTTTTGTTGAATCAGCAAAGGCTTTACGTAATTATGTTTTTATCAGTTTAGAGAAAAGTATAAACTATGTATTTGGTTGAAATATGACCAAGAATGTGTACTTCAGCTTTGGATCTTTGGAAATTTAACTGTTCATAAGCAAGAAAAAACTGGATAAGCCAAAGGAGAGGAAGTGTTGGCTTACAACATTCTCCATTGTAAAGGTTTTAAAAAGGGATTTTCAATGTAGTTTGTAGACTGATGTTAATCTATTCAAGAACTATGACATAAATTGACAAACCTAGAATATTAATAAGAGGGAATCATCTGTAGTTCAATGTTTAATTGATCTTGTAAATTTATGTGTTTTATTTTGTCATATTTCATTAAGATAATGATTAGAAAGAAATATTCTACTGGTTCATTCTCAGATACCAGAAGACAGGAGGAAGAGTTTCATTCTGGTGTCGATGTTATTTGAAATAGCACATTAGTAAATTATTATGTATTTACTAGAATAATCAGAAAAGCATTTTTTGATTTATATAAAATATGAGAACATAAATCCCTCTGAACAGAAATTTACTTGATGTTTAAAACAGTCAAATTTTATTTCAGAATTTATTTCTGTTACTCAACAAATTATTTTGTAAAAGCAAACATTATTTCACAATACAAATCAAGTCAGCTAATAGTTGAGCTGGAATTAAAATTTGTAAAAACTGTGAAAGAAAATTATTTTGAAACTTTGATGAAGATATACTATATGTCAGTAAATGGAAGTATTTAAATAAATAGTAAATTAGTAAGTACAGTGAAGTGAAAGATGAAGTATCTTTCTAATTAGATTCTTTTAAAATTATCCTTCATATTAATAGTATAATAATTTTAGAAATAGTGATATATGAAATTTGCAAAATGTCAACTTTCTATTCATTCTATAAAAATATAAACTTAAAGTATAAAAGGAATTAAAGAACAAAATTGGTGTTATTTACAATAGTGTAATTAATGGTGAGAAAAGTATACTTTATCAGTTGAAAAAAAAACACAAGGAAATCTTTTAAAATTGGAGGAATTGTTCTGTATGATTCCACTGAAAGCTAGATGAGTGTAAATCAAGAGAAACCATTGATATTTTTTAGATTCTGAAAACATAAGTTTGTTTGATAAAAGTATTAAATGATTAGTTAATGGTGATGGAATAATGCTTTACAGATAACAAAAATAAAATAATGAAGAAAGATATCTTATTTAAATGTCTACAGAATAGAAGGGAAATTTGAGCAATAAATGGGAATTGATAAGTACTTTTAAAGTTGCATAATTTTCTCAACTGTCTGATTCTAGATCAATTATGCTATAAGGGGAAGTTAGTTATTGTAAATAAACATTATTTTAAGAAAGTTTTATGGATCTGACAAGTTAACAATTGAAATTTTTAAATGTTTTGAAAAAGCATGGGAATATTTTAATCAGTTGGATTATTACTGATAAGATATAAATAGTGTTATACCTAATTATGATAATTCTTGTAAATTTATTCAAAATTAAATGTGTTAAATTATCATGCTTAACACTTTTAAAAATTATAGTTATTTGTGTAACTGGAAGATATATTGATGGAAGTATCAATTTTTTTGTATGATTTATCTCTTAATGACTAAGAAGTAAGAATACAATTTTACTTGATGAAATTTTTTCATCAGTGCAGTGCAGGAGAAAAGTCCAGAATTAAAAATCTCCTTCTGCTTTCGTTTCTTTACCTGTGTCAGTGGTTGAACTTTGAAAGACCTTACAGGAAGTTTTATCGAAGTTTTTCTAATTTTGTCACTGGTACTGGAATTAAATAAAAACAGTTCATGCAAATATTATTTAACAAATTTCCAAAATATTACAACCATTTTTTGGTAAAAATTAGTGCTATAAATTATGGTTATCAGGAAAATCAATTATTTATTTTGCATTCTTATTAACCTGTGAAAATATGTGATAAATGGGAAAAGTAGTTTTAATATTTACTTAGGATTAAAAATATTGAGAAACTGTACTTCTGAACTTGAATCCAAGGAATTTAAAAGTATTTTATGTAATCTCATTTTAAAGCTTTAAATATGAGCTGCTTTAGTCTTTTCGAAGGTTACTTGTTTATCAGTTGTAAATTTCTCATGCTTTTGTAAGTATCATTTCTCCTAGTGAATTTCATAATTCTGATATAATACACATCTTACCTTCTCTCACATAAGTAGCTATTTTCTTTCAGTGCTGCCTTCTATATGCAAAAAATAAATTTTATACACATCACAAGCCTTTTATCTCCCCTGCATTGGTGGAAGTGACTGATTCCACTGTGTCTCTTGTGCAGATCATCAGGCATCAATCTTCCTTCCATTAATAACAGTGCAGCACATTTTCATGACATGTGATTCCCTCTTTCTCAATTCCACCAAACTATCACTTCTTGTTTGGCAGTACTCGTGTTCAGATGCTTTTTTCTTTTGATACTCTTCATGTGAATTGTGATTTTAGTAGTTTAATTTATAATGTGGAATTTCTTCATACTTATTTTTTCTTTACATTGATGAAATATTTTAATTTGACTTTCCAGTTTGTTTTTTCAAACTCACATATTTTGCATCAAATTCTTTTGTTTGATATACATATTTCGACAATGAATTTTGAAGCTCATATTCTTACTTTGAGTGTCATGCCTCTAGCACTATTTTCACAGGCTGTAGGCAGGGGAGATCCATTGTTGGACTGTTGTCCATCATTTGATCTCTGTATCGGTCATCCTTTTTCTTCTGAACTTGTCCCACTAATAATCCTTTCAAATTTGTTCAGGCAGTTTTTCTTACCCATTCTGCAGGAATAAGGCCAATATGGTATTTTTCAACATGATTTTCTAGATATTTAATTCCCCATTGTTATATAATTCCTTATTACATCGATGTTGGCATGTTTATTGTTTTCAATTCATGCTTTATGCATGTGGTTTCACTGCAATCTTGATTTTGTGGGTTGCAATGTCACCTTATTCCTGGTACATTTGCCATCTCTTTCTTTTCAGAGTTTCTGTGTGTTTTCTTTGATAATATGTTTTTTATCATGTATATGACACTTCAGAATCTTGTGTGTAATGTGTGTAATTTGTTACAGTTGGAGTCATAAGTCTTCTGTATTCCTTTCCTGTGCTGGTCCTTATCCTTTCTTCAAGGGATTTTCATCTTGTTGAATAATGTTAATGGGCACATCACAGACAATACTGGAGTATGACAAAAGGGTTTTGGTCTAGAGGAAGCTTGACTATATTATATTTTTACCCTTTAGCAATTTTTTACAAATGTTCCACGGGCTCTTCAGTATCATAGGTACTTGTTCTGCTAATTCTCTCCCTACCTCCTTGTCTCTAGTACCATTTTTTTTCCCCATAACTTGTGATACAGCCATCAGCTTGCTAATGTATGAGGATGTATAAGATGTTTTGACTCCACAAAATGTTGCACCCTTTCACTACCTTTCTCCAGGCTTTTATTTCAGGCTGTTTTTGTTCTTCATGGCATTTTATACAAAATTTGCCCCATTTCTTTCTAATTTTAAATTTACTGTGTTTTACTTTTTTTGGGTTTTGTCTACATGTTTTTCTATGTCAAACAGGAATATTATGAATAATTATGTGCACATCCTAATGTTTCATCACATGTGACTCTCTCTTCAGTTTATTCTCTGTGAGGTGGTTTCTATGCTTTTCACACTGGCCTTCAGGTTTGCTTTGACCCTGTTTGATTTGTCAGGCATTCAGAGCATTCATTCATCACGTGATATGCTCTTTGGTTATGATTTTCTTTGATCGACTGACTACTATTTGCTTGTTCCGAACAGGAGTCCACCTGTTACCCGTATCAGCTGCCCTAGGATGCAGCTGTAATGAGCTGTTAATCAAGTTAGAAAAAGTCATTACTGCAATCTATCTAATATCTTGTCCATTTAGAGTGTTTTCCTTTTTATGCACCGATCTCAGCCAGATCATTCAATGAGTTTTCAGCTTAATTACAGCTCACAAAATTCTGCCCCTTTTGGGGACGTGATCTTCCACGATAACTCTTATCCAATTAGGTCAGACTCTCTCATGGTTTGTTCTTACCCACTAAAATTTTTCAGTGATGCTTTGTTGGCTCTTATTACCATTTCTTACAACTTTGTTGTCAGTTGGTGTTGGTGGTTAGATATGACTCTCATGTTGGCAGATGTCCTACCTCCTCCTTATCTGGTTTTCCACATTTTATGAACACATTCCTTTGGGGATGGGAAGCATAAGTTTATCAACTGGAAGATTTGGTGTTTTTTTGCTGTGGATTGTATTTTGGTTCATTTTTCCATCTGGAAAACGTTATTTAGTAATGATCTATTCAGGCTTTTTTTCAGTGGTTACTTATCTCAGTCACCAGAGTGGCACCCATTCTCCATCTCTTTGTATTAATATTTTAAATCTTCTTTTATCTGTCCATGTGCCCAAGACTCAGATCATCATGTGTCATGTTTCATGTGATTTTGTTCTTGTTGTGGATCAGATTCCTTTCCAGATGTCATTTACCCAATGGAGTGGTCTTTTAATCCTCTTGTTTTCTAGTGGCTTTGACTTCAGTGGGGTACTCCTCACAATAAGACTTTTGTTCTGTTCCTTAAACACACATATTGCTTTGGTTTTCATTTCCATTTCCTCATTTTCTTACTCTGACTAATGATGTTTTCAGCCAGGTTTGGACCTACTCATTTGTTTATCCTCCCATTCTTCTTCTCTGGGTAAGTTCATTGATCTTTGACACCCTACATTTAGTTCTTCTAAGAACTCTTTCTTGATTGTCTCAGCTGTGGTTTTCATGACCTCTCCAATTCCAAGTACCTTCTCCATTACTTTTTTTCTGTGTCCATCCCTTCTTTGTCACTCTCAGTCACTGGTATTTAACCCAAACCCTCAAATCCTCTCTTTTCACATTTGGTTTTCTTCTGGTCATTGATGAAATGATCCTGTTTTTCCTAGCATTTATGCTTTTCTCTGTCTTGTTCCATTATTGGAAGTTTTTCAGTGTAAATGGAATTTTTCTATCATTGGTTTATGGGTTCAGGGTTTTCCCTTAATTAACTCGCTGCTGATAGTCGTGCAGCTTTCTTCCCCCTTTTTTTTGGTTCAGAATGTCCTTGATCTCAGATTTTTAAGTGATTCTGTCCTACATATTTCATTTTTCCTGATTTCACAGGTATTTACCTTTTCTACACTTTACCTTTGAATAGGTTCCTTCGAGATTTGTCATCTGCCTTGAGAGGCTACCCTTGTATATGGGGATATTAATGTGGTCATATGTTGCCTAACTTTGCTTACTTTCAAACCACTCTTCCAGTGCTTCTTGTAACAAGTTCTTATGTTTTCCTTCCATCTCCTATTCATCTGTGGACATTAGTGGTTTTTTTATCCTTCAAGATATCTTTTTCTTTCTCTGAACTATTTTTCCTCCCTAACACTTTGCAGTTCATGAGCAAAACTTCTCTGTTTAGCCTCTTTTACTTTTTTCTCTTTCACACCTTTATTCTTATCTTGGTGTCCTTCTGTGATGTCCATTCCTACTACTTTTTTCATTGGAAACTGTTTCTTTTTAACGTTCTTTTTCCTTCCTCCTTTGTCAGTTTGGTTCACCTTTTCTTTCAATTGGTTTCTTATTCTTTATCGTATTACTCTTATTTCTTGTTCTGTGTGTCTTCTCACCCAGTTCAACACTTTACCATTTCATTTTCATTGTCCTTTGGAGATGCATCTTTGATCGAGTATGGGGACTATCCATGATACATTATTCTCTCACTGTTCGCATTGGATCATGGTTTTCTTCCTTTTTGTGTTATCACCGTTTTTCACCTGTAGCCATTCTAGAATATCAGAATTCAATGAGACTTTAACTGAATATTTTTTTTTTTTTATATTTTTCCTTTTCAGGGGTTCTTTCTGTTTGTTAATGCTCAATTTTTGTATCCTACTATGTGGCAAGTGGTGCCTGACCACGTATTCTTTAACTGTTCACATCTGTACTGTCAATTTATGTTTACTTGCATATTATGATTTTATGGCCATGCATTGCACACTGCAGAGGAGGGTGTTCCTCATGACAGATTTGATTCATTAGACTGTACCCACTCATGGACTACATGTGTAAAGCAGAAGGGGATAGCTGCCCATCCTTGCCATGCTTCATATTGAATAAATCAATACAGTATGTTTTTTAAAATATGGTTTTGTGGTCATCCATTGCATTGTATCAGATGTTATCATTTCTCTTGACTCTCCATTGCATTTTACATGCCATTTTTTTCTAGTGGAGTTTTAAAGTTCTTACCATTTTTCAGTTCCAAGCTGCTGAAATGGTGGACCATGGAGGCATTCTCACGAATGGCTTAAAGAAATACAAATAATTATAAAACCATTCAGCTGAGAGTAAGTTGGTGGTGTTCTGCTGATGCAATATGACATGATATCCTCCAATATGAAACATAAAAACAAATAGGAGTGAGACATCACTCTGTGTGGATGTTGGTTCCCAGTGGTCAGGTTTTGGATTTAGAAAAAGTCAATCAATATAATTTCTCAAACATGTATTACAGAAGCCTGTATTCTTCCATCATTTAAATTCAATCAGTGTTGTGTCCCAGTGAGAGAAATTGTGGCTTGTTATGTTTTTTTCCCTTATGCTATTCCTTGGTGTTTGTTATTAATGCACTTGGTGTGGTTCTTGTTATTTTACATCACACAGATATCTTTTCAATGCTGGATGTAAGGTTCTGGGATCAATCAGTTTCTCATATTGTTATCATATGTCCTCTTCCTGGGTCAGGGGAAACATGAGATTCTCTCTGGTCTCATGAACTTGAGGTGAAAACAACATGATCTTTCCTTACCCCACTGGATGGTTGGATTTTGGATTGTAGTTGACTTACCTACAGTATGATCCTCATTCTAACTCTGCTTTGGAAGTTCCAGAGGCATGGTGTTTGAATATAATTGACTTGTTGTATTTGATCTGTCATGCTGTAGCCACTCTACACCTTAGGGCACATTCACTTCATTTTACCAACTTTGATAGTTTCAGGGTTTGAGTTTCATAAATACTACAGGGTTTTTAATCACATTTTGTTGTAGTTCTCTCCAATTTAGATGTGTTTTTCTGTTTTCTGCCTATACATGCAACATATTTGTACAATGGGGGAAGAGTTTACATGGTTCAAAAGTAGTGACGTTCTGCACATCAGGCCTTAGAATCTGACTCATTTTCGGGAATGTTCTTAGGATGCTTCTTTACTTCTTTTGCACTGTTTCCTTCACCTATGTAGTCTGATATTCTAGCTATTTATATGAGTGGAGGTAACACACCATATCAGAAGTTATAATTTTCCTGTATTACAGATGTGTTTCCAGTAAGTACTTACATCCTCTTACCCTTCCTTCTCACTGAAAATCGGTGCTTCCATCTTTTGCCAAAACTGAAAGTGATAGTTTGATAGAATTGAATAGGGAGAGTCACATGCATCATTAGAATATGTTGCACTCTTATTGATGAAGGGTTAACACATGATGATTTGCATGCAAGGCACATTAGAATAGGGCAGTTTCAATGTAGGATAAATGGAAGGCTTGTGGACAGTTTGAAAAATTCTGTCATATTTTAATGGGTACTATTAACCTCTTCTTTGAATTAAGTGGTTTTGATATGTACTGTTTCAATACAAATAAAAATTCTAGAGCATTTCATTAATGATGTTCGTTTTGTTTTAGTATCAAGAATATCTTTTGTATTCTTTTGTTATTGCACACTCTATGCAATCTTTGTTACCAAATGCTAGCTTTTACAAATTAAACCTAACATAAATAATTATTACAAAATTTAAGTGTTATTACAATTCTACAGGATGGAAAATTCCTTACATCTAGTAATATCTTCAGAATCTGGAGTGTAAAATACTTCTTTGAAAGCTGTCAAAGAAATAAAACAAAACCCAAAACTTTGGTAAGTAGTTTAAAATAAACTATAAATTTATTGTTGTAAATGCTAGATCTCAAATGGACTTTAAAGGAAATCATCAGAGATTCTCTTGAATGCATACTTTTAGTGGAGAAACATCAACAATTCTGTCATATTATGTACACTTAGTTTTAGTAGTTAATGAAACAGTAGAGAAATTCTGTCATACTATGTGCACTAAGTTTAATTTGTTAATGTTATTAGAGATGTTAATTTGTTTTAAACATAAAAGTAAGTGTGTGTATAGAAATATATATTTATTATTTTTAAGCCATACGCAAAACAATAAAATTCAACAAAAATATGCTTCATATTTTTTAAAAAATCCTAGAGTACAAACTATCAGGTCATCCCTTAAGTAATGCCTGATTTTGAGTTCAGAAAAAGAGAAAGAATTTCAAATACTTTAAGTGTTAGTTAATCGATAATATATATTCCATTATTATTAATCACTTCCTGCCAATGATTCACAAGCTTCTAAATGCCACTTCTATAAAATTCTTGGGGTTTGGAGGAAAAGAATGCAGAGAGGGTAGTTTTGACATCTTTGTGTTCCAAGCTCATTTCCATCAAGATAGTTCTGTAAGCTTTGAAATAGATGATAATCAAATAGGGCAAGGTATGGAAAATAAGGAAGGTGTGCAAGTTTTTCCCTCTTCGGTTTTTGCAGATGTGATCCTTGCTGTATGGGGCCATGCATTATCCTGGTGTAACAGAACACCTTTATGATTGATCAAAGTAGGCTTCTTTTCTTTCAGTGCAGCATTCAAGTGCTGTAATTGCTGACAGTAGAAGTCTTAAGTAATCGTTATGTTGAATGGCAGAAACTCACAGTGGATCACACCAATGATATCCCACCAAATGCTTAACAAGACTTTCCTAGGATGGAGGTCCATTTTGGGCTGTGCTTTAGCCAGTTCACCTGCACTGAGCCATTGTCTGCAGCACATATCCCACCAAATGCTTAACAAGACTTTCCTAGGATGGAGGTCCATTTTGGGCTGTGCTTTAGCCAATTCACCTGCACTGAGCCATTGTCTGCAGCACTTAACATTTTTATAACATATCCATTTTTCATCTCCAGTCACTAACCTGTGTGTCCACTTTTGCTCTAAGGTTGGCTTCTGTCAAATCTTGGGTGACCCATTTTCCAAGTTTTGGCACCTTTCAAAGCTGTTGCAGATGATGGTGAACTGTTGAATGGGTTGAATTAAGCTTCTGTGCTAGTTTTTCAACTGTTACAGCACAATCTCCATCAAGTTGAACCAGCACCAAGTCATCATTAAATTCAACAGGACAATCTGAAGTCAGCTGATCTGAACTTCTGAAACCATTTTCAACATTTTCTTTCATTAAGAGACTCTGCACCATAAACACCTTGAATGTTTTGTGTAGTTTCTGCTGCACTATTGCCTTTTTTAATCTCACAAAGCATTATATGCCTGATGTGCTCCTCATAGACATCCATCTTCATAAGGGTTTATTTAATTAATGATCTGAAAAAGTGGAGTTGGGTTTGTTTCTTTTATTTGTCTGAACATTTTTATACACATTCTACTTCATATTTTAGTCATTAAAGCCTTTTACAAAGTGAGAAATGACGATGCACTTTCTCTATTAAATTTTGGGAATTACTTTCGGGATGAGCTGATACAACTTTGGATTATAAAATGCATCCTAAGTTTTGGAGGTGACTGTGGAAGTGCACCATCTATCAGTCTTAATCTCCAATTTACTGGTGTCGCATAAGAAGATTAGAAGTTTAGAAATTAGGAGAGCAAGATGTGAGTGCTCAAGTCTACAACATCCCACATCTCTGTCACCCTTCACTGTTTACAGACAGTTGTGGGAAGGTGACTGCTTTCCTAAGTTAAAATAATTTCTAAATTTCTAATCTTCTTATGAGACTAGCAAGTTAGAAGTTAAAGCAGATTGACAGTTTATCTCCTCCCCACTGTAATATGGGTCCCACTTCTTCAGTCATCTCCAAAACCAAGACTACATTTTATAATCCCACACTGTAGCTTGTACCCGAGGATCTTTTTAAAAATATGCAGCATATTGTGTTTTGTTTGTTTGTTTATTTATGGCTTAAAATTTATGTTTATAAATTAAGCAGAGGTTCAGATTTACTGTTTCTAATGCTGTCTTTTTACATGGTTTTGTTTACTTATTTGGCTTTATTTGGGTGTAATTATTTAATTTCACAAAAATCTTTATATATAATTATCAAATGTAGTGTTTCCTTTTTTGTAGTCTCAGTGGATCAGTCATTTCTCTTCATGTGAGGAGTTTTTCAAGAGGCTAACCCCTGAAGATTATCTAGAATATATAAATGTAGTAACATTCAGTAAAACAGCACTTAAAATGGTAATTTTATTTTTTTTAATTAGATGTATTGAAATTCTTGAATTGTTAAAAATTGACTTTAATGACTAGAATAATCTGCATATGTTTTACATGAAGATTGTTCTTTCCTAATGCAACTTAGTATAAAGGGAAGGCAAGGATTAATTGAATGAAACTGTATTCATTTTTAAATGGTAATGGAAAAATATATATTGGTAAGTAAAATATGAATGTTTAAGTTCTCCTTCACTGCAACTTCTGTAATTAAGTATTTAGAAGCCAGTGTTTTTGACAAACTTTCAAAATGTTTTACACAAACACACTTTATTTTTTATTCTGGCTGAAAATATTAGCAGTGGTTGTATGTATAAAAATGTGATGTATTTTTTGTTGTGATATTCATTTAATTTTTTGAGATTCTCAGAATAGTGAAATTTAAAAGACAACAACAATAAATTGTATTTAAACAGATAATACACATTCCTGAACACCCCGGTTGGGGAGAGAACTCTTCTGATTTCTCTCTCTCTCTCTCTGAACTGAACCCCTGCCACGGTAGTTTAGTTAGTTTGCGTAAATGTTGCAGTAGAAGTAAACACAAAAAAACAGTCTCCAATGGTAAGTTGCATATAGGACTATGCTGCTGTTGAGATTTTATAGATCTTTAAAAAATGAAAACAGTGTATTTATTTAAAGGTAAGAAAAGTTAAAAGTTTTTAAAAGTTTGTTCTTATCAGTTAACAGTCAAGTTTTTGCATGATCTTTTTTATATTTATATTTAACTCTTTCACTGACATTGCAACATAAAAATTTCATCTCTGTGGCACTATCACACATATAAGACACGACAGAACCATTTAGCGTTTTAGCCTTGAAAAGTGGAATATCAAATAAAGGCCCCAAACATTTTTTTGTTAATGATCAGTCATATGCATATTAATATTACTGAAACAGATCACAGGTCAAAGGCTGTGTTATCACATTTCTTGACTTGCATTCAAAATTTTATTGAATTAATATCTCAAGTTTTTATATTATATAGTATTTAATTTCTTAATTAAAGAAGCAATTATATAAAAGGTCACATCTAAACATCGATTTTTGTGTGTCATGGTATGTTGAATGCAGCATTGATTCAAATTAGATGTTTGTGATGTTAAAATACAAAGTCTATAGTCTTGAAAAATTTGGAGCTCAATTTACTGATATTTAAAAGCTAGAATATAAAATAAAAACCTATACTTTCTATATGCTAAGATATCACTAATATACTGAATCAGACATAGTTGCTCTGCTCACTTTCTTTGATTTTTGGAAACAGTCCCTTGTATACTCTTTTTTATATATATAAATAGGAATAACCAACTGAAAGTTGAAGAAGTCCCACATGTGGTTTTGTCAGTCATTTTAAAATATAACAGAGACTTCTTTTTGTTGTGACAAACCTTTGTTCTGGTACGTTGAGGCTTTTGCCTGTTCAAAATTTCATATTTTTTTTATTTAGACCCGAATACAGTCCAGTTACTAAATGTGATAAATTATAATAGAATTCTATTGTGTGGATATAATAATTTATGATTTTTTGTTTGTTCAACTGTATATGCTTGTTTGTGTGTGAGTAACATGAAAAAATTATTTTATTCCATATCTTCCACATGTGAAATTTCTTACAGCTTTGCAATCCCAGACAAACAGCAATCAAGTATACAGATCATAAGTAGGAAAGATAAATGATTGCTTCACTTCTTTGTTTATTGTTCTATATTTTATGAGAAATAAGTTTTAAAACTTGTTTATGAATTGTAATAATATTTGTGGGTGTATATAATGTATTTATGAATTGTAATAATATTTGTGGGTGTATATAATGTATTATAGCTGAAATATGACTGTATCTTACAAAATACTTGTCCACTAAAACACAGCCAAGACAGATCTTTTAAGGGTTAATTTGCAAATGATTATTTTGCTTAATTCATTTCATAGATGATATGACAAGTAATAAACAAGATATAAGTAAGTATACAAATCATATGTGATTCTATGTGTATCTAAAAATGAATCTGATGGTGAGAGAGTTATTTATCTATAAATGTGCCAGTAAAAAGAGTTAAATTTTCTGTAACAGATATTTTTCATTACTTCTAATTCAGGATAATTTTATGTACAATATAGAGGATTTGTAATAATTTTTAATGTTGTCAGATCAATTTTGAAACCCGTCATGAGATAACAAGAAAAGCTGAAAAATTTGTCCAAACAAAAACAGAAGAAAAAGAAGAAAGGTGACTTTATTCATATAGATACTGCTTTTTTTTTCTTGATTCTCTGTTGTAAATTTGGAAAAATAATATAAAAATAGAAGGAAAATATTTTCTTTTTTATAACCATTTTCTATTTAGCTTTTAACACCACGAAATGTTATTTATAAAACAGAAATACTGTAACTTGATTCAATATTGTATGAGATTAATCTTATATAAACTTGTTTATATCATATATATATCAAAAGTACAATATATATAGTAGTTGCATATATATATTTCATATCCATAAAAAAAAAATTGTTTTTAAGTTCTGATTTTTAACATCTATATCATGTTTTACCTGACCTTGTATATAGACAGACATTTTTGTATTCTGGTCTTCATTTTTTGATTGCTAAGCTATATAGAAAATGTGTGTTATGAAATTATTACAAAAAAGCAGAAACAAGGAATGAATTACCTTCTACTCTACATGCCATTGCATGTGCACCACACAAAACAATATCGCTGTGTAGTATATATTGCATACAAACATAGAATGTGTACATACGTTTGAGTTTTTATAAGTACTCTCATCTTTTTTTGTGCTATAGCTTGAGCACAGGACAGATAGATTATTCTGCACCTGAACTGTGTAAGTAGATTTTTCTAGAGGTACTGTTGTTCCCCTCTGCAACAAATTCCAAGGAATTGGATTTATAGATCTTCACGAATGTGTGATTCTGATAATGGGCCATCATTGTTTGTCATTAGTGGGATGAAGAGGAATATTAATATTTGTGAACACCCCAGTTGAGGAAAGTTTCTTTTCTTTTAAAACTAAACACATGTCACAAATGTTTTTTTTCTTTGTATTGTGAAATCAGTTTTTACACCATCACATCAGATTCTTTCCAGTTTATCTTCCATTTTCTGATATAAAAAAACATTGTGATAATGAAGTGTCATTAATTTGTAGTTTGGTGAAGATTGCATGCTGTGTATGAAGTTTAACTTTAAGATCACTACACTGTTGATCCAGAGACACATTCAGGAAAATCTTTGCATTTGAGATTTTTGTTTAAAGATGAATTAAAATAAGAAATTTTTAGCAATTTGGTCAGGATATATATAAATTTTATGCACATGTGTGTATATAAAGTAAATACTTCTGCATATTTCATTCAACATGCATGAGACATTTACTTGATTTTGGTTTATAGCTTTGGTAGCCTCCTTTACTCTGAGAGTTTGTTCAATTTAAACACATAACTGAAGTCCCTCAGTGTGTTTCTATGAAGTAATATCTAAGTGATGCCTCTGTATTTATTTGATCTTTGGTAGCACCAGTTATTCATCATCAGGTGAATTGTACATTTGCTTATGATATCATTGTTCTGTCAATAAACATTATTGCTTCAATAAAATGTTTGTTAATACTGCACTTTAAGATTACTCACAGGGTGATGTGTTTCTCGAATTGTTTCCTTCAAATGTTGTTATTATCTAAGCATCATTACTTTGAAAAATGTGTTTACTTGTACAGCATCTTCCTCTGTTTATTGCAAGGCATCCACATACTTAGCAATACTTTCTAAGTACTATATTTTGATGTATTTGCTTGTATGCATTGCAGTATGTGTGTGTGTGTGTGTGTACAGAAGTATGAAATCCTTGTGA
Source organism: Carcinoscorpius rotundicauda (assembly GCA_011833715.1). Lineage (NCBI taxonomy): Eukaryota > Metazoa > Arthropoda > Merostomata > Xiphosura > Limulidae > Carcinoscorpius > Carcinoscorpius rotundicauda. The sequence continues at coordinate 125,801,743 of CM022392.1, forward strand.
TTTAATACTTGCAATATGTTGAATAAATTATACTTTATAAGTGAGTATTTATGTTATACCATGTGAAGAATGTGAATAAAAGGATTTAATTATGATGAACAAATTTTCATTCAAATACTAACTCATTTTATTTTGTCATGGTCATGAGTTTCTCTATATTTTATTTCACTTTTAAACAACAGAGTATTTTTCTGGTATTTCTTTCTCAAAAACACCACATGTCATAGTGATGTAAAACTGGTGAATCTTGTTTTTTTCTTTAGAGCTTTCCTAAACTAAGTTTGTGATTTTTTGTTTGTTGATATTAATAGTATAATGCACATAGTTTACATGTCCTTTATGTTTTGGAAGGAAGTTTTTCTACTTGTACCATTTAAGATTACTAAGATACTTTATCAGATACTTTGCATTACTTTGGTTTTAGCTCCTTTGACTTTTATTTTTATTTTATTGTTCAACTCATAAGCTGCTAGTCTTGTATTTGTGGACTCTTGAAGATATGAATTATTGATATTTTTTTCACACGAATCTTTAAAATTTTGAATGTGTATCCTTTTGCTCTTTAGCTTGCCTCTTTGGTACCATATTTGTTGAAAACATCTCTGCTCTTTATTTCTGTTGTTTTTTGTGATGACGAGAAAAATCGCTTGAAGTAAAATTGTGTCTGAAGACTGCTGGTACGGGTATTACAATAAATTAGAGAATAACGCTTTGACCTTCTTAGACAATCTTTTAAGAAGGTCAAGACATTATTCTCTAATTTATTTTAATACCCATACCAGCTATCTTGAGATACATTCTGCTGTTTTTATGTCTGCACCATTAGTGAAACATGTAAAAATTTATAATAATTTTAGCTACTTCAATTTGGTTGCAACTGGCTGAAAACCAACTCAGTGACAGAAAAATTTAGCGACAGCAGATTGGACAACAGTAAATTATGTCAAAAGACAAGTTGTCTGAATATAACTGGTCAAAAAATCAACTTGTTCACAACAGACTGTCAACAATTGTCATGTGATGGACTTGTTACGTTTACTTAGATAAATGCACATATGGTTACATGTACCTGTATCAGATTTAGAATGTATATGAAATATTTGTTCATTTTGAATAAATAAATACAAAATACAATGATTTGATATAAATGAAACAAGTTTGCTATGTATTAAATTTAGACAGTAAAAAAGCTACAATCTTGCCAAAAACTTGAGTTAATTATTTTGCTTTGATAAGCACTCACCTAACCTACTATCAGCAGTACTACTGGTATATTTGAAATATTGATATGCCAACAAGTCTGTTTGCCAGTGGGTTATTGCTGAATTGGCTATCACCCAGTTGACCCTGAACTGTCACTTCATATTTAATTTTTCTGTTCTTTAATAGTTGTATACATACAGTACCATCAATATTTGTAACTCTTGTTATGTAATTATTTGCTAATGCACAAAAGTCACCAAGCAAAGTTTTTGTTAAACCACATGGTAAAAACGTTTGGATTCCACTTGTGTATTACAGCCACATTGACACATCTTAATCTGTAATTGTGCTTTTTTTTTATATAATTGCATATCTGTAAGTAAATGCTGATTTGTATGGGCAATTTTACATGCTTAATTTGTCCTTGGCATATTTCTTGAACAAGTGGTCTAATTTTGTTCAGACTTTCTTTTATGTTGGTGAACAGGATAAGTTTTCTGGATGAACTTTCCTGATGGCAAAGATACTTGGACAAATTAATTTTCATGTTGGTTGGTTGTTGTAATAGCATATTGTCTTGGTTAAATACAGATTTTTTTGAGCTTCTGCATATACAAGCACTTTACCACAACATCAGGTTCCATAAAGGAGAATAATAAGCTATTAGAAATGAATTATCATCAGTAATAGATTATACTGCTATTCTTTAATTATCATTTATGACAGGTATGATATACATACACAGTTTAGAGCTGACTGTATAGTTGCTCCACTTGCTATTGAAGATTAGAAGATTAAGATGCAAAATGATAATGGACAATTATTTAACATGTTGAACTTGAAGTTTAAGAAATATGAAGATAAACAGAGATGTATAGACAGATGTATGAAGAGGTATAAGCCCCCTGTAAGATAATCCCTGATGAAGAGATAATCAAATACAGTAAGTTTATATTCTACTGAATCTATAAACAGTTACTCTCACTCGTTGGATTGCACTATCATCTCATATTTTTATGAGCTTAACATAAAAAATTACACCATGCTAACAATTTACATATTGAAAAACGTCCTCCAAATGTTTCTTATCATAACAGCTGAAAGCTCTTTGTGATGTGTAGACATATCAAGAAAGTGCAAGATATGTTGTTCAAAACAAGAACCCTTCTAATGCCATCCATGAGTACTTTATACTTTATCGTGAATTATTGGTGCAGGGTTTGGTATTTTCTAACAAGAAGATAATAGGATGTATTATGAAAGCTTTTATTCAGAAACAGATTGAACTAATGCATAACAATTGAACATGCTACTAAAGTACACTTAGTTTAGCAAGACTGACAGATTGGGAGGTTTCAAAGATGATAAAATTTCAATTTTTTCACCAAAATGGCAGAATTGGCAGCAGGTGAAAGTGGAAGTTTGACATATTTTCTAAAATTGAACTCAGTGAAGGCTTTGAAATGAAAAATCATGTCCCTTTACATAATGGACTTTCTGTGGTCAGAAAAAGTCTTGAGATCTTATGTATGTTCACATGTTATATTTATACTCAAAGTTCCAATATTACTCATTGAAAATTAATTTGCAAAACATGATTAATCAATATTTTCCATTAGACCAACCCTGGGCTTTCAATAACATTTATATAGGTTGCTTTTTCCACTCCTGCAAATACAGCTTTTAAATATTCAGAGAATCTTTATATTTTAGTTCACTGTTTCCCTGGCATTCATTGAAGCAGTAAACTTACTTTTGCAACAATTTAGGATGTTTTGACACTGTTATTTTTTCGAAATTTTGCCACTCTTGCAACAGCATATATCTCCACACCATTATAGTCCTTTTATTGTAGTGTACTGAATTGACATTATATTATTCCTCATCAATCTCGTTTTCAGAAAGCATAGATATTGTTTAAGTTTATAACATTTTCCATTTTGTTCAAACTTTTATTCTTTGCGAAAGTTAAACACTTGACTGTATTCATGCTTGAAATATTAGGTATTTTGGCTTAAGCTTCATCCACATAGACAACTTTCTTGTAATTGTCTTTAACTTTGAATATTCTTGTTGCTGATTATATTATGTATTCTTTTTTCATGGCAATTTGAATCCATTTATTGAATTATAATTTTTATTTAAATATTCTTTGGAATATTTTTAGGAACTATTAGGTTTTTCTTTAAAGCTAATTTGTGATAATTTTTTATTGATTAATTTTCATTTTTGGTTCTTAATATCTCTGTTTTATTCATTTTAAAACTTCAGCATTTTTTTAATATAACATTTCATTAGTCATTTAATACAGTTAAGTCACTTGAAAAAAGAGCATTGATAGCTGGTTTAAACACATGAAAAAGATTTATCATCAAAGAAAAGTCTCTGTAGATCAGACCCATTTAATAATTTGTGAATATAACTTAGAAGGACACTCTTAATACTTTGTCAGTAAGGGCTCTCTTTTTTCTTTTTTGTCTTGAAAGTTATGAACTGGTATTGATATCAAACTTCATTAATTTGTATCTTTGGTTCATGGATTATTGTCATTTGTTGTCCCTTTTCATTATGTTTTTTCAAACAGAATTTGTTATTGTCATCTTTACCATTCTACTGTGATTCCTGAAATGTTATACTTATTGGATCTTCATAATTTTTTAATGGTGTCTATCATAAGAGATCACTTGCTTATATGATATTGTGCACTATCATTTTTGTTTTTCAGTTTCTCATTTGATGGTATTTTCATTTTTAAATTAAGTGTTCATTCATGCCATGTTTCATATGCGTGTCAATTTTATTCTAATAGGTCTTGCATGAGCTTTATAAAGCTAAATATCTCACCCCCTGCCACCCAGTAGTCCAGGGTGAGTCTGAGGACTTGTTACAATAAAAATTGAATTTTGTTAATTGTGGTTGGCACAGCACAGATAGCCCACTAGGTGGTTCAATACAAAATACAAAACAGACAAAGAAAGACCTTGGCCTCACCAGCATCTTCACCTTCAGAACAGAGAAATGCTCGGTTTCTTTAATTTTTTATTTCCATTGAATATTGCTGTAATGAGGAACATGGCACATTTCTCTTTTAAAGTATTGACAATAATATAGCCATTTTGTGCCATTTTAGAACTGATCGTGTGACTACTCTCTGTCATACTCTGTTATCTATGTTGGTGCATCTAACTCCCTGTACTATTTTAGTTCAATCCTCACTTTCTTGATTCTCATTCTGAGATGTAGACATGGGTTTTAACTTGCTATCCATGTCATTACAAAATTTTGATTTTACTTAATCATAAATTTATATTTGTTTCAATTATAGGTTTTGATTTCTTGTGTTTGAATTCTGCTGTTTCTTCTCGTTTGTGCTAGAAATATTTCTACTTCCAAATTCTAATTTGTTCATACAGATTTGAGATTTAATCTGGTGGATGAGGAAATTCTGATGACAGTTGACAGTGGTTCTGACATGAGTCCCCAAATTATAGGGTTGACAGTATCTGCTGCAAAGTATATACCTTAGTTCAAGAGTAGTTCCTGCCTTAAATTCATGTGATGATTTCTTCCTCTCCCATTATGATTTTTTTTGTGAAGAACTGAGTTCAGATTTCTTTCTACAGCATTTTCCAGCTGTTATTATGCCTCATATAATCTCCTGGGTTAGTTATTGTTCTTTTTCCCATGAGATCTGGGGTTAGGTTTTCATCTGTATTTCTCCCTCCCAGTTGGCACACCCTTCTGGAGGGAGTTTGTGTAGATTGATATAATTTCCTCACATGATAATTTAGGTTTCTTGTGTCTTCTCAGTATTTGGCAATTAGATTTTTATAATTCTTTTACCATCTAAATTTCTTTAGTTTAAATTTGTGTTTAGAGTTTGTTTATTTATTTGTTTTTGTTTTATTTTTCATATATTCATGGGTTTTACACAATAGCTACAGCTTGAGTACTTGTAACTTTGTCCATTCTTTTTCTTGATTAACAATCTCATCTGATTGGGGATTAGACTTTAGTCAGAGTTTGTTGTCATGGATTGGATGCCTTTTCATTCTCATGTTTTACAAGGTAAGTTTTACTTTCATGTCCTTTGTCTTGTCAATTCTTTGAGCAGTCTTATAAGTTTATTATTTATGTGTATTTTTATTTTGTACTTTTGTGGTTTCTTATTGTTTTATGTTTTAGGTCAAATTTAATAATTTTTCAAGTTCAATATTTGTATGTGCTTTATAGATCTAGCAAACCTTCAGGTTTTTACCAGTTTGTTAATAATGGGTAATTGTTAGATTATTTAGTTTATATGTATTTTTGGCTGCATTTCACAACAATTTCATCAGTTCTCCAAGTCATGTCTGAAGATTTCTGCCTTCAGCTCTGCTCTTCCCCCTGTCCACTTCCTGGATCTTCGTTCCTCCTCCTTAGGATTGACTTCTTCCAGCTACCTTGCCCAGTATATTTAAATCCTACTAAATAAAGAGAAAGTCAAATAGGTGGTATCCACTCAACTGGAGTTTCACTCCTATATTACTGTTGTCCCTAAAATTGTTGGAAATTGCAGACCTGTCCTAGAGCCATCTTTCTTTACCGTGGAATCCTATCCTATATCCAGTTCCAGATGCTGCTGTTCAGTTCTTTTTAACTTTGTGCATGTTGAGTTGTATATTTGTGATCATCATTGTCAGTTGTTGGGTCTTTTGACTATTTTTTTCTGTATGAGATTTCTTTGTAATTGAATAATCATACCTGCTCACTTCTTTGATTTGGATTTTCTGTTCCAGTAGTAGAAGTCCATTTTTTTACCCCTACTCAATATATTGTTCCATTGGGCATTTTTCTTCAACGTCTATCTTCGTTAGACTCAGTTTTTCCACTTTAGGTCAGGGATATGGAGTAAGTAGTCTTGATGCCCATGCTTTTTCCTTTTCCCATTGTGCAAATGGATCTCTATTTTATTGGAGATGTGGACCAAAACTATGTTTTAACTTATCCATGAAAGGTTGCAATGTGTATACTATTTTTTTAGCACTTAGTTCCCCATCAGATTTTGTCTTTAGCTGATCACCTTTGCCAGTCCTCATAGGAGATTTTTCCAGCTGGAATGTGGAGAACTTTTAATACATTCATTACACATTATCTGCACAACCTAGCTGTCTTCCTCTGGCAGGTGTCATCCTCCTTCTGTGGTGATTCTACATAGATCTGTTCGGCTCAGCATGGCCAGGTGGATAAGGCCTCATAATTCGAGTGTTGTGGGTTTGAATCCCTGTCACACCAAACATGCTTGCCTTTCAGCTGTGGGGGCATTATAATGTGATTGTCAATCCCACTATTTTGACAAAAGAGTAGCCCAAGAATTGGCAGTGGGTGGTGATGACTAGCTACCTTCCCTCTAGTCTTACACTACTAAATTAGGGACGAAAACAAACACATCTGTTCATCTTCAACTGGGGTAAGTCAAAATATGACTTTCTGTTTATATCTTTTATTGTTATGTATTATATTTGAGGGTCCCATATTATGGTGGGTGTCACCTGGTCAGTTATGCTTCATATTATATTTATACTAAATATGAATAACTATATAATGACCACTGTTGAAATGGGGGTGTTTCTTTAAGACCACCAGCATCTTGTATGAGAGTATGTGTGTGTCATTCTTCTTTTACTAAAAATTATTAGTTTCGTTCATAAAGTAACATCACTTATGAACCTCATGAGTAAAACAGATGGGTATTTCTGCCCATCTTTACTGACCCATAATTCCTACAATCAGGGTCTGTCTTCTTTTCAAAATAGGGAATTGCATACACTCATTGCACTGTCTTTGGTGTGTATTTCTCCTTATTTCCCTAGCACATATCACCCCCTTCCCCTTTTCTTCCAGTGGAGCATACAAATTCTTATGACTTGTAGTTCCCAGATGCTGGAATGGTGGACCATGGAAGTTTCTTCCTGAGTAGGTGTTGAAAACAAAATTAAAAAAAATAAAATGTGTACCCATTTAGCAAAAAGAGGGCTATAGTTGTTATTATTATTACAATACCAAATAGCACAATAATATTCACTATCCAAGGCACTTCCCTGAGATGTTTTTGCCTGAGCAGACTGTATTTGTTTATCTCATATTTCTGATGCAAGAAGCTTCCATTTGATGTTTTTACCTAGATCGACTGCACTTTGCATAATCTAACATAACCCCATGCAGATCTGAATCCTGTGTATCCAAGGCATTTCCACTGGATGTTTTTTGTTTGTACTTATTGATTCAAAGGTATGCTAAATTTTGGGTGTTTTATTGCCCAGACATATCCTATGGCACTTCCTCTGCATGTGTTTTTGTCTGGGTGGACCCCACTTAATCTATTCAAGTTCATTTCATTGCCCTTATTAAGCCCAAGCTACATATCCTTATTTCATTATTCTTGTTTCTTACAATGGCTCGTTATGACATAAATTTGGACAGAGGACTCATTATGATGACTCTCATGATTGCATTAACAACAACAATTTATATCTGTCATAATCTCCCATATCTCAGGCACTCTCCCGGACGTTTTTCCCAGGCAGACCACATGTGTTGATTGTTATATGTTATATGAGGCATTTCCATTGGATGGACTGCAGTTGGCATATTCTGATGTAAACTAAGACAGATCCTTTGGAACATAGATCTAAGAGAAAGTTGTTGCATACACACAAGCCTTTCGATGTTTGTCTGCACTGTCCTGATTCATGTCAGAGTTATCTGGCATTTTCTACATTTATTCAGTATTGTACATCTCCTTATTGACTTCATGTGTGCACGTCAATTCACTAACTGTATTGATTGCTGGGCAAAGACCATACCTGTTCCAGAAGTAGTACCCCACTGGTGTGCTTTTTTGTTTATTACAACATGGGTCACTTTCCACTTGGTTTGAGATATATGCATCAGTCTCAAACCAAGACTCTCACCTTGGATTCTATCTTTGGATGAAAGGAGGTAGTATCATCTTAGAAGTTATTTTCTTTATTTAAAATGAGATGTTAGTTTGTTCTTGCAAATTCTCCCCTGGAATTAAAGCCTGTAATTCTCCAGCAGATATAATATTGTCGACCCTAAGACCTTGGACTCATGTCAGAACCACTGTTGACTGTCAAGGGAATTTCTTTATTTTCTCATCTACACATTTAATCTCAAGTTATTTAAACAAATTAGATTTTGAAAAACAGAAATATTTTTAAAAAGAATGAGGAGAAAGAATGAAAATCAAACACGAAGTTGAAACATTCATCTACACCACAGAAAGTCAATCAAGAAGGTGAGGATTGTTCTACAATAGTGGAGGGAGGTAGCTGCACCAGAATAGAAAGTGCAGCTTGATAGGTGGAGAGTAGTCATATGATCAGCACGTTTTGAAATGGTAGGAAACTGATGAAATATATGATTGGAGTGTTGTAGCACAATATATTTTTGACAATGCTTACCAGACAGACAGGATTGAGATAGCTTTGGGTCAGAATGAAGGTAAGAAACTGTCAGAAATACATTTTCTGAGTAAGAAAGTTTTAACATTGGTTTTTGAACTTGCATTGTAGTATGCACAGTTTTTATAGTCTTTTACACTTAAGGAACTTTAAAACAAATTCTGGATAGTTCTGTATAGTTTTTTCCCCATTGTGTAATTGGTGTTTTGCTTTTTTATCATATTTCTTAAGTCAAAAGTGGGCTGAAGTACTTGAGCAACTTCATCATAATTTTGAACATTTTAAACGTCTCGAAGATGAAATTGTTGTTGAGATGAAGACCTCATCTGATGCTACTATCTGTGGCTATGCTGAAGAATTTGATCTGTCTCGTTCTGTTCCTGAAAAGGTAGAAAAATTTTATATTTGTATGTGTGCATATTAGGATTTAGATAATGTTTTAATTTGGACAAAGTGCTGTGTAATTAAAGGTTTTGTTTTCTTTTGTCATACTAAAAGTGTGATTAAACTTACAATGCATCATTTCTGCATCAATGAGAATGGAAAGATGCAATGTTGATCTTACATAGTAATTTTCAGTTTTAATTTAGGACATTCTGTGCTTCATTTATTATGTGTAAGGGGAAGATCATTAAATCAATTAAAACTGAATGTATTTAAACATATTTGTTGTTCAGCTGTTGCTTGAAGTACAAACAACTGAATAAAAATTTAATTTTTTCTATAATTTTTATACTGCATTAAAATTTTAGGAGGAAGAGGATGTTTTCAATTTACTGCTGCAGTGTAAGGGTTAAAATATCTAATTTTGACTTTGACAGACACTGTATACCACGTGTAAAAAGAAAATGTAATATACAGGGTGTCCCAGAAGTCACGCACCATACGTACATATAATAATGTCAAAGGATTAGCACTGCAACCCTCAACAAAGTAAAAGACAGTTTTATAAAGAGAATTGATGAATGTATCAAAGCAGAGGGTGAACAGTTTGAGCATCTGTTATGATTATTATCAATAAAATTGTTATTCATATGTATTAACATAAAAATTTATATGGTGCGTGACTTCTGGGACACCCTGTAGTTTGTTTGTTCACTTTCTGTCCTTACATCTCAATCAGATTATAATAAAGGTTTTTACATGACATAGTTCAGCTCATATTTGTGAAGATAAATATCCATACAAATATTTAACTAGCCTTACCTAACTTGCTTTCGTGTGGACAACATTAACCATTTTGAAGCAGGTCGTTGGTCAAAGGTCATGTCATCATGTTTGTTGATGTGCATCCAAAATTTTATTTAACTACTATTTTGTGAATATGTGTCAATAAGTTTGAAATCAAAGTGTAGATTATAATTCGGATTTTAAAATTATATGAGTTGATTTCTTAATTTTAAAGTAAATATCAAAATAACATATGAATATAGATTTTACTGGTATGTAGAATGCAGCACTGTTTAAAATTAGATGTTTGTGATGTCGAAATACTGAATCTATAGTTTAGTACAAGTAAGGGACTCAAATTACAAATATTGGCAAGGGAGAATATTAAACAAGAACCTCATATCTTTCTATTTTGTTGAGATATGACGTATGTGCTGAATCAAATACAATGCCCCTGCTCACTTCTTTCCCTTTTTGAAAATGGTCCCATGTATACACTTACTTCAATATATGACATGTGAATAACCAATCAACAGCTTAGACTGTTTTTCCAATCTAAAATTTCAAGGAAATAGGTTGTGTCTTTAGTTTGCTCAAAGTTTTATATTTTTTAAAATATAAATGTATCTTAATTACTGAGCTTAATAAATTATAGTGAAATTCTACAGTATCATTGTATTTATTCATGATTTTTTGATTATTGAAATGTGTGTGTGTATATAAAATGTAATAAAATCTTTGATATTTGTGCAAAATATCAAAAGGTTTAGCAACCTATGTCCAGCAGGAACTGAGTACAGAGGTCATTATGAGAAGAAATAATTGTTTGCTTCACTTCATGACTTATTATTTTATATTTTAAGAAAAATAAGTATAATAAATTATTTCTAAACAGTATATAATGTGTGTGTATAATGTATAATAATTGAAATGTAACTGTATGTTCCAAAATACTGGTCCACTAAAAGCACAGCCAAGACAGAGAAGACTAAAGGACAGTATTATATTATTGGATACATAACATGAGTGCACATGCAAGTTATGCAATGTTAGCTTGGCATAACTGGAAGAGCAATATAATAAAAAATATATATGTAAATATATGGTGTTATGAAACTTAAGCTACTTAGACTAAGCATTTGTATTCTCGTTTTATGATGTATCATCATTCTAGCATGAAAAAAAAGAATTTTTGTTTACTTCCTAATGTTTTGTATGATGGTTATATTGTTGGTAAAGTGACAGGTATCACATTGTTAGAGCATAAAAATTAACATAAAATATAAAGTCTCACTGAAAACAAATATCTGAAATGTATTTTGGAAGTTTTGAAGATTACATAAATAATATTTGAGATTTGAGGGATGAAGAATACTCTTTTTTAATCATAACATGAAATCACTTTGCACTTAGACTTGTAACAAAACATACTTTATTTGCACAAGAAAATCTTTAGTAGATATATTTCATTAAAAATCTTATTTTTTGTTTACAAAATATTTGTAATCTTTACTAAAAGTCTCAAATGTTGTGAAAATACACTACACATGGGGTATCATAGGTACTTGAAATGTGCAAGTGTGTAGACAAACTTGTGTATGTTATACTGACCCAGCAGCAAAAGATGTCTTGACATCAGAAGTTGTTATTATATAAAAGAGGTATTCAGGTAGACTATATGTTGATTTTGTATGGATGAGCAATTTGAAGAATGATTAAAGTTTGACAGTCATTCAAATTTTTATCAAAAATGGCATTTCAAGCCACACTTATCATGGAAATCTTTGCTAATCACCTACATTCAGTAGACCTGCACAGTAAATAATGTAGCTGGGGAAATTGTTGTGTGAGGCATGGGTACATTTGCTAGTGATATATATACATGTTAAGCTTAATTGAGAATTTAGCCATTCAGTAAATGAAATTACTATTTTCCAATTGTAGCATATCAGAATTATCAAAGATCAAAATTCCGTGCTGTTTCATGTTTTGTTCTTCACCTGTTTGGTACTTTAGATTTTCCAGTTTATTTAAATAGTTTTGTTCAGAGATGAAAGCAGCTGTCCAATTTTTCCTGCCCTGTTCTTTGTTAATTTGGAATTTTATATTTTACAGTGTGTGCAAGATTATTTGTACAAAAACTGCAGTAAAATTTTGTGTGGTTTCTTGATAATTTTGACATGCACAAATTGTTGTAATGTTTCAGTGAATGACCGAATTTGGATATTATGCATAGCATACATTATTGGAAAAAATTATGGAAGTTCTGAACAGAATGTATATAAAATTCATGTTGTGTTTCCAGCTTCTGTTTTATGAAAATAAACTATACTACAGCATTTGTCATGTTGATAGTATATACAGTTTATACTGTAATTCGGTGCCTTTCAACCAGCCACACTGTGCATTACAAACGTAATGCTTATAAATTATCATTTCTTTGTGTGGCAGCATGAAAGAAAATTTCATGTTTCAGGGTGAGTTGTTTGGAAATTCTGAAAAAGGAACATTAAATTAGTACCATTGAAAATAGAATTGGTTGAGGTAGAAAGCCTTTACTCTACAAAAGTGATATCAAGTTAGCTAAGGGTACATTGTTTGTGTGAAACACTGTGATACAGTAGAGATCTTGTCAGTTGCCTATTTATAAGTTCAGGTGTGGAAGTTGCCTCTAGATCAGTATGCTATATAAATTAGCAATGAGTGACTTCAGTAGGTGTTTATCCATTCATAACTATTATTTAAGTAACCAAACCAAAAGACTAAAATCAGGATCAAACTTCAAGTAATGGTATGTGTAATGCTCATGGTTTGAATCTAAATTCTTATCATTTGGCAACAGTTAATGATAGTTTATTCAATGGCAGGGAGAGAGCATTATCATGATCATCATACTATATTTATGATGAAGCATACTTAGGAATTGATATTGGTGTTGGCTGCATTTCAGTCAGTGATTTTAGAAGTATTCCACAAATGTGAATCGATCCTGCTGGTGTTGGGTTAAAGCACTTTCTTATCTATTATATGACTTCCTCAAAAACGTGACCTTTTGCTCAGGGATTCATCTTACACTAAGACAGTGATCTTAGACATGAAACAAATGTGGTGAAATAATACCAGAGGTACAAAGAGGTTGATATAATACTCACAACCATGGTTTAATCTTCATAAATTCCTGATATAAATATTATTATTAAAACTGTGTAAATTTATATGAGAAACCCTTGGTGTGGATTCCTTTACATGGTTAAGGGACCTCCCAGGGAAGGTTCTGTTCTTTCAATTTACCTCCTATGGGATCTAAACATTCATCCACGTGTTTGCTTTGTGTGGCAACCATGAAGGGAAGGAGAGGATCCTGGTGGTTGTGGGATCCAACTTTAACACACCACTTAGGCCTTGATTTCCTGTAGACCGGCAGCCTCATGGTGGCCCCCCTTGGGTCAATCAGCTGGTCCACTTGGACCAGGGTCAACCAAGTATCAGTGTTGGATTTCTCAACAGCTGTAAGTGCTTATGTAACCCTGGTGTTGCTGCAGTGTCCTTGTTTCCAATTGTAATGTCTTCTCGAAGGGCTCCATGGTGGGTGGGGTCAGCAGGCACCGAAATTTCCCTTTCTTTATTATGGATACTCCAATTAAAAATCTGAATAAAATAGTGAAAAAACAGTCTGCAGATAAATGACTGTGTTGTGAAGATTCTGAGCAGCAATCCTCACCATCTGTACCACCTGTTGTACCTCATTTTCTTATATTGCAGTCACTTTCAAACAACCCTTAAGGGCAAATGTATCCATTTTTCAGTCCAAATGGACTAGAGATACTTGCTGGCTCTCAAAAGTCAGTGAAGAAGCTTCATCCACATCTCAACACAGTAAACTCTACTTGCATTCAAAGGTAATTGGGGATATACCTATTGAAGTTGTGCCTCATGCTACTTTGAATTCGTCACAAGGAATTATTGTTGAGAGGGATTTGAACATCTCTGAGTCAGGGAATCTGGCTGGTTTCTTCACCCAAGAAGTTTCTGCAGTGAGATGGATCTCTACTCGCAAAGATGGAATCATGATGCCAACAATGTCTTCGTTCTGACCTTAACGTCACCACGTTTATCACAAGAGTTCTCCACCCAATTCATCTACACGTAATTAAATGTACCCACCTTGATACAATGGAACTGTCTAGGCTTATGTTCTAATCTGGATGACATCAAAACACTGATGTCAGGAAACATTTCTGAAACCTGCCAATACACTCGTCTTTTGGCAGTTTTCTTTGTACAGAAAAGACTGACTGTGTGATGGATGAGTGCATCGAGGGGTAACATTGTTGGTTGATCAGCATGTGCCCACCCTCTCATTGTCACTTGACACACCTTTGGAGGCTGTGGCCATCTGTATTTCCTTGGGTCATACTATCACTGTCTGTTCCTAAATGTATTCCTAAAACCTTGATTTGTTTTCCATTGTATCCTCATCCATGGTGGAATCCTGTTTGCCACATGGCACAAGAAGGCTCAAAAATGGGCCTGGGATACTTTCTACCTGTCCCACACTCTCAAACTGCATTGCTTTTCAGCATGTTCGTGCACATGCTCGGTGGGTAAGACGTCAAAGCCAGAAGGAATCTTCGATTTTGGTCACAACCGGCATATCTTCTAACACCAGTTCAAAAGTCGTGGGAAAAGATTCGAAAGGTCAGTGGGCAATATAATTCTGTCCCCCTCTCAATCTTGCTCTATGATGGCCAGGAAGTAGCTGATACCTGGAGTTTTTGCCAGGTATCTAGCACTTCTGCTTCATCCTCTACCTTCTTAGCTATTGAGACTCAAGCAGAACAATCATCTCTGACCTTTCGAGCTGATTGTCTCTATGACTGTAATTGTCTCTTTACACTGGTGAACTCAAACTGGCCTTTCATCAGTCTGGTGGTACATCGGTTGGACCTGATAATGTACACTACAAGATGCTGTGCCATCTATTTTCTGATTCTGTTGCTGTTCTTCTGATTGTTTTTAACCGGATCTGGCAGAAGAATGTATTTTCTGATGCCTGGCACCAGGCTATTGTCCTACCTTTCTCTAAGCTTGGGAAGAATCCCAAGATTCCTTCAAACTATTGTCCAGTTGCTTTGATGAGCTTTTTCTGTGAGATCTTATGGAGAATGTTTAATGCTTGTCTTGTTTTGTTTCTCGAATCAAACAATCTCCTCTCTCACCCAGTGTGGATTCTGATGACAGCGCTCCACCATGAACCACGTGATTTGACTTGAAACGTCAATCAGAGAAACCTTTCTTAAACAACAACATCTTGTGTCCATATACTTTGATATTGAGAAGGTTTATGATTCAACATGTTGGTATGGCACTTTGCAAGATCTCCATATATTATAGTGATTTGGCCATTTGCCCATTTTTAATAGACAGAAGATTCCAAGTTTGTGTGCGTTCAATACTTTCCTGTTCTTTCCTACAGAACTGTGTTTAGAGTGTAACACTTTTCAGTACAAAAATTAATGCCATGACTGAACAACTTCCTTTCACTGTTGCAAACAGGCTTTATGTCGACAGCTTTCACATCTTATGTTAGTGGTCCAACATGAGGTATGTTGAGCAGTAGTTACAGACTGCCCTCAATCATTTACTGAAGTGGACCACAGCAAACAGCTTTAACTTCTCTTTCTCTCTCTAAAACTGTCTGCATACACTTTTGCTGACAGGGTATTCACCCTGATCCTGAACTCCATATTGGTGAAGTTGTGCTGCCTATGGTTCCTGAGACAAAGTTCTTAGGGCTTATCTTTGACCGTAAGTTGACCTTTATACCACACACCAAGCAGCTATGGGTCAAATGTACAAGAGCACTGAACATTCTCTGTGTTCTTTCTTCCACTATTTGGGAAGTGGATTGATATTCTATACTAAAGAAATATCATGCTCTTATTCAATTGAAACTTGACTATGGATCACTGGTCTATGGCTCTGCCTTAAAGATGCTTGACCTCATTCATCATCAAGGACTTTGGCTCTGCTCTGGGGCTTTCTGCACTTCCCCAGTTCAGAGCTAATACGTACAGTCTCATGAACCTTGTTTGCACCTCTGCCGTTTGCAACTGTCTTTTCTACATGTTTTGAAACTTCGTTCCTTACCAAAGTATCCCACCTGAGGTTGTGTTTTCCTTCTTTGGTAGGCCAAAGTTTTTAGCAGACAATCTGCCATTGTTCCTTTGTACCCAGGCACAGTTGGGTGAGTTAGGTCTGTCCTTGGATAACATTGCTGTTTTCAGTCGTCAGCCCATCCCACCATGGCTTCTTACAGTCATCCAATGTGACATGTCTTTAAGTCATTTGAGAAAAGCAGACACTCCCAGTTGAACATACTATCTGCTATTTGCTGAACATCTTTCAAACCATCATTCCATTCCTATTTATACATCTGGTTTGAAACCAGATGACTGTGTAGGCTCTGCCATGGTTTGTTGTGGTTTGGTGGTTGCATGGAGAATTCCCTCTACAGCTTCTGTGTTCACTGCTGAACTGTATACCATTTGTCTTGCCCTTGATCACATAGAAGCTGAGCAGTACTCAAACTGCACTATTTATACCGACTTGCTTAGTACTGAACTGGCCCTGTAATCAATTCATGCTGGTTTGCACCCTGTTCTTACCAATTTTCAAAACCGACTGTCCCATTTCTCTTTAACATCTACTTCTGTCCAGTTTTTCTGGATACCAGGCCATGTTGGAATTTGCGGAAATGAGCTTGCCAACACCGCAACTAAATTTATCTGCTCTGGCACTATCACTGCTGTGTGTGTGTTCCATACATTCAAGGTTCAGCTCCTTGTAGTGAGCAATGCAAAAACAAACTTTTCTAAATAAAACCCTACATTGGACTTTGGCTGTCTTACTTGCGTAAGGATCAGAAAGAGGAAGTTATTCTAACAGATTTTAAAGTTATGGTTTTCTTTTATCTGGAGCTGTTACACCAGTGTGTAGTTTGTGTGGCAGTCAGATCACAATAAGCCATATTTTACTTTCTTGCCATTGTTATGATTTTCAATAATGGCACTGTTTTAAACATATTCTGTCCCAAGATTTGTCCATAATGTTAGACAGTGTTATTGTTGATGGTGACACTGTCCACCTTGGTAATGTTTTTAGTTTTTTAAAGGCCATTAATCTTTTTAATGCCATTTAAGTTTTTCAATTTATAAATTGGACCTTTTTTAATCTTATTCCCTTTTAAGAATCACAGTCCATCTAGTTCAATTTGAAATTAGAAAATGGGCATAACACCAAATAACTCAAAACCATGACGGGAAAGGCCAACTTCAGTTGACTAACACTGCTGTCTGAACTACCCATCAGTCATCCTGGAAAGTTATTATTATAATTTTGCTGCATGTCTTTTAAAACCTCTTTATTACTTTCCTTTTCAAAAATGGCTGTAACATCAAATAACTAAGATCCAGGACTGGATAGGCCAACTTCAGGTGACTGATAGTGGTTTTTGCACTTTCCTGTTAGTCTTCCTGGAGAGTTATGATAATTACAATTATACTACAGGAAGTTCTTTACAACTTGAATTACTATAGTTTTTCTTTTAATGTTGTAGACTAGATGTAAACATTGGTTTTATCCTATTTGTGTTTTTTAAAACTTTGTTTTGTTTTACTTTAATTTCCTTTTATGAATTTTACTGAATCTACTTTTAACTTTTTCCGGATGTTTGGTGCAGATAGCCTAGCTGCTTTATGTTATAAAACACTAAATCAACCAACCAACCAATTTATATGAAAAATGAGGTCACATGGCAATAAAACAACTTAGCTGAACTGTGGGAATTGATGTAGGACATTTAGAACAGTGTTTCTCTACTATACATTGATAAATTTGTGATAACATAAAAAACAAATTGTTCTGCTCTTTTTGAAACAAGTGTATTATACTGGTGCACTGTACAACTTATTAGCTTTTCTTTTGTCATTTTGTCTTGTACTATGATAAATTGAAACTCCCACATGTGTGTTACCTGAAAATTTCCACTCTTATTTTATTGTGCATGCTGAAGTAATGGGACATACCTTTAGAATGACATAATATATTAATTCTTATTCCAAAGAAATAGTGTCAGGTACAGGACCTTCTCATATTTGTTTGAATGTATTTAAAATCGTTAAAAGAATAATCATCCACATAAAATTTTGGATGTTGCTATTTTCATATAGACCAGAATATGTTCTTTTTAGAATTAACGACTGTTAAATGTTGAGCAAGAATCAAATTAAACAAACCAGAAAATCATCTCAAATGTTAAAATAATTTCATTACTATAATATGTTTTCTATCAGGTACGAGTAATGCTTTTACGTGCAGTAATGGAGGCCCAGCCTCTCTCTTTGCTACAGAATCTGCTGGCTCTCTGTCCTCCTGAAATGGCCTGGGAACCAATGGATGCTTTCACTGAATGCATCACTTTAGTAACAGAACAACTCAGGTATCTCTCTTATCTTGAAGTTAATAGAACATGGAACATATGTTTCTTAAAGGCAAAAAATCAACTTATTAATTTTGTACTTTTTTTTTTTTTAAACATTTCATGATTCTTAAATTAGTTGTCGGAAAGTGAGCTTGGAATAACATCTAGCTGTTTCTTAAACATATGATATATACATGTACATCAGATTATTTTTTTGAACTTACACATAATTCCAACTGGATTCATAAGAGAAATGTTATAATTAAGGATATATTATTTTTTCTAAGGTAGATACATTTGAGTTTGTTTTCTATTTGTTTTTTTCAGAAATCCAGATAAAATTTTACATCCAACTTTACAGAAATTTGATCCTTTGAATATTTTGGATGCAATACTCAAACAGTTGTCAGATAATACGTAAGCATGTTGTTGAGTAATAAGATTTTAATAATGTGAATTATATGAAATTCGTTCAAAGAGAAGTTAAATTGATTTGTCTTACACATCTTTCACCCCTATTTAAAGGGACTTCACTTCTACGTTACCATTGTTTTCACCTCTCTGAGAGTAAAATTGTTGGAATTCACACGACATATTTTGTTTAAATTAAATTAGAATATATAATTTACAACTTTTCTGAGAGGAGTATATTTCACTGTAGACACATGTTTATGCTGTCAACTTTCATTAACTTGTTGTGTTCACAGGAGATTATACATTTGTTATTGCCAACTGTTAATAATATAATAAACAGTTGTTTTCACTTCATATTTTTTACCTGTTATGGTAAAAGGTTATACATTTACAATTTTAACATCTTTATTTAAAAATAAAGTATAACAATATCTTCCATGACTAGTTAATATGTTTTTTTAGCTTCAGATTGGTCTTGCTCGTAAGCATGAGGGTTTCAAGATTTATGAAATTCATAGAAACTACACAATAATAAATTACTTCATTGGAGCTGTATTTTGGATATTCCAACTTTAGATTTGATAAAAGTCTTTAAAAATGTTGTTTATTCCTCAGTATCATGAGAAACCCAGTTGAAATAAAAATTTATGTCAAGACGATTGGTATGAATATTAAAACCTTGTTCTGTACTTTATTTTAATAAAAGTTTTAACACCCATATCAGCCGTCTTGAGATACAATACTGTTTGTGCTTATTTTACCTTAATATCACATTAGATTGTAAAAGTTTTTATTATTTTTTTAAATACCTAAAATCTGCTTGAATGAATTTTTTTTATGTGAAATATTACTTTATCACTATTTCATTAGAAGAGTTCAGTTTCTTTTGTGAATGTTACATTGTTTTAGTGTTCTATGTTTTAAAAATGTTTATACTGTAGTAGGTACAACAAACCTAAGGTGGAGTTTCAGTAACTTCATTAATAGTTCTGATAGAATTAATATATATATATTTTGTTCAAGATAATACTTGTTTCAGTGAAGAGCTATTAACAGGAGAATTGGCATTGGAAGTTTTACGACCATTTTGTAATGATTCTTCAGTTCCTGTCAGTTTAAGACTTAGAGTGTTGCAGCTCTTAGAAAAAGTTAGTCAATTTTTGAATATTTTCTGATAATTCTCAAACAAGCTCTAGTGTTTCTGTTAATTTCACACTGTTAACTAACAATCAATTTGGAATTTACTGAGAACAGTTTGAGTTTTCAAAACCATAAATAAAAGTTCAATTCCAGTAGAAATGTTAAATTTTTGCTAAATTCAACTTTTAATTTTAGTGGAAAGATAAATTGATTTGTTTCACAATAATGAGTAAAGTTTTATTGTTACTGCAAAGATTAAGGAGTTTCTTTTAAATCATTAGTAATATTATGCTTTGTTAAATAATAAATATTTAGTTTATTGAAACTTGTAAAAAATATGAAAATATATGAATTTGTAATGCAGAGTTATGAGCTCATAAAATCTGTGTTCTGTCTTTTATGAAAATAAAATATTCCAGTGATATTAGAAGTGTTTCATTTTTTTTTAGACTGTTGATCTTCTACCAGAAGACTCAGCACTCCTTTTATTGTTCAGGACTCAGGTAGTGATCACTGATAGCTGGCCAGACTTTCATGTTAGTATTTGTTCTTCATTTGCTATGTCTGTTAATTATTTATTGGAATATAGTCTTTGAATTCACTGTGATGCTAAAAAAACACATATCAAGAATGATGAAAAAAAAAGAAATAAAAGCCCTATAACTCAAGAGATTTTGGAAGGTCCACCCCTCAAAAGCACTTTAGATAGGATTTTTATATCATTCACTATACTTGTTCACCTTTAATTAGAAAGTATGTTAGCAATCTTGCATATTAATCACTCTGTTATTGTTTTACTCTTATCAATAAAATTTCCAAATTCCTGAAAGAAGGAAGTGTGAGGGATAGTCTTTCGTTGTGTTTGACACTCATTTACTGAGTTAAACTAGTTTTGTGGAATTTCACTTCTCATTGGTAGTCATATCATGATTTGGAATTGTGATTTGAAGAGAATTCCCATACTTACTGTATTTCTTCATAAGTCATAATTTTGGGTTATTGTTTGTTGACATTTAGCTAAAAAACAATACAATAGTGCTTGTTAGTAATTAGCTAGAAAGTTTTTTACTGTTGTAAGCCATGTGTATTTTTTAGGATATTAGAAAAAGTGTCTTTTCAGTAAACGTTATTCAGTAATAATATAAAGAAAGCAAATAGAAAGTGTAAAGTTATAAGTTTATCATTGATGCATATGCTTCATTCAAAACTCATTATTTCTTTAGTTCTTAAAAAATGTGGTTGACCATAGTGTTATAGTAGCCATATTTTGGTGTCATTGTTTGTAATTTATTCCTGCATTAAACATGCTTTTTATAACTGGCTGGAGGTCTGCCCTTGAGAACCTGCATGTAAAAAATTATCATAATAAAATGCATTCATTTTTAGCATCATGTTCATTTTTATTGTTACTATGACTATTAATAACTATAGTTTATTTTAATTTTAGTAATGTTTATGTACTCCTGAGTTTATAAATTTCTGACATTTAAACATTTTTCTCAAACTTTTCCCTCTGTTCAATGCTCTGTTGATAAGTATACTTGACCTAAACATTTAATGCATTTTGCACTAACCAATATCTTAATTTGAAAATAGTTACAAATAAAACTTCTTTGTTTTAACCAGACAAAAAACATACATATTTTAACTCATATTTGATTCATATTACTGTTACACCCAATTAATATTTTCAGGTTCAAGAGGAAAAGGTACTGTCTGAAAAAGGCCGACAAGAACTTTTTGACATACTCCTTAATAAAAGTGAAAACATAAAACAGATAATAACACTCTCTGATGTTTTAAACTGCTGGCCATCATTAATACCAAGGTGTGTACAATTATTAAGGAAGTTGTAAATAAGAAACTGTCTCCTTGATATTGCTAAAGTGTGAGATAATGGAAGATTTCCATCTGGTTGTGTTTAGGATAGATTAGTCATTTTGACAATAATAAGTTGCAAAGACAACAAACAACACAAGAAGGCAAAAGTCAGTTTAAGAGACATTAATAGATTAAAAGAAAAACTTTGTTATAAACAGCAGAACATTAAACAGCTTTTATACACTTAAAAGTGAGATGTGTACGCACCCTTCAAGAGTTAAAAATATTTTACAGATTCATTCTCACATAAATAATTACTAGTTGTATTCAGCTTTTAATTTAGTTACTAAGCATTTAGTTGATTTTACTAACAGTTATTTAAATTAAAATGGTCAGGAAAGCTCTAAGTTTTTAACTATTTTAAGTATAAGTTGCTTTCTCTTAGTGACCCAAGAGATGATGTATGGTCAAGATTGATACTCAAACTCCTTTCCTTCCATGAATTTGGAGTATTAGAAGAAACAGTCAAACTACTGAAAAGGGCACTGTTAAGGACTTCCTTTACTCTTAAGGTGCGAGGTAGAACTCAACTGTAAATTACAAAGGAAAGAGTACAATTAATAAATTATAGGTTTTTGTGGATGTTAGTTTTATAAATATTTATATAACTGATAAGTCATCTATAATTAAAGTAACCAATTAGAAAATGTAAAGTTATAAGTTTATAATTGATATACATGCTTCATTCAAAGCCCATGCTTTCTTCAGCTCTTAAAAATTAAGGATATGTTTTAACTCCAAGGTGTGTACAATTACTAAGGAAGTTATAAATTATTAACACAAATCATAGTTTCAGTATGCATTTGTCCCCAAAATGTGAAGTCTGTAATCTAAGCATACACTAATTAATTAGGACTGTAGCTTTAGGAAATTTTTGTGAATGCGTAAGGCAAGCTCCTGGGGTCATGGATAGTAATTTTACAGACAATCATATATATAAAACAACCAAAGATATGATGACAGTATGCAAAGGTACTCAAAACATGCCTTCTGTTTTTTATGAGTATTTTTGTGAAAGACACTGGATTATAGATAGCATATTTTAATAATTTTTTTAACTTGTAGATGGAAGCTCAATGTAAGTTTCTAGGGTCACCAGTTGTTTCATTTGATACAGAGACTGATCTAGATTTACTGCATCTCAATACTTATTGGTACATTAGTTGGAAACACAAGTTGAGTTTTTCTTAGGACACTGATGAATTCCTATATGTGCTCTTTCTAATAAGGGAAAACATTAAACCTACCTGTTTTGGTTTCTTGTTTTTAATGCAAGTTGAAACTTTTGTTGAGCTTTATTATATACTGTTAGCTTCTCCACCTCCTACTGTAGCAGGTTATCTAGAGTAACAAGAAAACAAACACTAACATTGTTTAAGTAGGCTTATGAGTAAAATTAAAAGAAAAGTAAACAGATTTAAAAACAAGGTTGATTCACCCAGATTTATTGACCATCATCACTGTTGTTTTTGATAATTTCCTTACTTTGTACAATTTTTACCCCTTAGAAAATGTTTAATTTTAGATTTCTGACCATTAAAAAAAATGTAAATAGGCTTATGTTTGGATAATGTATAATTAAAAAAAATTCAAACTGCAAACCTTTTTACAATTTCTTCAAATATTCATAGTCATAGTTAATTTGGTACATTTCTGCAGATGATAATTTTTGTGATAGTACATATATTTTCATGGATATCAGTTCAACATTGAAGGAAATCTGGTAAAGGTGAACAGTTTCAAGGTTAATCAGATCATGTATCTTACTATTTTCCTTTTTATAAATTCATTTTTAAGTAAAATATTTCAGTGTAAGTACTTGTTTAAATTATCAACCTTATTTAATTTTTATGTATTTTAAAAATTTATTTTGACCCTAGGGATCCCTGTGCCTCTTGATTATGAACTGGCTTGTAAAATCATACCAAGTCTCAGAAAATGAGCTCCAAAACTTTCAGCAGTGGAAGTTTTATAAAAACAACTGTTTTTAAGTTAAGGTCCAAGAAATATCAAAAATTTTTACTCATAATATAAATAAGTAGCTTAATATATGAAATTAAAACAAATGTTTGGCTGTAGAAATTGGGTTTGTTTATTTGTCCTATTAGACATTCTGAATATTGTGAATTTCATACCTCCTAAAATCCAAAAATGTTGAAAGTATAATCTTGAATGGGAGGATTTAAGAGTTCTAGAAGCTATAGAATGGATCTTGGAAGTTTTTCATGTAATATGTCCATGTAAATCTTGTAATGACATAAAGAGTACATGCATTAATTTTGTGTCAAAATGTATTGGATATACTAATTAATTATTTGGTACACAGAGTGATTTTATTGTGCAAATCCTCAACTACTGCATCAAAATTAAGAATGTATATATAAAATAAAGATCAGACTCTTTTTAATTCAAAACAAAAGTAAGGAGAAATATAGTTACTGTATAATTATTGTTTGGTTGTCAGTGATGATGAGAAAAGTCGGAACGTTGTTTGCTCCTACACATAAAAAATTTCTGAACCCAAACCAGGCATTTTTACATACATATATTGCTTGGTTGTATTTGATTGCACATAAATTTTAATAAAAGTTTTGAATAAAGCATATTTTTGCATAACTAGGATGAGATTTCTTTTACAGCAGATGTCTCTGGTTTGTTTGCAATAAATTGACAGCTCACAGTTCACTTGTTTGAAAATAATAAATTCAAACAAGTCAGACTATATACAAAAATTCTTTACACTATCAATATCACAGTTGTATCCTAAACTAAATAATTGTCTCCTTTTTATCAAAGTTTACACCTCATGCTACATTGAATTCATCATGAGGTGTTATTGTTGAGAGGGATTTGAAGAACATTCCTGAGTCGGAGATTTTCACTGGTTTCTCCACCCATGGAGTTTCTGCAGTGAGGCGTATCTCTGCTCGCAAAGATGGAATTGCGATGCCGACCATTGTCCTCATTCTGACATTTACATCACCACATTCACCTGCCACCATCAAGGCAGGTCTTCTTAATTTCAGGGTATAGCCATACATTCCAAACCCTTTCAGATGTTTCCAGTGTCAGCAGTTCTGTCACTCAAACACACCATGTTGTGGTTCTTTGGCGTATGTTCATTATAGTGGCAAGGACCATGATGCCTGTGAGTATGAAATGGACCCTCATTGCATCAGTTGTAATGGCTCTCATCCATCCTACTTTTGTTCTTGCACTAAATGGTTGGAAGAAAAAAGAGGTGTAGTGTTTGAAAATGATTCATAACATAACTTATTCTGAGGCTTGAAAGTTGCTGTTCACCACTTTATCTTGGATGTATGCTGCTGCACAGTTCGTTGACTACAACAGTGAGAGTGCAGATGGATCTCTCTGTGCATCTGAAAGAATCATTCTCAAACCACATGAAAAGTCTTTTGACTTCCATGGTTAAAAATGTTAATGAAACAACTTCAACACCAATATCTCTCCTTTTCGTGCATTCCAGCAAATCCCAAGGTCCACCTCCTTTGGTTCCGGCTGCAGGCACTACCTCGGTCACATCTTCTTCTCCCAAGCTAAGATGCAATACGATTATTTGTTTATGTTCTCAGTCACTGGAATTCTTTTCCAACAGCAAAGACCTGCCCATTTGACCCAGGGCAGGATCCAAGGAGGTCAAAAGACCTCCCTTGAAAAAAAGACAGTAAAGAAAAAAGGCATGATCATAAAAAGAATAGGTTTACACCCAATTTGTGTACACAAATAAAAATGGCCACCTTGATACAATGGAACTGTTGAGGTTTATGTTCTAATTTGGATGACATCAAAACACTGATTGCTTTTTACCATCCTGTACATCTTTCTTAATAGAAAACATTTCTGAAACCTGCTGATACAGTCACCTTTCAGCAGTTTTCTTTGTACAGAAAAGACGGGCTGTGTGATGGACGAGTGCATGGAGGGGTTGCACTGTTGGCTGATCAGCATGTACCTACCTTGTCTTTGCCACTGGACACACCCTTGGAGGCTGTAGCCATCCATGTTTCCTTGGGTTGTACTATCACTGTTTGTTCTTTCTACCTGTTGCCTGGAGAGACCTATGATCAATCAAACCTTAATGCTCTCATTGAACAGTTGCCATCTCAATTTTTAACACTGGGGGACTTTAATGGGGATCATCCCTTCTGGAAAATACTGATATTGATAGGAGGGGTCTGTAGATCACAACCTCTCTCTTTTCAGTACTGGTTCTTATGCTTATCTTTATGCACCTAGTCAGTCCTTTACTGCTGTTGATCTCTCAATTAGTTACCCTTCGCTATTCTTCCATTTTTCTTGGAGGGTTGACAATAATCCATGAGGCAGTGATCAATTTTCTATAATTTTGAGACAGACTGGCCATGGTCAGTGCCACCCAACCCACTGCTGGCCTAACGCTGCTGTTTGAACTACCCGTTAGTCATCCTGGCAAGTTATTGTTAAAATTTTGCAACAAGTCTTTTGAAACTTTCATTACTTTACTTTTTGAAAATGGCCCATAATGTCAGATAACTTGGAACTAGGGCTGGAAAGACCAACTTCAAATTACTGTTAGTGGTTTTTGTGCTTGCCTCTTAGTCTTGGCAAGTTATGATAATTACAATTATGCTGAAGAAAGTCCTTTACAACTTATAGTTCTGTAGTTTTCTCTTACTGCTTTACACTAGATGTAAACATTGTTGTTGTTTTTTGCTATTTATGTTTTTTTTAAACTTTGTTTTATTTTTACCTTAATTTCCTTTTATGAATTTTACTGAATTTACTTTGTGCTATAAAACACAAAATCAACCAACCAACCTTTGACAAGATAAATTATTTTCTTCACCTCTACTAAACAATGAAATACACTTTGAAGTATAGTTCATTGTGGTTAGTCATTTGCACACGAGCTAACTTTATGTTTTCTTTTGCTAACTGATTTTCTGTCTGAACTGCACTTTACTTGTACTTGTCTTGCAGCCTGTATTTATACATTGATCACTGAGGCCCAAAGTTTCTGTAAAGTATCTTTAATAGTGCTGATTTAACAATGCTCAGTTAAGGTGATGAGAAAATACCGAGGATACAAGTTATGTGACATCAACAATTACAGTGAAACCTAGGCGAGACAACTATATAATTGCAATGACAATGTACAACTTGTAACTATTGATTCATCAAATAAACTATATAATAGTAGTATTCATATTGGACATTGAATATTTTGCTTATAAGTTATAACTGTATTTTAAAGTGTATGAAAATTTTGTTGCTTTAATTTTTAGTGTGGTAAGGTAATTTATGAAGAAGTTCAAAACCATGGTAGCTACATGCACAGCCTAAAGGTGGCACTGTTGTTAGGATCAAAGGAAATGCAGGATGAAGCTATTAGCTTGCTGAATACACATATCCAGGTATTGCTAAAAGGCTTATTATAACACTTGTGAGGATAAGTGTATAGTTTTAAACCTTCTTATGGCTCACTGTTATGTCTGAAAGCTTATAACACTAAAAATTATATTTTGATACTTTTGATGGGCACATTGTAGATAGCAAAATAATAAACATAGAATTACAGTTTTAAAATCATTGTCCCAAATATTCCATTAAATTTAAACACATTAAGATTTAAAGAAGGTGGTGAGCTATGTGTTGTTTATTGTAATTTGAAAACATTTTTTTCTTGGTGAATTTATATAACAGATATTATTCTCTGTTATAGATTAATGTTTATTCTTAGTAGTTAAATTAATTTGTTCAGAAAATAAGTCATTTCTCATGCTACATTATGCTGTTTCTATTGTATTGTTGGTATAAACATGTGAAATGTAGCAATTTTAGATTTATGTGAATGTCATAGGTTTAATGGATTAAGGAAAGTACATTTTTGGTGAATGAATTTTTGCTACTTAATTTTGTTTTTCCTCCAGATGTCAGAAAATGATTATGATGAAGAACTGTTATCACTTCTTCTCCACCAGCACCTAGTACCTCACACCCTAGCCACCAACTTGTATGGTCCCATCATTAAACACTTGCTTAACACTGGGAATGAAGAACGTTGGTCCAACGTTGAATGCATAGTTAGAGAGCTTTATGACACTGGTCACAGAGCTGAAGCTGGCTCACTGCTACTATTATCTAACAACTTTCATCATGCTCTTTCAACATTTGGTACTGCCTTAGGTGTTCTTCAAAGATTCAACCACAGAATTTGATGATTGTAAAAATACACCCTATGCGTTCTACTAATGAGAATAAGCATATTTACACAACCTTATTTCTCTGTCAAAAGGAGTGAAAAACAGAAGGCACAGATCAGAATTATTTTGTTTTTGAGTACATATTGCTTTTGCAGTTAAATGTAAGTAGTTTTTTCTTCTTATAATCTCCAAATATAAAGAAAGAACATGGACAGTTTCTAGTAAAATAATTAATTTTTAAGCTATTCTTGCACTAGTATTTGTTTTACACTCCAAATCTCGGGAAGTTTAAACACTAAGTAAATAACCTTTCTGCTTTGTACAAAGGGAGCTACAAAAAATAAATGATAATGAAATAGAAGTGTTTAATAATGTTTCCAAATCTGTTTTCTTACTGACTGAAGTAATTATTGATTTTTCTATTAATGATAAATATATATGCAGTTTTGACATAGAAAACTGTAAAGCAGCCTACAGGCTGAAATATTTATACTGAAAGTAAACGTTTATGATGATTGACAACAATAAATGTACAATTTTATATTATTCATTCAAAAATTCATTCCATATTAAAGTAAGATTGAACAATTAATTTGATTGTCTATAATTGTACGGATATTAGAAAGTTTTGAGAAAATAATACACATCATCAGAAGTACTAAATAGCAAATAAAGTCACTTTAGAAAAGAATGAAATATTATTCTGCCTGTGTTTTTTATATATCCTTTCATACACAGAAACAAAAAAAGTAAAGTATTCTTTATCTGTGTCAACAAAAATCATTTAGTTGGTCAAAGTATCTTGTTCTGACTCATAAGGTTTTGATTCTGGTTTTAAAAAAAAAATACTTTTTTTTTCAATAAATTTATTGTATTATAAATCTGATAATGAATGTAGGAAAGCAGTAGTCCCACCAAAACGTCATTGTGTATTACCAAATAAAGTAAAGCTAATATAATACTTTTGTATCACGTTAACTCTGTACACAAATGTATTTTGATGAGGAAGAGGTTAGTAACAATAAAATAAATCATTGCTTTAGCAAATAACTCAATGAAGTTTTTGTGACATTATATATAAACTGCAAAAATGTGAAACAAGTTTCCTAAAATGTTTCTTTATAAAGTTGTGAGCAGACTTGCACTAAATGAGAGCTAGTATATTGATAGAGAATAAAACACAACAGTGAAAGTAATATCAGCACCATTTGTGTTAAAATAAATAATTACAACAGTAAGAAGTAGCACTGAACTGTACAAAATAGTATGAGATCTGATAGAAAGAATTTGTGTGATTACCAATAGTGAAGCAAGAAACATATTCCAAGAATTCCAGCATATGAAAGAAATGTAGCAATGTTTTTGACCATAAGTTCACTAGTTTTATGATTTGCTGAAGAGTCCACAGAAATACAAATACCTTTGATAAATTAACAAAAGCAATTAAACCACATTCTAAATGCTGAAATTAACAGCTGCTAAAAAACTTGGATGCTGTAGTTGTGTTCGAAAGAAATTTAAGAGTTAAAATGACATTCATTACAATCTTAGATCAGCTAGTTTTGTCATGTGATGTAGGCCCTTTAGTATTAAGATTTATGTGGTATGAGAAGCAACTCTACATAAAAAAGCTATTATGGAAGGCAATTAATTGTATCTTCAATATCTACACACCGAGATTAGAAGTAAATCAATAAAAAGGAAAACAGTGAAAATGTCAAGTGGCAGTTCTGACTTATTTAGGCAGTTTGGTGAATTGAGAAGTCATTGATAACTGTAGTGAAAACTATATGCATGTTTATTTTGTTCAGTACAATTGTCCAAATATGATTTACACATAACACTGATCTGTCCATTCTTTGTCTGATAACAGTTAATACAATGAAACATTCAAGGTCTGTTTAAAAAATACACGGACTGTTTGAATTGTGCAACTCCAGTTGGTTCCAGAGGAATCTGCTTGATGTTGCTAAGTTTGCACAAATCAGCTGATTACGACGCCATTTCCCGATTGCCGATATCTTCATTTGTGTATTAGCTATGCGGTTTTAAGTGAAGTGCGATTTTTTTCGTTTGGCAGATTTCAGAATGAATGACCTGAAGGAGCAATGACTTGTTGTGAAATTTTGTGTTTAACTTGGAAAATCTGTAACTGAAGCTTTTACTATGCTTAACATGGCTTACGGTGATGTTGCTATGAAGCATATGGCATGTTTCAAGTGGCATGAATGTCTTAAGGATGGTCAACAGTCCATTGAAGATAATGAGCTTCCTGGACATCCTTCAACGTGAACTGACGACCCACATGTCAACAAAATCAGCACCCTGGTGCGGGCAAATCGATGTCTGACTGTCAGGGAGCTTGCTGATAGTAAGAGATATCAGTTGGATCTTGTTACGAGATTTTGACCAAAAAATTGAAGATGCACTGCATTGCTGCAAAATTCGTGCCATGCCTGATGATGGACGAACAAAAAGCCCATTGCGTCCAGGTTTGTCAGGAACTGCTTGATCGTTTAGAAGAAAATGAAAACTTCTTGTCAAGGATCATAACAGGTGAAGAATCATGGGTTTATGGTTATGACATTGAAACAAAGGTCCAATCGTCCCAGTGGATGGGTGAAACATCCCCCAGACCCAAAAAATCTTGCGAAGTTCGATCCAAGGTCAAGGTGATGCTGACAGTTTTCTTCAATGCTAAGGGTGTTGTTCACCACAAGTACCTCCCAAAAGGCTCCACAGTGAACCAGACTTACTACATTGAAGTTCTATAACGTTTGAGAGATGCCATCCGTCGCAAAAGACCAGAAATGTGGAGGAGTGGCGACTGGTTTTTCCATCACGACAACACTTCAGCCCTCAGAACTCGTGAGTTTTTGGCCAAACACTCGATCACTGTTTTTCCCCACCCCCCTATTCACCTGACCTCGCTCCTTGCAATTTTTTCTTGTTCCTCAAACTCAAAAGACCCTTGAAAGGAAGAAGATTTGAGATGATTCCTGAGATTAAGGCAAATGTGACGAAGGAGCTGGAGGACATTACAAAAGAAGGGTACCAGGATTGTTTAACAAGTGGAAACACCATTAGGATAAGTGTGTGCATTGGGAAGGAGAGTACTTTGAAGGGGTCCCAGACCTGTAACTTCTAAATAAAGTACATTTTGTTTTATGACGTCAATCTGCGTATTTTTTTAACAGACCTTGTACAATATGCCTACTAATGGTCTATTTTGCTACAGTGACAGTATGTCTTCATATGTTTGCATCTTATCAATATGGGTGCATTGCATATATTTATCAGTTAGATAACTTTATCACTCTTATTTGTCACAATCCCATTGACATTCACAGCTGCTAAAATTCCTAATTCTCACAGTTCACGCATAAAGAATTAACCATGGCAAGTGTAAAAATGTGTCAGAAACCTGCACTACTGAAACTGAACACAAGGAATTCTGTCAGTTATAAAGGTACATCCAACTACTGGAAAAGAACAAAAATCGGAAATTCTAAAATGATGACATCTACCTATGTACAAAAGTTAGTTTAACTTATAGTTTAGTGGTGTAAGTTTTACTACAACATTTAAATAGGCTTAATATGTGTAATAATACTTTTGGCCTAGATTTATTTCAGCTTACTGATAAATTGTAAAACAGGATGAATACAATCTTAAAAACTGGTTTATTGTATCTTGGTATTTCAGAAATTAACTTATTTACATGAACCTACAACTAACAATATATGTAACATAAATACAATTTATTATTAATATTGTGGGTATTATTATAGATTAACTTCATTACTTCATTGTGAAGACTAAGTAATGATAAACAGTATGATTTGTTTTTAAATATTACACTTAATAGTAACAGAAGGCTAGTGGTATTTGATATTGAGTTGTTTTTGATTTTTTTTACAGGCTATAAGTATAAACACAATGGTTAAGACCAGTTTGTTAGGTGCAATGTGTTCAAAAAATTGAGTTTTATTTGGGAACTCAGGACTGGCATGTATTTTTAAGAAAGGTAGTAATGAAGATGTGCAAATGTTTATGTAGAGTTTGTTGGTTGGAGAAAAGAATCAGATTATGTTACCCAGGGGCATAAGTGACAGATATAAATGACAGAGCTGGAGATAAAATAGAGGAGGTTAGCAGAAATTTAGTTTTTATGGTGCACGTAAGGCTTAAAGATGTAGGGTAAGGTAGGTCAGAGGAGCTAATTACAAGAGAAAATGAATACAAAGGGTTGGTAAAGGCATTTAAAGAAAAAGACCATAATTTAAGTTTGTCAGAGATACTGCCCAGTATTAACTGTGGGGTTGAAGTTATAAGTAGGCTAAATGCTTGGCTTAGGTCAGTATGTAAAGATGAGCAGACAGGCTGGTTGTACTTGTGGGATCAGTTCATGAAATGAAAGAAACTTGTTGGAATGGATGGTTTAAACTTAAATTGGGTAATGGCTAAATTGTTTGCTAAGGTTATTAACTCATCTCTTAGGAAAGTTTTAAAATTAGGACCAGCCAGTGGTGAGAGCCAAGAAAAACTAAATTTAAAAAGAATAAGAGGTAAAATAAAAAAAAAAAAGTTTAGCATTGGAAGTTTATATTGTAGTAATAAGAATAGGCATAATTGTTATGTTATTCTTATGCTAAAAGTATAAGAAGTAATTTAATTTAGAGCACTGGTAGGAATGAAAGATTTTGAGATAATGAGAACAAAGAAAACATGGTTAATGTAGATGATATTGAAGGCAGAAGTTTCTTTGAAATGTATGGTTATAGGTTATTTAATAGAGATAGAGTATTAAAATTGAGGGAGGGGGAAGGAGTGGCTTTATATTTAAAATGTGAGTTACATTCTGCTGAAACTGAGGATATCAAAGAGATTGAATCCATTTTAGTTCCTGTTAGTGGATATACAGGGAAAATACTTTTATAGTGAGAATGTTACAGACCACCAAATAATATTGATGAAATTAGTGAAAACTATGATAAAATTAAGATTTCAGGTCTTAATGAAGTCACAATTTTGGGTAATTTTAATTTCAAGCATATAGATTAAGAAATGCTAAAGTTGGGCCATGAGGGAGAAAGGTTTTTGGAAACATTTTCAGAATAGCTTCCTTCACCAATTAGCCAAGGAACCTGATAAAAATAATGCTATTTTAGATTTATTGTTTACTTTATACATAGAAATGATGAATATCTATATGCATGTGATTATTTTCCTATTAGTTTCATTGTTTTGCTGTATATGATGGTAGGAATAATTATATTTTGGTTACAAATTTCAAAAACAAATTTTGAAGGGATACAACAAGAATTATCTGTTGTGGATTGGACAGATGAGTTATTTTTAAACACTGGTCAGTTGCGTAAAGTTTATAAAGATAAATTTTTAATCATATAAGGTAAGCATATTTCTTATCATAAAAAAAAATTGTAGCTGCAAGTAAAAAAACCAGGTTGACTCGCAAAGAGTTTACACAAAGGGTTGACTAAAAATGTTAAAATTAACAGTTTGAATTTCTTTAAATACATTAAAGGTAAACAAAATATCAGAATGGGACCTTGAGGAACAATAAAGTAAGGCTGGTATCTGATGTTCATGAGATGACTGCGTTATTAAATTTAGCTTTCTCTTAGGTTTTTACCAACAAAGATTTAAGCAGTATTTCACATCCTCAACAATCGATAAATGGCAATGAGATCAAACAAGATGAGTGGATTAATTCTGAGCTGGTTAAGAAGAAATTTGATAAGTCTCTTGAGCCAGATATATATTTCTACAAGAGTTTAAAGGAGGGTAAAGATTGGATATGTGAGCCACTAGTTACTACTTTTTGTCAGTATGTCAGCATTTAAAGATTGGGAAAGAACAACAGGATTAGAAATTAGCTAATGTAGCTTGTTTTTTCAAGGGAGATGATAAAAATTGTCCAAGTAATTATTTACCTATTAGTCTTACATCAGTTGTGGGAAAATTTTGCAAAGTCTGTTAAAAGATGCTGCACAAAGTTGTTTAACAGTTAAGAATTTTTTTGAATAATCAGTATGATTTCACTGATCTTGCCTTTCAAATCTTATGACATTCTTTGTAAAGATTACTGCTCATGGGTAATGACGTAGATTTGGTTTACCTTGATTTTCAGAAAGCATTTAATAAGATGCCACACAAAATGCATGTAAAACAAAAATATGTAAATGTGGAGGGGTAAGTTAGCAAACTGGATAGAAGAGTGGCTGGATGGAAGTAAGCAGAGAGTTTTCATAAAAGGAGTTCAGTCAAACTGAATTAATGTCATGAGTGGTGCACTTTAGGGCTCAGTCTTTGGACCTTTTATCATTTTAATTTACATCAGTGATGGTATTATAGTATTGGGTCTTGGATGTTGCTGGCTCTGCTACTTTACAAAAGGATTTAGATCATTTAGTGAGTTGAACAAATAAATAGTAGATGGGTTTAATTTATAATACGTGCAAGAAAATGCATGGTGGTTGTCATAATTTGAATTATAAGAATAATTTGGTTGAAAATAACTTTAACACAGTTATGAAGGAAAATGATATTGATGCAGTAGTTGGTTAGCATCTAAAGTCATCCAAGCAGTGTGCTGTTGCTAGTAGTAGAGCAAAGAGGAATTTAGGTAAAAGTTTTATTGTGCTGGTCAGGCCACATTTGGAATAGTGTTTGGTCTTTGGCTCCTTTAGGAACGACATTTAATTGTTGGAAAGTGTTACTAACGAATAGGGGGATTGACCATAACATTGTAAAGTCCCATGTTTGGTGCGATGGGAATTTGAACCTGCGACCCTGAAATTATAAGTTGCGTGCCTTAACCAACTGCCTTTACTCAATCTGATAAAGGTAGTAATAATATATTTGTTCATGAATGTTGTAAAATGTTTTTATGTAAACACATTCTTAATGGATGTGCCCTTTTATGTAGATCAGACTGTAAAATTTTTGTGAGAAAATAAAATGTTAAAAATAATTACTTTCTGCATATTTTTATTATTATAATATTAATAATTTTTAAGATATGTTCTGAACTTCTTGTAGTTGCGTAATCATTAAATATGGTGACAAATTTGATATTATGATTTCATATTGAGACAGGTTATTTACTCTGTGACGTAATCCTTCATCATGGCCGCCTGTCAGTGCAACGCATCTCTCACGATTTGTGACAACTTTTAGAATTGTGGTTTCGTCATATTTGATAACGTCATCCTCTTCCCTCTCCACTGAGATAGCCAACCGGTATCCTTTGAGCAGTAAGGAGCTTGCGAATGATAATTAACCATCCTTAATGACGAGAAATCCACATGAAATAAAAACGTATTTCAGAACGCCTGATATGGGTATTAACACTTTTATTGGTAAGGAGAGAACAACGTTTCGCCTTACTAGGTCATCTTCAGATTAAGAAAGAATTTGAATGTGACCCTTAAGTGGGGAAACAAATATAAATAAACGCAAATTCAAAGAAGCCCTACTTATACAGTAACTAAAATCAATATATAGGGACACCTTTATACGTATACCAGTTAATAATCCAACATCCACCTACAATCCTGTACCCGTTTATACTCCCGTCCCTGAGACATGTCTGTCAATGGTCACATTCAAACGCTAATACCCATAACAGCCGTTCTGAGATACAATAATTAACTACATTTTCCTCAGCTTTTTGTCTTATTGCTTGTTAATTATACTGCAAAGCTGTAAATTCGTCGAATGATTGGTTGAGTATTTATTTAAAATGCATTACTTCACTTACAAATATATATGTTATCTACGTTTTAAATAAATGCTACAAATGTTCACTGACGTTAAAGTTACAAATTTAAAGAATAAGTTAAAAATATAATTTGCATTCCTACAGATAAATACACCACCTATAAAATTTAACTTATTTAGTTTTAAGAAATCACACTTCCAAGATTACTATATAAAAAAGAAAAATGCTTCTGAAGAAAATATTCGTTAAGGATCTGGTAATAAATATCAAAATACATCACGCGTGTTCAGCGATAAGCTTATAATGCTATATAGCACATCGGCAGTGTTACCAATATTCCTATATGTTAAGAACTACGTTTATCCTTCAACCAAGAGTTTTATTAACTTTTTTCAACGTTCCTCTTACAAAAGAAGATTTATTAATGACTAAAAAGGGCAAGAAACTTTATTTCAAAGGTTAGATTGTGTCAGTTGTTTTAGCTTTTGGACATAAACCGAAATCTTAATTGCTCTTTTTTTATCATTTCAATAACGTTAAAAATATTGTAGTTGAGATAACACTGCTTTACACACAGAGAAACGTATCTTTTTAATGTTATAATTTCGGAAACTTACTGCCGAACCACTAAGGGAACTTTAAAAGATCTAGTGATGTAAAATATAAATTTTCGCTGGAACTTTCCAGTCCGACGCTATAGGAACAAATGGAAAAGCAACCAAGTTGAAAAACTCCTAGGTGAATTGATATTATTGTAGTTAGTGACATTGGAATCTCTTTTATTTACTGAAGTTGTTTGCTTATTAATTCCGAAGAAGCTAGAAGTATACATTTCAAAACATTCCTTCAATCAGAAAATACGATGTTTATAGTTTATCATTTTATTCACAAAGTAGCTTGAAACTTTTGCCGTACATACAAATATTTTCTAGTTTTAATATTATTAAAATATTTCTCAAAAATAAATATTACAATGCACTATTACTAATTTTTTAGATATCCCACAGTACAAAATCATTAAATGAAAATAGTATATACGCTCACCATAAATAATACTCTTAATAAGAAAAAAGAGCAACAGCCATGTATATTTTGGTATATGATTCAACAAATGCATCCCAGGAAGATGTTCTTGGTGCTATGGCAACAAAGGCAGGGATGTATTTTGTGTTAAATCCTATTCCAGCTCCCATGAATGAACCAATTTTCAAAGAAATCTCTAGGCAGCGTGTTAAATAAATGTTAGGATTGACAAGCATTGTTTCAAAATTATAAAATGTAGGTAAGTATGAAGTTTAGCCTCCAAACAAACAAAACCATCAACTCTGTACTTTAAGTTAACTTCCTGTAGACGTTCCATAAACCATTTGGCTGATCTCTCACTTGTTACATCAATAACAGCACAAACTGAATCTTGCCATCGAATTAGTTCACGCTTTGCAAAACACCTAAGATGAACTAAGAATTTCAAAATTAATTATCTCACTTTGCATTTGCCAAAACAGTTTTGAGTACTGAGGCTTTTTTCAAAATAAAAATCACAGAATTGTTAAAGCCGCGAATTCCCTTAAAAACTAACTTTAAACAACGTTATGCTTATTCTAAACACCTCAATGTAATAGTATATGGGACATTATGTTAGCTCAGCTTCTCAGTTCGAGAGAAGTAGGCTATTTTGTCTATTGGTACAGAATAATTGTGTAGCCATTTGCCTCCACGATGGATATAACCCAATAACTCATCTCGCCACCATCCTTTAGGTAAATAAATATCTCTGTTACGCTTTCCCTCTTCCAAAACTGGGGCAACAAGTATCTCTTCACCAATAGAAAACTGCGTATCAGAAATTTGAGCATCATATTCTTTCGGCTCAAGCCACCAAAGTGGTCTAAGAATTGGATTACCAGTTTGGAGATACTCTTGAACACCACGCTGCATGACTGGTAAAACACGTTCTTCTCTGACTTTAAATAACACCTTGGCAGCCTTAATAACATCAAGATCATAATCCCCTGGTGGCACAGAAAACTGAACAACAGGCATGAATGCAGCAAGCTGTAACCATCGAACATACAGTTCTTTATCAGGTAAAGTAGCATTTTCTACAATTAAGACGTCTCCTCCAACTGAACCTGGATTAATAATTGGATAGCCAAGCAATCCAAGTGTAAGAACTGTTGGCAAAATAGATCGCAAACCACTAATTGCATCCCAGGTAGATGTTCTTGATGCCATGGCAACAAAGGCAGGGATGTTTTGAGTGTTAAATCCTATTCCTGCTCCCATAAATGAACCAACTTTAGAAGAAATCTCCAGGTAGCGTGTTAAATAAATGTCAGGATTGACAAGCATTGTTTCAAAATTATAAAATGTTGGTAAGTATGAAGTTTGGCCTCCCAGAAAAACAAAACCATCAACTCTGTACTTTAATTTCACTTCCTGTAGACGTTCCATGAACCATTTGGCTGATCTCTCACTTGTTACATCAATAACAGCACAAACTGAATTTTGCCACCGAATTAGTTGTGGAACATGCCATCTGTCATCAGAAATAAAGTATGTTTCATCTGTACCAGGCTTAAAGGCTACAGAATCCAAACAGACATAGGGATGAACTGCTAGCAACACCTTAAATCCCTTATGGTGAAGAATGTTAAGTATTTCTTCGGGATTTGTAAAATTGTCTGATTGAAATTGGAGATCTCCTTCTTGTGTCTGCCATCTGGTATCTATTAAAATATTTCCAGCCTCAAACCCGTGCTCCATAATGTGGTTGGCATACACTTGCAGTGATTCTTGACTCAATGAAGTACCCAATTTCGGTCCTGTAGCCCATACTGGACCTTCCAAAAACTTTGAACTGGAAATATTGGGTGGAAAATTGTAAAACTTATGCATAGTGTCAACGTGAACAGACTTCATATCTGGACCAATACATAAAGTATAATTTAAGGCACCCAAAACATCATCAAAAACATGGTAAGGAAATATTTGGTGTTTTGTTTCAAAGCATAGTTGTTCATTGCCACTTTCATTCAGACTAACATACAGGGGAATTTCAGGATTTACATGAATAGCAATTCCTTCTGATGACAACCAATAGCGGTCCAAAACAGAACCTAAGTCATCACGTGAGACGTCTCCTGTCACATAGGGCTGCATATTTAAAGAAAAGCTAGATAACGGCCACGATATATTCTGTACCTCGCCCATTCCATACCATAAAGCTCCTTGAAGGTTGAAACAGTCTCGTAAATCAGTGTTGTGAGAGAGGGGTTTCCAGTGAACATTGTAACAACTCAAATTTCTTTCATGCCAGTACTCGATTTGTAGTCGAGCTCTGTATTTCCATTCCATACAGATGTTGGGTTCTGGAACATGATTAACATTTTGGCAGTTGTAAGGCCCAAGCTTAGAAGGAATGTTTAAGCCTAAATATCCAGTAAGACGTACTTTGCCTTTGTCTTGTAGATTAAGCCGTCTCTGAGCCTCGTGAAACCAAATCTTGTCGTCAAATGCGATCTCCACCAATTTCTGCTTATATAAAAACCACGTAAATGTTACCAAACCTACAATACTACAAAACAACAGCACTAAAAAGAATCTGAATTTAAAGTCTGATATTTTGCTTCGACGAACCACAGCAAAAAATTGTGCTACCTGTAAATATAAAAGAAAGTACAAAATAACTAGGACAATAACAAGGAAAAAACATACTGGTAACGTATACTATCAACAGAACGATTCTTATCTTTAAAACTAAATAAAGTTTAAATACAGTTGCACTAAGTTTTGTCAAGTTTTCTATGACGATACTTGACGCCAAAGAAAAGAAAAATATATTAAATACGCATAATGCTACTTTCCAGAATACTTTTGCATAGCAACTAATTTGGTGTAATCAACAATAACACTTTGATATTAGCGTAAAGCACATTCTAATGAACAAAGAACACTTTATTATTAGGTTGTCCAGAAAAAAATGTCGTTTTTGAACTGCGAAGTTTGAAAAAGTATAAACTAGTGTTGTAAAACATGTTTTAATCAAAGTAAGCACATTTTGCTTCAATACACTTTTGCCAACATGTAATGATGATGTTTATGCCCCTGCCATAGAAATCAGAGTTTCTATGGTCAATGAACTCCCTCAAAGCTTCTTCTACAGCTACCTGGTTTTGAAAGCGTTTATTGTTCAAAACGTTATCAAAGTGTTTGAAAATTTGAAAATCTTTAGGAGAAAGGTCTGGGGAATAAGGTGTACGAGGCAGAACCTCGATTCCAAGTTCGTTTAATTTTTGGACTGTTTATCTTGACAGGTCTCATAATGCCGATTTTATTGACCTTCAGTCAGTTCATGCAGAACCCACTTATCCAACTTTTCGTCTTTCTAATCGTACTCAGGTGGTTGGCAAGGCTTGATTTGCTTGTGCCTGACTTTTCTACAAGCTCACGTACTGTAGTGCGAGGGTCTGTTTCAACTGCTTCCCTTAACGTATTTCCAACTAAAAATGGCTTCCTTCCACGACCTTCGTGATCTTCAAAACTTTCATATTCATGTTGAAATCTGTACGTTCAGTAGCAGATTCATGGATGAACACCTAATTGATGTTCCATGTAGTTTCGGTAGCTTTTCGTCCAAGTTTGAAGTCGTAAAGGAAAATGAGACAAAAGCCCTTCTTGTCCATGCTGTTTGGGGGCTGCAAAATTTACTCTGAGTAGAGTTGAAACAACAGACAATTAAGACACCTTGTAAGCGACAAACGTTGAATTAAACCAACCAAACAAAGATAAGTTACTCAACATTCGGATTCTAGATGTTATCGTGTGAATTCCGACATTTATTTCCGGACAACCTAATCTTTTTTTTGGCCCCTAGTGGCACAGTGGTATTTTTGCGGACGTACACAGGTGTAGCTTTATGCTTAATACCAAATAATAATAACAATTTATGTTCTTTAAAAATTGTACAACACTTAACACACTTTCTAGTGTATTCTTATATGAAAGCTTGGCGTTTTACAACGCTAAAAATCGGGTTTCGATACCCGCGGTGGGCAGAACACAGATAGCCCACTGAGCATCTTTGTGCTTAATTCAAAAACAACAACAACAAAGCAACAGGCTCACAAGTTGGGTTCATGCTTCTACAATGTCACAAAATACTGCCCACATTTCAACTTGTGAGTGCACCATAAGAATAACAGTTAATCCTTGACCGTCTTTCTTTCCTTCAGTAGTTTGAAATTAGGGAATGCAAAAACAATCCTAATAGCTTTGTCACCAATATAAATGAAAAACAACGCTCCTCGCCAGTTCACAGTATGAAAATAATCAACATGATTTTCATTTTCGTAAAGCTTTCCCTAGTTTGATTTAATTACTTTCATTAATAATCTTTTCTGTTTGAGAATATACCTTATAAAAATGTTAAAAACATTTGTAACCTTCGAAAGGTATAAAAAACATTTAAGATTTTAGTTGTTCATTTCTAATCAAGCACAAAGCTACATAATCAATTATCTGTGCTTGGGTTTCAATATAAAAAGTAACTTTGTGTGTTAAATTATTCTGTTGCATTTAGATATTTAAATAATCATCGTTTTCAGTATGAATGGACAGTATAAAGACATAGAAATGGTTTAACAATAATTTTACATAGAAAATGTTTGGGAATGTGAAAGTATGATTTAAATGCAGGAAGAAAACTAACCAATATGTTAAATAGAAACTTTTCGGCAGTATGTTGAATGTGTTAGTAACGTTATCCTCCCAGAGAAACGTGTGATGTGTAATATAAATTAAAACTATGAACATAAGATGAAATCTATAGGCATTCCTATAGAAACGTAGAAGCATTATCTGCGTTTGTAAAACATACACAATACCCACAGCAATATGGTAATATAATTCACTCAAACAAACATTACCTTTGGCAACACAATTGTTGAATATAAAAGACTTCTGTAGTGTAGGCGTAAATATTTTATTTATTTTATGTCTTAATATCTAACAACTGTTTTGTTTTCATGACAGCTATATGGACGATCGAATGTTTTAAAACTCTCAGTTGTGACAAAGGCTTGTTGCGTAATTCTGCACGAGTTGTATATTGTGTTTGTGATTACTTTGTTGTCTAGGTTTTACTAACATTGTTGACGTCACATTATTCGAATCTTTAGAATTTTTACCGTTACCTTAACGGAGTTTTGTTGAATCATCCCGCGCGTAGTTTGGAGAAAATACAAGGACATAAATATATGCGACCAAGTGTGTGCATATCAAGTACAGAGCAGTCAGAAAATAGTTAGCCAAAGAAAACATGAAGTTATTTGGCATGCAAGTGATCAATCATAAAGGGCGATATTTTAAAGTGTTCTGAAATAATTGAACCCGTCTGTACAAACACTGAAGAAAAGGAGATAATTATTTGCAGTTCAGAATACAACTAGTAAAACGTGGGGTATATGAACTATTCGCTCATAATGTTGTCATAAAAGAGAGAAAAATAGTTCGTCTTATGAACTGGTTCTAAGGTAATTGGATCAGTCTTAAGGGAATTTTTTAGAGTTCGAGATGCAACAGTGATAACTACAGTGTAACAAATGAACATTACTTGTTTTAATATATTATTTGAAAACAAGTGGATTGTGTGCTGTCTGATAGTTGTTCAAAGTTATCACCAGCTAGTCACAGACACCAACTGTAGATGTATCCTCAATCTACCTAGAGAAACACAGTCAACCTTTGTAAAACGTATTTAATATTTTATTTCTAAAGAGAAACTGTAAAAATAATATTGATTTTAAGACTCAGATTAGTACCATAAAGTTAATTTCAATAGATCTATTTCCATTCTCGTCATACCAACACGCCTCTGTGGTTTTAGAAACATGTTCTCTATTATGTAACACTGGAATGCGCTCTCTGACAAAAAATAAGGCCCGGCATGGCCAGGTGGTTAAGGAACTCGACTCGTAACCTGAAGGTCGCGAGTTCGAATCTCCGTTGTTCCAAACATGTACACCCTTTCAGCCGTAGGAGCGTTATAATGTAATGGTCAATTGCACTCTTCTGTGGTAAAAGTGTAGTCCAAGAGTTGGCGGAGGGTGGTGATGACTAGTTGCCTTCACTCTAGTCTTATACTACTAAAGTAGGAACGGCTAGTGAAGATAGCTCTCGTGTAGCTTTGCGCGAAATTCAAAAACAAACAAACAAACTGATAAAAAGCAACTTCTTCCAAAAAAAGGAAAGCCAGCAAATAAACCAAACAATTACTGCCTGATCAGCTTAACTAGTTGCACAGGAAAAGTTTAGAATAATTAGCAATAGACTATCAAATTACTTAGAAATTTTGTCAAAAGTACCACAAATCCAAAACGGATTCAGAAAATTTAGACAGACAACAAACCAACTGGTAAAGATTAACCGAAACAATTACAGATTACAAAACCTTCACTGAACAGAGATCCAACGTTTTTCAATCCTGCAGGAGGTCGACCAGGGTTAGTCACTGAGCAAGTCAGACGTGCGAATATCTCTGCCAACAAGAAAGAAACGTTCATCCTCTCCAGTCAGGCCGTTAGTGCCGCCAGTAATCGTCGACGGCCTACCGCCGAACCTCACGTCGTACCAAGACGCCACATTGACCGCCCGAGCCAAGCCTGGGACAAGCATCGAACCGTCCAGGACCCGTATTTTACGCCGGGGCGGAATCCTCATCCAACCAGCCACTAATGCAGACCAAATTTATCTGTGCCAACCATGGAACACTGAATTTAAAGTAAGTTGTTCCCCCACTAAAAGTCCAGTCAATCTTTATTCTGTATTCCTCAGGGGCGTCGACCCATCAATTCAACCAGAATAAATTAGACGAACCATAGAACCCCAAATACAAGCCAAGGTATATGCAGTTCATCGAATTTTTTCTAAGAACACGTACTTCATGAAGATAGTGACAACGTCGAAGTACAGTGCTGACTGTATTTTACGCGATGGCTGTTATTATCATATATTTCATTTTAGAGCCAAACACCCACATCGACGACCACTCAATAACGGTTCAAACAGAGCACTCAGATATCGCAAACAATCAACGGAAACCTTTCAACATGAAACTACCAAAATACCGCCGAGTCCAGAAATAATTAGAAGAAACAGGAAGACAGATTCAGACAACTCTATCCAGATGACGACAACTCCCACTGTTAACAACACGCCAAGTTCCAGTAGTTCAAGAAAGAAAAAGGACAGTTCATACCAGACTTCAATCCCAGTTCCACAGAATTCAACAACCAGCCAGACTCAAACCATTACCAAGATGTCCATTGACGCGACAGTACAAACTGAAAAACAAACTACCTCAACGCAGAAAACTCAAAAAACGAGAAGAAACAAAGCATCACAGACCAGCGAAGAACAACTCACCGAAAAACAGTCAGTAGTTCCACCATCGAGACTACGTTTTTCAGTCGCACCAATGGGTTTCAAGCGTGTAAACAAGTTCAAGACGAAGTTACCACCTGATCTACAAGACTGCAGCTAACAGTTTCCTCGTATACCACCGACATAGTTCATCAATTTCTTTTTTTTTTCTTTCTCTCTCTCTCTTTCTTTCTTTCTCTTCCCACCTACTTCCGGGCACGGTCTGGGAAGATTATTCGGCCCCCAGGCCGTGAAAGTGAGTTTTCCCGGGGTACTCCCGTTTCCCCCTCAGCAAAATCTCTGGCATCGGACCTGTAGGTTCCAGCCTCATTCCGAAAAGGGCCGTTTACCCAGTCACAGGGCATCAAATCAATTCGCCAGCTGCCAGTGTACTCCGTCCTCGAGCCAAGATCTGGCTTACTTCACTTTCGCTGCTCTCATCCAGTCTCCCGTCCTTCCTCTCACTCACAAATATCCCACTCCATTTTTGAAATATTAAAAATA
The DNA here is from genome assembly GCA_011833715.1 of Carcinoscorpius rotundicauda. NCBI lineage: Eukaryota > Metazoa > Arthropoda > Merostomata > Xiphosura > Limulidae > Carcinoscorpius > Carcinoscorpius rotundicauda. The sequence continues at coordinate 125,846,374 of CM022392.1, forward strand.
AAGTAAAAATTCCACGGATATTTCAAAAAACTTTCTCATGTAAGGGGACGAAGAGGAACTACAAAGTTCCTAACACCCCAGTTGGAGAGAGAATTCTTCTGATTTCCCTCTCTCTAAACTAAACCCCTGCCACATTAGTTTGCGTTTTACTCATCCAACCACGCCAGTAAATTATATACATCAAATCAGCAACTTACCAACACTAAGAAATAGACTAACGGAAATATCACACAAATATTATCTAAAAGCAGAAAACAGAAACAAACTAACGGCATCACTATACTAATGATGCAATTAACAAGTGCACCAACAAAATACATTTCACCTTACAACACATTTCGAGAAACACAAAGTACACAACAAAGTATCTGAAGAACTAAACTCATGTTAATAATGTGTATTCTCTTTTTCAGATATCGCGCACAGGACAGGCAAAACTTTCGGCGCCTGTCCTGTAAAAGTGGGTTTTCTCGGGGCACTCCCGTCCCCCCCCCACAGCAAAAACTTAGGCATTGGATTTTTAGATCCCAGCCCAGACAACTTTATTGCCAGACCCTGACTCGGGTCGTTTGAATTCATCTTCATATTTACTTTGACTTCTGCCTTTCGAGACGAAACCTGGCCGTTCTCTCCGGTGCTGCCTTTGCCTCAGTCTAGGATAACATTTAGAGTGACCTCCTTCACCCAAAAAAAAAGAGTTTAAAATTATTTAATAAATAAATAAATAAAACTAAACCTAATAACCTTTCACGAAAGGGGACGAAGAGGAACCACAACGTTCCTAAACACCCCAGTTAAAGAGAGAATTCTTACAATTTCTCTCTCTCTCTCTAAACTAAACCCCTGCCATTGCGTTTTTACTCATCCAACAGAGGTCCGTCGAGTCATGAAACCAGAGCTCGTCACTGAGCAAGTCAGACGTGCCAGTATCTCTGCCAACATGCTATTTAGAACAAAACGTTCATCCTCGCCAGTCAGGCCGTTAGTACCTCCGATAATCATCGACGGCCTACCGTCGAACCTCACGCCATTTCAAGTCGCCACGTTGATCTCCCGAGCCAAGCCAGGGGCAACCACTGAACCGTCCAGGACCCGTATTTTACGCCGGGACGGAATCCTTATCCAACCAGCCACTACTGCAGACCAAATTTACCTTTGCCAACTATGGAACACCGAATTTAACGTAAGGTGTTCCTCTACTAAAAGTCCAGTCAGTCTCTACTAAATATTCCTCACGGGCGTTGACCCATCAATAGAGCCAGAAGAAATCAAACAATCCTTAGAACTCAAATCCAAGCCAATGTATATGCTGTTCACCGAATCTTTTCTTAAAACAATAACCTTTCTCCGTACTTCATGAAGATAGTGACAACGTCGAAGTACAGTGCTGACTGTATTTTACGTGAAGGTCGTTATTATCACATATTCCACTCTACAGCCGAACGCCCACATTGACGACCTTTCAAAAATTGGTCAAACAAAGCATCCAGACATCAGAAACAACCAACGGACAACTACCAACAAGAAACTAACAAATTACCGCCGTGTCCAGATCTAACCAAGAGAAACACCAAGACAGATATAGACAACTCGAACCAGGAGACGTCAACTCCCTCTGCCAGTAACACGCCAAGTGTCAGCAAACTAAGAAAGAAAGATAACAGATCATACTGACTGCAATCCATGTTCCACAGAATTTAATAACCAGCAAGACTCAAACCACTACCAAAATATCCATCGACGCAACAGTTCAAACTGAAAATCAAACTACTTCCACGCAGAAAACTCAAACTAAAATCTCAAGAAGAAACAAAGCATCACAGACCAGCGAAGAACAGTCAGTTGTTCCACCAACGAGACCACGTTTTTCACTTGCACCAATGGGCTTCAAGTATAAAAACAAGTTCATGACGAAGATACCACCCAGTCTACAAGACCGCAGCTAACAGTTCCCATGTATACCACCGTCACAGTTCATCATTTTTTTTAAATTATTTTTATTTTGATTTATTTACTTATTTTTTCTTTCTTCCCAGCTACTTCAGGGCACGGTTTGGGTAGATTTTTCGGCGCCCAGGCCGTGAAAGTGGGTTTTACCGGGGTACTCCCGTTTCCCCCACAGCAAAATCTCTGACATCGAACCTGTAGGTCCCAGCCTCATTCTGAAAAGGGCCGGTTACCCAGTCATAGGGTGTCTAATCATAGTAAATAGTAAATTTTAAAAATCGAGTCGCCAGCCGCCAGTATACTCTGTCCTCGGGCCAAGGTCTGGCTCACTTCACTTATGATGCTCTCGTCCAGTTCTCCCGTCTTTCCTCTCACTCACAAATACCCCATTCCACCTTTAAAAAATCAAAATAAAAGTAAATGAAAAAACCCCATGGAAATTATAATAATTTCTCACGGGTTCGCGCCCGCGTCGCGCTAAATATGCTCGCCCTCCCAGCCGTGGGGGTGTATAAGGTGACGGTCAATCCCACTATTCGTTGGTAAAAGAGTAGCCCAAGAGTTGGCGGTGGGTGGTGATGACTAGCTGCCTTCCCTCTAGTCTTACACTGCTAAATTAGGGACGGCTAGCACAGATAGCCCTCGAGTAGCTATGTGCGAAATTACAAAACAAACAAACAAACTCTCTCTAAACTAAACCCTTGCCACGTTAGTTTACATTTGCGTAACTTGGCACATTTTCACCCCACAGCAAAATTATTTGGTATGTCTATACCCAAGCCCTGAGAAGAGGTACGTTATCCTGTCTTGTACTATTCTTATATCTTTCTACACTTCTTTACTTCTCGATAGAAGATTCTTTTATATCAAGCATAAATTAAACCATTTTTTACAACATACACTTTAACAACCGGCTAACAATTCCAATTCTAGCTATATATTGTTCACCCACTAAAGACATCGACATTAACTTCTTACAGAAATGTGTTAATCGTAAACCAATCATCATTGGAGACTTTAATTCCCCACACACAAAACTAAGAGGAAATAGAAACAGACGCAGAGGGTTGATTATAAAAATATTTCTTCCTGTTAATAAAATGCACCTAATAAACGACCACACACCTATACACTTTTCAGTTGCTAACGGCTCATATGACGTACTTCATTACATCATAACTCCCAAGGACACAGTAAACAGAATCTCTCACTTTAGAATACAAGATAAAATCATCAGTGATCACTTCCCCATTTCTTTTATGATTCACTCGCGCCACCTTGCTGTGGTGTACGTGACTCCCTCAGTGTAAACTTTCACCAAAACAGATTGGCTCACTTTTAACGCTTCACTAGATTCATATCTACCCCACCCAAGTGATCACGCTAACAACTAAACAGAATTAGACAACCTTGTAAATCAAGTTATAGAAGCCATACATAAAGCTATAACAAACACAATCCCTAAAACAAGGAGAAAACACTCGCATAATTAACGGACTCTAACACCGGAAATTCATGCACTTATAATCAAATGCAGGCAATTAAGACGAACACACTTTATAAGATGTGATCCACCTATCAAAACACAGATTAACAGAACAAATGCAAAAATTAAACAAGAAATTAAAATAGTAAAAAAAAATGAATTTGCAAAACTTTTGTAAAAACTTGTAAAAAAATAAAAAACAATCCAAAAGAATTTTAGAAAAATTCATGAGTATTTCTTCCGACAAAAACACAAATCACATGCTACAACATATCGCACACAACAATTTAATCGCAAGAACGGACGTAGAGAAAGCCAACCTATTAGCCGACTCCTACGAATCCTCCTTCAACAACTTAAATTCAGTCGACTTTGACACACAACACCAACATCATGTCAACAACTTCATAAATACAAATCAAGCTTCATTCTCACCACAATTCCCTGGCAAAACACTGGAAAAATACTCAAGTTCAATCAACAGGAGAATTACTATCACTGAACTAAAAATTAATATTGAAAACTTGAAAAACACTTCCCCCGGACATGTCCAAATACCAAACATTATTCTCAAAAAAAGCTCTACTCTCCAATTACAACACCTCGCAAACATCATGGAGATTTCACTAACTACTGGATATTATCTCAATACTTGGAAAAAGCCATCATAACCACGATTCCAAAGAAACAAACAAACAGGACCAATCCAGATAATTTCCATCCCATCAGGCTGTTAAGCTGCCTTGGCAAACTGATGGAGAGAATTATCTTTAACCGTCTTCTTCACTTCTGTGAAATAAATAATATCCTTCCAGAATCCCAAAATGCCTCCAGGAAAAACAGGCAAACAACAGATCACCTCACACGACTCACCGAATCATTCTACAAAGCTTTTAATAACAACCAAGTAACCATTGGTGTATTTCCAGACGTTAAAAAAAACATTTGACAGCGTATGGCACAATGCCATCAAGTACAAATTAACTCATGTAAAAATAAATCCTACTATAGTTAAATGGATATCAAACTTCCTAATAGATAGAACAGCACAAGTAAAAGTCAATAAAACTATATCTAAATCGTTCAAAAAAAACTGCAGAAGTGCCCCAAGGATCAGTCCTTTCTCCACTATTGTATATTATTTTTGTCAGCGACATACCTTTCCCCAATTTAACATACACTCATAATTCACAATACGCAGACGATATTGCTATCTGGAGCACCTCCAGAAACCCAGTAATGGCCATATGTCGCGTGCAAGAATCACTTAACAACGTCTCGAACTGGAGTAACAAGTGGAGAGTAGTTTTAAATCCAAGCAATCACCTTCTACAGGAAACTAAAAAGACAAAGAAAAACTCTAGAAAACGTAAAATTATCACTCGGAAATACGCCCATTAACATGAGGAAACACATTACATTCCTTAGTATCACTTTCGACACAAAACTAACATGGAAAAACATGTTAACAGCATACACTCATCAATTAGAAAACGTATTTCACACTCAATAACTCTAACCAGCAATCTCTCAAAATGCTTACCAAAATCCATTATCCAAATATACTAGGCTTACATCCGTCTGCTAATAGAGTATGGATGTCAAGTCAATTATAATATGTCAAACAACACACTCCAGAAAATCCAAGTTCAACAAAACAAAATACTAAGATCTGCATTCAGACTACCATCATACACTCCAGTAAATTATATACATCAAATCAGTAGCTTACCAACACAAAGAAACAAACTAACAGAAATGTCACACAAATACTATATAAAATCAGAACACAGAAACAAACTAACGGCATCACTCTGTAAATTAACCAGTGCACCTACCAAATTTATTTCACCACACAACATATTTCAAGAATCACAAATCACACAACAAAATACTTAAAGGGCAAACCTCACGTAAATATTATGTATTTTCTTTATCAGGTCTCGGGCACAGGACAGGTAAATCTTTCAGCGCCTGTCCTGTGAAAGTGGGTTTTACTCGGGGCACTCCCGTTCCCCCCCCCACAGCAAAATCTTAGGCATTGGATCTTTAGATCTCAGTCAAGTCAACTTTATTGTCATGCCATGAATCGGGTTGTATCGTTTCGCGTTTATGTTCACATTTACTATGCCATCTGCCTTTCGGGACGAGTTCCAGCTGGTTTTTCCGATGCTACCTTTGCCTCGCTGATGTATAACATTAATTATGACCAACTTCACTCCTTCACCCAAAAAGAGTCAAAATAAAAAAACAACAGCTAAAGTCAATAACCTTCCACAAAAGGGGACGAAGAGGAACCACAACGTTCCTAAACACCCCGGTTGGAGAGTGAATTCTTCTGATTTCTCTCTCTCTAAACTAAACCTCTGCCACGTAAGTTTGCGTTTTACTTGGCACAATATCTCAATAAACTCACTCAGACGCTATCTATTCCACTTCGCCCGAAAACGTTTTCCCAGATCCACACTATTCAAGTGACCTATGCGGACAAATCAACCATAACAGACAAGCTGTCTACCATCTCTCAAGCTATTCAAACTAGATTGCCCAGAAGAAATAAATTTTCAAAGGCAGTTGAGGAACTCGAGGAAAACTTACCTATACTAGTTCAAACACCACACCCACCGAAACCAAGATTATCACACGCCAGAACAATTGACTAAGACTCCGATTCAACACGTGAATTATTACGACTGACCCACTCGGCAACAAGGCTACAATCGAAACTCGCCAAAATATAAAGATAAGAGAACCAAAGTCTCTCGCTGGCACTTAGTAAGTTATCTTCTGAGGTCCAACAAGCATAGTCTCTCTCCTATGAGGATTGGCCATGACCAACCCCCCCCCATAATTCTTTGATGTAAATTCTTCAGCTATACAGGGTACGATCAGAGTAGATTATTCGGCGCTCTGATCGTGAAAGTGGGTTTTCCCGTTTCCCCCTACAGCAAAATTTTGGGTATTTCCTCACCCACGCCCTGAAAAGGTAATCCGTTATCCTGTGACTTCTCTTCATTGCATGCTGAATCTAAGTTAACACCCTTCCCTACTCTACCCTCTCTGTCTACCCCTGTTCGTTACGTTAGTCTTGTTACTTTTTTATCACTTCAAATTAGCTCCTTCCTCCTTTTCTCCTCCGACTCTCTGGCCTTCACTGCAATACCCCCGAACGACGCCAAGTCGACCTGCAGAAATATACCAAGTCAATAAACTACCAAGTGCTTGTACTTCAATTCCTGATGACTTTAACCCTTCTCATGCGCGGGACTGAAGAGAAACAGAAGTTTCTGAGCGCCCCTGGTTTGCCTTTGGGGTCTCCCTAAAGGTATTTAAAACCGAAACCCCTACCAAGTTTTTTATTATTATTATTTGTTATAATTTTTGTAATTGGCGCCCTGATCGTGAAAGTGGGTTTTCTCGGGTTACTCTCGTTTCCCCCCACAGTAAAATTTTAAGTATTTCTTTACCCAGGCCTTGAAAATGTGTTTCGTTACCATGTGACTTCTCTTCATTGCATGCTGAATCGTAGTGAATACACTTCCCTACTCTACCCGATTTGCCTACCCCTGCTCGTTACATTACCTTCATTCTTTTGTTTTCTCACTTCAAGTTAGCTCACTCCTCCTTTTCTCCTCCAGCTCTCTGGCCTTCATTGCAACTACGCCCGAATCACCCCAAGTCTACCAGCAGAAATCTACCATGTTACTAAACTACCAAGTGTTTTTCCCACAATTCCTGATTACTTTAACCTTCTCTCATGCGCGGGGCTGAAGAGGAACAGAAGTTTCTGAGCGCCCCAAAGGTCTTTAAAACCAAAATTACTATCAAGTCTTAAATAAAAATAAATACCGTATTTTCCGGTTAATAAGCCGACGCCAATTTTCAGCTCTGAAAATGAGGGTTTTTGCTTATTACCGCCCAATAAGCCGAGGCCATTTTTAAGAAGTGACAACTTTCTTCAAAATGATTTCTTAGTCTCGTTTCAGCGTCACCATGCAGGTTGTGTGTGATCATTGGCGTTCTTGCAGTAAAGCAGAACGTGTCGTATTGAGACAGAGATGGAATCAATATGTCATTCGTTATTGGTTCCACTCACTGTGATTAGGTAACCAATGAAATTCCAGAATTTTTACTCAGTAATTAAAATCACTAACCCAGGGTATAAATACCAGGGGTATGTAGTGGGAGTTTATCATTGTACCGTGAAAAGCCAAAGATGTCTACACCTGCAAAAAAAAGAATGCGTTATGATGCTGCTTTTAAACTGAAAGTAGTAGAGCTAGCCTTAAAAACCTCAAATATGAATGCCGCTCTCCATTACTGTGTGAATGAAAAACAGGTCCGTGAATGGAATAAAGCAGAATGTGTGCCAAAAGAAATGTCGAAAACAAGTAAATGTAACCAGAAAAATCAACCGAAGTGGCCAAAACTGGAAGATGTAGCGATATGGGTGAATGAAAACCGGCAGAGTGGCCTGACTGTCACGCGTGCCCAGATCCGTATTTTTGCACTAAAGTGGGCTGGTCGAAATAAAGAAAATTCAAGAGACTTTAAGGCAGCCAACAGTTGGTGTACCCGCTTCATGAAGCGACACAGCTTTGTACTTCGAGAGAAAACGAAGATCGCGCAGAAACTGCCAAGTAACTTGGATGATAAAATAACCTCGTTCCAGAAATTTATCATTCATCATCGCCAAAAACACAACTACCCTCTACAAATGATTGGGAATATGGACGAGACTCCGATTTTTTTCGATATGGTTGGAAACAAAACCGTTAACAAAGCTGGCGAGAAAACCGTTTGGGTTAAGACAACGAGCCACGAGAAATAACGTTTCACTGTAGTCTTAACGTGCTTTGCTGATGGGACAAAATTACCGCCTATGGTAATTTTCAAAAGAAAAACATTTCCTAAGAAGAAGAAATTTCCGAAAGGAGTGATCGTCCATGTACAAGAAAACGGATGGATGGATGACGAAGGATGCATCAAGTGGATTAACGAAGTGTAGGCGCGTCGTCCTGGCGGACTGATGAAATCTATATCTCTGCTCGTTTGGGATATGTTTAAGTCCCACCTGTGTGAAAACGTTAAAGCCGCGATCAAAAGATGCAATACCGATATTGCAGTTATTCCCGGTGGGCTGACATGTGTGATACAGCCCTTAAATGTGTGTTTAAATAAACCTTTTAAAGACAGGCTCCGTCAATGCTGGAATGAGTGGATGGTTTCCGGCAATTAAAGTTTTACTGCTGCCGGAAATATGCGCGCTGCATCACTCGCTACCGTCTGTGAGTGGATCGTGAAATCGTGGGACGATATTAGTGTTGAAACTGTAGAGAAGTCATTTAAAAATTGCAGCATCTTAAATGCAATGGATGGAACGGAAGATGATATGTTGTGGTTGGACGGCGACGAGGAAGACAACATTCCACTCACTCAGCTAATAACACCAGAGAATGACCCGTACGACGACCAGGTCTCTGCCGAGTATTGGAATCTATAATTTGGTGCTTCTGACGATGAAGACGGTGAATTTGACGGATTTTAATCAATTTCTGAGATTAAAGTGTGTATTTTTTTATGAATTTTGTTATTTCTATGAAAACATGTCATTCGTAATGTACAGACCTTTTTCTATTAATATATAAAATTTATTCAACTGAAATAACTCTGCCGTAACTGTGAGATCAAAGATATGATTTTGGGGCAGATTTTGGTCTTCGGTATTTTTTGGTCCAAAGCTAGTGATCGGCCAATAAGCCGACCCCCAAAAATCAGGTCCAATGTTTAGGGCCAGAAATTCGGCTTATTAGGCGGAAAATACGGTAAATAAATAAAAAAACTTTTGTAAAGCTTTTGTAAACACTGAATTTCTACAAAGTTTATCTTTACACGGCACACCTAGCTTTGTCCCTGAACAAATGAGACGTGTGTTCTCCCACTGCTTTGCTTGCATGACTTTTTTGTTACCCTGACCTGCTCTGCCAATCTCGCCGGTAATCGTCGACGGCCTGCCACCCCACCTTACATCTCTACAAATAGCCACGTTCATCGCATAGGCTAAACCTGGCGCCTCCTTAGACCCTTCCAGAACTCGAATTCTTCGCCGAAAGGGGATTATCCTCCAGCCGTCAACGCCTGCAGACCTATCTTACTTTTGCGAGCCATGGAATACCCCAATTAATGTCAGATGTTCATCCATCAAGAGCCCAGCTAGCCTCTTACCTGTCTTCCTGAAAGGAATATTGTTATGTATATGTGTAAATATTTTGTAAACGACAACATGTGTTGTGTTTAAATTTTCATTTCTATTATTCATTTTTCCATATTGATATTATTGTTTCGAAGTTTAAACTAAGATTTTGTTATTTATTTAGGGTAACATTTTAGAATTTTCTAGAATTAGGTAGATCAAATATATGACTATAAATGGAAATTTTTGGCCTAGCGTCTAGACGTAGAGTCTCGTGCAAAAACATACATGCGCAGATTACTCTGTCGCATTTCCGGTGAATGTTCGAGAAAAAAAAGAGTCCTAATAATATACATAAACAGACGGAGATAAGAAGAGAGAGAGAGAGTCAGTCATTAGTTTTATTCGAAGAATGTTTTAAGTTCTTCGTAGATTAAACGCAACAGAAAAACAGATAACAGCTTGTATAATTTATTATGCTAAACTGTTAACAAATATAACAGATATAACATAAATTGTATAATAACAGTGACAGATATTAAGTTACAACATTCGAAATTAATTACAAAACAAAATAATATTAGTTTCAAACTTCAGAATAAATCACAATACAAAACGGTACTGGCCTGTATCTAATGTAATGATCTAAAATTAAAGTCTCAATTTCCAGTCTAGGGTGTGAATTTGGTCCCACGAAGTAATTCCGAAACAGTTCACAGTTCAATAAATTCGCCGTCTCTCAGCACAAGCAGTAATTCAGATGTATCGTAGAGATTGACGGAATAAAATCACAGCTTCCGTAGATCTAACTTCAATCACAAAACCAAGTTGAATATTCAGCAAACACTTAATCTTTCTCAAATAACTAACTCTCTTCTTTTGAAATAAAACTGATGTCTGAATCTCACTCTTATTCTTCGAATAAAACTAATGACTGAATCTATCTTCTTTTTTTTTTTTGAATAAAAACTGATGACTGAATCTCTCACTTGTTCTTCGAATAAAACTAATGACTGACTCTCTCTCTCTTCTTATCTCCGTCTGTTTATATATATTATAAGGACTCTTTTTCTCGAACATTCACCGGAAATGCGACAGAGTAATCTGCGCATGTATGTTTTTGCACGAGACTCTACGTCTAGACGCTAGGCCAAAAATTTCCATTTATAGTCATATATTTGATCTACCTAATTCTAGAAAATTCTAAAATGTTACCCTAAATAAATAACAAAATCTTAGTTTAAACTTCGAAACAATAATATCAATATGGAAAAATGAATAATAGAAATGAAAATTTAAACACAACACGACATGTTGTCGTTTACAAAATATTTACACATATACATAACAATATACCCTTCCATTCACCCTTACAAAATCAAATGCGCCATTGAAAGTCAAAGTCCGAGATATTTGCCGTACATCGTATCTTCTCGAAATCCTCCAGACAAGCTACCAACTTCATGAAGGTAGTAACTTGTTGTTGTTGTCTTTGAATTAAGCACAAAGCTACACAATGGGCTATCTCTGCTCTGCCAACCACGGGTATCGAAACCCGAATTTTAGCGTGCAAGTCCGCAGATATACTGCTGAGCCACTGAAGGGCCAAAGGTAGTAACAACCTCGAAGCATATTGCTAATACCAATTTTATGGAATGGCTGCTACTACCATATTTTTCATTTTAGTGCCGAACGCCCCCGTCGTCGCTCAATTAAACCCTTGATACCCAAGCAAACAAATTCTCTTTCGACACCTTTCATATCATCTTATCCTATCAACCGCCCCTCACAGTCTTCAGAGAAATCGTATCCCGTAAAGTCAACACGTTTGTTTGTTTTGGAATTTCGCACAAAGCTACTCGAGGGCTATCTGTGCTAGCCGTCCCTAATTTAGCAGTGTAAGACTAGAGGGAAGGCAGCTAGTCATCACTACCCACCGCCAACTCTTGGGCTACTCTTTTACCAACGAATAGTGGGATTGAAGTCAACACAAACTTCCATCAAAATGCCCGACAACCATTTTCAGTTAAGTGACAATACGACCTCTAATCCTGGACCGAACAAGTCTCAGAATCTCAGCAAATTCACTCAGTCGTCATTTACTTCATTTTGCTTTAATACGGCTTCCCAGCTGCTGACATCACAAGCTATCTGTTCAGATAACTACAACAGACAAGCATCCCACCAAACCCCAAGTCACTCAAACCAGGATACCCAGAAGACATAAATTTTCCCAGACAACTGAGGAACACCTGGATAACTTACCTGTACAAGATCAGCTCCCACTTCCCCCCTCCGCAACTGAACCCTGTATCACCGCTGTTGCGATTAACTACCTTCAATAACGCTCAGTGTAAGCTTTCTGAACATTCTCCACCATAATGGCCCAAGGATGAGGAATTTTCACCTTTCACCACGGCAATATTAAGGAACCCTTACCCCCTTGATTACTGATCCACTGTTTACTCTCTTTGTTTCTTCCAGCTTTGTTTATGTGCACATCCCAGCTACTACAGAGCCTAGACCTCAGGATTATGAGATATCCTTACTCAAACTTCCCTGGCTATCCAGGGCACGTTCAAGGTAGATTATTTGGCGCCCTGAACGTGAAAGTGGGTTTTCGCGGGGTACTCCCGTTTCCCCCACCGCAACAATTTTTGGTACTTATGTACCCAGGCCCTGAAAAGAGGTCCGTTATCCTGTATTACTTTCACTCATGCTGCATCTACATCTATCTGTTTCCTTTCTCTGCTCGATTTCTCCCCTTCACAATACAGCTCGTTCTTCCTTTTCCCCTCCAGTTCATCTTGTCTTTATTGCAGCAACATCCCAATAACCCAAAGTCTTACATCAAAAATCTATCAAGACTCAAATCAACCAAGTGTTCACCTTACTCTTCTTGATGACTTTACCCTTCGTTCATGTGCCGGGCTGAAGAGAAACAGAAGTTTCTGAGCGCCCCAGGTTTGCATTAGGGGTCTACTTCTAAGTTTAAAATAAAATAAATAAACTTTGTAAAAAAATTGGAAGAACTAAGAATAATCCAAAAGAATTCTGGAAAAATTTAAAAGCATTTCCTCGGACAAACACAAATTATTTACTTCATAACATCACACACAACAACACAATCGCGAGGACGGACTCTGAGAAAGATGACTATTACGAATCCTCCTTCTGCTGATTTTGACACGCAACACCAACAACAAGTTAACAACTATATAATACAAATCAATCTTCTTTCACGCTACAATTCCCTGGTAACACTCTAAACAACCATTCCAGTTCAATTAATAGAAAAATCACCACCACTGAACTTAAAATTAACATTAAAAACTTGAAAAATACTTTCCCCGAGCATGATTAAATACCTAATATTATTCTCAAAAAAGGCTTCTATCTCCTATCACGACATCTCACAAATATCATGAATATCTCACTCACAGGTTATTACCCCGACACCTGGAAAAAAAGCCTTTACCACCACGATTCCAAAGAAATAAACAAATAGGACTAATCCTGACAACTTCCGTCTCATCAGTCTATTAAGTTGTCTTGGCAAACTGATGGAGAAAATAATTTCAAATCGTCTTCTTAACTTCTGTGAAATAAATAACATCTTCCCCGAATCTCAAAACGCTTCCAGGAAAACAAGACAAACAACAATCACCTCAAACGACTCACTGAATCAGTTTACAAAGCATTCAATAACAATCAGGTAATCATAGGCGTATTTTAAGACGTTTAAAAAGCATTTGACAGTGTTTGACATAACGTCTTTAAGTATAAATTAGCTCATGTGAAAATAAAGCAAACTGTTATCAAATAGATATCAAACTTTCTAACAGATAGAACAGCTCAAGTAAGAGTCAACAAAACCTTATCAGAATTTTTCAAAATAACTGCAGACGTGCCCCTAGGATCCGTCCTCTTGCCACTCCCTTACATTATTTTCGTTAGTATTATACGTTTTCCTAGTCTAACTTACAGTCACAATACGCAGATGACAATGCTATCTAGATTATTTCCAGAAACCCGCTAATAGCCATGTCTCGCGTTCAGGAAACACTAAATACTGCCGCGAGCTTGAGTAACAATAAAACCCCAATAAAAACTAAAGTCGTCACTTTTTACAGGAAATTAAAAAGGCACAGAAAAATTCTAGAAAAAGTAAATCTCTCACTCGGCATCAAGCACATCACATTCCTTGGCATCACTTTCGACTCCAGATTAACATGAAAAAACATGTTAACAACATACATTTATCCATCAAAAAACGCATTTCACATTTGATGACCATATCTAGCAAATATTCAAAGTGCTTACCAGAAACAATAATCCAAATATACAAGGTTTACATCCGTTCGTTAATAGAATATGGATGTCAGGTCACATACAATATGTCTAACAACACATTACAGAAGATCCAAATACAACAAAATAAAATATTAAAAGCAGCAACCAGACCACCATTATACACACCTGTAAACTATATACACCAAATTAGTAACCTCCCCACCTTCAGAAAGAAGCTCACAGAAATATCATAAAAATATTACATAAAAGCAAAACACAGAAACAAACTAACTGCGTCATTATGTAAATTAGCCAGTGCACTTACAAAATATATTTCACCATAACATTTCAACAATTACAAATCACTCAACAAAATACATAATCACAGATAAGGTAAATGTATGTCTATATTCATATGTATTTCTTTTCAGATCCAGGCACAGGACAGGCAAAACTTTCAGCGTCTGTTCTGTGAAAGTGGGTTTTATCAGGGCACTCCCGTTTCCCTCCACATCCAAATATAAGGCATTGGATTTTTGGATCCTAGCGAAGGCAATATTCTAGCCCGGCCCTGAATCCAGCCGTTCTAAGTTAAGTTGATATCTCGTCCGCTTTTCGGACTGCAGATTCCTGCCTGGCTTATTTCCCTTGTGCCGCCTTGGTCTCGCTCTCCCTTTCCATTTTATAATGCTCACTTCATCAACTTAAACAAGCCAAATAAAATCACAATAAAACTTCCACGTAAAAGTAAATAAACTTCCATGAGGGGGGACGAAGAGAAACCACAACGTTCCTGGCCACCCCTGTTAGGGAGAGAATTCCTGAGACTTTTCTCTCTCAGCACCCAGGCCGTGAAAGTGGGTTTTCTCGGGGTAAACCTAAATCTCTGGCATTGGATCTCGAGATCCCAGCAAAGGCAACATTCTTGCCTGGCCCTGAATGGAGCCGTTTGAGTTAATATATCGTATCGTCGGGCGTCAGACTATTCTAACCACGAGCTCTGACCTGCCTTACTTCCCTTATGCCGCTTTTGTCTCACTCTCCTTTCTCACGCATCACTTTCATTTTGACCAACCACACTTCATCATCTTAAATAAGTCAAAGCAAAAATACAGGTAAACTCCCACGAAAAGTTAAATAATCTTTCACGTAAGGGGAGGAAGAGGAACTACAGCGTTTCTAATCACCCCTTTTGGGGAGAGAATTAATTAGACTTCTCTCTCTCTAAACTAAACCCTTGCCAAGTTCGTTTGTGTTTTTCGACAAACTCGCTGTTTCAAGGGCGACGTCGAGGAGAGAGGATGTTCAGTGAGCAGCAGCGAGTATAGTATAGCAAACGAGCGTTCATTTAAATTTGTGTGCATTTTAGTTTTACTAAAAAGGCAACCCCTTAGTCCTTATAAGCACAAGTAAAAGCAAATAAGAGCAGATCTATGAACAAGGTTATGACTAGATTCACTGGAGAAGCCATGTCTAACAAAGAGATCATTGAAATGCTGAACAAAGCGATCGAAGGACCAGCCTAGGAAATCTCGAGCTCTTCCACAGACGTATCAGACAGTGATAGCTTGGGCTCGGCACCACAACAACCAGCCAGCCGACTAAAGAAAGGAGAACCAACCATGGAAAAACGAAGACAAAAGAAGAAAAAGGCTTTGATAAGTAAGGTTTTAAATAACTCTACTAGCTCTAAGAACCACGAAATAAACAATACAACCACTAACACAGATAATGTTAAAACTGACCCCATCCCCAGGGTTTCAAACATTCAAGCACACACGGATCCTCAATACAGAATTTTAACTCTACGCCTTCAATAAACACAGAACACAACACGCATTCCTCAGATTGTTATACGACTGAGATTATATTTCCAAGGCATCCAATTTACGGATATCAGACGACTTCCCAACGGAAGAGTTATGATTAAATGCATACAACCACACGACTTCTCTCACATTTTGGCCCATTGGCCCATGGTTGCCTTAGGAGTCAAAGCCACGATCTAGACACCCAAAAACAACACCAGTCAAACAACTGTACTTTTCAGAGGTGTCGATTTTGACATTGAAGATAATGAAATCATGGAGGAACATAAAACACGAGGCCACGACATAACAAAAACAAAACGAATAATATTATTCAGAAGGAAATAAAAAATCTCCACTCTGTCAAGGTAACCGTAAACAAGAAATACGATCACAATAAATTACTAAAAGATGGTTGCTTCCTATTCTTCGAAAAATACGCAACAGAACTGGTAAAACCACATCAGTAAATAATGCTACAAATGCCAAAGGTTCGGACACACTAAAGTTAATTGTATGGCCAAAAGTTAGATGCGCATACTGTCAAGGCCCACATGTAGCCAGTTATAAAGGCTGCCCCAAATATACACAGATCAGTAATATAATCATATTTAAAACCATGAACACCAACACACAGCCTCTCAACATTCCCTCAACTCATACCACAAAATCACTACTAGAAACTCCAAGTCTTACAGACCACTAACTCAACCACAAACAACACGCACATACGCCGAAGTCGAGAAGGTGAATATGTTGATACTTATATGTATTTTTTTTTCAGATCCGGGCACAGGACAGGTAGAACTTTCGGCGCCTGTCCTGTGAAAGTGGGTTTTCTGGGGACAGTGGCCTTGATCACGGGACGTTCCACTCATTAATGTGGAATTGGTCTGTGGCTTACTTATTTTCTGCCCTCGGGCTCCGGACTTGTCCACTTCCTTTTTGCCGCTTTTGCCTCGCTCAGCCTTCTCACTCGACATTTCATACTGCCCCAATTCACTTCATTGCCCCAAACAAATCAAATTAAATTAATGAAAACTCCCACGTGCAGATACATAATCTTCTACGAGCGGGGACGAAGAGGAAGTACAACTTTCCTGAACAATCGTGTTGGGGGAGAACTCTTGAGACGTTTGTTTGTTTTTTGAATTTTGCACAAAGCTACTCGAGGGCTATCTGTGCTAGCCGTCCCTGATTTAGTAATGTAAGACTAGAGGGAAGGCAACTAGTCATAACCACCCAACGCCAACTCTTGGGCTACTCTTTTACCAACGAATAGTGGGATTGACCGTAACATTATAACGCCCCCACGGCTGAAAGGGCGAGATGTTTGGCGCGAAGGGGATGCGAACCCGCGACCCTCAGATTACGAGTCGCATATCTTAACACGTAAAGCCCTGCCATGGTTTCGTTTTCGTTAAACACGCTGACCTGAAGAAGAAAGGCGAAATACTTTCGAAACATCGTTCTCTATACATGTCTCCACAACAGGCAGTTGCCATCCATTCTTCTAAGTTTCATCGTGAATACTTTGCCTAAACAATCTATCATAGAATGACAGATAGTTTTACATCTAATGAAAACGAATGCATGGTCGCCTGCTTTCTCGATATTGATAAAGCATTCGACTAATTTTGGCACAATGGGTTAATACACCGGTTGACATAAATGAAAATATTTCAGGGAATTATTCGCCGCTGCCAAACTTTTTGAAATATAGAGCATGTAAAATAAAAGTAATAGAGTCTACTCAGGGACATTCACACCTGAGACTAGCGTCCCACAAGGAGAGGTGGTTAGTCCTATCTTGTTTACTTTGTAATTGTCCTCTAAAAGAACTAAATTATGGCTACGCGTCAAAATTCGCTGCCGATGTAGCGGTCTGGAAAAGTGTCCCAACCTTATCAACAGCAGTGACTAATCTCCAACCAGTACTAAAAACCTGGAAGAATACTGCCAAAAATATAGAATACAAATAAATGCACCCAAAAACCAAGTAATTTTATTCACAAGATCAAATGAGCTGAAAAAGATTCCCCCCCTCCCCAAACTTTACGTGAACAGACCATTACTTCGACAAAATTCTTGGATTTGACCTACCATACCAAATTAACATGGGTTAAACGCACCAACAGAACTCTGACCAGAATTTGGAAACGCGTAATTATGCAGAAGTCTAACCAGTAAAAGTCAAGGAACCTCACCATATAACAAAATTAAATTTTATAAAGAGACCTATTATAGAATACGCATGTCCAGCATCGATAAACATATCTTGGAAACAAATACGTAAACTACAGATAATTCAAAATTCAATTAACACACAGCATACAAAATACCACGCAGCACATCATCAGTATTCATACACAAGTACACAAACATAGACGTTATCCAATAAACTCTTGCATAATTCTTTATATTATTTCCAAAAAAATTGGCATAAAAATGATTTATGTGACCTCGATAGATACTACATACACTATGCAAATAGACCTAAGTTCCTCTCTCTCATGAATATTTCGTACCCCGTTAGAACAGCGGTAAGTCTACGGATTTACAACGTTAAAATCAAGGGTCTATTCCACTGGGTGGGCTCAGAAGAGAGCCCGATGTGGCTTTGCTATAAGAGAAACACACATGCCCATGAATATTTATTTTAAACTAAGTGCCGGTAAAGATCACCACAGAAACAGAAAATAACCAGGCTACCGACCACTGGACTACCATACATATACAAACATATATCTATGGTCTTTATATAAGTAAAAACGGCTAGTATGAATAGAATAAGCAATGTGTAAAGGAGCGGTAACTAACTGATAGCTAACCACATGTTTGAAGAGGGTTGCGTAATTGAGTGTAGGAATGCAGAGGGCGTGCTTAGATGTTGAATATATTTATTAATGTAGGAAAAAAGGTATTCCTTTGTATTGGTTTATTTTAGGCTTAAATTGTTGTTGTGTAAGTAATGCTTCATTAATTTTGCGTCTGTTTATGCTTGTTTCTCACGTGGTCAGCTATCTCTTTCTTTCTTTGCGAACCTGACAATGACCGAGAAAGGTCAAAACATTGTTTGCTTTATCTACCCATACCAGACGAATTTACTTATATAATTTTCTCTACAAGTGGGTTTTCTCGTCATCACGGATATAGTCTTTACCCACATTAGAGTAGGACTTAATTAATTAATATTATAAGTGTATTAATGTAAATGCTTCCTAATCAGACAACCAAACGCAAGAGCAGATACCTGTGAAACGTTCAAAAAAGAAATGATATACTTGCACAAATGTGCCTGTTCACAATGCAAGGACATTGTCTTGAAAGGGGCTGGAGTAAATGCGGGTTACTCTGACTCTCGTGTAGTGTCTTCAGTTACATTTAAGAGAAGTGTTAACGAAAGTTAAGGAAGGAGAAATAGGTCGAATGACCCTGACCCTCCAGGGTACAACCATCACCTGAACACCAACAAGGAGATGAGCGACCGAGAAAGGAACTTCTACGAGCCGCATGCCGCTAGCAATACGATCTCTAGTATCACTAGAAAATATTTTCTGAACCCAAACGAGCCGTTTCTGCATATAAAATTCTCAACAAGTGGGTTTCTCGACATCACTGATTCTAGTATCACTTGTTGGTGTCATCGTCTCTATCTCTCCAGAGAAAGTCAATTAGTGCGCTCGTCTAAACATTCCCGAAAACTAATGGTGACCAGATGTCTTGATGACTTTTGGGATACCTAAATGTTCTAGGTTTCTTTTTCAGCAACTTATAGCTTTGTTATTTATACGGAAATACGGCTCTCAACTATAAGTAATCAATAAGTTTTTTTTTAATTAATGAGGAAATTATCACATAGCTTGGTATGACTCAGCAGATCCTACGTCGTAGCCTCTGAAGTTAGCTAAAAGATAGGAAGCAGCAGATGATATATCACTTTTGCGCATACGATACATCGAGTATCTAATTTTACACTCAACAAAGCAAAAGAGAAATATTTTGAATACAAATGGCAAGTGTTGTTCACAACTGATGTTCGATTTTCAAGTCGTAATGCATTTATACAAAGTTACACAAAAATGAACATGAATAAAAGTTACCCAGTCGACAAACTGCTACAGAATAAGAAATTACTTAGAAAAAATCACTCGTAAGAGGGGCATTTCTGGTAGCAATATCTTCAGTAGAAGTATTACATTCATATGATTACATTTATTGCTTGCATAATTAGTCGTTTATAATTTCTCATACTTAAGACCTGAAAAACTAAATGTACTTTAGTTTCCACACTTAAAAATCGATCACCCTCCGTATGAACTTTACCTTCTATCGATAGCTTAAAATGTTAATGATTTCTCCTGTTAGAGACACTAAAATATTTGCTTCAGTAACACCTACTTATTTCATATTTATTATTGTAAACGAGGGTAGTGTTCGTGTAGTCTTGTTTTGTGGTAATGTTCCCAGGAGCATCTTTTAATCGAGGTTTGAATTTATTCTGTTATACTTGCGTTTTGATACAACAGCAAAAACTTCCAACACTTTCGAAATGCATAATTTTTTTTATTATTATTTTCTTATTAGCTAAATACTTAAAGCATTAAAAATAAAATAATATGAACATGCGATACATACTTTGTTTGGAATGTTTTTTTTCACTTGTCCACTAGATGGAGATTTCTTTAGCTTTTCAGAACTTTCCCATACATTGAAATGAAGAGAGGAAGGCCTTCTAGCAGCTTCAGGAGTCTGACATAAGGATTCTGCTGGTACTGAAGTAGCTTCACTCGCAAGAGACCTCATGCTGCTAACGGTTGCCTGATTTACCTCAGCGGAGTAAGCACCACTCTCAAATGACAACAAGTCTTCTGTACTAGCATTACCACGAAGCTCCATGTTTCCTGAAAAATGATAAAATTATAGCAAATGTGTCTCTAAGATAGCATTAGAAAAGTTTTATTTTTAGAAACAGTAACTCGTCTTTACAGTTGTCTCTCAGACATTCTTATTATAAACGGAATAACATAAATAGTTAATACGTGTGGTCACTAGTTTGGGAACACTCCTTCTTAATGAAAATTTGAAATTGACTATGAATGTGGTTTACAGTACATTAGTTATATTTAAAAGCTTTTGAGTATCCATACTTTGATATACTGTTTAGAAGGAGAATTCATGATGAACCTGTATGGAATGGATGGCAACTGCTAACTGAAGACGAAAGGCGGAAGACTTTCGAACGTTGTCCTCTCCACAACAGGCAGTTGCCGTCCATTCTACAAAGTTTCCGCTCAAACCTTTACAAAAGACTATCCGGATGAAGCCACTCCCAATTTTGTAGTGGTAGACTAGATAGAAAGTACTCAAGACAACGTTTGAATAATAAAATTTGACCTTCTCTCATACTCACGATCCCTAAGTGTAAATCGCGCTTTTTGTGACAAAAGTTCACAAGGTCATGAATCATTGGAATTAGCGGGTTTGCTGACCAATAGGACTTGAACGTCCCATAAATTGATTTAAGGAAAGATAACTCTAGAATTATTGATGCTCTACACTTGTATGTTGTTACTTCAGGTAATCGAAAAAGAATATTATACAACACGTAAAGCCCACTTTAGAATAGCTTCAGATAAATCTTGGTATGCAAATGTTTCTTTAAGAACAATGAAAAAGTCAATGATGATCACAAAGTTTAATTACTGGGCCAATAGAAGTGCAAAGGTTGAGAGTTAGGAAATTTTGTTAACTTGCCATATTTTATTCTTCTGCATTGGTCTGTTCTATTGAAGACCTTTTACACAGAATGAGCTAAAAAGCCAGGTGAAAGATCCATGATGTTCTGTCATAATTGTTTCTCATTGTGAACTGATGACTTGTCGGAAGATAATCTTTCGCAATACCCACCACCTGAAGCAGCTGTTCTTGACACAACAGCGAGATGCTGTAAAAATAATAACGGCGCCCATTGAAATTACCGAGTGTATTTGGTAAAAACGCGAGTTGAGACCCTCAGTAGGCTAATCACCAGGCCAAAGTCAAGCCCTAGTTTTAGTTACCCTCGTTTCAACAATATATTTCATGTCTTCAATATATTTCGTCTTCTACACTTGTGTCTCCACAACAGGCAGTTGCTGTCCATTCTACAAAGTTTCACAATGAGTAAGTATACTATGTAATGTTGTGTAATCAGGCACAGAATTAAATTGAGGGAAATCAGAAGATCCGAATATCCTGTTTTTGTTTTGCTAATTTTGCGCGAAGCTACTAGAGGGCTATCTGCGCCAGCCGTCTCTAGTTTAGCAGTGTAAGACTAAAGGGAAGGCATTTAGTCATCACCACCAACCGCCAACTCTTGGGCTACTCTTTTGCCAAAGAGTAGTGGGACTGCAGTCACATTATAACGCCCCCACCGCTGAATGGGCAAATATGTTTTGGTGCGACCAGGATTCGAATCCAAGACCCTCAGGTTACGAGTCGAACGCCTTAACCCATCTAGCCATGCCGCGCCGAACATCCTATTTTGTTCTCAGAAAACAACAACTATTTTTTAATGTTGTATAAGCAGATATATAGTATAAGGGATGTCCGAACGCCACATTCACTTATTTTTCATAAATCACTAAACCAAAGTCAGACGCCCTTACACCCACTTATAATATAAAACAATAGACATAATATGTCATTTCTGAAATTGATACAGCTCGGCTTATAACTAATTATATTTATATTAATACAACAATGTGAGCATCAATAAAACGCTGCAATGGTAAATTTTCATGTACTAGGTTTTTTCCATGCACTAATTTATGTCTAGATTTTAGGTACTTATTTTTGTCACAGTTAACATTGTTTAACAAATATACGATTTTTATAAAACAGACTTGTTGCAGAATCGATTTTTCGCTGTTTACAAATAAAACGTTTGGTTTGTTTGTTTATTTAGAATTAAGCACAAAGTTACAAAATGGGCTATCTTTGTTCTACCAACCGCGGATATCGAAACCACGTTTTTAGTAGTGTGTTCCGCAGACATAACTATGTGCTACTGGGGGGAAAATATATTATAATTAATTATACTTGCCACAAGATAATATATGTTAAACATATTCGATTTTCAAAATTACCTTCGTAATCTAGTCTCTTTAAGAATTTTCAATAATTAGAAAACGAGAAAAAGGCCGCTATGGCGAACACATAACACTTGCAATACAAACTATTTACACATCTACACCTTTAACAATTAAAAACCAATAACAAATATATAAAAGAACATGAAAGACACCCTTTGAAGATAAACCACATATAAAACTACAACTCTTAGAACCACTTCAGAAAATCAGCAGAGAAGATACAAAAATTCGCAAAACCAATTATCAATCTCACTGATTGATTGACACTGTTCACCGCTTATCACTGTGTAAACAAACTTAACTATAGCGCTAGTGCTGGCGTGAAGCAGTTAATTACTTAATTTATTAAACTTCAGACAAAACTCGCACTATATCACCCAAATAGCATTATACGCTATAGTGTGTGCAACCACATGTACATCACACATACACACTCACAAAGTGTATGCATAAATAAGTGAAGAAAGCACATACCACACACCATTACTTACAAACACTACTATATTATGATGCGCACTGTACATCATTATTTGTATACATTTAGTAATTTGCATACAAAATATCAACGTGAATAAATAATGCATGTCACCTTGTTGTGAAATAGTGCATGAACAACTAAAAAATTGGAAGTGTAGGAATGAATTCACCAAAAAGTGAGGAAATAAAGTAGAAATGGACATGGAGAACTAAATCCTTTTTTTCTGTAGAACCTAATAAATTCTTCTACTTTTGCAGAAAGCAATGAATCCATGACGTCGATAGATAGAAACTTCTTAGGATTTTTATTTTTGTTTTTTAATCCATCTCTATTCGATTTGATTCAAACTAAACTAAACTAAACTAACGTGGCATGGGTTCAGTTTAGAGAGAGAGAAATCAGTAGAGTTCTCTCCCCAACCGGGGTGTTCAGGAACGTTGTCGTTCCTCTTCGTCCCCTTTCGTGAAATTGTTATTAATATTAAGTGTTTTTTTGTTTTTTTTATTTAAATAAATTAATTATTGTTATTATTCTTGACTATTTGGGTGGAGGATGTCTCTTCTAAATGTTGTCTTGGGTGGAGGCAAAGGCAGCAGCGGAAAGAAAGGCCGGGATCTGTCCCGAAAGGAAGATGTTGAGCAGATGTGAACATGAATATAATTCAAATCCAGATCAAGTCAAATGGCACGATTCAGGGTCTGGCAAAAGAGTTGCCTGGGCTGGGATCTTTAAATCCAATGCCTGAAGATTTTGATGTGGGGGGAAACGGGAGTGCCCCGAGAAAACCCACTTTCACAGGACAGGCGCCGAAAGTTTTGCCTGTCGTGTGCCCTGTATCTGAAAAAAAGGAATTCGTGTTAATGACATGTATTTTATTTATTTAGATTCTTTGTTGAGTAGATTATGAAATATGTTGTAAGGTCAAATGTATTTTGTTGGTGCATGTTATGTAAATATCATGTAAATGTTGTCGAGAGTGTTATGTAAATGTTATGTACACGACAACCATGTCATGTAAATGTCATGTAAATATCATGCCTATGTTATGTAAATATAATGTAATGTCGTGTTTGAATTCCCATATTATTATTTATAATTCTATATTTATATTATTGTTTTGAGGTTTAAATCGGTGAAATTTAAAATAACATTTTAGAATTAATTAAAATTCATTTAGAATTATTCATGTAGAAATTTTTAAAACTAGGTAGATTGATCACTTGTATTGGCCTGGTGTTTGTACTGTGGAATTCTGGGAAGTTACGTGATATAGTATATAAACAGACGGCAATGCGAGGGAAGTAGATCATCCACTTTTACTCGGGTCAAGAAGTTTGTCTCGTTTAAGAAAGTTTAAACTGAATTTGTGAATAGAACTAGATCGACTAAAGCGGTGAAATTTTTATTCCGTCAATCTTTACAATTCAGTCGGATTACGGATTATATCGAAAGTCAATAAGAATTGGACTGTGAACTTTTGTTTGAAATTACCCATTCAAACTTCGAAAATTTCTCCGTGGGACTAAATTCAACGCCTAGATTGGAACTTTGGATTTCGGATTTGGACACTTATCCTGGATCATATTATTAAGCACAGGCCAGTACTTTTTTGTATTGTAAGTTGTTTTGATGGTTTAAACTGGATATCTGTTATTGCCATTAGATAATATATTTTGTGTCTATCACATAAGTAGATAATTATAATAAATTAAACAAGCTGCTATCTGTGTCTTTCTGTTGCGTTCAGTCCGCAATAAAAAACGTAACAGTGCACTTAATAATTTGTGTAGTGATGTCGTTAGTTTGTTTTTATTTTCTGCTTTTAGATAATATTTGAGAGAAAGTTCTGTTATTCTATCTCTTATAGTTGGTAAATTACTAATTTGGTGTAGATAGTTTGTTGGCGTAAATGATGGTAGGCTAAATGCGGATATAAAATTCTGTTTTGCTGCACTTGGATTTTCTGGAGTGTGTTATTTGACATATTGTATGTTACTTGACATCCGTACTCTATTAGTGGACGGATGTAAGCCTTGTATATTTGTATAATGGTGTTCGGTGCGCATTTCGATTGTTTGCCAGTTATGGTCTTTAGATATGAAATCCTTTTTCTGATTGAGTGTATATTGTTTATATGTTTTTTCCATGTTAGTTTTGTGTCGGAAGTGATGCCAAGGAATGTGATGTTTTTACTTATGTTAATGGTTATGTTTCCAAGTGATAATTTTATTTTTTCTAGATTTTTTCTTTGCTTCTTAAGTTTCCTATAGAAGGTAATTGCTTGTGTTTTTGTTGGGTTTAACACGACTCTCCACTTGTTGCTCCATGTTGAGACGCTGTTTAATGATTCTTGTACGCGAGACATGGCCATTACTGGGTTTCTAGAGGTGCACCTGATTGCGATGTCGTCTGCGTATTGTGAATTGTGTGTGTATGTTAGATTTGGAAAAGGTATGTCACTGACGAAAATTATGTATAGAAGTGGAGAGAGGACTGATCCTTGGGGCACTCCTGCCGTTATATTAAATGATTTGGATATAGTTTTATTGACTTTTACTTGTGCTGTTCTATTGGTTAAGAAATTTGAGATCCATTTGACTATCGTGGGATTTCTTTGCAGGTAATTTAGTTTGTATATGATGGCGTTGTGCCATACGCTGTCGAATGCTTTTTTGACATCTAGGAATACCCCGAATTTGATTCAAGTTATGCTCAAAGCTATATATACTTGACACAAAACACGTTTTTGTCTAATTTAAACTTGGATTCTGTCGTTGTAAGTCCGTATACACTGTGTTACTATATAGCTAATTTTACGAAATCCCGTTTCCTTCTCATGCAATAACAACAGTGGCAAGTTGTAAAGGATAAAAAACACAAATTACGTATCTACGCGAATATCTGATTATTTTGGTGTCATATAAATACACTACAGTGGAAGTATTGCCTCCAATAATTCGACTCGCAAAAACTTATAGTCAATGTATGAAAAGTATAGGCTTGATAATTTCAGTCCATCTGCCCTATTGTATACAAGATAAAATATAAACAAATGTGATTGGCATGAATAGGATCCTAGACATGCCTCTTTATGAGGTTGTATAGGGAAAGTTTCATTACATCAAGCCTATTTCTACCTTGTTTCCTCACTTTCAGGTCCCCCACTGGATACAGATTTACAACTCTAAAATCAGGGAATCAGATCCCTTTGGTGGAGCCAGCTGATAGCTTGATGTGGCTTTGATATAAGAAAAATTCCTATAATTTCGATTCTTTCATAATATCTCTCAATTTGCAATAACTGTATCACAACTACACTATATTTGTCATATCTATTGTCAACAACGCATTTCACTCAATTCGGAGCTCATCAGACCAGCTGGGGCACAACAAGTACAGTATTGGTTGGAATAACTATTCATATATGATATTTGTTATAAGAACACGTGAAAGTCTTAAGTTAACGAAGCAGGGTTATAATTAATTTTCATAAGGCATTATATCAGACTTATTACATTATACTGCAGCTAATTATAAGCTAAACAGCATCGTTGCTTGTTAATACCTATATTAGAAAGAAATCTCGTGCTTCATGTACAAAAAATTGTTTTTTTTTTTAGTTTTACTTTGTACACAAATGCACAAAGTTTATAAAATTTGCAACCAATCAAAACTTCTTTTGTTGTCATTTAGTTACGTAATCTGCCTAGAGTACTTACATATGTAGGTATGTTGAGTTCTGCACAAATCTAATGGCTGTTTGGGGTATTTAAGTGATTTGTGAGGTTAAACCTAAGTGGGTTAAGCAATTCATATCACGTGATACTCAAACATCCCTAGTACAAAACATACTGAGCCAAACGGTCTGATAAAAATGACAAACGATAACCTTATCTAGTGAGACACTAAATCTATCAACACTTTCAAACCTGTATATCGGGAGCAAATATCACTCTTTACTCTAAATGTCTACAAAAAAGCAAATTCACACATAAAATCTTAACACATAAACGCTATTATCTGAAATGGAGATCTTCAGAATGTAAGATCTATTTCTCAAACACCTTTCCTTTTGCAATAAACAGCACTATTTAAACCCACATTTTCCTTACTTATATGGTGACGTCGTCCATACTTCCCAACTGTTTGATTCATTTTTGCATATTTTAATTAATGAAATTTAAAAAGTTTCCAATGCACACAATTACTCTTTCAATTATACAGATGATCTGAATAAATTTTTGGTATTAATTTTATTCATTTCCTAAAGGTTTTCAAACTTTTTAATCTTCATACTATAATGGACATATAGTGTATACATGTATGAACGTATATAACGAAAATAATAAATACAATGTGACGTCATTTATTGAATGGCACCACACACCAAAATTTACAAACACTTCTTAAGTGTTTAAATATATTTTGTTTTTATTCCCATAATATGGATAAGCAGATAATTCGAAAATGAAAAAATTCAAATGAGGTTAATCACTCAGAAAATGAAAACAATTTAATTGATTCTGACAATAGTGCCCAAAAGAGAATGGCGCGTGACTGGAAAAACGTGAAACAAGAATTTAATGACAGTTGGAAATTGAAATTTGCAGTGATAGAAGCAAATAATAAGCCAGCGTATCTTTTGTTTAACAAAGTTCTAAAAAATAATAATGTAAATAACCTTAAGCAACACTTATACAATTTTCACAACGAATTTGATGTAAAATTTCCAGTTGATAGCAATAATCGTATGAATGAAATTAGCCGTCTGAAAGCGCAATTTCATGAACAAAACGGAGGCCTAAAATGATTTTTATCATCGATAGAACAAATTACATTAGCTAACTATAAAATAGCTTGGATTTTAGCTCGAAAAAGGAATCATTTTCTGATGCTGAACTTGTAAAAGAAATATTGATCGTGGTCTTTGAAACTCTGGAGAATTTTTATTTAAAAATAAAAGACGATATTCTCAAAAGGTAAATAATTTGCAATTAAGTCAAAGAACAACTGTTTGCAGAATTCTAGAGTTAGCAAAATCAATTGCTTGAACAACTAAAAGACTGTTTGTATTTTTCTTTAGCACAAGATGAGCCAACAGATGTTAGCGACACTGCACAGTGATATTTTGGGTTCGACATGTAACTTCAGATCTTATTGGCCTTTGTGGATTACGAGATCAAGCCTGTGGAAAAAAGATCTTTGAAAATTTCTTGAAATGTCAAACTAATTCAATCTGAATTTTTTTTAAAAAATTCTGTAACAACAGACGGTGCTCCCGCCACGACTGTGGCGAAATTCGTATTAGTTTCTCTTTTGAAGCAGCATTTAATTGAAAATAATGTGAAGTCCACGCTGCCATCTCTCCATTGCATTTTGCATCAGGAAAATTTAATGGACATTGTTTTAAAAATTGTGAATTATATCAGAAGTGGAAGCTCTCTCGTTGTTGTTGTTTAAAATTAAGCACAAAACTACACAATGGGCTATTTGCCCACCACGGGTATCGAAACCCGGATTTTAGCGTGTAAGTCCGCAGACATACCGCTGAGCCACTGGGAGGCAGAAGCTCTCTCATCCATCGACAGTTTGTTGAGTTTGAAGAAAAGCAGTGATTGCACTTCTGATGATCTAATTGATTTTGCAAATGTGAGATGGTTAAGTAGAGGAAAAGTCTTGGAAGTCTTATTTTCTCAAATAAAAGAGTATCCTGTTGAAAATGGTTAATTTGAAAATTTCCCTAAAATTGAAACTTTGTTATCGCAGTGTGATTTGCACTTTCTGCGGAAAATGATGGCTCACTTGAATAATTTGAATTCGAAGCTTCAGGGAAGAAGTAAAATAATAAGCAAGCAATCAGAGTTTATTCATGAAGCCCCCCAGTGGCTCAACGGTATGTCTGCGGACTTTCAACGCTAAACACCGGGTTTCGATCCCCGTGGTTGGCAGAGCACAGATATCCGATTGTGTAGCTTTGCGTTTAATTCAAAACAACTATTCATGAATTTCAATTAAAGCTAAACCCTCCTTGCGGAACAAGTACAAAAGAATGATTTGACACATTTTACAAAGTTGAATAGTTTTTTGAAAATAATAAGGACGTTCATTTCAGAAAGCAACAAAACTTATATAGACTGAATTTAGTTAGTGTTCAATTACAGATTAACGTTTTAGACCTATTACTGAGCGTCAAGAGTATAAGTTTGAACGATATCATAAAACGTCAGATGCATTTTTTCATAAACGCAAGCCTCCTCTACCCAGTGAATGACATCTAATCTTCATAGTTCTTTACACTCAGTGAAAAAAAAATTGAAAAATTTTCTGTAAAATCCAAATAGAGATAAAATTTCTATGGCTAAGATGGATCAAGTATGCCATGTCTCTAACAATCTTTAACATCCAGAAAGTTTTAGTGCATGGCGTGCAGGGTGTCTATCATTACCAAAATCTTGTAGTAGTTCAAGTAAAACAGTGATTAAACTCTCGAAACTCACATTCATTAAAAGAGAAAACAGACAAAAGCAGAGAGAAATGATCCGCGTAATATTACCAAAGCAGGAGGATTTTACGATCAGCTACTGACGAATTTTGGTAACATAAAATCTTTCATTGCTCTTAAAGACAACAGGAAAAACTCGTTCTGTGTAACTGATGTATTTTCAAAATTTAGTGAGATGGTTAAAAAAAACCAACAACAACTAATGGAATAAAAAACACCAATGAAATACATTCGCTTCACTTCAGAAAATTAACTCCATAATATGAAGTCAGTTTCTTCAATTTAGTTTTACGCATGCGTACACAACAGGTATCTTTGCCAGCTGTCCCTTGAAGTGAAAGATTAGAGGGATCACAGGTAGCCGACACCACTAACTTTTGATATACTCTTACCAGAACAAACATTAGGAGTCGACCGTCACAACGGTTCCAAAATGTAAGTGTATTTTGTTTTTGGTAACAGAAAAACTATGGAACCTAAACAGCTAATTACTGGGACACGCTCGGTCCATGGGCTTCCACGAGGGGAAGGGAGAGCCAGTTGCTTGGTCAATTTAAATATAAAATCAGTTCGCTCTAAAATGTGAAATACCACAAGATATGTGTGCAGAAAGCCTTTAACCCAACTCAACAAAATAATTTCGAAATATAAAATTAAACTCATTTCTGTGTCTCAGCACTAACGTCTCATTTTGGAGCCAATCTTTACAAAAAAAGAAATAGAACTAATAACTCAATCTCATTATAAAGTTTGTTTGTTTTTGGAATTTCGCGCAAAGCTACTCAAGGACTATCTGCGCTAGCCGTCCCTAATTTTGCAGTGTAAGACTTGAGGGAAGGTAGCTAGTTATCACCACCCACCGCCAACTCTTGGGCTACTCTTTTACCAACGAATAGTGGAACTGACCATGACATTATAACGCCCCCACGACTGCGAGGGCGAGCATGTTTGGCGCGACCGGGATGCGAACCCGCGACCCTCAGATTACGAGTCGCACGCCTTAACACGCTTGGCCATCCCGGGTCCCCTCATTATAAAGAAGAAGAAAATAAAACCATAAGATGGCAGCATGAATTGGACCCACACTGTGATGGGGATACATTGTCTATAATTCTTTATCTCCATTCGCCAGTCTCACATCAAGAATAATAAAATAACGATATGAACAGACATAAAAATATGGAGAGCGAGATGTGGGTGCTCAAGCCCACAACGTCCCACACTTATATCACCCTTCACTGCCTGCAAACAGTTGTAGGAAAGTGACTGCTCTCTAAAGTAAAAAAGAATAAGAAAAATGAAGTTGGTTTTGTTTTGAATTTCGCACGAAGCTACACGACGGTTATCTGTCCTAGCCATCCTTACTTTAGCAGTGTAAAACAAGAGGGAATGCAACTAGTCATTACCACCCACCAACAACTCTTAGGCTAATCTTTTACCAACGACGCCCACACGGTTAAAAAGATGAGCATGTTTGGTATGACAGAGCTTCGAACCCGCAACCCTCGGATGATGAGTAGAGTGATTTAACTACCTGGCCAATAAAAAGATCTTACCGCTTGCGAATAAGTAAGTTAAATAAACTTATCTCTTTAAAGTTGATATTTGAGCCCTCATTATGGTGGTAAAGCACAAATTAGTAGCCCAGAAAACAAATTACACTAGTATAAAAGGTCCCAACCAGTTATCTGTGTTTTGTGAATTTCGCACAAAGCTACTCGAGGGCTATCTGTGCTAACCGTCCCTAATTTATCAGTGTAAGACTAGAGGGAAGGCAGCTAGTCATCACCACCCAACGCCAACTCTTGAATCTACTCTTTTACCAACGAATAGTGGGATTGATCGTCACATTATAAAGCCCCCACAGTTGAAAGGGCGAGCATGTTTAGTGCGACCGGGATTCCAACCCGTGACCCTCGGATTACGAGTCGAACGACTTAACCCACTTGGCCATGCCGGGCCCTACCAAACCAGTTATCTAAACTAACTAGTATAACTCCCAACCATCACCTACTGTAACTATCAATTTGCAGACTCCAACAAGATCTATACATATGATAAAGTGTTCATCCGCATAAAGTAGTGCAAAATTGTTTGAATAGCCTTTTTAACAACTAAAAATAGTAAATTAGGAGATTGCGTTATTGGCAAGAGAAGAGATAAGCAGCGATTTTGTGGGCTCTTAAGAAGTGTGAACGTATAGTGTGGTGTGATTGATAGTAGACGGTCTCGAATGGGCCCAGACAGTGGCAGAGTATACTGGAAAGCGAGGAAAAAAAATAAAAATAAAAAAACTGAGAAGTAACATCACTCTGTTGCGTGAAATGCAGGAGGAGAGAGAAAAACATGTAAAGAAAACCTTGTCAACATAAAACTAAAGAAGAAGAGCAGCAAGGCTTCTTGAAGCAGACGACACAACTGAAGAAAAGAGAGAAATAAGTAAGTCTACTGTTGGTGGCACAAACTTAAACCACAGTCTTCAACTGAAAACTTTAATACAGCTTGAAAAAGAAGATATAAAATTAAAAACAACTCCAGTTAAAGATACAACTGGAAAAGTATGGAAAAAAAGAAATATGTAAAATAAGCAAAGAAAATGTTAATACAACTGCTGTTGACAGTGGAGCTGAGGCTACACCGATCGACAATGTTATAAAAATGAAAACATAACGAGTAGTAGCATAAGTAATGAGAAACCCACCCTAGAAATTGATACAAACACATACAAACCCACCCTGGATATTGAAATAAACACACTCAGACCGTGAGGAAGCTAGTTCTGACGACGAAGGATTCACACTTGTGAAGAGTAGAAGTCAGAAAAACAAGCACAAACAAACATAAATACAGAAACACATTCAAATTTTGAAACAAAACTTCCGAAATATGCCATTTTCGGCATTCCAGGGACTTACAACCAGCTTCAACTAGCTAATGAATTTTACAGGTGTAAACAAAGTCAAACAGCGTCTACCCTGCGACGGGATTTTGGTTCAAGAACAGGAACCCGCTGACTTAAATACATTGTTAAAAGAATGGTCTTCAGACGCTTTCAAAACAAGTCATATTACCTTACACTTGTCTGGAGCAAGATCAACACCCAGATCTTTCGTAATTCGGGGGCTGCACTATTCCATAGACATAAAAGAAGCATTAACAGAACAAAACAAAAAATTCATTTCAGTTGAACGCATGATTTCAAACATAACAAAAAACAACAAACTTAATTAAAGTAGTTACAGACAACACTCAGGACATAACACAACTAATAAATAATGGTATCAAAGATACACTGCAGAACAAACTTAAACACCGTCAGTAGTAGTAACACAGTGTTACCAATGCCAAAGGTTTGGAGATGTAGCAGCAGTATGCCGAGCAACTGCGTGTTGTGTAGGCTGTGGAGTTAATCATCACATATCACAATGCATTAAACAAACCCCAAACCAAAATGCTGTAACTGTGGGGAAGAACACATGGCAAATTATAAAGGATGCCAAAAAATAAATCAATTAAGACATATATACAAAATTAAAAATCCAGACACGGACAAGTCAAAGACACACACAATCCAAGAAGAATTAAAACCAACTACCACTGAGAAACCAGAAAACATAACGTGCATTACAAACATACAACTAAACTCGCATGCTGCAACAGTAAAAAAAAACATTACACGGTCAGAAAAAACACACCAATAATTAGTGAAGATTTACCAAAGACAACTGAAGTCACAAATAAAACCACATCTGTGAATATTGAAAATACATTGATCGATGCCATTACTTCCACTTTCTTTGATATAATGGCCGAATACAACAATCCAAACAATGAAAACAGTTTAATAGACATAGGCATTAAAATAATTATCAAAACATCCAAAAATACCTTCCACAAATCTTAACATATATCATAAACTCTATCAACCATGGGTAAATTCACAGCACTACACATCAATATCCACAGTGCTTTTGCTCCCAAGAAACATGAGATTGAAGATATAACCAACAGATGTCTTTGTAATTAGTGAAACAGGCCTCCATAACAACAGATATTTGAAATAAAAGGATATTCTATTATCAGACAGAATAGAAAGGATAAGAGAGATTCAGAGGAATTTTATTACTGTATAAAACTGAACTTATAGTTCAGGAACTAAGAATACCTTCCTCCAATGAATCAGTTGTAATAGACGTAAGAAATTAAAATGATACTGAAGTAATAGTCGCGGGCATTTACTGCTCGCCTAGCAAAGTATTAGATGCAAATATATTACATTCCATATATGACCACAACCCCAATATAGTAATTATAGGAGATTTAAATAGCAAACATACCACCTTTAACTGTATATGTACAAACTCTAATGGTTAAATACTTTATAAATTTCTAACTGAAACTGATATGATTTTGTTAAATGATACAGCACCGACACATATCGTACGCACATGGCACCAGTGAAATACTGGATTTTATGCCCGTGTTCGTATAATATGTGTCGCAAATTCGTAAACTTTTTGTTGGTCACGATGTAGTTAGTGACCACCTTCCAGTATCTTCAATCTCACCCTCCACTTAAACAAACTTAAAGTAAAAAATAAAATAAATTATAAGAAAACAAACTGGCCACAATTTCCATCAATCATAGACCAAAACAGGAAAACAAACAAAGAGTACCTATCACTCGAATCACATGACAAAACAGCTTAAACTGACCTAGAAAAAGCAGAGATGTTTAAAGACCACCTAAACATACGTTCAAAACACAGCATGAACCTGGCATGAACAGATACTTCTATAATAAAGTCAATAACTTCATTGAACATAACAAAACCATATACATGCCAAAATTCCCAGTAGACACATCAATAAAACCAGAGAAAACAACAGACTACAGCACTCATCAACTAATAAGAGATATAACAGTAACAGAAGTATTAATAGTCATCGAAAACACAAAAAACAAAACTCCTGGAGACGATGGTATACAAGCCATCCTCCTAAACAATGGTACTCAGAAATTATATGAACACCTAACAGCTCATATTAACTTCAGATGGATATATCCTTGTTTCTTGGAAGGAAGTAGTAATTTTCATGTTCCAGAAAGAAGGAAAACCAGCAGATAAACCAAACAATTACCGCCCATTCAGCCTGACTAGTTGCATCGGCAAAAATTTAGAAAGAATAATTAGTAACTGACTATCTATATACTTCGACGCAAATTCAAAATTACCCGAAATTCAAAACGAATTTAGAAAATACAGACAAACTGCAGACCACTTAATCAGATTAACTGAAACAATTACAGACAGATTCAACAAAAACAAATACACCTTAACTTGCTTACATTGAGAAAGCATTTGACACGGTCACAGGTTAACAGAAATGGATTTACCCAAGATAATTATTTGCTGGCCATCTAACTTTCTGGACAACAAAACGTGTAAAGTTGATGTGAACGGAGCCCACTCAGGGTCCTTTTCACCTGAGGCAGGAGTCCCACATAGAGGAGTAGTTAGCCCTATATTATTTATCATGTATGTGAGTAATATTCCACTGTCGGACCAAAACTTAGGCTTTGCATCACAATTTGATGACGATTTAGCGGTCTGGAAAAGTGCCCCCACTTCTTCAATGGCAGCAACAAACCTCCAACCAGTCCTAAATAATTTAGAAGAATACTGCCAGAAATATGGAATAAAAATAAATATTCCGAAAAACCAAGTAATACTATTCACCAGATGAAATAAACTGAAAAAAGATCCACCAAAGTAATACATGAACAGATCACTTTTACAGACTGCTTACTTGGCTAAATTTTTAGGATTAACTTACGATACCAAATTAACGTGGATACAGCACACTAACAACACCCTGACAATAATCTGGAAAAGAGCAAATTATGCATTAAGTCTTTCAGGTAAAAATCAAGGCACATTACCTGATAA
The DNA here is from genome assembly GCA_011833715.1 of Carcinoscorpius rotundicauda. Taxonomy (NCBI): domain Eukaryota; kingdom Metazoa; phylum Arthropoda; class Merostomata; order Xiphosura; family Limulidae; genus Carcinoscorpius; species Carcinoscorpius rotundicauda. Next base: position 125,882,168 of record CM022392.1, read on the forward strand.
TATAATAAAAATATACAAAACATATATTAGATCTACAGTAGAATACGCATGTCCAGCCTGGAAAAACATAACGTAAAAACAAGTACTCAAACGACAAAATTGAATCTTAATTTCAGCTTATAAAGTACCACGTAGTACTTCATCCATATTCATGCAAAAGTATGCAAACATAGAGACAGTATCTGAAAGACTCTTGAATAATGCACTAAATTATTATAATAAAAATTATTTATTAAGTGATCTCGACAGATACTACGTACATTATGAACATAGTCCTAAATACCTCTCTCATATGAAAATAACCCCAGTGGCTCAGCGGTAAGTCTGCGGACTTATAACGTTAAAAACCGGCTTTTGATACCCGTGGTGGGCAGAAAAAAGGCCAGAGTACTGAGGGTTACAACAACAACATAATTGTCGCCGACATAAAAGTTATGGACGAAGGAAGAGGTTTTGTGCTTCTGACCCTCTTGTGTATCCAAAATTCATCATACCTGAATACCCACAAAGAAGAAACGAAGCGAATGATCATCAGAAACGTTCAGTAGAATTTCCTTGAGTTTTATTTCGTGAAATTTATTTAATAGATTCTTATATTCATCACAGGATATTTTAATAATGTTATTTATAGTTTTTATTAAATTCATTAAAATAAATACTGATTTTTGCATCAATATTCCGACATTAATAATAACATATTGTAATTTATTACAAATTTTAGAAAATCTAAATAACTGTAAAGTTACAATACTAATTACAAAAGAGTATAGTGTTTTACTGCTAAAAGAGGGTAAACCATATACATATTGGAAACGCAAAATATTTTCTTTTACCAAAATATTTACATTTATACCATTATCAATTATTTTAGTTTCTGAATAATTTGTCTCTGAATGTTGATAGTATTAGTTGTTTCAGGGTTATGTATACTACTTAAGTCATCTGAGTTGAAGCAGAAACATTTGGATTTATGTAATTTTAATAAATTTTTTTTCATAAAAATAAATATATATATAAATTTATAATATAAATAGAATAATTAGGTCCCATTGGAACTCCTTTTACGTGCTTAAAAATATGGTTATTGAAAAATATGTAATTATTATAAATACAGAAATTTAATATATATTTTCTTTCTTCCAATACCATGAAAGCATAAAAGAACTGCCCCATCACTTAATTTATTCAAAAATTAAATCTTTTACTGGAATTATGGTGTGCAGTTGAGGTGAAGTCAAATGTTTGAATATTTATTACTTCTTCACAATTTCTTAAATATTCCAGAATGGGTCAATTATTTTTTTATTATTCAAAACGTATGCTTCTTATTATTAAGACTTATGTTTGATAAAATGGTCGGTTCTTTAACAATTGTTTTCATTGAGCTAGAAATAAATCTAAATTCAATTGTAGATTTATAGTTTTGGAATATCGTATAGAAAAGTCAAATATAAATATTAGTTTGGTTAAAGATAAAGTTTTTTTACAAGATTGGTCAATGAGTTCGAATTCGTTTATCATAACTGATGTATAAAACTTTTTACAAATAAAAATTACAGTAAGCTCTATCAATGGGAACAAAAATACATTTTTCTTGTAATTCTTGAATCTTATTTTTTAACCGATGAAACGATAAAATTATATGGTATTTCTTTAATTTTATACGGGATAATTTAAATACTATTTTTTTAGTACCTAAAACTTCCATTCCAGTAAACATCTTGGTGGATTAGATTTGATAAAGTTAAGTTACAAAATATATTCACGGCCGTTGTTTTCCATAGATTTTAGAATATTTTACTTATTGCATTTTGTGGTTATCCTTTAAGCATTTCACATAATAGTTTATCTTTATTATTTCCAAGTTACCAGTAATAATATGGTTATAATAAGTATAAATAAATAAACTATTTTCACACTCACAGGGTAAGTTATTAATTTATGTCAGTCATGTAGCTTTCCGCGAAATTCAAAAACAAACATACTTCATTTACATTAAAATAAGCTGAAAGATTTTTATAATTACTGAAAATAATAATGGACCAATTGGAACTTCATATTTATAACTGACGATAGGCTTTAACTAGTTAAACGATTAAAATGGCGAAATGTGATGTGTTCACTAGTAACAAATACAACATTATCTTGATAAATCTGATCATAATTTTCAGGATAATTTCTTTACTGACTTTGTAAGGGTTTCCACTGTGAATAATATAAGTGAGGCTTTGTGTGTTGTTAAACAACTAGCCTCTCTGATGAGTTCTGGTACTAAGCACTGAAAAGGTTTTATTTGGTTTGTTTTGAATTTCGCGCACAGCTACACAAGGGCTATCTGTGCTAGCCGTCCTTAATTTAGCAGTGTAAGACTAGAGGAAAGGCAACTAGTAACAACCATCTGGTCACTTTTTTACCAACGAATAGTGAGATTGACCGTCATATTATAACGCCCCCATGGCTGAAAGGGCGAGCAAGTTTGATGTGACGAAAATTCGAACCCGCGACCCTCAGATTACAAGTCGAGTGCCTTAACCCACAGAATAACGCAAGTAAATGTATCGCACATTGTTCAGTAAGAAACAAAGTAGACAAAAATAATTATTTTTGTCAATTGAATTCTAAAGTAATTGAATCAGCCTGTATGGAGTTTTGACAAGAAAAGAGAAGTATTAAGAATCTTAGACACAACTGTGAAATTCTACAGTGAAAAATAATTTTTGCACATATGTTTAGCTTGTTTTGAATATATTATTTTAAATAAAGTGGATTGACTACTGACTTTTTAATGTTCGAATTTATAGCCAATAAGTCACAGATACCTACTCTAGAAGAATCCCAGTTCAATCATATTTGAAACCCTCAGACAGAAACATTGTGAAATATAGAATAGTGAGAGGGCAAGACAAGTGCCAGCAGAGTATCTTGCCAGTTAATAGAATTGAAGTGTTAGAGTCAGGGGTAAATGCATTATTTGCCAAATTAGAAATAGCTGCACATCTTTAGTTCCTGACATGCTACTTTCCTGGGCTGGACATCAACCACCAAAAAAGTTAGTGTATTCGCTTCTGCCTTTACCTCTACATCACTGGTACGAATGTATGTAACTGTTACGTATTTTTTAATGTTTTATTTTCTTCGTAGACTAAACGCAACAGAAAAACGCAGATAACAGCTTGTATAATTTATTACACTAAACTATTAACAAATATAACAGATATAACATAAATTATATAATAACAGTGACAGATATTAAGTTATAACATTCGAAATTAATTACAAAACAAAATAATACTAGTTTCAAACTTCAAAATTAATCACAATACAAAATAGTACTGGCCTGTATCTAATATAATGATCTAAAATGAAAGTCTCAAATTCCAGTCTAGGGTGTGAATTTGGTCCCACGAAGTAATTCCGAAACAGTTCACAGTTCAATAAATTCGCCGTCTCTCAGCACAAGCAGTAATTCAGATGTATCGTAGAGATTGACGAAATAAAATCACAGCTTCCATAGATCTAACTTCAATCACAAATCCAAGTTGAATATTCACAGCAAACACTTAATCTTTCTCAAATAACTAACTCTCTTCTTTTGAAATAAAACTGATGTCTGAATCTCACTCTTTTTCTTCGAATAAAACTAATGACTGAATCTATCTTCTTTTTTCGAATAAAAACTGATGACTGAATCTCTAAAAACTAAACTAAACTAACGTGGCAGGGGTTCAGTTTAGAGAGAGAGAAATCAGAAGAGTTCTCTCTCCAACTGGGGTGTTCAGGAGCTTTTTAGTTCCTCTTCGTCCCCTTTCGTGAGAAATTTTTGGCATGTCCGTGGAATTTTTTATTTTATTTTTAATATTTCGACACTGGAGTGGGGTATTTGTGAGTGAGGGGAAGGACGGGAAACCTGGACGAGAGCAGCGAAAGTGAGGTGAGCCAGACCTTGGCTCTAGGACGGAGTGCGCTGGCGAAATGGTCTTGTTGAATCTCTTGCATCTTCGTCTGTTTATATATTGTAGGCCTAAACTCCCCGAAAGACCGCGAAAGTTCTACAGGTCTCCAGAACAATCCACGCACGTCCGTTCTTGCACGAAACTACACGTCTAGACACGTAGTCACCAGCACTTCATTTACAAACATATGATTGGTCTACTTAATTCAAGAAAATTCTAAAATGTTACCCTAAATGAATAACAAAATATTAGTTTAAACTTCGAAACAATAATATCAATATGGAAAAATGAATAATAGAAATGAAAATTCAAACACAACACGACATGTTGTCGTTTACAAAATAACATAACAGTAACAATCTTGGAGAAATGTAATAACGGAACGTAGGTTCAAACATATTAGATATCATCACTCTACATGGGTAGTAACAGTGATTGAGTACCCCTACACGTGAATTTTTACACAACTTTTATGTATTGTATATAAACAATGAGATGCATAGACTGTCCCTTTTCATCAAAAAACAAAATAACATAATATTCCAGAAGTAGAGTTGGGGAACAAACCTGTTATTTGAATGTGTTAAATACCATTTTCTTTTGAGAAACCCCAAGATAGGTTTGAAAAAGCAGCTTAAAATGACTTTCCTTCAACCTTAATCAGCACTCAGAACTTTGTTGCGTTTTTAACTGGTTAATTGTGCCAAAGAAAACTGTACAGTCTGACACACATTTCATAAATTCTTGACGTACAGAGCTACTCATTGACATAACAGAAGGTCTGAGGACTTATAACGCTAAAAAAGGGGTTTCGATACTCATTGTACAGTTTTGTGACTAACAATCAACTAATAAGATGTAAAATTTACAAAATATTAATCAAAATAGTTGTTTCACAGGATAAAAGAAATATGTAACGTGTAATATAACTTGTTAGATTTTTGCTAACTAAACTCTCTGGACATTAATCTTTGTGAAGAAACTCTTTTTTTCAGTTGCGTGTTCAACACAGGTCAGAACTGAAATAATTCTACAGTGAATACTTGATTGTTTCTGCTGTTTTCCATACCATTTAACGTGATTAAATTAATTCGCAAAAGATTTGCTTGACGTCGTTTCACGAACTTTAAAAACTTATTTCATTTTCGTCAAAGTAATTCAATTACTAAAGTAAAAACACTCTATGACGAGACAAATTATTCTTCTTATTTGTATTAAACTCTGAAACTTACTTTAAAATATCGCCCGTTATGGTAAATCAACAGGAGCGTAGAATTTTTACACCCGATGGGGGATGATTTTTGCAACCACTTATGTGGACTGTTCAATTTGCAAATTGATAATCTCTGATTACCTGAACCTGAAAGCTGTAAACATGTAGCCACAGAGTAATCTTGTTGCCACGATACTTCAAGGTTTCCATGTAGATTTGTATAAGTGAGGTGTTGTGAAGTTTTCAAAATGTTAACATAATAAAGACAAATGTGTCACAAATTAACTGCCACATGAATTTATTCCTGCACACTGCATAGTATAAAATATGGTCAATATACTTGACAAGGTTACTAATAACTTTTATTGCATGAATTACGTTTTCAAATATTAATAACATTAGTAATTACCCTTGATAAGTTTATATCTACTGAAAAACTGTTTATGTTGTTTTGTAAAAATAATTAAAAAGTCTTTGCGAACTCTTGAAAATTACACATCAATACAATGTAGCACATAATTATTCATACTTTTCATTGAAGTAAGATTTGTTTAGTTTTCTAGTCTATATGTTTCCAAACGTAGACCTCCTTTGTGATGATCTGTTTATGAATTCTTTCAAAAGCTCTTCTATATTTATCTTGTCGACCTCATCTTTGTGAGTGTGACAAACTGCCATATGGTTAAGGCGACACTCAGACATAGTTGACCTTAACCACGTCTTCAACCGTCTTAATGTAGAAAAGCTGCGTTCACATTCGCAGCTGGATACTGGACATACAGGCAAAATTTTCATCAGAAGAAACACTTCACTGAACATCTGCTGGCTTGTTTCATGTATTTTACAGTAAGCATCCTTCGTACCTTTCAGAGATACTGCTTTTGTTGTTCCTTGAACAAAAAAATTCGAGCCATTGTGTAGAGATTTCTGGATAAAATTTCATAAAAGACTTGTCAATCTTGCCAGATGTGATCATGTTCTCAAGTGCCAGATATTTCCTCAAGTCATTGTTGTCTGCATTGAATCTAATGGTCAGATGTTCTATAACTATGTCCACAAATTCAAAATATTGACTTCTGTAATAATTTCTAGCTGTTATGAGATCACCTGTGATCCTTCTGGGGGGTCTATGAATGTGTGGTAGTTCAATAGACACCAGATCTAGGAAAGTTACCTTTTTCTCAGCTTCATTAAATATCTTGTTGTAATTTTCCTCTGTTCGCAATACTCGCAATTGCTCAACTATCATTCCAGATGCTTCAGTCATACCAGATACTGTTACTGATTTTGCTTGGAATGCACGGTTTACTTCCTCTAGTGCAGCTAATGAATGCCGAGCCATCAACAATCCTAAAACTGTCTTTCCTTTCTCAAATCTGTCCAACAGACCTCGTGCTTTCACTCCTAATCTGATTTTTCACTTGCTAATTCAAACAAAAAATCAACAATGTCACTGTAGTGATCATTAGCACATGTAATTGCAGATAGGCGTGTTGGACACAGTGGGCGGATGTATTTAACTGGACCATTGTGGCTGCCTGACGATACAATATTTTCAAAGACGCTTGCTTGTCATAATTGGAATCTGTTTCTCAGATGACTCAACAGGCGAAAATACAGTCTTTATTGAAAAACTTTAACGTACAATGAACGAAGATAGAACAGAATGGAAGTAGGAGTGAACCGTAAAATGTATTTAAGTCGAACGCGCGAACCTTACCGACTATCAAGCTGACTGACCGCCCGGGCATTGCTGGGACAATAATGTGTGCTTGTTACAACACAAGTAATTGCAAGTTTCTCGAAAAATACTTAAACAATCACAAATATATTATATTCCTGTTAAAACTCATCAAAAGGCAAACACGTTTTGATATAATGTCTATAAGCACGTCTATTAAATAAAAATATCTAAACAAAAACTAGCAATACAATCCGAGTTGAAATCGCTCCTTTTGTGTTCTAATTAGTGTACACTAAACGTACACTATGATCAGCGACTTCGGCAGCTAAAGAGAGTAAGGCGTTTGACAATAAAACCGGCTAGACATGCATAAGAACAAATGGCATAGGAAAACCGCACAATATACATACAAGACTGATGCAGCTGCAAGCTACAAATGGCCTGCCAGATCTAGATCACAGGAGTTTACGCTTTGGAATACTATTTACGAATTTCATGCTCTGTTTAATCTGTTGTGATGAAAATTTTACTTAATCTTATACTACGTACAAGACGTAGGTAGATTTTGTGCTAGTGCTTGCAAGCCTTGCATGTATACTTAGGCGTACTGACTGATACGAACTATCGCTTAGATCAAAAAGTTTAGAAGCACGCCTATATTAACGATGTACATTTCGGCCTAATTATGTAATTGAATTGGTAAGAACATGAGAATCACAAGAACAAACACACAATTTGTAGGCCTGTGATGCAATAAAACAATTCAAAAGACAAAACTGTAGGGGGATGATTGTATGCACCATACCCTCACCTAAAATGAAGGGGGATCTATCTCCCCATCCCATCAGGATCTACGCCCCTGCTAATCAACCACATGCTGGTTAACTTCACGTTTCATAACTTTTCTCTGACTGAACTTTAACATGTACTCGTGTGGTTGCCGATATTTATATTTTGTTCACTGAGGCATCGAACTTTATATAAACTATACGATGCCATAATGAAATAATACGCGTTTAAAGAAACGAGATAAAACCGAATACTCAAGTAATTTGGCGTCCATAATACTGTAACAATTAAACTACACATACAATATACGACTCTTATTGAGTTACGCAGCCAAACTAGTTATAACTATTGCCTTTAAAATAATTACTTTTAATTCTCTTTATTGACAAATTATATAACCACTAAATATTATTTCTCCAAATAAACTAAATAATAACTATCAGACCAAGCAGTCTTATATAAGCCCATCTTCAGGAAAAATATTTAAAATATATTTTTTCACACTGTATATAAATACCTTTTCAGTTCCCAAAGGCTGTTTTCATTTTGTGCGCAAAGTCTACTCATGTTGTCTGCACCAACATTTGCAGTACTGTTGATGGCTTCAATCAAAGTTGATAGATTTGATGGTATAATTCTCACTTCATGATCCTTGCATTGTAGATTTTGCATCGTATAGGTAGTTCTGGGTCTTATGAATGGCAAATATGATGACTAGACACTCTCGTTCAGTCATGGACTAGTTCTCACAACTCAACAGCTTTTACTAACGGACGTTACCGGACACTGTCCACCTTCACATTCTTGTAAGAATACTGCTCCAATTCCAATCTTTGAATCGTCAGCCTGAACAATGATTTATTTTTAGCTACTAACTCGAGTGAAGTTTGTGCCCGTTGTGTAATTATTCGTGGAGAGCAAGATTTAGTGTAATACATTATCCACACACTTTTTAATAGTATCTTAAACGTGCGTTTAGTACATGACATAAGGTAAACAGCTTCAGTTCACTCGCCAATTTAGTGCAAGTGATAGGCTTGAGTTTGGAATGAGGTCCATTCTTGGCTAATTTCTCAATTGTTGTTTAGCGCAAAACTACACAATGTAGTGTGATCAAAACGAGTATTGAAACCAAGTTTTTAGCGATGCTCAGGGTTTTTGCTGAGCCACTAGTAGGCCGGAATTGTTGACAAAGTAATTCAGAAGTTCTGCTCTACCTGTAGACGAGTTTGCTCTTTTCTTTTTCTGTTTCTTTTAAGCTCGCGAAAAGCTAGCCATCTCTAATTTAGCAGTGTAAGACAGAAAAGGTAAATAGTCTTCACTATTTGGTTACTCTTTTACCAACAAACGTAGAACTGACCTACATTATAACGTCCCCACAGCTGAAACAGCGAGCATATGTGGTGCGACGGTGATTCGTACTCGAGATACTCAGATTACGCGTCGAATGCCCTAACCACCTAGCAATGCCGAACCCCCTTTTAGTTTTAATTGTTGCCAGAACAGAAAACATTGGACGCTGACTTGTATGGTATGTTAGTGTGAAACTGAAAGGCAAAAACACGTTCAACAGGATAATTTTTTTACGAACCAGCATTCAGAAATTCCTTGGAGCAAATAAGCTGAAGAATCAACTGCAAAATATTCGCATTCCGACGTTGTAATGGTAAATTAAGGTTTTCATCCATAAAATGCACTGTAAACTGTGGCTATTTTCAGTAACCGAGACACATGAAATTCTTTTACACAATAAATTTATCTATAAGATTTACTTTTCATTAACTATTACTTAGAATGGGTCGCGCCTTAACTTGATTCTATGTTATTACTCACCAGAATCTCTAGTAGTTTAAAAGTGATTTTTTTTTAGGTAAATTTTTTTAAAAGTGAATTTATCTTTGAGACCTTGGGTGTTGTTATATACATCACTCCAAACGGTTTGACCTCCCAAGTCCAAAACTGTAATTAGATTTCAAATACGTCAAGAAATGTAGACCTATAAACTAAATGTTTTCACTTTAAAATTAATTTCGAGCCATTTTATAAGTCGCCAACACCTCAACTAAATATATATAAAGTTCGTCTTTCAGCTTCAAAATAAATACCTCCCCTCGAGACAACCAGCACACCTCTGTATGCACCAGGGACTTCTTGAGCGTGGATTTGATGTCTCCATATTGCACAAAGATTACAGCATCTTGTAACATTCTGTTTCCTTCAAGTTGCAATTTCTTTCAATCCAGTATTTGTGTATGATGTAATATGCAAATATTACACCTGGAACAAGAGCACTTACTTTGGTTCTGGCCTATATTTTTGTTTTCCATAAATGTGACTCCCCATCAGTGTGTACTCCAAGAAAGACTGTTTATAATGATAAAAACTTGTCAACAGGAAAGAAGATAGTTACTCTTCACATACTTCCCCTTTACGACAGTTTCATTTAAGCACCAGAAATTGAAACAAGTTTGCAACATCCGTGGTTTTATCAAATTGTGTGGCCAATTTCAGACTGTTCTGGATACATGCTATCAAGTTCAGTTTTTATGTTTGTTTGTTGTTAAGCGCAAAGTTACACAGTGGCTACCTGAGCACACCACGAGCATCAAAGTTTGATGCTTAGCGTTGTATGTCTTCTGACTTACCGTCCAGCCACTGGTACTTATGCATTTAAGTTCTTAGTTTGGTGTTATTCATTATCACGATTACATCTGTTTGTTTACCTTCTAGCTGTTGCTAGAAGAAATACATGATAGTTTGTTTTTGTTGTTGTTTACTTCCTGACTGTCACTGGATCGTTTGTTTTTGCTGTTATGTTTTTACCGATATGTAATACTTATTCATTTTTGACAAATTAGTAAAAGTACGAAAATCTCCAAAACCTGGAACAACAGGCTACTTTCGCACATTATTGGCTTATAAATATTATAATATGATAATAAGGTATTTCAATTAACGGTATCTAACACATCTCTGCATCCTAACTAAAAGAGGGGTATTGATTCCCTGGTTTTTGAATTATTCTAATAAAATTAGTTTTTAAAACGTTACACTTGTGTTGTATAAATAGCGTATACGGCTATTTTATGCTGAATTAATAAAATATTTTCTTTAAATTTGTAATAAAAATAAAATTTTCATCACTTTTCAGCCGCGGGGGCGAAATAATGTGACAATCAAAACCTATTTTCTTTGATAAAAGAGTAAGTAAACAGTTGACTGTAAATGTAGAGCGGGCTTCCACTCTGAACTATCACTTCAAAATCAGGGAGGCTATCTACGCTAGCCTCCGAGTTACTTTGCGCGAAATTCAGAATTGAAAAAAACAGGGTTGACTGATTAACATTACCATTAAAATAAGATAAAATAATCATTAGTTTCAAAAGTAACTACTTCGTTTAATAATATACAAAATTCAAATTACTGCCAGTAAGCAGAAAGATGTAATGTTTTGGGGCAGTTGATACCTATCAACTAAAAAAAAGAAAAGAAAAAAGTGTTCTGAATTTTTTATGCCTAGAGTGAAATATGCTTATTTGTACATAACTATTCGAATATAACACTATCTGTATTTTTGAAATTCAATACTGAAAAGTGAAAAGAGAGTGAAATGCATAACATTTCTGTTGTGTATTTATTTTTTAGCATGGAATTAACCTCTACTTCTTCCATTTATAGCCCTCAGCACTAACGTAATGAAATACATGGTGTAAATGTCACATCCCTTGTTATTTGTTACTATATTACTTAATAGCTGTAACATTTGTACAGTAACTTTAAAATTTTATTTACGATTTCGATGTATATCATTGATCGTTGCCAAAAAGGGAAAAGAAAGCATTCTGGACAGAATAACGGTTAGAAACTACATATAACAACCAATAATACTCTTGTAACGTTTCAAAGGATAATCATTTTCAGAAAATTAGAAATATGGAAAAAACACGGGCATTGTTCTCAAAGTGTTACTAACAGTCCCAGTTTGACTGTTACGTTTATTGAAATACTATTGAACTTGAAAATATATACAGTATGTGAATCCGCTAACCTTAATAATCTTTATGCCATGCCCGTTTCCTTATTACAACTGAAGAAATAATGGTAGATGATTTATGTTATTCGATGGGGTATTCTGAAAGCATACTTTGCCATTTAACATATTCTCTCGTCAATACTCGAAGCACTATGCAACAGCGAATAAACGCAATGAACATATTTATTAATTAAAAGTAAATGCTTTATAACAACATTCAAACTATTCTTTCTGTATTATTAACTAAAAACCTTAAGGATAATTTACAAAATCCAATCTTCCTCGCCATCTATATTATTCTTATAGTTTGAGAAAGTTTTCGGAAAAAAAGGCTAGCTCTAAAGTGAACTGCTTGCACTAGACGATGAAAGTAAATTTCTGGTTAATCCTGATTTTGGTGAACATGATATGTTTCTAACAGAGCACTTACAATGCGTACATATCAAAAAATTTAGGTCTCCAAAAATTGATGAAACATCAAAAACAGCAGACAAGCATTGTGAATATCTAAAACAAGGTGAGTCAACATTTACTCATAAACTTTACTTGAAATATCCTGATCATATTTTAGAAAGAGAAGAAGTAATAACTAATCAAGTTGTTAGACTGATTAAACAATCACAAAACGAATTTATCGATAAAATGTATGTATTTGTACAACTATAATTTCTTTACAATTATTTGGTATATTCAACCTCAACGGAGACTCATGCAAATGCGTACAAAACGTTAACGCTGGTTGGAACTCCTGTGGATAATGCATAACTATCCCCAAATTTCAAATAGCTAACTAGGGGAAAAAGCGAATCATCACTTTCTAAACACTTAAAATGCATACGTATCTTCATGAAATTTTGAAGATTATAAGTAAGCGTTGCAAGACATTCATACAAAAAGTATCAGATCTTTGTTGAGAAATTTTAACAATTTCTAATTAATTGTTGTTGGTTTATTTTCATTTTGAATGTTGACTATCCAACATTCGAAGCAATTTTCATTTTACAATTAAAAATACTTTCATGCATCAAAAAACCCCTCGGTGGGCTCAGCACCGATGTGGCTTTGCTATGAGAAAACACGCATCAGAAAATTGTCAAATTTCACATAAAAAATCTTTACAGTCTCCTGATATTTATCTTTTTTTTCATAAAATTATATTTGATCTATTATTTTTGCAACTGTATCTCTAAAAGGATTGGTCGACCAACCTCGTAACCACAATATATAAATTACGCTTTCTAAGTTCCAGAACTACTTCAGGTTGTAACAAATAGTTAAACTAAAATTATTAAATCTCAAAACATTATACACATACATTTTTTTTACTCTTTTTTATTGAAACTTTCAGTAGAATCTGTCTAACATTACAGAAGTTGAATGACGCGGTGCACGTGCACTCATGTTCCCGTTTCCAATAATATAAAACTTGCCTTTACAAACTGACCTACCTTGACTGTGTTCTAATGAATGACCAGTAATTTGTAAAATTCAATCACATTTCGGCTATAATACATTATATACGTTTGTGTGCTATTGCAAATTAGTTATTGTATTTCAGTTGTTTTCTTAAACCATAGAACAGTAAATTAAAGTATAGAAAACATTTACGTCTTCTAGTTACGAACGTTGTGCTCGTTTGCTGTTTGTCGTAATTTGGTAAACTTTAACAACTTTTCCACGTTTTAAAGTTTTATATATATGGCCTGGCATGGCCGAGCGCGTTAAGGCGTGCACTCGTAATCCGAGGGTCGCGGGTTCGCGCCCGCGTCGCGCTAAACATGCTCGCCCTCCCAGCCGTGGGGGTGTATAATGTGACGGTCAATCCCACTATTCGTTGGTAAAAGAGTAGCCCAAGAGTTGGCGGTGGGTGGTGATGACTAGCTGCCTTCCCTCTAGTCTTACACTGCTAAATTAGGGACGGCTAGCACAGATAGCCCTCGAGTAGCTTTGTGCGAATTTCCAAAAAAACAAACATTCATATATATATTTTGAAATAACAAAAATGATAAATTACTAAACCAATACCACATAATTTCACTGTAATCGATCAGGTTTAGTAACTAAGCTGTATTTGGGTCTAAAAATATCATTTTTCCAGATCAATAATGTCTTACTTTACCACTTGGAATCTACCATGACAATAAAGAAGTATTTTCATCTAAATACTTTACAAATACTTGGCAAAATACATGCAGAATATTCTGAGCTTTCGATTTTCTTTTACACTTCACAGGCCGAAGTAGATGTATGCGAGCAAGAGTTTTCAAAACGGAAAAGGTTGGCGGGCCACCATGATTGATTGACTTCATATAATAACTAAAAATAACAGAAAAGATTGTAAGTTCTTATCTTATAATGTGACTTGTCAATATTACTAATTTAATTTCTAATTCGTAATAAACTATAAACTCTGTACTTGGAAATCACGAACATCTAATTTGAACCAATGCTGCATTCAACATACCACGAAACACAAAAATCGAAATTTACGATTGTTTAAAATATTTACTTTAAAATTAAGAAACTAACTAATGTATGATACTAAAATGTAAATTATAACTTACAATTTGATATCAAACGTATTGACAGAGATTCATAAAATAATTCAATAAAAGTTTGAATTTTAATATTCAGTTGCGATAATTTGCCTTTTGATCCCTGAATATGAGAAAACCCGTCAGACCTGTCTCGGCAGTGTTAACGAAACTCATTATATAAACAAAATTGAAAGCACCAATAAATGTAAAAATATTCAAAATAATTTATTTCTAAAACTATTACTTTTGTGGGTCCGTAAGATTACGGACTTCCAATGGATTTCGATTCTCGGTGGTGAACAGAGCTCAGATAGCCCATTGTGCCGATTGAAATAAAAAATCGCACATTACTGTTATAAGCCTCTTTTAATTACCATAATTCTTGCTCATTACTAATCCTCTGGGCACTTTACAATTAATACAGTCTGTTTTCTTGCATTGAAAATATCAGTCAATAAGATACATCATTACCCACAATTATAGAAGCAAGGCCTCACGACAATTCAAAGGTTATCTTTAAAATTCGAAAGATGAAGTTGGCCTCGTAAGGTTCTGCATTGGTTATATTTCGATTCCTCATTTGTTTCTCTTGAAAGGGGGTTGCCCACCAATGTGTAAGTACAGTCAAACATCGATATAAGGTGCTAGTTGGGGTCCAAAAAATTCGACCGCGTTGTATCTGATTGCGCCAATCATAAACTTCCTTGTCCACTGCTGGGTCTGCTGCTGTCTTGGTTTTCTTCCTCTGTAGTCCTGTCTTTCTGTCCACCTGGTTGCAGAATTCTCTCAGTTGATCTCCATCCTTTAGCCAACCTCGAAGTGTAGACTCTGGAACTCCTATTTCATTCATAATCTTGGTCCTCCTTGTTTCCCCATTCCGGATTCGCTGCACAATCTGTATCTTCTCTTGTACTGTGTAAGCTTTCCTCTTGGGGCCTCTCTTCTCCATGGGTATAAATACGCTGTATGTTGAAAAAATATGAAAATCGCAGTCTGTCGCCACCGGATGGTCACTATCCCATATACACACGACAAAATTGATGCGATCGACGAAATTCTGCCTACCAGCCGGTGTAACAAGACCTTTCAGTTATTCGGTGGTGTTAGAATAAAAGGGAATAGATGACGTCACAGATTTCCCTTTCGTCTGAAAGCTTCTGGGGAGCGAGCTGTTTCTTAGAAATACAGTATACATATGGTCTGAGCATTGACGCTATCGCTTGCAGCAATTCATGCCACTGCCACTGGTGTATAGGTGTATATGACTCATCCCTCATTATCCATCGGTCGATCAAGGTTGACTTGTGGTTTTAATGAAAATAAAGTTTTGATACTTCTTGCCTACGCACTGAAAGCTATCCTATGACTGGCAGATTGTGTACTTTACTGCAGTTGACAGCGCCAGGAATTATTACATGGAGACCAGGGTTTGATCATATTAACCAGCGGCCTGATCACAATATGCGGCGTAAAAATCATACAAAAAGATTGAAGTGGATTTTGTTTTTGATTTTTGATTACATTAAGCAGAGGTAATTTTAAGCGGCAGCCTCTGGAGAAACCCAAAAAAATTTGGGGCCTAAGACCCCATCGCGCCCAACTGATTATCGCGCATCATCGATGCGTCTTATATCGATGTTTACCTGTAGTTCCACATACTAAACAGTCTGACTTTCCTTAAAGTGAAAAATACTGTTGTGATAAATACTTAATGATAGATTTAAGGCTCTCTAAAATACCTTCCCTTATTAAATCACAATGTTTAATTTATAGTTCCTTTCTTTCTGACTTTACATTTTCAAATGCTTCTAGTCGACTTTCTTTCGGATGGACAACGGTAATCACGTCATAGGATTTACAACGATAAAATCAGGGGTTCGATTCCTCTCGGTGGACAGAGCAATGTCGCTTTGCTTTTAGTAACAAAAATAAAAAACACACACAAACACACTAAATATTTATTGTATGTTCTTCAGCCATTCGTACCAATCAGTCAAATCGTGTTGAAGCAAAGGGCTTGCTGCATATACCCAGAAATTTGTTTTACCGAATGAATGAACAAACTACTCAAGACTCCTGCGTCTCCTCCATTAACAAAATGCCAGCTTCCATTTAATTTGTGAAAGCTTTAAATTACACGCAGTCGACCTTTTCAATACGTTTGATCTTAGCTACATACACGGAATCTCGTAAAACTTCAGTGATGTGAATAATGTCATTCAACATTTCGTGATTAAACAATTTTTTTTTCTACCGAAGTCACACCTTTTTATATGACAGTTCAAGCATGTTGACTATAAGGCCACAAGCAGCCAGGCAAGTCTAAACTTTTGAAGTTCCTACAACAACAAAACGCTGGCCTTGATTCAGGAAGTGTTATATTTTGGAACACTGAAGTCTAAAACAATGTCTTTCTACTGTTTGGGCCCTGGCTTAGTGTATTAGTTAATGTGCCTCGATTACGAATCTAAAATTCGTTGTTCACATCCCGTTGCCAGACAAACACACTCGACACTTCAGTTAAAGCCTATTAGGAAATTAGACATGAGAAGTATGACAATTGATGTTGGGCGCTGTCTTTCATCTATTTATATCAGTTCAAACATTCAAACTTAAGGAGGAGAATGAGCTGACAGCACTTGTCTCTTTTTTCTGTCTTTTGTAGCTTTACTCGAAAATTCTATAGAAATAAACAACTGTTTTGATATCATTGGCTGTGCAATGTTATTTTTCTCTTATTTAATTCTCTCTTGTGCCGTTCCTTTCATATCTCTTTTTCATTTTATTCAAAATCTCCCTTTTTTCGTCTCCTCACTGCAATATTTTTGCCGTTCTCACATTTTGTGGCAAATCTACTTTGCTTACTCACTTAGCTAGCTCTGTATTTACGAGTTTGAAAATACCCAGTGCCAGTTATGTATTTCTTCTTCCATTACTAATTACTTAAAATCAATCCGATACATGATCAAAATGCAGGTTAACAGATGTACACAATACAGTCCACACAATAATTATGGTCTGTTTTAATTCTAAAAGAGAGTAGCTTACAAGTACAACTAAGCTACAAAATCACGATTCAGTTGATACTATTTTATATGCAAAAACGGCTCGTTTGGGTTGAAAAAATATTTCAAATAGAAGAGCGAACAACGTTTCGACCTTCATATTTTCTCAACCCAAACGAGCCGTTTTTGCATATAAAATTCTCAACAAGTGGGTTTCTCGACATCACTGAGTTGATACTATTGAAATAAAAATCAATTGGTAAACAATATAACACTCTACGAGTTGTCGTAACATGATAGCCAAGATGAAGCATTTTAGATCGAAATCGTAAAGGTTAATAAATGTGGACAAGTCCTATAATTACTTAATATTTTGTAAAACGAAGTAGTTGCAATTCAACAGCGTTTGGTGAAAGTGTGTTCTGATAAAAAATACTAAAGGATTAGGCTTAATGTAATGCAGTTTACATAACTATAGGCGTGGAGCCTTATTTGCATGGTGGTAATTTATTGAAACTAATTGCAGCTCGTTTCTATTAGAGAAAGAAGCCTACAAAGTAATTCGGTATTCAGTGAAACTATCTGGTGTATTACATGTTAATTAAGTGTAGAGTGAAAGATAATATAAGAGACCTTGTAAAAGTATTTTATGTTTTGTACAACTAATTATTTTTAGGTCATCCCTCTCACGTTTCCTTTTAAATCTATATGAGTAGAGCTTTGTTATTTCCCATTTAGTGAAGTTATCTACTTTTCACTTTGTCCTCCGCTGGCACAGCGATAACTATACGGATTTACATCACTAAAATCAGGTGCTCGATTCCCCAATATTGACACTGGAGATAGCCCGACGTGGCTTTGCTTTTAGGAAAATACACAGATCTACTTTGACAAATTAGAGTGCTACGTAAAAAAAAAATAAAAAAATAGTAATGTTGCATTATTAGGTTATTTTCTGTTTTAAAAATGGAGCTGTAGCTATGGTGTATTTCAGCCAGTTGTGTCTATAGCTTTAAGGGTACGAAGCATTATATGGATCTATTAAGTTTTTAAGTTCAGTGAAACTATAATTTATTTTCAGCTAAGTATTGTTTACAAGTCAGTAAGTTGGCACGCAACGATTTATATGTATAATGAATTTGTTTTATTCATGTTGGAACATACTACATGTTTCAACAGAACACTGTCTGGCTTCTTCAGGTGTGATCAGTATTTAGCTATATACAGTTTATATAACATTATATAACAGAACTGATGTCAGCAGGTGTCCGGATACAGTTAAAGGCAAGTCTGGTCAGTTATGCGCTTAGTGAATACAATTTGCCAAATATCGTTGATATCGCTGTGTCTATTCTCACGGTTTTAGCGAGAGATCGTAAGCTTTGATTATTTCTCTTGTTTCTTAATAGTCTCCTTGGTTTGTGTAGTCGTTGAGGCCTATTTAATATTGATATGTTTGTTTTTTTAATTTCGCGCAAAGCTACATGAAAGCTGTATGCGCTAGCCGTCCCTAAATTATCAACTCTTGGGCTACTCTTTAACCAACAAATAGTGGGATTTGTGCGTAACATTATAACGCCTCCATGGCTGAAAGAACAAGCATGTTTGGTGTGACAGGGTTTAAAACCCGCGACCCTTAGATCACGAGTGCTACTTTCTATTTTGAATTTGTAATTATCGTTAAGTATACTTCGCCTGAAGATGGCCTGTCCTGTGGGCTGAAACGTCGTAATTTTAAATGCTTAAAACAAACATTTTTACTGTAAACTTTATCTCATCAAGTTTCATCCAGTAGGATCCTCATCTCTTAATAACCCTGAATTACTTTTATCAATTATTTATACGCATATAAACTATTAATTGGTATTTCTGCAAGATCGGTCAGAACTTGTAATTCTTAGGCTTGTATAGCCACATTTTACTTTTAAAACAATGTTGAACAAGCAAATGGCTACAACCTGATATTTCGCATACCCTGTAAGTTTAACATAATTCACTGTCTTTAACTAAACGAATTCGGCACAGCAATAACTCTTAGTACTTTTCAACTTTGAATTTCAAGGTCAGCGAGAAATTTTTTTTAGCAAACTTATTTAAGCCACGTATGCGCAGCAGCATCCATTAAAATGGTTAAACTCTATTTCAAGCAAAGTGTATATATTATGAGTTAAAACACCAAATCATTTCTGCAATTATGTATGTATTAAGATCTTACCTTTTACTTAATTATACTCCTCCGGTGTATCATGTGTACAAACGTTCATTTAAATACGTATAACCTTTATTACCGCGAAGTAGTGTTAAAGCAACCTTGATACTCAATCGCACAACTATGAAATCAATGGCTCCTGTTCGTTCAGCCTATCGTTTTGACCCGGTAATTTTGGGACGTTTAAAAACTTAAAAAGTACGGAGGAATTTAAGCAACAATTAAACTGAAAGAAAGAAAAGCGTACAGTATGATAAAACTACATGCAAATTACACTGAGGTGGTTGATGTCTTGTAAAGAATAATTACAAATAAATTTTCTTGATTTATATACGGTTTAATACTATGTTTTCATGCAGTACTGTATTTCGATTGAATAAATAGCAAGTAACGAAGTTTTTTCAGTTATAGTTTAATAACAGTAGCAGCAATGATAATAAATGTTTTACACCTTGGTCTTCATGTAATTAATGTGAAAAAAATCCAGGTTGAAATATTATGGCTTGGTTTTTGGTTTTGGAATTTCGCACTAAGCTACTCGAGGGCTATCTATGCTAGCCGTCCCTAATTTAGCCAACTCTTGAGCTACTCTTTTACTAACGAATAGTGGGATTGAATGTCACTTTATAACGCCCCTACGCACGTTTGGTGCGATGGGAATTCGAAGCCGCAACCCTCGGATTACAAGTCGAACACCTTAACCCACTTTGCCATGTCGGGCCAAATATTATGGCTGGGAGAGGAAATACTACTTTTTAATTCACCAGAAAAAAAATTTAAAACTAATTTTCTTGTTGAGCGCAAAGGCTTAGAGGAAGTAGATTTAAAACATAATTGTATAGCTAAAAAAAACCTTGAATTATTCACCACTTGGTTTGAAGGATGAGTTGGCAACTTCAAATGACCATAGTGTTAAGAAACTGTGCAGAATATAGAATTATGTGCATATTTAATACATTCTATAAATAAATTTCTGAGGGATTATGATGCTAAAAATCGGATTTTGACCTCTTTGGGGGACATAGCACCAGACACAATATAGAACTATAATAAATAATATTTATTAATTTCACAAACCTGCCTTTACGGGAAAGCTCCCTAGGAAATTTGTTTTAGATTTATTCTGTTGAAATTTTGTACCAGACTGAAAAACGTCATATAATGTCAAACTTAACCAGAATGCTTTGTGTTACCATTTGACAGGTTATTCACGTTAAAACATTAAAGGTGTTACAGTCTCAGATATTACTCGACTACCAAAGGAAATTATGGCTATCAAACTTCACATATTATATACAAATGAAAAATTATTGAATGGTACTTCAAACAAGAAGGTAGAAAAAATATCGTATTTCTACACCCCACTTAGATACTCGTGTTTCAACCATAAATGTCAGTTTTAGAATTCTATTATCTAGGGTACATACTCTTATAAACACCACTGATTTTTTATGTTGTTGTTGTTTTGAATTAAGCACAAAGCTACACAATGGGCTATCTGTGCTCTGCCCACCACGGGTATCGAAACCCGGATTTTAGCGTGTAAGACCGCAGGCATACCTCTGAGCCACTGGAGGGCCTGATTTTTTTATACCCTCAACCAAAGTTCCTCAATTCTTCCCTACTTTTCACTTGACAACAGTGTCAGAGCGGTATGATTTCGGTATCAAAACGAGGTTTTCAATATACATTTTTATTTTCCCTGTTTTCCTACTTTTATTTTTTCTTTCTTCATGCTTCTTTATTTTATTATTCTCCTTTTCTTTCCTAATTTTTGACCTTTTTGCTAATGATCCAAATTTCGCTCCAAATTTTACAACTCTCAAAATTATTCCTGTACCTTTTGAATACTTATTTAGAAGAATATTTATCCCTATCAAAATTGTTAATGCCAACCTTACTTATCTATTTGTTTTTGCCTTTATATAGTACACCTCAAGCTTCTTGTGTGTGATGTTTAAAGTAAGACCGATTCCAACAAAAGTGTAGTAAATACTAGTAATAGCATTTTCTCGGTGGATGAATTTCATGGACCATAAATTTGTATAACGCTACCTTCAACATGGCCATGATCATTAAGGATGAGTACCGTACATACAGGAGGTGACACGTATATTCAACTGTAGATTTTCAGTAAACCTGCTTTTGTTAAGATCCTTAAGCATATTTCTTTAATGAAAGTTATTGGAATATGTACACGTATCTTTTGGTACCTGAAATGAAGGATTATTAGATGTTGCCTTGGTTCATTGTCTAAGCCATCCTTTTCTTGAAACAGACTGATTAAAGGAGACTTCCGATGCCACAGTGTCTTAATTAGCCACTTTTTAAAATATAAGTCGTTTAACTGGCTTAATAGTAATGTGAAAATTGAATGAATGGCCATTCTATGAAATTCTACTTATGGCTTCCTGTTCTAGGCAGGAAGACCCTAAATGAGAACCCCCTTTATCTGTTTTTATTGTCGCTTGTAAGCTTGATAGTAGCATTTTTAGCCAGAGTTTACAGCCATTAACTATGTGTGCTTAGTTGAAACAAGAAGTTGGCAGACCCTTATATACACTGAACTAATTCATAGACTCAGGAAGAATACTCTTTTCAATTTGATTTTACCAAATAAGGTTTTTCCTGCTGTGCTGTTTAGTCACTCCCAAGAAATGCCATTGCAGAATATGCTTAACTACATTTTGTGTTCCAGTACTTGTGGTAGAAATTGTTGTCCTGTTATTAATGATTTCAAAGCCATAGTTCCATGTTTCAAGAAAATTAACTCCAATCTTAAGTCACAATCGTGAGCAGCACAAAAGGACGGAATGTAGTGTTTTGATGTTGTCTAATATGTTTATTATACCCTCAACCAAAGTTCCTAAATTCTTCCTTAATTATTCCCTACTTTTCATTATGCAAAAAAAAGCAAGCAGCACTAGCTTGGGTACTTACCTGTCCAAGGATGGATTGTGTTTTGTAATTATGAATGATCGTTTTTCCAGCCTTAATTCAGCATGGGGACGGTAAACAATTTGAGAAATTAAAACTAGTAGTAGTGCTAGGGTTGAGTCTATCGAAACAAAACCAAGAGCAAGCCACTGTTTGTCAACACACAAAAAACCATTATCTGTGAATCTTGCAAATATTTTGACTCATTTCAACGGCAGCGTCTTGATAATTTGTTGGTTGAATATGCCATTGTATTTGAGGGACCAGACAACAATAACGATACCCTAATAACATAAACTTATAATGTGCATTCAATCAAACACCTGCCATGCAGAAATTCATGGAGCATTAAAGCTGCAGCTAGTATTGAAATACAGTGTTAAAGGATAGGAACATACAATCTTCAGATAATGCCTTGTCACCTTCAATAATGATTGTAAGAAAAAAGGAAGGTATGTCTAAGTTATTTGGTTTTTCTAAAGACAGGTTACACATTCAACTAATTTGAAATATTTTCCCATATCATAAATATTTGGATGCAGTGGAAGCTTCCCATTGATTCAGTATTTTGGGCCTGGAATCCAGATACTAGCACGTAAAAGTGAATGATGAGACTAGATCTAAGACTATATTTAACATAGAGAGTTTGTATAAATTTTTATATTGTGCCATTCAGCCTGTGAAACACACCTGTTACTTTTGAGCTTACATTAAAGGTCTAATATGGTAGATACTTCTTTTATCTCAGTGTCATTGTGGTGATTTGATTTAGCATTTGATTCTGTGGTTAAGAATCTGATAATGGATAAAAAAAAAGCAGGCTTAAATTTGAAACTAGAAAAATATGTGCTGATGTGCACAAAATAAAATGTACTAGTCATGCTGTGATTATGAATACTAAGGTAGCAGTGATGAAACTGGTCCCAACCCATTATCAAGTTAAAAATCAGCAGTTTCCTTGATTTATTTTGTCATACAATTGACAATTTGTGATCAATGTCTTTAAAGTTTCCTCACTATTATCAGAAATTACTGAAGGAAAGATGTGTTAGTGTTGGCATATTCATGACAAGATTGTAAATTATTTATATGTACCAAAGCCATTTATATTGAAATCAGAGCAATATTATCGCAGTTACAAAATAGAGTACAATGTGTAATGATGCACACTAGTCATTTGTTCACAACTTCTTAGCATAGATATACAACGAAAAAGGAACTACTAGAAGTTGTAGTCTTCATAAAACACTACTGACACAATTTGTGTGGTGTATGAGTATAATTCACCATTCAGATGGGATATGCATCACTGAGATAACTGATGAACATTGCGAGTCAGTAAGAGACAATTACATGCTATATAACAGTGTTGCAGGATGTGATTTAGACATGCAACATCATCTGGGCCTAAAACAGAGAAATGCTATACAATGAAATTCTGTCTATTCACCGAGTATCCTGACTCTGAAAAATCATGAAGAAGTTTAACTCATATTTACCCTAACAAAAAACCACATAGTAGGTGATTACATCAATGATTGAATACTTTAATTAATAACCTGCAATATCTAATCTATGACACTTTTATGTAGATTTACAAATGTAGTACTATTTTTGTGGTGCTACTATCAGCTATTGGACCATGGTTCTCAGCTTTTGTTGCAGATAGCAAGTCCCAATTCTTTAAGGCATGAAATTTTCCAAATTTTGCATGATACAAAAGCTTGAAAGTATCAGTGTGCTAACATTTAATTGTAGTTATACTTCATACATCAAAGTCATGATGTTCAGCACAATAGACAAGAGAAAAAAAGTAATCTTAGACAGAAAGTTACTGGTTCTACTTTACAGATAACAACCCTGAATATCACTTGTTTACTTTCAAAGAAGAAATAAAATTATTTGTATCCACTTGTATTCATTAATAAGTTAGTCAAGATTTATCTGTTAACTTATATGCTGGCAAAATTCATGGCTCATGCATTAGAAGAGAACTGGATAATCACTAACAGTATTTGAAAACATCCACATGTATCAGGGAGCCAATTTCAACACTCATCTGTTCTCTGAATTGTGCAAAGTGTGAGATGTGGTCTGTCTGTGTACTTCACCTTAAAACACCAGTTTGATGGTTTAATAGAATGGATAATAAAAACTTATCTTGTGTATGCTCTCTAAGTTTGTTAATCCTAACCATCCAAACTTGAAAAAGCACTAAGATTATGATGATAGTGTACAGAGGAACCAAATAGCTAGGAGTGATCAGAATAAAATATAAAAGATACTGTCATGAAACAGTGAATAAATATAATAGCATGGAAGCTGGGTATGGCTTTAGAATGTGCCGGTTGCATAAAATCAGTTCATGGACAGGACATTTTCTTGTGCTACAACAAGTTAATTTCATTGATGTACAAATGATGGCATTAAAAAGTCATGATAAAATGACTAACTGCATATGTAGGTATATTAAAACTATGCTTCACCCTGTCCCAGAGAATGAGGAGCAACAAGATTTATCTGGCTGTTTCCAATGGACTTAATGAGGAAACACCAGATCTAAACACAATAATAACGACTGATATGATTGGAGTTGAGAGTTTATCATAAACTAAAATAGCTTGTGTTGCTTGATTATTAGGACATTTTACTTATCTTGAGATTAATGGGACAAAAATAGCTTAATAACCTTCGGTTTCTGAGTTACTGAGTAGTTTCAGAATAAGAAATGTTTATGAGATATTGAATAATGGCTGCTTGATTATTGTAAGTGAGGACAGTTTGTTGACAATGAGGTTAATAGGAACAAATGAAGTTTGTAGTCATTGCTTTTGGCACTATCAAACAATTTCACAATGAGAAATATTCATTAGATGGTAAATCATTGCTGTTTGTTACAGGGGAATAGTTTACTGATTGTGAGATTTAATAACTTTTGCTTTCCGAGCTGTCGAGAACTTTCATAGTGAAAGATAACAGCTGAATGAGTATCCCAAGCTTGTACAATTGTTATGAGTATTTGTATTATCTATTACATTAACAGTTTGCATGGTTGAATACAATAGCAAGAAGTTTACCAAAGTTATTGACTAATGCTTTTTTTAAGCTATTTAGCAGAATTTCAATGAGGCATATCTGCCAGATGTTAAGTGATACTTGCTTGATTATCACAAGCTAGGACGGTAATGTGGTTGAAAATGTATGGCTGAAAGTAAATCATTGCTCTTTCTGAGGAACTGAATAAAGCATAAGCTTATGGAGCAATTCACATGATTCTTGTCATATATCCATCAGCAACACACTTAAATGTGTGTATAGTTTCTCTGCATGCAGTGAGAGAGTTATGCTTCATCTGAGTATGTATATATATATGTACAGTGAAATTAAATAATTACGTTTAAATGGAGTTAATTTAGTTACCAAAATCATGAGGAAGGACGGTGTTAAAAACAGCAAATACCAATGTATGATTAATTATATTACAACTATAAATTTTTAAGCCAAAATAAAACACATTAGGATTAAACAAAATATACAATTTTTAAAAACGATTCTAGGGTACAAGCTACAATGTGGGATTATAAAATGTATCCTAGCTTTTGGAGGTGACTGAAGATATTGAACCCACATTGCAGTGGGGCTACACCATCTATCAGTTATATTCCCCAATTCATTAGTCTTACATAAGATTACAGATTTGTGCAGTTGTTTTGCTGTAATCAGATTTAAAATAATTGTTGTTTTTTATATTTTTTTTATTTTACTTTAAACTTTGTTACATTTCTTTTTGTATTTTTTTATTTAATTACTTGTACATACTCCTATATACTTTCATGTACAGATTCATTTGTTCTGTCTTTTTGGTTTAAATTAAAATTTGTATTTTCAACTTATAATGTTTATTTACATAGTTGTATATTTTGTACTTTTATTTGTTTTTGACATTTAGTTACCCACCATGTTTGATCTCATTTTTGTACATACTTAGTGTCTTTTTTTGTGTTGATATCTTGTCCAATAAATTCAAAAACCTCTATCATACTAGAAGCAGGAATGCTAACTCAAAAGGTTAGTTTCATTTTACTTACACCCAAATGATAGTATCTTATTTTTTTATTTTCATCTTTTTCGTATTTTAACTTGGAAGAGCAGTTACCTTTCCACAACTGTCTGCAGGCAGTGAAGGGTGACATAGATGTTGGACGTTGTGTACTTGAGCACCCACATCTCACTCTCCTAATTTCTAATCTTCTCATGTGAAACTAGCAAATTGGAGGTTAAGACTGACAGATGGTGTATCCCCACCACAATGTGGGTCCTATTACTTCAGTCACTTCCAAAACCTAGGATAAATTTTATAATCTCACATTGCACCTTGTACCCAAGGATCTTTTTAAAAATATGCAGCATATTTGGTTTAATTTTAATGTGTTTTGGCTGTAAAATTTGTGGTTACAATATATATACTATAGCAACATAACTATAATCATAACTAATGATTGTTATAGCCAGACTATTCAATTTAATGGCTCTTAGATGGCAGCACATTATGTTCACAGTTATTAAGAGGTAACTTGAATAATGTAACCAAAATCAACTATACAGTTATTTGCCAGAGGCATCCTGTGATAATGTGTAATGGTGATATATTTGATAGAAATATACTTTCATACATAAATACATGTTCATGAACATTATTTAAGTCATTATTGAGTGTTTCACGACATAAGTGGGTCAATTACACAAAGAAAACTACTGTTAAGAAACACACAGATGAAAATAAAGGGTTTAATTCAAATTTTAAAACTTGTTGAAATTAAGTAAATATGATTATGTACCTGTAAGGTATCAAAGCTCCAGTGAAGTCATTTCCATAACTATCGATGAGAGAAGAGAATGTTTCAGCTTCGACCCTAATATATTCAGCAGGTACTTGATTTTTGTGGACAAAATAAGAGTAACAAAGAAATTCAAACAACAGTATGTGCAAACGTGTGGAATCCATCCAGTTTGAACATTTGTTTTCTCAAATATTTCAGTTGCCTTTGCATAAAATACTCAATTAAGTATACATACTCTAGCTGCTAGATGAGTTTGCTTCACTCAATTAAGTAACACTAATGTGTGCATTTGATTTGTTGAAAGGTTGTTCTGGATAAAGATGATTTGTCCCCCCCAAGTTAATGCTAAGACTGGTTTATAGTATGTGCAGCTAGGAATCATGGTAGTTAAACTATGTTATCTTAGTACAATTTGACCAGACAGATTTCATCTGTTTGTTTTTGCAAAACGTCTTGGTTTTCTTATTGTCTCCTCTATTTACAAACATGGTAACTGTAAAAATTGGCAAGTTGAGAATTGTTCAAAAGAACTGTGTCCAAAAAAAGTTTCTAGAGAATAAAGTTGAATACATCTTATTTTGTAATCAATAATGTTTTTGTTATTTTTACTTAAAATAACTGTTTCATTTCTTACATTTGCAGGTTTATTAAATATATTACTGGTAAAAAGCACATTCTGTTGTTCCCATGCTCACATTGTACTTTTTAAATTGCTTCCTTGTTTTCACTTTCATCTGAAAATACAAGTGTTTTAAATACCAGAACCCCCTTAAAAAAGAATTTATTTCTTCATTTACATATTATAGAGGCAAACTTAAGCCTATTTGTGAGTTATACAAGATGTATTAACATGCAAATATAGTGACGAACAACTATACAACTATTTATTTTGTACTTTGTATTACAAGCTGGAGCAAATAACGTCAGTAAAATCTAAAATGTGTAATTCACTGAATAATTACCTGGTAATTTGTCTTGGTGATAAAATTCCCATTTACAACCCGCTTCACATCTTATTCATGAACAATTTATTTCATGATAATCTAAAGCAAAAGAGAAAGTAACTAGTAAAAAAATTAAGAACTATTCAATCCAGAGAGAGAGAAAGACCTACTTTCAGGTCTCTTGAAATCTCATTATATACCATGTAGACATTATCCAATTTAAAAATTGGGTTATTCTTAAGAAAACTCTTTAAGAAGTTACATGTATATTATTTTGCTATTTATGATGCATAATGTCCAATACAATATGTGTGATAGTTTAATAAACCCAGTTTTAGGAAGTAGCAGATAAAAGTTAATATAAAAATGGACAAAAAAAAAGGACAGGGGTGAATTTAAAATGTTTAAGTTTTTAACTTCACATTTTTTTATATTACCTCAAACCATGAAAATCTTCAGATACAAATAAAAAATATCTCTTAACAAATTTGAACTTTACTGCTCAAAGTAAAGAGTTCATTATCATTATTCTAGGCTTGTATTTAGCAGTTCATTACTGGATTTTACGAACTGATTCAGCTGAATATTATAAAAACACATTAAAGTTTCACAATGAAAAACATGGTTTATTTGATGAAATTACAAAATTAAAATTAGAATACTATAGCAACTACAAAGGATAAGGTACGAAGGCTTCTCAGTTTTTCTCCAATATCCCTAGTAAACAGAATTCATACATTACTAAAAGTCGTTAAAAAGTTTAAAACTGTCTAACAATAAATATATACACTAGTTCTAATGTTTCACCAAATTGTGCAAGAACGTAGAGCCCCTGGAATGGATATTAATGTAGCTTGTTCCTACCATCTCATTGGAGACTTGAACTTTGTTAGCTGATATTTAACCATTTGAAGTTGTTTAACCCGCAATCAACGATATAGGATGGGAAAATAATATTTAACTTCGCCATGTTAGCTGCGATTGATTGAGCTTTTAGATGTAATATTATTTTTATAGAAGCGAGAAGAACTGGATGAGAGATTTTCAAGAAAACATGAACAAACAGTGTCTCAATTTTTTTTGTAGTGTTTGAAGAACAATACCATGTATTTCCTTTTCTTTTAGTTTTACAAAGTGAATGTTTTAATTTTCAGTCAATGGTTGTTGTTGTTTTGAATTAAGCACAAAGCTACACAACGGGCTATCTGTGCTCTGCCCACCACGGGTGTCGAAACCCGGATTTTAGCGTGCAAGTCCGCAGACATACCGCTGAGCCACTGGGGGGCTTCAGTCAATGGACAAATTATTCTAATTTTTGTCCACCAGTATAGGTATTCAAGTATAATGTACATATAAGCAGCTTTAAATTGAATTGGGTTTATTATTGTACCAATCACACATTGTTAAGAGTCATTACCTCCTAGAGTTGAAGTACCAATCAGTTTTCTAGCCACATTAGTCATTCCAAAGTACCGATGTATCAAATACTTCATTTTTTCAGTAGGGGAAACAACGCAATTTGGTGAGAATGCATTATGGAAAAATTAATCATTCCCAACTTTTGTACAGAAACAAGCAAAAAAAGGTTGATTTCTAGATAACTGCAGAAATTTCATTACTCATTCAATCAAGTCAGATGGACGTGTCTTTCATATTGTTAAAATATATCAGTTGAATCTGTGTTGTATTTTAGAACGTGCATTAGATTTTTTGTTCTCAGTCTCCTTCCTGAATTAGGTTATGTCAATTTTAAAAATACTATTCAAATATTTCTTGTTGAGCCTTTTGTTGTTGCGACCTGACAAGCTTTATTGTCAATTACCGCACTGCCTTCGTTTTTATTGATTACAGTTATTTTCAGTTGCCATTCTATTTCGTTATTATCATTTCAGTTGAAAAAATATTTTACATAGAAGAGCGAAAACGTTTCGACCTTCGGTCATCGTCAGATTCACAAAGAAAGAGGTAACTGACCGGAAGCTGACCACATGTTTGAAAGGGGTTGTGTAACTGTCTCAATGTAGAGGGCGGTGTTAGATGTTTGAATATATAATTTTATCTGTAATATTAATATAGGTGTAATGGCGTTCCTTTATATTGGTTTATTTTGGGTTTAAGATTGTTGTATAAGTAAGGCTTCTTTAATTTTGCGTTTGTTTATGTTTGTTTCTTTATTTAGTATTTGAGTATTTTCTATGGTTATGTTGTTGTTTTTTTACTTGCAGTATTCGAAAACGTGTGAAGGTGACATTTTATGTTCTTTGAATCTGATTTCCATTTTTCTACTTGTTTCTCCTATATAGAAGTCGTGGCAGTTATCACATTGTGTTTTATAAATAATGTTGGTGTGATGTTTGTCATTGTAGTTCTTACATAGTATAGACCTCAGTTTTGTGCCTGGTTTTTGAATAAATTTAGTATTAACTGGAATGTCATATTTTGTTACTAGTTTTGGCCAAATGTTGGTTATTTGTTTTTGCCAAATGACGATGACCGAAGAAGGTCGAAACGTTGTTCGCTCTTCTGTGTAAAATATTTTCTCATCCCAAACGAGCCGTTTTTGCATATAAAATTAACCTGAAAATGTTAATACCCATATCAGCCGTTCTCAAATACATTTTATTTCAAATGAGTTTCTCGTCATCAAGAGCATTTTATTCAGTTCCATTTCTGAACCCTGAATAATTTCGAATGTTTGTTTTGTTACAGAGTATATTAATTGTTTTATTTGAGAGTAGGGAATTCAATCTCATCTGTTTGATTTTATTCGAAGAAGTTAGTTACACGCCTTTTACCTAATACATTGTTTCTATAACTCTCAGCGGCATGCTTGAGAGCTTATAACGCTAAATATTTGTTTTTCGTTCTCACTACGAGTACAACAAAAATAGCCCATTAAGTAACTTTGTATCTAATGACAAACAAACAAAAACAACCAAATTCATGATTATTTCGTTTTGTTGTTCAATAAATCTAAACGTTTGAAACGGGAATGTTTATTTCTTTAAAATTTTCGTGAAAAGCTACATGAGGGTTACTGTGCTAGCTGTCCCCAATTTAGTAGTGTAAGACCAGAGGGAAGGCAGTTAGTCATTATCACCAACTGCCAACTCTAGGACAATTCTTTTAGCCACAAATAGTAAGATTGACCATACAATTAGAACTACCCACAGCTGAAAGAGTATGCATATTTAGTGTGCCAGGGATTCAAATCCGCGACTCTCAAATTACAAGTCGAGCGCTCTAACCACCTGGCCATTTCGAGCCTAAACTGGGAAAAATAGAAAACTGGTTTAGACTAAACTAAACTAAACTAAGTGGCAGGGGTTCAGTTTAGAGGGAGAGAAATCAGAAGAGTTCTCTCTCCAACTGGGTTGTTCAGGAGCTTTTTAGTTCCTCTTCGTCCCCTTTCGTGAGAAATTTTTGGCATGTCCGTGGAATTTTTTATTTTATTTTTAATATTTCGACACTGGAGTGGGGTATTTGTGAGTGAGGGGAAGGACGGGAAACCTGGACGAGAGCAGCGAAAGTGAGGTGAGCCAGACCTTAGCTCTAGGACGGAGTGCGCTGGCGAAATGATCTTTAAAATTTACGGTGATTTTTCTGGGTGACGCGGTGACTGGTTTAGAGTATGAAAGTATTAAATTTATATGAAGTTGTTGAAACTAGTCTAATTAGTAATAAATATCTGCTTCAGTCAAATTATTTTTAAAATATACCTCAAAATATTTTAGGGATATATTTAATTATGTTATGACGTAAATATTTCATATGTGATGACGTTAACATTATCCACATGGTAGTGAGAGGGGATGATCTAGACCACATCGTTCTCTTTGGTTTTGCTGTTGAATAGCATTTGGTAATCATATCGTAACCGTGCTTATGCGGAGTACTGGCATTTAATTTCATTTGGATTATTAATTTAAATACAGGCCAGAGAAAGGATATAATTGTGGACGATTTTAAAACTGTAGGATTCATAAACTATCATAGGATTTGGTGACCACAAAATATTGTAATTTATTTCCCCAAGGGTGATCGGTAGGCTTAATCTCGACTTTCTCAACTGCTGTGACAGTACTGTACATACAGTAAAGTAATATATAATTTTTTTTATAATTGTACTACTACCGTTATTATTAGCTACTAATACAATTACAGTACGTTTTAGTATTAAAAGATTCTCACTTACTGACTCTAAACCTGAAAAAGTACGACATCATATCAACGTTACGTAAAATTTGTATTTCTGTAGCCGTACCGTATGGTTTGGTGTTCAGCAAATAAAAAGTAAGCCCTACAACGAGTACCACTTCACTAGAAAAGTACGAGTAACAGGTTAGTATTTAATTTTAAGTAAATTACTAAAAAAAAAAAAATTGATGAAGCGGCACAGACAACTACATTTTCTCTTAAATTTGTGAAATATTTGAGTTTCAAATAAAATACAAAATATTCTTATTAGTAAATATTTATAATATTTACAGTAATGAAAGAAAAAATTAAACTAATTTTCTGTTTTGTGGTAATTTGAGGAATTTTCTTTTTACCTGTTAATTATGATAGGTTAATGGCCACTAGAATGTTACCTGGTGAACTTTAAAGTATGAAAGAGAGTTTTGAATTTAGTTATTTTCTCTAGAGAAACAGTTGAGAGGACTTTGTGGTCAAAATTGTTAGAGACTTGGACCTTCTACCATTGCAAGATGTTACTTCTGTAATTTCAAGAATTTGTTTCAACATTGTAAAAGCTATGCATTTTCAAAAATGTAAGAATTTTTGTGACAAATTATAAAACACTGCAGGAAATTTTGTAGCATAAATTAAAAGTAACATGCAATTTTGAAATTATAAACAATGTACTCCTTTCACTACATACAAGAAACAAATCAATATCATGAATGCTGCCATTATTAGTCTTGTAAATTAACTAATGGTTTAAGTGGTATCACCCATTAGATTTGATTAACATTTCTTTCTCTGAATTGAAATGTAAAGGCAAACAAGAAATTTGAAAATGTATGAATGAATAATAAATATAATAATTTAACAATGAACTGTCCAATAAATGTATGTACTATTTACTTGTAAATATAGTTTCATTTCTGGCATAAAATATCCTGCATGATGTGTATAAAAAAACAAAATATTCTCTAGGTTCAGTTTTGTCAATAAACTTGACAACGTGACCTTTGACCCATGATGAAAAGGTTAAATACATGAATTAAGTCCTTTTACAAATGTTTGAGATACTTCAAAGACTGGTAGTCCATCAAAACTGTCATACTTGCTTAACAAAACCCAATTTAACCATAATCGTTTAAAAATGTGTCAAACATTTTCTTAAACTTGCTGCAACTACTATATCTAAAAGCATCCCATTTCTAATGCTTACTGTTCTGTTAGAAGAATAAAATATTTATACAGTAGAAGTGGGGTCTTGCTCTGCCACGATTTATGTCTCCTTGTCATACTATTTTTACTACTAAATACAAAAGTATGTGCAACAATAATATAAAATCCCCTAATAGCTTGAAGCCCTCAATCAGACAGCTTCATCTCCTTGGTTTTCAAGACTGGCATTGTATGACAACCATTCTATCTTGGTATCATCTTTCTGGCACACCTTTTAACACTTTTCCAGTTATTCAGTACCCTTGTTAACATAAGAAGCCTAATACTTTAAATGAGGCTTATCTAGTGACCTATACAATGATATAACCTTGTTTTCAATATCTGTAAGCACAGCCAAAAATTGTATTTGACCCATTACAGCAGCAACACTGCTTTAATGTTTTAAAAGACTAATCAATGAAATATAAAGATCTTTTTCTAATTCTACCACACCTTTAAGGTTATTCCCATCAAAATTATTCTTACAAGTTAAATTATAATCTACAGACAAATATACTTTACCTCAGTTTGTAAAACTTGAAGCTGTGTTTGTGATTGAATGCTAGCAAGTTTTATGAAACTACATATATATTTTCAAATCTCAATGGAAATGTGGCCTAGCATGGGAAGTTGATTGGAGCACTCATCTCATAACCCGAGGGTCATGGGTATGAATTTGTCACACCAAACGTGCTCACTTTTTCAGCTATGGATGCATTATAATATAATGGTCAATTCCACTATTTGTTGGTGAAAGAGTAGCCCAAGAATTGGCAGTGGGTGGTGGTGATTAACTGCCTTCCCTCTAGTCTTACATTGCTAAATTAGGAATGGCTAATGCAGATAGCCCTAATGTACCTTTGCATGAAATTTGAAAAAACAATTTTGTAACTTAACAAAATGAAGTGAACTATAATAAAAATAAGTACCTTTCTTTTTCTGAGTAGGAAGTCATCAGGTTAAAATAATCCTAATTTCTGGATAAAATTATGGGTTTTTTTTAGAGTATGCCCTAACTTCACTTAATAATTGTAGTTTCAAAATCTAGCTTAATTAGGTTTGTGTAAGTGTAAATTATGAAAGGTTATGAATATTTGAGAAGCAAGATCTTAAAGGTACTTTAAGTTTTACTTTTTATTAATAAGGTTCTTGGAAATGCTTTAATTTTGTTTTGTAAAAATGTATCACCTTACATTTGACCCTTTTTTTGGAGAAAAAAGTAAAAAAAATTATTGAAATCCCTATTTAGTTCTAGGTATACAATAACAATTTGTGTATATAGGCATTGTTTAAGGTATAGGGAATTAGAATCAACACAAACTAATTAATGGAGAGGGAAATACTTAGATGTACTTCATAAATGAGAAGAAATGGAAGAACAAACATTAAAATTCTTGGCATTAGTCAGTACAGATGTGTTTCAAAATAATTTGAAATTTCTATTATTTTTTCATAGAATAAATGTTAATGATGATTGTATTCATGATTTAATACATTGTGTTTATGTAATTACAGAACTGATGGCATTTCTGAATTTTTTTTTCAAACTGAAAAAAATTAGCTACCCACATTTTAAAACAGTTTAGGGTTACAGCAAACTAAAATTTTTTACACCTGGTATAACAAGGTGTAAACTAGATTTCTTCAAGTGGAAAATTATTGTTTGCAGAAACTAATGTAAATTAAAATAAAATGGATGTTTACCATTAGGAAAATATGGGGTAGGTTATGCAGCTATACTATACAAGATACATGTTTTACTGTTTACAATGAAGCCTAGAAATAAGCATATCAGTCCTTTTTTATTTATGATTTGTAACAAGCTTTTCAAATTTAGGAAGTCACCTGTGTTTATGGACTAACTGAATATAATGCGAAGTTTACGAAAGAGAACATTAATGATACAGTATGAACATTTAAAAAAAAATGCTACAATGATGGTTTTTGTTCCTATGTTGTCTTTAGAGAAAGAATAATTATTTCAACTTGTTTTTAAGAGTATCTGAACTTTACACTTCACCCTTACCAGTGAGTTATCTTGCTAGTGCATAAGACTATGTTTTTGACTTTTAACCCATTACCTGATTTTACCTCTTGTCTTAAACACACGTTCTAAGATAGAGTAAGAACTCCATAGTTAATAGCATATTTAACCAAAACTACATTGTTCATTTTACTTTTGTGTACTTTTTTAAATAAATGCATTGTCATGCACAAGGATTACACAGATACAGTTTGGTCTTTTATATATATATCCAACTTTGCCCAGTATCTTATACCATTTGTTACATAAAATTATCATATTTATTAAGCTTTATTTAATGATGTAAATTCAATGATGCATTGCTCTCTAGTTTTTGGTGCATGTTGCAGATAATTAATAAGTTAGAATTTGTAATTTTATCTCAACAAAGAAATGTTGAACTTTCTTTTTTTTGCATGATATTAATAGCTAAATTGAAAAATAGTTTGGTAGATTTATAGAACTGTAGGAAAGCTAGGAATTTGATTAAAAAAATTAGAAAATCCAAAATGGCTTATGAGGAACAGATGAATAAATGTTTAAATTAATAAAGTATGTTAAAATAAACAAAATGGGGATTGACCTATTAAAGGAGGCTCATGACAAGGCTTTTGTTGAAACTATGAAATGGCTGAGCTTTTAAATGTTCTCTTCTGTTTTTCCAAGAAAATATATTAGCATAATTGTTGACCCTGCATTTTATGGGAAATATTGTAATTTACTTGAATCATGTATGCATCAGTTTCTTAAAGAGTATAAATAATGTACCAGGGATAAACAATATTTTCTTCAGAGTTGTAGAGGAGGTCAAAGATAAGACATGTCTCATTTTTGGCAGGTTAATAGACAGTGTTTTCTTATTCTCGAAGGAGGAGATAAAAGTTGATTTGGAAGTTAAGCCGGTTATAAATAATAAAAAATTCTTTTGTCTATATATGTAGTCAGTGTATATAATGAAAGTTTTTTGCAAAATTGTCTGATAAAATATGATACAAAAGAAGATAAAGGAAACCTTGCTAATCTGTTGCATTTTTTCAGGATGTGAAAGATGAAAGATTGTTGGGTTGGTACTTGTGTTTTCTAGAAGCTTTTGATAAGGTTCTCTACAAAACAATAGTTAAGGCAGTCATGTTGAAGGTTAGAGATATTCTAGTAAATTGGATTGTTAGATGAGAGAAAGCAAAACATTGTTAATAACAATCAAAACTGAATCTGTCACTACTGAAGTGCCTCGGGAGTTAATTCTCAGATATCTTATATTAATGATATTAATAGGGACATAATTAGTAGGTTTGTCAAGTTTGCTAATGGCATTAAACTTTTGAGTATTTCTGGTTGTGTTGAGAATGTGCAGGTTCTGCAAAATGACCTGGATTGTGGTTAGTTCGAAAACTATATGGAAAGTGAAATTTAGTTACAGTAATATAAAACAAGTATGTATTATGCTATAGTTTGGATGAGGCATTTGACACAGTAAAACTAAAATTTCAGAAAAAATTTTTAGTATAGTGGTAGTTTTCCCTACATAAGGCATTGGTAGGTCACTCTTGAAATATTGTGTATAGTTGCAGCCTACTTTAAGAATGATTGTTCACTTAATTTAAAGGATTCATAGGAGGGCTATTAGGCTATTATAGAGGTAGGTTAAGATCTCAGTTTATTTTCTTTTGAAAAAAAGAAGGGTAAGATATAATCATACTGATGTTCTGATGGCAACAGAAGAAACAAGTTTAAGATTTTGGACAAAAATAGACTAGGCTTCCATTATGGGATTTGTATTTTACTAACTGTGTTTGACTTCTCTAATGAACTGTAGTTTTCAAGAGAAAAATATCAAATTCCATTAAATCTGAAGAAAAACTAATACCCTGGATGATAATACAACAACAACGATCTAGTTGATTCTCTTTCTGGTACATTTCATGGACTACCTATCACAAATCTGTTTGCATTATTAAACCTGTTGTTTCTAGCATAGGTTGTTTCAAGTACAAACTCTTAAATTTGTGTTAGTTTTTAGTTGATTTTACTTTTAATAGTTACACAGTGAAAGACAGCTTGATTTTTTGATAAAATTAGAAACATAAGGCTTGATGAAATTGTTAATGTAGCAAGTCTAGATATTGCATCTCTTAACTAACTTATCCTTAGGAGAGACTATTAACCAGTTGATTGCTGTATAGGGTGTATAGTTTGCCTGTGGTGAT
Source organism: Carcinoscorpius rotundicauda (assembly GCA_011833715.1). Taxonomy (NCBI): domain Eukaryota; kingdom Metazoa; phylum Arthropoda; class Merostomata; order Xiphosura; family Limulidae; genus Carcinoscorpius; species Carcinoscorpius rotundicauda. The sequence goes on from CM022392.1 coordinate 125,919,940, forward strand.
TGATTGCAAGTGTACAGTGTACAGCTTGAAAAAATTTTGCACATTTAAAGCAGCCAAAGACAAGGAACATGTTAATTGAGTAAGTATACGGACAGCTGATGGAATTTGCTGTGAAAAACTTTCAATTCAGTGATGAATTTTATTAGCATATTCATGGAGACAGAGGTTTAGCTTAATACCTGTAATGGCTGATGTCTTCATGTGCTTCAGTTAATGAGTATAGTTGGCTTAAAGGTTCAATTGAATTCAAACCATTTATTTACAGTTCCTGTGTTGATGATATTTCTGATATTCAAGAATGAAGATCAGTTTGTCAATTTCTAAAATATTTAAATTCTAGATATGTTAGCATTAAGTTTATCTCTCATTGCCAACAAGAAACAAGAATGTACTGACATCAGTTGTTATCAAAATCCCAGCTACACCTACTTCAACAGAAAGCCTTGTAAAGTGTCTTGTAACTTGTGTACACTGCATCACCAAGTTCTCCAAAATTGTTACAGCAAGAGTTGCTCAAACTAAAGTCTGTTTTAAAATGTAACCATTTCTCAAACAACTTTAATGATTCAACTATTCAATAACTAGGTATATCAAGGTCACTGAACTATGACATCCAAAAGCTGAGGTAATGATTTCTTTAGCATAAACAAGCTGATGCTCGTAAATCTTTAAGAGGACGCTACACACAATCAACAGCATATACACAAGTTCACTTTCAATTTATGTTATAATTATTATTGAGAATTCAGAAATTTTCAGTTTTAAAGATTGTATCCACTTCTCTCAAGTTGTGTTTTTTATAAATTTTGTCTTCCCAATGTATTGCGATGCTTATGTTAGATCATCTGTTGAACTGAGAGTGTTTAAAAGAATACTGATCTTAAGCTCAGGGACATTTCAAGCATTGTTTGGCATGCATTCTGTATTTTATGGTCCCAACCCCTGTATGTTCAAAATAATAGGTAAAGCAGAAACAAGACTATGCTATGAGTAATGAAATGGAGATTAACGATTAAACAGTTGGGAGATAGCTACTGAACTTTCATTTGCAATTTAGGTCGTTTTATTTCATTTTAACTTTCACATTTGAACATGTATTTTTTTTACTCTTCTGTTTTTATCCTCACAATATTTCAAATAACATAGAGAAGCTTTTTCCTTACTCATCATGATCTTTTAAAATTCTTACAATCAATTCATAATAACAAGAAACCCACTTTAAATAAAAATGTATTTTAAAATGACTGGTACAGTATTAAAATTTTATTATGTTCAATGATCAAAATTATTTACAAATAAATTGCTTGAGTATGGACATTTCTGTGTGACCAGTTCTAGCCAACATTTTCTTGACACAGATTGAATCTCAAGTAATCAGTTTGGCCTTGCACCCACCACTGTACTGGTACAGATAAGTTGATATAATTACTGGATTTACGTTCACAGAACACAATTAGTTTTTTCTAACCATGTAAACTCCGTACACTCCAGTAATAAGTTCACTTGTGAATATAAGAATACTTGCCAGATAACATTACTCATCCTTAAGATCACAAGAACTGGCATTCATTTCAAAACAGAAATACAATAAGACCTTATACCATATATTCCTGATATTAGTTAAAAAATAACAAACATTTGGAAAAAAAAAACTTAACAAAAGACAACATTCTAGTAAACATAAAATTTAAAAAACTAGGGATAAAACTAAAATCCATACATTGTAAAAAAAAAACAAAAAAACAATGACAAGCATAACACCATTATTTATAATATCCAATTCAACAACTGACACATCATTTACATTGAAGAAACAAGCAGAAAAACAGAAATCATATTCAAAGAACACATACTTTCATGCATTTTTGAATGCTTCCAATTATATAAACATAACGTAATCGTAGAAAACACCAACTTACAAATAAGCCCTACTTGTACAAGAACTCAAACCAAGGTTGAATCAATACAAAGGAGCACCCTTCTGTCTATGTTAATTAGTAACCTAACATTAATTGCAACATCTTACAATTTTGTACCCATACATTTGTCCGTAAGACATGCCCAGCAAGAGTTGGTTGCAAACTCTTTATTAACTTGAAGATGATTAAAGAAGGTCAAAATGTTCTCTACTTTAATTAAAATTGTAATGCCCCTTTAGAATATATTCCTTCAGTGTTGCAGCTTCTACCACACTGATTGCAAACTATTCCTTAGGCTAAATAACTTGTTAGAAAAGTGACACCATCTTAATCAGAATTGTGTCTAAGTTTTCTTTATATTTGTGTCCTCAATTCTTACTTGTGTAAAAATGTTTCTGAAAATGTTATTTGGTTTAATTGATTCCAAGTTTCTAACACTTATAAAAACCCCAACATGCCCCTGGTTATTGATATTGGAACAAGTTCACATCTTTGTGCTGTAGAAGATAAGGGCTATCAGGGGCATGTTGGGGTTTTTATAAGTGTTAGAAACTTGGAATCAATTAAACCAAATAACATTTTCAGAAATATTTTTACACGAGTAAGAATTGAGGACACAAAATATCAAAAATTCTTTGAGGTTTTAAGTTGGTACAAAGAAAATTGGTTTTCTTCCCACTTTATTGTTAGCCTTCATGGATAGATGTTTGTTACTTTTTGTGTCATTTCCTCTAGCTTGTTTGTTTGCTTCGGTGATGTCATTTTAAGTGCTGTTACCTGCACCAAGATTCAAGTCGAGCAGTTTGCTTTTACACACCTTTGTCTTGTCTTTAAATATGTTTACCAAACCTATGAAACAAGCATTTTAATTACTAACATCTATATCACATGATTAATTCCAATCTTCTGTGTACTAGAGACACTAATAACAATGCTTCATGTTTAAGAGACACTATCATAAGCACATTAAAAAACACCAGAGAAATGATGCTTGCTGTTTCTGACTGGTACTAGTCCTTTTATTCTTACCAATAAATACTTGTGAATTCAGATACTGTTATCATTTGTTATTGGCTCTGAAGATAACTGTGTACACAGAGCTCACAGATAATTTTGTGAACTATGTTAGCAGCTGTAACTCTATATATGTAAAACAGCTGGTTTGGGTTGAGAAAATTTTTAAGTAGAGGAGTGAACAATGTTTCGACTTTCTTCAGTCATCGTCAGGTTCACAAGAAAGAGGTAACTGATCGATAGCTGACCACACGTTCGGTCCTCAACATAAAAATTTTGTCAACCCAAAGCAGCTGTTTTATACATTTTTTTTCTCTACACGTGGGCTTTTTCATCATCACTGATTATGTAATTCTGATACTTTAATTTTAATTGGCCTAAACTAGTGATATTACACATGCACTAAAATGACATTTTCAAATTATATTGTACATTAATGCAATACTTGTAAATGGGAAACTAAGCAAGTGTTTTAAAGTTTAAATTATAAAATTGGATAATAAAAAAATTGATCTTGATCTAAATATTGCATTTAATGATCTGAATTGTGCATGGCTTGTTATGCTGATTGAAAAATGTTTAGTAGTACACTGAGCATAATTCAGTGAAACTGTTTTGATGGAAAAACAGTACAATTCTGTAATTAAGAATTGAGGTATGACATCAGTCTGCTAACAATCCTTGTGGACTATTTGGCTGAGCTGTTTATATCTCTTGTGCATATTTGAAATGTGAAGAACTGTAATAGTAATGTTTACTATGAAGCACCAAGCTTACCATCTCTGATATTTGTTATTTACAATGTAATTAGACTACTGTATAGAAAGTTTAATTTTAGTCTGTTCAAACCATTTTCATCAACCTGAATTCTTTTTTTTTTTTTTTTTTTACTTCCATGTTTGAAACAGTATAAACTGTTTGACCTATTCATATCATTTATGTTAACAAGGTATTGATATGGTAGTCCTTTGTATCCATAATACAGGGTGGTCGCTAGAAAAGTGGAAAATTTGAGGGTCAGATGAGATCATGAATAAAATGCGTGCTTACTCATTTCTATTTTGATTTCTTTACATCATAAATAAAATGCATGATTTTAATATCATAAAATGCATTTTGAGCATCTATGAGTGTAATATAACATATGCCTTTAAAAAACTTTGTAAAAGTTATTCTTTGTAAAAATAAATAGCTGTTTGACAAATTTTCTGCTTTTCTAGCAACCACCCTGTATAATCAAAGATGCTGAACTAAACTTTACAAAAAAAATTTTTTTCAGTGACTTCTGCCCTGTAGAGCTAAGTGATTAACTTGGTTTATTGATTTAATCAATAACTCACGAGTATTGAATAGTCATGTAAAATAATTGGTTAATTGAAATTACTAAATTGATATCAGTACCACTAATAAACTGTTTCAGAGTAGTAGTTTTTGAATATTTGAAGTGTTCGGGAATCAAAATTATTTTTAAATTAATGTCATGAAAGTAATCAACTATTCAAAGTTAGTGTGTGATTTTTTAATTGTAGGAATCCAGTGATTAAAATACTCAGTGATGTCAAGAAAACCCACTTGTAGAGAACCTGATGATGACCGAAACATTGTTCGCTCCTCTACGTAAAATGTTTTCTCAACCCAAACGAGCCATTTTTACATATATGATTAAAATGCTGCCATTTATAAGTTTATATTTAACTGCTTGACTCGTGAAGACAATAAACTTACCTGATTGAAAAATAAAGGTTCTATTTATTAGAATTTTGACTATCTCAACTACTTAAATAATCAAAATAGTTTCATTCTTTTTAAGCACATGGCTAAACAAAGATGTTATGGGTATTGAGATTTTACTTTTTGTTTTTTGCTATCTCACGAGAATAATAATTTAGTTTAATGTAATTAGGTAATGAGCACAGTAATTAAGTTACCATGTTCTGGTAATTGTCTATTTTTAATGCACTGCAGTTACACCTCCAATGTTACTTGTATTGTTTTATTATTAATCTTTTGGTTTCTTGTAATGCAAAATTTTTGTATCAGATTGATTTGTGTTTGTATAATTTAGTTTGTGGAGTGAAACTTTGAACCAGTTGTACTGTAAAATCTAATTTTTGTACAGAACTCAGAAATGGAAGAATCAAGTGCAGACAGAAATGTGGAAGTATGGAAAGTCAAGAAATTGATCAAAAGTTTGGAAGCAGCAAGAGGGTAAGTATTTATATCACCAATACCTTACTCTACTCCTGTTCATAACTTATTTTGTCGATAGTTTTAAAAAATTAGAAATGGTTCTCATCAAAATGTTGGATTGCATATGTAGTTGGAATTTATCTAAGAGTGATTATTTTCTAAACATTGTTCCTGAGAGTGGGAAAACTTTCTTTTTTGAGGGGGGTGGTGTTTTTCTCGGTTTGGTTGTAACAAAGTCCTAGCATTTTCATTAACTACTTTTTGTCATTAAAAAATTACCATTTTTAAATTATTTATAAAAAATATTTTTACAATTTTTTGTGGATATGTGTCTTAGGAAAGTGTTATTTGAGATTCATGTCAGATTGTTTAATTATTTTGGAAAATGCTAATAAATAATTAAATTTGAAGTAATAGCGTGTAAGAATATAAATTATGTATGTATGAAAAAATGATAAACTTTGATCTTATGATAATTTTTTGAAGTGAGTTTTTTTTCTATAATAATTTTGGAATAAAGTCATCCAGGTGTTATCAACAATAGATACCTATTTAATTGCTGCTTATTGGAGAGAATTTAGGCCCATTGTTTTAGTAGTAGTAGTGATAACTGTTTTGTGTGATAAATGTGTACTTAGTTTACTCATAGGTTAAAGTACCATAAAATAAATTTCTTCCTATCTCTGCTCTTTCTCTAAATGAAACGAATTATTGAACGTATGAAGATCAGGAAATATTTTTATTTTGCCCAGAGTGATGATGCACAAGTTTAAAGATTTTCATCCAGGTTTTATTGTGAATGCTCTTTATTTTAATAATTTCATTATTATTGTTTTGTAAAATCAGCCTGGGCATCACGTAGTGTTTAGAGATGGAACTACTTGTCCTTTACTTATTTCAAAAATGTGGACAGTTATGCACAGATTGCTCAGGTTCAACATAAAATTTAGAGTTTTTTTTGTTTTTTCACCCTGAGAAAAATTACTATCAAATAACCAAATTTTTGTGGTGCTTCCTTTTCTGCAACCTTTGAATGTAACTGGTAGTTGATATTAAGATTTTCAAAATTTATTGATATTATTTGACCATGTTTAGTGGGTGGAAGTATAACATTTGAAGTTAGTGAAAAATTGTAACAGTTGTAAAAAGGTGCATATGATAAGGTGAATTTAAAACAAAGTACTGTATATATTAATGTGCTATGTAAACAATATATATATTTAATCACACTCCCCCTCGGTGTGGATTCTTGTATGTGGTGGGGGACCTCCCAGGGAAGGTTCTATTCTTTCAGGTTACCTCCTCTGGGATTTAAACATTCACCCACATGTTTGTCCTGCATGGTGACCTGTGAAGGGGAGGAGAGGACCCTGGTGGTTGAGGGGTCCAACCCTAACACACCACTTTGGCCTCGAATTCCTGTAGACGGGCGGCCCTTGGGTCAGTCGGCTGTTCCACTTAGGCTACAGTCAACCAAGTACCAGTGTTGGAAGTTCTCAACGGGTGTTGTGGACATTGTGTCTGATGCTGGCATTTGGGTATAGTGCTAACGAAACCCTGGCATTGCTGCAGTGTCCTTGCTTGATATTATAGTGTGTTCCCTTGTAGGGCTCTATGGTGGGTGGGGTCAGAGGGCATCAACATTTTCTATTTTTACTACAGATTCTCCTAATATAAATTTAAATAAAATAGTGAAAAAACAGTCAACAGGTACATGACCACATCTTGAAGAATCTGATTAGCAATCTTTAACATCTGTACCACCAGTTGTACCTCATTTTCTCATCTCACATTCTCTTTCAAAAGGGACTTGCTGGCTCTCCAGAGTCAGTATTGAAGCTTCGATCTGGAGTCATTGGTTGAAACATCCACATCTCAACACAGTGAACTACTTGAATTCAAAGGTAATTGGGGATGGTACCTATTGAGGTTACCTCTCATTTTAACTTGAATACATCATGAGGAGTTATTGCTGAGAGTGATTTCTTCACTCAAGGAGTTTCTGCAGTAAGGTTCATCTCCACTCGCAAAGATGGAGTTACACTGCCATCAAATATCCTCATTTTGACATTTGCATCACCACATGCACCCACCATCATCAGGGCAGTTTATCTAAATTGCAGAGTATGGCCTCATGTTTCAAACCCTCTTCAATGTTTCCAGTGTCAGAGGTTTGGCCACTCAAAGACGTCATGTCATGGTTTTCTGGCATGTGCTTGTTGTGGTGACAAGGACCACAATGCCTATGAGTGTCACATGGACCCACATTGTGTCAACAGCAATGGTTCTTACCCTTCCTACTTTCGTTTTTGGCCTAAATGGTTGGAGGAAAAAGAGGTGCAGCATTTGAAAATGACACATAACATTAGTTATCCTGAGACTCGGAAATTGCTTTCCACAATCCCATCTTGGACATATGCTGCTGCACTCCATTCCACAACTACAGTGGAAGTGCAGACAGATCTCTCTGTGCCTCCAACAGAATCATTTTCAAAACAAATGAAAAGCCTTTTGACCTCCATGGTTAAAAAAGTAGATGAATCGACTTCCACACCCATCTCTGTTCCTCCCATACCTTCCAACAAACCTCAAGATCCACATCTTTCAGTTTCAAATACAGGCATTTCTTCTGATACATCATTTTCTCCCACCACAATAGACAAAACAATTATTCGTCCGCGTCCTCAGTCATTGGATTCCTCTTCCAATAACAAAAACCTGCCCACTTGACCCAGAGCAGGATCCATGGAGGTTGATAGACTTCCTCTGAAGAAAGACAGTAAAGAAAAAAGACGTGGTCGTAAACCGAAGGGTTCTCCAGCCACTTCACCTACCCGTTCTTAAAAATGGCCACCTTGATACAATGGAACTGTTGAGGTTTACGTTCTAATCTGGATGACATCAAAACGCTGATTGCTTCCTACCAGCATGTTTGTCTTTCTTTACAAGAAACATTTCTCAAATCTGCTGATACAGTCTCCATTCGGCAGTTTTCTTTGTACAGGAATGACAAGTTGTGTGGAGGGGTGGCACTGTTGGTTGATCAACATGTGCCCACCCTGTCTTTGTCACTTAACACACCCTTGGAGGCCGTAGCCATCTGTGTTTCCTTGGGTCATACCATCACTGTTTGTTTTCTGTACCTGTCCCCTGGAGATACAATTGATCAATCAGACCTTGATGCTCTCGTTGAACAGTTGCCATCTCCATTTCTAATCCTGGGGGATTGTAATGGACACCATCCCCTCTGGGGAAGTACTGTTATTGATGGGAGGGGTCGATCTGTAGAGCAGATGCTCTCTGATTACAATCTTTCTCTTTTCAATACTGGTTCTTCCACTTATTTTCATGCACCTAGTCAGTCCTTTATCACTATTGATCTCTCAGTTTGCTCCTCTTCATTATTCTCCCAGTTTTCATGGAGGGTTGACAGTAATCCACTAGGCAGTGATCATTTTCCGATCCTTTTGAGAGAGACTGGCCGTGGTCGATGCCACCCTACCTGCATGCCCCGGTGGAAGCTGGATCAGGCAGACTGGTCCACTTTCACTGCTCTCGCAGAACTTGATCCTGCCATCGTAGATCAGCCATCAATAGACGACTGTGTTGCAGCGGTAACTGATTGTATTATACGTGCAGCTGCTCAGTGTATTCCTAAAACCTCAACACGTTTTCCACGATATCCTCATCCTTGGTGGAATTCTGCTTGCGACTTAGCATGGAAGGCTCAAAAATGGGCCTGGGATACTTTTCGTAGATATCCTACACTTTAAAATCGGGTTGCTTTCCAACGGGCCCGAGCACATGCTAGGTGGGTAAGACGTCAAAGCCAGAAAGAATCTTGGATTAAGTTCACAACCAGCATATCTTCTACCACCAGTTCCAAGATCATATGGGACAAGATTCGGAAGGTTAATGGGCACAATTCTATTCCCCTCTCGATCTTACTCTCTGATGGTCAGGAGGTGACTGATGTCTGGAACCTCGCTAACACTCTAGGTGAAAGTTTTTGCCAGGTATCTAGCACTTCTGCTTGTTCCTCCACCTTCCTGTCCATCAAGACTCGGGCAGAGCGATCACCTCTTTCCTTTCGAACTGACTGTTTCTTTGACTATAATTGTCCCTTTACCCTGGTGGAACTAAAAATGGCCCTTCATCGGTTTGCCAGTACGTCTGTTGGACCTGATGATATACATTATGACATACTGCACCATCTATCTCCTGCTTCTCTTGATGTACTTCTGATTATCTTCAACTGGATTTGGCAGGAGAATGTTTTTCCTGATGCCTGGTGCCAGGCTATTATTTTACCTTTCTCTGAGCCAGGGAAAGATCCAAAGATTCCTTCAAACTATCGTCCAATTGCTCTGATGAGCTGTGACTGTAAGACCTTAGAAAGGATGGTTAATGCTCGTCTTGTTTGGTTCCTTGAATCAAACAACCTCCTCTCGCCCACCCATTGCGGGTTCCGTCGACAGCACTCCTCCACAGATCACCTAATTCTTCTTGAAACATCTATCAGAGAGGCCTTTCTCAACTGCCAACATCTTGTATCAATATTCTTTGACATAGAGAAGGCTTACGACACAACATGGAGGTATGGCGTTTTGCGAGACCTCCATACATATGGGTTACGTTGCCATCTACCCATGTTTATTAAAAACTTTTTAATGGACAGGAGATTTCAAGTTTGTGTGGGTTCGGCACTTTCACGTTCTTTTGTACAGGAACTTGGAGTCCCTCAAGGCTGTGTATTGAGTGTCACACTCTTCAGTATAAAGATAAATGCCATCACTGAACAACTCCCTCTCACCATTACGAATGGGCTGTACGTTGACGACTTTCACATCTCATCTCAGTCGTCAAACATGAGATATATTGAGCGGCAACTACAAACTGCCCTCAATCGTGTATGGAAGTGGACTCTGGCAAATGGCTTTAATTTCTCTCTTTCCAAAACTGTATGCATGCACTTTTGCCGTCGACGAGGTATTCACCCTGATCCTGAACTTCATATCGGTGAAGTTTTGCTGCCAGTGGTCCCAGAGACGAAGTTCTTGGGGCTTATCTTTGATGGTAAACTGACCTTTATACCACACTTAAAGCAACTTTGGGTCAAATGCACAAGAGCACTGAACATCCTCCGTGTCCTCTCTACCAGTTTGGGGGCAGATCGCTGTTCAATGTTAAAGATATATCGTGCTCTTATTAGATCGAAACTTGACCTATGGATCAAAGGTCTATGGCTCTGCCAGACCCTTGGCCTTAAAGATGCTGGACCCCATTTATCACCAAGGACTTCGACTCTGCACTGGGGCTTTCCGTACCTCTCCAGTTCAAAGCATATACATTGAATCTCATGAACCTCCTCTACACTTTCGCTGTTTGCAACTATCTTTACAATACACTTCGAAACTTCGTTCCTTACCAAAGCATCCCACCTGGGAATGTGTTTTCCTTCCTCAGTGGGCAGTACTTTTTCAGAACAGACGATCTGTCATTGCTCCGTTTGGCCTTCGCATCCGAGCGCAATTGGATGAATTGGGTCTGTCCTTGGATAACATTGCAGATTCCACAGGTCGACGCATCCCGTCTAAAAAAGGCGGATACTCCAGACTGGAAGTACCGTCTTTTATTCAATGAATATCTTTCAAACAATCATTCAGTTCCCATTTATACAGATGGTTCCAAATCAGGTAATTCAGTGGTCTCTGCTATGGTTTGCTATGGGTCAGTAGTTGCGCGCAGAATCCCCTTTACAGCTTCTGTGTTCACTGCTGAACTGTATGCCATATCTCTTGCCCTGGATCATATTGCAGCTGAGCAGTACTCCAACTGCACTATTTATACTGACTTGCTTAGTTCTATACTTGCCTTGGAATCGCTTTACATTAGCTCACATCCAATTCTTGCAGATATTCGAAACCGACTGGCCCATTTCTCATTAGCAGCTACTTCAATCCAGTTTTTCTGGATACCAGGCCGTGTTGGTATTTGTGGGAACGAGCTTGCAGACATGGCAGCTAAATATGTCTGCTTCAGCACCATCATCCCTATGTCTATTCCGTACATGGACTATGGTGTTGTCTTCAAGGCTTGGCTCCGTGCCAGTTGGCAGTCCACTTGGAGTGAACAACGCGATAATAAACTTTTTCAAATCAAACCCAAAATTGGAGTTTGGCCATCTAGCTTCCATAAAGTTTGGAGGGAGGAAGTTGTTCTCACTAGGCTATGCATTGGTCACATTTTTTTAACTCATCATTTTCTTTTATCTGGAACTGATGCACCAATGTGTAGTTTGTGTAACACTCAAATCACTATCAGCCACGTTTTACTTTCTTGCCATCGTTACAATTCTCAACGATGGCAATACTTTAAACGTATTTTATCACAGGGTCAGTCTGTAACATTGGACAGAGTTATTGGTGATGGTGACTCTGTCCACCTTAATAATATTTTTAATTTTTTAATGGCCATTAATCTTTTTAATCTCATTTAAATGTGGTATATTTATTCATTACACCTTTTTAATTGTGGCTCCTTTTTTAAAGTTGTATTTTCTCTCATTCAATGTGACATTAAACAATGGCCAGAACATTAAATAACTTGACACCAGGACTGGAAAGGCCAACTTCAGGTGACTAATGCTTCTGTTTGAACTACTCCTTTGTCTTTCGGACGAGTTACTATTATACTTTTGCTGCATATCATTTCACAATTTTACAACCTTTTTGTACTGGCCATATTGACTCATAACCCGGAACCAGGACGGAAAAACCAACTTCAGGTGACTGACGGTGGTTTATATACTACCTGTTAGTCTTCCTGGCGGGTTATGATCATTCCCATTCTGCTACAGGTTGTCCTTTACAACTTTGTTGACTGGATGTCGACATTGGTTTTTGCACCATTTCCTGTTTTAATTGCCATTTTGCTTTTATCTTCAATTACCTTTTGACATTTTACTCCATTTACTTGACTTTTATCTTTTTACTGGACATTTGGCTACTCTTTATTATGATTTTGCTGAGTGTCTTTTAAAACTTTTATTCCATTACATTTTGATAATAGCTACTATGACACATAACCCAGAACCAGGACTGGAAAGGCCAACTTCAGGTGACTGACGGTGGTTCTTGAACTTGCTCGTTAGTCTTCCTGGCAGGTTATGATCATTATTATTATGCTAGAGTAAATAGTTTATAACTTTGAAGACTGGATGTCACCACTGGTTTTTACACCATTCTGTTTTAATTGCTGTTTTGTTTTTACCTTCATTTACTTTTACAAATTTTACTCCATTTACGTGACTTTTCTCTTTTTACTGAACATTTGGCTACTCGTTGTTGCGATTTTGTTGTGTGTCTTTTAATACTTCTATTATTTTACATTTTGATACTGGTTGCTATGACACACAACCCAGAACCAGGACTGGAAAGACCAACTTCAGGTGACTGACGGTGGGTCTTGAACCTGCCTGTTAGTTTTCCTGGCAGGTTATGATTATACCTTTTTGCTAGAGTAAATACCTTACAACTTTTTACACTCTGCCTTCTATCTTAACCTTGTAGACTAGGTGTCAACATTGGTTTTATACTTTTTTTGTTTTACCTTCATTTCCATTTATGTCTTTTACTACAATTTTACCGGTTGTTTGGCGCAGATAGCCTCATTGCTTTGTGCCATAAAACGCTAAATCAATCAACTGTTCTCTCTACCAGTTACCTGGAGAGACCTTGATGCTTTTGTTAAACAGTTGCGTCTTGTATGACATATGCTCTGATCACAACCTTTCTCTTTTCAATACTGGTTCTTCCACTTATTTTCATGCACCTAGTCAGTCCTTTACCATTATTGATCTCTTGATTTGCTCCCCTTCACTATTCTCCCTTTTTTCATGGAGGGTTGACAATAATTCACTAGGCAGTGATCATTTTCCTCTACTTTTGAGAGACTGGCCATGGTCGATGCCGACCCTACCTGTGTTCCCTGGTGGAAGTTGGATCAGGCAGACTAATCTACTTTTATTGCTCTTGCAAAACTTGATCCTGCCATCATCTGTCAGCCATCAGTAGATGACTGTGTGGCAGGGGTAATTGACTGTATTATACAAGCAGCTGCACAGGGTATTCCTAAAACCTCGATACATTTTACACTATATTCTCATCCATGGTGGAATCCTGCCTGCCACATGGCACAGAAGGCTCAAAAATGGGTCTGGGATACTTTCCATAGATATCCCACACTTTCAAAGTGCATCGCTTTCCTGTGGGCCCATGCACATACTAGGTGGGTAAGACATCAAAGGCAGAAGGAATCTTGGATAAGTTCACAACTATCATATCTTCTACCACCAGTTCCAAGGTCATATGGGACAGGGTTTGAAAGGTAAGTGGGCACTACAATTCTGTCCCTCTCTCGATATTACCCTCTGACGGTCAAGAGGTGGTTGATGTCCAGAGCATCACTTATACTCTAGGTGAAAGCTTTTGCTGGGTATCTGGGACTTCTGCTTGTTTCTCCACCATCTTAGCCATCTAGACTTTGGCAGAGAAATAATCTCTTTCCTTTCGAACTGACTGTTTCTTTGACTATAATTGTCCCTTTACCCTGGTGGAACTGAAAATGGCCCTTTGTCGATCTGGCAGTACATCTGTTGGAGCACATATGTACACTTTGACATGCTGTGCCATCTTTCTCCTGCTTCTCTTGATATTTTTCTAATTGTTTTTAACTGGATCTGGCAAGAAAATGTTTTTCCTGGCACCAGTTATTATCTTACCTTTTTCTAAGCCTGGGAAAGATCCCAAGAATTCTTCAAACTACTGTCCAATTGCTTTGACGAGCTGTCTCTGTAAGGCCTTAGAAAGTATAGTTAATGATCATCTTGTTTGGTTCCTCGAATCAAAAAACCTCTTGCTCACCCAGTGTGGGTTCTGACAACAGTGCTCCACCATGGACCACCTAAGCCTGGGAAAGATCCCAAGATTTCTTCAAACTACCGTCCAATTGCTTTGACGAGCTGTCTCTGTAAGGCCTTAGAAAGTATAGTTAATGATCATCTTGTTTGGTTCCTCGAATCAAAAAACCTCTTGCCCACCCAGTGTGGGTTCTGACAACAGTGCTCCACCGTGGACCACCCAATTCAACTAGAAATGTCAATCTGAGTAGCCTTTCTCAAATGACAACATCTTGTATCAATATTCTTTGATATTGAGAAGGTTTATGACACAACATGGAGGTATGGCATTTTGTGAGACCTCCATATATAAGGGTTACGTGGCCATTACCCATGTTTATTAAAAATTATTCAATGGACAGGAGATTCAAAGTTCATGTAGGATTGACACTTTCCCATTCTTTTCTACAAGAACTTAGGGTCCCTCAGGGCTGTGTTTTGAGTGTCACACTTTTCAGTTATAAAGATTAATGCCATCACTGAACAACTCCCTCTCACTGTTGCAAATGGGCTCTATGTCAACGACTTTCACGTATTGCATCAGTCGTTGAACACAAGATGTATTGAGTGGCAACTACAAACTGCTCTCGATCGTGTACTGAAGTGGACCACGGTAAATAGCTTCAATTTCTCTCTCTAAAACCATATGCATGCATTTTTGCTGCCAACAGGGTATTCACCCTGATCCTGAACTTCGTATCTGTGAAGTTTTGCTGCCTGTGGTTCCTGAGACCGAGTTCTTGGTTCTTTATTTTTGACTGTAAGCTGACCTTTATACCACATTTAAAGCAGCTACAGGTCACATGCACAAAAGCAGCAAACATTCTCAGTGTCCTCTCTAGCACCAATTGGGGAGTGGATAGATGTTCTGTGTTAAAGATATATCGTGCTCTTATTTGATTGAAACTTGACTATGGATCAATGGTCTATGGCTCTGCCAGACCCTCGTCCTTAAAGATGCTGGACCCCATTCATCATCAAGGACTTCGACTCTGCACTGAAGCTTTCTGTACCTCCTCAGTTTAGAGCTTCTACTTAAAATCTCGTGAACCTTCTTTGCATCTTTGCCGACTGTCTTTACTGTATTTTTCGAAACTTCGTTCCTTACCAAAGCATCCCACCTGGGGTTATGTTTTTCTTCCTCAGTGGGTCATACTTTTTCAGACAGACGATCTGCAATTGCTCCTTTTGGCTTTCATGTCCAGGCACAATTGGATGAATTCGGTCTGTCCTTGGATAACATTGCAGAATCCACTGGTCAGCCCATCCCATCATGGCTTATTACCATCCCCAAATGTGATCTTTTTTTAAGTCATCTGAGAAAAGCAGATACTCATGATTGGAAGTACTGTCTTTTATTTGCTTAACATCTTTTGAACAATTTCCATTCTAGTTTATACCGATGGTTCCAAATCACGTGACTATGTGGGCTCTGCCATGGTTTGTTGCTGTTCAGTGTTAGCATAAAGATTCTTCCACAGCTTCTGTGTTCACTGTTGAACTATACTCTATTCCTCTTGCACTGGATCACATAGAACCTAAACAGTATTCAAACTGCTCAATTTATACTGACTCTTGAAGCTCTCTATTGGCCCTGGAATCGCTTCAAGTTGGTTCACATCCTCTTCTCGCTGATATTCAGTACAGACTGGCCCATATCTCATTAACATCTGATTCTATCCTGTTTTTCTGGATAGCGAAGTTGGTATTCGTGGGAACGAACTTGCAGACACGGTAGCTGACTCTATCTGCTATGGCACTATCACTACTTTGCCTCTTCCAGGCATGAACTATGGTCCTGTATTCAAGGCTCGACTCCATGCAAGCTGGCAGTTGACTTGGAGTGAGCAACAGGAAAACGAGCTTTTTCAAGTAAAACCCTATATTGGACTTTGGCTGTCTTGCTTTCATAAGGATCGGAAGGAGGAAGTTGTTCTGACTAGACTATGCATTAGTCTCAGTTTTTTAACTCATTGTTTTCTTTTATTTGGAACTGATGCACCAATGTTTAGTTTGTGTAATACTCATCACTCTCAGCTACATTTTAATTTCTTGCTATCATTACGTTTAAAATTTTTTAAAAACAAATTGCATCAAAGAGTTTCTAAGAGTGGTATGAGGGTATTACACTTGGATTCATATGTATGTCAGTAGGACAGTTCTTCCAAAATATGATTCAGATCCATGTTCTGAATAACTTTAAAATATTTTTATTATGGAGATATAGGGCATTACCTCAGTTTGTTGATAACAACTGTTAGAAAAAATATCAGATTAACTATGTTTCAAGTGCATATCGAAACCATAAATATTGTCATTGACTTTTAAAAATGTGATCTAAAAAGTGAAATTCAAGTACTGCAGTGTTACGTTTTTTAATGTGGACTGAACGCAACAGAAAGACACAGATAGAAGCTTGTATAATTTTATTAGGATGATCTACTTATGTGTGATAGACACAAATTAAATTATCCAATAGCAATAACAGATATCCAGTTTCAACCTTCAAAACCACTTATAATACAAAAAGGTACTGGCCTGTGCTTAATAATATGATTCAGAATGAGTGTCCAAATCCGAAATCCAAAGTTCTAATCTAGGCGGGGAATTTAGTCCCACGGAGAAATTTATGAAGTTTGAATGGGTATTTTAAAAAAATTCACAGTCCAATTCGTATTGACTTTCGGTATAATCCGTAATCCGACTGAATTGTGAAGATTGACGGAATAAAAATTTCACCGCTTTAGTCGATCTAGCTCTATTCACAAATTCAGTTTAAACTTTCTCAAACGAGACAAACTTCTTGATCCGAGTAAAAATGGATGATGACTTCCCTCGCATCGCCGTCTGTTTATATACTAATCGCGTAACTTCCCAGAATTCCACAGTACAAACACCAGGCCAATACAAGTGATCAATCTACCTAGTTTTAAAAATTTCTACATGAATAATTCTAAATGAATTTTAATTAATTCTAAAATGTTGTTTTAAATTTCACTGGTTTAAACCTCGAAACAATAATATAAATATGGAAATTCAAACACTCTCGACATGGTTGTTGTTTACATAACATTTACATGATATTCATATAACATGCAGCAAAATTACTTGGTTGAAATGTCCCATAATTTCCAGAAAGATATTCCATTTTATAAGGAGATAATCTGCAGTTTTAACATCACTCAAATTATTCACTGAAAAATATCTTTAGTGAATAAAGTGTTTAATCAATTTAAATGACACATTTTTACATTGCAGAAACTTAAAAATGCACCTGAAAGGGTGTTCAGATGTAGTCTATCTAAACTTCCCTAGATGTTAAGAAATTATAATTGTTGCTCAATAATGTTTTATAATAACAGTAAAGAATTTTAATTGTTGGCTTGAGAATGAGCTTAAAACTGAAAAAAGAGGTAAAGTATGATGTGCAGGAACACGTTTTCAATTTGCTTTGGTAAAATAGGAAGTTTAAACATTTTTTTGATTATTCAATTTTTAGGGAAGTTCCACTGTAAGCACATGGTTCAGAAAGTTTTTGATACTGTCTTATTCAGGTTGATATTTTTTTTATTCTCTGTAATAGGTAAAACATGTTCTGCCCAAAAGGATATTGCAGTAAAATACAACATCTGTGTTGAAGGGAAAGCACTGTTATATCCTTTGTTGGTCAAGTTGGCTTTAAATGGGACAGTCCACTGATAGTATGAGAGAACAAAAGTAATGATGTGATGTTGTTGACTGGACAAAAAACTAAACTAAACTTACCTGTTGAATTTAGACATGCTTTCTTGAGAAAGTTTTTCTGAGAGGCTATAAAGTAAAACCTACATTAAGATCATGTTTAGTTGTACAAAGATCGATCCTGAGGGAAAGTAAAATGTGGGACTAAGCACAGCCTGATAAATTAACTGTCTTTTTGAGTCCATAAGTACTTAGTTTTTCTCTCACACAATAAAAATTGTTTTAATTTTTACTAATGTTGTCCAGTTTCATTATTTCAAACACAGTTATCCAATTCAGAAAATATATCCATATTTCATAAATGAATTGCTAGTTATTAGTAGTTCCTTACATCTGTTACATTTATAAAATCAACCTGAATGCTCATTTTCATTACATGATTGTAGTATGTTATTTTACTTTTTAGGAATGGCACAAGCATGATATCCCTCATCATCCCTCCCAAGGACCAAATTTCAAGAGTATCAAAAATGTTAGCTGATGAATTTGGAACAGCTTCTAATATTAAAAGTCGAGTGAATCGGTTGTCAGTGCTTGGTGCTATCACATCAGTACAACAGAGGTTAAAGCTCTATAATAAAGGTAAAGAAGTTTTAGAAAATAAAAACAAATCTCAGAAAACAAAGTAGGGTGTAAATTTTTCAAGTGTATTTGCTTTCAAAATAATTTTTTTCCTTTGTTTTATTTTATTATTTGTTGTTGAATTGTTCATATTCTCAGAAATCGCACATAAATTCCATTCTTATAACTTCATGCATTTACTTGCAGGCTACTTGGTTATTCCTTGACTTAATTCCCCCCCCCTATCAATTTGGATAGGTCACTTCCATATACAGACAAATTTCAAAACTCAAGTGAAAATAAGTATTATAGCTACTTCAACAATTTTTAATTCAAAAATATGAAATAAAAACCCATTAACCTGAGCACTTTATAAAGGTGGACCTTTCAAAAGCTCTAGGATTTTAGGTTTTAATTTCATTTCTGTCAAGACTTTTTGAACCTATATGTAAGTATCAACACATTTTTTTCATTTTGTGATATATTATTACAAGAAAATTATTCTTTATTTTTGCACAGTCTGAAAGGGATTAAAAAATAAATAATACTCTT
This sequence comes from Carcinoscorpius rotundicauda, assembly GCA_011833715.1. Taxonomy (NCBI): domain Eukaryota; kingdom Metazoa; phylum Arthropoda; class Merostomata; order Xiphosura; family Limulidae; genus Carcinoscorpius; species Carcinoscorpius rotundicauda. The sequence continues at coordinate 125,938,876 of CM022392.1, forward strand.
GTCACTGGGTTATATTTCAGTTTTGTCTAACTGCTTTTAGCTGTTGATAAGACATTTGTAGTGAATGAATGTTTGTTTCAATAATGTTTTGTGAATTTTTTGAAGAGATGATCAGAGAACATTACTGAATTTTCAAACAAAAGGTAGAGCTTAATGTTATTTATTATAATGAAAAATAAATATTTAGAACTTTAATTATTAGTTACATAAACTTTTTCTGTCAGATTCCAAACAATTTAAAATAAAAAAATTAAATAAAATCTATTTACACATTTTTAGGGGATAAACTAAAAGTGAAATGTTGTACAGCAACTGTTTCTTAGGTTTTTAATCAAATGCACCTTCATTAGTTATTATACATGTTTTAGATATACATCTCTAAAGAAATGTTTCAATTGTAGTTCCTCCTAATGGCCTTGTAATCTACTGTGGGACAATTGTTACTGAAGAAGGCAAAGAAAAAAAAGTCAATATTGATTTTGAACCATTCAAACCAATAAACACCTCCTTGTACCTTTGCGACAACAAGTTTCACACAGAGGTGAGATTTTTAAAGGAAACTTAGTAAAAGGAATTTAACTTTTTTCCAGAATTTTTACTTTTTTGTGCAGTTACCTTTAACTCAGTTGTTTTGATTTTTATTGGAAAATCAGTTGTGGCAGTTTGGATATGTTCTGTTTTGTTGTTTTAATCTCTTGAGTTATTATGTTCAGACAGTGTTTGCACAGTCAGGTGTGGTAGTTAGTTTTCAAGTGTTTTGGGCAGTTACCGAATATCTCTTCAGGTTCTTAGGTTGAATAACTAAATGTTCATTTCCTGAATAATTAGTACCATGCAAACATGAAAAATGTGAAGTTAAGTTTCTTCAAAAATATACTTAAGGCATTTAAAACACTTGGCAGTTCTTAGAAAGCACGTTATTTCAGAAATCAGTATTTTGTCAGAAAACAGTTAAAAAGAAAAAAAATTAAAAATATTCACAAAAACAATGTTTCAACATTATTTCTGATTGAATTATATATGTATTTACTGTCACTGCTGTTTTGCTTGCAGTTTCAACTGCCAGGTGATGGCTTTATGAAAGGCAACCATGTTAATTGTCTCAACATGGTCTCAGTCAGTATAATTAACCATGTGACCTCCAGTGCTCATTTGAAGTCTTCATAGTTTTTATACTATTTTTGATATAGTTTGTATGTATTCTTAAAATTTGACAGATTTTCAGAAGACATTGAGTCTTTCATATTGAAAAAATTGTATTTTTAGTGAAGTACTTTGTATACATTAAAAATATCATGAATATAGAGAATTTTTTGGCTAGTCCAATTGCAAAGTGATTTTCATGTTAAGAATAAAAATACTTTTTATCTTAACCTCAAGTTTAATTTATGTGATTTCTAAAACCTAAAACATTTCAATGTTTCTTTTCAGTAAAACTTAATTTTTTGTTATTTTCTCTACCATAACTCTATACAAGAGATCAATGGCTAACCGTGTAATTACCAAAAACAAATCAAAATAAATTTAAATTACCCTTTTATTCTCTCAAGAATGACTTCAAATAGTGATGTGAAACAACATTAGATATATATCTAAGTATCTTTAAGCTTGTTACATTATACATCTATTTATACTTAAATTTTGTGTTATTGCCTTTTGAACTGCCTTTAAACTACTGTTTTTACAATTATAAGTTGTAAGTTACTTGATAATGTGAAGCTTATGCTACATTATTGAATCACATTACCTGCAAGTTTGCTTACATGTGTGCCTTATGAAACATTTTTATTGCATTTATTTATTTTACATAATCTGACCTTAACTAATCTAAAGAGATCCCTATTTCTACATTTTAGTTACTTTTATAATAACAAAGAATAAACATGAAAAACAAGAAACAGTCTGTTTTATTTTATTTTCTTTTGCTGTTGACTTTAAGTGAAAGTAACCCTACTTTCTTTCATACTAATGTTATTTAATGTGCTGAGTATTTTTTATTTAATTAAATAATGCATTAAATAATATAGAATAAAACATGCAAAAAAGCAGACTATTTTCCCTCACTATCAAAATTTTTCTTGCTTTCTATGTGACAAGAGACTTAACAAATTCTTCCAAGTTAGTTTTTGTTATTAAGACTAGTGTACAAACAAATTGCACAAATTAAGATAGGAACAACAAATTTAAGTGTTAACAAACAACATGTTTACATGAGATTGGTTTCTCTCTCGTACCTTCCTCTATTTATTATATGCATTTGCACACGTCCTACTCAATATCTGTAAGCTTCCTTATAAAATCTTGTACAAGTAAGTACATGAGCCTGTACAAGGAAAAAAGGCACAAACATGTGCAAATCTACTTGGAACCTCCCTTTGATCTAGCATAATTACATTAAAAGTAATTACCATACAGTAGACAGTTGATTTCATTTTCATTTACATTATGCTCTCTCCATTGTAATGGCATCTGAATGTATTGTGTATATCCATAGGTAAACAAGCTTACTGGTGTGATATTTAAGAGAACAGGAAATTTAGATCGGTTCAATATTGGATATGAGTTGCAGGCTTGATTGGTAAAGTGCTATTTTTGCTATGCATATATAGAATGCACCTCAAAATTTAGAATAATCCAGGGATGTGTCAGTGTAACACTCAGTGGGCCTAGTATATGGTTCAAAATATCATAACCATCAATAGTTAAGATCATAAGCTGAGCAAAAATAGCTATTATTGTGAGAATGTCTAGTTACAATTGACTTGAAAATATAAATGATGTGTAGTTGTACATGCATTGTAGTAATGACATCAATATAGCAATTAAAATTGCATTACTGTGAACACAAAGCTACTGCCTGATTTATTTGTGTTATGATAGTAGCTGATTTGCATGTAATTCTGTGATCTCAAAATATTTTGTAACACTTTTCTTGCATTTAAGCAAATCTGCAGTTTACATGGCTGCCACGGAATTAGAATTACTCTACCAGATTTCAAAAGCAAGATGCAGCACAGATTTCTCAAATAAACCACCTTTCATTGTGGATTCCTGTACATGGTGAGGAGACCTCCCAGGGAAGTTTCTATTCATTCAGTTTACCTCCTCTCTAAACATCCACCCACATGTTTGCCCTGCGTGGTGACCCATGAAGGGGAGGAGAGGATTCTGGTGGTTGAGGGGTCCAACCCTAACACACCACTTTGGTCTTGAATTCCTGCAGATGAGTGGCCTTGGGGTGGCCCCTTCCTGGGTCAGTCAGCTGGTCTATTTGGGCTAGGCTCAACCAAGTACCAGTGTTGGATGTTCTCAACAGTTGTTGTGGACATTGTATCTGATGCTGGTATTTGGGTATAGTGCTCTCGAAACCATGACATTGCTGCAGTGTTCTTGTTTGACATCGTAGTGTTTCCCTTCATAGTGCTCCATGGTGGGTGGGGGTCAGTGGGCACTGAAAAAGTCTGTTTTTATTATGGATTCTCCAAATAAAAAATGAAATAGAGAAAAAACAGTCCATAGGTAAATTACCATGTCTTGAAGATTCTGAGCAGCAATCTTCAACATATGTAACACCTATACCTCATTTTCTTATTCTACATTCTCTTTCAGACAAGTCTTCAGGGCAGATGTATCCCTTTTTCATTCACAAGGGACTAAAGGGACGTGCTGGCTCTCCAAAATCAGTAAAGAAGCTTTGCTCTGGTGACATATTGGTGGAAATATCTACATCTCAACCAAGTTAACTCCTCTTGCATTCAATGATTAAGAATATACCTATTGAGGTTATGCCTCATTCAACTTTGAATTTGTCAAGAGGAGTTATTGTTGAGATGGATTTGAAGAACATCCCACAGTCAGAGATTCTTGCTGGCTTCTCCACCCAAGGTCTTTCTGCAGTTAGGCATATCTCCACTTGCAAGGATGGAATTATGATGCTGACCAATGTCTTCATTTCTGGCATTTACATCACTGCATCCGCCTGCCACCATCAAGGCAGGTTATCTTAATTGCCAAGTACAGCCATGCATTTCCAAACCCTCCTAGATGTTTCTAGTGCCAGCAGTTTGGTCACTCAAAGACATTGTGTTGTGGTTCCTTGACATGTGCTCATTGCAGTGACCAGGACCACGATGCCTGTGAATGTGAAATGGACCCTCATTACATCAATTACAATGGCTCTCACCCATCCTTATTGCATCCTTGCCCTAAATGGTTGAGAGAAAAACAGGTGCAGCATTTGAAAATGATTCAAAACATTACTTATCCTGATGATGAATCAGTGTCAACACCCATCTCTGGCCCTCTTTTACTGCTCTTGCAGAACTTGATCCTGCCATTGTCTGTGTAGCAGCTGTAACTGACTGTATTACACAAGCAGCTGCTCAGTGTATTCCTAAAACTTCAACCTGTTTTCCACTATATCCTTATCTGTGGTGGAATCCTGCCTGCCACATGGCACAGAAGGCTCAAAAACAGGCTTGGGATACTTTTCGTAGATATTCCACACTGTCAAACTGCATCACTTTCCAACATGCCTGTGCATGTGCTTGGTAAGTAAGGCATCAAAGCCAGAAGGATTCTTGGATTAAGTTCACAATTGGCATATTTTCTTCCACCAGTTCTAAAGTTGTATGGGACAAAATTCAAAAGGTTAGTGGCCAATATAATTCTCTTTCCCTCTAGATCATGCTCAGATAGCCAGGAAGGAGCTGATACTATAGGTGAAAGCTTTTGCCAGGTATTTGGCCTTTCTTCTTCATCCTCCACCTGCTTAGCCATCAAGATTGTTTCTGTGACTATAATTGTCCCTTTACACTGGTGGTACTCAGACTGGCTCTTCATCAGTCTGGCAGTACATTTATCAGAACTGATGATGTTCACTATGAAATGCTGCACCATTTTCTCCTGCTTCTCTTGCTCTTCTTCTGATTGTTCTTATTCTCAACCAGATCTGATAGGAGAATGTTTTTCCTAATACCTGGCACCAGCCTGGGAAGGATTTCAAAATTCCTTCAAATTACCATCTGATTGCTTTGATGAGCTGTCTCTGTAAGACCTTACAGAAGATGGTTAATGATTATCTTGTTTGTTCCTTGAATCAAACAATCTCCTCTTGCCCACCCAGTGTGAGTTCTGATGACAGCTCTTCCACTGTGGACCACCTGATTTGACTTGAAACATCAATCAGAGAAGCCTTTCTCAAATGACATCTTGTATCAGTTTTCTTTGACATTGAGAAGGCTTTTGATACAATATGGAGACATGGCATTTTACGAGACCTCCATTTATATGGGTTATGTGGCAATTTGCCCATTTTTATTAAAAGTTTATTTATGAATAGGTAATTTCAAGTTTGTGTGGGTTCAACACTTTCCCATTCATTTCTACAGGGAACTTGAAGTCCCTTAGGGCTGTATTTTGAGTGTCACTCTTTTCAACATAAAAATTAATCCCATCACTGAACAACTCCCTCTTATTGTTGCAAATGAGCTGTGTCAGTGACTTTCACATCTCATGTCATTCATGGAATGTGAGGTATATTGAGCACCAGTTACAGACTGCCCTTAGTTGTGTACTGAAGTGGACCACAGCAAATTGTTTTAACTTCTCTCTAAAACGATTTGCATGTATTTTTGCTGCCAACAGGGTATTCACCCTGATGGTGAACTCAATGTCGGTGAAGTTGTTCTACCTGTGGTCCCTGAGATAAAGTTCTTGGGGCTTATCTTTGACTGTAAGCTGACATCTCATGAATGACATGAGATGTGAAAGTCACTGACACAGAGCTCATTTGCAACAATAAGAAGGAGTTGTTCAGTGATGGGATTAATTTTTATGTTGAAAAGAGTGACACTCAAAATACAGCCCTAAGGGACTTCAAGTTCCCTGTAGAAATGAATGGGAAAGTGTTGAACCACACATCAAGCAGCTATGGGGCAAATATACAAGAGCACTAAATATCCTACATGTCCTCTCTTCCACCACTTGGGGAGTGGATCAATGTTCTGTGATAAAGATATATTGTGCTTTTATTCGATCAAAACTAGATTATGGATTACTGGTTTATGGCTCTGCGAGGACTTCACCTTTAAGGAGGCTGGACCCTGCTCATCCTCAGTGACTTTGCTCTGTGCCAGATCTTTCTGCACTTCCCCAATTCTCATGAATATCATTTGCACCTCTGCTATTTGTAACTGTCTTTGCTGTATGCTTCAAAACATCATTCCTAACCAAAGCATCCCACCAGGGGTTTATGTTTTCATTTCTCAGTGGGCCATACTTTTTCGAAACAGATGATTTGCCATTGCTCCTTTTGGCTTTTATATCCAGGGGTAGTTGGATGAATTGGGTTTGTCCTTGAATAATATTGCTGTATCCACTGGTCAGCTCATTCTGCCATGGTTTATTACAGTCTCCAAATGTGACTTGTCTTTAAGTCATCTGAGAAAAGCAGACACTCCCGATTGGAAATGCTGTCTGTTATTTGCTGGACGTCTTTTGAACCATCCTTCCATTTCCATTTATACAGATATTTCGAAATCAGGTGACTGTATGGGCTCTGCCATGGTTTGTTGTGGTTTGGTGGTTGTGTGCAAAATCCCTTGTACAGCTTTTGTGTTCACTGCTAAACTGTGTGCCATTTCTTTTGCCTTGAATCACATAGAAGCTAAGCAGTATTCAAATTGCACTATTTATACTGGCTTGCGTAGTTCTCTACTGGCACTGGAATTGCTTCATTTTTGTTCTCGACTGCCCTATTTCTCATTAACGTCTACCTCTATCCAGTTTTTCTGGGTGCCAGGCCACGTTGGTATTTGTTGGAATGGGCTTGCCAACAACACAGCTAAATCTCTGCTCTGTCATAATCACTGCTGTTTGTTCTATACATGGACTATGGTCCTGTATTCAAGGGTTGGGGCTCTGTGCCAGTTTGCAGTGGACTTGGAGTGAGCAACATGAAAACAAGCTTTTCCAAATAACTTTCTGGACTTTTGCAGTCTTGCTTTTTTAAAGACTGGAAAGAGGAAGTTGTTCTAATTAGACTACGCATTGGTCACAGTTTTTTAACTCGCCGTTTTCTTTTATCTGGGACTGATGCACCAGTGTTTTGTCTGTGTAACACTCAGGTCACAATAAGCCACATTTTACTGTCTTGCCATCATTATGACTCTCAACGACAGCGCCATTTTAAACATGTTCTGTCCCAAAGTTTGTGTAACATTAGTGTTATTGGTAATGATGACACTGTCCACCTTCCAAATGTTTTTAGTTTTTTAAATGCCATTAATCTTTTTAATGCTATTTTAGTTTTTTAATTTGTACATTAGACCTTTTTTCATGTGATTTCCTTTTAAGAATCAAAGTACATCTAGTTTGATTTGAAATTAGAACATGGTCGTAATGCCAAATAACTTGAAACCAAGACTGGAAAGGCCAACTTCAGGTGACTATCGATGGTTTTTGAACTAACTTCTTAGTCTCTGTGGCAAGTTTTCATAATTGCAGTTATGCTACAGAAAGTCCTTTACAACTTGTATTACTGTAGAGTTTCTCTTGCTGCTGTATACTAATGTAAAAATTGGATTTAATGCTATTTATGTTTTCAATTCAAAAATTAAACCTTCCTTTTTTAACCTTAATTTTCTTTTATGAATTTTAATAATTTTACTTTAATTTTAACTTTTTACCAGATAGCCTTGTTGCTTTGCACTGTAAAACACCAAACCAACCAAATAATCATTCATAACATACCCGAATAAGTCATTGAAGCCATGTTGATAGCACCAAGCAGGACATTCTTCAGATTATCAGTGTAAATAAGATATCAGTCAAAACACACTATTTATCATATTTAACATCCATCACAAGGATGCTTTCTTGTTGGTCAAGCAGTAAGTTTACAATGATGCAAAGAGATTTAGAATGAGTAAAAAAGATAAAGGTAAGAAAATAAAATGTAATGATTCATTGTTTTGATATAGATTATCAACAACTAATATGGCAAATAGCAAGCTTTTTTCCTTATCCATTTCAGTCACTAAATACAAATGGTGAAGTAGCAAGTGTTTAGCAAGCAAGTTTCAGTGAGACTTACTCAGCTATCTCTTTTGGCACATATCACAAAAACCATGAAGAAAATAACTTTTGCTGAGGAGTCAACAAACTTCTCAACTTATGTATCCACTGCCATGTTTCGTGAAGGATCTTAGCCATATTATTCCCTGGAAGCCTAGAAACTACTGAACTGAGCTATACTGATGACCAATACACATTCCAAATATTACAGTGAAGAAATTCAGATGTTTATTCAAAAAAAGAAAGTTTTGTTTGAAAATCAACCAACTAAAAATATTTAGCAGGCTTACATGGTGTTAATGTACTGTGTAAGAAACATATGGTACTTTGATGCAATTTATTTCATTTCACTACTGACAAAAAAATTAGGTTCCAACTCATAGAAAGCAAATTACCTAAAAATTGAAATTCAAAGCATCTAGTTGCATGTTATTTCATTGTCCTGGTATCTTACATAATCTCCATACACTTTTTCTGCATTTGGATAACATAATCAAAGAGAACCACAAAAACAACAAATTTCAAAAAACATACATTTGAAGTGAACTGCAATACCAAATATAAGATATTTTTCTTTCCATGCAAGAAAACTTAGCAATTTGGGTACTGTCAAGGAACATAAAATAATTATAACTACGAGTAAAATCCAGATATTTAAGATTTAAGCACATTGTTGACACAGTATCCAAAATATTCTTTGTCAAAGTAGAAGGTATGAAACTAGATATAAGAGGTTTGCAGGTATTGTCCTCTCCATTTTCAGTATTTATTTTATATGCTGAAACACCGCATTCTTTCATGGTGTCATCATTTTATTCTTTTTGTGCTTTACATCTTTATCTTGGGATTTTGAAGCACATTTTCTCCTCTGTTTCAGTATTAAATTCTTCAAGACACATGTAACATAGGTTTTTATGTTTACCAGTCATTTTCTTTATCCATATTTCCAGGCTTTTCTTAATATATTTCACCTGTCAGTCTTAAGTCTCTTCTCCTATACATCATTTGCTGTGCATGTCATGAGGTTTTAGTGAATCCCGGAAGAAAGGATGTGACAGGTGGGTGTGGAAGCAAGGGATTCTGATTTCCTGTTTTATAGCTCTTTAACCTAACCAAATTTAACGCCATAAAAATTATAGTTTGTATAAGCAATGATGATTTTATGGAGTAATTTACATTTAATTATGTAGTCACTCGCGAGGGGTGGGCGGCAGATAAATTGAAGTGTCTAGAGAAAATGTCATACTAGGGGAAATTCTGGATTATTTTTAAATATTGCCTTTTATAATTACGAACTTTTTATTATTATGAAGTGTTGATTGTTAGCTAACATTTTATGCTGTGTTAATTGGTATAAGATAAAAAGTAGTTAAGATTTTGGATTTGAGACTAAAACCTTGTGTCTTGCACAATAAGGATATCTGGGGTAAGAGGGTTAAAGAAAAAACCATAATACACAAAATTCATTCTTCGATTTCTATAGCAAAATATATGCAGGTATGTATGACATTGTGTTGATCTTGCAGGTCATGGTAAAAATGGTGCTGTTATATGTAAAATTAACTTTGTTTTCTATCATTTTTAAAGTGAAAATCTAGTATATGGATGGAGGACTGAATATAAATGTTTCTAAAGCAAGCTTGATTACCGTGATGGTTTTATCATTTCCAGCTAGCAGTATGTATAATGAGCAAAATATGAGCCAAAGAGAAACTAATTGCTTCAAATTAATACAGATCAGCCACCATTTTTTTTATATCACAGCCTCAAACTCAATATTAAGTGCTGAAAAACGATATATAAGTGAGAAATTGTGATGAAAGTGGATAATGTAATGTGATATTGAGTGTTTTATAAGAATACAAAACTAAAATACATATAACCTACTAAACATGTTTTGTGACAACTGATTGATAAATAAATATGGTGGGTTAAATATAAAAAAAACAATTGAATACTAATTTCCATTAGAAAACTAGGTTGGTGGTTACTAATTATTTAATAAAAGACTAAATACAATTAAAACTAATAAATATTAAGATGGATGCTTGGAGAACTGTTTTTTTATATTACTAAAGTTTATCAATTCATTTAAATATGATTTGATTGACAGAGAAAACAATTATATGCTGTAGAAAGTATCAAAATGGGTTAAATGACATCAACAAATCAACCTATTAGTCCTATTACTATTTTACCATAATTCTTGTCTTGATTTTTTTATGAATAATAATAAAATAATAAATTGTTATATTTTTCACTGGTAATTTATAAGAATTTCATCTATTTCACTGCTGAATATTTCCAACATTTATATTACCCAACTGTACCAGATATCTGGCAAAATCATAGAATAATGTATGTATCCTGACCTAATATATTTGTCATCTCATGACAAATTGCTTAATACCTTAAGAAATTGTATATTTTAATTCTTCATTTTAAAGTTGAACTTGTTTTCTGGTTAGCATTAATGTGGTTTGTAAAATGGATTTTTCCAAAGAATATGTTTGAAAATAAAATTATTACTAAAATTCTATTACTCATAAATCAATTTTTAATTATTGTTCTTCCATACATATTTTCACACACAATGTTTGACAAATTTGTTTGAGTTAAATTTTTTAGATTAAACCAGATTGTGCTTAACTGAAGATTTGGAAATTGAGTTATTCCTTGTGTGGTATTTATGACACTTCAGAAAATTAAAAACAGTTTCTTTTCAGGCTCTCTCAGCATTGTTAGCAGATGATAATAAGTTTGGATTTATTGTTATGGATGGTAATGGTGCTCTCTTTGGAACTCTTCAAGGAAATACTCGTGATGTCCTGCACAAGTTTACTGTTGACTTGCCTAAAAAACATGGTGGGTTGTTAATGATTATGTTAAAACCAAACTTTCTCACTTAACACTAAAGAGAACTAAATTATATATGAAACATTTGTGTTTAAACCTCTTGATACAGGTGAGTAAACTCTACATTCAAAATTTAAGCTGATTTATTATCAATGTAAGTTAATCCTCTCTACATGGGTCACAGGTCAAAGCCCATGCCATTGCATTTGTTGATTTGCATTCAAAATGTTAATGAACTATTATTTTATGTACTTTGTCAAAATAATTAAATATTAAAAAAAACACATGAATCTTGATCTTTTGTCACAAGTTATGGTGAATGCAGCACCAGTTCAGATTTGGTTTGTGATGTCAAAATACAAGGTCTAGTTTTTGTGAATTAGGAACGCATGCCAATGCTGACAAGCTAGAATACAAAAAAAGAACCTCCTGTCTTTTTCATTTATGTATGGAATCAAACACTCACTCACTTTCTATTTGTGGAAACACTTCCTCATATACGATTGTCTATGATGTCAGTAACCAATTGGAAACTCATAATGTCTCTTTAGTAGCTTTGTCAGTATTTTCAAGCTGATAAGTTAAGTTTATAAAAGGTCTGCTCAAAAGTTCCTAATTTTTAAGAAAAAATACAACTTTTGTTACCAGTATAGTAATTTATGAAGTTTATTTCAATCAAATTACAGTAGTTTTAAGGCATTTCATTTTATTGTATGATAATTGTTTTTTTCTAAAATCATATTACTAACAATAAACATGAATATTTTTGTGGCCAAATCACACTGTCACAGGAGAGTAGGTTTAGAGTGCCTTGCCAACATGTAAATGTAAGTTCTAAATTTCTAATTTTGTTATAAGGTAACTAAAGTGCAAAAAGTGATGTGATTATAACTTGATTGTTTTCTCTTCTTTAGGTCGTGGTGGACAGTCAGCTCTCCGGTTTGCTAGATTAAGGATGGAAAAGAGGCATAATTACGTGCGGAAAGTGGCTGAGGTAGCAACACAACTTTTCATCACCAATGACAAACCTAATATTGTTGGCCTTATTTTAGCAGGATCAGCTGACTTCAAAACAGAACTTAGCCAATCCGACATGTTTGATCCTGTAAGATGCAAGAAACAAGTTTATATTTCAAGTTACTTGCTAAAGTTTAAGACAATTCTGTTAATCTTATATGTTTGGTTTTAAAGGTAGATAAAATATTTTAATTGCATTTTTGTCAAGGTGTTTGTTTATATCTTAACCAGACAACATGTTTTAAAGTGTATGAATGATTGTACTAAGTGTTAATCTTCAAACTACAGAATGTTGACTGGTATTACATCATGTATAGCCCCATGTACATTAACTTTTTGAAAACCCACTATAATATATAGGCTGTTACAAGCAAAAGTGTTAAACTGTAAAATGGACAGTCAGCCTGAAAAGCTAATACATTCAGCCTCAGCTGAAAACTTTGAATGTACAAAATGAACTGTTTATAATATAGCAATTCAATAAAAAAAAAAATTAGCACTCCAACACAAAAAACAGTTAAATTTGCACTTTTTTATTTTGATTGTTACAACCTACTTTATAAGTAGGTATATTACTCTTGTGAAAGTTTGTTGTGAAAATGAAACTTGTTGATGAAATAGTTTTAAGTTTAACTTGAACAATCATAAAATTATGTAGGTTTAAAAATAAAGCATTTGATTTTGTTCTGTTATTTATAATAAAACATTTGTTATTTAATAGTTTACATGCAAAGTGATTTTCTTTGAGTCTAAAAATACTATTTATTATCCTATATTTTTCACATTTCATTTGTTTAATCTCTTAGAACCTCCGAAATGAATAGTAAATGTTTTTTAAAGTAAATTTTTGTTTGATTTTCCATTTTATCTAATGTATCATTAACTCTAGAGATTATCACCAGTGTACAATGCAATGGAATGATTAGATTTAAGAAATGGAAATATCTACATATCTTTTAAACATTTCTAGCATATTTTATAAATTTCTTTTTGTCATATGCATGGTTTAATGTCTTAATTTTTTGTAACTTATTTTTAATTTTCCTTTTCAATTCTTTGTCTTTTATCCTTGATGTTTTATTGCCTTGCAGTTATTGTAGATCAAAGGTCATCCACAAATTCTTTCACTAATGCTTGCACATGCGAATGACACTACCTTGCTTAGACAAACTACATCAAGTTAATTGTATACAATCATAAGTTTCAAAAATTAATTAGTTATGTATCATTTGTGTTTATAAATTTCAGTATAAACATTGAAACTAAATGCAATCTAACTTTTTAACAAACTCATACATATAAAGTAAGAAACACTTGCAGAGCTCAGGTACACTTCAAGAGAACAATGGAATATGCTTCTTTTCTATATTATGTTACAAATCTATACACTGGTAACAGTTTCTTCAGGATATAAATTAATAGTTCAAAATCTTATCTTTTTATTGGTTGTAAGCATGTCATTTCATTCCAAACTCACCTAGCAACACAGCTTTGATATGGCTGACCTTAAGCCCAGAAATATTAGAATGTTAAACCCTCATTGAGAAATTCTTGGAAATTTTCCAGATCAAAGACGAGCAAAACTTTTATGATGACAGTGTGTTATGTTCTCACGGTATCGTGCAGTAGCTCAAAGTTTAGACTTGTAGCCATAAGCAGATCACATGACAGAAAAAAATCTCAGCTTTAATTGATTTAATTTTTTTCAAATAAAGGAATAACACTTAGATAATATAAAACTTTTAAGTTATCATGTACTTTAATAGTAATTTCATTAAAATACATTGATATTTAATGTGGTTTAATTAAATTTTAAATGAAACTTAGTAACATGAACAAAGTATTCAAAAATGGTGTGGATGGAACCCATGATTAATATGTTAAGACAATATGAAAATAGATGTATTTCTATTTAAAATGTGACAATAACCTATGTACAATGCAAGTAGGTTACATAACTTTTGTGAAATTTCTTGATAAAAAAAAAAAAAGGAAAAGTGAATGAAATAGTTTGAATTTTGACATTCCTGTAAAAATGTGAAGTTTGATAAAATATATTTGGTTTTGATTATTTTTCTGGTACTTGTACTAAAAATTTATTATCTGCACTTGGATTTTCCTGTTACATTTAAAAATTCTACTTTTCATTTTAACGTTTTCACATTTTATTTACATAATATTTAGAACCTTCTAAATTAATATCAAAAGTTTTTCAAGGTAAATGGTTGTATTTCATTTTGTTTTCTTTACCATATGATTAATTCTAGCTGGTAACATCAATATACAGTGCAGTGAAATGTATAATATTAAGAGACAAATATGTGCATACCTTTTAACTCATAAAATAATTTTAAAATATCTCAGTCATATGCATAATTTCACATTTTACTTTCTCACTTGTATTCTATTTTTAATGTTTTATTGACCTTTCCTATTTATTTACTGTTGATTATTTATGTTGACACAATGTTAATGGGTACCAGCAGCTGATGGAATGGTGGATACCTTCCTCCCATATAAATTCTTTTTATACTTGCTTAGAAATGTGGGCCTAGCTGAGCAAGGCCAGGTTTTATTTCATTACAATTATTAAAATCTTTCAAATACAAATTTTAAAACCCAAATAATGTATATTAAACTAAAATATAAATGTAAAACTTTAGAGTTTAATTCTCTCTGACAAATTTAAATAAGAAACAACTGAATGCTATTATGAACAAAACAGCAAACAATATTACATGCAGTTATATCTGCATCATGGCAACAAATTTGCTTATTCCAGAATAAATATTATTGGATTATTCTGTAAGATGAGTTTGGTCTAATGACTGTGTGTGTCATGTAACTACATGCGAGTTATAAAGCTCAATGGTAAGAAGTTGGGCGAGGCACCTATCAGGGATTTACAAAGTTTGTTAGTTGTTTCTTTTGCATTCAGCCAAAGAACATTTGAAAAATACATGCATGTAGGGCAGATAAATGTAGATATTGTCTAGTAATCCATCTACAGGACTAATTTTGTTATTCAGTCTATACATCACCAATGTTTCAATTTCTTTATAAATCGTGCTTCATGTCACAACTGAAGTTTTATTACAGCGTTCAATGTTTCTTTTGAAGTATGAAGTAAAGGAATAAAAGCTAAGATAATATAATACCTTGAATTAATTTGTTTAATGACAATTTCAGTAAAATATATCGCAAATAAAAGTGGTTTAATTAAATTTTGAATGTAACTGAGTAACGTGTGGGGAAAGGAGTTTAAAAAGTTTGTTGTAAGAGCATTAAAACCATACTTATTTCAAATTGGTGTTTTTTTGTAAATCAGTGTCAATATTTTTATAGAGACTTCAAGCCAAGATTCTAAAACTGGTTGATGTTTCATATGGAGGTGAGAATGGATTTAACCAAGCTATTGAACTTTCTGCAGAAGTACTTGCCAATGTAAAGTTTATACAAGAGAAAAAATTAATAGGTTGGAAATTCGTTTGTTTTTGTTTTTTTTTCTTGATAAGTTCATTAGAATATATGAGCTACAATTTAAATTGTATTATGATGGACGTTATGTATAAAGCGTTATGTATATACGTCATTCATGTAGAAATTTCTAGAACTAGATTGATCATTTGTAATGGCTTGGTGTCTGTACGAGACGAATCTAGATTACTCTGGAATGCTCGGAAGTTACGCGATTGTTTGAGAAGAGTAGGCCTACTAGTATACAAACAGATGGTGATGCGAAAGAAAAAGAAATCAGTCAGTCATTCATTTTTACTTTCGATTCAAGAGATATTGTCTCTGTTTGAGAAATTTTCAACATTTGCTGTGTGTTTATTCAACTTGAATTTGTGACTGGAGCTAGATCTACAAAAACTGATTTTATTTCGTCAATCTTTACGATTCATTCGAATTAGTGGTTATACTGAAAGTCAACACGTACAAGACTGTTTAGGGGAGACCAGAGCAAGCTTCGGAATTTCTTCGTGGGACCAAATTCACACCCTAGACTGGAATTTTGGATTTCTGATCTGGACTTTTGGACTTTCATTCTTGATCATTATATTGGACAAGGCCAGTACCATTTTGTATTGTAATTGACTCTGAAAGTTGAAACTGAATATCTGTCATTGTTATTATATAATATATGTTATATCTGTTACATATATAATAGTTTATTGTAATAAATTATATAAGCTGTTATCTGTGTCTTTCTGTTGCGTTCAGCCCACATAAAAAACATAACAGAAAATTGGGGGCTCGTCGGGTGAATTAAAAAAATCTGAATTGCTTGATGTTGGAAAACATTTCAGTTTGGAAGTGAAGCAAGCAATGAAGAAAGCAGATATCAAACGATTTGTTGTTGAACATTTGGTCAGCCAAAAAGTTTTGCCTCAAAAAGTTGCCCAACAATTGCCTGCTGCTCATTTTGACCCAGATTTTGAATGAAAAAGAATGGAAATGGAAATGAAATTTCGTTTAGAAATTGAAAGCAAATGTCTTGAAGCAGAAAAAGAAAAAAAACATATTGAGGCAGAACAAGAAAACAAATGCCTTGATGCCGAAATACAAAAAGAATGCATTAAAGCTAATAAGGAAATCAGTATGAGAAAGGCACAGACAGAAGAAAAGGTTATCCAAATGCGGTTGGATAATTTTGATGCTTCCAAACAAATTCGTTTAGTGCCTCCATTCAATGAGAAGGCTGTAGATAAATATTTTCAGCAATTTGAAATATTGGACCTTAGGCTAAAATGTCCTACCAAATATTGGACAGTGTTACTTCAGAGTGTTCTCAAGGGTAAAGCTCAGGAAGTATTTTCTAAACTCACGGCCAAGCAGAGTTATGATTACGAGCACGTCAAAAAATGCATTTTGAATGCTTATGATTGGTGCCAGAGGCATACAGATAAAAATTTTGTGTTTACAAAAAGTTTGACAGCCAAACTTATGTCAAATTTGCTCTTGATAAAGAAACTGTTCGACAGGTGGTGTGATTCCAAAGAAATCAAAGATGATTACACAAAACTCGGAGAACTCATGTTAGTCGAAGAATTTAAAAGATGTATTCCCGTAGAGCTCAAAACTTGCATTGATGAACAAAAAGCTTCCAAAATTCATGATGCTGCTGTCTTGGCAAACGAGTATGCTTTGACTCACAAAGATTTCTCGTACAAAAGCAAAACAAATCACACAGCAAAGAAACCCAAATTCTCATCCAAAACGTGCTTATTGTAAGAAACCTGGCCATCTGATTTCTGAATGCTATAAGGTCAAAAACAAGCCATCACCCGATAGTTTCATTTCACCCTCGTTGGATACATCATTGGTTCCCAATGATTTTGACCCTGTCCAGTCCACTGTGGATTCCAAGTCCAATATTCTTGATGTACCTGAAGATCTTGTTGAGGACAAATTTAAGGTTTTCATCACTGAAGGTTTTGTTTCTTTTGTTGGCGATTCACATCTACAACCAATTAAGATCCTGCGGGATACTGTCGCTTTTCAGAGTTTGATTTTGGAAAGTGTACTTCCGTTTTCTGAAAAGTCATCCGTTGGGGCCAATGTGCTCATTTCTGGTGTTGAAGGTGGTGTCGTTTCTATCCCTCTTCATAGATTGGATTTGCATTTGGACTTAGTTTTGGGCCCAGTGACTGTGGGTATTAAATCTTCATTGCCTGTTGAAGGTGTGTATGCTTTTGGGAAATGATTTGGCTGGTGGTAAGGTGGTACCAGAGGTTCGTGATGTTGAAGCACCTGTTGTTAGTCCCAGTACAGAGCAACTCATTGAAGAGTTTCCTGATGTTTTCCCCCCTTGTGCTGTTACTCGTTCTCAGGAGTCCAAAGAGGATTTCCCTTTATTTGATACGTTCATCTCTCACATTGATGAGATTTCTGACTCAACTTTATGTTCTACTGATGACTCCAAGTCATTTTTCAACTCTCTTCATCGAAACAAACTTGTTGAGGAACAGGACAATGATCCTGAAACTCGTTCTCTTCTACAACTGGCTGTTGATGAAAATGAAATAGGAACTGTCCCTATTTGTTACTACCAGAAGTCAGGTGTATTAATGAGAAAATACAGACCTCCTTACGTTGCTGCTGATGAAGAGTGGAATGTTATTCACCAAATCGTCATTCCAAAATGCTATCGGAATGATATTCTTAGACTTGATCATGTGTTGTGAGGACACTTAGGAGTAAGAAAGACCCCAGATCGTATCCGACGACATTTCTAATGGCCAAAGATGCGCCAAGATGTTGACTTTTGTAAGACATGCCATTCTTGCCAAATGACTGGAAAACCAAATCAGGGGATTCCCAAAGCACCACTGCAGCCTATTCCTGCCTTTGAAGAACCGTTTTCAAGAGTCATTATCGACTGTGTTGGCCCAATGCCAAAAAGCAAAGCAGGAAATGAATACCTCTTGACAATCATGTGTGCTTCTACATGTTTCCCTGAGGCAATCCCTTTGAGAAAAATCACTGCTCTTGTCAAATTCTTTACCATGTTTGGGATTCCAAAAGTTGTGCAATCAGATCAAGGCTCAATTTTTATGTCCAAGCTATTTCAACAAGCCATGCATGAACTAAACATCCATCAAGTTTCATCTAGTTCATACCATCCTGAGTCACAAGGTGTCTTTGATCGTTTCCACCAAATTACTGCCACGAGCACTCAAAGGACTGGGATGAGGGTGTTCCCTTGTTGTTTGCAGTTCATGAGGTTATTCAAGAATCTACTGGATTAAACTCTTTTGAGTTGGTTTAAAAAAAAAAAGTTTTCACAAGTTCAAACTTTTTTTTTTTGCTTTTAAGGGGGAGAGTGTTATGTATATACATTGTTATTCATGTAGAAGTTTTTAGGACTAGCTAGATCGATCATTTGTATTGGCCTGGTGTCTGTACGAGACGAATCTAGATTACTCTGGAATGCTGGGAAGTTACGTGATTGTTCGAGAAGAGTAGGCCTACTAGTATATAAACAGACGGTGATGCGAAAGAAAAAGAAATCAGTCAGTCATTCGTTTTTACTTTTGATTCAAAAGATATTGTCTCCCTTTGAGAAATTTTCAACGTTTGCTGTGTGTTTATTCAACTTGAATTTGTGACTGGAGCTAGATCTACAAAAACTGATTTTATTTCGTCAATCTTTAAGATTCATTCAAATTAGTGGTTATACTGAAAGTCAACACATTCAAGACTGTTTAGGGGAGACCAGAGCAAGCTTCGGAATTTCTTCGTGGGACCAAATTCACACCCTAGACTGGAATTTTGTATTTCTGATCTGGACTTTTGGACTTTCATTCTAGATCATTATATTGGACACAGGCCAGTACCATTTTGTATTGTAATTGACTTTGAAGGTTGAAACTGAATATCTGTCATTGTTATTATATAATTTTTTGTTATATCTGTTACATATATAATAGTTTATTGTAATAAATTATGTAAACTGTTATCTGTGTCTTTCTGTTGCGTTCAGTCCACATACATAAAAAAAAATGTAACAATGGAGTTAATTCAATGAAGAATAATTTGTTATAAAAACTCGCTTTTTGGAAGTTATTATGATTACATCAATGTTTCGAGTAAAATTTATTCTGAAATATTTCTTTGTGACAGCATCTAAGCTGAGATATGTAAGAAGCCAATATCTTGGAGACCTGAAAGATGTGTTTTGATGGATATTATATACAGTGTTTAATGTTGATGGATTGTGATACTAGATTAAGAATCAGCCAATCAATAATTTATATGAAACATTCAGTAACTCTGCCAACTTCAGTTTTCTTGCTATAAAAACATTTTTGTAAGAAAGGAAATGTAATTGTATTTTATCTCCTTGTCTTACAAAGTATTTCTATAATTTTCTTAGTGTACAATACTGTTGTGTTATGCTTTCAGGGCGTTATTTTGATGAAATCTCCCAAGATACAGGAAAATACTGTTTTGGTGTTGAAGACACACTCAAAGCTCTTGAGATGGGAGCTGTAGAAATCTTGATTTGTTGGGAGAATCTAGATATTAACCGCTTTTTTCTGAAAAACCATGCTTCAGATGGTAAGTGATTTTTTTTTTCTTTCCAGTGTTTTTGGAAAATAATGAGACCATTTTTATTCAAATTGTTTGTAAATGTGTTACTACCTAATTACAGTAGATAAATTATGTACTTCAGATGAAAGAATTACAGGTTGAATTGGAGTATTTGTAGAGCCAGTAAATGAACTCTTAGTGTTCTCTTTGAGGATTCAGTGTTTTATAATAATTCTGATGCTAAAATATCTGTTTAATATTTTTTCAGAGAATTTCAGTAATATATAATTTTTTCTTTTATTTGTCAGTAGCATGTGTTACCAAGTGAATTACAGTTGAAGAAAATAGAAACTTTGGCACAAATATATGATATTTACATGGTATATTGTGTCAAAACCAAGCAAACAAATGGTAATTTGTTAGTTATTGTAAACTTTATGTAAAAGTTTACTAATTAGAAGTTTATTTTGTAAATATTCAGTGTTTTAATTAGGATATGCTGATTGATCGAAAAAATAAATATACCAGTTTTTCCTGTTGTGAACAAAAAGAGATGATTATTAGTGGCCTGAACATAGAGCATGAATACAGTTGATATAATATACATTTTGACTTTATTTGGATATATAATATGCAGGATATTTTATGCCAGAATTAAAAATAAATGAATAAATAAATTGATATTGACAGAAATTTATGAATTTAAGTCAATAAGATTTGTATAAAATTGTTGATTATAATTCAGATTTTACTGTTATACATTACTTAATTTCTTAATTTGAAAGTAACTGTTAAAAAATTGTAATTGTTAATTGTAAAATTTTTGCAAGTCAGATGGAATGCTGAATGCAGAACTAGTTGAAATTAGATGTTTGTGATGTCAAAATACTAAGTATGTAGTTTTGTGTATATATATGTATATCCATTTATGCAAATAGAATACAGTATGGCATCATCTATTGAATAGCACTACAAACAAAAAATCCAGGAAAATGTTATGCACTTTGGGTTTTCAAGATTTATATCATAAGAAAACTAACTACAGTATATGCAAGAATATCACAGAATACAATTTTAAATAGAAGTATTCTCCTCATAACAAGAAATAACTTTCATTAGGACTGTATGCAATGGTTTGATTATCTTTGTTGATGCAATTAGTAAATATTCTACTAAAAAAGTGAAGTTCTTAAAATTATTTTTTTCAATGAAAGGTATTGTATTTAACATATAAAAACATTTCATTTTATATCAGCACATCCCAAACGCTTTTCGTGTAACGTACTTTCCCAAAAAATCCTTTTTAGAAAATGTTTTCTATAAGGTATGAACACTGTGTTAAGTAATAAATAACAAAGAGCTGTCCATAGGGTATTATTTCTTATTGTGCTTATAAAGTTTGAAGCTATAATAAAGTTGTTTTAACTGAAAGCATGCTGTTCTTACTGCACTTTGAAATTTATTTCACTAATATCTATTGACAGCTAACACTAGATTTATTTTAACAATTGCTAATTAACTGACTAAAGAACAACAAAATATTACATATACAGAGGGAGCTTAGACATTTACTTCTACACTGCTTATTTTGAAGTTGTTGGCTGTGAAGTAATTAAAACCAACAGACTTTCATAATACAGATTTTATAGTAATGTGCAATTTTCAAGCCATAAATAAAGAGTGCACTCTTACATTCTTTTTTTACTTAAAAGTAATGATTCCAGAAATGCTACTATTATTAAACTGTCATATTGGTTTTTTTCAGTGGAAATCAACCACTAATTCTAGTTTTATAAGAATTGGAAGTTGGTGGAAATATTACCCTGCAGTTTTGGTTTACACAGCTGTCTTTGAAGCATTATGTCAAAATCTATTCAGTAGTGTAGAAAATTAATTAATGCACTATAACTGAATGTTTGAAGTTTAGCTTCTTGAAATTTGACAGTTTTGGTAAACATGATATATTTTTTGTACACAAACAATTTGACTTTTTATAAAATGTGTTTACAAAAAATTTGTCTGAGAGTAAAAAGCAATTTTAATGCTTAGAACAAAATTATAAATTTCTTCATCTTGCAGTATTTGTATTTCATTTAAATAAAATTTCAAGTGTTCTAAATAAATATCCAAAGTTTTTATTTTAAAGCTTTGTACATTCTTTTATTTTTCTTTACACTAGCTGTAGCAAAATTATCAATGTATAGTAAAAGAAAAGTTAAACTTGAAATCAAAATTATTTTAATATGTCTGAAGATAGCAACAGACAGTTAAGCTATTTATTTTAAGGGTTTAGACCCCTAATCCTTTTCATGAATGTTTTTATTTCTTTTAATTTTATTCTTTGAAATGTCTAATTAGAATAAAGGGCAATAACTCACCTGATAAGATCTTGAGGTAAACTATAACGCTATGTTACACACATTTTGTTCCTGTGTAGTATGTATTTCTTAATTGCTTTTGTGACCTGGATAATGAAATTTAGAAATTAACCTATTTTATGTATAAAAACAGGTAAATTTACACTTTCATTTACTTAAGGTTTGAATAAAACAACATATGAATCAAGATTTACATGTATTTATACAAAAGTTATACAAAAATGTTTAGAAGTGAGTAGTTTTTTAAGATTTGTGACTGTAATGTAAATCACTTTCATGTATCAGCCCTCAAATATAGTCTCCCTTAATGTTTTCATTATACGCTCCTTGGTAGTGGCATTCAGAGTCCATTATATCTTTGTGGAAGTGCTCACCTTTCTCCTCTAAGTATGCTCCTTTTCCTTAAATTTATCAAGATGAGCATATGGATTTTCAGGGACATCCTGCAGCCCATTTTGCCATAGCTCTTCACCAGAGCCTCAACCAGTTCCACATAACTTTTAGCATTGTGATTGCCCAAGGAGCCCCAAACCACTGCAACAGAGCTGCCCCAAGCTTTTTTTTCCTTCCTACTGAGCTGCTTGAGGAATTCTATGCACTCTAGGATCTTTATTTGTGGTCCAATGAAGACACCAGCTTTGATCGTTGCCTCAGAAACCGTAGAGAAGAAGTCTCAAAGATACTTGAAGGCTGCAGCTGCAGACTCCTTACCAAAAGCTGTAACAAATTGTTTCATAAGACCCAATTTTATGTGCAATGGTGGAAACAACACCTTCTGGAGGTCCACTAATGACTCACACTTGATATTGTGCCTCCTCACAGAGAACTCTGTTGTGGCCAGTGCTTCCTGTAGTAGTGTGCTGTGATGTCCATGCTGTCCAAAAAGCAAAGATAACAGGGAAACTTGGTAAAACCTCCTTGGAAACCCATCATGAATGCCACTATTTTGAAGTATTTGATAACCAACCAGTCATACTCATCATACTTTAAGACTTTTAGCAAGGTCTTGATGCTGTTGTATTTTTCCTTGAGGTTCACTGATTTTTAAAAGGTCTAAAATTTGTATAGTATAATATCTTACTGTTCAAGCAAGCAAAAATTGTCTAGTTTTTTTGCAGTGCTCACAGGTAAAATGAGGTGCCCAGGGTTTGTCTTGATCCCTGATAGGCATGCTGAAATATGCCTTGTAGGCTTCACACATTTTAGCACATGCTGTCACGCATACTTTTTCACTCTTTATCTTGATAAATTGACCACTATGTAAGTAGAATGCATCTGAAGAATGCTTGCAGCTTCTTGATGCCATCTCTGATGAAATTAGATAGGTCTGTGTGTTCACTTAGGCAGCAAGAACTAAACTGGAGTGGTGAGTCGCTGTATATATATATATTGCAATGGAAAGTTCTAGAAAAAGGTTCTTGAAAATTCCCATAAGTTCTACAGCATTCTGGAAAAGTTCTTGTTAGTTCGAGAAAATTCTCTATCAGCTACCTGGAATGTTCTCGAAAATGGGTAAATTTGAAAATTTCTTGACCCAAATCACAAAAGCAAAGTTTGAAGAGAAAAATAGGTTTTTTCCATTTACATTAGGTATAAGCAATTGGGAAATATTACTTTCTGCCCATGAACAAAGAAAAAGTAAAAGTTATCACATAGTTACACAATTAGTTGTGTAATAAGAAGGCAGCAAAGAGAGATCATGGAAATTGTTTTATTAAATTTGTTTTTGATTTATTGTTTCTCATCTAACCCAATGAGTTTCTAACTTTTACATTTTAGTTACATAACCAAGAAATTTAGCAGTTTAGCCTTGGTCTTTTTCACTCACATGCATGGTTAAGTGACCTTTTTTTTTCTCATGGTATTGTTTATTCAAGAATAATTCATATAATCTTAAAATATTTTAAGTATTAAGTGCTGGAATAGAACATTCTTAAGCTGTAATTTATGTGGCTTTCTGACACCATATAAATAGGTTTAAAAATTACACTACTGCTTGGAATAACTTTAATTTATGCACATCAAACTCTCCCCTTTTGTATCCAGTGAAAAATATGATCTTTCTTTTAATATGAATATGTTTAGTAGCAACATCAAAGAGAATTAGACATTTCATAAAGGATAAAAGTATAGGAGGATATGTATTATTGTTGATTGCACCAGTAGTGATATCTCGGCTGAAATTTTGTATTATAGCTTGTCAGTATCTGTGGTAATTGTTTGTATTAGTCAAGGAAGTTAAATGGACCTTTATGCATATGCAAAGAAATGTAATTCAGTGGTAGTTGTTTATAATTAGTTGGACATTCTGAAGCTCTTATAAGGGAAGAGAGAAAGTCTTAGGGAAATCAGGTGTCACTGCATCATGTGACTTGGGTGCAGATTGAAAGTATAAATAATCTTCCTGAAATTAAGAAATTTAAATTTAGGTAATGTAGAAATTTGCATTATAAATTGAATTTATTAACATAAATCAATAAAAAATTTGATAGAGTTTTAAAAGTAACTCTGAAAAAGTATGCATGCTTTGACCCTTCAGTGTTCATAGGGTTAAAAACTTCAGTGGATAATTTGAAACTGTTGAATTATTATAGTGGACTTTGTTGTGGCATTGGTTTAGATATTAGTGGAGATGTTTTTGAAACAGATATAATTATAAATATTTATTTTAATAATGTTTTAGATATTGAAAATTTTAAAAAAGTTACATGATGTGTAATATCATTGTCTGTGATTGTATTTAAAGCTTTGAAAATTTCCATGCTAGTGCAAATGAAATAAGTAAAATCAACAGTTTACAATTTTATGCAAAAATATAAAATTGGCATAAGTGTTAAATACAGAAATGTTTATTGGGCAGTTACTTTTTAAGAGTAAGATAAAAGAACAAAGAAAAAATAACTGAATCATGATATAATGAGTCTAATTGGTAGAAAAAAAAAATGTAAAAATGGGCTTTCAGGAAAGGTGTTCGTAGTTTTACTTTAATACATAGCTAATATGTAGTTGCTTGTAGTGTTTTTTCTTTAACTGTAAATTTGCAAAAAAGGGATACAATAAAAAAAATATTCATGTGTTATACTTGCAATGTGTATTTCAGATCGTATATTTGAGTTTTAAAGAATGCAGTGGTAATATACTGGTAGATGACTGGGAAAGGGTTAGAGGAAGTAGATTTGAATAGTTTAAGGCTTGTAATGTTTAACAGGTATCAGTATGAAATTGTACTTACCTTATTAATATTGTTTAAAAGAGATGGATAACAATGTTGGTGTTCGATTCTTTTTTTCTTAAACTAATAAAATAGTGGAACAATATTTCATAAATTGTTCAGTTGACGTAATTCAAAGTATGTAGTTGCAAGACTAATATTTGAAATGCAATGTATATTCTCTTTCTGTTAGAGGAGAAAGTACTACATCTGACACCTGAACAGGAAAAAGATAAAACATATTTTGTTGATAAAGAAGTAAGATGTATTTTGATATTTACCATTTATTTTTAATTTCAGAGTGATATACCTTTCCACTTGTGATGTTGTAAAAACTGACGTCACTGAGCAGAATAAATTACAATTTTTTATATATATTAAAATCTCATTTAATTAGTTTCTGTTTTGAGATTTCTGCAGGAGCTTTGATTGTTCTTTTAAGCACTAGTTACTCAGGAGGAAAACAGTTGCAATTTGAAATTTATTTTTTAGAAATATTATTTCAACTAGTATGACCTTAATTTTTTTAAGATGATAATGTGGTACATTCTTTTTTCTTTTTTTCTCTTCTTTAGACTGGAGTTGAACTGGAGTTGGTAGATTCAATGCCATTGCTTGAATGGTTAGCTAATAATTACAAATCCTTTGGTAAGATTTAACATATGTGTACAACAGTGACTTAAACAAATTTTCTTGTAGTTTCTAGACTGCAGAATTCTAAGAGTCCCTGAGGCTTTCTGTGCTAGTTTTGATATTTTGAAATACTTTTTTACTGTAAAATAAATTGAATTGCCGTCATTGACAGTGAGTATACTAATAATCATCTTGTAAAAAATATTTTTGATGTATTTCTTT
This sequence comes from Carcinoscorpius rotundicauda, assembly GCA_011833715.1. Taxonomy (NCBI): domain Eukaryota; kingdom Metazoa; phylum Arthropoda; class Merostomata; order Xiphosura; family Limulidae; genus Carcinoscorpius; species Carcinoscorpius rotundicauda. The sequence goes on from CM022392.1 coordinate 125,965,306, forward strand.
TTAGTGAAAATATGTACAACTAAAGAGTTGAAAAAATAGTTAATACATTTTAAATTATTTTTTCTGAATATTCCAACCATTATTTTTTTGCTGGAGTTGTTTGCTGAAATTTCTTAATATAGATTTAAAAGTTTTGCTGAAACAGGTGCCACATTGGAGATTATCACAGACAGATCTCAGGAAGGATCACAGTTTGTTAAAGGATTTGGTGGTATTGGAGGTAAGAAAAATGAAAGCTAAGATAATATTTGATTATCTTTGTCATTTGATGAAAGTGATAAATGTTTTGAAATTTCTCTGAATAAAAAAAAAAAAAAGGAACAAATCTCAAACCATATTACTTATATAATGAAACTAGTAAAACAAACATCTAATACTGTAATTTGGATATCATTAGTTCTGAATACTTCATACATTATTTTTGTTTGCTACAGTAAAATAACCAAGAAACCTCAAGCACTCTATGGTTCATTGCACTTAGGTTTCCATCTTCAAGGTAATTACGCTTTGGTAACCCTTTTAAAACAGATTGATAAAATATCACTTTGATTGCAGAAGGATATATGTGCAAAAAACATATGGTAACTCTGAGGATTCCTCAAACCTGAGATTTTGTTAAAGTTTAAGGTATTTTGTACATATAGAATGACAGTATTTTAATAGAAATGTTATTAATATTACTTATTGCACTCACAGTTAAAATAGTTTGGAATCAAGGTGATTTTCAAGTATAAAAATACTTTGTCTTAGTTTTCATGTTTCTTTTGCATTATATTAAGAACCTCTTAACAGAATATAAAAAGTTTATTTTCATTTTCTCTACTATTTCATTAATTCTAACCATTACTGTCAACATACAATTCAGTGAAATTATTAAACTTGGGAAAAATGGCAACATTTCTTTTACTTTTTTGTAGAATGTCTTTATAGATTTTTCATTTGTTTAATTTGTATTTTCTAGGCATTTTCTTTTTTCACATATAGTTAACTTTTTTAATGTTTACCATTCTTGTCCTTTGCCACTTATTTGACTCAACACAAGTCAATGGTATCCTCTTGGGAGATGTGTGCAACCCTTTTTCAGAAGTGTTGTTTTTCACATAATATTGTAAGCTCCAAGAACAATATGCAAAGTATGATGTTTTTTAAAAATGTTTAAATATTTTCATTATGCATTTTATAACATAATGAAAATATAATAGTAAGACCTGAATGCAACGTAAACTGTATCTAATTATAATATGTTTAGTTAAGAAACAACTGTAAAGGTTATAGTTGATCAAGCAACAAACAGTATTATAATCCATTATATATAATCTGTAAAGACAACTGAATACCATTTTCAAAATAACTTGTTTGATTATAGTGCAAAATGAGCTCTCCAATTAGTATACACATGTATTTGTAACATTTACATATTGTTAAACTAAAGTTTATTGAAGGTGGGTGTGGCTGTGGTCAAAGGTCGAAAAAATTTATTTCTTGTTTCAACTATATTCATTGAAATCAGTGAGATGCCCCTACTCATCTACCATTGTATTACTGAGGATACAGAGAGCCAGAGTAGGGAATTTTCATAACTCATTGGTCACATGACAATTCATATGGAGTTTTAAGTAGTTTGTTGGTTTATTTTGAAATTAATGACTTAAAAAGTAAATATGATACAAGTTGGAATCGTAACGTACATTATAATATTAATTTCATTCACATACATAGTTAGCACAGGTGTTTATTTAAATTTTGAATATAATCCAGGACTTACAAAGGAAAACATAAAGGAGATCAAATTGCAAAAGCATTAATACCAAGAGGTTGAATGTTTTGTCTTAGTAAAAAAATTTCACAGTGATAAACTGGAAGTGTGTATTTAATGCTTTTTCAATACAATTTTTAGTTTATTTTTGGTGTAAGTAATTTCGCAAACAGATACTAAGTTACTTATTTCAAATTTTGTAATTTAACATATTCTGCATGAGAATATAGTTCAAACTTTAGTTTGAAGGTTGAATAATTTCATAAATGTATATATGAATTTTAAATCGTGTATTGTTAGATGCTTAGCTGCTTTTAATTTTTATCAAGTTTTATTTTCTGCTTTTTAACATCAGAATCAATTACTTAGTTACATTCATATAATGGTATGAAACAGCATTTTAAGTTTTTTATGCTCTTTCTCTAGGACTTTTAAGATACAGAGTAGACTTCCAGGTTCTAGAGCTCACTGATGGCTTTGATGACTTTGACTTGGATGACCTGTAAACTAATTGTCTTAGTTTGCTGTGATCATGATGAAGTGGGCCAACATACTTTGGAATTCCAGAAACTGTTGTTGGCCTCCACAATAAGTACTTGATTACTTGTTGATTACTGTATGCAACAGGTTGCGCCTTATTTTTACAGAGGGACAAGAAAATATCCTCGAGACCCAGCAAAAGTTTGTGTAGTGTATCAGTGGTTATGGGCTCATATTTTTTATAGAAAACAGTTTCAGAATACTTCCATTTTTCAAGAAGTTGAACTAGAATTGTGTAATTGGTTATAGTTTATGATGAATTTTAAATGAATAACCATGGGAGTTTTCACCTGTATTTGTTCAAATACAAGTAACCATAACTTTCAGGATGCTGTTTTTGGTACAAGCCTTTGGTAAATGTTGAAATATTGTTAATCTTCAAGAGAGATGATTTTTAAACAAATTTATTTTATACTCCTTTAATTGAGCTTTGATGTCATCTATTTGAGTTAAAACTATGTAGGTTGGTTTCAGCCAAAGACTTGCGCCAGAGACTCTCAAGAATAAGATGTTGGTTTAATAAAGTATTTTGGCCCTGGTGGAGAAGAATCTGCTGTGTATGTTACAGCCAATGAAAAATAAACTGAGGAACAAGAAGCCATAAACATTGTTATTGGATTGTTATTTTTTCCTAATAAATCGTATTTTGCATTTATGATAAGTAAAGAAAAACATCTCAAATCACCTGATTTTATTTGTTATTCAGATGGTAACAAACTGTTCATTACATGTGAATCTTTAGATTATTTTATTCACAAATAAGCAAATGATTCTACTAAAGCTAAGTAAAATATATAGCTACAAATGAATATGGAAAGAAATACTAGGAGGAAAAAAATTATGTAGTTCTACAACATTCAACAACAGGTAACCAAGTTGCATGCTGTAAAAATAAATTAATTTTTTATATATTGTGTTTTTGAAATACGTATATTTTTGTTGCAACAATGACTTTTGTGTACTATTTAGAAAATATTTTTAGCTTGTTCATTGAAGTCAGAATTTGGAAATCAGCTGAACAGGTTATAATTGCTGTCATCTGTTGGAGAATAAGTGATTTTAGAGGTGAGAATAAAAAAGAAAATTATATAAATGGCAATAGAATTTTTTTAATTCAGAAACCAGGTGGTTTTGGAATGTAAAAAAGTAGAAATGTATTACTGAATTTTTTTTTTTTTTTATGGGCATCATTTTGAATGTAATACATACAAGTATATTCAGATTTGGTAATTTTTACTTTAGTAAGACAGAAGATGATCTCAAAGCATTTTGCAAAAATAAAAATCAGTAAGCCTCTTTTCTACAAGATACTGAAATTTTGTATATGTAAATAGTAACATGCTAAAATCTAGGAACCAGATGCATTGTTTTTGGTGTTTTGTATAATTTACCTAGAACATTGTTATACATTTGTAAGACACAAATTAACATTTCAAATAATTTGAGAAATGAAATTATTGTTTCTGAGGGAATTACCCAGGTTAGATGAGAAGTGTCAGTATAAAAAAAAACAAATAATGTTTGTACATTTTTTACTATATCGTGAGTTCTAATGTGAACAAGAACTTACTTTTCAAGAAAGGAGAAGCAAATGTTGAGATGGCTAATATCTACTCTTCACAAACAATACCAGTTAGATAGTAGGGGTAACATTTGCATCAACCCTACATAATAACGTAGTGTGGTAGAATGTGAAAAGAAGAATAGGATAAATTAAACTATTATGACTGAATAGTTATATACGTTAATTCTTGCCTTTGCAATGATGTAAGGTTGGTGCAATTGCCATCCTTACTATCTTGCTTCCATTGATTTTAAAGGATTGATATTAGCCATCCCTACATTACTTCCTTATTTTAAAAGTATTTCTTTATTATTATTTTTTTTACTTTGTTAATGCAGTGTTTAAATAAACAGGAAAGTTATTTATAATATAAAGAGATATAGAGAGATTCTTTAAAATATTTATTGCTTAACTATTATTGACTGGTAATTCCTGTTTCCTTCTATGCTTAATCTTTTTAAAGACATCCTGCTATAATTTGAGAGAAATTTGTCCTTAAACCCTCAAACTTTTGCAATTTGGTATGCTGAATATAGTTTAATTATTTTGGATGTGTCAAGAAGCTATTTTTATTTTAAAATATATAATTTCTTAGCTCCATCGATGTTTAAATATAAATCAGTCAGTGGAGGTGTGACCACTAGTACTGATGTGATTTTTCCTGTTTCATAGGGTAAATACATAGTCTGGGTATTTTTAATCGTTACTATCATATTTAGGACAAAAACGGAAACTAACCGGTTAACTCTCTTCTACAGTCACTACAAAGTCAGTAAGCGAATCGTATAAATAATTTTTAACATAAATTTCTCAGTGTGTAATGCACGGATTCATCTGCTAATATCGTTTAGCATGCATTGAGAAGTTTCGTACTCTGATTTATACAGAGAAATATTAATGTATTAAGTGTTAATATGCGCCTGAAATACCCATTCACGGATATGTTACACTGACTTTCGTGCTCCGAATTCACAGTTGATGTCTTGAAAAAATCATAATTGATATCAAACTGAAATGCCAAAATTTTCCGATCCTAAAATGTTTTAAGCGCCTGGCGACACCTTTATGGAAATATCTTAGGTTGTTGAATTTTAAATTGTCTAGAAATAAAATATCGTTTTTGGATTGCGAAGTAAAACATACTTTAATCGAAGTAAGCACTATTTGTTTCAACACTTGTGTAACAATGTTCTTTATGCCTCTGCAGTAGAAATCGATGTTTCTATGGTCAATGCTTTCCCTGAGAGTTTCTGCAGCTGCCTGGTTTTGAAAGCAAATATTGTTCAAAAAGTTCTCAAAGTGCTTGAAAAATTGAAAATATGTAGGGGAAAGGTGTGGGAATAAGATTGATGTGTTTTTATCTAAGGATGATTTTCTTCCACGATCTTCGTACCTTCAAGACTTTATTCTTCATGTCAAAACCTTTCGAACCAACGTTAAACTATACGTTCAGTAACAGATCCATCATTAAATGCCTGGTTGGTGCTCCGTATAGTTTCGGTAGCTTACCGTCCAAGTTTGAAGTCGTAGAGGAAAATGAGACGAAAGTCCTTCTTGTTTATGCTGCCTTGGTGGTTGCGAAACTTTCTCTGATTAGAGTTGAAACAGCAGACAATTAAGACACCAAGTAAGCGACAAACGTTGAATTAAACCAATCAACCAACGATAAGTTACTCGATATTCAACTTCTAAATGTCATCGTGAGAATTGCGACATTTATTTTTGGACAACCTAATATTATTAAGTTAGAGTTTTGTAAACCTGTATGCACCAAAGAATGAGAAAAACCGTGAGACCGTTGTTTCAACCTTCAAATTATTTGTGTGGTCAAACTGTGATGACGACATTATTTTTAACTTCCCGTGATCCTTCAGCATTAGATAAAATAGTTACTTAATTTAAATACAATACAGCAAATTTTATTGTGATCGGGAATATAGTAACCACAGAAGAAGAAAAAATGAAATCTCAAAAAAAAACTGGCGCGAAATTAAAAAAAAGTATTTTTTAATTTCAAACCACGAAATAGCAAGTGTGAAAAACAAGGACAGTTATATTTCCTGAGTTAATACGTGAATAAATAAATATTAAGCGGAGTTAATTTTTGTTAAACATCTTTCATAAGTATCTTTTTATGCTTGTTAAATGTAGTGTGAAATATTCATGTCCTTCAAATAAGTTTACAAGTGGTGATGGGAATAGAACTTTTGTGAAGTGTAGAGGCCATACTTTTATTTTTATGCCCAACAGTTTAGAGCAGAACCATATCATACCAAATAACGATTTTTATATGAGTGTAATAGTTTTACTTGGTGGAGCGGCTCGGAATGTTTTCATTATTTGGTAGGAAATAAATATCAGTTGTAATTGTCCCTTTGTTTTAATCACACTTCTCTGTGCATAAGAGACAGCAAGATCTTCAAACTGTTCAGTCTCTTCACCACTTTCCAAACTGGATTTAAAGTCGTTGTGTAGGCTGAGGATGTTCTTATGGTGCAGTTGAATCATTGAAGCTAGGCACAGCTTCACGTGTCAAACTTGTCGGTTAAGTAATATATCTGGGTTTGCATTTAAAAAATGAAGTTTTAGGTAATATTTACATTTCAACCTTCTCTGCTGGTTTGTTTCGATCTGAGGCGTCACTTTCCCCATCGCTTCATTTTTATCTGTATTTGTATATCTAAGAATGATATTTGAAAATCATGCAAATACGTTACTAGTACAAGGATAAAATTCACAGGTTAGTGTCATCCTGCTCATGGAATTTTTTGCAATGTTTGTTTCATTTGTACATAACGTAATTTACTAAACCTTCGAGTACGATTCCATGCCGGGAGAGATGGTTACAACACGTTAATCTGATGGTTGTGGGCTCGAATCCCCGTCATACCAAACGTGCTCGTCCTATCAATCGTTGGGTCGTTATAATGTTACGGTCAATCCCACTAATCGTAGGTAAGAGTAGCCCAAGAGTTGGCGGTGGGTGGTGATGACTAGCTGCCTTCCCTCTAGTCTTACACTGCTAAATTAGGGACGGCTAGCGCAGATAGCCCTCGTGTAGCTTTGCGCGAAATTCAGAACAAACCAACATTTGATTATCTTATTTGATTTCCAATGAAAATTCTTGTATTAATGTATTTCACACACAAGGTGTCCCAAAAATGTTTTTCCACACTTTAAATGATTATAAATATACAATGTTTATTAAGATATATCTAGGTTTTATAATCCAAGTTTAAGAAGAACCAAGTGTAGAACCATTTGGGTTATCGCAGGTGTTCGAATTGATGACCATTCTAATCCAGGCCTTGCTGATAACGGTGACAGATGGAATTGCAAACTTCACGAATCATTTAATTTGGCATTTGGGTGCATTCTCTTTTAATTGCTGCTCTCAGCTCATTGTTGCAGGTTTTATGCTGTAAATCTTATATTTCACGTATCCCCATGAAAAAAAAATCTTGAAGTGTGTGGTCTGGTAAACGTGGGGGAAATTCAGTGCTGTCTCTTCGCCCATTCCATCTGTTCGACAAATTTTCGTTAAGATAATCCTTTACATTACGATAGTAGTGAGGAGGTGCTCCGTCTTTCCAGGAATAAAACTTATCTTCAAATTGCTCTTAAATGCGTGGCACGACAGATTTTTCCAGCACATTCAGATGAACGAGACCAATAACTGTGTTTTCGAAAAGAATGGCCCAGTTTCGCCCAAAGCTGAAAACCCACAACACACTCTAACCCTTGGTAAGTTTACGTGCTGTTCAACTGTAACATGCAGGTTATGAGGTACTAAGTAGGTATGAGAGTGGTGATTAATTGAGCCATTTAACCTAAATGTTCCCTCATTGCTCCAGACAATCTTGTTTGTAAACTGTGCATCCTCTGTAGATTTTGCCGTGTACCACTCACAAAATTCAACTCTTCGGTCAGTATCATCTTCATTGAGGGTGTGGACTAATGCCAGAATAACTTTTCCAATGAACGCACTTCAACATGCGATGGACCCTTGATTTTGGGATTCCTGTTTCACGGACTGTTTGCCGAACAGATTTTCTTGGTGACTTTCCAACAGCTCTGCTTCTCGTGTGAGACTGGTGGACGACTGAGGTCTTTCAGAACGTCTTGAACAGTTCCATTTGTTTTAAAGTTTTCTCTGATGGGAGCAATGGTGAGTCGCGTTAGTGGACCAGTTTGAAACTCCCTTTTAAACCGTCTTTGCGCTTCAGCTATGTTCTCGCACTTCCCGTAGCACTGTAAGATAAATTTCTCAAAGCTTAGTCTTGCTTCTGCCATTACTTCAAATCAGTTACACCTAGAGAAAGATAATTTGAGTGAGTTATAATCATTCAAAGTGTATACATTAAAAAAAATGAAAATTCGTTATTATTTTTCAATGTGTTCGGGGCCCGACATGGCCAGGTGGTTTAGGTGCTTGACTCGTAATCCGAAGGTCGCGGGTTTGAATCTCCGTCGTACCAAATATACTCATCCTTTCAGTCGTACGGTCGTTATAAAGTCATGGTCAATCCCACTATTCATTGGTAAAAGAGTTGCATAAGAATTGACGGTGGGTGGTAATGACTAGCCGCCTTCCCTCTAGTCTTACACTGCTAAATTAGGGACAGTTAGCGCAGATAGCTTATATGTAGCTTTGCGTGAAATTCAAAACAAACCTAATAATCAATGTGTTCGGAAACTTAGTGTCAGTTTCCACATTATCTCCGCTCTTCATCCACTAAAATGAGATATTTTGGGGGGAGCTTGAGGCTCTCATGTAATTGCATGGCTCCACCTTTTATACCCGAGAATGGTCGAAAGAATTTAGATTTAAGTCATCTAGTTACCACCGGCATTGATATCTGAACTATTACTTTCAGAACTTTGAGATACGTGTTTGTTTCAATGTATTCACTGGGTGATTTTTGTTAAGAATTAACATGGGTGAAATAAACTTTTTTTTTTGTAAACCAGTAAACGTTTCGGAATATATGAATTGCATTATTGGCATAACTGAAAAAAAAGCCATCAGTGATTGGGAACCGTTAATGGTAATGTAAAAAAACAACAAAAAAAACCCTTAAAATGAGGATAAACAATGGTGAACTACTAAAATAACTTAAACAGATTTAACGGGGGGAAAAGAGATATTTGCATTTATTAACTAAGGTTTGTTGAATATTAAGCGTTTCCCTGGTTAGAAGCTCTAGGCACAGCTTCCTGGGTCAGTTTTGTTTCCTCGGTAATAATTGATCCAGGTTTACATTTAAAAAAAAATGTTCACTACTTTGGGGTTTTAGTATGCATCTATTAACTATTGTTGAATATTAAGACCTTCCTTGGTTAATAGGTCTAAGTTAAAATGACAGGTTTCAGAATATTAAAAGTAATTCTAAGGTAGGGTAATCATTGCATCAGAATTTACATGAACAACTGAAAATGGAACTAAGGAAATATTTTACAGGTTCGAGATAGATACCTCTGCATTCATGGATTTTTACATTTCAATTAAGAGTTGCTTTTACAATTTAGATTGCATAGCAGATTGGTTCAAACAACCTATGAACGTAGTTGTTTAGGTATCTAATAATTAAAGTGAAAGAATGTTAAATCAAAAGTTCCAAAAACACATTTTAGCTGAATGTAGGGATAGAAAGATGTGGTAAGGTTAATTGTTTTTGTTTTTTAAACAATGCTTTGTTTATTAAGGTAAGGGGCCACCCAGTGGCTCAGCGGTATGTCTGCGGACTTACACGCTAAAATCCGGGTTTCGATACCCGTGGTGGGCAGAGCACAGATAGCCTGTTGTGTAGCTTTGTGCTTAATTCAAAACAACAATATCAAGATAAGGGAGGGGAAGATTAATGGAACACATTGGAACAGTAGAAATAAAGGGACATTCTTCAAATTTACCATTAAGAAATTGGCGTATTATTTTGCTTAGCAAATCTTCTGGATGAATATTATTTTTAAGATATTTTAAATTAAGTTGATTTCATAGTCTGAAGGTTTGTAGTTATATATTTTGTAAGCTCTGTCCAAAAGGCATTTTACAAGACTCACTTTATAAAGAATGAAACAGCCGAAAGATGATTTTTTGCTTTTTCTTGTAACAAAGCCACATTAGGCTATCTTCTGTTTTCACCGAAGGGAATCGAACCCCTAATTTTGTCCAAATGGGGGAACCAGTTAAAAGGTGTGAGAAGACCAACATAGGTTTTATCTAGTTCTCTTTGTTCGTTTGTTGTGAAGATCTGCTGTTCGTATTTGAAAGAAGAAAACTTTGATACTAAACATTTACTAAGAAGGAGAAAAAAACTCGCCTTCATCTGTGGGTTCTCGGACTACGATTATTTTGTGTTTTTTGTTTGTTTAAATAAAGATTTTGTTTTTTGTCTAAAATCTACCCAACTTATTTATTACTACATTTAAAAAAATGCAAACAGTACTCAGTCGAAATATTTCAGTTGCAAGAAGCCTCGTTAATTTCCTTGAAGAATTCTTCTATTATTCAAAAAATGCTATATAACGCCTCTTGGGGAATCGTTTCTCAACTGAAAAAACCATAAGTGTACAAAACATATAGTTTGCATTAGTTGAAGGGGTATTAAGTTACATTGAGGAAATCACGGAAAATTTTCCCAAAAGTTGATTGATGTTTATATGTTAGTCTTGAAAACTCGATTTTCCAACATGGCCCTGGATCGCTACTAGAAGTTGTCTTTCTATTGAAGTCTAAAATAGCACTCCTGCAAAAAAGAGAGCAAACAGCAACTGTAACAAAAACAAGTGGTAGATTCTTTCATTCTCTTCGTTAGTTGGAAGTTTTCTGTAGAGACAAATCGACAGCACCCAGCTTTTATAGTGTTTTTTACACAGGGAATTGATTGCTTCAGAAAAGTAGTTTCTGTAACAAAGCTTATTCTTAAGATTTGATAGTATGTATACAGTTTATTTTTACACACAGTAATAAAGTAGATGGGTTCAGTTGTATTTTTCATTGTATATTCTAATTCTGATCGTTGAATTACTTTTTATGTAAATTTACAATAAGATCAGTGTAAGCACAACAACAAAAATTATTTCTCAGCAACTGATGAAAGTATCGCAAACTGGAAGTACTAATTACCTGTATTTTGCTTATTATCGTAGTGATTAATTCAGCATAAAGCCAAATTACCCATAATTATAGAAAGAAAGTTAAAGAAAGTTTATTTCTCAGTAGACAGGTCATCATTCATACTAATACTACATATTTTTGGGCAGATGATACTGTGTTTTAGTGTTAGTTCAACAACCACACTACATTGTACTAATGACCTAGACTTTGTAATGAACTAGGCACACCTTTGTGTACAAGGAGGTGCTGTAACGCTATTCATAAAGTATATATATATATATATTATCGAATTAAAAATAATACTTTAATTATTGATCACTTTTTCACGGATTTACCGCGGATTAACTTAAATGTTATTACCGAGATGTCATTCGGTAACGATGGCGGCCTCCATAAAGGGAAAAAAGTACATTAATGGTTGATTTCTATTTTAATATATTTTCCAAATTAAGGAAAATCCTTTTTAAAAATCCCCTTGAAATTATAAATCCAGGATTAAATTCGTAAGTCGCGTTTTTACACGTTCTTAAATTAGCCGCGATAATCCTCGCTCACAAAACTTGCTACAGCAGCTTAAGCGATTTCGCGGTTTGCTGATCCGCGGCTTAATGGCGCTCCACTGTACAAGTTATAATGTTTTCAAGAATCGTTTTAGTGTAAATTAAAGTGCATTAAGGAAACCGTAAGTAAGCATAAAAATATTTGAACTAAAAATGAATGCTGACACAAACAACTGAACCTTTCCGAAAACACTTAACATTTATTATTTTATTTTACTAACTATAAATACATAAATATATATATTTTTTGTTGTTTGTTTGTTTGAGGCCTGGTATGGCCGAGCGCATTAAAACGGGCGCTCGTAATCCGAGGGTCGCGCTAAACATGCTCGCCCTCACAGCCGTGGGGGTGTATAATGTGACGATCAATCCCACTATTCGTTGGTAAAAGAGTAGCCCAAGAGTTGGCGGTGGGTGGTGATGACTAGCTACCTTCCTTCTAGTCTTACACTGCTAAATTAGGCACGGCTAGCACAGATAGCCCTCTTTGTTTGTTTTGAAATTTCGCACAAAGCTACTCGAGGGCTATCTGTGCTAGCCGTTCCTAATTTATCAGTGTAAGACTAGAGGGAAGGCAGCTAGTCATCACCACCAACCGCCAACTCTTAGGCTACTCTTTTACCAACGAAAAGTGGGATTGATCGTGACATAATAACGGTCCCGCGTCTGGGAGGGCGAGCATGTTTGGCGCGAACCAGCGACCCTCAGATTACGAAGCGCACGCCTTAACACGCTAGACCATGCCAGGCCCATACGTATTTGTATAATCATAATCAACAGCAGCTTGTTTTACAGTTTTTAATTCAGTTTCTTAATCTTCAGGCTCCCCGGTAAAACATCGATAGGTATATGGATGTGCACCACTAAGAACCAGTTTTCTATACTGGTGGTGAGCAATATAGTACTTAAACAATAGACATAAAAGCATGAGTGTTCTATAGAATAACAACAATATCACTAACTTCATTTTTAGGACATTCTAATCTGCAGCAAAGATGGAGAGTTTCAGTGTGAAATATATCGCAAAAATAATTTACACGATTATTCTTCAGTTTGAAGTTTTATTTCAAATGTGTTTAAATAAAGCTTAGTTAAAAATTAATTTGTCTTGTGTTTAAAATATCTAATACGTACGAAGGTATGCGCACATTATTTGTTAACATCAATAATTTCTGTTGTATAATACTCTATAAATATCTAAGTGAGAGACGTTTAAATAATATTTGTCCAACTGAAGTGGCTAAGTTGGTTATTATTGGTTTGTTTTTAATGAGTAAGTATTCATTAGTTATTAAGAATCAACTAAAACAGCTGATTTGTGTGATATGTCCACAAGAACAATTAGGATGTTATCAAACCTAATTGTCTTTATTTTTACCAAATTTAAGGACCATATTCCTATGTTACAGTCGTCTTTAGCAGTTCATAGGATTACTTGCCCTTGGTTTCAGCAAGGTTATATTTTCCATACCAAGTTGTTGTTTGTTATTAAAAACAAAACTACACAAAGGGCTATCTGTGCTCTGCCCACTACGAGTATCCTAATCTTGTTTCTAGTGGTTAAGTCTGCAGACTTACCGCTGTGCCACTTGGGGGCATCTCTACCAAAAGAAAACAAAACAAATTTCATATCATTTCACAAATCTAATTTAGTTGAACATGCTCAAGAAGACTGGGACGTAATCATCACTCTAAGGTCCTATCTATGGCCAACGAGGAAAGAAGCCTCCATGTAAACGAAACATTTCTGATTCACGAGCTTCGGACTTAGATCAACGTCGTTGAGTTGTCCAGTTCCCAATGTGTTCAAGGGTAATAACGTGAAGGTCTTTAGTGTTTATTTGTTTTTTTAATTTCTCGCAAAGTTACACCAGGGCTATCTAAAAGATTGGACGTCCTTTACCTTAATGAACTTTTTAGGCACTTTCATTTGACTTTTGGTTTGCAAACGTTTTGGACATTTTTAAAGAAAAAATATGGAAAACATAAAGTGTAGTTTAGTTTTTGAACAGTAACACGTGAAACATGAAATCGAGCATTGTCATTAAGCAGTATGGGTTCACTGCGATTGACTGTTGCCGGATGTTTTTGCGACAACTTCTTATGCATTATTTCAAGATTATAACAATATTACTCTGCTACGATTATTTACCCTGGGTTCAACAATGAATAATGGACCACACCAGATGATGACCACCAAACACTGACCATAAGCTTCTTATGGTGAAGAACTAGCTGCCTTCCCTCTAGTCTTACACTACTAAATTCAGGACGGCTAGCACAGATAGCCCTCGAGTAGTTTTGTGCGAAATTCCAAAACAAACTTTATAGCCAAGCTAATCGTTTGTCGATTGTCGTAAATAATTAATTTTTCATCGCAGGTGATAAATGTATCAAAAAACAGGTCGTTTTTATTACACGTAAGAAGTGAGGAACAATTTTCAACTCATCTTATTTGATTGTTTTTAGTCAGTTCGTGAAATACCCATTTATTGAGCTTTTCGTCTTACCAATGTTGGGAACTGTTGAATAATAAACATTTAATTTGTCAGCAAGTGTTTCACCGTGTGACGAGCATGTAATTTAGATAAGGCCTTCAATTATTTCTCATTAATGGATTAATGGCTGTATGAGACGACTTCGAGCAAGAGCTTAGATCCTGGGGGAGATGGGGGATAAGTCTCCCTTCATTTTAGGTGGGGTGTATGGTGCATACAATCATCCCCCCCTACAGTTTGGTCTGTTGAATTGTTTTATTGCAGCACAGGCCAATAAATTATTTGTTTGTTCTTGTGATTCTCGTGTTCTCATCGATCGAATTAGGCCTAGATGTAGGCTTTTTCAGTAACCGAAATGTACATCTTTAATATAGGCGTGTATTACTAATCATCTGTGGCTACCTCTAAGCTTTCGATCTAAGCGATGGTTCGTATCAGTTAGTAGGCCTAAGTTTACATGCAAGGCTATCACAGAATCCACCTACGTCTTGTACGTAGCCTAAGATTAAGTAAAATTTTCATCATAGCAGATTGAACAGAGCATGAAATTCGAAAATATTATTCCCAAGCGTAAACTCCTGTGATCTAAATCTGGCAGGCCATTTGTAGCTTGTAATTGCATCAATCTTATGTGTATATTGTGCGGTTTTCCCACGCTATTTGTTCTTATGCATGTCTAGCCGGTTTTATTGTCGAAAGCCTTATTCTCCTGAGCTGCCGAAGAGGTTGACCACAGTGTACGTTTAGTGTACAGTTAACGACAGGTTCAGGCCACTCGGATCCAAGCACGCCCTACATCACCTCCCTCCGCTCCCTTTAGCCTGAGCCTCGATTTTACAACAAGGCTCCTTAGACTTGTGTTTGTGACCCTCATTAATCAATGAAATTTCAGATTATCACCGCTCTCTAATAAAGTGCTGGTGCTTTATGGTAAAAGAACAATGTATTCTCTTATCATAGATAGTAAAAATATTGTATTTTCTTGTATAATTAGAACACAAAAGGAGCGATTTCAACGGGCCGAAGCCTCTACTCGGATTATATTGCTAGTTTTTGTTTCGATATTTTTATTTAACAGACATGCTTATAGACATTATATCAAAACGTGTTTGCCTTTTGATGAGTTTTAACAGGAATATAATATATTTGTGATTGTTTAAGTATTTTTCGAGAAACTTGCAATTACTTGTGTTGTAACAAGCACACATTATTGTCCCAGCGATGCCTGTGGGTCAGTCAGCTCGATAGTCACTGTAAGGTTCGCGCGTTCGACTTAAATACATTGTATGGTTCACTCCTACTTCCATTCTGTTCTATCTTCGTTGTACGTTAGAGTTTTTCAATAAAGACTGTATTTTAGCCTGTTGAGTCATCTGAGAAACAGATTCCAATTATGATAAGCAAGCGTCTGAAACTTTTCGATATTAGACAGTTCTGCAAGCCTGTTACTAGTACTACAAGTGACAATGCAGATGAAGATAATCCAACAATCTCAAGCAAAGGAATAGAAACTTACCATACAGAGGAAAAACCATGTTCATCAGAGGATGAGTCTGAAAATGCTTGTGCAACATCATGAACCACTAGATAGTTGTGAAACAAGTTTGTGCAGTAATGAAAAATCTGACACTCCAAAGATACCGTGTGGAAAGCCATATCATCCAAACGCACAACTAACACCACGACAGAAAGCAAAATCTCAAAATATCAACTTCCATGGCAAGTGGTTTGGTAAGTTCCCATGGCTGCACTTCGATAATCAGACTCAAAAAGTCATATGCTGTCATTGTGCCAAGGCGGAAAATATAGGGAAATTGGAAAGGCCAGTGAAGTTTACCTTCATCTCGACCGATTTTTGCAATTGGAAAAAGGCAAAACAGAAATTCAATGAACACCAATTTTGTGAGTTCACCAAGCTTGTAAATGTGTTTGAGATTCTATCCAGTGGGTACATAAACTTGGTGTCTTGCTTCAGAGGTCAGGCAAATACGAGACAATATTTGAAAGTATTGTATCGTCAGACAGCCACAATGGTCCAGTTAAATACATCTGCCCACTGTGTCCAACACGCTGATTGTGCCACCTATCTGCAATTACATGTGCTAATGATCACTGCAGCGACATTGTTGATTCTTTGTCTGAATTAGCAAATGAAAAATCGGATGTAGGAGTGAAAGCACGAGGTCTGCTGGACAGATTTGAGAAAGGAAAGACAGTTTTAGGATTGTTGATGGCTACGCATCCATTATCTGCATGAGAGGAACTAAACCGTACATTCCAAACAAAATTAGCGACAGTATCTGCCATGATTGAAGCATCTGCAATGACAGTTGAGCAATTACGAGTATTGTGAACAGAGGAAAATTACAACAAGATATTTCATGAAGTTGAGAAAAAGGTAACTTTCCTAGATCTGGTGTCTATTGAACTACCACGCATTCGCAGACCCCCAGAAGGATCACGGGTGATGGCTCAGCACACCATTCTGAAACAACTAGAGATTACTACAGAAACCAATATTCTGAATTTGTGGACACAGTCATAGAACATCTGACACCCGATGGGGGGATGATTTTTGCAACCACTTATGTGGACTGTTCAATTTGCAAATTGATCATTTCTGATTACATGAACCTGAAAGCTGTAAACATGTAGCCACAGAGTAATCTTGTTGTTACGATACTTCAAGGTTTCCATGTAGATTTGTATAAGTGAGGTGTTGTGAAGTTTTCAAAATGTTAATAGAATAAAGACAAATGTGTCACAAATTAACTGCCACATGAATTTATTCCTGCACACTGCACAGTATAAAATATGGTCAATATACTTGACAAGATTACTGATAACTTTTATTGCATGAATTACGTTTTCAAATATTAATAAAATTAGTAATTACCCTTGATAAGTTTATATCTACTGAAAAACTGTTTATATTGTTTTGTAAAAATAATTAAAAAGTCTTTGCGAACTCTTGAAAATTACACATCAATACAATGTAGCACATAATTATTCATACTTTTCATTGAAGTAAGATTCGTTTATTCCTCTAGTCTACGTGTATTCAAACGTAGACCTCCTTTGTAATAATCTGTTTGTGAATTCTTTCTAAAGCTCTTTTATATTTATCTTGTCGACCTCATCTTTGTGAGTGTGACAAACTGCCACATGATTAAGGCCTAATTATGTAATTTGATTGTTATGAACACGAAAATCATAAGAACAAACACACAATTTGTAGGCCTGTGATGCAATAAAACAATTCAACAAACCAAACTGTAGGGGGATGATTGTATACACCATACCCCCCACCTAAATTGAAAGGGGGTATTATCCCCCATCCCCCAAAATCAACGCCCCTGAGTGAATGATTTAATGTTTCCTGTCATTACTTTCGTCCTATTCCTTTTCTCCTGCAATCAATTCTAGTCAACCGCAAATATAGAAACCAGTCAGTGATTAGTTGGCGGAGGGTGCTTTTGAGTATTTGCAATCATTCTGCTCTATCAATTCACAATTAGGAATTGTTTGAGCTCATAGCTCATATGTAAATTTGCATGGTTATCCGAAACAAATATTTCAACTTTAATCAAATTCTCGTTAATTTGTATTTTATATGCAAAAAACGGCTCTTTTGGGCTCAGAAAACACTTCAAATAGAAGAGCGAACAACGTTTCGACCTTCTTCGGTCATCGAAGTGTTTTCTGAGCCCAAAAGAGCCGTTTTTTGCATATAAAATTCTCAACAAGTGGGTTTCTCGACATCACTGAATTTGTATTTTAGTTTTCTCTACTATATATACATACACACATATATATTAATCATTAATTAAAGTTAATGATAATAAGAACTAGCGTTAGTTTTAGTTGTGTGCGTTATTCAACTTGAAATCGAAAACTTAAACCTCGATGCTTATTGAAATTTATTTTATTTTTATTCTATTAGTAGGGATACTAAGCATTTTCAACAACAACAAAAAAAAAAACATAACAGATTGCCACTCATTATCTGGTCTTGTACATTTGGTAAGAAGTCAGTCTACACAAATTATGTAGACCATATAAAACGTTGTATAAGTAACGTCATTTCAAAATATTGTAAAGTGATTTTGTGTCGGTGAATCATTTGTGATTATTTATAACACTCAATTTTGTCTGCTATTTAAATACTTTTACTTGAAAGTTCAATAATGTGGAGTGTTAGGCTATGATGCGTCTATTTTTAAAGGAGCTATGCAAAAATTAAGTTAATATTTGAAGTGTTTAAAATTGACATATTTTTAAAATTTCATTTGTATAAGTTAACAGTGAATAATTTTAATCGTGAAATTTTTATTGGTGCATATTAATCAAATGATTGGAAACAAATTGAAGAAAAATAGTGGATACTTTCTTCAAACAAATATTAAAGCTATCTATTTGTAGAGCATTTCACCATGTTATTGATGATGTTGCCTGAATTATTCTACTCTAGATATTGAGGTAAAGTGAGTAAGTCACATTATTCACTTTTATATCACTTAAAAGTTGCAGATATTTATCTGAGTACATGTTACTTAAAAATGAATAAAATAATTTTTATTGTTTGACATTTTAATTTCTAAAGATTCAGCTATACGTAGTTGCCAGATTTTGCAACAAAAACAAGTTCTGTGAGTTCTCAAAACAGTTTAGCTGTATACTTGTTTTAATTATGTTAATTAAACAATAAATAAAGCTTTTATAACAATTGGTCAATAAGAGACCACTTGGTCATTCAAGTAATTTGCTGCACATCCTAAAGGAAAAGCAAAACTTAAGTATATTTTTATTTTTCAGGAAATTATTAATTCCCCTTTTAAATTCATGTAAATTGCTAGTAGCAACTTATTCCATAAGTCTGTTACTGTTAGAAATGTAAAATTAACCTAACAAGAGCTTACACTCTTTTACAGATTTTTTATTGTTTTTTTAATAGTTTCAGAATATTGTGCAGAAAATGTATATCTGTTGTTTATTAATAGTAATTTTTGTTTTTTACAGGATGGAATACCATTTGTTCATCTGATCTAGTGGAACAAAAGAAACTATTATATATGCCCAGTACTTCTGTAGAACCTTGCATGTACTGTCAAGTAAAATATAAAATTTTCAGTGAACTTTTGTTTTCCAGTCTTACTTCCAAATGTTCATGTCAGTATCATGGAAGCTGCAGAAAAGCCAGATATTGAATTGGGGGAAACTTTAAATGACAATGACTTGCTGTGGTATTGGCAAAAATTGTGGTTTTGTAAAGAACAGCCACCATTGTTAGACAAATTAAGCAAAAATGCATACATTGCTGATGTTTGGAGATCTCTGATCAATCAAATTGATTTTGCATGGGAAAACAAAAGGTAAGTTTCTTTTGTTTTTAAATCTGTAAGATATGCTGAAATAGTTTTGAGATAATTACAATTACCTTCTTTATCTTGTAATCAATATTTCTATAATTGCATCATAAATGTTTCTTTGTTTTGCTTATAACAGAGCACTATTTCAGTGGCTTAAGTGACATATAACATTTAAGGCAAACAAAATTTTTGTTTTTCCATCAAGGATTTCTCATACACCAAGTTAAAAACAAATATGAATTTAAGAAGCTGATTAAAAGAAGTAAGTAATAACAAACTTAAAGCCAACATTTATCATTTATCTATCAAATGTTCTTCTAAATTTTGTATAGCATCTATCACATTTAAAGTAACCCATTCCAAAGATTAACCATCCAGTTAACAAAATAAAACTTAGTTAAGATGACTCGTACCCTATCATGTTATTGAATGTATTATCATCTGTATTCAACATCTGATCTAAGTTATGATAATCCAAGTACAATATATTGTACTTGTTAATAAATTGTTTTGTTTCATTGTACAAATCTATGATTAAGCCTCATTTAGAGTATTTAACTTTAAATTTTTTTCCTTTGAGAAAGGATCTAATAGTGGCTAATTGATAAGATAGAAGGCTTATGAAACTAAAAATTGGGTTTTGACATTTGCTGTGGGTAAAACATATATACTCCATTGTGTAGCTTTTGTGTTTAACATCAGACAATTCAATCCAACAGTCTTTCAAAAGGAAATTAAGTGTTTAAAAATGGTTCAAAATTAAAGTAAGGTTATAGAATGAATCCTGGAATGGAGGTCTGTCATATTAGTATAGGTTAAGGACATCATGTTCTTAAAATTATTTTCATTTTATGAAAGAAGGGTTAGGGTTTTGTTTGAAGTGTTGAAAATTATAAAAGGAATAGGTGAGATTTATGCACCATATTGTTTTGAATAAAATTTAAGGTTGATTAGACTAGGAGATGTGGATTTGAATAGTCTTATACTGTTCAGTTAGGGATGGCTTGTGCAGATATCCATTATGTAACTTTGATGAAATTCAAAACAAACAAACAAATAGGGTTTTCTGCCTTTGAAATAGATTGTGTTCAAATGTGGCAGTTGCTTTAGGATTGGAAGAGTTCAGTGGTTTTGTTTAAAAAGTGCAGAAAATTATAAAAGGAATAGCTAAGATTCATGCACCATATGGTTTTGTATTAAATGTAAGATTGATTAGACTAGTAGATCTGCATTTAAAATTTGGCTAGATAAAAGTTGTCTACAAATTACATAACTTTATTTTTAAAAATTAAGTACGTCACGCCAAACATGTCCTTTCATCCTCGGGAGCATTATAATGTGATGATAAATCCCACTCTTCATTGGTAAAAGAGCAGCCCAGTTGTTGGTGGTGGGTGATGATGACTTGTTGAATAGTCTTATACTGTTCAATTAAGGATGACTAGTGCAGATATCTCTTGTGTAACTTTGCATGAAATTCAAAACAAACAAACAAATAGGGTTTTCTGCCTTTGAAATAAATTTGTATTCAGATGTGGAAGTTGCTTTGGGATTGGAAGAGTTCAATGAAAAAATTTGATGTATATTTGAGGAGTTAGGGCTGGATATAAGCAACTTGGTATTTGAAGAAATGAATGGGAAGCTATTGTGGGGATTAAATGGGGATTACTAGGATGTTGAAGCCCTAAGTATAGTATCTGTAACCACTAGGTTACTCAAATGTTTTGTTACTAACTTAGGAAAACAAATATCATTATTCACTTGCTGGGCAAATGCATACTTAGCCAGAGCAAAAACCTAGTATTTTAACTATTCCTAAAGTAGTATAAATATAAAGGCAAACAACATAAATATTAGAGAGCTACTATAGTGTACAGTCTACAAAGATATTTATATTATAGTATGCAATCTTCACAGATATTATCATTGTCACTTTTTTAATGATTTACTAAAACATAATTTCTTGCTAAATGATTTATATTTATCCACATTTTTGTTCAGTAAATAATTTACCAATATTTTCCCTCAAAATTTTATGTAATGGTAGCTTATACTTTATTAGTTCAAAAGCATTATTTATAATACCTGGTGCTAACTGCAAATAAGTGAAAGTTAAAAAGTGATGATGATGGTAGTATCTGTGTTCACTGCAGGCTATGGTGTAAATATCTTTGTAGACAGCACACTACAGCAGCACCAATATTAGAGTAACTTCAGTTTTGTAAAGTAAAACTTTTCATAATTATAATTGTATCTTTACTTTTGGATCATGAATAGTAAGAATAAAACTCAAAAGTCTATTCAAATCAGTTAACAACACTATTTGATCTGCTTATCCTGTTTGCTCTGAAGTTTTGCGTTTACAATGTTGGTTTGACATGTGTCAACCATCAACCTTTTAAAAAGTTAACTGTGTAATACTGTTTTTGGTAACCAAAATTTCAGTATTTGTTTACATAAAGAAAAGAAGCTTCTGTAATAATATAGTACTATAGATTAGTCAGTGTTGATTGTGTAGTCCTGATGTGATCTAAACAAGTCAAAGTTAAAAATAAAAATGTATTTTGTGTTATATAGACAATTAGTTTAGTTTTGCATTACAAGGTTTAAAGCAATAGGAAATAAGTAATAAGAAAAATCAGGTAACTTTAGTTTTATTGTGATGACAACTGTATTTAAATTCTTAGCTGGAGGCATGGTCTAATGATATGCTAATTTGGTCCTTGTTTCTGAACTATTGCTTTTGGATGTATACATACATGCCAATTTTTTGTACTTTTTATTTTTTAAAAGTAGATGCTTAGACCAGTGAAAAATTTTAAATCTTGCATTACATAAAAACATTTAACACTTAGTAATTTGAATTACATCTGTGTTTAAGAAGTACAGTGCTCTTATTTTTGTTTTATTAAAATTTCAAATTTTTTGTTAATGCATTCTTTGAATGTGTTATAAATGGGAATTATAAAAACACTTTTTCATGTCACATTTTGATAGCTTCATGGGCAACGTACAAATTGTTACCTATCATACATAGTGTTGATATATGTGCTGCCTGATTATACTTCAGCACTTAAGCAAACCAGAAGTAAGAACAGGAATAAAAACAAAGCTTACAGAAATCAAAATGGAATATATAATATTCTGCCAAATTAATTTATTAAAGTAAATTATCTTAGTAACTACCAATGACAAAGAAATAAACTTACAGAAAAATAGATAGGTATAATGACATATGTAAATATCAGCAAAATGTGAACAAAAAGAAAGGAAAATTATTCTTTATTGTTTTAACGTATCATTTAGAAAAACTAACATCTCTTAGTTTTAAGTATGTTTGGACTGAATTAAATTTTCTGGATTTGCTTTCATAAGGCAAAAATTACAACTCGTAACTAGTTTATTGTGTTTGCAGTCTTATAATTAAAACCATTTGGTCGGAATGTTATTTTAGTTCATTACAAATATATTGTTTGATAGTGTTTGAACGAGGGTAGGGTTACCTGCACATTTTTACTGTGGGGAATATCACAGCAATTTTGGGAATTTTTCAATGTTCAATGAAATTCTAAAGTTGTATTTGATTAATATGGATATTTTATGAGACTGTGAGGGAGTAACTTTGGATTTATCAACAATGGTAATATGAGAAACCCTAATTTTGATTAGTTGAATATTTTTAAGAGTCATGACACTAACTGATTAAGTTGAAGAAACTTGAACTAATTGAAAACTAAATAAAAGTACATAGGAAATATCTTGATTTCTTGATAGATAAAATTATCTAAAATGATAATCAGAAACTAGTTAAATATTTATGTGACAATGATTTGATTTTGTTTTGATTATATTGATTGAATTAATTGTCTAGCTCTGATTCTCATTATGAACTTACACAATGAATGCTTTTATTATATTTCTGTGGTTTTGATGTGCATAATCCTTTCAGAATTTCATCAGCTTGTGCTGGAATTCTTTTTAAAGATTTTCTGGAAAAGTATGCTGAAACTGTAGATGATCAAAATGGTATGTAATTATGTCAACAGATATTGTTTAGATTGCAGTTAGAAGCACAGTAATCTTGTGTTTGGATTCAGTTGTTTTTGTTTTCAAGGTTGAGTTAATTTGGGTTTTCATCAAGTTTATTTTAGGTATTTTAGACAATTTGGGAAGAAAACAAATCATAAAAATATTTGAATGAACAGTGCTTCTTCAGGTAATACAAATTAGACCAGTATAAACATTTAATAATCTACTGTATTATTAAAAAAGGGGAAAATCCAGTTTAAGATTTAAAATAATACATAAATCTAATGTTATTAGTTATAATGAACTTAAACTTTAAGAATACTAATCAGTAAATCATTAAGGTAATATTTTAGGAAATGTAATTTTGACTTGATTTATCAATGAGTGCATATGGACTACTGGATGAAATTTATTTGCTTTTTTTGCAATGAATGTTGTGACAAACAAAAGTGTGCTATATGTTGGACTGTGTGGGCACCACAATTAGCAAAGTATTAGTGATGACTTTTGAGTTTATAAAATATATGCACATTTCTACATTTAGTGTACCACCTCAATATAAACTGGTTTTATGAAGATGATATCTGAACATTATATCAGTTTGACTTTATATAAGCATTGAGTTTTCTTGAAAAAACATTAAAATGTTTATGAACAAACAAGATATATTTTCATTTAAAAAATAATAAATTATCTAATGATCATGATAGTTTTAAACTTATGAATTGAAAATATTTCAATATTATTAAGTTTTGCTTATTTTTCTTAAGTAAGAAGTGAATAATTTAAAATTTTATTTATTATTGCATTACTGTTTTACTTAGTTTCTTTAAATTCTTTAGGACTGAACAATTTTGCTGAAGGTGCCCTAGCTGTAGTTTCTCAGAAAAATATAGGTAGAGTAACTATTCTGTTTATTCTTAGTCAGAATACTATATATAAAAATGAAAATTAAAAATTATTAGCAAATAGTGCTCAGCATTGGTTTTATACTGACAATTGTTTTGTGCATTTTCATAATACTGAAACATGAGTATATTGTTCTGAAGTGTTGTGTTTTGCTATTGCAGTTAAATATCTAAAGTTTCTTCTTTTTTTTTCTGGCTAAGTGGAAGTTTATATTAACAATCTATTACATCATTAAACAAACAAAGCAGTTTACTCATTCTTTATATTTATTGTTTAATGCACTCATTCTTATCTCTGTGTGTACATGTGTGTGTGAAAATTTAAGAAACAGGTTAAGTTGCTCTTTTAACATCTAGATGGCAAGTTGTGGAAATCATCCTTGGAAATGCTGGCTAATAATAAACTTCAAGAGTTGGTAAAAACATTATCATCTCCATCTTGGGTAAATGTTGTTTTTTCGGTCTTCTAATACTGAGCAGTGATAGTTTTTATACATTTTAATTTATTTTTTTATGTATTAAGATTGTGTAAATTTACTCTGAAAGGCCTGTTTTTATTTTATTTTTAAAAATTATGCCTAATATGATCCAAGTATATCTCTAATAGGGAGAAAGGAGTTTTAATAACTAGTCTCTAGTTAGACCACTAAAAATGAATTTAAACTTGCAAGAATTGTTACATTAAATGGTTTCTGAGAAATAAGTACAGATAAGTCTGTTCATGCCTAAAGTATATTTTATGTTGATAAGGATACGTTTCTATTTATTTACTAGTAAATAAACTCATGTAAAGCATGAGTTTATGTACGTATGCTGTATGATTACTGAAACATTGTTTAGAAACAAAAACATGAAGTATTAAATATAAATGGGATTGAATCGTGTTCCTCCTACATATAAAGCTTGTGCTGTGGTATTTGAGCCAAAACCCAAAGATGTTTTTCATGTATTTCCATATTGTATATATGAAAATTGTATGTAATTTAAATAGATAAATCTTTTAAATAATGCTGTTGTTGTAGTACGTAGTTGGGGATGAATGAAATCAAAATGTTCTGAGCAGAATATGGAGTTAGGTTTAAAGTGTGTAAAAACATGGAATGACTATAAACAAAATACGTGTCTGTGTACTGCATCTTTTGTATAAATATCTTGTCTATGTGCATAACTCTCATTTTTGACTAAGATTTTGAGATTTGTTCATGATTGAAGGGCTGATAAAGTGGCACTAGATGTTGAAAGTATAGTTTCAAGAAGTGTAAAAATCAACTGTTTTTGCTTGCTGCTATTTGACATATTTTCCTGATTTTCCATAATAGTATCAGCTCTTTTTTCTTGTTACTTTCTCATTGAGTATTAACATAGTGTCAGGTTCACTACCACCAATAATGGAAATGGTGTGATATTGTATTTCCCTAGTTAGTAAACTTGTTCTTCATGTACAAAGAGTAAACTGTCAGTCTAATTGTAAGTTTTAAGGCATCTGTTGGAACTTGTATTGGTATGTCATGGTATTGCATTGTTTATAAGCCACAGAGTTAACAGCAGAGCATCAATTTAATGTTTGTTTATGTTACTGAAGTAATTGTTTTTAAAGTTTATGTTATAAATATCATAGTTTTGTGCTTGTGTAGAACAATGCATGAACTATTACATATGTCCTCTGGTTGAACAGTGGTTAGACTTGACATTTATATTGCTAAAACCAGGGGTTTGATTCCCCTTGGTGGACAAAACAGATAGCTTGATGTGGCATTGCTATAAGAAGACACTATTACACATAAGCACAGACTGACTGACACACATTGCTCTTTTAATTACATAATTTTTTCATTTATATCTATCGACCCTTTTTTTCTGTTAGAGACCTTCAGAGTCTGACTTATCACAATTAGCAAATGCTTTTGCTAGACATCAGATACAAGAATCAGGGAAAGAATATTTCCTGAAACAGACTGTATTTTCATCGAGAAACATCTCTAAGCCATTTACCGAACTAGGTCTGAATGAAACTGAAGAATGTTATTGTGGTTCAGGTAGTGCTGAAAATCATTCTTTAGAAACACCTTTCATCCATCAGTTTAAGAATGATCAAGAAACTTCATCCAGTCAGAATTTTGTGAGCCAGAAAATTAACTTTTCTAAACCAGTTGACATTAACTATTGTAATGAAAAAGCTCTGCCACTAGAAAATCAGACAACAGTTGAACAAGGATGGAAAAAGCTTCCTTCTGATATTAGATACACACATTGCATCTCATCAAAGGCTGATAGCTTTGGAGGATGCAGTTCTGGATCTATTGGTAGTCTGAAACAAAAAGAATCAGATCATGGTAGGTTATGTTATGAATGACAAATATTTAGCAAAAGAGACAAAGTAATAAATACTTTCTTTTAACTTGTCAGAAAATGATAAAAATAAATATTACAAATTACTATAGATCAACATACCTTTTGTGTGTATTAGAGTAAAAGGTCTAAAATTGACTTAAAATGAATGAATGTCTTTTCAAACTTTCTATTGGATTAATGCAAGGAGATTTTTAAAACATGAATTGTATCTATTGTAGTTCACTGAGGATTTATTTTTCTAGTACGTGTTGAGAACCTTTCAGAATTTCAAGAAGTTTCTAATTCCTTCAGAACAGCAAGAGAACAGTTGGTAAGAGTTTTCTAATTTGATCTGTGAAAACAGGTAATTTATTAAGGCTTAAATTATTTTATTTGGAATATCTATCTTGATGATCTGTAAAAACACCTAATAAACATTATGCAAGTGTATGCTTTTTTTTCTATCCTTTCTTTTGTTCCCATATCATTAAGATAGATATTCTAAATAAAATAATATTTAATCCTTCATTTACAGGTGAGGGTCAAAGTGCATGTCATAACTGTTTATTGGATTAAATTAAAAATTTAATGAAATACTGTAATTATCAATCTGCATCAATTGACTTTACATCAAATGTAGTTCATAATTCTATTTTTAATATTGCTTTATTTCTATTTTCTTGATTTCAAAAGAAGTTATCTAAAGTTCACAATTTTAATTTCTCTGTATCATAGATAATTCTTTGTTTCAAATTATCTTTAGATTTTTTTTCTAACACTCAATTATTGTACGAGTTTAGCACAGACTAAACAGTCATACTAGAAATATTGCTCTGCCATAAATTTATAGCATTCAAGCTTCTTTGTTTACTGAGGTATTAACAAGAAAGTCAAAATCCTGTCTTTCAAAATTGTCAGCAGCTCTCTTTGGCATTTGCTTTTGGAATATTCATAAGCAACAGAAAGAGAATTTACAAAGTTACTGAATTCCTGAGACTAGTTCATTTTGAAAAATTCATCTTCTAATGTAACAAACAGGCAACAAGCAACTATTGAGTCCTTCAAATTTACCAGTGTATCACCACTTCTAAAGAAAAACCATATATTAAACTCATTGATAGATATTTTAGCAGCTTCCATAGGTCAAAGAAACCAGTAAAAGTCAGTGAACTTTATGCTTTGTGTTCCCAGGAAACATCAGGGAATTTCATTTTAAGGACCAAAACTGTAAAAAGTGTTGAATTTCACTTGATTCAATGATGCTTCCAAGAGATGGACAGAGAAGAAAATTAACTACTATCAACACCAGAATTTATATATAGGCTAATAGTGGTACAGTTATTAGATCAATGTATGTATTTTATGCATTTGTGTTATTTAATCTACATCAGTACTTTTGTTTAACAATAGTTGTGAATTGTAAAAGTAAGCATAATAAATGAAACAAACAGCAGTTTGATTCCTATCTAAATAGAGTGTAAAGGCTCTGTACAAGGCCTTGCCTTGTCTTCATAAATATCATGGAGGATCAATTTACTATAGCCTAAAAGCCCTTAATAAATCACAATTCAGAGTTGGGTTGTTTCTATTTAATAAAAGGTATTTCATGTTACAAATTTTTGTGCATTAGTAAACAGTACTTATGTTAGTAGTCACAAAATATACCATGATATACCCTGGGTGTATTACACCATTGACATATTTGTATAGGAAAGATTTGAAAAATGTCAACAAGAAATCATTTGATTATCTTAGAAAAGCCTAGCAGTTGACATTCAATGATAAAACAAAATCTACACAGTTTTAATGAGTTTTTCTTGTTATTTCGTATCTGTACTTGTATTTATTGAATTAATTATCAAGAATGCCTAAAGTATACAATTGCATTTAGCAGTTGCTTTTACCAGATGTCAGATACAAGAATTATGGAAAGAATATTTCCTGAAAGAGACTTACTCTTGGGATAGAATCATTGATGGGCAATTTCTCCAAGAGTCTGGTATAATATTACCAGTGACATTTGAAAAAAACCTATATGAAACAGAAGATGGATGGCAATGTATAATGTCAGTAATTTGGAGATGACAACAAGTTAACCCTTTTGCAATGAGTGACCATTTGTTTCAACACAAGCTCGGTAAATGTGACTGACCACATGACCTCTTTGTGTTAGTTCAAAGTCTTTATAGATTTGATACTGTTAATTTAATATATTGTGTAAATCTTCACCACATGTTGCAGTCTTTCAATGTCTTTCACAAAAAATATCGTGTGTGTCTCTCTCTCTCTCTTTATATATATATATATATAAGTGAAGTATTTTATTCAACTAAAAAAAAAAGATTTGTTCTTGAATATATCAAGTATTTGTTTTCAGTAATCCACATGCAAAGTGATTTTCATGATAACATTAAAACTAAATCATCTCAAGAATTTATAATTTCATTTCTGCAATTTTGAAACCTCCTAAATACATTTCAAATGTTTGTTTTCAGTAAAATTTTATGCTTTTATTTTACATTCTATACCATAATTTTATATTTGGTGGTCAATTTGACTGATTGTGTAACCACCAAAACAAATCAAAATTACCCTTTTGTCTTTCCAGAATGACTTAAAATGTAACGTGAAACTACACAAGTTTATCCTATGTAGCTTTAAACTTGTAACAGTGTACATCTATTTATAAATATATTTTATTGTTTCATTATCCTTTTGATTGTTGTTTGTACCATATCTAACTATTATTTGTGTCATTATAAGTTGTAAATTACTTGGGGAATGTGCATCTCATGTTATACTGCTGAATTATCTTACACATTATCTTCTCTGAGCTGCTCATGTGCTTGTTTTGTAAAATATATTATTATATTACCCTGTAATTTACTTTAAATAAGCTAATTAAATCCCTATTTTTACATTTTAGTTACTTTTATAAAAATAAATAATAAACATAAAAGTCAAAAATTAAAGTATTCATTAAAGTTATTCTCCTTATTTGCTGTTGATTATTGATGACACTTAAGTTTACTTTCTGTATACGTTTGATAGTTGTGCATTAAATAATTATTATCTAATTAAATAATACACCAAAGAAAAAGCAAAAAATAATCAATTTTTCTGGCTTTCTGTGTGGTAAGAGCCACTACAAATTCATCCAAAATTGTGGTTTGTCTGAGCAGTGATGATTTTATAGAGTAATTTACATTTAATTTCATAGTTATTGAAGGGATGGTAAATAAAATAGAGAAGAGAAGATTCCTGGAGAAAATGTGTTATTTGTCACACTTGGGAAAATTAAGGATTTTTGTTTTTTTAATACTGCCTTATAGAATTTAGATGTCGAAAATTATATACTTTAAAATATGGATTATTAGCTAAGATTTTATGCTATACTGATTAGTATAACATAAAAAAAAGTTTGATAAAATTTTAAATGTAAGATACTAAAACCTTAGGTTATGTGCAGTAAAGGATACCTGTGGTGATAGGTTTAAACACTTCTGTGCAAATCACCATGTTACATTCAAAATCTAATTAAACACTTTTACTCATAATTTATGTGAATAAAATTAATATTATAATGTGGGTTTTGATTTAAAGTTTCATTCTATATAAGTTTTAAGTCCATTATTTCAAAATAAACCTTTAAAAAATTAAAAACTTCAGATGTATTGTTGAGGTGACAAATGAGCTATGAAAATATCTGTTTTGGCTCTAGTTTCAATGATACTGTGGTAGTTGAGAAGAGTTACATCTAAAAAATAAGATACTTGTATAAGTTTTTGACTTGCACATTTTTAAGTTTCCTGAATGAATACAGTTAAAGCAAGTAAGAAATTTTTTCAATCCCAACAGGTACCATGCTCACTTTCAACATCTTTATAACTTACATGTAGATGATACCTACACATTTGTACAGCCTTCACAAAGAGCTCATTTTACACAATAATCTAACAATAGTAGCTTTTAAATTGGTGCTTAGTTGTCAACACAGACTACATTTAACTGACAAGTATTATTGGCTGCTTGATCGACCATAGCAATTACAGTTGTTTCTAACTTATGTTATATTTACAGATACAGGTTAAGTTGTATCTAGGTACTACTACTATATTTTGATTAATTATATATTAGTTATGTTTTTAAAATGAATAACTGAAAGGTTTAAACATTTTTAAACGTACATCTTACTTTACATGAATTTACAAGGCTTATGATATTAGGCAGAGACATTGTAATATGCCTTGAGGACACCATTTACTTGTGTCAAGGTGAAAAATAAATTTTAAAATTAGAATGAAAAATTAACTTACAGTTGACTATTTCAACAGGTCAAGTGCAACTAAAAACTATAGGTAAATAATTTATTAAAAAGATAATTATAATAATGTCATTCTTTGTGTACAAATTACTTAAGTTTGCCAAAATCCAAAGTTTTTGCTAATCCTGCAGATTTACCATACATTTTTTAAAAATCTGAATTAAAGATCAATGAAGCTATTGCAGTTATACAGAGACTACAACAGTAAGATGTCAGAAGTAGGAGAAGGGATTGAAAAAGTTAAAAATTATGTATATAAAGACATCTGTGAAATACATATAGATTATAACGGCAAGATCATGGAAGTAGAAAAGTTTATCAATAACAAGAAAATTATTTGGAAAATAAAATGAAAAATGGAAAGATTAAAACAACCACTTTTCTTCCTGCATCTTCACAAGAATTTAAACCTAAAACCCCATTCACTACAAAATATGGAATAGGTGAGTCTTTTTGATTTACATGGTTACACCTGTTGTCACTACTAATGTGACTTTTGTGATTACACTATCTTTCCTGATCACTACTGCTGAGCCACAGCCAATCCCAGTTTCAGAATTTAGCTAGCCATTTTAACATTGTCCAATCAAGAAACTGATGCACTATGATAAAAATATATTATGGGAAGCATACTAAGTTCACTTTGGAATAATTTCCATCTAACTGTAGTAGTTGCTGTATCCAATATCCAACAGGTTTAGATTGACACACCAGAAAGAACTATCTAAAACAAAGTTCTGAAACAAGGTATAAAGAAAAGAAGAGACCATAGCTGAACTTGCAGAAAATTTGGAAAAGCTTGCCCAGTGATCTCAGTTACTTTACTTGGATGTTCCTTGAAATTTTGATTTCTTGGCATGTAACTTATTTATGTATGGATTTGGTTGAAAGAAATAGGTATTAGTCTCTGAGGAAAACTTTAAAATTGGCTTAGTTGTTTGGTTGGTTGTTTGACATTTTATGGAGCAAAGCAACCAGGTTATCTGCACCAAACAACTGGTAAATTAAAAATAAAGTAAAATTATTAAAATTCATTTAAAAAGAACCATATTTAAACAAAATAGTTCAATTTTTGAATTAAAATTTTAAATAGTGTTAAAAAAAGGCCAGTGGCCCTTAAAAAACTAAAAACATTTGTAAGGTGGACAGTGTTACCATCACCAATGCCATTGTCCAGCATCAGGGGTAAACCTTGGACACAACGTGTCTGAAATGGTGCTATTGTTCAGAGTCATAATGGTGGCACAAAAGTAAAATGTGGACTATTGTGACCTGAGTGTCTCACAAATGGATGAATTAGTCCCAGATAAAAGAAAACAATGAGTTAAAATACTGTGACCAATGCATTGTCTAGTTAGGATGACTGCTTTCCAATCCTTATGGAAACAAGATGGTCAAAGTCGGTAGAGGATTTTATCTGGAAAAGCTTGTTTTCACGTTGCTCACTCCAAGCTGACTGCCAACTGGTGCTGAGCTGAGCTTTGAATATGGGACCTTATTCCATGTATGGAACAGGTACAGCAGTGAATAGCTCCAGACCAGACAGGCATAGCTGCAGTATCAGCGAGTTTGTTCCCACGAATACCAACATGGCCTGGTATCCAGAAGAACTGGATAGTAGTAAATGTTAAAACAAAATGAGCTAGTTGGTTTTGAACTTACAAGAAGTGATTCCAGAGCCACTAGAAATCTAAGCAAGTCAGTATGGATAGTACAATTTGAGTACTGCTTAGCTTCTATGTGATTCAGAGCAAGAGAAGTGGTGTACAGTTCAGCATTAAACACAGAAATTGTAGAGATAAGATTCTGTGCACAACCACAAAATTACAACAAACTATGGCAGAGCCCACAAAATCACCTGATTTTGAACCATCCATTTTAAGGAATAATATGTTAAAGCCAGTATGGTATAAGAACTTCTCCAATAGGATATCAAAAAGAGAAAACTGTAACAATTATGGGAAATATGGCCTTTACATTTGAGACTGTAAGGAATCAATAGCTGTTATTAATTCAAGCAAACAATACTTTCAGGATGCCTAAGAGCCTAACCAGATCAAAGAGAACAACAAACTAATGAGATACTGAAGATACTAGAACTAGTTGAATTTGTGAAGCAAAATCCATCTGAAGATAATCCATCTACACCTACATTGTTTGAACAAAACCATCCAGAAGTCCATTGATTCACTGGTGGAAAACCTTGCAGTTTATTGTTCAACACTAGTTCTACAGCAACAATTATTCGACCTAATTTGTTAATGAAACTGTGACCTAACAAAGATGTTTCCATTTTTGCTTTACTGATTTTTGAAACTTGTTACACAAGTATCTGAATTCATTGCCATCTTTTTTCATTATTTTCACAAAATTCTTCACAAGTCCAGAAAAATATGAAGTTCAGGCAGAAACACATTTTGAGGGTTAACTAAAGATTGATAGTTAATATTCTGTGTCTCTGGTATACAATTTTATCTCACTGGCCATTCCTTTTCTTTTGTATACCTACTCTGCAAGCCTAGCATTAGGGAAATAACTTTTGGAGCACCACATATGTTCTACTTGTGGTGATCAGTGGCTTATTTTTCCCATTGTGGAAAAGTAATTTTTTCAGATTACCCTCAGATGAGTCTGTGAGAAAATTTCCATTCTTTACAATGATGTTCAGTAAATAACTCCTCTATCAACAGTTTTGCATGCTGTAATGAGAAGCAAGATCTTGATGGAAACTTTGTTAAATTAATGCTCTTGGTACTGGAATTATTTAATTAATTTAAATTGAGAGCAAAGAAATTTCCCATGCTGGTTTGGTAGGGACAAGTCAGAAACCAGATCGTAGCTCAACTTGTGTGATAATATAAGGCAGTTTATGTATCACAGGAAAAAAAATTACTAGATGAAGATGATTCATTATCGTATTTGCAAGATAACTTTTCTGTTTCCCAATTTGATGGTGGATGTGACTCTGGGAGACCATCTTCATGAGGTAGTGGTGTCATTGCAGATACAATATCTGGATAGTTATTACATTTTCAAGAAATGCAGCAGAAAGTGCATGGATAATTTTTGCACTTTCAGACTTTACTAAAAGCAGCCATTTCAAATAATTTCCAAAAGTATCAAAAAAATTATGTTTACAAAACTAGAGCTTAAATTTTTTTTTTTTAAACAGTTTTGCAGAATCAGTTTATTTAGAGAGTATAAAGCATTGAAAAAAACTGTTTTGATTATACATGAAGCAAGGCAAAGTGACCAGTTGAGAGAGAGAGAGGCATCTGGCTTTGTCTCATTTACGTTCAGTTAAGGGACTTCCTGAATGTTCTAGTAAACTGAGCATTCAAGAGTTATTATTCCTGGGTGGAGCAGATGAGCATGAGAATGAAGCAAAAGTGGTGGAATGTGCTTCAATTATATCAAGAGCAAATAGCACATATGAACAATATGTTTGGAGTTTTACACTAGTAACGTACAATTAATGTTTGAAGTTATCATAAGTGTATGCCTCTTGCCCATTAAACCATCCAACCAAACTCAGTTTTACAATATAAATTGCACTTCAGATAATGCTAATAAAATATTGAGATATTAGAGTAACTCAAAATCTACAGACGAGGAAGTTCTAACTACATATTTGAAATTAGGACCATCACATTGCTGTGAATCACTTGAGTTTTCTCTAGTAGTAAATTTTTTGTTGTCTAGTGTTATCCAAAATGTGCATATGGTGACTTTCAGCAGATGTTTGTTATATGAAACTAATGTAAATCAAAAACGACCATAACCCTTTCGGCACAGTTGGCAACAGCAGTCGACTTGAAGTCTCAGCGAGGCAGGCAACCTTCCTTTATTCCTGTTATTCTTGTGTATTGAATTTAATATATAGTATTGGGTACAACCACTGAATATTTCAGGGACATTTGTTGAGTTATTGCAGAGATATCATGCTTTTAGTACTGATACTGTAATTAGTTGAAGTATCAAACATATATATTCAGCACCATGCCAAACATTAAAAGTTGTTATTCAACACTGAAAGGGTTAAAAAAACACAAAACTACGTGGAAGATTGAAATCCTACAAAACTAATGCAGCAGCTCATAAAGTTATGAAGCTGAGTAGTTTTTATGCTTCTTCAGAGAAGGGTGAAAACTGACTGATGAATCAAATATAATTATTTATTAGTAAAAAACTAACTGTCCATCTCTAAGACTATATTAATCTTCATCCATCACGTAAACCTGACAATGACTGAAGAAGGTCGAAACATTGTTTGCTCCTCTACATAAATGTAAAGTTTTCTCAACCCAAACCAGCCATTTTTACATATATATTTTTCTTATTAAATA
Source organism: Carcinoscorpius rotundicauda (assembly GCA_011833715.1). Taxonomy (NCBI): domain Eukaryota; kingdom Metazoa; phylum Arthropoda; class Merostomata; order Xiphosura; family Limulidae; genus Carcinoscorpius; species Carcinoscorpius rotundicauda. The sequence continues at coordinate 126,000,648 of CM022392.1, forward strand.
ATATATTTTGCTAGTGCATGTTCTTTTCCCTGTAATTTAGGCTACCATCCATATAAAGGGGAATTGTTAAAATAGTGTGTCTTACAATTAAAATGTAACACAATAAAGTGAACTTTTGTTTCAGCTGCTTTGAAGTAAACAGGAATCATTAATCATCAACAACCATCAAACTGATTTTCAAATACAAACTTGAGCTAGAAATATGGATCACTTTGCAGCAGTCATCTGTTATCAAGTATTTGTCAGAACATTGATATTATTAAAACAAAACAGCAGTCATTATAGTGTGACACAGAAAATACATGAATCTTAAGTTTTTGTTTCAGAAAACTCTGAACATGTTGATTTTGATCATCAATGAGCTGCTATCAAGAACAAGTTGCAACATGGAAAATGGTTGATTTACTTCAATACATGCATTAGTGATGCATTCATCACAGCACAATTTTATTAACCTCTAAATAGTCTAAAGTGAAATGAGGAAACTTGTGTTTATTCACAGTATAATAGTTTTGTTAGTTGATATTTATGATATAAGGGATGTGACAGATTGATTTATTCACATGTGCACATTAAATTAAAAGACAATTTTAAATATATGAATACAAATATTAATGAAAAGTAAAATTGTATATTTATACATCACACAGTTAAAATATTTTCAAGTCAGTTTAATTCTTAAATATTGTGTGAATTGTGAAATGTCTTAACCAATGTATTCATTTAAAAAGGTTCATTATAGAATTTCTTTACTCTGAAAATGGTAAAACTACCATCAAATATTTGTTCATTGGTATCTTGGAAGATATGAAGAAAAAAGTGGTTGCAAATTTTAAATTTATGATGGCCCCTACACAAATAAGTATTTTTTTCTTTTTGATATTATTTTGAACTTTTGATATTAAAACTGAGCTATATGATATTTTGTTGTGTGATACTATACTAAAAATCATCTTTAATTTTTTAAACTACTACTAGAACTTGACAACAAGGATTCATTGTGTTGATATGGGTTCTAAATCTAGGTTCTAGCTTAGTAAATGTATATTTTATCATCTCACTATGAAAAAAATGTACGCAAACCTTTACACATTGATATATTCATTAAATGTTTATTTTTTTACAATCATAATCAGGCTGATGATTTTTCATGTATCATAATGAACAACATGTCAATATAATGGTACTATAAAAGTTGAAAATTATTGTTAATTTATTTTTTGAATATTTATATTTGACGTGAAACCAACGTCTGTGTTAAGTGTTTTCATAAAAGACCTGCACTGAACTGTTTGTTTATAAATCTTTGTGTGTTCAAATGACAGGTTGTCTTGACGACTATATTTCTTTGATAAAGAATTAGTGAATGTGATATTCTTGTTAGAAGAAAACATTTTGGCATTCTTGTGTTCAGTTTCACTAAATTGCCTTTATCTCTATGCTTTGAAAATTGTGTTTTAATTGAGAAAATTATAGGAAGAGATTCATTAACTCTTATAAATGAAGTAATAGCCTTTTTTATTGTTTCTAAGGTTATTTTTATGTTATCAAGGACCAATGTTAATCTTCAAACTTCCCAGATTTTTTCTTTTACTTTAAAAATTACTATAGACAAACTAAATGCTAGATAACCTTTACCTAGATATTTTAAGCATTTGTTATTAATTCTAACTTGTATTTTATTGGTAATTTAGAAAGAACAATGTATTTTATCCGAGCTTTCCATAAAAGTTTGTAACTTTATGTCTATTTATGTTAAACATCAACATGCTTGTTATAATTTTTGCATGTTGCTCAAAAATGTTAAAACTAATATTGCATACAAAGTATGGGTGTGAGATATAATTGTGTTATGCAGCATAAATAATTGATAAATTATTTGAAAGTTTCAAAATTGGTATTTTTTTATATTCTAGTAAATATGAGATAACTACAGTTTACATTCTGTATAGTATTAATGACTCTTTAACTGTTGGCAGGATATCAATAATCAGAAAAAGTTTAACACACGTTACAAAAGTAAAGGATATTCTTCCTTGGAATATGGTGTGTCTCACAAATTACTTGGCTCAAGGTTTGTGTATGTATATATACATATATATATATTTTATCACAAATTATTTAAGTTAGAATTAAGTTCTCACAGAGTTGAAAATAGCTAATAGCAATAAGGTTGAAGTTGCTTGAATTTCAGTTTGTGATTGTGAGAGGAAAAGGCTTTTAGTTTCAAGTTATTACTTACCATCAGGTTAAACTGATAAAATTAATGAGAAATTATAGCATGATAAAGTATTTAGTATTTAATGAGATTATAAATATGGGAGATTTTAATTTGAAATGTAATTGTGAAATGTTAGAATTATGAGGGAAACAGGTTTTTAAAAACTGTTTAGAATGGTCTTCTTCATCATTTGGCCCGGGAACCTGTTTAAGTTAATACAGTTTTAAATTTATTGTTACCATCTAATATAAAATTGGTTGATAAGGTTGGAAATTGAGTGCAAGTGATCATTACTCAGTTAGGTTTGATGTTTTGCTGCATATGGAAATTAAGGAGTAATGAGATTTTAAGTCCAAATTTCAAAATAACTAATCATTAAGGGACAAGATAATAATTATCTGTTGTGAATTGTGGAACTGCATTAATTATAATCAGTGATCAAATGCAGAAAAAATATTTGAAATAAAAAAAATTGTGTTGATGTGGAAATTTTGCCTTATTAATCTCTTGACACTCTTTGAAGAGATTACTGCTTATTTAAATAGGAACAATGTTATAGAACAAAGATGCATTAATTAGAGACACTGATCAAGTGCAGAAGAATTTGTCTTAGATTCATACATATTCAACTCTGAAATTGTTTTCTCTTAAAAAAGAAAGAGCTAGAATCTAATTGAAGAGTTTTTAGATTGTTAATGAAATTTATACATCATTTTTTTGTACTTAATGGTGATAATCATAAAAGAAAGGCAAATATAATTTTTTCATGTTAGTACGTGTTATTACTTAGCTATTTTTCTTTTAAGGCAGTTGACCTTTGGAATGGGTTGTCATCAGATGTGATAGAAGCATTTAATTTAGGTAAGGCTTAACTTGGTGCAGCTGCATCTTGCATTCAAATCATCAAGTGACAACCCTCCACCAATAGGAATGCAACACAACCTCTTGACATGCAACTCTCTCTATTCGATTCTAACAAGCTATCACTTCTTATTTGGCAGTGCTATCATCAAGACATTTTTGTTTGTACTCTCTTCCTATGTTTTTTTTTTTTTTTAATTCCATACTTGTTTCTTCCTTTATTTTCTCATCCCATGCAGCATGGTCTTCTCCAGGTGATTGAGGTCATCCTTGCTGCTCTATGTCAGGTATTTCTGATTGCTCCTTCATGGTTGACACAGATCTGTTTTTTTATGAATTGCTTCAACTCAATCTGTTCATTTTGTTCTGAATCGACTTTTTCCTATCATCCACTTTGGTGACTCATTTTGCAGGTTCTTTTCTTGTTCTCTCTTTTCCTTTGATCTCTCACCTTTAATTTCAAACAGATCCAGTTGATCTTGTACATTTAATACCTGTTCTGGGTTGCTTCATTGCCTTCAAGACTTTTTTCTATTGGTTCCTTTTCCTGCTGTTTCTTTCCATAGCATCACTTCTCTGTTTGTGACTTTTTCCTTCCTTCCTTACCGCTTTTGATTTGATTGGCTTTTTCTTTGTTTTTCTTCTCCCCATAATCAGTTCCTGGTGTCTTCATTTTCATTAGTCACCTTTTCTTTCATTTGCATCTCATCCTCATCCTACATTGGAGGTACTTCTTTTGTCAAACACTGGGACTACACCTCTTACATTTATCTCCCATTATCTGCTTTGGGTAGTTTTCCACTTTGTCAGGGTGCCACCTTCCATCTGTCTTCATCGTTAATTTTTCATTGAGGATGTCAACTAGTGAAAGATATCTTTTTGTATGAATGTATATATACGTCATTTTTTCAAGGGCATGTCCCTTTTTTCTCTATTGATTCCACTTTGTGGCGAGTGGTGCCTATCCAGGTATACTTAAACTATTTATATTTGCATTGTAAGGCCATGATGACTTAAGAATTGTTATTTCCTTGGTCAGTAAACACTCACTGTTGAGATGAAGTGATCCACAACATCATACATGTATGTTTTCCTCAAGATATATTTGTTTCATTAATGTGCTCATCCTGAACCATACTCACCCGTGAATTTCATGGTTAAACAGAAAAGGATACCTGCCCATCCCCATACTTTCAGTTAAATAAATCAGGTATGGCCTGTTTCTCAAAATAGGGTTTTCATGGTCACCTATTGTGCTATCTGTGATGTTGACATTTCTCCAGATTCTTCACCACATTTTATCTTACATTTTTCATTCGTGGAGTATGGGATTCCTTTTCACTTTCCTGTTCAAAGGTGCTGGGATGGTTGAACAGGGAGATATCCTTTTGAATCTGTGTATTTCCTTACTCAGTTATACACTTGTTCTCTGTACCCAAGTTGTGAATCACCTTGGCAGTACATGCAGATTAATATGGTTCTTCCTTTTATGCTACCCTTTGATGAAATTTCTTTCACCAAGGATGTTATCATGCTGAAGGCAGTACCTGTTAGGTTGGTTTTGAATGAGATAGTTTACATGTCAGAGACATCTTACTATACTAATTGTTGGGTTCTTGGATTGGTCAAACGATTTATCACATTTTTGTCATGTGTCCTGTTCATAGATTGTGTGATAGAAGCTTCCCTCTGGTCTCCTGAACTTGAGGTGAAAATGGTATGATCCTCTTTCCTACTCCCACCAGATGGCTGGGTTTTATTTTTTAGTTGACTTGCTGCCAGTTTGATCCTCTTTCTTACCCCCATATAGATATAGGTTCCCAGCAGCTGGGTTTTGGATGCAGCTGACTGGCATGTATTGTCCATCATACACTATACACTGTACATGTAGAGGAATATCCTTTTACTCTTACCCACATTGATGTACTATACGAGATAGAGATTTCAATATTATATGTACCAGATTCTTATCCAACAGTTGTTTTTCCCCTTTTGGATGTGTTTCTTCCAATACCACCCAAGTTTGCAACACCTCCTTACACACTGGACAAAAGTATATCAGGTGTGAAAGAGGTTGCAGTTTCTCACATTATGATCATCTACTATGAGAATCTACTCTTTTAGGATGTCCTTCAGATGCTTTTTTCATTCCATTGCACTGGTCTCTCCATCTATTCAATGTGTGATTCTAGGCATTTATGTGAGCAGAGGTAACATGCCATATCAGAAATTGTATTTCTGAGAGTTACTTACTTCCACTTACGTTTCCTGTCTTTCCTCAATACTGAAATCCAGTGCTTCCACTTTCAGTCAAAATTCAAAGTGATAGTTCAGAAGAATTAAATAGAGGGAGTCACATTGCATCAAGAGGGTGTATTGCATGATGATTTGTATGAACCATGTTGATCTTGGGATTTGTGAGAGCTCAAGGCTTATGGTAGGCAAAAGTAAATTTGCGTACAGAGAGCAAAATTAAATGATAATATTTATGTGAGCGAAGGTATGTACCTATCATAAATATTTACAGTATAGGAAAATTATAAACTGTACAGGTTTTTAATTTATTTACTCTCGTTGAATAATTTGAGTTTTAACATTTTTACTATGAGTGCTCATGTTTACAAGTATTTAATATTTGTATTCATGAGCATTTTAACATTTTTGAAAAAGGATTAAAAATGGAAAGTGGGTTTTGATTAATGTAAGTCACAAATTTAAGTATTTTTTGTGTCTTTGATGTTGTTGTGATTAATGTTTTTGCACTGTTTGAATTTCGACTTTGAATATTTTTTTCTTTTAAACAACAGAGGCCCAGCTGGCAAATTTGTTCCTCCAGTAACTGGTAAAAGCACTTTGGAAGGGAGTGAAAAGTATGTTTAAAGATCTTACTCATTTCTAAGCTAAGTCAAAATTTGCTTATAGTTACATACAGTATCTGTAATAAATTAATGATTATTTGGTTTAAAAGAAACTTTTATTTTTCATAGATGTTTTCTTCTTCAAAAACTCCCAGGTGGAAATTCCTCTTCAGTTGATGTTACAGATGAAAGATTAAAGAATATTGATCCTAAAATGATAGAGATTATGATGAGTGAGGTGTGTTGTTACCATGGATCATATTTAGTTTGATATATATGCTGTTGGGTTTTACCATGAAAAGAATTGCTGTGTGACATTGCCTTTAACATTAAAACTTATGCTTTCAACTGGTATTGACTAGTGGGTTTATTATGCTATGAATCAATTATCATAATTTTTTTCAGCAAAAGCATCTTGTTAATACAATCCAGACTGCTTTAATATATTCTTACTTTCATTTTACTTCAAACAGATAATGGATCATGGTCCACCTGTTACATGGGATGATATAGCTGGTCTGGAATTTGCTAAGAAGACTATTATGGAGATTGTTGTCTGGCCTATGCTTAGACCGTATGATTTTTTTTTTAGTAACGTTTACATTCTACACCTTTGTTTTACCTTGGTAGTATTTCATGAAGTGAAAATTTTGTTTAGGTTTTTAGCATACTTGTTAACTTTCTCCTTGTTATTTTAATAGAAAGTTGCAATATTTCCAAGTATTACTCATAACGTATGGTGTAACTATAATTCTGTTTGTAAGTTTTATTCTTGTTATTATCTCTATAGGTTTGTGTTTATGAATGTATATGACATATTTCTTTATCTACAGATTGACACATTAACCCTTAAACTGCGGAAATGTTGTAAATCCTTGTGAAAATTAATTGAAACAAGATGGAAAATTACGATTTTTTCAATTTTTGCATTTTATTTCTGAGAATCCAAAAATTACTTGCAAATTAATACATGATATGACTGCCTTTATTTTTCAGAAGATCATTAATTCACTTTGGCATCGAGTCCATGAGTTGACTGAAATCTTTAGTAATTTTTGGATCGCAGTACCACACCTCAATTATGGCCTCAATTAGCTTATCTTTTGTAGTGCAGTCTTTTCCCCAAAGTCTTTCTTTACAAATTGCTCAAAGATTTTCAATAGGATTTAAGTCCTAAGAATTTCCAGGCCAGTTCAGCACCTTTGTTTGCACTGTATTCATAAAATTCTTCACAAGTTTTGATGTGGGGCACAGAGCCAGATCTTGCTGAAAAATTCCAGATCCATTTGTAAATCTCTTTTTCAATTCTGGAACAACTTTTCTCTGCAAAACTTCAATGTATTGTGGTCCTTGCATCATATCTTCTACGATATGTAAGTCTCCGACGCCATAGTAGCTAAAAAAGCCCCAAAAGTTTTCTTCAAAGGATGTTTTACAAACTGATTGATGTGAGATTCTTGAAGTTTCTCACCTAGAGATCTGCGAACATGCAAACTTCTCTGACCCTGTACGAAAAACTGAGTCTCATCACTGAATAATACCTTCCTCCATTGTTCTTGTGACCATTTATTGTATTTAAGACCCCATTGATACCATTTTTTCTTCATTGAGTTGGTGAGAAGTTGTTTTTTGACTGGTCTCCTTACCCTTCTGATGCAATTTCAAATGACATAATATTCCTTAAAATGTCATCATATATCCCAAAAATAGATCAACTGTACTGCAAAACACAGCTAATGACGCCGTCTGTTTGAAAAACTGACTATTAAAGGAAATCAGTAGGTCTAGCGAGCCTACACCAGCCGCCATGCTGAAAATATTTTAAAATGATCATTTGTTTCAATTAATTTGCACAAGGGTGTAGGTAGCAGCATCAATTGATGAAGACTGCTGTTTAAGAGTTAACCTTGCCTTTATTAGTGTCTCACAAAGTTAAAGTATTTTTGTTTATGTAGCAAGGATTCTAAAATTGAACTTATTTGTTTAAAAAATTGCTAAGTTTACTCTGTAGCTGTTGAGATTGTTGCATTTTCATTTTTGAACCTTATTATATTGATAAATTGTTCTTTCTAATTTTATTTTTTCCAGTGATATTTTCACAGGTTTAAGAGGTCCACCGAAAGGAATTTTGTTATTTGGGCCACCTGGTACAGGCAAAACATTGATAGGTAATTTACAACAGTTGTAACTTTAAATGTATCTATATGTATTCCTTTACTGCTGAAAAATAGTTATTTAAACAGTCACTATTGACTCATCTATCTATCTGTCAATCTTAAGTATCTTTTCATATATTAAAACATTTTAGAGCGACTGTGTGATTAGAAAGAACAAAATGTACTGTATATCAAATAATATGCAGTTCCTGTATTTGGTGTAAATGTTTTTGTATTGATTTCTTTGAGAAAGTACTGTTGGTATGACATTAGTAATATTTGAAAGTTTTTGAATACTTATCAATCTTAAATTACTTCCAGGAAAATGTATAGCTAGTCAATCAAAGGCAACTTTTTTCTGCATCAGTGCATCTTCTCTCACTTCAAAGTGGGTTAGTAATTTTCTTAAATATTATACATGAAAATTAAGTTCTTAGAGAAATAAGGTAACATTAAGAACAATAAATATAATCAAAATGCTAAGAAAAAAGATTAATGTTGGGAACTAAATCAAGACCAATCTCAATATTAATTTCTTTTTTCAGAAATGTTAATTAATACTTTTGTAGGCTGAAATTGCTTTTAAACAATGCATTACTTTAGAGAAAATAAGATATAGTCAGTATATAGGAAATTAATAAACAATAATTCATGAAGTGTAAAGAAGTTAAGCAAAGGTATGTATTAAGCTAAGCATAATCTGAGTTCATTTCAAATCACTTTCTTGAAATTCATTTCAGTAAAGTCTACTTACAACAAAAATTAGCTCCTAAATCTACACAATGAGAACTTAATACTCCAAATGCATGTTTGGATATCTCTATATTGCCTTGTCTACATCACCATCTCTGGAAAAGAACAACTTCATTTTGCCTCTTGATAGCCATTTTAGAGTTAATCTAACCATAGGTGAAAGCAAAGATCCATGAGATTATAACATAACATTTTGGGACAGCATGGAACCTATTAGTTCATCTTGGTTGTTCCACACTCTAAAGTATTTTTGTTAAAACAAAAAAACACTTAAAGCCAGTCCTTATCGTTCATGTACTTATCAAGCATTTTCATAAACTCATTTAAATTTACTGCCTACATCTAAAGGCAAGCCATTCCAAAGGCCAACACCCTGTTAGAAAACTAAAACTGTCTTAGCTAAAGATGACTTCTTCCCTGTGAAAATTTATTCTTGGGTTTCCTAGTCATATTATTCTTACTATTAAATATGAAAAAAAGATTATGCATCAACACTATCGACTCCATTTTCAATCAGATACCTTTTAATTCTTCTTCTTCAAGAGGAAACAATGTGAGAGATTTGAGCCACCCTTCATATGACAACCTCTTCATCCAAGTCACCATTCTAGTTGACTCTTCTCTGAACTCTTTCCAATAAGTTGATGTCTTTTTTAAGGTAATAAACCTAAGACTGAACACAGTATTCCAGATGTAGCCTGACCAGTAACCTGTACAATGAAATTATAATCTGTTTAAAGTTGTATTCAATATTTCTTTGGATATAACCTAAAATCCTATTTCCCAACCACTAGCAATAGTGCACTGTTTGGATGGCTTGAGAAACAAGCAACTATTAAACCAATATCCTATTTTTCATGGCACTTTTAAGGTTATACCTATAGAAATTACACTTATCATTCAAATTATAATAACCCACATGCATTATCTTACATTTATTATGATTAAAACCCATCTGCCATTTATTTGTCTAACTCACTAAATTATCTGAATTCCTTTGTAAAGCAACAGCATCCTTTTCACAGCTAATACCCAAGACCTTAATATCATTTGCAGATTTAAGTAATGTCTTGACTATTTCTTAATCTAAATCACTGATGTAAATCAATAGGAACAAAGAACTTAAGACTGAGCCCTGATGAATCCTACTTGTGACATTAATCCAGTTTGACTGAACTCCATTCATAACAGTTTTCTGCTTTTTTCCATCCAACCACTCTTCTGTCCAGTTTGTTAACATATCTCTCTCACATGTAGAGACATTTTCTTTTGCAAGTTTTTTTTATTTGGCACCTTGTTAAATTATTTCTAAGAATCTAAATACATCAAATCTACACCCTTGCTCTCATCTACATAAGCAGTAACATTTTCAAAGAATGTCAAAAGATTTGTAAGGCAAGATTTTCTCTTTGTGAAACCTCAATTACTACCCAGTAAAATTCTAAACTTTGATAAACGACTTTGCAAAGCATCTTTCAACAGTGTTTACAACAGTTTTCCCACAACTGATGTAAGATTAGTGGGTTTACAATTATTGAGACAATTTTTGTCACCTTCCTTGAGAAGAAAAATTGCATTAGCTAACTTCCAGCAGTAGTAGTAAGTGTCTCACGTATTCAATTTTTTTCCGCCTTCAAAACCATTGTGGAAGGGTTATTTAGCCCAGGATACTTTTTTATTTTTTTGAAATTCTCAATTTCCTTTTTTAATCTGCTCAGAACTAATGCAGTCATCTTGTTTGATCTCATTTTCATTTACCAGTTGTTCAAGATGTGGAATACTACTTAAAGCTTTGCTAGTGAAACCTAAAGAAAAAGCAAAATTTAATGACCCACGATCTTATAATTGTCATTTCTCAGGGTTACTACACCTATTATATATTTACACTTAATGTATTTAAAAACATTTTTACTGTTTATTTTTACATTTTCAGTCAACTTATTTTCATGCAACCTTTATTATGTCCTATTTCCTGTTTTACCAACTTTCTTGACATTCTATAATCTTTTAAGTGTCCTGTTATTCAAGGTCAATTTAAATTACCTAACTTCATCATGCTTTTTTTCAGTGTTATCTCTGTGGGTCAACCTAGTTTTTACTTGCAGCTACACTTTTTCTTTTTATAAGTGATATGTTTATGTTGAATATTTAAAACATCATCTTTAAAAATGTTCACATCTGATCAGTGTCTTCAGCTGCCCATTTCACAAAAGATACTACTTGTCACATCCATTCAAAATTTGCTTTTTTGAAATTTGTAACCAAAATATCATTATTCCTCATTTCCATATGCAGCAGAACATTGAACTTAATGGAGCAATAATCACTTTAACCCAGATGTTCCACAGTTTCCATTTTCTCAATCATTTTTATATTTGAAATTATCAATAATTTTAAAATAGCATTGTTTTTAGTAGGTTTCTTGACTAAAAAAATTCACTCTGAGCTGTTTCCAAAAACCTTTTTCCCTCATTGTTTGATTCTAGCATTTCCCATCTATTTGCATGAAATTAAAACCACTCATAATTATGATTTCATTAACAGCTGAAATTTTAAGCTCATTGTGTAAAGTTTCTCACCTTCATCCATTGATAATCTAGACACTATATACATAAGAGGAATATTTTTTATTCTCACCCACATTGATGTATCATATGGATGCTTTAGTTGTCTGTAACAAATTCCCACTAAAAACCCTTTTCCTTTATATCCACTAACAGAAACCTAAATAGATTCAATCCCCTTGCTGTTATCTTTAATATTCTCAACTTTAACAGGATGTAACTCATATTTTAAATATAAAGCCATTTCTTCCCCCTCTTTTATATAATACTCTATTTCTATTAAATAGCTTGTAATTCTGTATTTCAAAGAATTTTATGTAATCAAAATCCATCTATGTTTAACCATGTTTCCATTATTCCCATTACACAAAATCCTCCATTCCTACTAATGCTCTAAAGTCATCTGTTTTATTCCTTATACTTCTGTAATTACAGTATGAACAATTAAGCCTGCCATTATAAACAATTTTATATTCATTTCCTATTCTAAACTTTTTTCTACCCTTATTATTTATACATTTACTTTTTCCTGGCCCTCAACATGGTCTAGTCCGAGCATAAAACTTTCCTTACAGCTGAGTTAATAGTCTTAGCAAACAAGCCAGCCACTTTTATTCAAGTGTAAACCATCCATTCCAAAAAGCTCCTTTCTTCTGCTCAGTCATTTCCACAAGTTCAATCAGCCTGTCTTTTCATCCTTATATACTGACCTAAGCCTGTCATTTAGCCATAGTGACCTGGTTATATCTCCACAGTTAATTTTGGACAGTATCCCTGACAAAATTAAGTAATGGTCTTTTTCTTTAAGTACCTTTATCAACCCTTTGTACTTATTAGTTGATAATAAGAATATGTCTGTCTAGAATTTTTAAATGCCATTTCTTTGGCCAGCTATTCAGTGAAAGCTATCACCAGTCTGTTGAAGTTAATAATATAAAGAAATACATCTTGTTGTTGACAGATAGAAAAAAATATTGGACAGGTGTATAAGATATAAAATGTTAGACTGTGGTTCAAATATCCCTAAATAATATGCATATGATATTAACATTTTGAGTTGTTGGCTGTGAGGAGGATACTGCTGCTTAACAAGGATTTGGGTTATTTGGTGATTTGAGCAAATAGATAACAGATAGCTTCTAATTATAATAAATGCAGGGTGATGCTTGTTGGACATTAAAATTTTAATTATGAATATAATTTTGATGGTAATAACCTTAGTAGTGTTATGAATGAAAAGGATCTTGGTGTTTTGATCAATCTCTTAAGCCATCCATCCAAGCAGTGTGCTATTTCTTGTGTAGGACAACTGGAATTCTAGGTTGTATATATAAAATATTTGCAAATTTAAAGAAGATACAATGTTACTAGGTAGGTCACATTGGAGTATTGTATTCTTGATCAAACTGCTCATTTTTGAAAGGGCATTAAATTGTTTCAAAGGATTAAGAGGAGGGCTACTAGGATGATACCTGGGATGGAAAAGTTGTTGTAAAAGGATATGTTAAGATATCTGAAATTGTTCTTTCTTATAAAAGGAAGAGTAAGAGGGAGTTGATTGAGATTGTTAAGAGAATTGATTGTGTTGATGCATTATTTTTATTTTTTTTACATCTGACAGTGAGAATGATAAAGCTTGGGATCAAAATTATTAATTTTAGCAGTATAGGAGTCATCTTCAGCTAAGACACCCTTATTTTTTTGACAATGTGGTTGCTCTGTCAAATTTGTTGCCTTTAAGTGTAATAGATGCATTTATATTAAGAGAATGTTTAATAGATATTTGAATGATAAGGGTTGACTTTCATTATTTCAGTTTTATTTGAGTTTGGTGGATGAGGCCACTTAGATGTACAAACATCTCCCTTATTATCCTCAAATTATATTTATGTGACAAGGGATCCCACAGAACTGTCGAATAGTAACTGACAACAGATGTGAAAAATATCTCATTTGTAAACAGGAATTCCTAACCGGCAGTGTTCAGTGCCCACTTGTTATTAGTAATTCTTAGAAGCTTGTGATTTTGTCTGAAAATTCTCATTTCTCCACTGCTTATGTTAGAATAAATATGTGGAGAAAGCCATAAAAGACATGTAATTTTGTCTCTTTTGTTCTGACAGTGCAAGCTTCTGAACTTAATATAAGAAGCTTTTGGGTTTTATGGATTGAGTCACTGATTAACTTAGAAAGGTGAATAAAATATAGGTGTATCTATATTTTGTTAGTTAATGCTACATTTTTACTTGATGGACGGTTTTTTTCCAGATGATAACTCTCGTATTATATATCTGAAATTTTAGTTCAAATGAAGATCTGTGATTATGAATTGGAAGATTTCATTTGTCACTACCATCCCCTGTTAGCAGTTGTGGAATGGTCTGTAGACCATTTGTTTTTGACAAATAAACTGTAGTTGAACAGTGCACTTATCATCAACATGTTAAGTTTTTTCACATCGAATCAAGGTTCTCTTTGCAGTAAAAGGCATTTGTTGTCAATATTTGATTGTTTTATTGTTAACGCTGTTATGACTTGTATTCCCTGTCTGTCAGATTTCAAAATGGAAGTAAAAATGCAATATAAATTACATTTTAACAATATTTTTGTTGAAATATTGTAGAAACTTTGTTTTAACATTATATAACATCTTTTAGTGCATTTTACAAAGAACAATAATAAAAAACAAGTTCTTTGCAGCTTTGAGAAAGCTCACTGTATAAACAAGATCATTCGTTTTTTGTAATTTTACTCCTCATTTCCAAATTATTAGTCTATGTTTGCTAAAAACACTATCATTTCTTAGAAATATAATTATCCACATCCAGAGCTTTCAGCCTAAAAGTTCCCCTCTGGAACAACAGTAAGTATACAATGCTAAAATCAGGGATTCAATTCCTATCATAGCCCAATGTGGCTCTGCTATAAGAAAACATACATACATACAGCATAAAATTGTTGAGATGTTGCATTGTAATCTTAGAAGTTAATCAACGTGCAAGAATATAATTAAATAATTTTCAATAAGTATAACTTTTGTAATAATGTTTACTGCAGAACTACATGTAAATATAATTAAATCATTCCAGATATACATGATTTTTTGTGCAGACTTTATAATCATATTTTGAGTGCAAGTTAAATCACACATTTTATAATGTGTTTTTCCAACATCAATTCTATTCAACAAGTGTTTTATTGAATAGATGAAACCAGAGTTGGACATATAATTAATAACTTATTTGGGGAACTTAATGATACTTCTCAGACCCATTAATGCAATAAAATCCTAACAAGATGGTCTGTTTGAAAAACTCAGCTATTGAAGATTAGTAATAACTGTAATCATGATATAAATACAATTTTTTATAATCTTTATACAATCTTTGTATTTATTACCTGTGTTTCCATTTTTTATATTGGAGAAATTCAAAAGTTGTGACGTTACCAGTTTGTAATTGCCATCAAGACAATTCATTGTGTCCTCCACATTAAGTAATAAATGCTCAGACAAGTCTTGTATCAGTAGTTCTATAAATAAAATTAATTATTTTTTGTTACCTGTACGTATATCAATAATAGTACCAGATAATGATCCATTTTAAAACTAATGCATGTCTTGTTTTCAAGTTTCATTTCCTTATTTGCAAAGCTATTTTTTGCTATTACAACCCTTCAGTGCTACTATTTAATGATCTCTGAGTGATTACTTATGATGGTTAGCTTTGAAAACCCCTAAAGCTAATGGTTATGTAACGTGATTGTGGGCAGACTTCCAGGCAGACCAAGTGGATTTTCCCAGTGTAGTCATTAGAGTTTCGATTAATACTACCTGTTGTCACATGAAATATTTATTTGAAGTGAGGATGTGGGTGAATGGAGCATCCAGGTACTAACTTGAGGATTTGCAGTTACAACAAAGATACTCGGGACTAAGACTTCCAATAACTCTATTATTTAAGCCTTCAAACATTTAGTATTTACACACACATATATACAGTTGTCTTGACTAATATTTATCATAGATAATTCTTTTAATTCTGTTAACATGATTGATATTATGGAATAATGGCATTAGAATTACTTACAAAGAGCTTGTGTGTGAAATGGCCTGATTTTTACTAATAGCAAGGAACATCTTCTGTACTTGTTCCTTGGTTTCTTCTTGACTTCTCTCCCTTCTTCTTCTGATGAAGATGAGATATGAGCTCTCTAGATGATGATCTCGATCACGTGGAATTACTTGCTAGACTTTGAACATTCTGACCCTACTTGATGCTGAGGGGGGAATTTTTGGCCTATTCATTGTACCATGGGTTCAGCTTGCTTCCTATTTGTGATTTCTTAAACTCGTTAGTTACTAATAGTTCATACTGAAGCATCATCAAATGATCAAGGTTTCTTTTTTGTTTACAAATTTCTAAGTTTCTTAGTTAATCATTCTCTTGAAAATAATAGCCCATGCTTTAACATCGTTCCACTATCCAAGGATCTTCTTGGTTTCAGTATCCAAGTTTTCTTAACCCCTTTTAACCTCAAATCACTTCAATTCGAACATACAATAGACAGTTTCTCATCTTTAGTTTATTGCTTGAATAACCCCTTTTAACCTTGATTGTGTCTTTCTGTTCCAATTTAAACAAATAGTGGATGTTTTTCAACAGTTTTCTCTGAATTGTTGTTTTAAATAACTTCTCTGTTGTCCTTGATAGCATCTGTTCTTCATAAACTAGCTATAAATTAATCACAAGGCAACAAGTTTCTTGGCATGTCTTCGTGCTATTGTTATTCTATAAACATCATTGCCTTGAACATGTTTTCTTATACTTTACTATTTTTCTTATACTTTACTATTTTCTGTTTATTTTTACAATTACTTTTTCGAGGCATCCAACTATTTAATGATGCCTCAGTTAGAAGAGATACTAATATATACCAGTATACAGTAAATAATGTGAACAAAAGTTCCTGATGAAAATTTACAACTTTTAGGAACAAACTGCAATTTACATTGCAATTTGTTTTTATTTCTTTTGAAATTCTTATAATTTATCATGAAAAATTATCAGTAATATCTGTTTAAAGATAAAGGAATGGTCTATTATAATGGCATCAACTAACTTTAATTGGATCTAGAGAGTACAGTTAGTGAAGACAAAATATTCAAATGAAACAGATCCTTTTGTTATTGTTGAATATGTTGTTAAATGTATTAAAATAAAATAATTAAAGGCACTTCTAATTCATGTAAAATTACATTTATTAGATATAAATTATTGCAATCAACAATATTGTTGGCAAACAAATGTCACACTACCTAACAAAGTAATGTTAATGTAATTTTAAAAGGTAGGACAGTGATCACAGATACATTTGGCCACATTTTGTTTGAAGTAGTCTGTGCTTCATTCAACAGAATAAGATATTAAAATAAATGTATCAATAAACAAATTATACTAATTTGTACAAAAAATAGAAGTTCCAAAACACACTATTTGCTGATAATGTAGATTTTCTTCAACATTGTATTTGCCTACCTAAACATTGGTCTCTCACACTCCATTCTTTTATACACTGCATAAATGCACTTGGCAATATCTAATTTGCAAATTTCTCCACTGTCATCAATGCACTCACTATCCTGTTACTGTATGTAAGCACCTCAGTTAAATAATGCAATCATTTCTTTTTGATAAAGTGTTGGTCAAAGTGTTGTCTCATTATGGATTGTGATGTTTGCACAGCCTTGTGGATTTCAGTAGAATTATAGTTTCCACATACACACAAAAAAAATGAGATGTGATACTTGGTATAAATTCTCTTGTTACAGTTGTCAGCAATTCACCTAATCTGACCTCTTACTACTACTTCTTTATTATTTATTTCTGTATAGTTAGAAAGAAGGTCACTTTCAGTTGAGGCTATCCATGTTTATAACCATTGAGAGATGGAGATATTAATTTGGTACTAGGCCTTTTTTATTGTTCCTGGTGAGGATTTGTATTTTGCTTTCTGAAAGTTTCAGTTTGCACAAGTCTAATTTCGATCTACTTCCTACCCAATTTCTTCAATTAATTATATGTATTTGTAAGATTTTTGGGATTTTTTTTTCCACTTTGAGTCTATTCCTTAATTGTTTGTGGAGGGGGGCTATTTAGTTTCTCCTTCCTGATTTTCTTGTTCAGGCTCAAACATTTATTGATTCATTATGTGATAGGAAAGATAGATCTTGTACCCTCCTTTGTATGTTTCTTTGCCTTGGTTTTCTGCCTCCTGGTAGAAATATGTTTTTTTTGGCTCTTGACATGTTGATGTCATAAGTTGGAGTTGTTAGCATGTTTGTAGGACTTTCTCTTCTTAGGTCCTGCTATATTCTGATATAGTCTCTAGCAACTAGAGAACTGGATATATTCATTGTTGCAATTCTTTTGTCACCTATTTTTCACATCTGTTATTCACTGAAACCTGAACATTTGTTCAGGTCTAAAAGTGTTATGTAATCCATTTTACCTTCTTTTGTGGTTATCATGTTGACAGTTTCCCCTGATTTTTCTCATTCCCCAAATATCCACTTTACTTATTTTGGTCTTTACAAGTGAGGTATCTTGTGAATTACATCTCATCAGATTCAGAACGTATGTTTTTTGCTGATCATTTCATTTATCCAGTGGGGCTTTTTACAGACTGGTATTCTGACTTCTTGCTATACTTTTCTCTCATATTCTTTACATGATCAGGCAGCTTTCTTCTGGGAGTTTTCCTCTACCTGATGTCTGTTTTTAACAACATCTGCTGGATTATAAGGAGGAGGGAATACCACTGTCATTTTCAAGAGTCCCTTATATCTAGCTTTCACTTGATCCCATTTTGTGGCAAGTGTTGCCTAGACAGATATGATTTTCTTAATCCAATCCCTTACTTGCAACCAATCTGATTATTCATAGAACTGGTTGAAATAGCCTCTGTAGAAATTAGGTGTTTCATAAGAACATCTAGGTGCTTACCAAATGGTATTACCATGTTTGCTTTTAAAAAAATTGAGGAACTTGGCTCAACTGTTGCATTGTTTCCATAGCACTGTTTTTCAGGACACCCCACCAATTTCCAGTCTTCCAGGGTGGTGGATCGAGACTTTCCCTCAGAGTGTTAGAGTATGTTCCTCCATTCTTGGAGAAGAGGGCAAAGTTGGGGGCCCTTTTACCTAGAATCCTGGATGTATTTTACAGATGTCATTAGGAGTGGTACCAGCCTCCACAGGATCCTGCTCGTAATTCTGGTTCAGATTTGACACTACACTATATTTAGTTGGGATGTGCATAGCCTTTTTCTTTGATCAGTGTTAATTTTGTGTATTATTAATGGAAGGAGTGACTATCTCATCATATTCAGGCTGCAAAGTGGTCCCATCCTGGGGCCTTGGTTGAGCACAAACTGTACATCCTCTTTATAATTCCAGGGGGAAGTGAAATACTCCTTTTCCATCTTGGTTTGGGAGTGAGGATAAATGTTCGTAATTCCCAACTAGATGTGTTCTGTTCCTTTGGTTGAGTATGGCATACATGAACCTGTCATTCCAAGCCTGTAGTGTTGCCTTTTGAACTTCATCTGGTAGAGGAGAAGATTTCTCCATTTAAGTGTTGTTTATCTTCTCATTGCGATTCCAGTGGTGTGAAACACACCACTCTATGGCTAAAGGTTGGAATCCATTCCAAAGTATGTATCCATAACATTACAACCCAATAACTACTGCAGTCACCAATGTAGGATATAATGACCCAAACCCTTTAATTTCAACTCTGAGTTGCAGAACCCCAACTATCTGGTTGGGGCTGGCCCATAATGATGATTATACCTGTTGTTTTCCATCCTTGATACAGGAACTAGGTTCTGGGTGAAGAATATACCTGTTCTGAACTCAATATGATTCTCCAATCTGTATACCACTTTTGTCTTCATATATCACTGTTTTATGCAATTCTTTCTGCATGGATTATGCCTGTACTAGCCCTTCCAACTTCTGAACATGGAATTATAGCTGTAGTATTGATGGATGTTAAGTATGTTTTGGAAGCTAACATTTTCATAAACTGAAAATGTTTTTTCAGTAATACTTATCACGGCTGACACTCTCCCACCCTGCCTCCCACTTAGATTCACTGTAAGTTTCAAAAAGATGATTACATTATCTAAAGGAGGTGCTTACATACAGAACTGGAATAGCGGGCACATTGATGAAGGTGGAGAAGTTTGGAAATTAGATATCACTAATGGCATTTGAAAGGGTGTAAAATACTGGAGCATGGGAGACCAATGCTGAAATAAGCAAACCTGATGTTGAAGAGTAGCTATATTGTCAGCAGAGGTAAGTATTATTGTAAATACATTTTTAGTTTATGAAAATGTAAACATTCAATAATAAAAGCCTAAATCCAAAGACAAAAGATAATATTTTTTTAAATGTTTTCATTTTTTTAATAGTGTCTCAAAAACATTCTTGAAACTTCACAACTTAAAAGTGGTAGGAATACTAAATCAAATTATGTGAATTTCTTAAAACGGGAAATAGATATTATTTAGAAATTTATTACTAGATTTTGTTTAATTTCATTTCACTGTGAGAAGGAAAATATCAGAGGATATTTTTGACATTCCGTTGATTCTGGAAAAGGTGACCAGTCAGCATTGTAATGCAATGAATTACTTGTGAATAGTTCAAGTTAGTGTTAGTGTATAGTTTTTAAAATAGTTACAAATTAAATTTGCGCTATCTTATCTGTACAGAATTGGTTAAGTTATTGTAGTATATTCTTTATCTCATGTCATATGAGTCTAGGAAACTATTAAAAATCATGTATTTAAACATATATATATATACATGGTAACACATTTAATACAGATATGAATGATTATTCTTTTGCAGTGACTGAATTTGAGAAACTAGTGACTTCAGTTGATCATAATTTGGGAAATGGTCATTTCGAATGTCATCTTTATGCTGTACCTAGAACTCGCAGACTGCACTTTTAGGTGCAGTGGTGTAGTTTGATTCTGATGCAATAGGTATCAGTGTGTCTCTGTAAAGTTGCTATATTCCCCTTGAAAATAATGTCAGGGGGGTTCCATGCTTTTTGTACTTTGCTGTCAGGGCTGTGATATATTGACAAATCTCTATGTCAAACAGTATATTGAATAGATCAGGAAATTTATATTGCAGTTCTTCAAGCATTATTCTGGGGCCCATTTTATTTCATTTATTCTTAAGATATCCCAACAACAATATCCTTGAATTTGTATACTTTGGGTTATAAATTTTACCATGTGGTGGACATAACACCCAACCAAGAGCAATTTTCTCTACAAAGTAGCTGAAATTTGATTTATATCTTATATCTGTTTCTGAATTACTAGAGAATTCACTGGCTGCTTTTGAGATATTTATATTGTAGGGAATAAACAATCACAATGGCATGTATGAAGCATACTCCACAATGCAGATGCTTAAATTTGCAGGTTAAATGCTTCATGAAAGTTCCCTTACCATATTTTTCTTGACCTGGGTGTCAACAGAATCACCAGTTGAGTAAAAATAGTGCCAAATGACTGAATCTTAGCCAATGAAAATTATTGTAAAAACATAGCAAAATGAAAAAGCTGGAATGGATTTGCACTTCTTGTCAAACAACAAAGTTCCCACCTAGGCTCATAGAACTCATGTTAAAATAATAATGGAATTGTAACAAAATTAATAAGTGAAACGTTTATGTGTAATATTTATTGTGTTCCTATGAAACTCATGAACTAACAATATTATGTTGATGACTTAGACTAGCAGAAATACCACCCTGTGGAAAGCTGTTTGTGCTAGTAATTATTAACTGTAGTATTCATACATCATTGAAAAATGTAACAGTTTCTAAAAGAGAAATTTCCTCAGAAGTATTGCACAGGAAAAGTATTTGTGTTATGCTGATATAAATTGAAATGTTTTTGTATATTAAAAGTGGAACTGTTTATTGAAAAAAAAAGTTTCTCAAAGAAATTCATTTTTTAATGCTGTATTTACAAATTACATCAGTAAAGATACCATCAAACCCTTAGGTAGATTCCTAGAGAAAATTGTGTTCTGAAGAGAGTACTTTTATTTAAAATTTGTTCTATTGTAAAGAAATGGTTGTTGCACATACCAATTATTTTTCTGTCTGTCAGAATATATGTATGTATATATATATATGTATACATACATTATGACCATTGTAGTAAGATTACTCAAATACTTAAGAATAATTGAGTATGTGTTAAGCTATCTTTTTAAAGCTCTTGTAAATGTAAACTATTTTTTCCCAGATGTTTTCATTATTTCTGGTACACTTTAACAACCTTGCAATTATATGATGTGGGAGAATACAAGTTACTTCTTGTATTCATAGTTCTTTACTTTATGTTGTTCCCCACTGGCACAGTGGTAAGTTTAGAGATTTACAAAGCTAATATCAGGGGTTTGATTTTCCTTGGTGGACACAGCATATAGCTTAATATGGCTTTGCTGTAGGAAAACATGTATATACTTTGTTAGAACATTTTAAGATGTATACAACATTAATATGGTATATATTTTTTATTGAATTTTATAATTTTTTACAGTTGTCAGTGTATGTTTGGAAGTTATCCCTTAATTATTATTAAATAAGCACACTTAAAAATATGACAAGTCTAATTACTGAATTTTATGTGCACATTTATTTATGTTTGACTTGATGTATTGAAAGCCATGTATTGTATTTGATTGAAATTTTAAGATGGTGTGTAAATGCAAACACACTAAGTGAGCTGGAGTATTATACTCTTTCCTATTTTTTTGGATGTAAAATGATAAAATACATTTATTCTTTATGCTAGGAAGTTTGAAAATTTGGGAATTATAAGATGTTTTAATATGAATATCTCGAACTTTCTAACAATAATTAACGATAATTATTTTGTTTGTGACAAATTGTAAAATGAACCTATCGTATTACTTTTTAAATTCTAAATCTGTACAATTCTCTTGATGTTTGCAACTCAGGATCTAGTGAAATTGATCTACCTGTTGCTAATGGGTTTTAATCTGAAATTTTATGAATTTCCCCTAACTTTCCAGAGGTATGTAGTAAAATTTATAAATCATTTTAGGCTTTATATAATCAATTTAATTTTCTGTTGTTCTTAGAACTTAATAAAACTGTTAGAACTTATAGAAATTTTGAAGTTTTTGATTGTTGAATAATAATATAAACTTAATCATTCATTACTAAATTTTGTTTTGAAAAACATATTTTAGGTGGGTGAGGGAGAGAAATTAGTGAGAGCATTGTTCGCAGTTTCTCGATGTTATCAGCCTTCAGTAATTTTTATTGATGAAATTGATTCACTGCTGACTCAAAGATCAAATACAGAACATGAATCATCGAGGCGTATAAAAACTGAATTATTAATTCAATTGGTAAGATTTCATATCCTTTTTATAATTGAATACAGCTAAAAATTATTTTCTCAAAAAAAATATATTTCTTATTGATGTAATTTTTAGCCTGTCACAAGAAATGTTCATTAGTATCTTATTTTTCTAAAAAAGGTAATGTTCTGAAAACACCTTTAACAATGTGAATTCTTTTTAATTTATATTACAAATATTTGTAATATTTTTACTCTAGTACATAAAAGAGTTAACAAGATTAATTTTCTCTTTATATATTGCCAGAGAACTTGTATATTTAATTTTATATTACCAAGTAGCAAAGGTACCTGGCATAAGTGGAGACATAAAAGTAATGCTGTAAATAGAGTTTTGAGTTGCCTCTTCTGCTACATTAAGGCATCTCATCTGTGTTACATAAATCTTTAAACATTACTTGTTTAGTGTCTGCTTCACATATTTTATTACTGATCCCCTCACTCAATTAAAACTGAATTGATTGTTTATTCATTACTACTCAATATTTTTGGAGGACTACATTGGAGTTTTTTTTTTACCAGATTGCATCAAGGTGATTCACATAATTCTGCATTCACAACAATGCATTTCACTACACAGACAAATGCTTTGTGTGTGTGTGTGTATAGAATACTAGCTGTTTGGTTCATATATGGCTATTATTTCGAGATATTTTTTACAAAACTATGCAAGTTGATTTATGTGGTCAATAATTTGAAGTTTTTACATGAATAATAATAAATCAGTCTTTAGTTATAACTTACTGTACCTTTGAAATAGGATGGGGTAGCTACTTCAACAGATGAGAGATTGTTGATAGTTGGAGCTACAAACAGGTAAATGCTTAATTAGTCAGAAGATGAAGTGGTACTTTCTTTCTGTCCATGATGTAGTATTTTAATAAATGGTAATGCTCAATTTGTTTTGTTTGTTCTTTTGAGTTGTCAATGATGCCTTCTTTGAATTTTTATTTAAGAAAATATCTTAAAGCTAGATCTATTTTTGTCTCCTCTCACTGTAATGTACCAGATTCATTATAAAATAACACCTGTTACTTATACCACTTGATTATGTTGAAGTAATGCATTGGTTTACTCTTTATAGTAGCAGATTTAAATCATATATATACCAAAAGCTAAATATCTTCAGAACCACTTCAAGATAGAAATGTATAAATAATTCATTTTGTTATTTGGTTCTTCAGGTAAAATATTATTAGAGTAGAAACTTAGCTACAGTCCAGAAAATTTTATTACAAAACAGTATGGGATAGTTTGATAATGTGGATTTAAATACAAAGCATATTTCCTGTAAAGTAATGTCTTCATTTCATAACAATCTTTCACTTCATTGTTTATTATGCCTCTGTTGATAATTCATAATAGATCCATAAAATGAAACAAAATCTATTGTAGACAATGTATAGAAATACTAAACTATTAAATTTTATTTCATGCTGTCTTTATTGAAGTCTGTCTTATAAAATATATGATAACATAAGAGAATTTCTGACAGCAATTTTCACATTTACTAATTAAGAAGTAGAAATGTCATTCATAGGTGTGGTGACATTAAAAGGAAATTTCAAGATGGAGAAAGAACTTTTCATATGAAATATGGTGGGAAATTTTGTGAAATTTAATGCATTCTTTTGGGGCCACCCTTACAAAAACAAATGCTAGAAGGTTAGGGAAGACATTGAAAACGTTTTTGAATTGCTCAGTCACTTTGAAAATTTGTACTGTGGTTTTAAGAATCATGCTTTCTGTTATATTAATGGTAATCTCATTGTACAATTTCCAATTCTTAATCACCTTCAGACCACAAGAACTGGATGAGGCAGCACGGCGAAGGTTGGTGAAGAGATTATACATTCCACTCCCTGGGTCTGCAGCAAGGCGTCATATTATTACAAGACTTCTGTCTTATCACAGTCATTCTCTGTCTGTTGATGATGTTGATGTGATATGTCAGAAAACTGAAGGTTAGCTTAATATTTTTGACTACTAATAAAATTAAGTGCATCTTAACAATCTCATAATTTCTATGAATAGTTCATATGCAAATGTTAGCATTGGTAAAGTTAGTAATAACTAAGGTTTTTTCCATTAATGTACGGCTTGCTTGTTTACCATTTGAGGTTGATCTGTTTTATTACTGTGTAGAAAAGATTTTTAGTTAAAATGGATATATTACAGAATGGAAGTAGAAAAATAGACTTAATATTTTCACTGCATAATTAATTTTCCAGCTGATTCTACCAAAAACATGAAAATATGACCCTTTGTTTTACTTTTTCAGTATTGAAAAAGGCTATATTTTTGTACCTGTTTGTAACATTTCTTAAATCATATTGGATAGTGAAAAATAATGATTTTAATAAAACAATTCAGGAAAGTTAGAAGTAAAGAGTTCTCCAGAAAAACAAACAAACATTAAATACAGGCAAAACTAAGTCAGTAAGAGGCCAAAATTGCTATAAAATGTATAACAAATTATTTAGGTAATAATATCCAAGATATAAGGAAGTTGTGTTCATATAGATTTTATATGTTTCTGCAAAGTTGGTGATTTTGTAATGAAAAATAAAATATAAACATCCAGGTTTCATGGTGTAGACTGTAGAACACAGGTGGTATCATACACACATACTTAACTGTTTCAGTTAGAGGAGAATATTCCTGAATGTTGCAGTAGAGTAAAACAATTTTTGGTAGCTGTAGGGTAAATCCAAATTTCACAATCAATGGATATAAATGTTTATTTGGATACATCTGAACTACACAGCAAAAAGGTATACACTTAGTGGCAAGTGTTTTCACCCAGCTAAATTATGTTGGTTTAGAACTCTAGGTATTTTGAGTTTAAATGTTGTTGAAAACTATTGTGTAGAGTTATTAATGAGTGTTGTAAAATTAAATGCAGATGTTTTTATTTGTTATGAATTTCAATATAGCTTTTGATTAATGCAAATGGCCTCTGCCTCCTCTAGCAGGTGACTTAAAATAAATTTAATGTATTAAATAAACATAATAATGTTAAATTAATCATAACTGTCATAGGATATTCTGGAGCAGATATGACAAATTTATGTAAAGAAGCATCACTTGGACCTATTCGGAGTCTAGATACTTCTCAAATACAGTGTATCTCACCAAATCAAGTAAGTATATATATGTACATTTATTTTTTAGAACATTGTTTAATTATTCTTTTTTCTTTAATTTTTAAGAATGTTAATAAAATTCCATTTCAATTAAGAATGATTTCTTGTAAAAAAGATGTATATCACATTATAGTGGGTTCAATGGTGAGAACTTCAACTAAAATCATTGTTTGTATTTAATGCTTTTGCAATGAGTCAGGGTTCAAAGGACATGTCATCACATTTGTTGATTTGTGTTCAAACTTTTATTGAATTACTTGTTTGGAATCAAATTGTGGATTACAATTAAAACTAATATTATGTATGAGTTAATTTCTTAATTTAAAAGTAAATATTAAAAGAACACATTTATATATAGATAACAGTGAGTCACATGGTATGTTGAAAGCAGCACTGTTTAAAATTATACATTTTTGATATCAAAATACTAAGTGTAATTCTGTACAAATTAGAAACTCAAATTTACTAATATTGACAAGCCAGAATATAAAATAAGACCCTCATAGCTTGTTATTTTGCTGAGATATGGCTTATGCATTGAATCAAACATGGTGGTCTTGTTCAACTCTTTTCATTTTTTGAAACAGTCCCTTGTATACTCTTACTACAGTATATGACACATGAATAACTAATCAACAGCTTAGAATGTCCCCAGAGTGGTTTTCTTAGCCATTTTAATCTGTAAAAAGCTGCCTTGTTCTTTCATTCCAAGTTTTCAAACAGGTAGGTTGTGTCTTTAGTCTGCTCAAAGTTTCATATTTTTTAAAATCTAAATAAATCTTAGTTACTAAACTTAATAAATTATTGTGGAATTCAATATAGTTATTTATGGGTTTTTGGTTATTCAACTGTATATATGAAACCTAAAAAAATTTTGTTTGATATCTTCCATGTGCAAAATTTTAAAAGGCTTAGCAACCTATGTTCAACAACAATTTGAGTACAAAGGTCACAGCAAGAAGAGATAGTTGTTTGCTTTACTTCTTGATTTATTGTTCTATATTTTATGAAAAATAAGTTTAATAATTTATCTCTAAATAGTAGTAATCTATATACATATATATATAAGATGTAATAATCAATATTTGACTGTATATTACAAAATACTAGTCTTTCGTAGACTGTTCAGCCAGAGTATTCATGATGAAACTCTGTAGAATGGACGACAACTGCCTATTGTGGAGACACAAGTGTAGAGGACAACATTTCAAAAGTCTTCTGTCTTGACTTGAAAATGAAAGGTGGAAGACTTTCAAAACATCTTTCTATACACTTGTGTCTCCACAACAAGCAGTTGACGTTCATTCTACAGAGTTTCATCAAAATACTAGTCCACTAAAACACAGCCAAGACAGGGAAGACTAAAGGTCAGTTTTATATTACTGGATAGTGACCTGAGTGCACATGCACCACATCAATGCAAGTTATGAAATGTAAGGAAGACCTGACTAGAAGGTCAATATAATAAAAAAGATGATAAATATATATATATTCATGCATAGTATCATGAGATTTAAGCTGCTTAGACTAAACATTTGTATATTTTTGTTATAATACATAATCAGTCTAGCACGAAAAAAGCATAATTTACCTTTATTTCCTAATTTTTTTGTGATGGCTAAGAGGTTGGTTTAGTGACAGATCCAACATAGTTAGTCTAGAAAATAACATAAAATATAAAATCTCACTGAAAACAAACGTTTGAAATGTATTTAGGAGGCCTTAGAGATTATCCAAATAATATTTGAGATTTCTGGGATAATGAATAGTTTTTTTTAATCATAACATGAAATTACTTTGTGCTGAGACTAGTAACGAAACAGACTTTATTTTCACAAACAAATCTTTAGTAAAAATATTTCATTAAAAATAAGAATTTTGGTTTACAAAATGCTTGTAATCTTTGCTAAACGTTTACCAAATTTTGTTAAGGTACAGATGCTGTATCAAAGGTCATAGTGCAAATACTTAGTGTACAAATATGTAGACAAACTTGTTTATATTATATTCAGTTCATTGTGAAATAGTTAATGGTGCGTTAGGAGCAAGTTGAAGTTTTCAATGTAGAATCATAAGATATTGCATTTAGATTGGTTAGTTTGAGAGTATCTTTGCTGGCAAAACCTTTACATTTTGTGTTATTCAATACTATTTATTAACAGTGTTTTATTTCATGAGTGTAGAATGTGTAGAACTGTTGTGTGGGCCTTTAGAGTACATTTTGCATCACAAGCCTGTGTGACTGTGTTTATTCTTACTAAACTAATATACATAATTTTACACAGTGAATCTGAAGTATGTGACACTAATGTTTGAAGTCTGACTAAATTGGAATATTAATTTTTACACTGAGTCTGAAATCTTTTTGACTGGTGTGTTGATTATTACTAAATCTGTTTAATTTTACTCTATGGGTCTAGAATTCTGTGGGACTATATTGTGAGCTGTTAATAAATTGACATTAAATTTTGTACTATAAGTATGAAGTTTGTGTAGACCATATTTACACATGCAATTTTTACATAGTGAGTCCAGATTTTTATGTCTGGTTAAATGTGGCAATTAATATGTTTTTATTTTTAGTAATGCTTTTGCTCTTTACACACCTTGTTATAATTATTTATGAAATATTTTGTATTAAAAATATTTATAATCTTTAACCAAAGTAAAACCAAATAAAATTATGGTAATTTTTGAAGCCATTTACTTCTTCTTTCACTAAACTGACAACAGAAAATGTTAATAAATTTTGAAAAAAAAATTATTTATTTTAATTTTATTGAAAAGTTTACTATTATTTTGGGTTTTATGATGAAATTTGTTTCCAATATTTTACAGGTTAGGCCAATAAAATTTGAAGATTTTTTGGATGCTCTAAGACAAGTGCGAGCTAGTGTCTCAGATAACGATTTGGACTCTTACATTAACTGGAATGAAAAATATGGTAGTGGTCCCGTGTAGATTAGTATTAAATAAAATTTTCATTTAAATCTTTTTAATAACCCCTTTTGATTTGATACTAAGTCAGAGGGCTTATAACACTAATGTTTGTGTGATGAGCATAGAACATTTAGTCATTTATGGAGCTTTGTTCTTAATAATAAACAAAATGTTATGAAACAAAACTTGCATATTAACTGTTGGAAGTTTCAATAAAAATTACATTGGATATAACTAGTATTCACTTTACTGACAATTTGATTGTGGAAAAGAGACAACCAAATCACTAACTGATTGACTACATATGCATACATCTGTGTGTGTATGTGTATACTGAATTGGTTTAGCATTTAAGGTGATTCAGCTACAAATTTAAATTTGTACAAGAGTATACCTTCAAGTCTAAAACTAAATTTAATTCAATTTGAAATATGATATAAGGTAAATTTTTAAATATTTCTTAAAGTATTAAGTGTTAATTACTTAAAATTATAAAAGCTTATGTTTTTAGAAAAAGATTCATATTTGTAATACTTGGCATGTAAAAAGTTTACTGTTTAATAGTAACAAATAACACCAACTTTTTTCTTTTTTGTAGACATGTTAATAAACAAAAGAAACATTAAGAATATAATTTGATTATTGTAAATGATAATTCTATTTGACACCTTGAAATTCCTCTTCAGGGCAGGTGAAAAATATTACATCAACAAAATCCTTTAATGTAACAGTTTTTATTGTCCTGTGTCATTCTGAGTTTTTTACACATATTGTAATAAATATTTCATAGACAAACTGGCACATGTTATTTATCAAACACATGAATTAATGTCTAAAATCACATGTTAAATACAAACATTATTCAAAGTAATTTAATTTTTTTAATTTATAATAATTGTCTTTCAGAAAGTTAGTATCAGGTACCCCATAAGTGATGTCAAAAATTTAATAAAGTGCATCATCATTTCTCTCTTTGCAGACAAAATGACTAAAATATGTAGTGGGACATGTATAAAAATGTCCTGACAAATAAAATAAATTAACCCAACTCCACTTTTTCAGATCATTAACCAAATAAACCCTGATGAAGATCAATGTGTCTGAGGAGCACATTAGGCATATAATGCTTTATGAGTTTAAAAAAAGCAATAGTGCAGGAGAAACTATACAAAACATTCAAGATGTTTATGGTGGAGAGTCTCTCAATGAAAGAAAATGTTGAAGGTGATTTCAGAAGTTCAGATCAGATGACTACAGATTAAGTGATGTGCCCGTTCAGGTTGTCTTGTTGAATTTAATGATGACTTGCTGCTAGCTACACTTGATGAAGATTGTGCTGTAACAGTTGAAGAACTAGCACAGAAGCTTAATTCAACCCATTCAACAGTTCATCGTCATCTCCAACAGCTTGGAAAGATGTCAAAACTTGAAAAATGGGGCCCCCATGATTTGACAGAAGCCAACCTTAGAGCAAGAGTGGACATTTGCACTCTTGTGAACATAACTCACCTTTCTTGGATAAGTTAGTGACTGAGGATGAAAAATAGATATTTTTGAAAAATGTTAAGCACTGCAGACCTCCACCCTGGAAAGCCTTGTTAAGTGTTTGGTAGGATATTGTTGGTATGATCCAATATGAGTTACTGCCACTCAGTGTAACAATTACATCAGACTTCTATTGTCAACAATTAGAGCACTTGAATTTTGCACTGAAAGAAAAGAGACTTGCTTTGATTAATCATAAGGTGTTATGTTACACCAGAATAACACAGTCCCATACAGCAATGGAAAGATTTAAGAACTAGACTGAGAAAAAAATTCCACATCCTTTTTATTCTCCAGACCTTGTCCCACCTGATTATCATCTCTTCCAAAGTTTGCAGAATTATCTTGATGGAAAAGAACTTGGAACACATGAAGATATCAAAACTACCCTCTACATTCTTTTCCTACAAACCCCAAGAATTGTATAGAAGTGGCATTCAGAAGCTCGTGAATCATTGGCAGGAAGTAATTAACTATAATGGAACATATATTATTGAATAAGTAACATTAAAAGCATTTGAAATCCTTTCTCTCTTTCTGAACCTAAAATCAGGGATGACCTGATATAAAGTACTGTGAACCTATACTATCAATAAACGTTTTTTCATAGGCAAAAGAATTATGTTTACATATTGTTTTAACATTGTTCTTTCATTATGTAAGTTCTTTCGAATTATTTGGTGAAAATAATTCAATGTCTGATCCATGTAAAAATTCAAAATTAGTTTGTTTCTTTAACCTTTCTACAAACTTGTACTTTTGTAGGCCTAAAATTTAGAGATAACATTCAAATAGAAATACTCGACTAACAGTAAACCACTTGTGTAAAAATTAGCTTGTATAAATGTATTGCTAATAAATAGAGTAACTGAATATATGTGATAAATTAAAACTAATTCAAGTACTTCACTATTAGTTCGCTAACTGATTGGCCAACAAAAATTTATGTATGATGTCTTTCTTTAAAATGTTCATTGAAGTGACTAGATATTTGTGATGTCATCTAGGTATTCTATCACCTGCTTGATCGTAACATGATGTCCCAACATCGAAAATATAACTTTCAATACTAACCTTTCTTGGATTGTAAAGTTGCTTGATAATCCTGATTAAAAACAAACAAACAAAAAACACAACACTGATGTTCCACCAATAGTTTTTTCTTCTGAGATCCTTGATGTACAGCTGAAATGACCTCTTTTTGTTTGTTGTCACTACCTGTTATATCACTGGAATAGTTCTTAGGTAGGTGGTTGAGTGAATCCACAGGTGCCTCTATTCTTAATGATCCTTTGGAAATACCTTGATAGGAACTGTGGACCCCTCATGAGATGGAGATTCGCGGAGAAATTCTCTAAAATTATCCGCCTCTCCATTCGCTTACAATATAGTACAAGCATACAGTGTAGTAGAATGTTAACAGACAAAAATAGGATAAGTTAAAATTAACTGTCATTGAAAAGTTATATGTATTCCTATGCATTAATTATTACCTAAACTATTAGGTAGGGATGTTTTTCAAGGATTGATATTAGCCATCCCTGCATTTACTTCCTTTTATGAAAAGTATCTTTTTTATTTAATTTGTATAATATTGATCAACTATACAATGATAGGACAAGTTCTCTGGAGTTATTCATCTCTTCATTCTGTTACCACTGTACTTTCAAAATAACACAGTGAGTGACCTTTGGCTTGGATCATCTATTCTTGTGAATCCTGTAAACATCATCACTGATTTTTTTCAGTATAGTAAATGCTCATTCCATCACTTTCTCAACTGTTGAAATTTTACCTTTCTAGTGGTTGAGGACTGTGGTAAAACCAGTCTTATCAGCATTTACATCATGATAACTTTTTATTTTGTCATTAGTTGATTTAAATTTTTCTTATTAAAGTAGTCATTTATGGCATTGATTGTATTCCTTAATCTCTACATATTGCATGCAATTCCTGCCACATATTATACTTTATTTTTGATGAGACGCTGATTTCAAAAGTACATTTGTTAGTGTATTACTATTTCAAATAACCAGAAATTTGAATTTAGAAGTTAATTAAATATTAAGGTGTGCCAAATTTATGGTGTTTCCAACATGATTGATACACACAATTTCCTTCTTTAACACAAATATATCAATATATAACCAACACAATTTATAATAATGGTTATTACCAAGTTATTAGAAATGATGGTTTATATACAATGATAGAACAAACTATACTAAGTTTTCTATCTGGTTTAGAACTGAATATTTTATTGATGGTCCAGACCCATGACAAGCAAATTAATTCCCAGTTGATTTTGTTACACTTCACCTAAGCTAACAATGTCTTTCTTGGTTAGCTTCACACCAGTTTGAAGCTCACTTCTTACCAAAGAAAATATTTAATGTCCCTGCAAAAACACTGATATTCAAAGTTGATTCACTGATATTGAATGGTTTGTAGCATTCGAAACCTATTAACATTTCTAGTCAAATTCTGTAGTTTTCTTAAATTAATCAGAATTATAGCTTCCTAGGCCTATAGCACACTGACTATAGCCAATGAATAATAATTTTTGTCTCCTGGTTTTTATATACCAATCACACGAGACTGAAGAATTTTCAACAATGATCAATCACACCAGCATTTTCGTAAAACAAGTATTCTTGATTCTTACACTAAATAACCTTCTACAAATTTTTGAGAACAGGGAAGTCTTATGCAATACACAGGCAATAAAGAAACAAATGTAGGCACTAAAATAAATGTGAAACCGTAAATCTGTGACAATTTTCACAAATATTACTAATAATGGCATGTTAGCTGCAACTTCATGTACTGCTATACAGGAACTTATCATTAACAAGAAAGATATTGATCTCTCACTTCTTTGATGTAGGTCTACATAAATGGACAAATTTAACAGCATGTGGTTTATTTTTCTTCACCATGCTATCAGTAGGTAGATTGAGTGTTTCTGCTGATGTTTTTATCTCAAATATCTGACACATTTACTCAAACAAGGCTTTTGAAAGTTCTGTTCTTGATCTGAGTGAAGTTTTATAAACACACCAAATCTTGAAATTAATTCATTGACAAGTTTCTTTAACTGAGTTTCTGCTCCATGACTGTAAGTAACATATGCTTCTGGCCACCTTATGAATGGTCCATCACAACCAAAGGACACAACACAAACCACGACAGCAATGGTCTTCAACACAGTACTTCTATAGCTGCCCATGCTTTTTCTTTTGCAGACATTTTTGTTTACCTTAGAGTTCAATTCTCTAATGATCCACAGCACAAAATTCAGTAGAAACAGAATTCTATTACAAACTTCAGTGTTCAGCCATTGGAAGATTGTGGAAGTGACAGAATGCTTCAGGATCTGAAGTTTGTGGAAACAACTGTAGTAAACGTTTTTATTTGCTTGTGTCTTCTCATTTCCAACATAACAAACCTTCTTGTAAACTTAATGAATCACACTGTGTCTGGCAACTCTTTATCTTTGGACTTTATGAAACAACTTTTGCCATAAGGGTCTTTCTGCACTGTTCCCGAGTTACTGAATATTTGCCTTCTTTTGCCTTATCAGCTTCTGAGTACTGGACTACACTAGTTATTCATCATAACATGTAGATGCCACATTATACTCTG
This sequence comes from Carcinoscorpius rotundicauda, assembly GCA_011833715.1. Classification (NCBI taxonomy): domain Eukaryota; kingdom Metazoa; phylum Arthropoda; class Merostomata; order Xiphosura; family Limulidae; genus Carcinoscorpius; species Carcinoscorpius rotundicauda. The sequence goes on from CM022392.1 coordinate 126,034,827, forward strand.
TTGTACTTTAAATTAGTCATCTTTACTACCTTGTGCTTCCCTTTTTCCATAGTTTACACTTATCAACAGAAGGTCTCTGAATAGTGTACTGAGATTTTTATGGTTCCATCCATAGTGATACAAAATATTAAAGATGTACTCATAATACTCTGGAGCATAAATTTTGTCCCTATTGATAATGATGGAAATGACGAATAAGGGCTTAAAGAAAACTTAGTGGCTTTTTAAGAATTTTACATCCTTTCTGCAGCATTAATTTGCTTAATATCTTAGGTAATCATATTTCTTTTCTGTGTTGTACTTGTGACAAAAAGTACTTAACATCTTTATATAAAATTAGTGCATCTTCAGAGTTAGGTATGCTAATGCAGGAGTAGTGGTCAATTCCTTCTTCAATTTATTGAGTGCACTAGTCCAATAAAACTCATTTGACTTTTTAATCACTTTATGCATAGGAGGAGGTATGTCTCAGAAAGATTTTACTTGGTGAGCACAGTCCAAGAAATTCTCATATATGCTATTTTGTGTTGGCCAAATTTTAAAGAGTTGATCTTTGATTGGTCTGTAAGCATCTCCTCTTTGCATATAATGTCCAAGGAAACTTGTATTTTGATGAAATAATTCACAAATTTTGGAATTCAACTTAAGGTTCTCTTTCTTCAACTGATGCAGATCTATGCTGCTCTCATTATATGTATAATCAAATGTCTTCCATATGAGTAGATGAATATTACATTCTAGAGTAGTTCAAACAGAGCACACTCCCTTCATCATTTATATGTCACAGGAGAATTACATAATTAATATGGTAACAAGACAAATTGCTACAATGCATTTACTGAAGTAAATGCTATCTTTTCTTTACTCTGTTGACTTACACTTGACAATAGCTACCTTTTAAGATCCAATGTTGAAACCCATTCAGGTCCAGATATTCTTTTGAGTGGGCATACATCCTTTTATATAACTTCGTTCACCTTTTGACAGTCCATTCAGAACCTTGTGAATCCATTCTTCTTATAATAGGTAATATAGTGCTTTATTCTATCACTTTTTTTTTCCTTCATGGCTTTTTTCACCTTGATTTGTAAGTGAAAACATCTGGTTGCATCTACACAATCAATCTTGTGAGATATTTCATTTGTTAAGTCTGAGGTGGGAAGTCCACTGGAAAAGGTGTCTTAGTATTTCAAGAGCAAGTTACATAATATCCAGCAATGGCCAGCTATAAAACATCTACAGCTACATTCACATAGCTTTTGTAAGAGAGGTGAGAGTCTGTGCCTTTGTAAGAATTTCATATCAGACTTCCTACAAATTTCCTCAAAATAGACAACTTCTAATGTTCTTTGAAGTGTAAGTGTTTTTGTAAATCCTCACAAATTACAAATTCTCATCTACATTTGACTCAAATTTTATATTTGGCTGTGTTCATGGCTCTAATAATGATATATTTATTCTTCATATTCATGAGTCTTCAATTAACCTTAATTCATCAAGACAAACTGAAGTGTTTAGTTCTGTTGTTTAGTTACTAAACACAAGATTAAATTTAACAACTCATGGTATGAGCATAATACTGGACTAGTCTGATGGAGAGCTCATCCAATGATGGGTTACTACAGCTTAGACAGGTATGAGTACTTCAATTTTTCATGATACTAAAATCATTCTACTTGTCGTGGGAAGTTCAACCTCTGTTGTAGTAACTCTCATATAATGCATAAGGATATTCTAGTCATAGACAGTAATATCCATATTCCCAACATACATTTTCAATATTAAATGCCCATATATCATGAGGCATAGAGAAATTTTCTATAATGGCAATTTCTAAGTTTCCTCTTTCATAACAGCCGTTTTCAGAATACATTTTAACTTCAAGTGAGTTTCTCATCACATGCAATACACATTTTATCTCTTATTCCCATAATATCTACATTTTTAAAAACTTATAATTTACACATTCAGATGCTTTATATAAGTCTGAAAACAATATTTTGAGAAATTTGTGCTATTTCATTTTATCAATAATACTTTCACATATAATCCGAATACCTTATTGTACTGATTTGCTATTATGAGAAACAATGATATTCAAATAATGAATAAAATTTATTAACAAAGTGTTTAATATGTTCATATGTCTATAATCACCAATATGTCTTATATCTCCCTTTTTAAATGCTGGTTTTATTTTTGCCTTTTTTAAATAATCTGGAAATGTTTCTTTCTCATTACTTAAATTAAATATGAATTGTAATGGAAAAGCAATAATCTGAACATTGTATGGCCCATTTTTTTCCATTTAGCTTTAACAAGAAATAGAAATAAAATCATGTATATGAAGAGGGTTCTTCATGTCATTAAAGACGTATATTCACCATTCCATGATTATCACAGAATGAATGTGTGTTCACATTATTTAAAGGTCACTGAAAAAAACCTGAACTAAACATTCTAGAACCAGTTGAAGTACACTGGCTCAGTATTAATTAGAAATCTGTTGTCTTAATTTCTTACTACTTAATTAGAATGGCTTGTGAGCACCTACACAAATGAGATGCAGATTTAGTATTGTTATCAGGATATACTTTTCTAGAAATGGAGAAATCTAGTTTTCTTGTTACCCTAGTAGTTTTGGATGAGACTTCATGTGCAATATCTAGTCTGAAGAAAGTTTTGCAAAGAAAAACCTAAACCTCTCATCAGTTCTTTAGCTTGAGGCATCTATGATAGCACATTTGATACGTACAAAGACTCAATGTGCGATTTTGATAAAAAAACATTATATTGCTATAGTTGTTATAGATCTTAAAATGGAGGCTTTTAGTGTTCATCTGATTACTGAAAATGAGCCAGAAAGTCAACTTTTCAAAAATGTTGTTAAATTGTATAAATTATCATTGAATAAATGGATCATCACTTAAATGATCAAGCAGATTCTCTCATCAACATGTGTGCTTCCTTCTGAATGGTCCAGTCAATGTGCAGAATGACATGTAATGATGTGAAAATAGTAGATTCTCTAATGGATTGGATGCTGGTGCTCCTTGGACTGACTTGAGCTCCTTCAAGTTCATTGCAAGGGGAATAAAAGATCAAAGTAAAAATATTGTGCATTACTTGTGGAAAGCAAACATTAGTTACTACAATTTTAAATTAACTGAATATCTGATGGTGATGCCAGTCTTGACTGCTAGAGTTGAGCATTCTTTCAGCAGCATGGGCTGCATTTTAAATAAACTGAGAAACAGGATAGAACAAGGCATGCTTCAAAGTTGCAGAAAGATTAGCATCAAGGAGCTCAATGTACTTTCAGCCACTTTGTCGTCAAAGCTTATTGATCAATGTGCACACACAAAAACCATGACGCATTCCTTTTCTTTGAAAGTAACAACAGTAAATTGTATAAAAGTGCCTTTAGTTTTTTTTTTGTTTTTTTTTTGCAAATTTGTAAATTTTATATTTAAATATTGTAGCTAACACTAATAAAATTTATCACTGTAAATTTGTAATGTCAAATATTTTAACAAAAGTACAGTATTTTCTATTTTGTCAAATTCAAATTTGACTTCATCTCCAGCTTCACACACCTCCTGGAAATTTCTGGATTCAACAATGCACCCACCTAGAGTGCACAAAGAACATTGATGATCATTCCTTCTTTCTGGCCATCACTAACAGAGATGATTAACAGTCTCCAAAGGTTACATTATTGATGCTTTTGAAAAGATCATTTCAACTTAACATTCAAAGAATATAAAACCACAGCTCACACCAGTGTTGTCTCCTACTGGGACAGTGGTAAGTCTGCTGATTTACAATGCTAAAATAAGGAGTTCAATCACCCTCAGTGGACACAGCAGAGATCCAGATGTGGCTTTGCTATAAGAAAAAACATACACATCAGTGTTGTAGTGCTAAATATACTCAACTCCAAATTCACGTTCAAATCCCACATACACCAAACATGTTTGCCCTTTCAGTCACGGGGGTGTTATTATGTAATGATCAATCCACTTTTGATTTTTAAAAGAGTAGTTCAAGAGTTGGCAGTGGGTGGTAATGACAAGTTGCATTCCCTTTACACTTACTAAACTGGAGATGGCTGGCACAAATAATCCTAATGTTGCTTTGCACAAAATTCAAAAAACAAACCAAAACATATATTCATACTAAATGACAACATTTACAAATGAAGAAATAATAATTTTGTTTTGCATGAAATTCAACAACCAAACCAAATTTGCATGGCAAAATGGTGCTTCAGCACATCCCAACAGTATTACACCTTGGGCTTACAATAATTCAGGCAATCATATAAACTAATGAAAAGCAGAATAATAGTTTAAAAATTTTAATTAAACGTATTTACATAAAAGTAAATGAAGAGATTAAATGTTGCAGGTTACATTAATCTAAACAAGTTTTCAAACATTAAGCCCCATCACCTAAGTATATCGTTAAATAAACAATATACAGTGAAAATATATTTTTACATTTGCGTTAAAAAACTATAACGAAATGCTATCTTATCTGTACAAAACAGCACGAATGCGTTATTAAATTCATACTTCCTTTCTTTATCTTAGTTTCAGGGTTTATTTACTATTTTTCGCGGAATTTATACATTTTTTGTAAAAAACAGATATTGAGAAAATTTCAGATATTTTAAAGTCGTAAAAATAGCGTTTTTAACTTATTACTCGCCCATATATACACGTATTAATTGGAATTAAATACTTGATTGTTTGTTTGTTTTGAATTAAGCACAAAGCTACACAATGGGCTATCTGTGCTCTGCCCACCACGGGTATCGAAACCCGGATTTTAGCGTGCAAGTCCGCAGACATACCGCTGAGCCACTGGGGGTCTTAAATACTTGAAAACAATAACAAAGATATTGCACATTTCACCTGAAAATTTAACCATGAAATATTTTATATAATACGCATAACCAAACAGTAACAAATTTAAATATCTGCACCAGAGAAACAGTTTTGTTTGTTTTTTGAATTTTTGCACTAGCCAACCCTAATTTCGTTAGTCATCACCACCCACCGCCAACTCTTTTACCGACGAATAGTGGGATTGATCGTAATATTATAACACTTCCACGGCTAAAAGGGCGAGCATGAGTGTGCAACCAAGATTTGAACCCGGCACCCTCGGATTACGAGTTCAACGCCTTAATACAATTGGCCATGCAGTGCCACAGAAACCAGTTCCAGAAGCGAGGCGTAACCAAGTAACCAAACAAAGAAAGGAAAAGGAGAAACGCTGGTATTTAATATAAACGAAATAATCAAAGAGTACAGGATTTCTTATTCAGATCGATTGTGCAGTTTTTCAGAGAAATTTCAATAATATCAATTTACGAAATTGTACGTATGTTGCTCGAACACTTTTTTGATAACCATTTTGAGAGAAGAGAAATTCTGATAATTCAGTTTAACTTCAGCATTGTAAATTGTTTTACGTTTTAAATGTTAACAATCAATGTTATCTTATTTTGTATTTAAAATTAAATAATAAGATAAGTAAGTTGTTTTTTTGTTTTTGAATTTCACGCAAAGCTACACAAGAACTATCTGCGCTAGCCATCCTTAATTTTGCAGTGTGAGACTAGAGGAAAAGCATTTAGTTATCATCACTCACCGCCAGCTCTTGGGCTACTTTTTTATCAACAAATAGTGGGACTGACCGTCAAATTATAACGCTCCATGGCTGAAAGAGCGAGCGTGTCTAGTGTGACAGGAATGCAAACCCGAGACCCTCAGATGACGAGTCGAGCGTTTTAGCAACCTGGTCATAGGGCCTACGAAATTTATAACGATTCTGAAAAATACAACGTGCTAGAAAAAAGCAAGAATGTAATAAATGTTAAAGAATATCTAATCCATAATCTTTACTTAAATAACCCTTCAGAACCAGGATGTTCTTTTCAACTTAAGAACAAAGCTACACAATGGGTTATCTGTGTTCTGCACACCACAGGTGTCGAAAACTTATTTGACTCTACTTCTAGCGTTGTTAGTTCACAAATATATATATCGCTGTGACACTGAGGGGGGAGCAGGATGTTAGAAATCGGATATGTTTACTGATGTTCATTTTAAGTGACACCCATCAGAAGATGCATTTTCAAATAAATATCATAGAAATAATAATTGTCTAATGTTGTGTTCTTATCCATCAACTCACGATTTGAAAGAATGCGGTTTTTAGTGACTGTGTAATGAGCATAGCTACGCATTGTCGTAAATAAATAAACCTCACCTGCAGTAACTAATTTGAAAAATTATACTACAGGGAAAGCAGCTAATCGACACCATCTACCGTCAACCTTTAAACTACTCTTCATCAATAAATACTCCACTTCGCTAGTACAGCGTGTTATGTATATGTGTAAATATTTTGTAAACGACAACATGTCGTGTTGTGTTTGAATTTTCATTTGTATTATTCATTTTTCCATATTGATATTATTGTTTCGAAGTTTAAACTAAAATATGTTATTTATTTAGGGTAACATTTTAGAACTTTCTCGAATTAAGTAGACCAATCACATGTTTGTAAATGAGTGCTGGTGACTTCCTGTCTAGACGTGTAGTCTCGTGCAAGAACGGATATGCGTGTATAGCTCTGGAGTTGTATGGAAATTGCAAGATTGTTCGAGAAATAGGCCTATCGGTATAAAAGACGGTGACAAGAGACAGATTCAGTCATAAGTCATTAGTTTTATTCGAAGTCAAAGAGTGAGATTCAGACCCCAGTTTTATTTCAAAAGAAGAGAGTTAGTTGTTTGAGAAAGATTAAGTGTTTGCTGTGAATATTCAACTTGGATTTGAGATTGAAATTAGATCTACGGAAGCCGTGATTTTATTTCGTCAATCTCTACGATACTTCTGAATTACTGCTTGTGCTGAGAGACGGCGAATTTTTTGAACTGTGAACTGTTTCGGAATCTCTTCGTGGGACCAAATTCACACCCTAGACTGGAATTTGAGACTTTAATTTTAGATCATTACATTAGATACAGGCCAGTACCGTTTTGTGTTGTGATTTATTTTGAAGTTTGAAACTAATATTATTTTGTTTTGTAATTAATTTCGAATGTTGTAACTTAATATCTGTCAATGTTATCATATAATTTATGTTATATCTGTTATATTTGTTAGTAGTTTAGTGTAATAAATTATACAAGCTGTTATCTGTGTTTTTCTGTTGCGTTTAATCTACGAAGAACTTGAAACATTAAAAAATACGTAACAAGCGGTATATCATCGTATTTACAACGCTAAAATCAGGGTTTCGATTCCCCACGGTGGGCTCAGCAGATATCCGGTGTGGCTTTGCTATAAGAAAAAACCACAAAACACAAACTTATCAAGAAATGGCAGACTGTCACATTATAATACCTCACGTCTAAAAGAGTAAACATTTTTAGCGACGAGATTAAGTGCGAACTAAACTTTTTAACCATCAGATCATGCTAGGCCCTTTGAATCTTATAATTATTTACTCATTTCATAAAATCACAACTTTGTATGTATACCATTTCTGCATACGTGTATGCGTGTTTATTAAAAACATACAATTTTGACAAATAGATTTCGCTTGAGATTATGTTGATAAATTTTATTATTCTTTTTTCTTACATCAAACATATAAATAATAATATTTTAGGATGTAAATGTTTTAGGTTTTTTTTTATTTCGAGCAAAGCTACACAAGGGCTATCTGTGCTAGCCTTCCCTAATTTATCAGTGTAAGACTAGAGGGAAGGCAGCTAGTCATCACAACCCACCGCCAACTCTTGGGTTACTCTTTTACCAACGAATAGTGGGGTTGACCATCATATTATAACACCCCCACGGCTGAATGGGCGAGCATCTTTGGTGTGACGGGGATTCGAACCTGTGGGATGTAAATGTATCTATTATGAACTAAACGAATGTATTATACAACTAAACCTAAAGTTTGGCTTCATGTAATATCCTACTTTCCATTTGAAGTGTTCTATTTATACACACTACCAGTGTCACTCTTTAGCGGGCCTGCATGGCCAAGCGTGTTAAGGCGTGCGACTCGTAATTTGAGGGTCGTGGGTTTGCACACCCGTCGCGTTAAACGTGCTACCCTTTTCAGCCGTGGGGGCGTTATAATGTTACAGTGAATCCCCCTATTCGTTGGTAAAAGAGTAGCCTAAGAGTTGGCGGTGGGTGGTGATGACTAGCTGCCTTCCCTCTAGTCTTACACTGCTAAATTAGGGACGGCTAGCACAGATAGCCCTCGAGTAGCTTTGTGCGAAATTCCAAAACAAAACAAACAAACACTCTTTAGTGAACTTACTAAGTAAACATTAAATAGTATCCTTAAAATATTTTGTGGTAAATACAAAAATGTATTATATAAATATAAAGAATTAAACATTAACTCTTCTTAATTGAAAATTCTGATACATACTTTTAGTTTTTAATAAACATCTTGGCACTTGTATTAACATTATTATCACATTATTGTGTTTAATATGGTGAGTGGATTTTAAGCTTGGCAAATAGTGTATCCCTATAGATATGTTGGCCCTGTTTCCACATTCTAAACAACGACCAGGTGGTTAAAGCGCTCGACTCGTAATCTGACGCTCGCAGGTTCGAATTCTCGTCACACCAAACATGTTCGCCTTTTTAGCCGAGGGGGGTTATAAAGTGACGCTCAATTTCACTATTCGTTAGTAAAATAGTAGTTTAAGAGCTGACAGAAGGTGATGATTACTAGCTGCCTTCTTTCCAGTTTTGCACTACTAAATTAGGGGCAACTAGTGCAGATAGTTTTGCGCAAAGCTCAATAAAACAAACAAACAATCTAAACAGTGGATACATCTTATACCCCACATTATAGTCTGTGACATGGTTATCCTTTTAATATATGTAACACTTTCGTTGTAGTTATTGACGCCTATTTTTGATAATTAATATATACATATGCATATAGATGATGGAAAAAGCTCCCCCATCCTTGAAAATGTTAATTTGTTATATGTTTGATCAGATAACATAAACTCTTGTTAAACCTATATATGTTTCAAGAACGCCCTGAACGAGGTCGGTCATATATGATTTTAAATCGTAATTTTAACACTGCCTTTCATAAATACTTGAACTTTTAATTATTTTGTTACTTATGCTCATAGAAAGTGTTGTGAACCTGCTGTAGTTTCATTGAGTTACTTTTTCCAGCTACTCTACAAAATGATCAAACATGTTCCGTGGTATTGTTTTAGCAACAGCAAATAGTTATTGATCCATTCATTACAAGCACTAGAACCTGACCTGGACCCAAGTGTCGAATAGCAGCCTTCGAAACACTCGTAGATGTACCATGGCAACAGAATGTGCACTTTTCAAAAACACTATCTATATAGTTGCGCTTCTGTCATGTGTAAAGAAGCATATTGTCCTACCCATGAAAAAATATATACTTTGTTTAATTCTGCTTTCCCTAGTGGCTGCCTAGTATGGTCTAGTCAGCCGCATTCATTTACCAATGCATTTGTTAAAGTAGGCACTGTTTGTTTTGCAGGTTTTAATGGTGTAAAATGGTCCTGTAGGTACAAAAGAGTCATTGTTTGCAAGAGTTGGTGGAGTATATTAGTGTATGATGCAGGTATTGCAGCAACTTATTATCTCTTTTATACACTGCTGGCCAAAATCTTAAGACCAATGAACACAAAGAAAAAATATACATTTTGCGTTGTTAGACTCAATTATTTATTTGAGTAGGGTTTCGAAGATGAAAATAAGAAAAGGGAAAATAATAAAAAACTTTTTTAGCATTTAATAGGGAAAATGTGAACACTATGAAATTAGCTTAAATACTAGCTGGTCAAAAGTTTAAGACCATACCAAAATGAAGTCATAAACAGGATAAGAAATGCTCAACAAGTGGTCTCAGTAGTGAGTTGCACGGACGTCATTGCGAATAACTTCAAACATTCGCTTTGGCATGGTCGATATAAGTGTTTGCAATGTTATTTCACGAAGATCATGCACTATTTGGAATTAACGTCCATTTCTATAGAATTCCCTTGCTATTCATCCCCAAACATTTTCAATGGGGTTCAGTTCGGGCGAACACGCTGGATAGTCCAAAAGAATCACGTTATTCGTCATAAAAAAGTCCATTGTCCTTCGGGCATTGTGGATTGCAGCGTTGTTCTGCTGAAAGTTCCAGTTATTTCCACACAAGCGGGGGCCTTCAGTCAATAAGGATGCTCTCTCCAACATGCCAGTGTAGTCAGCTGCTGTTTGATGCCCCTGTATAACCTGAAGCTCCATTGTTCCATGGAAGAAAAAAGCACCCCAGTTCATGATGGAATCTACTCCACTGTATCGTGTAGAAAATGTCTCCGGTGGGATATCCTTATTGTGCTAGTAACGTTGGAAGCCATCTGGACCATCTAGGTTAAATTTTTTCTCATCAGAGAACAAAACCTTCGACTTTTCTAGGTCCCATGTTTGGTACTTCTCAGCAAAGTTTTACCAAACTTTTTTGTGGTGTGGAAGAAGCCATGGCCATTGAAAAAGTTTACGGTTTTTAAAGCCTTTATCTCGTAGATGTCGTCTTATTGTTCTTGAGCTGCATTCTGCGTCCATAAGGGTCTCAATCTGGTTCGACGATCAGCTGGTGCCATGCCAGAGAACCCTTCAAATCCTCCTGCCTAATGCCGGCGAAATTTTCTTTGGCCGACCACTTGAAATTCTCGTTCCGTATTCTTCAGGGTCTTTTAAGAAATTTGCAACAGCAATTTTACTACACCCAATCTCACTAGCGATGGCACGTTGAGTGAGACCTTACTTTTGCAGCTCGAATATTAGGCCACATTCAAACTCTGTCAACTTTTTCGCCTTTGCCATGTTTTTACTTAATGTAACACAGGATATGTTGACAACGCTAAGGCCCCTAGTGGTATGTCTGTGGACTTTCAACGCTAAAAACCGGGTTTCGATACTCGTGGTGGGCAGAGCACAGATAGTCCATTGAGTAGTTTTCTGCTTAATTCCAAACAACAACAACAACGACAACCCTAATGTTTTAACACAAATTTCGTTACATGTTTACCGATTAACGCTTCGTTTCAGTATGGTCTTAAACTTTTGACCAGCTAGTATTTAGGCTTATTTCATAGTGTTCACATTTTCCCTATTAAATGCTAAAAAGTTTTTTATTTTCATTTTCCCTTTTTTATTTTTATCTTTCAAAGCTCTACTCAAATAAGTGGTTGAGTCTAACAACGCAAAACACATATTTTTTTCTTTATATTCAATGGCGTTTAGATTTTGGCCAGCAGTGTGTATTTCCATGTGTCACTGGGGAATCACATGCTGTTTCTAGTGCTTCACCTATGGAATGTTAATCAAAGAAACGCCAATGCCATGAAATTAGTCTGATGTTGTTGTTAAGATTGGATGTTAGTCTACACTATCAACAGCAGCTTTTGTAAATATGTGTTTTTGAATGCTTTGGAGGGCACACCACCCTCTCATTTTCATACATGGCACACACTTGGTTTGCTCAGCCTGTAAAAGTGTATAGCAAGTAATCATAAGAGATGCACATCCCCATGTTGTAGAGTGCATCAGCTAGTTCTTGCTTTCTTGTTTCGCTATGGACCTTTAAGTTAAGATAGACTGACACTGGTGTCTCTCTCTCTCTGCTGTGCCAATGATTTGCTGTAGAGGTCCCATAACTGGTTCTTGACTTCTCAGTATTGAACATCAAGAGTTGTGAGATGGTCTGAGATATTCAGAACAGAGGATGTTCTGCAGTGGATTGTAATTTGATATCTGGTTCTTCTAGTATAGCACTCACTTGTGCAATCAGGAATTCAAGTACAGATTGCTCTTGACATTCTGAAGAAAACCTTCAATGTGAATACATTTTGATGGATGATAATTGCTACTTTTGCTAGTGTTAATGACTTAGAATAAAAATCCTGAAATACAGGCCTGTTTGAATGCTACTGCAATGTCTTTATCAAGTTCTAATAGGATTCTGCCTTGATTGTGAGCTCTTAACCTGAAATTGCTACAAATATTTGATTTTTCAGCCTTATGGTATGTATCTTTAATGCCTGGACACTAAGTTAGCGCAACCTCTAGAAGTACAGGATCTTTAGATTTGCCATACTAATTTTGCTTTTGTTGAATCTCGATATGTTTCAATATATGAAACTAGCTCAACAAAGGCGAGAACGTTTACATGAATTAGGTGCTTTATCTCTACTTAACTGTTGTACATGTTGTAACTTAGCCAAACTTATTTTGTGGTATTGGGCATCAGTTGCCGCCATATATCACAACTTGCAAGCTTTGTTACAATTTTGTGCCATTGAATTCTGTTGAGCACTTTCGTACTTTGAAATCAGTATTGATTTTCACGCTTTATGAATTTTAGTAGAGTAAGATACATCATCACAAAAGATAAAAGAAAAATCCATTCTTTGTGTTTAATTTCAGAACTGGGTTTTTTACTTTTTACAGGACTTTACTCATTTAATTCCTCACACCATCTTTTGCGTGTCTTTCCAAGAATCAAACTCCTAATTTTGTTCCTACACGACTTGTGCTGTGCAGCACGTGTATTCTTTACACTCCAAAGTTTACTTTCAGTTCTTATTTGTTTACTCTCACAGGCATTGCATAAAGGCCATAGATGTTTTCTCTTGGTGTTTGTAGGATATTGCAAAGGCTCTTGAGTTTCATTTTATCAAAGAATACACTCTTCCAGTCAATAGGATTGACAATCTATTTTTATGAGCTTGGCTCAGCAGTACTTATAAGCTTATAATATTTTGACATAGCGTCAAGTTAAGTTCGCATTATAAAACTAATCTTAAGGTAAATACAATAATACTAGAATACCTACATTTAGTATTTCAAGGTCTAGTTAATCTATTTCCCGTGAAAAGTATGAAGAAAATCTAACGAATATAAATTTGAATTGTTTTGATGCATTTAAAAATTGTTTTAGAGAAGATAAACGACTAGAATAAGTACACTAAATGGTTAGATGATTATTCAGTGATGTCGAGAAACCCACTTCTATTTGAAATATTTTTTCAACCCAAACGAGCCGTTTTTGCATATAAAATTAGATGATTATTATTTTACAGTCAAAACTACTGCATATACTGTTAAGTTTGTTGGTGTTTAGAATTAAGCACAAAGCTACACAATGGCCTATCTGTGCTTTGCCCACCACTGGTATCGAAACCCGGATTTTAGCGTGTAAGTTCGCAGACATACCACTGAGCCACTGGGGGGAGCATACTGTTAAGGCTTTAATTACAAAAATACATTAATTATTAGTTAGAAATGCCAAGAGACTTCAACTACATATCTGTATTCAAGACAGTCAACAGTTCTGTTCCGTTATAACCTATCCATCTAGTTTCTTGAAGTGATATAACTTCAAATTATAAGAAGTTTTATGTTCAAAATCTCAAACATTGCAATAAATATTTACATTTGTCACTCTTGTGGCTACTGTGGGATGTTGTCGACTGAGTTTACATAAAAGATGTGTGTATGTTTTCTTGTAGCAAAGCTACATCAGTCTATCTGCTGAATCTACCGAGGCGGATCGAACCTCTGATTTGAGCGTTGTAAATCCGAAGACTTACCGTTGTATTAGAGGGAGGACACACATGAAAGTTAGTTAAGTATAGGTCAATGTATAAATGTGCTAGCTTTCACGCATTGAACCCAATGTACACAATTTTATGCTTGTTCGTTTGTTTTTTAATTTCGCGCATAGCTATCGAGGGCTATCTGCACTAGCCGTTCCTAATTTAGCAGTGTAAGACTAAAGGGAAGGGAGCAAGTCATGACCACCTCCCCGCCAACACTTGGGCTACTCTTTTACCAACGAATAGTGGAATTGACCATCACATTATAACACCCCCACGGCTGAAAAGGCGAACATGTTTGTTGCGACGGGAATGCGAACCCGCGACACTCAGATTATGAGTCGTACGCCTTAACCCACCTGGCCATGCCGGGGCGAATGTTTGCTTAATCTCCTTGCTATAGCTTAGTATTATACCAAGATTCCCTATTTTGAACTTATCTCCTATATAGTGGAGCTAGGCTGTGAGGTTGTAAAGTTAATTCAGTTACATGGATATAACACAATATTATACTATTTTTGTGACTGTCAGATTATTCCGTATATATTAAGTAAGAGCGTTTCACCTTTTCTCTTCTGCGTTTGGTTCTATTGTTTGGGTACTTTGATGTGTTGGTATGTATACATAATTTATGAGCGATCACGGCAATATGAAGGAAAGGGAGCATATAAATTACCAAATGCTTATATTAATAACAAAAACAGTAATTAATGAAGCATAATGTAAATTCTCAGAATAATGTTTGTTAATTTTGGGCAAAAACGTAAAACCACTTTCGTACTGTATTTTTAAATTAAAATAATGGATATATTGATTAATAACGTAGGTGAGTAATCTGATTATCATAGGACGTTATATATAAAATTTCTATTTAAATCTTAATACCGATTACTGTGTTACCAATTAAAATTACTAATATAATAGTAATGTTGTAATGAGTGACAGTAATATAATAAAAGATGGAAGTTCAATTGAAATACCGAGTGGTGGTGAAGTATACATTGATACAATTATTTGATTTTGAATTAAAATGTTTCATATTTGGTCATAATGACAATCACATTAATTAAGAGGATTGTGAGGGGGATATTTTCACGTAATGCTACTTTTATCACAAAATTAAGCCTAATAATAATATTTAGAGGTGGATAAACGAGAGGTCTGAAGGGGCAACTGTTCAAGGCCTAGGCAAATGGAAGAATCCAAAAGTTTCTGCTTGGATGAATATATTTTAAGCTAGGAAATAGTAAGTGAAGAGTGTTGTTGAAAAAAGAAGTATCAGACAGGAAATAAGTTTCTTAAAAAAATGTTTATTTTAGATTGGGAGTGCTATTTGAAATTTTATTGTCGTTAGGAGTAAATGTTTTTCGACCATGGTTTATGTTGTTAAAACAGGATTAACAAACAAAAGTGCTTGTATAAAAAAGAAAGGAATTTAACTATAAATGTATGTACATCTGTCCACTAAGGTGTATATTTAACCATGAAGTAGTTATTTTGCAAAAACATATGCATGAGGAAGAGTTCTGATCAGCTACTGCTCATATTATTTATTAATAATAGTGGTATTTAGTTACTGTATAAATGTTAGTACTAAACAGTAGTGCTATTAGTTGCACTTGAGAAAGTCTAATTCCATAGTAAATATTAATCCATTATTATTATAAATATGGACTGTGATAAAAAACAAAAAGTAAGATTCAAGCTATTCACTCAGCCAGAAAAACTAAACAATTGAGACAGTATTCTAGCAAAATATAATTTGGTAATATTTCAGTTTATCCTTGCAGAGACTTCACAGTTTAAAATAGTAATCAGCTTTTAGGTAATTACCAGTTGAATCAGAAAAGGCCTGGCATGGCCTAGTACGTTAATGTGTGCGCTTTGTAATTTGAGGGTCACGGGTTTGCGCCCAAGTTCCATCAAACATGCTTGCCCTCCCAGCCGTGGGGGTATTATAATGTGACGGTCAATCCCACTTTTCGTTGGTGAAAGAGTAGCCCAAGAGTTGGTAATGGGTGGTGATGACTAGCTACCTACCATCTAGCCTTGCACTGCTAAATTCGGGATGGCTAGCACAGATAGCCCTCGAGTAGCTTTGTGCGAAATTCCAAAATAAACAAACGAATCAGAAAAATACATGCATGGGGTGTAAGTAAATTTGAAAAGAAGCTAACTTTTGCATGCAGTTCTGTGAAATTATAAGAAGTTGAAAAATAGTTTATTTAAAATTTTGTAACTGAATCCACAAAGGGAAGCACACTTCAAATGCATTTATTTCTGAAATGATATACATCCCTTCTTATAGAAAGCTGTCTTTCCTGCACATATATCTTGGAGACTTGCATGGTACTAACTGGTTAACTCCCATCTAATCTGATGAGTGAATTGAGCTACTGCTTAAAGACATTATTATGCAGCAAAAGTTCTTAATCATTGGGAGAATGACATAACAAATCCAGGAAAAAAAAGTCATAGGTTTATTTTAAAAAGGCAGAAAATTTTGTGAAAACATGATTGTAGTTATAATTAATTTTTGCTCCATTTGCACACCTAAAATTTACAAATTAAATCTAAAATGACTGCTAACTAATGATATGTTAAAAAGAAAGAACATAATGTTGTTTAAATTATGATGCTAAAACAGAATAATCTCAATATTATTCAAACAAATCATTATTTGTTATTAAAAATATATTTTTTTAAATGTTCCATTGTTTTGCACACTAGTGTATGTGTGGTGCCATCACACACAGTTTATATTGTCAATTAATAATTGATTTGAAATATTTTTTGTTTCATTGGTTTAATTATTGCTCCTCAGTGGCTCAGTGGTATTTTTGCTTACTTACAATGCAAAATCTGGGTTTCGGTACCTGTGGTGGGCAGAGCACAGACAGCCCATTGTGTAGCTTTGTGCTTAATTCAAAACAAACAAACAAAGCTTTAATTATTTACAGAATTTAAATGAAATGCAACTTTTTTCCTAGCTGAAATTGTGACTTTTTCTCTGACTTTATTTCTTTTCAATGACATAACTTCATTGCACATTAACTCTCTTTGTACTTTTGCCCTTCCTTGGCACTGAACATATCAGATGCATTTTTCTTTGTCAACAAGTTTTACAGTAGCTGAGGAACTTAATTTTTTCTTTTTATCTTCAGATAATGAACACACTGGACCATTTAACATCTTCTAATACTTGGGTAAGTAACTGAATTATTCACACAGGTCATATAACAATTGTAGCTTCTGAAGGCATTGTGAATAGAATAGTGGGTTCCCTTATTCTGCCAGGAATTTTAGTTCCAGTCTCTTCTTCAGGCATTCCATCCTCTTGTTTTGTGGGGAGAATGAGAAGGATGAATTTGAATTTTTCTTCACCTGGTTATGTTTTGAGAATTTTGCTTCTTTTTGAAAAGAAATATTAATCTTTCTCTCGTTCTTGGATATGATTTCTTATTTATGCAATGCACTTTTTTGTTTCATATTCTTCTTCTTCTCTACTTCTTAATTTCAGTCATAATTTATTTTGTTTTCCATTTCTGGCAGACTGTTGGGCATGATAGAATTATTATTATACAATCATTTTTTTATATTTCAATCACTTTTTGAATTTTCCTAAATTAACTGTCATGGAGAAATCTGATCTCAGACCCTGATTTTGCAAACTGTGGACCTTCCTTATTGGGCCAGTCCTCAGTAGGTTGGTTTCTGCACCTGCCATGTACCCTGTACTATGACCTAGGTTATAGATCTGCACTTTTGGCCAGACCATGTTTTTCTCATAGAATGGTCTCTTCTCCTGCAGTTTTTCTGTTGGGGATGCTCTCTTGGGAATTTCACTCATTATTGTCATGCTGACCCTCTTAGTTACCATCTTCCTTACTTCTGATCATTTCTATTCCATTTTTTAGTCATGGCTGTCATTGCTTTCTACCAGATCTGGTCTTACATTTGCCATAATTCTCACTCTCCTTTGTGTATTATACCTTGGACCCTTTCTTTGACCCAAAACAATTCTTGTTGTATTTTCTTGATGTTAATCTTCCAGCTGGTTTTACCTTAGATCTCTCTTCCATGCCACATGATAATTCAACACCCTCTTCTCATGTTAATTATACACACTATTTCTTCAGCATCTTTAATCTCCTTTGCATTAAGGAATATTTTCTTTCCAACTTTATGTTTGGATTTTTCTGGTCCATTGCACATTAAACTGGACTTTCCAATATAGGAATTTTTTCCTTTCATATTCTGGACATCATTTTACCTTTTCTACCTTCCCATATGAGGAATGTTACGTTTGACATTGATTCATTCTGCTGTCAGATATTTTCCTTCTTTGACAAGGCTCAGCTGTCTCCATAAATTGCTGATCATTGGGTAGTCTTGTCTTCAACATTTTTCATTACTGTGATGTGTTTCTTCCTGGTTTTCTCCATTATGTTCTGATTAATATATATCTGTAGACACTTGTCCTGTATCCATGCCTGACTGGGACCTCACTGTTATCCTGCATGCCTTTACTTATGATGCTATGAGCCATTAATAATCTCAAACTTCTTCCACTTTTCATACATATTTTTGTTACTTTTTACCTGTGATTGCTGTTTTTCAAATTTTTATACCTCTGATTTGTAATGTATTCCCTTTCCATCGTCCTTATATTATAATTTTTCTGGACTGGGAAGAGACCACAACCTTTCTTCTCTTTCCTTTCTCTTTCAGTCTTCTATGATTGTGTGGACCTGTACAAACTTTGTTTGCCTTTATAAGTCACTTTTGAGGTTTCTGTCTTCACCTTTACATTATCTAGGATTTTTCTTCCTTTAAGGACAAATCTGCTACTCTTATAGGTAAGATCCACCAATATCTGTGTCTTGTCTACTCCTCAGGGTAAATGTTGTTGTTTGCAGATGGTCCACATTTTATAATCCTAATTTTTCAAACTAGCATGTGGACTATGTTGCATAACTTTGCCACCTTCTTTTTACCACCTAGCTGTCTTCTTCGAAAGTTACCGTATGCCTACATTCACCATTCCATGGTCTACCTATTGTCTTTAGACAGGTGAGTATATTCTCTTTTTGATTACAGAATTTGCTTATAGGATCCTACCAGGTAGCTGGTGATGCTTTCTAGGGTACACTGATTTACCAGAATTCTGCATTCAGCCAGAACAACAGCAAACACTCACATTATCTGCTCCAGCTTCATATAGGCCCAGTGTTGAGATGGGCTGATCTGTAAGATGAATTATCCTTGTGGTATATTCTGACATCTGACTACTGTTTGACCTAGGCTTTAACTACTCCATAGGCTATCGTGGAAATAGCCAGCACCAGTACCTGCTTTTCTTGCTTGCAGTTACTGGCTTTTCACAATAGAATTATGCAATCACTTGTCACACTGTCTCTGGTTAGACTTTTCTGATCTAAACAGGACTGATGAGGAACTGGGCATTTTCTCAGAATTTCCCACTGCCAATATCTCTCCCTCTTGCTCTAAGTGGAACACAGGAAATCCTTACTGCTTAACCAGTTTTTAGCCACTTATTTGGACCTAATTGCTGGGGCAAGATTAAGGGTTGCCAATTGCTGGGAAGTAGGATGGTGATAACATTGTCAGTGTAGTGCAGATCACTCCTTATATAATTGTTCTACAAGCACATTATACAGAACTGTGCTCTGCAGGCTGCAACTGTCCAGCAGAATTGAGAGGAGCACATTACAAGACTGTATTTTTCTTTGCATCTTACAGTTGTCCACTAGAGCTGAGACAATCGCATTTTAATTTATGTGCCCTCTTGCAGGCTACAACTGTTCAGTTGAGTTGAGGTATGTACCACTATACTGTACTCTCTTGCTGAAAGATGATAGATTAATTTTTTTGATTATTACAGTTTAGTATATCTAAACTGTGAAACTTGAAAATATGATTGCTTGTGTCATTACTTAGATTCGTGGATGTATTTGGCTAACATTAGTAGTAATAGCAGTATGTATGTAAACTTTTTCTTGCTCTCTTGCATTCACAATTTTTAAGATGTTTTTTTTCCTTTATTTAAATTTTGATATTTAAAGGAAGGATATAACATAACACTACTACATCTGGGTGATTAGTGGAATGTGTTAAATAATTTACTTAATTTGTTTATTAACCTGTTATTTTCATGTAAGGGCAATATTCTTATTTCAAGCTTATTTTGGATTTTTTAAAAGATATTTTCAAATTACTCTTCATTCAGTATGATAAATATCTTCAGGCACAACAGTTTAGGGTTAAGTTATTTTTTTATAAACATATACTGTTTTAGATGAAAATGTATCATATAAACAATTTAGTACAAAACTTATTGCAAGTTGAAAATATAATTAATAATATACAATGGGATTCTTCCCTTAAATTTTCACAATACTCTTAAAAACTAATGAATTTTGTTTGGTAAAAATATTTTGTGACAATTATAAATTGGAAAAATGCTAAACATAATAATTCATACCAGTGAGGATGGAGTTTACTGTTTTATACCAGAACAACTAGTACAACTATACTGAGTCAACCAAGTAGGTGATGGTGAATTGAACATACCACATCTAGGCTATCAAGCATGTGGCTACATTAGATGAATTTTCACCTCACAAAGGGACAATAAATGTTAAGGCTTGTGTCACTTTATGTATTAGAGAAGGATGAGATTATCATGGGTACAGAATTATTTATTTTTAATTTAACGATTTGCCAGTTTGTGAAGAGTCAAACATTTATTATTTTGAGTTAGAAGAACCCAAAATGTTTATTTGATGTTCATTTTTGCTAACCATTATACAAATCAATAAGCTGAAATAATTCAAATTAATCCAGTAATTGTGAAAAATTTTATTAGCAATATTTGGATTAATTGTATAATTGGACTGAACTAATAATTGTAATAATTGGAAACAGTAATTTTAATTATTCAATTATTTTTTATATTAATCAACTTAATCATAGTGTCAGTTAATTGATAATATTATGTCATGCTAATCAACATAACTGATGCTTATAGGTACTCTTCTGTATCAGTTAATGAAGTTAATTACCAAGCTCTCTCTACTGCAGCATCTCCCTAACTTTGACTTCTTTAATTTCATACAAAAATAATTTTTACTTGCTTGAATACTTTTTCATTTAGTTTAATCATTTGATCTATTTTTGTAGTGCTTAAAATATGAATACATTTATGTTTAATAGTCATGTATTAAGGTGTGAATGTCACCTGTTTGCACAATGTAGCAAAAATGAAAGTTATAAGTACCAGGGGGAGTATTTTAAAATGGAAACTGATACTGTGGTATTGCAATTGTATATTTTTCCAGCACTGATATTCTGCTTTTGGCCTAAAAGTACCTAGTTTGGTATTGTTTATTCTTAATGTTGAAAGGAAAGTATTAACTTGTGTTTGTCCAGTGTGCAATGTGTAAGCAGGAACTTGCAAGTCTCCTGGTAGAGTGTCAGACAAAATCAACTAAGGCATTATTATGGAGGTAATTACAAACTTTATAATTACTTTATATTCTGTTAAATTAGGATGAGAAAATGTCATATGATATGTACAAATTGGTTATCTACACTTGGATATAAGAATAACTAATGTATGTGTTAATATAGTTTTAACAGATTTTAAGAATCTTCCTTCACCTGCTGTGTTAATAACATTCCTTTATATTTGCATAAAAATATTACAATTTTACAGTTGTTTATAGGATATGTAAAAAAACTTGAATATTTTTCTGACATAAACCTTTTTATTTCTAGAACACATACTGTATATTTATTGGCTTTCAACAATATAGAGTACTAATATTTTATAAACTATTTTACTGTAAATATTATTAAATGTTACAAAAATTTAAAAAGAAACAACTTTAGCAAAACTATAGTGAAAAAGGATTTAAGTAAACAATATATCTTAGGTTATTTCAATTATGTCATTTCTTTTTTACTAAAAATTGCACATACAGTCTCATATGAGAGACCTCTTAATTATGTTAATAATGAAAAGGAATTTGGAGTCAGATTATTAACTATATGGTATTCTATTGGTTGATACAACTCTTAAGCTTTCAAGAAGTAAAGCTAGTAGAATTTTAATTGTACATGTATAAGAATATCAACTTAATGTTTAAAGAACCCAAGAAGTAATTGCATAATACAATGGCTGGGGTTCATTTGAATATGGTATGGACTCATTATCTGAGGGAGGATATTGAGATGCTGGAAAATTTTCAGAGGAATATTAGAAAGATGACCTTAGGGATAGATAGATTGTCATTTGAAGATAAGATCTCATAATAATTTTCTGCTTCTTTAAGGAGAAAGCTGAGGGATGATCTAAATGTCTTTATTAAGAAGGTGTATATGGATTAGAGTTTTCTTGTTGCATTCTAATGGCAGTGCAGTCATAAATTAACCAGTTGGAAAATTCACATGTATTTACAGTTAAAGCAGTTTTATTTCTCTAATATGTGGGAAATATGTGGTGGAACAAATGGAAACAGGAAAATGGTAGAGAATTTAACTTTATAGATATTTCAGAAGAAAAGAGTTCAATTGATGAATAATTGAGCCATCATGGTTGGATTTATAATTGGTTCTGTGCATGGGGAAGTTTGGATGACTTGATGAAGCAAAAGAGCAAAAACTTTTGATGTTCATGTGCTAAGATAACCTTAGTTAACCATCACATTTGTATTAGTTCAGTCACATACAATGATGTACAAGACTAATTGTTTGTTTTAATGATAGAAAGGAGGTTTGTGTTTTAGAATTAAATTTTTTTGCTTTAATTATAACATACAGACAACAAAGTAACATTTAGTCCTTCAAGGCCGTCCTGACACAACTAATCTTGAAATATCAGTATTTTAACACATCCTTTTATCTATCCAGAAATCATTGATTTCCTCTTAAACTACTGCAAAGTTCAATAAATTATTTAAATTTGCTGATGATATTTAAGTCTTAGTTTTTGCTGTCTGTGAAGAAGAGGATGTTACTTTAAAAAAAGAGGATTTAGATCATTTGGTGAATTCGGAAGATAAAGGAAAATGGCATTAAATTATTATGAATGCAGGGTAATGCATGCGAGATATCACAATTAGTATAATTTTGATTGGAAGGGCCTTAAAGTTGTTATGAAAGTAAATGATCTTAGTATTTTGTTAATTCCTTTCTTAACTCTTTCAGCATGGGCTGGGTCATTGGGACTGACCTCATAATCATCTGATTTTATTTATTTACTTGTTATACTTGTCATGCTATAACTTTTAAATTAGCAAGTGTATGTTAAAAATTTGGTAGATTATCAGTAAATATTACAGTGCTTTCACATTTAAAATATCAGGTTTTTTATTTTGTCTCAATGTTTGTTACAATGATACAGCACCCATGCTCTCATGTTATCATATCCAATAATATAAAACTGACTCTTTACAAAGTGACCCTGTCTATACCATTTATCAGTAGATAACTATTTTGTTATATACAGACACATTTTGGTTGTTAGACATTATATATGTATATATATTATTACTATTTAGAACTAGGTTATTAAATTTATTTTTCTTGAAAACATAGAACAGTAAATAAAGAAGTAAAGTGAAAAATGCTCTCTTCTGGTTACAACCTTTGTACTTATTTGCTGCTTGTCATAAGTTGGTGACCCTTTTAAAATTTTCTGTATAGAGGATATAAAATGAAATACTTTTTTAAATTTGAATAATCAAAATATTGATTATTGATACCATAGAATTCTACTATAATTTACTGAACTTTGTAACAAAATTGTATGAAATTTTGAGCATGTTAAAAACCCAATCTACCTGTTTGAAATCTTGGTTTGAAGAAATGAGATGGCATTCTAACACTGAAAATGTCTGAGGATATTCTGTTGTTTTGATTGGTTATTCACATTTCATATATTGCAGTAAGTGTATATAAGGGACCATTTTTTTCAAAAATGGAAAGAAGTGAGAAAGGCCATTGTGTTTGATTCAGTAGATGAGCAATATCTTAGCAAGAAAAAAAGATAAGGTTCTTTTCATTGTCAATAATTTGATTTCCTAATTTGTAAAATACTATAGACTTAGTATTTTAACATTACAAACATCTAATTTGAACCAGTGCTGCATTAAACATATCACATGACTCCCTAAAATCAATATTTAACTGTTTTTTTTAAGTTAATAAATTGATTAATGTATGATTCAAAAATATGGATTATAATCTACAGTTTGATACCAAATGTATCAACATAAATTTGTGAAGTAGTAGCTCAGTATAATTTTGAATGTGAGTTAACAGATGTTATGACATGGTCTTTGACCCATCTGGAAAGGGTTAACCTATCCAAGCAATGAGCTGTGCTAAGAGTGGGACAGATTTTATCTTCAGAAATATTGAATAAATGATAAAGAGGTGGACCATTTGGAATACCTACTGTGTTCATTCTTGGGCTGTTTACCTCAGAAAGGACATTGAATTGTTGGAAATGATTCAGAAAAGGGCTAGTAAGGTGACATGTGGGATAAAAAGATTGTTATATTGGAACAGTTTAATATTTCTCATTGTTTTCTTTTGAAAAAAAATACAAGCGATATTATTTAGGTATTTAATATTGTTAAGGGAATTGATAGTGTCAGTGCATCATCTTTTGTTTTATATACTTAATGAGGGTGGTAGGACTATGGAGTGCATTTTGATAGGGTAGAATTCATTTTCAGGAAAAAATTATTTTTTAATGGGTAGTTGATCTTTGGAATGGTTTACTTTCAAGTGTAGTAAATGTAAGGAAAGGATTTAAAAACATTTGGACAATAAAGTCTGGCTTATTTTTTTCTTGTTTGGCTTTTTAAAGTTGAATGGATATGACAGTCTAGATGGAACAACAAGTCTCTTGTTCATATATTTTACATGTTAGTCTTTATTACTACCAATGGGCTTCATTTCATAACTAAATAACCATTTTAGTAAAATAAAAATATCTTAACTGGAACTTTTCTTTTGAAATCTTAAAACTTCTGTCCTATTATTTTCAGAACATAGCAAAGACATTTATCTAGGACCTTTATCCTATTGAATCCTTAAATAATCTGGGACACTTCAATAAGATCACTTCTTACCTTTCTTTGTTCAAGAAAAATCAGTCAAGAGAGTTTATCATATCTCTGTAATGTAGCCCAGTAATTATTGTAGTAATTATCTTCTGAACTTTTTCAATAAGTCAGTTTTTTTTCTTAAAAGAAGAGACAAAAATAATGTAAAGTATTACAAGCAAGGCCATCTTGTGGTTTGTTAAAGATAATTAACTGTTAATGTATAATAAATATGTCTGTAAATGTACATTCAAATTATATTGATGCTGCTACCTACAATGTTCTTGCTATTTAAGGGATAATGGCTTAATTTATTTATCTACCAATATGCCAAGATTATTTCCCTCTGTCATGCTGTTGAATGGGTTTCTTTTGATATTGATTATGTTGTGCAAATTATGACAACATATTTGTCTGATTTATTGATTGACCTGTGTTACTGTACAGCTGCATGAAGAAATACTCAAGTGTTTAATGTTGTTAGCACATTTTGTTAATTTACTAAGTATTTTACTTTAAATATTATAATGTTAATAGTAGAGAGCAAAGGCCTAATTACTGTCACTTGAGGTAATCCACTAGGTTGACTGGATTCTGCTGACAACATTTTGCTTATATTAGTTATCTATTTAGTTGGGTGACATGTTAATATCATACAAGTCACATTAGGTTTCATGTGCTGGTTAAACCATTCCATATGGATCATGGGGTTAAAGGTCATATTGTTGTGTTTGGTTACTCACATTTAGTTTCTTTGATGAATTTATATCATTAATTTTGGTATCAAACTATAGATTATAATTTATTATATAATTTCATAATTTAAAAATATTTAAAAAGAAAACCTTAACATCAATTTTTGTTTGTCATGTTCTGTGTTGAGTGCAGCACTGGCTTATTTGATGTTTTTGGTATCAAAATAAAATGTTTATAATTTTGTATGAATCATGAACTCAAATTACCTGTATTGTTGTTGTTTTTTTTTAATTAAGAACAAAGCTACACAATGGGTTATCTATCCTTTGCCCACCACTAGTATCAAAACCAAGTTCCTAACAGTGTGAGTCTGCAGACATACTGCTGTGCTACTAGGGAGATACAAATATTGAAAAACTATAAAATAAGAACCTTTTATTTTTCTTTGTGCTGAGATACTACTCAGGTACTGAATTAAACACAGTGGCCTCTATTACCTCTTTCCATTTTTTAAAATGATCCGTTATGTGTACTTCTATACATGATATGTGTATAACCAACCAAAAGGTTGGAATGTCTCTCAAATGGTTTAATCAGTCATTTTCAGGTGTAAAGACTTCATCTCTTTCTTTTGAGACAAACATTTGTCTTGGTAAGTTGAGACATTAGTCTGTTTGAAATTTCACATTTTTAGACCAAAATGCAGCTTAGTTACTGAACTTGATAAATTATAAGGGAACTCTCTGGTGTTTGTATAGGAATTTATGATTTTTTTGGTTACTCATATTAAAAAAAAATCAAAAAAAATCACATCCTCCATGTGTGAAACCTCTTAAGGCTTAGCAAGTTATGACATATAGAAACCCAAACACAAAGATTATAACTAGAAGAGATAGTGTTACTACTTATTACAAAGTACTAGTCTTCTGAAAGACAGTCACAACAGGGTATTTGAAGATTAAAAGTAAAATGAGTGCATGTATGTTGGTTGTGTCATTGTGACTTCTGTGTTGTTAGCCACACAAGACTGAAAATTCAGTATAATAAAGAAAAATAAATGTTATGATGTTTAAGCTATTGAAACTAAACATTTATGTTAATGAGTTATAATCTGTAGTCATTTTAGAAAGAAAAAAGCAAAATTTATATTTATTTTCTAATTTTTTTATGGTGGTTACCAAATGTACACAGATTTCTTCAGATATATGAAAAAAGATGAAAAGTATTGTATGCAAAAAAAAATTATTAATTTGCATACTAGCCTCATTTTTTTATTCTGTTTGTGTGTATATGTATATTTCAGTTTGTTTTTGTCAAAGAATTAAATAGTTTTTTTGCATAGAAATTTAATATGAAATAATAAATATTTAAATAATATTTGATGGATGCTCAGCATTAACTAATTATATTCAAATTTCTCATATTAAATAAGGTTAATGATGGCTACAAGTCGTCTTCCTCCTGTTCAACATGTTGGAGCATCTCACTTTAATGTCACAGAAAGGGAAGAGTGGAAGAAATTATTGCAAATTCAACAGCACTTGTCAGTAAATTCTCTTCGCTCATCAGTCTTTAAATCAAACTTTATGATTAAAGATAAGAAAACCACCACAAAAACTGTTGAAACTGAGTTTAATGCCAGAAAACTTCGCTGCAGTGTTACATCCTTAATTGGTGATCAGAAAATATTCTTAAAGTCATGTGAAGCTTTAGAAAGGTTGGTGAAAGTTTTACAAGGGAATATTGATGTTACATCTGGACGTGCTTGGGTTAGTGAATCAGAAAACTTTGTAAAATTAACTGAAATTGAGATCAAACATATAAATCAGTTACATTTTCAGCTTAAAACTCTTCTTACTAAACAATGTTTTCTTGGTATTAGAAGAGAATGTATCTTGTGCCTGAAGAAAGCACTAAGATTTAAATTAGAGACAGAAATGATAGCTATCAGTGAATGGAAGAAACTGTTTTCTGCCAATAGTGGTATTATAGAAAATGTGAACTTGCATTTGTGTTATACTCCTGATTGGATGAGAGAGGTAGATTCACAAGTTAACATGTGGCTGTCACTATTGAGAACTGCCAATAGGATGTTAGGGATAGTGTATTTACAATGGGAGCCAGCACTAGAAAATTTACTTGCCAGTACCAGTAGATTTTTATCAAAATTAGTAAATGAAATTCTTCATTGGGTTCAGTGCATCCTGTCTATAGATCTAATACTGTTATGCCAGATGGAAATGTTTTTGCTCACATCTGATATTCTCCATGTATTGTTTCAGTCTTTTGAGAGACTATCAAAACTTGAAACAGAGTTTTACAAGACTGTGCCACCAGTTGCATCTGTTGTTTGTTTAGAAAAGTCTTACTGTGGACTGTGCAAAAGAAATGTCATTACATTTTCTAATATATTTCTTTTACTAGCCACTCAACAAGCCCAGCTTTCAGCAAAAAAAGTAGCAAGTTACCTGGCATTTAAAGTTAAAAAAGACAAACTTGAAAAAGCCAATAGTTCCAGTAAATCTAAAGCAGTGGATACTTCTGACTACTGCAGTGCAGAAGGAAGTGAAATGAATAAATTAGAGAGTTGCACTGAACCAGAAACTGGTGAAAGTCAAAGTAAAGAGCTAAGAAAGGACTTAGTTGTTTCTGTATCTTCTGTCTTACATATACTTACTAATTGTAGTCAAACTCTGCTGTTAAAGTTTCTGTTTGCATTTTCTTGTGCTCAAGCATCCCAGTCTCACCTAGACACACTAATTGAAGGACGAAACTCAACCAAACTGTCTGGTTAGTTAGTACTTTTTTTCTTAGTGTTTTACATGTTTTATTTTTGTTATCAAATATCTCAAAATGTTAGGTTTATCCAATTGAAAAGTAATTTTTTTTTGTAGTTATGACTGTAAATAACAAGGAAGAATTAATCCATCCTTTTTTGAAGTTATCCATGGGTGTGAATGGTAAGAAAAAATTAAATTTTATGTACACAGCTTGTATTGTTTTTTAAAAGCCATATTTTCTATCATTTAATTTTTATTTGTGTTATGCATTTTATTTCCATTTCTGTTGACATATTAGCCCTTTGTTATATAATATGGTCTATTTTTATCACATATGTATGCCAAAGTGAACATTCTTGAGCGATTGCCATTTTCTTTATGTCTTTTGATCACCTCACTTAAGCTTGTCACACACATTAGGTCTTAGACTACTAATCAGGACAACTTGCTAATTATTCAAATAAAGCTTTGATCAAAGTTGTCATCTTTCACATTGGAAATATGTAACGATTGCTTAGTAGGAAGGAATTCTGTAAAAAAATTAAGTTTATAGCAAAATACTTGCAATCTACAATACAAGTACTTTTTTGTTTCTGTGAACATATTGATATTATCATATTTTACCTTTCTGTAAAAATTTTGGGTTATAACATTATTTAGAATTCTAGAAATATCTGGATAATTTGTAAATTTTTACGCAGATGCTCTACATGTAGTTGACATCTTTCTGGTATATTGTTTATACAATAGTTGCAAACATGTACTGATTCTCTTACCTAGGTAAATATAATATACTACTAGGGCAATTTGATGGAAGTTTGTCAGATCTTGAACCTGTGTGTTTATTTACTCACTGAGGTGGTGTAAGCTCATTTCAAGGAGGGGGGACACGGTGTACCAGTTATTATTATTTGAAGGTTTATCTGTCTTGAATAGTTTTATTTGGAACAGTCATTGATATAGGGATTTAAGAATTATGTGATGTAGCATGAAGTCTTCTGTTTCATATAAAAGAGGGTTATCTTTCTTCCTTAACCACATTCTTGCTTTTATCTCATCTTTGTTTGAAGTAGAAATTCTTTTCACTCCAACACCAAGTAAAACTCATATACTGTGAATTAGATGCTGGCTAATCAAGTAAAAAACTTTTCATTATTTGTGTGAAAACAGATTTCATTCTTTTGTACAACTATGTGTTTTTATTTCTTTTACTCGATGTTTCTGAAATATTACACGTAATATTTCCAAAACCTACATTCTGTATATATATCCATGTTTTATCTGTTGGATATCAGGATACAGAGTACTAAATTTGCAGTTGTACAAATTTTACTGTAAAAGAAGATAGATGTAATAATTTGGAAAAGTACTGATTATGTTTTATTCCTCTCTTTTTTTTGGCATTCAGTTTAATTTTTGTTTGTGTATTATGTGAGTAATCACATTTTTCATCTTATATTTATGAAGGATGAAACCATGTTTGAGGACCTTTTAGATTTATGTTTGGGTGAAAAATCTGCTTTGTTCCAGTGATTTGATATTACTTTATTTGAATTCTCAATGAAGTATATCAAAATATGATTCAAGTGAAGACATGAAATGCTTATTAATTTCTTAGAAATATACTTTAACACAAAGGCAGTACCATATGCTGTCTGCCAGAATTAATATCACAGAAGAATGTTTTCATTTAAAGGCCTTTTCAAATACTTACAGATGTATATGTAGATATTGACTTGTCCTGTTGTGGATAGAACTGGGTGATTAATGGAATTTGTCACATTCAACTAATTATCATCATTATTAGAGTTGGATAGTTGAAGTAGTGAATAACTGTAATAATGAGAAATATGAATCAGTGATGTCGAGAGAAAACCCACTTGAAGAGAAATATACATGTAAAAGTGGCTCGTTTTGGTTTGTAGTTTTCAGACTTCAAGCTTGGCATTTTTTGGCTGAGGAAATTTCAGTTTAGGATGTTGTGAGTTGGAGACCATTATGCAGCCTGTGGTTTCTCTTGATCCCAAACTAAATATTCCCTTTTGTCCCTTTTCCCTTTGCCAGGTGATTCCATATATTCCTCTTTTGGATGCTCCTAGACCACCTTCAGTCTTTCTGAGTATAGCATCGCAGGAATTTCACCTCTTGCCTGTATCTTCTGTGTGATATTTTCTTGCCATTTACATTCTGCTTTTTCTTCTGACTACTTGGTTTCCCATCCCTCTTTAGATAGTGAGGTCTATGTTGACCAGTTTGTGGCACAGTTGCATTCTAGGGTTATCATGCCTTATCTCCCTTGTACATTGGATAATTACACTTTGGCATATTGTCATCTGAAGTCTCAACTCTCAAACCTTCAATTATTTTATCCAGGTGGGGAGTTGGACCTTGATTCCTCTATGAGATATTCTGAAGCTCAGTTATTCCACCTATCTTTGTCCCTTTCCACTTTTCTGAGATATCTCTACTCCATCCATCCTCTGGTTGAGGTTATCCACTGCTCTCAAAGGGGTTGTTGGAAGATACTTGTTCCATTATATATTTCACATTGGTGCAATTGTTTCTTGTTTGATTTCTTTCAAACATGGGTCTTCTGTTGTTGGGATATCTTGAGTGGGGATGTACTTTTAATTAATGTGCATTTACTTGTGACTTATCTATGGGACCTTTGTAGGGTACTGTTTTTGCATAGAACAGAAAACCTTGGGTTGTTAGTCTTAGGTTAAAGCTACTATGCACATTAATATATTGGAGCTTCTTGCTGTTCATTGGATTCTGAATCATTTCCTGCCTTTCATTTTAGAAAAAGTCATCCTGAACCATTCAATTGTTGTCTCCTATCAAATGACAAGGGGTACCTGCTTATTTTTTCTTTTGTTTCCAGATATTACAAATCATTTTATGGGCCCAGTTGTATCACACATGCTTACTGTTCTGGATACTCTGAATCTTGTTACAGATTGATTGCCTCATCCTGAAAAGGTTCTTTCCACAAAATAGGCCCCTCAATATACAGGTGTTTCAGTGGTTATTCATTCAATGGGATACTCCTCTTCTGGACACATTTGACATCTGTCTCAGCTACTTGTTTTTTTTTTATCCATGATTACACATTCTTTGGCTGTGGTGTTGGATGCCTTCAGTTAGAATTGGTCCCATCTTTCCTCTTTGTCTATTCATCTATCCATCTCCTTCCCTGAATTTTATCTGTTATATAGTCCATTCAAGGCTTGCTCAGCCTTGGTTTCTAGTTTCTATCTCCTTTAATCAGCACCTTTATTATCACTTTTGCTATTCCTTTCCCTCCTATGACAACCTCAGCCACTGGTGTATCATCCCAATGTCACCATACTCTGGCTTTACGTGTGCCATTTATCTGGTTCCTTGTGAAGCACTCTGTGCTCTCCACACAGGTGCTTCCATTTTTTCCTATTCCATCTGTTCTTCCTGGGTGTGTTAAATTAAATGGTGTGCTTTTGCCAGTGGTCTGCACCCTTCATATCGTACTTTTCCTTCTTTATTAGAATTTTTTTTTACCTGACTGTTTAAAATTAGCTTTTAGTTTCTACCATTGCTGGTTACAGAAGAGTCTTGTCCAGTACCTTCCATTTCTCCCATACTTGTCAAGTGTTTTCTTCTTTGGTTTTCTTCCTTTCATACCTTTTGTCATCTTCCCACACCCCTTCTGATTGGGATCTAATGTTTGTTTCCTGTGATCTTACTTTCACTATTTTTGAACTTTTGGACTGTTGTTGCCCGTACAGTTCATCCTTTAAGATCTGCATTTTACTCCTTTTTGCCTGTGGCCGTCATAGGTTATATGTTTTTGCCCATTACTTGTATGTTCTTTATATTATCATACCTATGTACTTCTGTGTCTGAATTGCAGTGTTTTCCCAGAACATCATGAGGATAAAAATTAAATTATTTATATATTGGAACCCTTTCAGAATAATTGTAAGATTTATTCAATAAAAACATTTTAGTTATTTATTGTTGTGAAGTTTAACTGAAATTTATTTTGGTTTATGATTGATCACTATAAAGTAGTTATGAGTTCATGGTTTTGTGGATGTAATTCTTTATAAACTATACTTCTAATTGTAATAAAAAACACTCATTACATAAATTGAGAGGAAAATTACTAATGTAAAAATTTTAACTGTTTGGTTAATATTCAGTATAAACAGTAATTATACAATTATTTTCCAACAACAGTAAGTGTTTTATCAAAACTATTTGGTAATATTAATGAATGCACTTCCAAATAGTGGTTAAAGTGAGGTATTTACTTGTAAATTTACTGCCAAAAGTGTATCTAGCTAGGAAGTTAAATTGTATAAAATTTCTTTACATATGGACATGGTAACCATATATCCTGGTTCTGTTGGAACAGTTCTTGTTTGGACCACTTTGTTTTGGTGTCCCAAAGAGATCTTTTGGGTTATAACAGATTTTGTAGCTTGATGACTTCTTATTTGTTAGTTCCCTGCTGGTATAGTGGTAAGTCTATGGATTTACAGTGCTAAAATCAGGAGTTTGATTCCCCTCAATGGACTCAGGAGATAGCCTGATATGGTTTTGCTTCAAGAAAATATTTATTTGTTAAAAGTTTTAGAAGAAAAATAGTAGTTACCTTTTGGCCATTATTGCAGTAATTAGAGGCAAAAATAGAAAATATAACCAACAGTGATGTAATATGCAGTTTTAATTTGTTGTGAATAATATATGTGACACTCGGTTGTGTGATCAGTGAGGGTTGTGATATTTTCAGTTTTTGCCAGAAGTTACATTGAATATACACCATTAAAATTTGACTTGGATGACATGTTGTAACACTTAATAGGTGTCCTGACATTTATGGCCAATGTGCCTATGGGAAAGTATGAATGTATTTATATAAACAAAATCAATGCTAATCTTAAAAACTTGTAAATAATAAACTTTATATGCAACTAATTATATTCACACAGTGATGCGCAAAAAGTGGCAGAAGAATCAGAATAACTCGGGAACAGAGAGCTGTGCTGAAATGGAACATTCATACTGGGGAGAGTACTGGAAGCAATTTGGTAGTCAGCTATTTTTATATTTGACCAATGCCCAGCCACATGAGATGGAAATACTGGATAGAATTGATATATGGACTTTCCCAAAATACCTAGCCTGTCCCCTGATACAAAACTTAAAAGGCGCAAAAGAAGAAAAAGGTTAGTTTTGTGAACACTTTCAAAATGTATCTATATTTTTGTTGTTGTTGTAAGATCCAACATACACCTGTCAAATGAACAACTTGAAGTCTTGTTTTGCTTTTACTACTAAAGGAAAAAAACATTTTTGTACAGTAACTGACTGTAAGTTTATACATACACTGTTCATATCTGTATGTAGATGTGTTGTGGTAATAGGAAATACCAGTATTTTGCCTTTCCGTAATTAGAATATGAATATTCAGCATGCAGGCATATCCTACTTTTTTATTTACATGAAGAATTGTTAGCATCCTTCAGGTATATACAGGTATTTACCCTTGTTATTGGTGGTTGTGGGCTATAGAATCTGTCTCCCACCCCTCTCTAGGCTTTTTAAAAATATTTTTCATTATACATGAGAAAATGGGACATTAGAACCTTTTCTCTGGTCATTACTCTGTCATCTCTTTAAATGGCACTGACCCTTAAAACAAGGCAAATTTACATGCTGAGGAAACACTGTTAAATGCTTCTTATTCAAGTTAAGCACAAAACAAAAATGTGATGTCACAATCTCTGAAAGTACACTTTTAGCCATATGTGTCATGTGCATAATTAATGGAGCATGTATGAAGAAATACATAACATAAACTGTTTTAACACCATAACTTTATTTAGGAATGACAAAAATGTAAAAACTGATTTACAGTTAAAATTAATTGTCCATAGTTATTCATATTGCAGAAGAGATGCAGCCTTCAGTTTAAGCCATGAAGACGTTTATAAACATCAAGTGTATTTTTACCAGTTCTCTTATTATGAGTCTAAGTAACACTGATAATAAGACAATTGGTAACATTTTTTAATTTAAAAAAAAAAAAAGTATGGGAGAGCATAATATCAACAAATGTGATAAATTTTATGCTGATATTGGCTTTAATAGTAAAGTTATCATTCTAACTTATGTTTTTGATATCTTCCTTCACATTTCCACTTGCTCTGTGTCCCATTATTTTTTCTGATTTGTCCACAATGTATACATTTTTTAGTTCCATTTCCTTTCTTACAGGCAAGCCATTGCCCCATAATTTTTCAGTTGGGTCATACATTATTTTTCTCAGTGTGTGCGACTTCCATTATTGTATAGATTTGTCAGTTGCTATCTCCACTCTTCTCTGCATTATTTTCTAAGAGGCCTTATCACCTCGTCAAGCTCTTAAAGTCTGTTTTAATTGTCACTTAATATATCATCACACAGTGGATGTCTTTAACTCCTATTTATTGTATATTTGTGCCATAGACTAGATTCCAGAGCTTTTTTACTGTTTTTCTTACACAGTTACTTCTCACACTTATGAGGACTCTTACTTTCTTGATCCTTCTCAGTTGTGCACATGTGTACCATTCAGTAAGCTTTAGCTTTAGAATTTCTCCTTTTCTCTCAATGGAGATCTTTCCTCTATCAACCTTGGTTGTCCATTTTTACAATGTGGTATTGTGTCTTCACCTCCATGTGCAAAAGTTTTCTGGTCACTTGTGAGACTTGTGGGATTTTTCCACAAACCAGCCTGTTTTTTCTCTCATTTTTGTAAGCCTTCTGCTCTCCCTGTGAACATGGATAGGCTGTTGACTGCTGCTGCTGCTTTTTTTAGTTGAGTCATCTTACTTTCCTTTGAACAAGAGTCTGTCTCAATTATTGGAGGTTATCAGGTGGTATGGTCCACAGCCTTCCAATACTGACTTTTCCTTTACATGTTCTTGTAGACCTCTTAAAGCCCTTCTTTCAATATTTCCCTCCTTGTCTGGTATCTCTATCCAGTTGGAACCTGTGTGTGGTTCTTTAGGTTTTTATATGCCCTCGATTGATCCTTTGGCCTTCTGCTTCTTGTATCATTTGTCTCTAAAAATGTACTATTTTCCCTTGTTTTAAGTCATCAACAGTCAGACTGCCCCTTTTTATGGAAATTCATTGTTACAGCAGTAGACCTTCTCTTTGAACTTTTAAATTGGTTCGGTTCACCATTCATCCTTCTTGTATATACTTCCATGTGTGAATCTGACTGTACACTTTTTTGTATCCCTTCTGATGAAGTTTGGCTCATTACAACCTTTTTTTTTATTGCTGGCCATTTGGAGGAGTTCTTAGAGACTGATATTTGAACTATGCTAAACTCATCTCCTATTACTTACTTCATTTGAGTAATTTTATGTGCCTCCTTTCAGTTTTTGTTTTCAATGTACCCAGAGGCTATGATATGTTGAATTTTGCCTGTTAAACCCATCTGCTCCTGGTCAGTGCATACCATGGAGACAGGAATTCCTGTGAGACTTCTTTGGTAAGATATTTCTGAAATTTATATGGTCATTGTTATTCAGGAAAAATAAACAACAGATAGTATCAGACATGGTCCTACTGTTACACCTGCTTTTTAGTTGTTGCAACCCATTGTATTGTCTCTTGACAATGCTTAATTCCAGATACTTGCTCTTCCAGTGGAGCACTAGGAAAACCCTTATTTACCTAGTCCCAAGTCATTGGGGATGTTGATATGGAATACTTCTTTTGTGAATGGTGTCTTTCTTCCTGCAGCAGACCAGTTGATTCCACTTCTTGTTTGAGATGTAATGATAGAATGTTACATGAAAGTGGTAGTACAGGACATAATGCTATTTAAGCAGTTTCCAGTGGATATGTCCAGCTGGAAGCATCAGAAAGTAGGTGAGAATTTCCTCCCTCTTTTGCTTATTGTTACAGTATCTATTAAAATCATGTATTTCACTGATAAGGAATGTCTTAAAGCCCAAGCTACATTGTACACTCTCATATTTTAACTACTTTTGCATCACATTATGACTGACACTAAATTTACCTGATACCATTTTCTGAAAATATTTCTGCAATTTATATTAAATACATGATTTAATAATTAATAACAAGTGAGCAAAGACTATTTATTCCATGCATAAGAAGGATGTAGTCTCATTGCATGATGCTGTACTTAGCAAATCCTAGTTTCGTGGAAGTCATACCGCATGGGTTTGATTTTTCTCTTTAATCTTTGTAATTGGTGTGGAACAGCTGCTCCACTATCTTCACTGTGGGGATTTAATTATTAATGATGCAGAGAGGCAGACAGGGTTTCTGAAGTTAATATTTTCCTTACCTTTCTATCCATTTTTGGTTGTTTGATGCTCATTTCAAATGTTCTGTGTTTAATAACCCTTTGTGATATTAAAGTTTAAAATCACTCAAATTTGAGTTTGAGAGCATTTTGCCTCAAAACTTTGTGAATATTAACACATCTATAATTTGCTTTTTTGTTAAAATATTATAAAATTTGAAAATAAAGTAAAACTGTTTTTGATGCTTGTATCAGCCATAAATAACACAGAAATATGTAATTCAACCATTGTTTTATGCCATAAGTAGAACCACTCTAAGAAAATATGCTGTAAATGTGAAATAATTAGAAATTGTGGGTAGATTATTTGCTTTAAAGGAAAATGAAAAAAAAATTGAACCTATACATTTATCAAAATTATTTTATCTCTAATGATGCTAGAAATGGTTGGAAATATAATTAAGTTAATCTGTTTGGTTTTTAAAAGGTGTTTAGTTACACATAGCCTTTGAATATGTTTTACAGATGCACTTTTAAGATTAATGTCTGTGCTGTGTTAAAAACATTAAAAAAATGTCAGATGATTTGTCTGTATTCAAATGTACTGGAATGTAGTCAAAAATTCAGTGTCAGATATTAATATTTGTTTTTCCCACTTTAGCTAAATAGCAATGAGCAGTGGGTTTTATTGTTTAAAGTACCACTTTTCTCATATCTAAAATTTGAGCATTTTGTTGAACAATATTCAGGCATGAGTGATTTACTTTTAATTTAAAAATGCATAGTTCATACATGCTATTTTTATATTGGGCTTTCTTTTGTGTACAAGTAATAAAAATATCATTGATAAACATTTTTCATCATTTTAAATTGGAATATTTGTGTATTTTGCATGTTTTTGATAGTTACTGGTTTTACTTCTAAATTTAAAGTTTTTAATTAAATAATCCTCGGATTCAGATATGTTATGAAAATTGAGCATATTAGCTAATAGTAATAATTTCAGTTTTAGTTGTTATATTAAGCTCATCCAGTTATTTAATAGAATAATGCTTGTAAATTCATACCTTCTGATATGATCCATTACCTCATCTCACACATACAGCTATTTTCATTCAATAATCTCATCTATGTGCAAAACCTTTTTCACATGCCATAAACTTTGAGTTTTTACACACCATATGTGTATCTCTCGCATCAATTATCATGTGACAACCCTCCTCTAATAGGAGTGCAACACACCATTCTGATGCATGTGACTCTCTTTGATTCTGCCTAACTATCAGTTCTTGTTTGACAGTGCTCTTGTCAATAAATGTTTTATTGTGCCTTTTAATTGTGGTTTTCCTTTAAGCTTAGTGCTTTTTTTTGTCATTTACTCTGAAGTGGAATCAATCATTCATTGTTAAAAAATAATTCTGAACTGTAAATTACTGTTTTGGAGGTGGTATACTTCCTAGCACAATTACATAGGCTGCAGATGGGATTAATTCAGCTATGGAACTATCAGTTCTCATATGCCATGAGATTGTTCATTATGTATCAACCTGCTTCTCCTGACATTGCCCATGCCGAGCCTGTTCTGAGGCAATCCACTGTGATCCTGAAGGTTTTTTAAAGGAAACTTTCTCTGTGATTATCCCTACATTGATACATTTGTTTTCTTCAACACTTTTTTTACAAATGTGGTTTCTCTGTTGTTGGAATCTTCTGGGGTAAGACACTGTATTGTTTCAAGTTTGTTTACCACCTACTTATTTCAAGAACTTACATATGGCCCCTTTCTGCAGAGGTCTATTTTTTGGAAATAGTCCTGAGATTTTTAGAATCTCACTTGGAATTAATGAGACAGCAATTAACCCTTTCTTCTTTGGTTCATTGTTTATTTCATTGAAAGCCTAGACAAACCCTATTACTGTTTCTCATTTAAATGCTTGGTAATAATCTTTTTGCATGCCATTTTCTGGGTGCATTTAATCTTATTACAGATAATCTTTCCCAAAATAATGTATCCAAAGGAGTGATGTCTTGATCCTATCATTTTCTAGTGGCTATGCCTTCAGTGGGGTACTCCTCACCTGGATGTGTTTTCCACATCCCTCAATACCAAAGTGCCTCTCTGTGTTACATTTCAACAGATTTAGCACATTTATTTTTTGCTGGTCAGTTCTTTTATCCTTTAGAGGATTTTTTACAGGCCTGTATTTATGAAAGAAGAAAGAGTGTACCACATGAAAAAGTTATAATTTTCCTGTATGAAAATATATTTATAATAGTTACTTACCTCATCTCATACTTCCCATCCTTCCTCACGAGTGAAAATTGGTGCTTCCATTTTCAGTCAAAACTCAAAGTGATTGTTTGGTAGAATCACAAAAGAAAAAGTCACTTGCATTAGGAGGGTGTGTCACACGCCTATTGGTTTAGGATTCATGCATGACAAAGTTAAACTATGTTGAACAGAAAAACTCTTTGAGCTCAAGGCTTGTGGCATGCAAAAAACTTTGCATATAGAAGGTTAACACTGTATGAGAATAGCTGTTTATGTGACAGGAGGTAAACATCTATTGGAAAATACTTTTTCAGTGTAAGAAAATTATATCTTTTCAATGTGTTACTAATGTGTGTTCTTTATAACATTCTCAATGGGATATGTTTTCCAGAACATAATACAGAAACTATCTATGTAGTGAACAGTGTTTACTGGGCACTAATGTGGGAAGCATGCATGAAACAATGGCAACATCGTAAGTATTGTATGCTTTTATATTGATTTAATTAGAAGTAAACTGTTAATACCAAGATATGTTAGAAAGCAATCATCAGTTTCTTATTACTCATAGGATTAGCATACTACATACATTGTAATACCTATATTGTTCTCTGCCTTGATAGGAAAAATCCATTTCATTAGCTTGAGCAGGACTTAAAAGGTGATCATGGTGTTTTGAGCATTTTTAGTTTACTGATTTCCTCTATGGTGTTATTTATTGAAATGTTTATCTCCTTCATTTCAAATCAGCTTATCCATTGCTAAACAAAACTGTGATGTGAACTTACCTATTAATCTTTTTTTGTTCTGTAATGAAGAAGTAAGATTTGTCAAAACATGACAGAAACAGTATTTATTACAATTTTTTTATATGTATGTACCTGTACTAATAATTTTCATAGTAACATTAATGAGGTTTTATGTTTTTGGTCTATCACATCTGAAAGATCAGTGTGAAGATATTTACTTTTTATGTTTGATAATCTTTGTAAAATATACTGTATTGCTCAAAATTTTCCTGCAAGTTTCTTCATCAGTGGTGTAGAGTGTAGTGGCATTCTTCTTTAACTAAACTTGTTTCTGCAAAATCATGTTTTTATCTTTTCAACATTGTGTTACTCGTTTCAGATTCCATTGTGAGAGGAGTGAAACATTTTTCTGTCATGTTTTAAGTGACATTACTTGAAAATATATGTATTAGTAATATTCAGATTGAAATGTACTATGTGATTTCAAAATCTTGTTTAAAATGTAAAAATGATTTTGAACTAAAATTGTAACTTATCACTTTGGATAATTGTTATATGTGTATTATGTAATGCAAGCTAAAAAATGAAAAGCAGTATCTGTCTACTAAAAATAAGCTTATATTTACATTGTTTCTAACAATACAACGATGAGATGCAGTAATTAACATAGATGTTAGTAAGTTCTTGAAATTAAGTATTTTATCAGGATGTATTTTTTAAAATTTAATATTTGCCATCAGCCAATTTATTACTTCATTTTAGTAATTGCATTTTATTTAGATAGTAATGCACATTTCAAATAAATCTTATTGCACCTTTGTTATGTGTTTGCTCATTTTATCTTAGGAATGTCCCAGTTTTTGGTTGCTTCTCAGGAAAGTAGATTTTCTGCTGTTCCTTTAGAAAGTGGAGGAGTTAGTAGTGACCCTGGAAATATTGTTTTTAGAGCTTTGGAAGAATTGTTTTTTTATATCAAAGAAATGAAAATACAACAACTGGAACATTATTCAGGTAAAGAGTATAAGTGCATAAATTATTCCTATACATTACACAAGAGTATAAGTGCATAAATTAATTCTATACATTACACATTTTTTATATCTCTTTGTTGTATTACTACTCTTAGCTTTAATAAAATACCAATTTTATGATATAAATCTTTTGTTACAGTTTAAAGTTTTCAAGTAATATTTTTTTTTTCTTTTCTATGTTTTCATTTAACAGTAAGGTATACACAGCTGTCCTTGTTGCACTCAACATTCAATACGTAGGATTTATAAAGAAGTGTTTACTGCTTTAGTTATTTAAAACATGCAGGATTGAATGTTAAAAATTAACTCATTATTTAATATGAAACTGTAGTGAATATACTTACATCATATTTATTAATTAGCATAAACTTATCCCTGCTCAAGAAACCTTGTAATTTAAAAAAAAATTAAGTTTAGAATAATTTGTTTGACATTTTTTACCTCTGCTATTAATAATTATTGTACTAGTTCAGTTTGACAAGGCTTTTAATCTTTGTTTTATGGACTTGTGCTATTAAAATGAATGCAAAGAATTTTCTCTGTGAGGCAAAATAACTAAGAGAAATATGTTACATTTTTTTGAAAATACAACAGCTAAAATGGAGCATTCAAAGTGGATTAAATCATGTTTATTTTAATGATTTTTTATTATTTCTTGTTTATATTTGTATCTTCATCACAAATTAATTTCCTTGACGATTGTAAACCCACTTGAAACAAAAATGTATCTCAAAACGGCTGGTATGGGTATTAACACTTATTCTGTAATGACAAGATGGCCATTTTTACATATATAATTGACACTTTTATTGATAAGCAGAGAACAACATTTCAGGTTAATGTGGAGATGACCTAGGAAGGTTGAAACATTGTTTTCTGCTTATCATTAAAAGTGTTAATATCCATATGCCATTCTGAGGTACAGATTAACTTTGTTAAAACATCAATGAATGTAGATTGTGAAATGAAATGGACCATCTTGTTAATACTTTCTTTGATAAATTTTAAATAAAATATATTGAAAGATATTTTAATGGTCTTTACATTTTTAGACATTTTGGAATAAATTAAACTACTGTTACATTTTTTTTTTATTATGTATGTAGACTGAACGCAACAGAAAAACACAGATAACAGCTTATATAATTTATTACAATAAACTGTTATATGTAACAGATATAACATAAATTATATAACAATG
This sequence comes from Carcinoscorpius rotundicauda, assembly GCA_011833715.1. Taxonomy (NCBI): domain Eukaryota; kingdom Metazoa; phylum Arthropoda; class Merostomata; order Xiphosura; family Limulidae; genus Carcinoscorpius; species Carcinoscorpius rotundicauda. The sequence continues at coordinate 126,076,704 of CM022392.1, forward strand.
ACAGATATTCAATTTCAACCTTCAAAATTAATTACAATACAAAATGGTACTGGCCTGTGTCCAGTATAATGATCTAGAATGAAAGTTCAAAAGTCCAGATCAGAAATCCAAAATTCCGGTCTAGGGTGTGAATTTGGTCCCACGAAGAAATTCCGAAGTTTGAATGGAGAAGTTCAGAAACAATTCACAGTTCAATAAATTTGAAGAAGTTCTTTTTACGATGTTTTCGACGAATGTCTCAAATTTGTTGTTCTCCCACTTGCTACGGTCGTCCCTAAACAGTCCTATACGTGTTGACTTTCAGTATAACCACTAATTCGTAAAGAATTGTAAAGATTGACGAAATAAAATCACAACTTCTGTAGATCTAGCTCCAGTCACAAATCCAAGTTGAATAAACACACAGCAAACGTTGAAAATTTCTCAAATGAATGACTGATTCTGACTCTTTCGCATCGCCGTCTGTTTATATATTAGTAGGCCTACTCTTCTCAAACAATCGCGTAAGTTCCCAGCATTCCAGAGTAATCTCGATTCGTCTCGTACATACACCAGGCCAATACAAATGATCAGTTTACCTAGTTCTAGAAATTTCTACATGAATAATAACGTATATACATAACACAGAGTAATCTCGATTAGTCTCGTACAGACACCAGACCATTACAAATGATCGATCTACCTAATTCTAAAAATTTCTACATGAATAACAAAGTATATACATAACGCTTTACACATAACACTACTAGTTTAGTTAGTGAACAAAAATGCAATAGAAATTGAAAATTTCAAATTTGCTGATGACATAAAAGTCTTGGGTGCTAGCTGTGAGGATGTTACTGCTATTTTACAAAAGGATTTAAAACATTTTGTGAGTTGAGAGAATAAATGTTAGATGTCATTACTTTAATTGGGTTAGTAAATACCATAAAAGGTTTTTTTGATATTTTATGAAATGAACACAAGTGAAGTCTGCAGCAGTCCAGCTGTCACAATATTACATTTCTGATTTCAGAGGAATTTAACTTGGCTTGAAATATTTCATACTTTTAGTTGACTTTTCATATCAGGAATGGATAGTTCATCTTTACTTCTTCAGTCATGACCAGTGAAAGTGAACATATTATATGGATTAAAGAAAAAATTTGAGGAAATGCAACTTTACATCAGGGAATGTAATCTTCCTGATAGCTTTCCATCGAATGAATGAATTTTATTTCATTATTTCTATCCCTATAATTGATTATGCAGTAGTATGAACATCGTACAGTTACCTAAATAAATTCTGGAATCTAAATAGTGTTAGAAGATTGTACTTAATTCATTATTTGGTTTCCAAGTTGCAGATTGTCTGGTTTAAACATTTACAATTGAAACACAGCTCTTAAAACAGCTATAAAGAAGGTTTAGATGTTATTGGATAGAGATAAAGGTAGACTCTTGTGTAATATTAGATTATATACACAGTTTTAAGAGATTTTTTATAGTTTATATGTATGTTCCTTTCATTTGTGAATTGTGTAAGTATTAGTGTGTTAAGCTGTATTTTTTTAAAAACTATAGAAGTTTTTTCAGTGAGATAAACTACAGATATGTTGAATTAAGCTAATAAGATAAGCTTATACTGTTTTAAGACTGACTGAATTGGTAACAAATAAAATTTTATGATAAGTTTAAGATAATAAATACAGTGTTGATAGAAGATTTTGTCAGTATAAAGTACAAGTAATCTACATGAACGTAGTACATATACAGTACAAAATAAGTCATATGACTGAGTATTTTTAAGGCTTAATAAAGGTATATTCTTGATGTTTGGTTCATTGTTTAAAATTTTGGTATTTTTACTTTTTATTAGATGTACTATGGTTATATTGAGTTGGAGAGTTTTTATACATGAGGTTATTTTATTATTTTCACCAAATCAAATAAGTTTAGTGAAATTTACTGTTAAGTGCATATGATAGGTGACAGCGAATTATTTTGTTGACTATTTTTATTGAATGTTATTCTTATATTTATCCTATTCAAACAACACGTAAATAAATTGGCTAAGCGGTTATTTCATTCATGATATATAAAAAACACAATAAAACCTGTTAAAAATACAATTTTCCTTATTAAGACACACATTAGTGTCTTGTGTGGCCAAAATAAACTTGTAGTAATTCACACTTTTTACGTATTTTCAATGGGCGTGCGCTACTGGACTGTTACTTCACCTATCAGATTTCATGGCAATTTATTAAGGTATGCACGAGATATAGAATCTCCAATTTTGATTGAATCTTCTCCCCCCTTTTTGTCTTGTTGCTGAATGTATGGAAACTTTGACAGAAAAATATTCCTAACTTTTATGTTGGTTTTTTTTTTTCAAGTTTGATACATTGATAGATCTTTAAAACTTACAGTTAGATGTCAAATTTGGTAAAAAAATAAGCCACTGGTGCAAAGTTATTCAACAAAAATAGCTTAATTTAAACCAACAGTTTTGTATATGCCTATACAAAAAAAAGTTACAAGTGCTGCCAGTCTGAAATTTTTATCACAATTTCTCTAACATCACATATTTTTGTCATCTGGATTAAAAGCAGCTGATTTAGAGTAGCAATCCTATAGGGTGAAACCATGTACAGATAAATAAGTATTGTTTAGGCCATGCAAACTAGATTCTTGTACAAGTTTTCAACAAATCATACAGGTGGATATTTATTATTCATTATCAACTTTCATGGACAGATTTGCTAAATTTTATGAAATTCTTACAATTAAAAAGTGTTTAGTAACATGTAGTATTAACATAAGTAGTTTGCATAAATAATGATGTTTGATATAGCTGCACCAAGTTCATGTGGGTGATGACAAGTAACTGTTAATCTAGTTTCTCTGACATGCTACAAAGGAAGTTAGTATTTTTTAGAGAGGAAAACTACCACTATATATTTTAAAGTATGTGGCTGGTTTTGTGAAGTGTACATCTGTTTCAATAATAGTGTTGCAGTCCTAAAGCTAATGTTTGTTACTACTGAGTTTCACTTTCTTACTTGCTGTGGTTTATTGATGTGTAGGTGACAAAAGTCATGATACTTAATAAAAAACACCATATGTAACAGACAAACTGGTAGCTGTACTTACAGCATTGATAAGACTTTTACAGCAAATATTCATTCATTAGTTAGCCAGGCTGCATGTTTTGTTTTACTTACATCATGCTCCAAGTTTAACCAGAACTGCATCCTAGCTAACTAATGAGTTGATGTCTACTGTAAAATTCTTATCAATGCTATAATTTTAGCTATGTACCTGTTTGGCTATGTGGTTAAGGTGCTTAACTTGTAATCTGAGAGTTGTGGGTTTGAATCCCTGCCCCACCAAACATGTCCACCCTTTCAGCTATGGAGGCATTATAAAGTAATGGTCCATTCCCATAGTTGTTGGTAAAAGAGAAGCCCACAAGTTGGCAGTGAGTGGTGATGACTAGCTACCTTCCCTCTAGTTTTATGCCACTTAAGTAGGGATGGCTAGTGCAGATAGTCTTCATGCAGCTTTGCATGAAATGTGAAACAAAACAAACTAATTTTAGCTACCAGTCTGTCTGCTAGTTTTGATTTCATTTGATTTAGCTTTTTTATAAAATTATCAATTTATTTCACTTACAGATGATTAGAGGGGGATTAATGGATATTTTAAAAGCATAGATAATGGCAACTGTATGGTGCTATTTAGTCAAGAGTAGTGATGCATAGACAAAATATGTTTTTTGTGATATGTAGAAACATCTTTAGAAGAGATTTATCATGTGAAAACTACTTAAATAAAATAAATGAAAATAGAACAGTTAATTCCATAACAGAATGATACAGTTATTAAGAACAAAGCTATACAGTTAGCTTTCTCATTTTTCAAAATATTGCAAGAGAAAGAGGGGCAGACTAATTGATTAAATGAGTCCATCAATTAATCAGTTAGTAAGTATCACTAATCACCCATTTCTGGTGATGGGATCTATGTAATGTTATGTGAAATTATAAGGAACAGAGCTGTATATGCCTTAATTATAATTTATTCTGGTATTTATAGTTCTTTATACAGCACAATCCATATCAGCAATTGCCCTTAGGGATGTTTATTTATATACTTGTTAAATTCTGTTATTTCACTATTATAATTTCTGTTTCTAGTTTAATTCGGTTGTTAAAAAAATATCAAGGTAATGACTTAGTAGTACAAGAATTGACAGATAGCTGAAAGTATTGATTTCAGTTGTACATATAAAATGTGACCTGGTGGCTGTACTGGTTAATTATAACTATTTTATTTGTAGTTGCTTATGTCACAGTAATGCAGTTGCTCAATGTTACTTTGGATCAGTTCCTGACATGGAGTAGACAGAAACTGGAGACAACTTTGACTTCATGGAAAGTTTGTGAATATCTTCTTATTGGATGCTCTGATTTAAAAGTTAGTAGTACTGTATGTGTGAGTGTGCTCATTATTACTCAGTGGTAGATAGCTAAGTGAATAAGGTTTTTTTTCAATTTTTTTGTCCAAATTTATATTTCTAGTAATATTTTTATACAGTGATAAAATTTAATTTTGGAAAATTAATTGTGATATCTAAGAAAATATCTATAAAAAACCATTACATAAATAACTGACAAATCAGACTTTAAAATGCTTTTTCGCTGTATCTAAATGACACTGAAATTCATTCTGGTAATATGATTTTTGGTTAAATTTAACAAAAAAAATCTTGAAGTATTAAGTTATAAATGATTTTTAATTATTGAAATGGAGCTTTATTTTTTTTGTCTCTGAGTAGATTTTGTTGCTCTAACAAAAGATTTGAATCCTAATTGTTATTTTTAAACTAAAATTTAGTATGTGTGCCCATTCTAATTGCTTCTTTGTAAAATATCCTATAACTTTTTTTTTACATTTTATAGAGATAGTATTTTAACATTTGGCTATAAAAATGCGTAATTATGTTTTTATTTTTTTACTTCTTCATCTGTTGCACATAAAGATAATGCACTTTAAATGCAAAATCTTCTGTAAATGTGTGAAAATATGACTTAGCCTACAAACAAAGTGTTGAATGATTTTTCTATCTTAAGTATGTGTCAGAAATCTCTTTGACTTCACATGTATGTTGTAGTGAATCTTAACAATATTTAATTCTTTAACATTACATCACTAATACAAATATATTTTTATAATAATGTGTACAAAATGTCTTCTATGTTTTTCTTGCAGTGATGACACTGAATGTTATGATTAGCTGTTTGGTGTACCATAAACTACATCAGTGGTTAATAATAAGGCCCCTCGGTGTGGATTCTTTTATGTGGTGAGGGAATCTCCCAAGGAAGGTTCTGTTCTTTTAGTTTACCTCCTCTGGGATCCAAACATCCACCCACGTGTTTGCCATGCATAGCAACCCATGAATGGGAGGAGAGGATCCTGGTGATTGAGGGGTTCAACCTGAACACACCACTTTGGCATTGAATTCCTGTAGATGTGAGGCTTTGGAGTGGTCCCCCCATGGGTCAGTCGGCTGCTACACTTGAGCTAGGGTCAACCGAGTACCAGTGTTGGATGTTCTCAACAGGTATTATGGACATTGTGTCTGATGCTGGTGTTTTAGTATAGTGTTAACAAAACCCTGGCATTGCTGCAATGTTCTTGTTTGATATTGTAGAGCGTCCCCTCATAGAGTTCTATGGTGAGTGGCGTAAGTGGGCACCAAAATGTCCTTTTTTTATTGTGGATCCTCCAAATAAAAACTTAAATAAAACAGTGAAAAAACAGTCTATAGGTAAACGACCATGCCTTGAAGATTCTGAGCAGCTATCTTCAACATCTGTATCATCTGTTTTACCTCATTTTCTTATCCTAAATTATCTTTCAGACAAAGCTTTAGGGCATATGTTTCCCTTTTTCATTCAGAAGGGACTAGAGAGACTTGCTGGCCCTCGAAAGTCAGTAAAGAAGCTTCCATCTGGTAACGTAATGGTGGAAACATCCACATTTCATCACAGTGAACTAATCTTGCTTTCAAAGGCATTTGAGGATATACCTATTGAGGTTACACCTCATGCTACTTTGAATTCATCATGAGGAGTTATTGTTGAGAGGGATTTGAAGAACATCCACGAGTCATAGATTCTTGCTTGTTTCTCCATTCAAGGATTTTCTGCAATGATGTGTATTTTCACTTGCAAAAATGGAATTATGATGCCAACCAGTATCCTCATTCTGACATGTACATCACTACGTCCACCTGCCACCATCAATGCAGGTTGCCTTAATTGCAGAGTATGGCCATATATTCCAAACACCCTCCAATGTTTCCAGTGTCAACAGTTTGTTCACTTAAAGACATCATGTCGTCGTTCCTTGACATGAGCTCATGATGGCAAGGACCATGATGCCTGTGAGTGTGAAATGGACACTTATTGCATCAATTGCAATGGCTCTCACCCATTCTACTTTTGTTCTTGCCCTAAATGGTTGGAATAAAAAGAAGTTCAGTGTTTGAAAACAATTCATAACATTACTTATCCTGAGGCTTAAAAGTTGTTGTCCACTACTTTGTCTCAGATGTGTGTTGCTGCACTTTGTTTCATTACTACAGTGGGAGTGCAGATGGATCTCTCTCTGTCTCCAAAAGAATTGTTCTCAAAACAAACATAAAGTCTTTTGACCTCCATGGTTAAAAAAGTTGATGAATCGACTTCAACACACATCTCTGTCCCTTACATACATTCCAACAAATCCCAAGATCCACTTCCTTTGTTCTCGGGTAAAGGCATTTCCTCAAATAATCTTCTTCTTCCACCCTGAGATGCAAAATGATCATTCGTTTACATCTTCAGGCTCTGGAATCCTCTTCCAACAGCAAAGACGTACACAATTAACCCTAGGTAGGATCCATGGACATCGATAGATCTCTCTCAAATGAAGACAGTAAAGAAAAAGACATGGATGTATACAAAGGGTTCTCCATCCAATTTGCCTATGCATAAATAAAAATGGCCACCTTGATACAATGGAACTGTCAAGGTTTACATTATAATCTGGATGACATCGAAACACTGATTGCTTCCTACCAGGAAACATTTCTGAAATTTGCTGATATAGTGACTTTTAGGCAGTTTTTTTTGTGCAGAAATGACAGGCTGTGTGATGGACGAGTGCATGGAGATGTGGCACTGTTGGCTGATAAACATGTGCCCACTCTCTTGTTGCCACTTGACACTTGTTGCCTTGGATGCCATAGACATCCGTGCTTCCTTGGGTCATACCATCACTGTTTGTTCTCTCTATCTGTCACCTGGAGAGACCACTAATTAATCAGACTGTGATGCTCTCATTGAACAGTTACTGTCTCCCTTTTTAATCCTGAAAGACTTTAATTGATATCATCCCCACTGGGGAAGTGCTGATATTGGTAGGAGGGGTTGCTCATTAGAGCATATGCTCTCTGATTACAACCTTTCTCTTTTCAGTACTGGTTCTTTTACTTATTTTCATACACCTAGTCAGTCCTTTACCTCTTAAGTTGATCCCCTTCACTATTCTCCCATTTTATCTTGGAAGGTTGACAATAATCTCCAACGCAGTGATAATTTTCCTATAATTTTGAGAGACTGGCCGTGGTCAATACCACCTGATCTGGTGTAACTGTCTATATTATACAAGCAGCTGCTCAATGTATTTCTAAAATCTCAACCCATTTTCCACTCTATCCTCGTCCATGGTGGAATCCTGCCTGTCACATGGCACAGAAGGTTCAAAAACTGGCCTAGGATACTTTCCATAGATATCCCACACTCATAAACTGCATTGCTTTTCAGCAGATCCTTGCACATGCTTGGTGGGTAAAACATCAAAGCCAGAAGGAATCTTGGATTACATTCACAGCAAGCATATCTTATACCACCAGTTCCAGAGTCATATGGGACAAGATTTGAAAGGTCAGTGGGCAATATAATTATGTCTCCCTCTCAATCTTGCTCACTATTGACCAGGAAGTAGCTGATACCCAGAGCATCGCTGATACACCAGGTGAAAGCTTTTGCTGGGTGTCTAGTACTCTTGCTTCTTCCTCCACTTTCATAGGCATCAAGACTCGAGCAGAGCGATGACTTTTTTTTTTTCAGACTAATTATCTCTATGACTATAATTGTCCCTTTACATTGGTGGAACAAAAAACTGGCCATTCATTGGTATGACAGTACATCAGTTGGACCTGATGATGTGCACTATGAAATGCTGTGTCATCTATCTCCTGCTATTCTCTCTATTTTTCTGGCAGGAGAATGTTTTTTCTGATGCTTGGTGCAAGGCTATTGTCCTATTTTTTTCTAAACCCAGGAAAAATCCAAAGAATACTTCAAACTATCACACAATTGTTTTGATGAGCTGTCTCTGTAACACCTTAGAGAGGATGGTTAATGCTCATCTTGTTTGGTTTCTTGAATCAAACAACCTCTTGTCCACCCAGTGCAGATTCTGACAACAGAGCTCCACCGTGGACCACCTGATTCAACTTTAAATGTCAGAGAAGCCTTTCTCAAATGACAACATCTTGTATCAATATTCTTTGATATTGAGAAGGCTTATGCTACAACATGGAAATCTGGCATTTTGTGAGACCTTCATATGTATGGATTATATGGCCATTTGCCCATTTTTATTAACACTTTTTAATATTAAAGGACAGGAGATTTCAAGTTCATGTGGGTTCAACACATTCCAGTCCTTTTCTACAGGAACTTGGAGTCCCTCAGGGCCATGTTTTGAGTTTTGCACTTTTCAGTATAAAAATTAATGTCATCACTGAACTGCCATCACTGGTTCTATGTTGAGCACTTTCACATCTCATGTCAGTCATCGAACATGAGGTATACTGAGTGGCAACTAGAGACTGCCCTCAATCATTTACTGAAGTGAACCACAGCAAACGGTTTTAACTTCTCTCTCTCTAAAACTGTTTGCATGCACTTTAGCTGCCAACATCGTATTCACCCTGATCCTGTACTCCATATTGGTTAAGTTGTGCTGCCTGTAGGTCTGAGACAAAGTTCTTTAGGCTTATCTTTGATTGTAAGCTGACCTTTATACCACACATCAGACAGCTACGGGTCAAATGTAAAAGAGCACTGAACATCCTCCGTGTCCTCTCTTCCACCACTTGGAGAGCAAATTGATGTTCTATGATAAAGATATATAGTGCTCTTATTCAATCGAAACTCAATTATGGATCACTTGTCTGTGGCTCTGCTAGAACCTCGCCCTTAGAGATGCTGGACCCCATTTATCATCAAGGACTTCAGCCTTGCACTTCCCCAGTGCAGAAAAGACAAATTGCCATTGCTCCTTTTGCCCTTTGTACCCAGGTGCAGTTCAGTGAACTGGGTCTGTCCTTGGATAACATTACTGTATCCACTGGTTAGCCCATCCCAACATGGCTTTTTACAGTTCCCATATGTGACCTATCTTTAAGTCATTTGAGAAAAGCAGACACCCCAAGTTGGAAATACTGTCTGTTATTTGCTGAACATCTTTCAAACCATCCTTCCATTAATATTTATGGAAATGGTTTGATGTCAGGTGACTGTGTGGGCTCTGCCATGGCTTGTTGTGGTTCGGTAATTGCATGCAGAATCCCTTCTACAGCTTCTGTGTTCACTGCTGAACTCTATGCCATTTCTCTTGCTCTGGACCACACAGAAGCTAAGCAGTACTCAAACTGCAGTATTCATACTGGCTCACTCAGCTCTCTGCTGGCTGTGGGATCACGTCACACTAGTTTATACCATGTTCTTGGCGATATTGAAAACCAATTGGCCCATTTCTGTTTAACAGCTACTTGTATCCAGTTTCTCTGGATTGGTATTTGCCACATTGATATTTATGGGAACGAGCTAGCTGACACTGCAATCAAATCTATCTGCCCTGGCACTGTCACCACTGTGCCTGTTTCTTACATGGACTATTGTCCTGTATTCAAGGTTAGGCTCCATGCCAGCTGACAGTTGACTTGAAGTGAGCAACATGAAAACAAGCTTTTTGAAGTAAAACCCACTATTGGACTTTGACCATCTTACTGCCATAAGGACTGGAAAGAGGTAGTTTTTCTAACTAGACTACCCATTGGTCATAGTTTTTTAACTTGTCATCTTCTTTTATCTGGAACTGATGCACCAGTCTGTAGTCTGCATGACACTTAGGTCACAATAAGACATATTTTACTTTCTTGCTGTTGTTAGAACTCTCAATGACGGCACAATATTAAACATTTTCTGTCCCAAGATTTGTCCATAATGTTAGACAGTTTTATTGGTGATGGTGACACTGTCCACCTTGAAAATGTTTTTAGTTTTTTAAAGGCCATTAATCTTTTTAATTTCATTTAAGTTTTTAATTTTACATTAATTACAAATTTTTTTAGTGTGATTCCATTTTAAGAATCATAGTCCATCTTGTTCAATTGGAAGTTAGAAAATAGCTGTAACATCAAAATTATCAAACCCAGGACTGGAAGGCCAACTTCAGGTGATTAATGTTGCTGTTTGAACTACCCATTAGTCATCCTTGCAAGTTATTAGACCTGTTCATACACCATTGTATGGATGACTGGTTACTCCTGGCATTCTCTTGTCAGTTGATGGAATGTTACACACAGATTCTCCTATCAGAAGCCATCAAGACAGGCTTTATTATTGATGTAGATGTAAAGTGTCATGAGATAAATATTGCCAAGGGCAAGTGAATGGGATATAAGAGATTAGAGTAAGTATGAAAAAAAAATCATACCAATTCTTAGATTAGTAAAGGAAGAAATCATGGAAGTTGAGTAATAGTTATAAATGTGAAGGTAGGTAAGTATTATTGAAAATACATTTGTGATTTAAGAAAATGTTAACTTTCATTTTCTTTAGAGTTTATTTAGAAACATAAATATTTTAATCGGACTCCTTTAATGTTGATATTTTATACTTAGTCCTGAGTGTGGAACACTCACTTATTTTTGCTGTGTTTTTGGAGGCTCTTTAACTATCAGGGTTGTAGCAGTCTAAACTCAGTGTATTATGGATTAACACATACTTCACAGGCCTCCAACTTCTATTTTGTCGTCCAGATTTCTTTTTTCTCTGTTAGGTTACTTCCTTCACTAACTTGCTTTGGTAGTGCACTGCCATTAGTTAAACGACCTTAACCTTCACATTTCATACTGGGTTTATTCTCAGGTATGTTGGCTTCCTTCTCTTTTGCCCTTGTTCATAATTTTTCATTTATCATTTTTTACTGTGAATCTTGGGTTTATTTTTTTTTTTCTCTTTGGTTTTTATTGGGATTTATACTGTTCTTCATGTGTTTGATTTTTCCATACATTGTTTCTCTGCTGTTAGGACTCTTAGTTATATCCCTCTTTACTCTAATCCTTCTCTCTTCTTGTGAATGTATTCTTCTTCTGACTCCCTTTGTTTGCTGAGGTGTCTTCTTTCATGTTGTTTTTCCTATTATGATCTGATCTGATAAAATATGATTTCTGTCACCATTCTGTTCCCACATTTTTCACCATTTTTTGACCTTCCCATCCATTTACTCAAGCTTCTCATTTAGTCTCCTCACTCTTCCATTCCAGATTCCAGGCTATCCTCCTTTTTTTGTCTTATCGCTACTAGTAGTCTTACTGATTTCTCTTCTTGCCAATGACTATCACACATGTGATTCAGTGTGTACTTTTGTCTCCTCCTTATGTTGGCCCTGAATCTTTCTGTTTGCACTTGTTTTCTACTTCTTCTCCTTAGTCTGTAGTCTTGTTTCTCCTCTTTTTGCCTTTCTTTTCATTTCTCTGTCTATGGTCTTTCTCACCTCTTCAGCAGTTAGTCATTATCAATGTGATGGACACTTTCCCACATGTTTCTCAGCCTGTTCTCTCTTTGTTTTGTTTTTTGTTACATCTGTCTTTTTTGTGTGTTTTTATTCCTTAATTTTCCTATTGCCATCAGATATTTCTTTATTTGATCTTATTCTGAAGGTCTTCTTCACTTGCCATATTCACTGATGCCATATGACTGGCATCATTTCATTTTGTTTAAAACTATTAACCCATTCTGGTATATTTTTTCTCCTTTTACAGAAGCTGCTCAGTTGAGAGAGTGTGGAATTGCATTTGGATGTATATCTTTCCTTACAACCACTCAGTATTAGGCACTTTTGGACATTCTTTTTTTCGTCTTAACTGAGTTCTGCCTGTCTTCTTTGTCTGTGAAGTATGGCTTAACTGGTCACCCAGTTTTACACTTCTTATTTTTTTATCTACAGGAGAGGTTCTTTCACATTTGTGGACTCTAGCTTCTCTAGAGCCATTCCTTCAATTGGGACATGCTTCCCACAGTAGACCATAAGGATCCTGGCTTTTCTTTTTTTAGTGATCTGTGTTCTCTTTTGTAAGCTTCTTTAAGAATTGTCAGGGTGAATGCACCATAATTGCTCTGCTTTCTTCATTCCTTACCATCTCTCAAACCAGATTTTCCCCTTTTTTGATGCTTCTCTGTTATATTGAGGTACATTTCTTTTGTGGAAGGAGGTCTTCTAGTATTTGTACATTAGACTAGTGTCCACTCCTCATCAACCTTCACACCTTTCATTGGCCTGGCATGGTCAGGTGGTTAAGGCACTTGACTCGTAATCCGAGGGTTGTAAGTTTGAATCCCTGTCATACCAAACATGCTTACCCTTTCTTCCATGGGTGAGTTGTAATGTGACATTCAGTCCCACTATTCATCAGTAAAAGAGTAGCCCAAGAATTGACAGTGGATGGTAATGACTAGCTGCTTTCCCTCTTGTCTTATACTACTAAATTAGGGACAGTTAGCCCTCAAGTAGCTTTGTGCAAAATTAAAAAAAAAAACACTCAACCTTCTCCATATTTTTTGGGCATGTTCCCAATTCTGCTTTTTCTGGTATTTGTCTTAGTCATGCTCCACTCAATATTTTCCATGGTTTTCTTGTTCCAATCACACTTTTGGCTGCTGTTCTAGGACTTTTTTTGTTTTTAGGTGCTTATTCATCCACACTCTTTTCTAGGAATTTCTTTTTTGTTGGTGAGCTTCTTGTTTTAGTTAGTTCTTGTTTTGCCAACATAGTAACCTCTGTACCTCTTATGGGGCATACCTGTGGTTGGACATGTCCATTTTGGTCACTATGCTACCATTCTCTTCTTTAGGCTTCCTATCTTAGTCCCCTAATCCTTTTTGTTTAACATAGGGCTGTTGTTTTTCTCTTTCAGGCCTGGTTTTACCTGTTTTTTTGTTGTTGTTTTTTACCTTCTTCCTTATTGATTCTGAATTTACACACAACTGTCTTTTTTGGGCCCTCTTGTTGATGCTTCACTGACTGTCTTGACCTTGGTATGCCTGGTTAAGTGGACCTTTTTTTTGTCTTCACTATTATCCCCCACTCTTTTTTGGTTCACATTCTCCCTTTCCTTCTTTACTACTGGCTAACCTCCTTTCACTCTCACACATGGAATTTGCTCAGCGTGTCCCATCAGACAGGCTTTTTCACTACAGTGGTATTATTCTCATTACATTCTTTTTGTACTTCCATCTCCTTATTGTTCTGTTTTGTTCTTTCACTCTTCTTAGCCATTCTCACTCTGCTTCCTGACCTAACTGAGACCTTTTTGTTTTTTATTTTTTTCTTTCATGCGTGATTTATTTGATCTGTTCCCTTTTTGCTTTTTTTTTGTAATGTCTTTTTTGCCTGACTCATGTCCTCCTTATTTCATGCATTTATTGTTGTTTCATTGTCTATTCTCTAGATCCTTCTAACATTCTCTTCCACTCCATTTCTCCTTTCTTCTCCCTAGAATGATCCTTTCTTTCTTGGAAAAGCATACTTCTCTTTTGTTTGTATGCTATTGGGCCATCTGGATCTGTCTCAGCTTTAGGTCTTGTTGGACAATTGTGCATTCTATATGAAAGACCTTTAAGGATCCTTTTCTTCATCTGTTTCTATTCTAGGACCCCTGTTTTTTATGAACATTCTTTTCAGGTTGTGCCTATTGATTCCCTTGTCTCAGATACTTGATAGGTATTTAGGTTAGATTATTCTTTCATTCCCCTGAAGGGGCAATGAAAAATAGCCAGAGGCGGTTAGAAACTTTTGTTTCTTATCACTTTACTTGAAAATTAATGATTATAAGGCACATGGCTTTTGGGTTTAATTGATTTGCTGAAATTTGGTGATGATATTCATTTACTCAGTTAAAGTTCATGATCTACAAGTAGAGAGTCAGGAGAAGCTTGGAAGCCACCCAGTTTCCAGCTCATATGGCTTTCTGGGCCTTTCTGGCCTTCTTCACAGCTTTTCCAAGTGCTTGTGAAGGCATGTTGAAAAATAAACTTTGTCTGTCTTTTTCTCTTTGTCTGTTATTCTTTAAAAAAAAAGCCTTGATACTTGGTAGGTTGTTAATATTTCCAGTATCCAGGCCGGGGTGAGTTTTCTTGTTTCAGAATGTTGATGCTTGTATTTTAATTGTCACCCTTCTCTTTTATCTCTTCATTGCTAACCATTTCACAACTTTTCCAGGTATGTGTATGGACTCTCTTTGCACATTCATCTTTTATTTCTCTCTTGCTGATGGTTTTCACTTTCTACAGACCACCATTCTTCAACCACCTAACTGTCTGTGAGTCAAATGTACATCACTTTCCTTTCATGGCCTCTCCTTTAATTCAGTATGATTTCACTATGCAGCTAGTATGGCATTCCTAAGTATACTTACCTGAAACTTGCATCCAGTCATATAATGCTCGCACTACCATTCCTGTCTCTACAACATTCCAACTGTGAGATAAGTGTTCTGCAAGACCTCTTGAGGTTTCCCCATGGTTTATATTTATATCTATATTTTTATGTCACATTTTTTTTGTATGATTCAAGCGATACCTATTCCATGAATTATCATGGAAAAAGCCAGCACCCATTTGTGATCACCCATTGTACAATATCAATTAAATGACCTTCCTGGGCTGAATAAATGATTGGAATGAACTGATGAAATAACTTACAGTGCCCTTCTTGTGCAGGTGGCATAGGACCCATAAATGCTGGTAGAAGAGGAAGTGAACACAGATACTTATCGCAAGTACCATTCTCCCACAACTAGTTATCACCCATTATGTCTAATGGTAGAGGAGGTGAGAACATAAAGTAGGGTATGAATAAACCTCAACCTCATTTCACATATCAGCTGTCTGACATCTTGTGTGAAAGTACTAAGATGGCTGTGTACTGATTTCACATGTCTAAGTGACATAAATCTGGCTTATTTTCTTCTCTTCTTTGTTTTTTAGATGAAAAGTATACTGTGGTTAATATAGGGTGCTGCCCTGCCATTTGTTGTCACACTTTTTTGTTTTTTTTTTGGACATTTTCTGAAGGGGGCTTATCTTGGTAATCTTTGCACAAGTCTATCCATGATTTCAGCATAGAGATCTAGCTAAAATGTATACAAATATTCACTCAAAAGTTAACATCCTTGCACATTCCCCACAGAGAATGAAAATTCCCAAGTACATAGGGGGAGTTAGTGTGCATGGAAGTGTGTTGACTCATGTTATATTGGTGGAAGGCTTTTGCTGCACAATTACATCATTATGCATTGGTATAAATTCATGTGATATTAGGTGCGAGATTTCATAAGGCCTAGTGGCACTCATATATCTCAGGAAGAAGGCATGGAAGAGCTGAGGAAAATAGCCAAATTGTTTACATAGTGAGTATCTGTTGAAAATACATTGAAATAAGTTGTTTTACTCATCAGCTAAGCATTAAATGGCCCTCCATTAAAATTAGCTGGAGAAAGGATGTTATAGGTGAGTCATTCTGTGCCAACTCACCCAGAAAAAAAGAACTTTTCTCAGTTCATGTCATAGATTTGCTTAAAAAAAAATTCAAGCAAAAACTTCATTTTTGATTTATTCAGCCATGCAAAACCCTAAAGCTGTACTGCATGGCTGAATATATCAAAATGAAGTTTTTGATTTAATTTTTTTGGAGGAAATCTTGGACACAAACTTGGAAGATTTAGGTGAGTTGGCATAGAATGACCTAGGTTTTTAGATGCTGGTAATTCTCAGCATATTTTCTACTTCAACTGTAGTATTGGTAAATCTACAATATTCAAGATTTCTGATGATTTTTGGCATCTTTGAAATTTTTCCAATTGCATTGGGCCTATTTATCTGAAATTCAGCTGTTCAAGATATAGCAAATTCTGGTTCCATGTTTTACAACTGTATAAGACCACAAAGCATTATGCTAATAGCAGTGTGTGTGTGATGCACATTACTACTCTGCATTAGAAGTCACAGAAGCAAATTCTCATCAGAGTTATGGAGAAATTTTACAAAACTACATACGTGGTCAGGGAATAGCAGCTGGAAAATTCCAAGTACCTTGTTTTTGTAATCTGCCTGGAGAAAATCTAAAACGCCTTTTTTATTTATAAGATATAAAACATTTCTTTGGAAAAATTATAGTATAAAAGTAAATTACTGTTTGAAAGACTGATTATTTTTAGTTCTTACTCTGTAAGATTACAAAATCTAGAATTAAGTAATCATAACTTGGACCAATATGCATTTATAAGCTCAAATATATCTCATTTGTTGAAGTAGAAAGCCTCATTTCTTGCCTGCTAAAACAATAACTTTTGTTATTTTATTAGTTTTTTACCTTCTTGTTCCAGATTTTATAACTGTGCAGTCACAGATTTACTTCATGCATTCAAAGGTTTACTGATTCATTTCACCAAAGTGTCTTAAGTCCTATTCTTGCAAGAACTACCAAGATTTGTTTTGTTGTATCTGTGGTAGTTTGAAAATCATTAAAACAAAAGTAAAATATCATATAATTTTTAAGAAAATTATATCTTGCTTATTTCAGTGTGAAGCTTAATGATTAGGTTAAGTCATGGGCTCAGCATAATGTGTGCTGATTGTATGTGGAGAAATTGAGGCTATGGTTTAAAGTATAAAAGAACTCTGTATGTTTTGGTATATCTGTGGTATGACGTGGGCTATTTCTTTTTGTGTAATATTAAGGGATTTGGCTTCAAGAATAAATAATCCATTGTATATCCATCATAGTCATCTGCCATCTGTTCTGTTCTACACAATGGTGATGATCCCATTTGTGCATGCCACAGAGAATTTTAATGAAATTTTTGAAACTGATATAGGACTTAAAAAACACAGTGACTTTGAAATTGATGATAAGAGTTCTAAATACTCAATTATTCACTCAAGCAGAACCAAATGATCTTGTACAGGATCTTGACCTAACAAAAGATGCTGCACAACCCTTGAGATCCAAGCTAAGTGAAAAGAAATTTATTGCTTGCTGGAACTTCATATTCCTAGTACAGGAGCAGAGAACAAAAAGTTGTTCATTTCTTCTCAATGGATAGTTCTCTTATCTAGTCTTATAAGTACTATCGATGTAGATTGTGATCCAAATTATTGGAGATTGTTAACTGACAGTTCAAAGTCAAATCTAAAAATTATTTTGTTGCATAATGGCAGTGAACTAGCATTCATTCCTATTGGCTACTCCATCAACATGACAGAAAGTTATGACAACACGAAATTTCTTCTGAATAAAATATAGTGATCAACTTGATTATTTATGGAGATTTCAAAGTGATATCCATGCTTCTTGACAAACAGTGTGGTTATACAAAGATGTCTTACTTCTTGTGTGAGTGTGACAGCAGAATAAAGGCTAATCATTGTTAAAAGAAGGAATGGTCTCACAAAATTAACACCAGACAGCTAAAATGTTATCACTGAACCTGTTATGATACTTACAAATGTGTTGCTACTATCATTATACATTAAACTGGGACCAATGAAGCAATTTTTAAAGGCAACTGTTATAAGTATTTTTGAGCAATTCTGTTCCCTTGGTGAAGAGAAAAGCTGGAGTATTAAATGAATTTCAATACAGAAATAAGTGATGTGTGACAATGTTTTTAATTCAGTGTCAGACGTGGAGAAATCAGCCTTGATATCATTAAAAATAAGATGTAGAAAATTTTCTGTGAAACCATGAAGACAGAGCACTTCCCTGAGAACTTTAGAGCAGTTAGTGAAGAGCAAGGCAATAGTTTCCATAACATAGAAAAACAATATCAAGGAAAATGGAATGTCAGTTAGATGAGTGATTATTGTTAGTTTTGAAAAAGATGTTTCCAAATCAGATTACAAAAAGACATCGAAAAAGAGAAACTTCATCTAAATTTGATGATGTGTATTATAGCCATAAACAAAATAAATCTAAAATGATTCTTTCAGTGAATTTTAAGGTATTACTGTTTTTTTACTTATATTTGAATAAATAAAGTTATTCTGGCATGAATTTGATAGGCTTTAATTTGTTTCTAAGTATTTATTTCACTTAAGTGGTAGTATTTTATTTCATTTTTATTTATATGTTTTTATATATTTATTTTTCTTTATCTCTTTTTATATATTTGTTTATCTTTATCTTTCTTTTTATATTTTTACTTTTGAAAGCAGTCATTTTCCCACAACTGTCTGCAAGCCACGACAAAATGTGGAATTCTGTGGGCTTGAGCACCCACATCTCACTCTCCTAACTTGTACTTTTAATAATTTCTTCCTGTGAGGCTGGCAAACAGAAGTTGTGACTGATAGACAGTGTGTCCCATTGCATTGTAGATTCCACTTCTGCAGTCACCTCTAAATTCCAGGGCACATTTTATTTTAGACATTATAGTGGGGACCTTTTAATTGATGCATTTTTTTTTAGTTTGGGCTGATTTTTCTTCATTTAAATATCATTTACCAGAGGTTCAGAGTTGCTGTTTTTAATGCTGTTTTTTTCTTTTGATTTTATTTTGGTTGACTATTTAATTATTAAATTTTATATAATATTTGAAAAATAACCTCTAGATAAATGGTATTGTTATGTTTTTTATGTGTACTGAACACAACAGAAAGACACAGATAACAGCTTGTATAATTTTTTACAATAAACTATTATATATGTAACAGATATAACATAAATTATATAATAACAATGACAGATATTCAGTTTCAACCTTCAAAATTAATTACAATACAAAATGGTACTGGCCTGTGTCCAATATAATGATCTAGAATGAAAGTTCAAAAGTCCAGATCAGAAATCCAAAATTCCAGTCTAGAATGTGAATTTGGTTCCACGAAGAAATTCTGAAGTTTGAATGGAGAAGTCCAGAAACAATTCACAGTTCAATAAATTTGACGAAGTTCTTTTTACGATGTTTTCGATGAATGTTTCAAATCTGTCACTCTTCCACTTTTCCGGTCTCCCCTAAACAGTCCTGTACGTGTTGACCTTCAGTATAACCAGTAATTCGAATAAATCGTAAAGATTGACGAAATAAAATCACAGCTTCTGTAGATCTAGCTCCAGTCACAAATCCAAGTTGAATAAAGACACAGCAAACATTGAAAATTTCTCAAACGGAGACAATATCTCTTGAATCGAAAATAAAAATGAATGACTGACTGATTCTCTTCTTCCTCTCCTCGCGTCGCCGTCTGTTGTTATACTAGTATGCCTACTGTGTTCTCCAACAATCGCATAAATTCCACAGTATTCCAGAGTACTCTGCGCATGTCTGTTTTTGCACGAGACTCGTCGTCTAGACAACAGGCCGACATACATTCTATTTATAAACATATGATTGATCTACCTAATTCGAGAAATTTCTAAATGATTAATTCTAAATGAATTCTAATTAATTCTAAATGTTTTTTTAAGTGAATAACAACATATTTTATTGATTTAAACTTCGAAACAATAATATAAATATGGAAATATAAATAATAGATATGGAAATCCAAACACAACACATGTTGTCGTTTACAAAACATTTACATGACATTTACATAACAGTCAGCCAAGTAATAAAGTCGAGCAAGCCACTGCTTATCAGTGAACTTGGTAGCAAAACGAGATTCTTCTTGTTTCAGAAATTCCTGAAGAGCCGTTTGGAGCTCAATGACTCGACGTACAACCTTGCCTCGTATCATAAATTGTTGTATTTTACATCTAGCAAGTGCATTTTGTTTTGCAAGAGATCACTTGAGTGTTGCCCTTATACTTAAACCAAACTGTACATCTTGATCTAATACTGGTTTATTGGTGGACTTGAGTAGAGCCAATAATTCTTTTTCTCTGCTGCACATTTTAGTATTATTTTTTTCTTTTCTCAGAATTAGATGTTTCAGACACTAGTGAGGGAGGAAGGGAATGGGGTTAGTCAGTCTTCAAGGAATTAGAAGTATCATTAATATTATCATCCAATATGGTTTCAGTTCTTACCCAACATTTGCAGCAACTCAAGGAACATCAACTGTTATTCATCATAATAAACAAAAAATAGCAAGAATACTGTTAATGTAAATAACTTAAAGATTCATTCCTACTGTAAGATATCTGTTGAACAATAAGATGTATTTTTGTGCACAAAATCCCTCATGGTACTATGTAATGCTAGTACTATACTGATAATTTATGTACAAACATTCACGTATTTCTAATTCTTCCAAGTGGCAAGTATAAAATGAATAATAACAAAAGGTAAAATGTCTAATCTGGTTTAGTAAAAATCTTAGAATTCTAAAGAAACTGTTCTTTTAAGTGACAAAACAATTTTCTGTAATAGTGTTCCTTTTAAACATAACATAGATACCAATTTACTAAATCTAGGTTTCAGAAAATCTGAAAAATAAGTCACATGTTTAACTATAGGCCATTTGGGATTGTTTTTTGGCAACAGAACCACACTTTTGAGATTGATTTCTTAGATCCCTTGGAAACTTATTTGACTATCTTCTCCGAGTTTCTACCACTTGTAAAGGATTATATACACAGACATAACTATTAACACAACTTTTGTTTTCAGTGCTAACTATCGTACATATGAATAATATACACTTGAAATAAAAAAATTACCTTGCATGCTGCAGTGTTATATTTTAAAATAAACACGAGGTCAATTAAACTTGATAAAATTAGTCATTCTGACATGGCTAATAAAGTTATTTTTTAAAACAATAATGCACAGACTTTATATTATAAAGTTTTACCACTCATTATGTATCACAGTAATATTACATCCTGATTGGTTAGGTGCTGGTTAATTGTAATAAAGATTGAAAAATTTTAACTTGATTCATTGGCATGTATAACACACTGCACAGTAAACATGCATTGAAATTATGAATATTTCTCAGCTGTTTATTGTACAATGCACATGGAAGATACCAAAAGATGGACTGTGAAACTGTAGCACAAAGGTTAGTGTCTAGTTTACATTGAATTGCAGCAGGTTTAATATTATATTTTAAATGAAATAATTGTGTCTGGTGTTAATGACAGCTGGTACATTATTCATCAGACTTTATGGCAATAATCGTGTTTAATGTATAGCAACTGTACATTGCCTATTGTTTGCATATGATCTGCAAGCTGATGGAAAATTAGATTTTTATATAACAACCTTTCATCTTGTGCTATAATTCTGATAGCTTACTTTGTCTGGAGCATATTTAGTAACTTATTGTTTGGTGCATAGTGCCACCATCCTGGTATGTTACTAGTAGCTAGTGGCAACAATATATTTTTTTATGTTAAATGGTCGTTAGCATAGTGACTGTTAAACTTCTAATAGCTTGTTGATTATTAGGAGATAATTTACTAAACTTTAGTATAAAGCCTGTATTTAACATGAAATGGTTCACAATAAATTGGCTGTTTGATTTCTATTAGCTTGTTCTTTGGTGTATATTGAATGATATAAAATTTATTTTTAGGTTATAATGTACTAAGCTGTTCTGTGATGGTAGTAATGTAAACTGTACATGGACCTTGGTACAGTGGCCTTTTGTTTATTGCATAGTGGTTGTAAGTAGATGGATCATAGTGTGGTTGTACTACCAGTTTTATGTTTTATAAAAAGTATAGAGTTTATATGTATTTTTAATGAAATATTATAATAACTATAAACTATTAGGTTATGACTAATAATTTATATTCTTGAAGTAATCATTAAGAAATTCCAATAGATATTATTATGACATCATTTACATTTATTCAGATATGAAATATAGGATTTCATCCTAAATATAAAGAAAAACAAAAAAAATATTCGAGCTCTTGTAGTTTTTCTTTTTAATCATGATGTTGTACATTCATTTGCAGTAAATGTATTTATTTTTAATTGCAGAGGGTGTGCCACTTGTTTGATTCTGTCAACAATTTAATAGATTCATTGAACAGCAAACAAGCTAATAGGCCTGGTATGGCATTATATTTTACCTTGAACAAGGAACTAGATGACCAGATTCAAAGACTTAAGGTTAGTTATTCAATTACTTCTTTTATAATGCCCAATTTTGTACAAACACACATTTAGTTGTTGAGAGAGAATTTCATTTTCTTATTGGAAAGTTAAGCTGTTGTAGTATGAACTTGATCCTGTCTATTTGACAATTTTTAGCAGTTGCATGGTTCTAGCAGTAGTTAAGTAACATTAATGCTTATTATTGGACATTTATTTCAACTATTAATTGAGTATTTATTTGAAAATTAGTAATGTTCTATGTTCATACATATATGGTAATAGTCTTAAATTTTTTCTTTTATTATGTCATCTTTTATATAGTTAGTGGTAATAACTTTTTTTTTACAGTAGCATTGAACTTTTAGCTCATAGTTCTGTCATCTCTTGACCAATTTGAGGTCTAATTGCACTTTTGGAATGAAGAGGTTGAACTGTTTCAGTTGATATATTTACTACATCCAAGGTCTTGTAGATTAATTTATTCTAATCTTGCCTAAAAGAATTTCACTGTGATGGTAAGCTATTGGAGATTGAATCAGATATATGCATATTCCACATTTTATTTTGCTGGCACACAAAAATAAACTTTTTAAAAGTTTAACAGATAAATTTAATCTTGCCTAAAATAATTTCAAGTATTGCAGCTCTTCAGGATTCCCTCTTATTTCATATTACTTGAAATTTGACACTTTCCACATGGACATTTTTTTCTGTGCATATCACAAGGTTTTGCAGAGTTACATGAAACATTTTAATTAAAGTACTTTATTATCATGGTATCCAAATAAACTTGGTATCAAAACATAGCTAATAATGCAAATTTTAATATTATATGAGATTTAAACTCTTAATTTTATAAGAAAATATTTTAAATAAATCCTTGCTACTATATTATTTATAACCAATAGGAAGCCAAAGTTTTAATCTATTAAATGAGGTTTTATGATGATTTTTGTGAAAGGGATTGTCTATTTAGCTTTATGTTTCAACCCTTATTCCTGTGTGAAACATGTCTTCCATGAACTAGATTAATTTTTAATGGCTGTTTCAAATACTTTTAAAATCTAGAAAAATTACAATGGTGATAGGATGTGTTCTATTTTTTGCATGTTTTTATGTAATTTGTAATTTTGTAATTAAATAAAAAAGTTATTTAGCATAGTACTACCTTTAGGATAAAAAAATAGTGTTAAGTTTAATTCAGTGATTCTCAACCTGTGTGCTGTAGCACACTGGTGTGCCATGAGAGATTGGCAGGTGTGCCGCAGTGGTTTTGAAACACATTCAACTTTCTTGGGACGTTACAAGCAAGTCGAACACATCAGTTAATGAAAGCTACTATAGAGACATTCTGAAATCTTCCAAAATATTCGATGGCTTTCATTTAGCTTGAGTGCTGAAAAGTTCATACTTAAATTTCATTCTCGACTGCAACGGTTCGACAGTTAGTTTAATTGTGGTGCAACAGACACTTTGTACATCATAAATGATGCATCAAACAATTAAACTGCTTTCTGGAACACATTCTCATTCTGCATTAAACTACAGCTGCTATGCTGTAGGTAGGAATTTCATATCAACTGCAGAACTTTTTGCTTATCGTGCATGAATTACCTTATTCATTTATTCATGGTAAAATATTTAAGCAAGTCTGGTGCTGGAAAGGAGAATGTGTTGAATCAAAAACAAGGAATCAAATGAATACATTGAATTCTGTTTTATTGCTTTGGAATCAGAACATTCTCAATTACTATTTTGCCTACTCTGCAATGCAGCTTTATCAAATGAGGCTCTTGTTCCTGGCAAACTGAAGAGACACTTGGAAACAAAACATTCAGTGTGAAGAATAAGTCAAAAGAATACTTTAAGAATCTCGCAGCTCAACATGGACAATCAAGGAAGCTTGTGAACTACATGAAGTTCCCCCAAAAAGTATTGATTGCAAGTTATAAGGTTGCTCAGTTGGCAAAATGCAAGAAAGGACATATGGAGGCTGAATCAGTCATTGTGCCAGTGTTAACAATCATTGTTGAAACTATGCTTGGAATGGATGCTGTCAATTCCACTGTCCAATGACACAATTTCATGCAGAATTGTAGGTTTGTCGTCAGATTTGAATGATCAAGTTTGCGAACACTTCGAAGCCCCTGAAGATGAAATGTCACTGCTATGGTCTCTTCAAGTTGATGAATCTACTGACATTAGTGGAAAAACTCAAGTTCTGGCTTTTGTTCAATTCATTAAAGGTGGAATAATCATAAGCAAATACTTATTTTGCAAAGATTTAAAAAGTACAGTGAAAGGCCAAGACATTTTTGTGTTGGTGAATGAAAACATTTTGCTCTTTAAATTACATTGGAATAAAAGGCGATGGATTTAGACTACAGAAAGCTACTTTATTACACTGAAGTTCAGTGGCTTTCAAAAGGAAAGGTGTTAAAAAATGAAGTAGTTTCTTTCTTGGAGGTTGCAGAAGCAGGTTTTTCTTTTCATGATGGGATCTGGTGGCTGAAGGTTCAATTTCTGATTTATTTGAGAAATTAAATTCTCTGAACTTAAGTCATTCTGAGGACCATCTGAAAACATTATTACTGCAATGTTCAAACTGAAGTCCTTCAATTAAAAGATGATGCTGTGGAAGAATAAGATCTTGAAAGGAGTCCTTGATTGTTTTCTTTCTGTTAATGAATGTCCGTCAAAGAAGAAAATTGTCCCTCAAATTTTGAACATATTAGGTGACCTACAGTCCACACTAAAACATTACTTCCCACCACTTGTTGTCAACGAATATAACTGGGTGACCTATCCATTCAGAATCAACAAGACAACAAATCTTACAACTGAGGAGGAAGAACAGCTGATTGATTTACGAAATGACAAATTTTATCAGTCATTGTTTCCATAAAAGAGCTTGGATGAGTTTTGTATATCCATTAAAATTCATATCCTGCAATCAGTTCAAAAGCAGTTAAATTTATGCTTTCATTTGCATCTTTGTGGTCTTGCAAAATTGGATTTTTAGCATTGACTGAAATTAAAGCTAGAAAGAAAGAGAGGCTTCTTACAGTCGATGATGAAATGCAAGCTTGTTTGTCTGTGTTAGAGCCTTGCTTTAATTTGATTTGCTCTTGGAAGCAGGCACAAGCATCACATTGAAAACATGTAAAAATAGGAAGTTTTGATTTTTCTGCTATACCACAAAATCGTTAAAAAGTTTTAGAACGAAGGTTACGTCCAAAGCAAGCGATAGTACTGTCAATGTGCAGATGACATTAATATCGCTTGCTTTGGCTGTGATTTTCGTTCTAAGACTTTTTATGTTATATCTTCTGTGTTACGTGTATCTAAACCTGATGCACAATGACATTATTATTGCTTGCTTTAGCTGTGATTTTCATTCTAAGGCTTTTAACGCTTGCCATATAACATGTACCTAAAAAATTGTTAAGGGTTTCCAGGTGTACCATGAAAATTTTCAGATTGTTGTAGTGTGCCACAAGTAGAAAAGGTTGAGAACCACTAGTTTAATTGATAAGTGACAACAATAAAAGAGAAAACCAGATAATTACTATATTCTACATTTCTTGTTTTTGATATGTATTCTATATTTATTACCATTATTATTAAGATAACTAAAATGTGAAATGTAGATTAGATTGGGTAAGATAAAGAAAAATAACTTCTTCACAAGTTATGATCACAAGTAGATCTTTGTTTATGTAATCTACTGTGATAATTTGAGATAGTCACTCACGGAATGACTTACAACTTCTCTGATGAAAATATTAGTTATAGTTCACAAGACAATGAAACTGTGTAAAAGTAGATCCATACTGTTACAAGCTTAAGGATAAAAAATGCAGTTTTTTGTTACAATTTGCAGTCATTATAGAAAGAAAAAAAAAGTAATTTAAATTAATTTTATATTTTTATTATAGTTATGAGATTGATATAAGTGATTGAATGAATATAGAATTAAGATAGAAAAAATAACAGGCAAAAATAAATGTAGTGTTAGAGACTAGGCAGATGAATTGACAGTTTTCAGAGGAAAAGAGTATTTTTAATCTGTACAGGAAAATCGTATTGCACTTGGAGCTGTCAATCCTTTGACTCCATATATTGCTGAATAAATGTTTAATAAAAATATATTAAAAGTTCTTTTTTTTTCCACAAAAGACTTTTAATATTTGTTGAAATCTTGCAAAATTTTATGAAGATGAACGTAATATATTAAATGTTATATGATAGAAAACCTAATGGTCAATTATTTGTCACAAATTCAGTCAAATTAAGTACACCTGTAGTATAGAATTAAATACACATATATACCAGTTTTATTGGTATTTTTTTTTTTTTTCAGTTTATTTATTATGCCTAATTTCAAAATCCACCTCTTCTTACATTATAGCTTTATCCTGAAAAAAGTTTCTCTTTTTTCCATATCTAAGCATTGGTATGAATCTTATTTCTCTTGTTTCATTCTTTATACTCTACTGTGTTGCTCAGAACAAGTTCATTTTTGTGATTCTCTTCACCTACATCAATATGCCCCCTATCCAAGATATGTATGTAAGCTCCCTATTACATATTATTACTTCCTATTCACTTTTGTGATGGCAGAACATTACAATGATGGTTTCACATGATTACTGGTGATTTCTCTTCATTGTTTTATAGCTGTTAACTAAACTTTGTATGATTTATTTTTATTTTTAGACCTGTCTTGGATTTTTTTCTTTTGCAAAAAAAAAAATAATCTGAGACCTTCATGGATATGCGTTCACATCTATTGCATGGAGTCACCTACTGCACTTTTTATGCCACCTCTGGAGCCTAGTATTACCTAGGTATCAGGGAAGAGCTTTTTCATACAGAGGATGTCCAGTTCCATATACATAGAGAAGTGGAGTCTTTCATGAGGTGTGATAGTTTTTCAACTGTTGCCTCAAAAGTAGAACATACTAGGAGATTTGTCAGTCATTTTAAAAAGGTTGCTGCCATACCTTATCCTTGTTTATCTGAACAGCATTCCTTAACTTTCTTTTGCTTGGAGAACCATTATTTAGATTCTCAGAGGTTAGATTATTTTCTTCTTCTGTTTGCCTTAACCTAACCCAGTTTTCCCAAATTATTTGTCCCTTACATCATTTTGACATTTTTATCTTCTTTGCAACTGTTGTTTGTGGCTTATCATAGGTCTCCTGTTCTATTATTGACTTCTACTTTGGTAAGGTTATCAACATCTCCTTCCTGGAGTGAGAGAGAGATATCTTGCTTGAGATAATTCATCTTCCTTCTTCAGCCTTTAAATGTCTCAAAGAGGGCCCTTTTCTTAGACATTTGATTTTTGTAGGTATACCTGAGCCCCCCCAGTGGCTCAGCGGTATGTCTGCAGACTTACGCCCTAAAATCCGGGTTTCGATACCCGTGGTGGGCAGAGCACAGATAGCCAATTGTGTAGCTTTGTGCTTAATTCAAAAAACAAAAACAACAAGGTATACCTGATTCCATGGAATCTAGGTGGATGTAGCCTATATTTATATTCATTCTTATATTTTGAAATTGGCCTTTCACCTTCTTTTGGTCTTTCTGCAATTCCCATTAACATTTCCATAGCTACTGCACTGGCTCCACATTCTTTTGGAACAAAAGGGAGATTCTACCTTTATCAATAAGTATTCTCTGCTCATGCAGAGTATGGATAACAGCATCTGTGACTACCCAGTGTGTCAGTATGGGAGACCTTTACCACAGATCAGTGGGTCATTCAAGTTCTTATGAGAGGATTAGTCCTTCATTTCACATTTCCTTACTCCATTGTCTCTCATACCAATTGTCTTTTTACACGAAATCCTTGATTTTCTGCTCAAAGAACATGCTTACTCCTCTTTGGAGGGATTTTATTCCCATTTGTTTGTATGAATTTAGTAGCTGATCATTATCTTTTCTCCACAGAGTTTTTTTCTATAGAATTTGATGCTTCATCTACAAGTGTTTTTTTGTTCTGCTTTCATTTTAGAGTTTCTTAGATTGATGTTATTGCCATATATTGGAATACCCAGCTCCTGCACTTCATCCGTGTGCTTTAATCATCAATTCTCACAGCTGGGATTGGATGGGTCCTCATCTTTACACATTCCCATTGATTGATTTGTTTTCTAAGGTTATTGCACTGATTTTCTCCTTATCCTGTTAAGTTATTCTAATGGCACCCACTTGGCTAGCCTTGATTTCCTTTCCTGAACATACATCTTCCTCTTTCCTCCTGACCAACCCTTTTACATCAACTTTGATCAGACATTTTTCATCTTTTGATCTTTCTTACTGTGGTCTATTTGTCATTCTTTGATGAATGTTTATTAAAGGAAATGGTTCACTTATCAGTTGTTTCTTGTCCCACTGTACTGCATGTTTCTTTATTTCTAATATGGTTATTTGACAAAGGTTTTGTGATTTCATCTATTTCTCTAAATAAGGCAAGTTTGTTAGCCACTTTTTAGTTTTTCTAGTAGACATAAAAGGTTTTGTCTTTTCTTTGGAAATCTTTTTTTGTTATCTGTTCTTGATTTCATTTCCATATTTCACATTGCGTTATCACAATGGTTCTCTATGTCATATTTTGTCCTCTTGTTGAACCTTTTGTGTCATGTTACCTATATCACCTTTCTCTTAAGACTTTATTTTCTTATGAAGTGTGTAGGGGTTCATGTTACTGTTTGTTTCTCCATTTGGATCATAAGATGCCACCATACAGATATGTCACATTGTGGTTGCTACCATGTAATTTCCCATACATGCCAAGAGCTTTGAATAAAGCTTCTACCCTAATATGTGTCAGTTGGAAAGCAGTAGATCCTCAATACTCAGTAATCACCAGGAGCACTAGCATGTGAACACAAGCTCATTTCTTTCCTCAGCACTGATAGTACTTAGAATTTATATTTTATTCTTTTGAATTTTATGGGATTCACATATAAGTTTTAACCTCTACCTTAAATTCTTGTATTCCTCTTAGAGTTGTTTTTTTTCCCTTGAGCTATGATTACCTTAATCTATTTAACTACCTTATATATATAAAGAAAAAAAAAACAATCATTGTCAATTCACGGATCATTTTGAATATGAATTCTAAAATTCACATTCCTTCTCCTTCTTGAGACCTAGAAATCTTACTTAAAGATTCTTTTCCTGTTGTTCCAACAACTACCAGAGGCACCTTATCAAGAGTGTCAGTACTCCTTTGCCTCATTCCTCTCTCTTGTAGGTTTCTCATTGTTCTCATCTAATGACAACTTCAATAATTCTTCTCTCCACTTGCTTTTGCATCTGGTTCTTATATTATAAATAAGGAACAGTACCTTTACTTCTTTCCTTTTCTGTTCTGATAACTCAAATATATAACATTCTTTTCTCCTCTCCAGTAGATTTTGTTATATTTTGGGTTGCTTTGCTTCATGAAATTCTATATTGTTTTTTTCTTTTCCTCTCAGACATTCAGAATTTCAATATTTATGATTTTCTGTCCCAACTGTGCACTGAACCACATCAACCTTGACCTCCTTGCCTTCATGACTTTTTCAATGGTCTGTGGTCATGATCTCAAATCTAAGTCACTAAAATCTTTTTTCTCACTTGTAGTACTCCTTTATTCCTTCTTTGTTTCTTATTTATCTTCAGTGTATTTCATATCATCTTACCATCACACAGCTCCTTTACTATTTGTATACATATTACTTTCTCTTGAAGGCTTTCCATTGCTATCTTGGCAATTTTGATGGAAAATCTTACTCTTACTTACTTGCCAACTTGACCTCAACATCTTTTACTTCCCTGCCTTTATTTCTGTGGTTTCTCTTTTTTGAACAATACTTGGTTAGGATTCTTTCTTTTCAAATGTGTGCCACTCTCTGTCTTATCTGCAAGACCTTTGTTTTGTTCCTTTTCTTTATGACAGAAAGATGTTTCTAATTCTTTTTATGTATTTTATTACTCTTTCTTATCATCCTCTTATTATAGAGTTGGCTTTCAAGGTTCACAGAGATGACTTATTTTGTGCACTGCCTCTTGGTTCTGGTGTTGTAGAAGCTTGGCTGGCACTTCCACCTGTAGAGTCCCTTTTCCTCACAATATTGAAGTCATGTATGTGCATTTTGTAGTCTGTCCATACATTTTTGTATTGTCCCTTTTTCTTCTTTTCCACTCATTTTTTATATCTTCTCTACTGGCTTAATCTTTAATTTCTGTTTTTATGTTCCAAGGTTAATGGGGGATTATTTTTTCAGTTGAAATGGGTTTTATCTTTTGACTTGTGAATGATGAAAACAGTTGATTGCAATACTTTTCTAGAGTTACGATATTCACTTTTATTTTTTTATTTGGGAATTATATGAGGCTTGTAGTGATTTTGAATGAAAACTTTATTTCAGTTATTTTGATATATATTTAATTTTCTGTAAAACAGCTACTTAATTTTGATTTTAGACAGTGGACAGTTCAATGCCAATCAAATTGGTTCAAGTTATCTTCTTGGAGATGTGAGATAAAATAAAATGTAGCATACTTATATTTTACATACAGTAGCAATGCCAAACTACTTTGCTGAAATTGTTCTCTTAAGCAACAGTTTGAACAGGTAACATTTGAGCATGTGTGTGCTTTATTTAGTTAGCTCTAAGAATTTCTTTAGATTTTATGGCTAAATGTGTTTATTTTTTATTTAAATGCTCTTAGCAATACTTGTTTTGATTCTGTATTTCTACAAGTTTATTTTCTTTTTTATTTGTAAATTTTACTGATGCAACAATTTTTTATGTTATTTTTATCTGTTGTGACTTTGGGATTGAGTCTGTTTTTCTTATATCTTAAATTTAATTGTCATGTGTTTTTGTTGAGTAGGATTTGCTTTAGAAATATGTTTCTAGAAGGGGATTAAAAACAAAGAGCTTGGCATTTAGAGCTATCTCCTGGAATTTTCCCAATCTTAACATCCTTTACTTTGTTTTCTATTTTTTACATTGTAAAAAATGAATTTGGTAATGATTGTGCTTTATTTTTGTTTGTAGTGCTTATTTTACTTACATTATTGTAATATTTTCAGAAAAATACTAATACTCTATATCTTTCCTTTTTAGGCTATTGAAATGCATGTAGCTGAATGGTTTTTGATTCAATGTAGTAATGTTACCATTTCTATCTTCAAAGAATCCTCAGAATCAGTTAAAATGTGGAGAAGAAATAGTAAGCTGCCTTAATTTTGTTTTTGCTTTATATTGCAGTTTAGTGAAAAATTATGATTTTGACAAAAAATATACCTGAACTTAGTAGTGCAGGTGGTTAAACAGTATTATTGCATCAGCATATACACATTAATAATGTTAATTAAGAAACATATTTTTTTGCATATCACTCAACTGCAGGAAATACATAATTGTATTTTTTTAAAATACAAAGTACACGTAATATATCTGTAAATAGTGCCTTGGAATATTCTTAACTGAAATTTTCAGTCTTTCTGATTGTTTTTTATGTTAAAAAAGTGAAAATAGCTGGACAGTTTTGTCTCACCTTTGATGCATTTATTTATATTATATGCCTTCAATGGTTTGTGTATCTAAAGCAGAAATATAATTTTTCTAGGATGTGTATGATAAAGATTAGTGATGAGTGTTGATATTTGTGCTCATCATATTTTATTTTTATATGCAGTACATTTGGTTAAACCACAGCTTCTCTGCATATACCCAAAACCAAGAAATCATCACATTGTCAAGAGTTGTAATGTAAACCAATAAATATATATAAAAGATTCTCATTACTAAGTACATTAAGAGAGTGGGCACACCCATACATAGCTCTTGAGTGTAGATATTTTGCATGTTTGTTTCATTGAAATAGTTTCCTTATCAGAGGTTTAGATTCATTATTTTTAATACAGTCCTTCATTTTCATGATGACAAGAAACTCACTTGAAGTAAAAATGTATTTGCAAGACAGCTTGCAACCAGTTGAATATGAGAGAATAAGTTGTAATATAACACTGAAAGCAAAGACTGATTTTTAAACTATGACAAGTACAAGGAAAAAATATTGCTAAATAAAAAAGATATGTAGAACTGGCCAATGAACTCAAAAAATGGAATGAAACAATATAGGAATGAAAGTAGACGTCACTTGGTTAGTTAATGGTTGCATAGCAGACTAAGCTATCTTGACTTTACATTTACATGGGGAATGAAATCCCTACTTTGCTGATTTTACCCCAATTTGTTGTTATTTCTTTGTTGAAAGGTTGGTATTTGAATAGAATCTCACCTTTCATCATTATACTTTAAATATGTAAGAAACAAGCATATTTGATATATTTCTGATTATTTTGTGTGTTTTTTATTGTGGTTTTAATAAATATATAAATTAAAACATAACCTAGTTTTATAGCAGTTTAAGTTATGAATACTGTTTGATATTGCTCATCGAAAGTTGCATATATTAGATGTTTTGAAATTTAGTAAGTAAATATTTTTCTCTTTTCACATTTTGAAATTATCAGACATATTTTATGAATGTAGATTAACAAAATTTAAACTTTTGCTCTTGCAACAATAATATTTGTTCCATAAGGCTTGAACGTTGTTAGTTTAAGTGATGGGTAATAGGTCATGATTGTTGTTTTTGTTTTTTTTAGTAATCTCTAAATGTTAATTTTGCTAGAAACTACAACAAAAGAAGTGGGACCGTACATCAATGCCATAATATTGGATATCTTAAAGCCCACAGTGGAAACTCTGTCTCTGCTTCCAGTATCTTCTCAAGCAAATATTGTAAGAGCCACCATTAAAGCTATCATTCAGGCTTGGCAGTCATACATGTACAGCTGCAAAATATATTTCAGGTAGTTGGTATTATAATTTATATCTAGTATTTTAAATGTATAATAACGTTAGTTAAAAATGTAAAGTTTCAGTTCCAAATCATATATGCTTGTAATTTAGTTGACAGGATTAAACAAATAATTAAGTTACTACATACTACAAGAATCAAACATTTGTAGTATGTTGCCCTTGCCCTTCAGTATGGGTGCAATATATTGTCTTGCATTTTTATTTCATATTTTTTTAAACTGTTGCTATCCTGATGTTTAGAACAAAAAAATTAAGACATTACATATTGAAACTAAAGTTTCTGTGTTTTTGCAGTAGTCTAATTATTAGATTTGTTTGCAAGATGTAAGGGCTCAATATTGTATTTATTTTTATAACAGTTTTGTTTAAAATTATCATCAGAGAATTTTTGCTATTGATATTAAGAATTGATAACTTTCCATTATATGTTTTGAGAAATTATTCAGAAACTTAATTATTCAGGCCTTCTATTAAAGGTTTTTTTTTTCAGCTAACTTTTGCAATTTAAAAATTTTGTATTTTTCTGTGATGTTCTATTTTGTTGATTATTATGAATTTTATTTCAATAATAAAAAATGTTTTGAGCCTATCACATAAGACATAAGAGCTGATTTTTGGTACTGATGTAAACACAGAAGATAGTCAGTCACCTTGCTTAGTGTCAATTTTTTAAAATGAAATTATGTAACTAAGGCACTCGCTGTGTGGTGCTCATATAAAATGAGTGCATTTCCCTTGTACTGTAATTAAATGGTCATTTCTAAGATATTATGAGGTACTTAAAACAAACTGTTAGGTTTGAAAATTGCAATTTAAAGAGAAATGGCCTGTACCGTTGGTCTTCCAGCTCTGAACTTTGGGCAGTAGGGAAATTTCTGTTGTCTTTTAAAGTTTGTAGTGTGTACCAGAGGAATTTACATATTTTGATTAAAAGTTTCAGACAAAATTACTTTCACACTCCGGGTATTTATATATATATTATTTTAACCAATGTTTTGCCTGTGCAGCTTCCTTAAGGTTAACATGCATGTTAGAGCAAACTATTCAAACATAAACTAGTAAAGAAGTTTGGTAGCAATGTTGAACTACATTTTCTATATAGCATTGCTATCCCTTTGACAAGGAGGGGTCTGGAAAGTTTTCTTTCCTATAACAACTGGCCAGCTTAATACAACTGGAAGTTCATTCACTATGTGGTAAAAAACAGAAAGAAAAAATTATGTGAGGAGGATGGAACATTCAGACACTTATGGACAAAGACAATGTCCTGAAACCATAATTGTACTAATTTACAAATCTGTTTATTTTGGCTGTGCAGAAGAATTCATAGGCTCCACCACTATGTTGTTGTCCTATTTTATAAAAGAGGATACTTATAGTAAATATTATAACTCATTATTTAGTATTGCATATTTGTACAAAATATAATCTTGCTATTATAAGTGAAGTTTTGTAATAGTTAGTCAAGCTGAAGACGAATATCAATTACAGATTTAAGAGAAAATATGGCAATTCTGAAAACCTGATCACAATTTTGAATTATCAAAATCTAGCACTACATGTTCTCAAAGTTTAAAAACTGTAATTTGCCTGCTACATTTTGCTTATTTGTTAATTTACTCAGATTTTTAATGTAGTAAAACATCAAAAACTATTAACACTTTACCTACATATAACACAAAATATATTCTTTAATTAACCAACAATACAAGTTCTACCAACAACATAAAATGTTTGGTTGTGGTTTAACATTCGGGAATGTTCCAGTATGATATTTTGCCTCCATCTACACAACATCTTTCCTTCATTTGTGCTTCCCTCTGTATGTGTATGAGGCTCTCACCTAAAGTTACAAGTTTCTCTGTGGTATTGTTGAGAGTGCAAATGAGCATACAATAACCCTTCCTCAACAGCAGTGTGACACACTCTCCTAGCACAGCTGATTCCCATTATACTGAGATTGTTCAATCAATCATCACTTCTGAATTTGGTACTCACTTGTGCAGATGTGTGAAATTTTTGCTTCTTGCAGTGATTGATATTTTACTTTTTGACAACACAGCTTTTGTTTTCTTTACTTATTTTATAGAAGGTTTTTTATTAGTTTTTCTTTTTCACATTATGAACTCGCAAGTCCATGCAACTGCTACTTTTTATGGCATGGATCATGTTACACTCTTTCTGTCATGTAGGTGTTTGCCACAGTGCTTTGGTAGTAGGATTTTTACCTGTTGCCTGGTATATCTCCTGAACTTGGAGTCGGGTACTCCTTTCCCTGAGGAACCTGTTTAAGAGGACAACATTTTTGACAGCCTATTCTTCATATTTTTGCTGCCTCTTCTCAGTCTACAACTATTGATCTACCTCATTCTTCCAATATGGTATCTAAAGTTTGTTATCTTTCATCAGTCTCTTATGTTTTATGATCCTTCCCCTGTCATGCTCCATTCAGACCCAGCTTTTCATCATTTTGTATTTCTCCTTCTCTGATCAGTTCTTTTCTCACCTTTGTACTGGTGCTAACATGTTTTGTCCTCTTCATTTGGTGGAGATGTACACTTTGGCCTATCATAGGTCTGAGTTTCTATTTTGTGACTCTCAGATTTTAGAGTCACTTATTCAGGCATGCAGATCTGATCTTTCCTCTATTCTTTGCCTTTCCCCACCCCAATTCTTACTTATTCTCTCATATTATCTTTTGTCTGTTCACCTACTTTTTGAGTCTATCCAGCTGTTCCCTGAGAGATTTTTAGGAAATAATCCTTTTCTTATCTTTTCCTACATTGGTGCAGTATTTTCTTCTCCTTTGTCTTTTCATATATGATTGCTTTGTTGTTGGAACCTCTAGGGAAGGGACACTTTTTTATTTGCTTTTATTAATTCATAAAATTACTACCATAGTGAATGAGTAATTATGGAAAAAATATACAAAAACAACTATACACAGTAATTATCTGTATATTGAAACGAGCACAGAGTAATTAGAATATAAATAATTGAACATTTCTGTTATAAATAACTTCGTAATGTGAGTTAACCACATGGAATTATATTTAAAATAATTTGATCTCAAAACAGAATTACTTTGTGGACACGTGTAGAATCTTCTTTTGCCCAAAGGAATATAAGTTTTTTTCTGGAAGGAGTTAACAACAGCATACCAAGATTAAATATTGTGATATCCTTAGCAGAATAA
This sequence comes from Carcinoscorpius rotundicauda, assembly GCA_011833715.1. Taxonomy (NCBI): domain Eukaryota; kingdom Metazoa; phylum Arthropoda; class Merostomata; order Xiphosura; family Limulidae; genus Carcinoscorpius; species Carcinoscorpius rotundicauda. The sequence goes on from CM022392.1 coordinate 126,113,245, forward strand.
AATAATTGGTAAACATAAGCCTGATAAGTAGTTAAAATTCAGTATTCTTTAAATTTGTTGGTCACACGTGCTCTGCATGGAAGACCTATAGTCTTAGGGCTTTCTTTTGTTGTAACCAAATTGGTCTTCAAGGAAAAACAGTTTGCACTGGATACACTTGTACAATAAATCATTTGACTGTAAAAGATAGCATAGTAAATTTGACAAAGTGCTTAAAGTAGAAATATTATTTTACACTATGTCATGCAATATGCTGTTCTAGCAATTATTGGGGAAGTTATTTCTAAGTTTTCATCCCATCTAAGGTTGTCCTAGATAATAACTTAAAGACTTCTAACTGAATCAATTGAAATAATCATATATTGTGACTAATGAATATTTAAAACTAGGTAATTCCAATAAGCCAAATGGTGATAAAATAATTCATCATTTGCTGTTTTGTAACACTTTGCAAGAGAATCTGCTTTCATAACATGAGTTGTATCATTGAAATAAAGATAGTAATTATCTTTTGAACATACAGATATTACATTATTAATATACATAACAAATATGTGGAGGTTAATAATTGAGCTGTAAGGAATTCTGCAAGGAATATTATGGAAGTGAGACTTTAAACCATTAATTGAAATAAAACATTGTCTCTTGTTTAATAAGATTTTAAGATGTCTTACATTGTACCTTAGAAACCATTATGATTACAGTTTAAAAGTAGAACTGTATGATTAATGCCACCAAATGTTTTGATAATGTCTGGGTTTCAGACTAAAACAGTTTTTGTGTTTTCATAAGCTTTGAAAAGCTTTGTTGTAACTGCTGATAGATCCTTTTCAGTTGATTTCTCCTTATTGAAACAAAGTTGTGTATCACTTTACATTATTTTGTAAAATGAATAATTTTATTTTAAAGTATTTATTTAAAAAATGTGGTAATGCAAATAAAAATATTTATTGGCTGATAATTTTCCACATAATCTGGATCACCGTCCTTGTTAATTTATGTGATCTCAATAACTTGAAGAATTTTGAGAAATTTTCTTGTTCTATGTACTTTATTCATTAGTAGAATTAAGAGTTCAATTGTTGGTTTGCTAACAGATTTCATCACTAAAGATAATGCATCATCCCAATGAGGTGAAGAGGAATATGAAAGTCCACCAATTGCTGTATTAGTTTCAGTGACAGTTGTAGGTGCAATATAAAATGGATTGCACTGTTAGTTTATCTAAACAATTAATGTTATTTGCATAATAAAATAATCACAAAACTGTTGACATTATTTTTAGGCTGTGTAACAAGATAACCCATCTTATTACATATATGTGAAGGTTTGCCTCTATTCTCTTCCTTTCTACTTTAGTACCTTGTACGCCACAAGATTCCTCACTTTGAAAATGTCTATCAAAACATTTGGCCTTATGGTCAGACACTAGATGCTGAACAAGTGTGTGAAGTTTCAAATATTTGTTTTTGGTACAGAGTTTACCTGTTTATTTGAAATGACTCTAAAGTTTTTGTTTCTCTGTATTTTATGTAATAATATTATTGCCATCCAAGCTGGATACCTTGCATTATATAATTTCAATAAATGGAAAAACTAAGTCATACATCTTGCAGTAATGTTTTTTAAATGAGATAAAGGTTGAATTAACATCATAATCTTTGTTTACAATATGGATCCAGTTAACAAAATTTATAGTAGCAATAAAATTTTTCAAAGTGTCAGCATTAACCAGTCTTTTTTTTTTTTTTTTTTTTTGAATGACTAGAAATTTTGTCAGAACTTACAAGACAATAAAGGATAATGATAGCACATACTGATCAGAAATATCTTAGTAGGTTACACCTGGAAATACATAACAATTTGTAAAAATATTAAGAAGTATTGATAGTGCAGTTTAAACAGCTCTAGTGGGATTGTAAATACAAATGTGTGCATTAATTACAGACATTAAATTGTTTCATTTAAGGGCATAACTTTTGTCATTTGTAGTTTGGACATACTTAAAAAAATTAAAATTACGGAAAAAATACAGAATTATTCAATTTAATATTATCAATGAGTGAAATGTATATCTATGAATTCATTCCACTTTCCAGAAGATGGAATTAACATATAAATTTAAATTCAAGGTGGGTATACACAACAATTCCACCACCATGCCCAGAGGACTGACCAATGGAATCCATATTGTAATTTAGTTAAGGGGGAGGCTTTTATACGCAACACAGTGGCTTTAAAAATATCAGTACCATATTTTCCGATTAATAAGCTGAATCGCCGAATAAGCCGAGGCCAATTTTCAGCTCTGAAAATGAGGGTTTTTGCTTATTACCACCCAATAAGCTGAGGCCCCACTCACTGTAATTAGGTAACCATTGAAATTCCAGAATTTTTACTTCGTAATTAAAATCACTAACCCAGGGGTATGTTGTGGGAGTTTATCATTGTACCGTTAAAAGCCAAAGATGTCTACACCTGCAAAAAAAAGAATGCGGTTATGATGCTGCTTTTAAACTGAAATTAGTAGAGCTAGCCTCAAAACCTCAAATATGAATGCTGCTCGCCATTACTGTGTGAATGAAAAACAGGTCCATGAATGGAAGAAAGCAGAATGTGTGCCAGAAGAAATGTCGAAAACAAGTAAATGTTACCAGAAAAATCAACCGAAGTGGCCAAAACTGGAAGAAGATGTAGCAACGTGGGTGAATGAAAACCGGCAGAGTGACCTGACTGTCACGCGTGCCCAGATCCGTATTTTTGCACTAAAGTGGGCTGGTCGAAATAAAGAAAATTCAAGAGACTTTAAGGCAGCCAACAGCTGGTGTACCCGCTTCATGAAGCGACACAGCCTTGTACTTCGAGAGAAAACGAAGATTGCGCAGAAACTGCCAAGTAACTTGGATGATAAAATAACCTTGTTCCAGAAATTTATCATTCATCATTGCCAAAAACACAACTACCCTCTACAAATGATTGGGAATATGGATGAGACTCCGATTTTTTTCGATATGGTTGGAAACAAAACTGTTAACAAAGCTGGCGAGAAAACCGTTTGGGTTAAGACAACAGGCCACAAGAAACAACGTTTTACTGTAGTCTTAACGTGGTTTGCTGATGGGACAAAATTACCGCCTATGATAATTTTCAAAAGAAAAACATTTCCTAAGAAGAAGAAATTTCCGAAAGGAGTGATCGTCCATGTACAAGAAAACGGATGGATGGATGACGAAGGATGCATCAAGTGGATTAACAAAGTGTTGGCGCATCGTCCTGGCGGACTGATGAAATCTAGATCGCTGCTCGTTTGGGATATGTTTAAGTCCCACCTGTGTGAAAACGTTAAAGCCGCAATCATAAGATGCAATACCGATATTGCAGTTATTCCCGGTGGGCTGACATGTGTGATACAGCCCTTAGATGTGTGTTTAAATAAACCTTTTAAAGACAGGCTTCGTCAATGCTGGAATGAGTGGATGGTTTCTGGCAATCAAAGTTTTACTGCTGCCGGAAATATGCGCGCTGCATCACTCGCTACCGTCTGTGAGTGGGTCATGAAATCGTGGGACGATATTAGTGTTGAAACTGTAGAGAAGTCATTTAAAAAATGCAGCATCTCAAATGTAATGGATGGAATGGAAGATGATATGTTGTGATTGGATGACGACGAGGAAGACAACATTCCACTCACTCAGCCAATAACACCAGAGAATGACCCGTACGACGACCAGGTCTCTGCTGAGGATTGGAATCTATTATTTGGTGCTTCTGACGATGAAGACGATGAACTTGATGGATTTTAATCAATTTCTGAGATTAAAGTGTGTATATTTTTATGAATTTTGTTATTTCTATGAAAACATATCATTCGTAATGTATAGACTATTTTCTATTAATAAATAATGTTTATTCAACTGAAATAACTCTGCCGTAACTGTGAGATCAAAGATATGATTTTGGGGCAGATTTTGGTCTTCGGTAGTTTTTGGTCCAAAGCTGGTGATCGGCCAATAAGCCGACCCCCCCAAAATCAGGTCCAAAATTTAGGGCCAGAAATTCGGCTTATTAGGCGGAAAATATGGTATATCAGATTTTTTCAAAATACAGTAAAACATTAAGTTAAAGTATTATGTGTCTAATGATTAATCTTCAAACATTTAAACATATTGGATTACTCTTGTTACTCATTATACAGCATATTAGTTCATTCATCTTTATTCTGCTTTAAATTAACTTTGAGTTGAAAAAACAAACAAACTATTAATCCTTTTGTCTTAATTTCAGGAAAAAACTACAGTTATTTCAGTTAAACATTCTGTATTTTCAAGACAGCTGATATGGATATTAAAACTTTAATTAGATTAACCTTCTGTCCTGAGAATACATATTTGCTTCAGGTGGGTTTCTTGTCATTATAAATTAACCATTCTATTTCAACAACGAATGAGGTTGATTTTGTTACTTTTTTTTAAAGTTATCTGTTTGCAAGTTTTTGCACAAAAACCATTTACTGTCAATGAAAGATTATCACCATAAGTTGTTTTTAATATACCATCCTAATTATCTTTGTTCTCTCCTCTTGTAATAATGGTCTGTTTTTTGGTTGTTTTCTCTTGTGTTGGACCAGGATTAAATCACCTTTGGTGTCATCTGGAAATTCTTTAACTGATTGTAATGGACTCTCAAATTGAATATCACCATTACTAGAAGTCTTGGTATTAATTATGTGTTGCTTGTTTTAGCTGCTGATGCATAAGTTTTAGAACTGTTAGTTACCTTATAATGTATTTCTTTATTATTTGTATTTTCTGGCATTAAATCTTTTGCAGTATTTCCACGAAGAGACAGTAATTCTTGCCCACATTCCTCTATTTCATTGCAACGTGACTTTAATTCATTCTTCAAACAGAAATTTTCATTTATTAAAAGATCTAATTTATTTTCTATTGTGCTAGCATACTCTTCCATAAAAGTTAGCAACTATTGTCATGATTAACTAAAAAGTGCACTTTGTTAATCAAATTACTTTTTTTTTCAGTCTGAAAATTGTCTTTTTCCAGTTCGTCACTGTTACAGTTTTTTTTGTCATATCAGAAAATAAATTTACATTTAAAATATTTCATTTGTTTAAGTCATATAAAGCACTAAAATTTTTGTATGTAATATGAACACTTTTAATGTGATACTTTAACCAACATATGTTAGAGGAAATAACAATATTTTCAGTTTGTAAGGTTTACCAGCTGCAACTTCCAAGAGCAGATTTTGCATATGTTACTACCTATAACCATCTCATTTTTCTTGCTTTAGACCTAAGATACCTTCATTTGGCTTATTTTCATCACCAGTCTCTTTTCAGGGATATCCCTGATTTCTTGTGTGTAAGCTGTGCACCAATATTTCACCATTTTATCTCTAGTTTCCCAGCTTTTGCAGTCCACTTCTGCTCCTATTTCTGTTTTTCATCATCCAGTTTTCTCTCCTCTCTTTGTCCTCCTTTTTGTAATTTTACTTCTTTGTGTCAACACCCTTGCAGATGCCTTCCATATGTCAGAATTGTTAGAGATTATCTCTTGGGTTCAAGCACAGTGGTAACATGGTTAGCCTGGTTTGCTCAGTTTTGGCACTCATTTGCAGCTAATTGTTAGTTATTTTGGGTGTTGTTGGAGAAACTGGATCTTTGTTTATCTTTTCTTCCTATTCTTCTACCATTTCCTTTTCTTCTCCTTAAAATGTAATTTTGTTATCAGTGTCTATCAGAGATATTTTTGAATCTCTTGAAGCAAGATGCCATTAGAACATGTTTCTTCTTTCTCTAAGTTTTTATTCCAGTCTGTTTATCATCCCCAAGAAGACAAAGAATTGGCATTTTATTATAGATGGCTCAGTTGCTTCATTGACCCCTGTTGTATCACCACAAGGTACTTTTCTTACCCTTAGATGGTCTTTCACTCCAGTTTGACATATGACCAAGGTAAAAAATATCTGATGTTTACTCTCACTTTTGTATTTTTCCCATCTCCAAGTGTTACCTCTTGTTTGTTCATTGAGGCTGGATGTTTCAGTTGTGAACCCTCCCATTTGGTTTTGTATCCATTTTAGTCATTAGAGCATTTATTTATCAGATATATGACCTGGAACTATGGTGTTACTATTACATAACTACCTAGCTCCATCCCAACAAGCATCCCACAACCATACCCTTCTTCTTCTTCAGGAATCTGCTTGATTGGATTAGCTTGTCAGACTTTTAGAAGTAACATCTCACACCCACTCATTACTTATTTATTTTGGTGTATTCTTCAATTTCCATCTCAGCAGGGCCCAGTATCTTCCCCTTCATTAGTAGGACAAGTTACATAGACATCCTGATGAGTTCAACCACAAAACACAGTGAACTCTGCTTGCATTTGAAGGCTGTTGGAGATATACCCATTGAGGTTACTCTCTAGTGTGAATACCTCATGAGAAGTTAGCGTTGAGAGGAATTTGATGAACATCCCCAAGTCAGAGATTATCACTGGTTTCTTTACTCAAGGAGTTTCTGCAGTGAGGTGTATCTCCACTCACAATGACAGAATTATACTGCTTACCAGTATTCTGATTTTTTACATTTACATCACCACATCCACATGTCATCGTCAAGGCAGATTATCTGAACTGTAAAGTATAGCCATATATTCCAAAGTCTTTGAGATGTGGATTATTTAAAACATCAGTCAGAGAAGCTTTTCTCAAGCAATCATATCTTGTTTCTATATATTTGACCTGGAGAAGGATTACAATACAACATTGAGGTACAGCATTTTGTAAGACCTCCACTCATATGAATTGCATGTACATTTACTCACTTTTGTTTGTTTTGGAATTTCACACAAAGCTACTCGAGGGCTATCTGTGCTAGCCGTCCCTAATTTAGCAGTGTAAGACTAGAGGGAAGGCAGCTAGTCATCACCACCCACCGCCAACTCTTGGGCTACTCTTTTACCAACGAATAGTGGGATTGACCGTAACATTATACACCCCCACAGCTGGGAGGGCGAGCATGTTTAGCGCGACGCGGGTGCGAACCCGTGACCTTCGGCCATGTCAGGCCTTTATTCACTTTTATCCAAAACTTTTTAACAGACTGGCAATTCCAAGTCTTTGTAAGATTGAGTCCCTCAGGGCTGTGTCTTGAGTGTAACACTTCTGTGTGAAGATTAATGCCATCACTACACAACTTCCTCCTACACTTCTTACTGCTATTGCAAGTGGGCTCTTTATGTTGAAACTTTCCACATCTCATGCAAGTTGTTAAACATGAGGTTCTTGAGAGGTAGCTTCAGACTGCCATCAACTGCTTGTTCAAATGGACCACAGCAAACAGAAAGGCTGGTATTGGTATTAACACTTTTGCTGATAAGCAGAGAATAACATTTTGATCTTCCTATGTCATGTTCAGGTTAACAAAGTTTTACCTTTTCTTTTTCCAAAACCATTTGTATGCATTTTTGCTACCAACAAGGTATGATCCCGAGTTATTTCTTGATAATGTTCTTTCTGTGGTCTCTGAGGTAAAATTGTGGAACTTATCTTTGACTGTAAGCTGATTTTCATTCCACACATCAAGTAGCTATGTGTCAATTGTACAAGAGCACTAAATATCCTCTGTGTCCTGGGGCTGTGTTGTCCTTTCTCAGTGGGATATGTTCTTTCAGAATAAACAGTCCAGCATTCTTTTTTTTTGGCCTTTATGCTTAGTTGCAGCTGACTGAATTTGGTCTGTTTTTGGATGATGTTGCTGTCTCCACTGGTCAGCCCATCTTACCTTGGCTTATTATCATTCCCACCTGTGACTTTTCTTTAAGTCATCTAAGGAAGGTGAATACTTCCAATAAGAAGTACTGTCTTCTGTTTGCTGAACATCTTTCAAACCATCCTTCCATTTCTGCTGTGGTTTGTTGCAGTTTCGTGTTTCACACAGGATCCCCCTCTACAGTTTCTGTGTTCACTGCTGAGTTTTATGCCATTTTTCTTGCCCTGGATTACACAGAAATTATGCAGTACACTAATTGTACTATTTATACAAACTTGCTTGGCTCTCGTTGAGCCCTGGAATCACTTCATATTTGGTTTCACCCTGTTCTCTTCAATATTCAAAACCAACTTGCCCATATTTTCTTTATCTTCTGTTTTTATCTATTTTTTTTATACCAGGCCTAGTTGGTATTTTTTCGAACATGCCAACACCACAGTTAAGTCCATTTGCTCTGGTCCTGTGACTGCCATGCCTGTTCCATATATGGATTACAATTCTGTATTCAAGGGATGGCTCCTCATCAGTTAGAAGTTGAATTGGAATGATAACAAGCTTTTCTAAATCAAATCTTCTGTTGCTCTTTAGCCTTCTTGTTTACATAAGGATTGGTAAGATGAAGTTGTTCATCATTTTTTTTTAAATCTGGGACTGATATGCTAATGTGTTGCCTTTACAACACTCAAGTTATAATAGCCCAGTGTTTACTGCGTGCTATCAGCATGATATTTTATACAAGTTTTCTCTGTGGGTTCACCCCTAACAGTGCTTTTGGTAATGGTGACACTGTCCACCTCACTTGTACTTTTAAGTTTCCAAGGGTCATTGATCTTTTTTATTGTACCTAAGTTTGTTACATTTTTGTTGAAGTTTTTTAGTTCTACTTTCATTTATTCTTACATGTAATGATTTTACTTTCATGTCTTTTTCTGCCAGTTGTATGGCACAGATAGCCTAGTTGCTTTGAGCCAATAAATGCCTACATTCATGTGTTGAACCAATAAATAGAAATTTTGTAAACTTTTACTGGAATCAGATTCATTTTCATGGATATCTTAGCTTTTCAAAAGTTCTGACAATACATATAAATTTTAAGGACTTTTCAAGAATTTTCTATCTTTGGAATTTAGTGTGAACCATGCATTGAGAATTTGGTTTCCAAAATCATAACTTCCCCTCTCACACTATATTAGAAGTTCCCTCTCTTTTAGGGTCTAAGTCTTCTATCTTCCATGGAATTCCCTCTCCCTTAGGGTCATGGACATTTGTCGTCTTCGGTGAACTCTGTTGGATCAGTGGAACCTTGATTAGGATCCCTTGGACTCCACAATTCACCTTTTTCCTTACTTACAATTTAATTTTACCTGGTGACTCAACAAAGTAAACACTTTACCAGATGTTTCTCTTTCCTTTTTTTCATCTGGACATTCATCTATTTGCAGATACATCCTTGATGAGGTGTATTTGGACTCTTAAGTGTTTTCAGACTGCTGGTCCAATGTTGAATCAACTCTTCCTGTTAGTCTCTTGCAGCACTGGTTGTACATCAAGCTTTGAATTATTTCTTTTCAGTAGTCCATGAGTGTCTAATCATGATTATTTTCCAACAATTCAACTATTATTTCTTAAATAAAGAGGGGGCACCAAGTTAATTCTCTCATTTCTGGGACCAGTTGTGACAACTTTGTCTTATTACTGGTTATATCCTTGGTGCCCTGATTCTTTTTGTTAAATGTCTTTCTCAAAATTACAAGATTTTCCCAACAGAGTGGTCCCTCAATTTTTGGATGTTCAAGTGGCTATTCTGGCAGCTAGGCACCCTCTTTATGAGTGATTTTTCCATATTTCCCCTGTTGTGGTCTTTCCACATTATACAGCTATGGTTGTGGATGTATTCAGTAAGGACTGCTTCAACATTTATATTTATGCCTATTATCCTATTCGTCTTTTCCCCTGGGTGCTTTCACTTATTCAAATCACTCTGTGTTAGGCCTGTCTCATTGCTCTATATCAGATTAATAATGTAAATGGTGCATTCTCCTAAGTTGCTCTTTGTCTCATGATTTCTTCCCATCTTTCTGTCCTACATCTTTAAAATTGTTTGTTTAGTTCTTTGATCAAGGTTTATTGCTTTCTATAATTGTAAATATATGGCAGCACTGTTAAGTACTTTTAATTTTCCTCATTTTCCCTTTCATCTTCTTCTTCCTACTGCCCTCTTGAATTGGGATATGAATGTAGTTCTCTATACCATTACAACTTCATCCATTTCACCACGTGTTCTTTGTACCATCTTTCTTTTAATACTTATTTCTTACTCCATTTTGCTTGCAGACATCACAGGTCAACTATACACAGTGTAAACATTTCTCACATCCTTTACCATTGTTCTTGTATTCTACTCTATCCAGACTATGCTTTTCTTCTCAAAACTTCAATGCAGAAGAGAGAGAGAGTGCATTTACCCCATTTCTCTTTCATCCATTGTTTTTTTTTTATTATTTTCATTCTTATCCTAATTAACTTTGTCCTGTATGGGTTGGTGATTCACTGTCATGTGTCCTGCACTGCTCATTTTTTGCAGTTCCCATTCCCAGACCTTTATCTCTTGGGACTTTCTCTCTATCTGAGATATTTCTGATATTGCTCTGACAGCTTATCCATTTGGTATATACTTCTTTTGACAGGGATTCTTGTTGACTTTTCCAGGTCTCCTCACATCACCTTTCCCTCTCCCTGGCAGCTCATTTCCATCATTCCTTAAAGGAGATTACTCAAACTTGCTTGTAGACTACACCTCATTCTCTTTTCACTCTTTTTACCTTTATGATATAGCCATTTGTTTTTGTTTTGGTTATCACTTGCCACCAATTTCTATTCTCTGTATATTTAATCAGTTTCTACTTTTACAAGGGTTCATTTATATCTCACAGGGTCACATTGAGCAGTATGCAGTGCCTATTGGGTAATACTTAGGTTTAAATCTCTATCATGTGACCATTCAATTCTGACACACTCAGTGATGAGATATTGTGTTCCACAAGACTGTTGAAGGTTTTCTTGCATTGTGTTGCTTCTAAACAAAGCCTGATTCAGAATTACTGACTCATAGACTATCACAAGTAAAGAAGTGGCTGAATTTCTGCCCTTTCCTCTAGTACCACTTGAAAAAACTGGACTGACCTGCATTTATAAACAGGTTTCTGTGGTCACTTATTGCATTGTCGTAAGTGGAGTACAGGAGCCCTTACCACTTACTAGTTTTTATCCACTGTGGAGTATGACTGATTCTATTTCGTAGAGAGTAGAGTGGTGGTGTTCTCTTGGTGTTGGTAGTGTGAACTTTTTAATATATGTTTTCAGTTTTTCAAAATTTGATTGATTCCTTGATCTTTGTTGTTGTAAAAGTAAATTTTCAGTTATCTTCTCTTACAAACCCTTCTGTATTCCTCCCAATGGGAAATATGAAATATCTGATAACCACAGTAATTTGTTAAAGTTTTATGAGCACAATATCTTGAGAAACACTACCATCTGTTAAACTAAATTCACTTACAGTACTTACTTAACTGGACTGATGATGATTGAAAACTCAATAACATATTCAACATGACACTAATTAATACTTGAATATAAATCAACATAGGTGTGAGACATAAAAGACTGTGTTTATAGAAAATCATGTAATACTTACATCATGTGTTGTGGAATTTTGTTTTCATTGTGAATGTAATAAAATACTATATTTGGAGATGGTCTTATTTTCATTGTAGAGTAGTGTATTTAAGAACTTGTGTTTAAGTTGTGAGAGCTATTCTATTAAAAATTACCTTTTCAAAATGTTATTGTTTCATTGCATTTTTTTTCTGATGTTAATATCATAATAATGATAATGTAAACTGTAAACAGTACATAATGTAAACAGTTGTTATACACTGTTGGCCAAAATCTTAAGGCCAATGAACATAAAGAAAAAATATGCATTTTGCATTGTTAGACTCAACCACTTATTTGAGTAAAGCTTAGAAGGTGAAAATAAGAAAAGAGAAAATAAAAAAAACTTTTTAGCACTTAATTGCATAAAATGTGAACACTATGAAATTAGCTTAAATACCAGCTGGTCAAAAGTTTAAGACCATACCAACAAGAAGCCCTAAACAGGGTAGGAAATGTCCAACAAGAGGTCTCAGTAGTGAGTTGCATGGCCATCATTGCGAAGAACTGCAAAGATTCCTTTTGGCATGGTCAATATAAGCATTTGCAGAAGGCTAGCTGGAATGTTATTTCAAGTGGTGAAGATGGCTTTGCAAAGATAATGCTTTGTTTGGAATTGATGTCCATTTCTATAGACTTCTCTTGCCATCCACCCCCAAACATTTTCAGTGAGGTTCAGTTCAGGCAAACCTGCTGAATGGTCCAAAAGAATCACATTATTTGCCATGAAAAAAAGTTCTTTGTTCTGCAGGCATTGTGGATTGAGGCATTGTCCTGCTGTAAGATCCAGTCATTTTCACACAAGCGAGGGCCTTCAGTCAATAAGGATGCTCTCTCCAACATGCTACTGTAGCCAGCTGCTGTTTGATGCCCCTGTATAACCTGAACCTCCATTGTTACATGGAAGGAGAAAGTGCCCCAGATCATGATAGAACCTCCTCCACTGTGTCATGTAGAAAATGTCTCTGGTGGGATATCCTTATCATGCCAGTAACGTTGGAAGCCATCTGGACCATCTAGGCTAAATTTTTTCTCATCAGAAAACAAAACCTTCTTCGACTTTTCTAGGTCCCATGTTTGGTTTTTCTCAGTATAGTTTAACCGATGTTAAACTGTTTTGTGATGTGGAAGGAGGAGTGGCCTTTGAAGATGTTAACTGTTTTTAAAGCCTTTCTCTTGTAGATGCCATCTTTTTGTTCTTGAGTTGCATTCTGCATCCATAAGAGCCATAATCTGGTTTGATGATCAGCTGGTGTCATGTTGGAGAACTCATCAAATTCTCATGCTTAATGCCAGTGAAATTATCTTGAGCCAACCACTTGAAATTCTCATTCTGTATCCCTCAGGGTCTTTTGGGAAATTTGCAACAGCAGTTTTACTGCGCTTGATCTCACCAGTGATGGCACATTGAGAGGGACCTTGCTTTTGCAGCTTGACAATTCTGCCACATTCAGACTCTATCAACTTTTTAACCTTTGCCATGTTTTTATCTAATGTAACACAGAAGATGTCAGTGGGATATGATGATAACACTAATGCTTGAACACAAGTGACAAAATTTTGATACATGTTTACCGATTAATGCTTCATTTTAGTATGGTCTTAAACTTTTGACCAGCTGGTATTTAGGCTAATTTCATAGTGTTCACGTTTTATGCTATTAAATGCTAAAAAAGTTTTTTATTTTTATTCTCTCTTTTCTTATTTTCATCATTTGAAGCTCTACTCAAATAAGTGGTTGAGTCTAACAATGCAAAATGCATATATTTTCTTTATGTTCATCGGCCTTAAGATTTTGGCCAGCAGTATATGTGTTTTTAAATACATTAAGGTAATTTGTGTTGATTACATATTTAATATGTTAATTTGTAGTTATTAAACAATACGGTATTTATTAAGTCAAAACACTGAGTTGTATTCAGACTTACACCAATTCAGAGAACTAAATTTAGCAACTAATATTAATATATTTTCAAATATGGAATAATAAACAAAAGAGTCTTTGCTATGAAGTAAGTAATGCACATAAACATGCTTTATACAGAAGAAAGTTAATAGTGAATAGAAACAGTTATTCTCTAAGAATCAGTTCCTTGTAGTGTAGTATTTTTTCAGTGTAAATTGTTATCTGTTCAGTTAAACCATAGTTGTCCTATTCTAATACAAGTTATTAGCCATTAAAATGAAATGCAGCTGTATTGTCATAAACAGGTAGTCAGTAATGTGAACTACAACTGTTTTGTTGTGATATAAGTAGTTAATTATTAGTGAAGTACAGCTGTCTTATTATAAAGTAGTTGTTTGCCGTTAAAGTGAAATACATTTATCCTGCTGTAACCTAAGCATTCTCACTCGAAATTTTCATACTGCCCCACCTCACTTCATTGCCTTAAATAAGCCAAATTAAAATGTATGAAAACCCCCACATACAGATAAATAATTTTCCATGAGCAGGAACGAAGAGGAACTATAATGTTCCTGAACACACCCCTGTTGGAGGAGAGAATTCCTTAGATTTCTCTCTTTCTAAACTAAACCCCTGTCAAGGTTTTGTTTGTTCATCACATAAGTATTTAGTCATTAAAAAGAATCTCAAATTGTTTTGTAAGTAGTTGGCCATTAAGGTGAATCACAGTTTTTTTGTTATAATATTAGTGGTTAGCTATTAAGAAGAAGCGCAACTGCCTTGTTACAAGCAGTTAGCTGTTAAGTTGAAGCACAGCTGTATTATTTTGATACAAGTAGTTATTAATGAAAAATACCACTGCTTTGTTATGATGTAAGCAGTTAGTCATTAAGGTGAAATAGAGTTGTCTTGCTATTATATTAGTAGGTAGGTGCAACTGAAGTGAAGCACCATTTTAATTTCATAATGTAAGCAGTTATTGGCCATTAAGATGGAGCAAAGTTTTCATGTTATAATATGATTAATTAGCCACTAAAGTGAAGTACAGTTTGCTTGTTCTGATAGAAGTTGTTAGCCTTACAGTAAAGTTCAGCTATCTTGTTGTACTAGAAGTAGTTGGCCATTACACTGAAGTAGAGCTAGTTTGTTATAAAGAGTTAACTGCTAAAGTAGAACATTGCTATCTTGTTATAGTATTACAGTAGACTCTCTATTAAGACCATCTTTGAGTTTGAACAAAAGTGATCTGAAGAGGAAAGTGGTTTTACAAGGGAACAATTAGTTTATCACTTAAAATATTTGAATATTAAATTGTAATATCATGTGTGATATTTCTTGTATATTGCACATCTAAACTATTAATATTTTTTCTTATTTTGGATATTTTCTATTTTATTGTCTTTATTTCCATCATTCAAAGTATTTTATGAATTTTACTTGCATAATGTCTTTATAAATTTTTAGTATTACACAAAAAGGTTGTTGATTGTGTATTGTTTTTTATATGATGTTAATGATTTCACTTTAGACTTTATCTTCTACATTATTTAACTTGTCCATCATATTTAAATTGTTTATTGTGCTTTTATATGATATTAATAATTTCACTTTAAACATTATCTTCTAAAGTATTTAAATTGTCCATCATTTTGATGAATGCTAGGTTTCTTAGTTCACAGTGGGCTACTTGATTTTATAAAGTGTTGTTAGTTTGTAGACTTGGAATTGGAGACATTAGCAGTTGAACCAAAGGGATGTGGTAGTTTATGTCTCTGCTGTTGTCAATTAAGGGAAGATCGATGAAACATTTCACAAAACACTTTGATATTGTGCTATCTTGATTTCATGCATGGCAGATTTGATGCAAGTACAAGCATAAAGCACACAGATATTTTTCACAAAGTTTGCAATTAATATGCCTTTATCTGTGTTTTATAACATAAAGTAGCCTAGGCACTTTTTGTAGTGGGCTTAGAATGTGGAAAAGATACCCTGGTGATAGCACTGATGGTGCTTTGAGAGGCAAGAACACAATTTTTATACTTCTAAGATTCACTTGTCTGTGTGATATGGAATTCTCTAATAGCAAGGTAATGTTGCAATGTTGTGCTTTCATGTACTTATTGAAGCCTACAGCACAGTCTTAAAAAACACTGTTGGTCATCCATGCTTTCTTGTTAGCATATCAAGCCATGGATAATTCAGTTTTTATGTTGAAGTTTTTGAAGCACCTGGGTTTTGTGTTCTTACTGATCACAACAGAATGTTCAAATTCACCAACTCTTTCCAAACATTTCCCCACAGAACACTTTTTCCCTTTTACATACAATTTATCTGGTAAACCATAATAGCTGACTTGAATTTCAGTGATGTCGAGAAACCCACTTGTTGAGAATTTTATATGCAAAAAACGGCTATTTTGGGCTCAGAAAACACTTCAAATAGAAGAGCGAACAACGTTTCGACCTTCTTCGGTCATCGTCAGGTTCACAAAGAAAGAGGTAACTGGCCGGAAGCTGACCACATGTTTGGAAGGGGTTGTATAACTGAGTGTCGCAATGTAGTTATACAACCCCTTCCAAACATGTGGTCAGCTTCCGGCCAGTTACCTCTTTCTTTGTGAACCTGACGATGACCGAAGAAGGTCGAAACGTTGTTCGCTCTTCTATTTGAAGTGTTTTCTGAGCCCAAAAGAGCCGTTTTTTGCATATAAAATGACTTGAATTTCATCCTTATTGTAGATGTCTGAAGGTGTATATATTGCTCTGTAATAGCAGGTTATATGGCAACCCATCAACAACTGTCATGACATTGACATTCCAACATTTACCACTGATTGTAAGTTGTGAAATATTATGTCTGACTTTGAAATTGTAAGCCATCCAGATGATGCTTTGAAGTCAAAAGCCCAGAGTAGAGTCTATTGTAAGTACCTTTCCTTGAAATATATGTCCAAAAACTATAATTTTCATATCACGTTTTTGATGCCATGACTGTTATGATGCTTCAGGGTCATCACTCATAAATGTGGAAAAAATACATTTTTTGCAGACACCTGATTTTCTTCAGAGGCTGTCATTTATTCAGCTTTACACTTCAAAATTTGTGGATTTGTGTTTTTGTAACATTGAACTTTTCAGCTAATTTCCACTAGCTTTTATTGCTAGCATTATGTTCTTGAATAACTGACTATCAGCCAGTGATCGCTCAACCCAACCATGCTTTTGGCATCATTTTGGAATGTAATTTCTATGCCATGTCATGGAGATATATAAGAGATTTCATTTCTGATCAAAATGGGATAAACTAATGTTTATTATTTTAACTTATTGATATGGAGTATTTATACACAGTGTACCTGTCATGGTGATATTATTAACGAGTATATGAAAACTGCTTTTTCAAGTGCCTTTTGTGACCATCTTCTATTAAATTCATAACCAATAGCAAAACCAGATTACAACTGATTGATTGCAATATAATTCTTGCCATCTGATATTACAGATAATTAACAATTTAGCTGATGGGAAAAATATTTCCTAATAAGAACATAGTGTGGAGCCAAAATGAATCTGTAACTTCTCAAGTCATGAGAGAGCCAAAAATCTCCTGATAAATACCAAGCTTTCTCATACAATATGTTCTTATTCTGTGTTTTATCATACATTATTTACTTAAAGAAAAATTATTTTTTGGATTAGAAGCAATGGTGAAAGTATTAAGGCTAATATAATAGGGCAGTCAAAAACGACAAAAAAGCGTACACAGGTAAGTGATATATTTCTTGTTTTTCTTAACTATTCTTTATTTATTAGTATAAAAGTGACTAAAAATGTTAGAATAATAAAATATTTTGTAATGATAAAGATGGGTGAGTAGTAGGAACTGTAATATTTTGCCAACAATGAGGGAGTGGTCTTTTTGGAGATATGGTTGCAAAGGTAGAGTCTACTGTAGTCACTAGCCATTAATGTGAAATACATCTGTCTTGTTTTAATGTAAGTAGTTAACTATCATTCTTAATTTTGTTTAACTCAAACTAGAATTTATTATAAAATGTTTTTATAAATGTAAATAAAATCACAACTTGTGTCTCCAGAATATAACTTTATTAGCTCAATATTGAACTATTATAGCTTTGTCAGGAGCTATTGATGTCCTAAAAGTTTCCTAATCCAGTTTAATGAACTGATAGTTTTTGAGATGTGGATATTATACAGGAAAAGGAATTATTAGTGTTGTTCCTTGCATTTTTCATAATATAATTTAAAATTTTACCTGTCATGTGATATTAGAATGTCTCTGAGTAATGGACATTAATGAGTTGGAAGCAGGGGAAAAATTTTGTTTTTCAAAAATGTGAATGCACCTTTTCAAAGAACATCAAATACTTCAAATGTTATGCAACTTACAAAACACCATCATAATGTAATAAGTATTTTCTAAAGTGTTGCAGGTGGTCTCCAACTGAAGCAAGATCTTCAGTATATCTGCAACTGGATGTGGAAATCTTCATTAAATTGTCAAGTTATTGAAGAAGTCATGGCCTGTGAAAAATTGCTCAAATTTTCAGCTTTGACTGATTTCCTAGCTACTCCTGAAAATAGGCCAGTGCCACTGATTAGCAGGCAGAATCGTGTTGTTCCAGTATCTCTAGGTGGGTCTCTTAACCAGATTTAGCAAAACTAGAATTTGATCTTGCTTTATTGAAAAACCAACTTGAAATCAGAAATTAAATATGTTTTATTCATTTTGTAATGTTTTATTTATGCGATAATCCATATATATATACAACTTCTGCTATCCTAGAATATGCAAAATTTGGCTTGGCACAGATACCGCAGTCAGTGTTGAGAGACTGTGTTGGTAATGGATCCACACAAGTGAATAACTAGGAGAATGTTAATCATTGTTTTTGACTTCAATTAGATAACAAAAAATCATTCAAAATTTTAAATACTTGTAAGAGAAAATTTGGAATGATGTTTTGATATCCTTTCTAATTTCAAGTAATTCTTAAGAAATTATCTTATAACCAATAAAACACATTATGATCTGCCTCCCCTTTTTTTTAAATAACAATGGAGTAAACATAATATTTTATTCATATAAATACAAGTAGTATCACATTTAAGGTTGATATAAAATGCTTGAATTTCAGTGAGATTATGTGGAATTTTATATTTGGTTAGTATTTTTGTTTAATTATGTGGAAATATGGTGGTGGAAAACTATATACCATCATCCAATTTTTTGCCCATTTCTTCAGATATGTGTTTCAGGATGATGCATTAATGGATAATTAATATATCAATAGTTACATAAGCTGTTTGAGTATTGTATCAGTAGTTTGTTTGTTTTTTCTATAAAAGAGGTTGTTACTGATAGGAAATTTAGAAGTTTATCTGCTACAACATGCATGTGATGCTATCATGGCCAAGTGTTACTAGCTAATTTCATAGAAAAGAGCAGTCCTTGTTTCTTTGAGCAAAGAAGAACTTTTGATGAGGCAAAATGACAGAATAATTTCATTTTACTGGATTTGATGAACTCCTGGTTATAGAGATATGGAAAGATGGACTATGTGAAGTAGCAGAAGAGAAAAGGTGGGAAGAAAGCTTCCACAGCAGCTGATGATTGTTTTCTGAAACACATGAGCCTGCATAATCATTAATTATTATCCACAGATCTCAAAAGAGCATGCCAGGAAACTTTAGAGGTTAGTCACAGTGAGCACCATCAGGTCTCACCAGTTGGTCTCTCAACAAGATAAGTAAAGAAAGAAACCCTCTCTTACCAACAAGATGAAAAAGATGATATTCAACTGATTTTCAGCAACATACAGGAGCCTGTCCTTTTTGCTTATTGATACCACCATTTTCACTACAGCTCACTGCTTTTCACAAAATGTTTTGCTACCATTTTGAACTTTTTGCTAGGTCAATTGTGAGGACTACAAATAATTATGCTAAATATAAAGTTTGTCAAAAAGATGTTGATCTCTGGGAGAGAGTGCTTTACAATCCTACACCAATGGGAAAAAAGCAATAAGCTAACAGTAAACAGGTAAGCATGAGTCTGAAATTGTTATTGAAGACAGGTAAATCTGTATTGTTAGAAATGAATTATTATAATCTATTGTTATATTCTAATCATAAAACTATTTGCCTGAAATCTTTTTAGAGCTATGAAGCTAGTGGTGCACACATTTTACTATTAGCGCATATGCTTGTGGTAATTTCAGTTGCCCTGGAAAGATAGTCAACTTATTTTGTCTTTAAAAATGCAAACTTTTATTGTAATTTTGAACAGCTTTCTGTTTGAGTAATTCTGTTGTTTCTGCTATATTTATGGTACAACGTTGGTTTTTATGTTAGTTTCATGTTTTTTGTATTGTTATATACATTTCAACAATAGATATTATGATTCAAGATGTTTACTTACTGACTTTGCATAACATAAATGGCTGTTGTTTTGCCAATAGATAAAACAAAAAGAGCAAAATATTGTTGCTTGTATATCTCTACACATGTAGAAACAGTATATCTATTTCAAAAATTTTGCTATGTCATTTTCTTTGATATTTTGTTTCTAAACTTTAGTGGAAAAAGTTATTAGTGATACATCTATTATTTTTTTTAAGATAAACATTTTAGCCTAAACAAACAGTACAGCTTCAGACCTATACCTGTAATATTACCATCTCACTAATTTTCATTTCAATCAACACCTGCAGCCTCACCTACTTCTGTGTTAGAATATGTAACAAAAGTAGTTGCTTAAAAAACATAAATTATCTGGACATTGCATGCCTTCAATAAGCACTACAGCTTCTTCTCCAGTGCAGGAATAAACAGAATTTTTCAAGGCATATTTTCTGATAGAGCTATCACAAAGCACTTTGGCATATCAGCCTCGTATTTTGCTTCTTTTCGCTTAGCAACCTAGTTTACATGTGTGCTAGAATAGAATGAAATCTTAAGAATTTGTTCTTCTCTTTGAGAGTATGAACAACTTTCTGCAAAAGAACTAGATGGAGTTTTTAATTCATCATTGGGGCCAAGGCACTGTGAAAACAAAGTATTTTACATTTAAGTTTCTGACATGGTCACTGTATTGATTCATGATGAAACTACAAATTTGAACTTAAGAATTATGATTCAAATTTCTGTGGATGGTCCTAATGTGAATATGGCCTTTCCATGACAAGACTGACACTTTAGTGTATCATTACTAAATGTAGAAAGTTGTGGAATTTATAAAGTTTATGGTGCATGCAAAATTGCAAGGGATGTTGTTAATTAGAAACTGTATAAAATCTTGAATGCAATGTATATGCTTTTCTGTGTTACTTCAACAAGAAAAGAGGACTTTGTTAGAGTAGTGTGGACATTTACCTTTCTATCTGTATTTTGAAAACACAAATCTTTGAAGAATGCCTAAAGATGCTCAGAGGGCCTTAGATCTACTTGATCCTCTCAGAACCTATATGGCGGTGTTATAACGTGTTACGTTTCAGACCCATAAACAGAATCATTTCAAACTGTAAAAGGAACTATAATGAAAGATGTGTTTTGGACACCTAAGCTAGCATTCTTCATTTAACTATTTAATAGAGCAAGCTGAGCCTTTCCTTACAGTGTATCAATTGTATAAACCAATGTTACCATTTGCCCACGATGTTTTGCATGCTGTTACCATTAGCCTCTTTTTAAACCAAGAAAAACCCTGGCATTGCTGCTGTGTCCTTGTTTAGCATTGCAGTGCATCCCCTTATAAAGCTCTCTGTGGTGGGTGAGTGTAGTGGGTACTAAAATGTATTCAATTTATTATTAATTTCCCAGTCTTTGGAAAAAATAAAATCGATATGAAAAGAAAAAACTATTGTAAAACGACCACATATGGATGACTCTGTTCAACAATCATCATCACAGCCAGACTTAGCACCTCATTTTATCATTTTGTATTTGTTTTCTGCAAAATTCTTAGGGGTAATGTTTCCGTTTTTTATTCAAAATGGATTAGAAGGAAGTTGAACTATGGAGATATTTTGGTGGAAACATCTATCCTGCAAAACAGCAAACTCTTTCTGAAATCGAAGATTATTGTGGATATACCGTTGAGGTTACTCCTCATGTTATTTTGAATTCTTCAAGAGGAGTTATTATTGAGAGGGATATAAAGAACATTCCTGAGTTGAATTTCTTTGCTGGTTTCTCAAGCTAAGGTGTGTATGCAGAGTGCTGTATTTTCACTCATAAATACAGAATAATACTGCCTATCAGTATAGTTATTTTAACATTTACATCACCATGTCCACCTGCAAAAGTCAAGGCAGGTTATCTGAACTGTAAGGTACAGCCATGTATTCCAAACCCCTTCTGATGTTTCCAGTGTCAACAGTTTAATCATTCAAAATGCTTTGTTGTGGTTCTTTGATGTGTGCTCATTGTGGTGACAAAAACCGTGACACCTACAAGTTTGAACTGCAACCACACTATGTTTGATATCTTGGGGCTGACAAAAATGAACCCAAGCATGTGCCAAAAGCCAGGGCCAAAGGAAGTGGACTGATTGCACTGGAAGAATTAGTGGGAATTAAGATTCGAGTATTCACATATCCACTGTCTTAACCATGGAGGGCAAAAGACTCTTCACATGGTTGGAGAATGACTCTACTGGAGGCACAGAAAGATCTGTCTGCACTCCTGCTGTAGCAGTGGAACAGAGTACAACAACATATGTCCAAGATGGAGTAAAGGACAGTAACTTCTGAGCCTCAAATATTATTCAGTTTTTAAACATTGGACCTATTTCATTCTTGCCCAAAGTGGGTGGAAGAGAAAGAGGTCCAACATTCAAAAACTGACTAATATTTCATATCCTGAGGCTCAGAAGTTGCTGTCCTTTACTCCATCTTGGACATATGTTGTTGTACTCTGTTCCACTGCTACAGCAGGAGTGCAGACAGATCTTTCTGTGCCTCCAGTAGAGTCATTCTCCAACTTTGTGAAGAGTCTTTTGTCCTCCATGGTTAAGACAGTGGATAAGTAAATGTATTCTCCAATCTTTGTTCCCACCAATTCTTCCAGTGCAATCAGTCCACTTCCTTTGGCCCATGTTTGGGTCCATCTTCGTCAGCCTCAAGATGTCGAACAATTAATCATTCATGATCTTAGTTGCTGGACTCTACATCTACAGATCCAAAAGCAGAATACATGGAGTTTGAAAGACTTCCTTTTAATAAAGAAAAGTAATGAGGTAAAAATTGAAAGGGTTCTTCACCCAGTTATCCTTCACATAAGTAAAAATGGTCACTTTGATACGGTGGAACTATCGGGGTTTTCACTCTAAAATGGATGACATTAAAGATCTGATTAATTCTTATCATCATGTGTGTCTCTCCTAACAAAAACGTTTTTGAAACCTGCTGATACAGTCACATTTTAGCAGTTATCTTTGTACTAAAATGTCAGGTTGTGTGATAATGAGTCAATCAGCATGTGTCTAGCCTGTCTTTGCCACTTGATACATCCTTGTTTCCATATTTCCTTGGGCTGTATCTTCACTGTACTTGTGTTCTGGAGAGACCTATTATCAATTAGACCTTAATGTCCCCATTAAACAGTTGCAGTCTACCTTTTTAATTGTGGAGAACTTTAATGGACATGTTCCCCTCTGGGGTGGTACTTATATTGATGGGAGAGATCATTCTATAGAGTACTCTTGGATTACAACCGTTCTCTCTTCATCTTACTTATGCTTTTATCATTTGTAAGAGCCATTGGCCTTTTAAATTCTATTTAAGGTTTAATCTTAAATTTGTCCATTGATTTGTTTTAACTCAATTTCCTTTTACACCTTATAATAAGTTTACTCTTTATTTTATTTTTACTGGTTGTTTGGTGCAGATAACCTAGTTGCTTTGCACCAGAAAATGAGAACCAACCCAGAGAAGATAGAGAGCAACACCTGGTATTACTTAAAGTGATTGATTCATAAAATTATGTTACAAATCACAGGGTTACAACTAGCTTTGCAGTAGAGATAGTGTTGAGTGAACTAAACAAGAAGAGAGTGATTGAACTTCAAATTTTGGATTTGAAGGATGCCTGCACAGCCACTCTTGTTTGTTTTACCAGTAACTTCTTGACAAAGTATCCCTTCAACACACCCTTGTTAAGGATATGGCATGCATTGATCCTGATACTATTCTAAGAAGCAAGACACAAACAAAATTTTAAAAAATTCTATGTTTTTTTTTGGAAAGAAAAGGTTCAACATCAATGACTGTGATTCAATATTCAATGAATTCTATTTATGGATTCAGCTGTTGGTAATGGGTTACTCAGCTCATTTTCAAGAATCACTTCTCATTTTTCTATGACTGATTTGCTTGTCAAAAGCAATTCTCCCATCTCTGGCAGGCTAAGAAAACATTGCTTCTTTTATTTCATGGACCTTTGACAGTAAAAAGCATTTGTCAATAAACAAAGTTGAAGAAATGAACATAATGGAAGGAACTTTCACTTTCAGGAGGGAGATCACTGACAATGTGATAGATGCAGGTGAAGTTTCAAAAGTGGAAATTGTATCCATTTTCAATGCTGGTAGTGCCTTCAGAAGATACAGTATTCATCTCAGGGACCAGAAACATAGAGGCTGAAAAAAAGGAGAGGGAACATTTAGATGAGAAAAGTAGTATGCTGAAGAGCAAAAAAGATTGCCATTGATAAAGACTGAAACTATGACAGTTTTTAGCAGATGAATATATAAAGAAGGCTCAAACAAAAAAGAATATTTCTTTCATCACCATCTCCAACACTCTTAGATAATAGAGTATGAGAGACAATTAGATAATAGAGTATGAGAGACAATTAGATAATAGAGTATGAGAGACAAAAGTGGAGGAACAGGCCACTCTTAAACAGAAGTTGGATGAAAAGCAGCAAGAGCTTAAGTACCTTAAATCCTCGTGTATAAGCTGCACCTGTGAACCTAAAATTTTGTTCAAAAGTTTGGGGTGCGGCTTATACACGCAGTCTAAAAATTATATCTGTAAACTTCTCACTACACCCGGGATTAAGGTACCTTTTAGAATGTGCAAATGCTAAAAATAATTTATTCAACAATGATGCACGTGACTAGTTTAAATTAAATGTGTTAAATGAATGGAAAAACGTATGTGGGGATGGATAAAATTAGTGTGGCATGGCGGGTGCGGCTTATATACGCTGTATACCTGTAACCCAAAAAACAACCTTCAAAGTTTGGGATGCGGCCTATACACGAGGATTTACGGTATACTTAATTTTTCTATGCATAAAGTCCTAGTGTAAATACATGCAGTGAGTAGTATACAACAGTTAACAATAGGTGCATGACAAAGAAGACTTCCTGTTACATATTTATCTGATGAAGAGAAAGAGCAATGGTGTCTTTTAAAGAAAAAATCAACTACTGTGTGTGGATCGTGTACTTGTTATTACTGTAAATAAACTACTATCTAATTTTATAATCAGATTAATCTATACTTTGATTATTTATTTATTTTTTTTGTAGATAACATCTTGATGATTGGCCCTGTCACCCATGTTTCTTTATTTTCAAATGTCTTAAAGTATAAGGTATATGTTATGAAATATGTATATCTTTGTCTTGAAAATTCTTAATCCCCCAAACCAAACACATCCTTATGATCTGGGTGTATGAATGTTTTAGATCAGAAAGAGCTGTTATCTACCCTTCCCAAAAGTGATCAACTTTTAATGGCTTACAGTATACATAAAATGCCAAAATGTATTTCTAGTACATGCTATTGTACCACAACATGCAACTTTGTCTTATGTATTCAAAATCATTTTAATATAACATACTTAACCTTCTGTAATACATTTGGCTAAGTACTTAAATGGTGTTATCAGCAGTGAAGTTTAACATTATTAGACCTTCCTATATTAGCACATTAACATTTCTCACTTTAATGACATCTCATATGCTTGGAGATAATAATACAGTTTGGGGATTGTTCATGTTATGTTTTCCCTTTAGGGTTGGCCTTTACATCCTCCAAGAGACATGATTAACATTATATTAAATCATTTGCTACTTTCTTTAACTATTATTCTGGTCTGTGGTTCAGGATGAGGATTTTTGCATAGAAACATTTGTTTACGATTAGTCTCATTTGTCTTTGAGGTTTAGCTCCTGGATTTGGTCAATAAAGTCAGAATCCTTTAATGGCTTCCCTTTCTGTCTGATTTTGAATTATTTTTCTTTGTTCTGCCTCCTATACCAACTTTCAGCATTTCTTCATCAGTATTTTGTTCAACTAAATTTTCATGCTTTATTTTACCTTGATTATTAGAATGGAATATCATCCTTTTTTGCTAAGTGCTGTCAAGTGTCCACTATTATCAATTACTAGTCTAAAGTGGTAGGTCTGTTGAAGGTGTTAAAGAAATTTGAAGGCTGGTTTCTTTGCTTCTGTGATTGACATTATTCTCTATACTACCTGTTTGCATGCCCTTGTTTTTGTATTTTCCATACTTTATTAAGCTTGGGAAACTTTTGAGATTGTAATTTTTCATTTACGTGATTTTGTATTCTCTGACTTTGTGTGTGTAATCTATTTAACATAATATCAGTTCAGATCTGATTATTATTAACTTCTGATTCAAGTAAGTTTCATACGTAGATCAGAACTATAAATTAAGCAACTTATAAACATAGGTAGTGTAAAATACCATCTTCATACCCAATTTGCCTGCAAAGAAGAAAGGTGTATCTTTCAAAAGTGCTCATGTTATAGAATTTTTATTCCTTCATACCATTCTTAGTAATACCATTTAGAATGTATTGATTTTTTGGTTGTGTATCCCTGCTGATATTAATATTTTGGGTCGTAATTTCAATGTGTATTATGCAGTCTGATCCAATGTATGTAGCCACTAACCTAATACTAATTGTAATCTTACTTAATCTTGTATTTATTCTGATAGGTGGCTACATGTTATCAGGCTTGTATTTAGGCATCAAGTGGAACTGTAAATGCCTTGTCATAAAAATAAACCATTTCACAAATAGGTATATATATTTCTAATTTTTCAGTTGTTCTATTAGTTTGCACAAAATGTGGTTCGCATTTACCTAAAACAACATATTTTGTAGTTATATTATGTGCAATTTGTAACGTTGAAGAATAAATAAGCAATATACATATCTCTTTTATTCATTTTTAATGAAATGTTTTTAAAATTTCTTTTTATAGAAAATGAATACACTTATTATATTTGTATAGGTATTCTAAAGACAGGTAGTACAAGTATTAACATTTTAATTAAAATAAAGTACAGAAAAATGTTCTGACCTTCTTAGGCCATCTTTAGGTTAACAAAGAGAATTTGCAACTGATTGTTATTGGGTGCAACTTGGGTACAAGAGTGTGAACGAGTACAGGAATATGTGTGGAGTGTTGTAGTTTATTAAGTAATATAGATATAAATGTATTCCTTTGTATTGATGTAATATTTGTTTTCTTATACAAATAGGGATTATTTCATTTTGCATTTGTTTCCCTACTTTGTATGTTGGTGTTTTCTGTGGTTGTTTAATTGATTTGCAGTGCTCAAAAATGTGCAAAGGTGTTTTTTGTGTTGTTTTTTTCAGTTTATTCATTAATAAAATTGTCATTTTATTTTGTCATGTAATGTACTATAACATTGGAATTTTTTCCTTAAACACTAATTGTTTTTCTATTTAAAACATCAATATGTGTTTTGACTGATAAGTATACAGTAACTGATTCTTTATCTCCATCTCCTCTTCTAATTGTTCTGTTAGAAAACATTGAGATAATATATTCAGCTGGAACAACATTGATGTGTGGTTTCATATCTGTAGGATCAGTGTCCATATTGTCTGAGTCTGACCAAAGACTTCCTGTTACATATTTATCTGATGAAGAGAAAGAGCAATGGCGTCCTTTAAAGAAAAAATCAACTACAGTGTGTGGATTGTGTACTTGTTATTACTGTAAATAAACTATGATCTAATCATGACCATAATGAATATATGGAAACGTAATTTTATATCAAAAAGATATATTTTAAAATAACGTTTCTGGGATAAAAAAAAGTAAATTTGTGTCTGTTGTTTAATATTTTCATTCATTGCTATAATTTTTGGAGAAAGATGGTGTGGTATTTAAAACTATAATAAATAAAAAGGCATCTGATTTATACCTGGGAAAATTATTACCTTCTGCCCTTATCACTGCATAAAACAACAGAACAATTCTGTATCAAGAACTATACTAATTCACTTCAAGTCACACATCCAAATTTTTTTAAGTTGCTCTGAAATGAAAATAACAGAAATGGCACAAATACATTTGTACATATCTGAATATCAAATAACAAACCAGAACAGATTTAAAAATGGTGTTATAATGAGACATTACTTTCCATCAAGTTACATCTGATCCATAGTTCATGAAACTGTGGCTGTAATTAACTATTTTTTAAGTGTTTCATTAAATTATTACAAAACAAGAGCATGATAATTAATTCAAAAGAATTACACCCCTAAAGAAATAGTCAGTGTCAAACACATTTGGTAACCTGTTACATAAATATAATTCCCAACAAGACAATTTATTATCAAGATATGTGCACATTGATAAGTATCAAGTCACAGCATGCATAATCACTTTTATTTCTTATTGAGAAAGGCAATATTTAACCTCTGATCTGATGATTTTTGTTTTCTCAAGTTGCTTGCTGTAGGAAGTGATTTCATAGAAAAAATGTATCATATATTTCACTGTGCCTTCCTAGTACCATTCAGCTTCATTCAAATGTCATTCTTTCTCAATCCTTTGGTCATCTTTTAAATTATGTCTTTGATCCTACTTTGGCTGCTTGACTAGAAATCTGAGGATTGTGGCTTCAAATCCCCATCATGCCAAACATGCTCATCCTTTCAGCCATGGAGACATTGTAATGTTATGATCAATCATTCTAGTCCTTGGTAAAAATAGTAGTCCAAGAACTGGCAGTGGGTGGTGATAACCAGCTGCTTTTCTTGTAATTTTTCAATACAAAACTAAGGAAGGCTAGTGTCAATGGATTTTGTGCAAAGTAACATGAAAGCTTGTCTTTTTCTTACTGAATGTATTCCTAATATATCTGCTGACAATTTATCCTTTATTTGCTTGGGTTCTGCCTCTGTCAGACTGTTTTTAATCATCTTAACTTTGTTTATCCTTTGCCTTCACTTATCTATTTTTTGCTCTACTCATGGTTGTTGCTTGTAATACTTTCCCTTCCAGCACTAACAGGTAATGTTTAATTTTTGTTTTTTTTCATATTTTGAACCAGCAAAAACAAGTTCATTTTAATTATACATAACAGCACTATCGTTTAACTCTGATTTATTTTGTTATAAAATGGTTCTTTCACATTCATATGTATGTTGTCTCTGACCTAATGAACATCAGGTGACATCACGAACTGAAAGACCACTGACTACACTGTTATGCTGTTCTGTTGGCATTCATCTCTATTTTGTCTGTGTTAATACTGGATAAATTCTGTCTTTAACAAATGCCACTGACAAGATTTAATGAACCTAAAACTTCAAGCCATTTCTTGTGTGTAATGTGCTACTGCAGCTAAAAAGGATGCTTTTGTTCTTAGTTATCGATTTCAATAAAAATAATCTTTACACACTAGATATATATAAATTCTTTTTCTTATGTCTGAAGTGTAAAGGTAGTTTCTTTAATTTTTTTTACTAAGTTCTGTATGCAATACATATTACCTAATCTGTATTTTACTGTTTTTATTTTAAGTGATTTTCTCTTTATTATACAGGGTGGCCTGTAAGTCCCTACCCATGCATATGTCTTATGTATCCAGTGTATCTGTGTGCTGTTCCTCATTCTCACTGCATAAGATTATGTGATGCCATGTTCTGTGAGACATTTTCTTCAGCTTAGCAGGGTTTATTATTTCAAATGCCACCATAACAGCTGCCTTCAACTCATTATTAGTATTATTGTATATAACACAATAACATATGGATGGGTATGGACGTACGGGCCACCCTGTACTTTATAATAACATCTGAGTTGGGCAATTGAAATGAAAAGACCAGGCCAGTATTGAAAGATGAGGACCACCAAATTTTACATAGATAGATATATGGATGCAGAAAAAGGGTGACAAGAATTTTTTGGCAGCATGCTCTTCTACCTTGTAAAGATTAACAACTTTATAAGCACAAATTAAATAACAAAGAAATACAAACTTATAAAAATATGAAAATTGTTAACCCAAGTGGTTTTGACATATCATATGTATTATTATCGAGATTATACTGTGTCACTTGATTTTTTACAAGCTTCTGTTTCAGTTGTGTCATCTGGAAAGGCTATTTATTATTACTTTTAACTTTGTAAAAGAACTGAATGGAAGAATCAGTGGAATTCAATAAGTCAAAACCAGCAGTTATCTTTTATGTAACAGTGAAAGTGTCATCCACACAGTATGTGCATAGAAATATGGTTTTAATACTTTTGGTACTTGATTGAACAATTTGTTTTCAAAATCATGCTGTAAATGTCATAGATGAGAGGTGATAGATGTCCTTCCACACTAATCCTTAATTTTGTTGATGGTGTCCATTGTTGAATTGAAAATTGGAGTTGTTAAGACACAATTTTAACAGGATAATTTATTTTTCATCAAGTTTTTTTGATAAAACATCTAGAGCACCAGTTAATGGAACTTTCATGAAGCTTTTTACATCAAATGATAATGTATTTATCTTTGAAACAAAATCTTTGGAGCTCTGTTAAAGAAAGATGAGTAAGTTTTCTTTAATGCAAGGAGTTAAAAGGAAATAGTATTATGAACAAGTGAAAGGTCTTGTTTAGGTTTAGATCTACTGCCTTCAGGCACCTAGCTTAGTGATCTTGACATATAAATATATGCATGCAGTGCATACTTACTTATTATAGGTAAATTTTAAGACTTCTCTGACATTCACTGCTTTGATTTCTATTGGATGATAGGGAAAGAAAATTCATGCACAGTAGCAATGTTTCTATCATGGCTAAATAGAAATATAAAGCTCCAAAAGTAAAACAAAATTTCTGAGAAGCCCTAAGATTTGTTCTGAAACTTTTGTGAAAACACATTATTCTGTTGAAGATACGCAATAGTCACATCACTTTGCCATGTGATCTGCAAGAGGGTTTCCCAACCTTTTGCACCTCCAGACTAACTTCATATATTTATTCTGCTAATTCTCATTTAATGTTACATTAGTAACCTGTGTTAAATAGTTAACACTGACTGAACTTTATACATTATCTTGACAACATTATGTTATAATATAGTAATAGCTCATGATCCTACTTGTACATCTGCTTTCATTTAAACTTAATATTTAATTGTGAAATCCCATTCAGAGTGAAGATGAAGTTATCTTGTTTTTCCTAAATAGGACTAAGTTAACATTCACTCTTGATTCCAGGCTCTTAAGAGCTAATAACTACACCTATAATTAGTTACATATCTCATCCAATATAAAGGTTAGTAGTACCTTTAAATTTGATAAAATTCATAATCTTTTTAAATTGCTTTATAAAATGATCAAAAATATCAGAAAATCTTATGTATTACATAGTTGAGTCTATTTATTTCATCAATTTACATAAACCCTATACTTAATTACTGTAAAATCCAATCTACCTTTTTTTATATGTAATAAATCATGAGACTGGTAATATAACACTACTTAGTCAACTAAATTTTAAAATAATGAAAAGCACAAGCCATATAATAGGTAACATTCCAACTAAGCTATGTGGAAAGTTCATAATATATAATATTTTAAGCTTCATATTGAGAACACATAACTATCTGCTCATTTCTAATAACATATGATTTCAAGATACATCTTCTTCAAAAATACTCTCATCATATTCCTTATCATGAATCAGGGTACAGCCTATAACATTATACAACTGGTCTGCACTTAGTCCCTTCGGTTCAGCAACTTTTATGTCAAGCATATCTTCTGAGAGAACTGTTCCACACTCTAAATGTTTTGAAGCTACCAGTGTTTTGCCAAGCTAAAATGCAAAAAGTACTTTCACAGACAATACAGTAAAAATGATACATAGAAAAGTTATAATTCTGAATTTTTTTATGAGATTATATATAATAATTTGTTTCCTACCATTATTTAAATGTAAAACAATAAATGTTAATAAACATAAGGAAAACGTTTCACTTATTGACAGAAGTATTATACTAGTTAAATTAGAATGTATTGTGAGATATACTTGTAAAACAGTTATCACCAAACATTTGCAAGATTAAGCACTTATTTAACTGTTGGCTTTCTTGGTAGTGGGTCAATGACAACAGAATATTTGATGATAATAATCAGTAGTAACACTAATGTATTCTCTTGTTGTAAATGAAAGTCATCACCTTACATTTATTCTTCTATTGACCATGTATTCACTGGTAACTTTAATGCCATACCTGAGGATATGTTGCTCTTAAGGAGAAAAACTAAACACTGGAAATATACTAAAGTTATCTGGAATGCACAAAACAAGTAATTTGTTAGACATTCAAAGTTCACCTCAAAAAGTTTAAGAAAGATAGGTTAAACCTATTTGAAGCATGTGTAAGCAGGTTTAATGATATAATACATAAAATTCTTAACACATTAACTTACAAAATTCATTATTAACAAATATGAACAAGTTATATATAAAAAGTAAGTTACTGAACATTTATATTCTTTAGATGGTAAATATTTCAAAGCTATCAACAACTCTGTATTCATTACACTTTACTCTTAGTCTTGTGTTATCAAGCTTAAGAAAGCTAAGTATTAATGGAAATAGCATACACACCACCTTAATCTCTCATGGCTAAGTCTCTTGGTGGGACAACAGAATGTTTTAACAGATTTACAATGCTAAAATCTGGGGTTCAATTTCTAATAATGGACAGTTAAGTCCAATCTAGTTTTGCTCTAAAAAAAAACTACTGACCAACTTGTAACCAAAAGGAAGAGTATTATTATTTTTATATTAAAAAAAAACCTTACTGAATATATGAATTCTTTAGATAGTAAATACTTCAAAGCTACTACAATCACATTTTAATTTATTGAAAATAGATTTATTTCACAACTTCATATAAAAACTATGGTTTAATCTCCAAATAATAAAACCTGCTATTTAATGAAATGCATAAACAATTTTAAACTGAAAAATCTTTTACAGTAATATGAAAGTTATTTTGGATTCCTAAGCTATACAGAACACCACATAGATGTAAATTTAATTATCAAAGGATATAAAATTGAAAGCTCAACATATAACAAACCTTGCAGATAAAAAAGGATCTTCTGCATTATGGCTAACACCATCTGAACCAAATTTAAACCAGTGCTGTAAACTTAAGAACACAAAAAAGATGAAAATAATTTTTTCCAGAGAGAAAGCCACCAGTAAACCAATTAAAGATATTATGTTTAAGCATTTCTAGAAAAGCTATCCTGAACAATTTTATAGAATTTGCCCTGAAAAACTACAGAAACAATAAATGTAAATCTTACCAGAGAACATCAATCCCATTAAAAACTATACCTGTTACTCTTCACTTTGGCAATGTAGTAACATCTGAGCTAAAACAAGCCATAAAGAATTAGAACTTCCAATCAGAATAAGTCAGAAACCAAGAAAATCTAAAAAAAATAATTCCTGTTTAGAGCACAGATTTTGACAGTTTAAAATCAGGAAAGTATGTGTCACAACAACAGGCAAACCTATTACACTTGTGATTCATGTTACTGACAATTTGATGTCTTTATCATAAAACTAGGATCTTTTATGGCCCATGTGAACTTTTCTCAGGACATTAGAACAAACTACCAAAAACATTACATTCCTGGTAAAATTGGGACACCTGATCATCCTAATAGGGTTAAGTTTCTCTGTAGGGCAGACAGCAAAAATAGATCAAATGTAAGTGCATATTAAATTTCTTGCTTTTTTACCTTTATTTTTTGCTATAAAATTAACTAAAGTGTAAAACTTTTATTAGATAATGAAAAATTAACAATAAATTTCTCCTTGATGTACATTATAACAAGTAGCTCATATGAGCATCATTCAGTCTTTAACTGCTACTACACAATTATTAATTAGTCACAGTTTAGAGAGTAATAAAACAACAACAGAAGATGAAGGCAAGCCTGATAAGCCACAATCATCTGAAAGTTGATATGCAGAGAATGCTCTTCTGGAGAGCAGACTTTAAAAAGAATGGTGGTATTGAGAATTGTCTCGACCAGAAAGAGAGGCATCGATGTAATGATGCAAGTTAAGCCAGGGAGAAAGAGGTATATCCGAAGATGTATTGGAATGATTGAGCCCCCTTGACAGTCAGACTTAGAGAGTATCAGAGAGACAAGGGCAAGTAAGTGAACACATGACATGCTCAAATGATCCTCCAGTGCCCAATATAAGGGATGCATGCCAGGATGCTCAAATCCACGAGAGTAGTACTTTGTATACAAAGGGGATGTAGAAACCTAACTGAGGAAATTTCAAAAACAAAGAAGCTAAATCAAAATAAAGGTGGGAGAAAAGGAAATGAAAATCAAAGAGGCAAACAGAAAGCAGTAGATATCACCATCAAACCTACTGGGGGTGTGTAATAAAGAACCTCAGAGAGAAGATAAACGGTAAAAACAGAGTAAAGAAGTAGAGTAATGATAGAAAAATTAACAGACAGCTGTAAAGAAAGAGAAAGAGGTGCACAAGGCAAAAGAGATTAGTGATCAAGAAATAAAAAAAAATGTTATGATTGGGGACTATAGCAGAGAGTTTGTTTGTCTGGAATGAAAGAAAGCTACACAATGTGTTATCTGTGCTCTGTCAACATGGGTAATGAAACCAATGTTTCTAGTGGTGCAAGTCCACAGACGTACCGTACCACTGTGTCACTGGAGGCATATAAAAAAAAAGTAAGACAACACAGATGTGCGACAAAGTGGAACAATCAAAGGAATATTATGACATACAGGTAAAAAAAAAAAAAAGACAGAATATCACATACCTGATTCATGAGTTCAGTAAACAAAAAAGAAGCAAGTACCTGTTTCTCATCAAGGAAAGAAGAACCAGAAACAAAGGATGAAGGTGGAAAAGTTTGCCAAAACATGTAAAGCAGGTTCCAGAAAAGGGAAAGAAATAAAATGACTAAAGACTTAAAATAAGGGAAGAAATAACCAGAAGAGTACTAATCTCCTGATGTATATTAAGTGGAAACATTGTCACTGGTACACCATGGTTCATCATGGCTCAATTTATCCATTATGTCAAAAATATCATAAAAATGAAATCTAGTACCTGACACATCAGGCATGTGATCTATCAAGTGAGGTCCACAAACAGATAAAAGTGCCTGAAGTCACCACTGAGTCAGTTGAAAAATATTTATGAAAAAGTACTTATGGTCCTTGGGAATTTTTCTCATTTTATATATACACGCACTCGTGCCTGTGTTTTATGACATACACTGTCAAAGTAGCCTAAAGTGTAAATGTAATAGCTAGAGATGATTGTAAAGAAAGTGCAAAAAGGAGAAAAGTGATGTGGCTCTATAAAAGATAAAGCCACTGTCAATTAAGGTGCCGAGAAACTAAAAAATGCATAAGAAAAAATATCTGAACATGAGCATATGTAGGTTATATTACCCTCCTACTGGTGGAGGGTTACAGTATTATGATGATTACATGCCAGATAACAGTTCTTAATGGTGCAGAAAGTAAAGTGAATTCTTGAACAAAAGATTGTTAAGTATCACAGAGTTGCACATTCTACATTAAAAGTTATGGTACACATACTTTCATGGTTACTGGTTGCAGTGTCAGTTGAAGTGACTGAACCCATACAAAAAAGAATTAAATAAGGAATATTAGATTTATAATCTCTCACTATGTACAAGCTCAAAATTTTCAATAAAACAGATATTTTTTTAAGTTTGAAGTTAAAGATTTTCCATTTCCAAATATAAATGTTCCAAATAAATTATGCGAAAATATTTGCTACAATAGCTTTATACATAGAATAGATTTCAATATCATAAGATTTTGTGATCAAAGCTCATAAACTACTCACTCTCCTTTCTCATAAACAAGATTTCTACTATCACATTTGGAATACTATATTTATTCATTTTTGAGGTAAATGCAACAACTTTTTTGCTAGTGGTTGCAGATTAATTATTTCAGATTATCATACCTTTCAAAACTATCATGTACAATTTAAATAGCTCAAAACAAATGGATGGTTGTTTGGATGGTTTGGTGTTTTATGGCACAAATCAGCTTGGCTATCTGCATCAAACATCCAGCAAAAAATTAAAATAAATTTAGTAAAATTCATAAAAAGGAAATTAAGGTAAAAAAAACAACAAAGTTAAAACATAAAAAGTGCTAAAACCAATGTTTACATCCAATCTACAGTGGTAATAATAAAACTACAGTAATACAAGTTGCAAAGAACTTTCTGTAGCATAAATATAATTATCATAACTCACCAGGAAGACTAACAGGTAAGTTCAAAAATCATTGTCAGTCACCTGAAGTTGGTCTTTCCAGTCCTGGTTCCAAGTTATTTGATGTTATGCCATTTTCAGAAATTAGATAAATAAAAGTTTTAAAAGACCTGAAGCAAACTTTTAATAATAACTTGCCAGGATGACTAATGGGTAGTTCAAACAGCAGCGTTAGTCACCTGAAATTAGCCTTTCCGGTCCTGGTTTCAAGTTATTTGACATTACAGCCATTTTTTAATTCCAAATTGAACTAGATGGACTGTGATTCTTAAAAGGGAATCACATTAAAAAAGGTCTAATTTATAAATTAAAAAACTTAAATGACATTAAAAAGATTAATGGCCTTTAAAAAACTGAAAACATTTTCAAGGTTGACAGTGTCACCATCTCCAATAACACTGTCTAATGTTATAGATAAAACATGTTTTAAATGGTAGTTGTTGACAGTCATAATGACTGCAAAACACTAAAATGTGGCTTATAGTGACCTGAGTGTTACACACAAAACACATTGGTGCATCAGTTCCAGATAAAAGAGAACGATGAGTTAAAAAACTGACTAGTGCATAGTCTAGTTAGAACAACTTCAGAGGGTTTCATTTGAAAAAGCTTATTTTCATGTTGCTCACTCCATGTTGACTGCCAACTGGCATGTAGCCGAACCTTGAATACAGGACTATAGTCCATGCATGGAACAGGCAGAGCAGTGGTAGTGCTAGAGCAGATAGGTTTAGCTGCAGTGTTGGCAAACTCCTTTCCCCGAATAAAAACGTGGCCCAGTATCCAGAAAAACGGGATAAATGTAGATGTTAAAGAGAATTGGGCCAGTTGGTTTTCAATATTGGGAAGAACAAAGTATGAACTAATGTGAAGCAATTCCAGGGCCAATAGAGAACTAAGCAAGTCAGCATAAATACAGCAGTTTGAGTACTGCTCAGCTTCTATGTGATCCAGGGCAAGAGAAATGGTATACAGTACAGCAGTGAGCACAGAAGCTGGAGAGGGGATTCTGCATACAACCACGGCAGGGGCAACAAAGTCACCTGATTTCAAACCATCTCAATAAATTGGAATGAAAGGATGGTTTGAAAGATGTTCAGTGAATAATAGACACTATTTCCAATTGGGAATGTCTGCTTTTCTCAGACAACTTAAAGAGAGGTCATCTTTGGGGACTGTAAGAAGCCATGATGGGGTGGGCTGACCAGTGGATACAGCAATGTTATCCAAAAACAGACCCAATTCATTAAACTGCACTTGGATGCAAAGGCGAAAAAGAGCAATGGCAAGTTGTCTGTTCTGAAAATGTATGCCCACCGAGGACGGAAATCACAATCTCAGGTGGGATGCTTTTATAAGTAACGAAGTTTCAAGGCATATAGTAAAGACAGTTGCAAATGGCACAGGTGCAAAAAAGGTTCATGAGATTCTGTGTATAAGCTCTGAACTGGGGAAGTGCGAAAGACCCAGTGCAGAGCCGAAGACCTTGATGATAAATGGGGACCAGCATCTTTAAGGCCGAGGCCCTGGCAGACCCATAGACCAGTGATCTATAGTTGAGTTTCGATCAAATAAGAGCACAGTATATCTTTAGCATAAAACATCAATCCACTCCCCAAGTGGTGGAGGACATTCAGTGGTCTTGTACATTTGACCCATACATGCTTGATGTGTGGTATAAAGGTCAGCTTACATTCAAAGAGAAGCCCAAAGAACTTTGTCTAATAGACAACAGACAGCACAACTTTGCAAATTTGAAGTTCAGGACCAGAGTGAATACCCTGTTGGCAGAAAAAGTACAGGCAAAGGGCTTTAGAGAGAGAGAAGTTAAAGCCATTTGCAGTGGTCCATCTCAGTAAATGATTGAGGGCAGTCTGTAGTTGCCATTCAATATATCTCATGTTCAATGACTGACATGAGATGTAAAAATCATGGACATAGAACCCGTTTGCAACACTAAGAGGGAGTTGTTCAGTGACGGCATTAATCTTTATATTGAAAAGTGTGACATTCAAAACACAGCCCTGAGGGACTCCAAGTTCCTGTAGAAAAGGACTGTAAAGTGTTGAACCCACACAAACTTTGATTCTCCTGTCCATTAAAAAAATTTAAATAAAAATGGGCAAATGGCCATGTAACCCATATTTATGGAGGTCTCACCAAATGCCATACCTCCATGTTGTATCATATGCCTTCTTAATGTCAAAGAATATTGATACAAGATGTTGTCATTTGAGAAAGGCTTTTCTGACTGATGTTTCAAGTTGAATTAGGTGATCCACTGTGGAGCTCTGTCGACGAAATCCACACTTGGTGGGCAAGAGGAGGTTGTTTGATTTGAGGAACCAAACAAGATGAGCATTAACCATCCTCTCTATGGTCTTAAAGAGACAGCTCATCAAAGCAATTGAGCAATAGTTTGAAGGAATCTTGGGATTATTCCGAGGCTTAGAGAAAGGTAGGACAATAGCCTGGTGCCAGGCATCAAGAGAAACATTCTCCTGCTAGACCCAGTTAAAAACAATGAGAAAAATAGCAAGAGAAGCAGAAAATAGATGGTGCAACATTCATAGTGTACATCATCAGGTCCAATCCATGTACTGCTAGACTGATGAAGGGACAGTTTGAGTTCCACCAGTGTAAATGGACGATTATAATCATAGAGATAATCAGCTCAAAAGGAAAGAGGTCATCGCACTGCCCGAGTCTCATGCCTAAGAAGGTGGAGGAAGAAGTGAAAGTGATAGATACCTGGCAAAAGCTTTCACCTAGAGTATCTGCGATGCTCCAGATGTCATCTACTTCCTGGTCAACAGTGAGCAATGTTGAGAAGGGGACAGATTTATATTGCCCATTGACCTTTCGAATATTATCCCATGTGACATTGGAACTGGTGGTGCAAGATATACTGGTTGTGAACTTAATCCAAGAATTCTTCTGGCTTTGATGTCTTACCCACCGACCATGTGCATAGACCTGCTGGAAAGTGATGTGGTGCGAAAGTGTGGGATACCTATGAAAAGTATCGCAGGCTTGTTTTTGAGCCTTCTGTTCCATGTAGCAGGCAGAATTCTACCATAGTCGAGGATATCATGGAAAACGTATCAAGGTTTTAAGAATACATTGAGCAGATGCTTGATTAATACAGCAGTTACTGCTGCCACACAGTCTATTGATGGCTTACAGATGATGCCAGGATCAAGTTTGTAAAAGCAGTGAAAGAGGTCCAATTGCATGATCCAGCTTCCACTGGGGCACGTGCAGCATAGACCATGGCCAGTCCCTCTCAAAATTATTGATAAATGATCACTGCCTCATAGATTATTGTGAAACCTCTGTGAAAAATGGGAGAATAGTGAAGAGGAACAAATTGAGAGATCAATAGCAGTAAAGGACTGACTAGGTGCATCAAAATAAGTAGAAGAACCATTATTGGAAAGAGAAGGGTTGTGATCACAGAGCATACACTCTACGAAGCAACCCCTTCTTCCAATATCAGCACTCCTCCAGAGGGAATAATGTCCATTAAAGTCCACCAGGATTAAAGAGGGAGATGGCAACTGTTCAATGAGAGCATCAAGGTCTGACTGATCCTAGGCCCCTCCAGGCAACAGGTAGACAGAACAAACAGTGATGGTACAACCCAAGGAAACATGGGTAGCTATGGCCTCCAAGGGTGTGTCGAGTGGCAAAGACAGGGTGGGCACATACTGATCTACCAACAGTGCCACCCCTCCATGCATTCATCCATTACACAGCCTGTCATTTCTGAACAAAGAAAACTATTGAAAGGTTACTTTATCGGCAGGTTTCAGAAATGTCTCCTGTAAGGAAAGACATACAGGATGGTAGGAAGCAATCAGTGTTTTGATGTCATCCAAATTATAACATAACCTTTGGCAGTTCCATCATGTTAATGTGGCCATTTTTACTTATGCATAGACAAATTGGGTGGAGAACCATTCTGTATATGACCATGTCTTTTTTCGAAGGAGGTCTATCAACCTCCATGAATCCTGCCTTGGGTCTACTGGGCATGTCTTTGCTGCTGGAAGAGGATTCCAGTGATTGAGGATGTGAACAAATGATCGTTTTGCATCTTGTGGTGCAAGAAGATGTACCTAAGGAAATGCCTGTAACCAGAACCAAAGGAAGTGAATCTTAGGATTTGTTGGAATGTATGTTAAGGGCAGAGATGGGTGTTGAAGTTGATTCACCAACTTTTTAAACCATGGAGGTCAAAAGACTTTTCATTTGGTTTGAGAACAATTCTTTTAGAGACACAGAGAAATCTGTCTGCACTCCCACTGTAATAGTGGAACAAAGTGCAGCAGCATACATCCAAGACGAAGTGATGGACAGCAACTTTTGAGCCTCAGGATAAGAATTGTTATGAAACGTTTTCAAATGCTGCACCCCTTTCTCTTCCATTGCAATTGACACAATTAGGATCCATTTCACACTCATAGGCATCGTGATCCTTGCCACCTCAATGAGCACACATCAAGGAACCACAATATGACGTCTTTGAATGACTGAACTGCTGACACTGAAAACATCTTATAGGGTTTGGAATGTATGGCCATACCCTGCAATTAAGATAACCTACCTTGGATGTAGTGATATGTCAGAATGAGGACATTTGTCAGCATTGTAATTCCATCTTTGCGAGAGGACATACAGCTCACTGCAGAAACCACTGAGAATCTATGGCTCGAGAATGTTCTTCAAATCCCTCTAAACAATAATTCCTCATAATGAATTCAAAGTAGCATATGAGCAACTTCAATAGGTGTATCCCCAATTGCCTTCGAATGCAAGAAGATTTCACTGTGCTGAGATGTGGATGTTTCCAACAATATGTCATCAAATCAAAGCTTCTTTACTGACTTTGGAGAGCCAGTAAGTACCTCTAGTCCATTCTAAATGAAAAAGGGACACATTTGCCCTAAAGGTTTGTCTGAAAGAGAATGTAGTATAAGAAAATGTGGTACAATAGGTGTTACAAATGTTAAAGATTGCTGCTCAGAATCGTCAAGACATGGTCATTTAAAATATGTACTGTTTTTTCACTATTTAAGCTTTTATTTGGCAGATACACAATAAAAAAAAAGGAATATTTCATTACCCACGAAGGAGCCCTATGAGGGGATGCACTACAATGCCAAACAAGGACACTACAACAATGGGTTTCATAAGTACTATACCCAAACACCAGCATCAGATACAATGTCCACAACACCTGTTGAAAACATCCAACACTTGTACTTGGTTGACCCTAGCCCAAGTGGACCAGCTGAATGACTTAAGGGGGCCATCCCAAGGTTGCCCTCTTTACAGGAATTCAAGGCCAAAGTGGTTTGTTAGGGTTGGACTCCTCAACTACTAAGATCCTCTTCATTGGTCGCCATG
The DNA here is from genome assembly GCA_011833715.1 of Carcinoscorpius rotundicauda. Lineage (NCBI taxonomy): Eukaryota > Metazoa > Arthropoda > Merostomata > Xiphosura > Limulidae > Carcinoscorpius > Carcinoscorpius rotundicauda. The sequence continues at coordinate 126,154,733 of CM022392.1, forward strand.
CATGGCAAACTTGTGGGTAGATGTTTAGATTCCAGAGAAGGTAAACTAAAAGAACAGAAACCTCCTTGGGAAGTCCCCTCACCACATACAGGAATCCACACCCAGGAACAGAAAAAATGTCTTTTATACTTTACTTAAATATGCATTAAAAAACAGCTAATCATTTTACACCTCAACAGTGTGATTGAACACTTCTTTTAACTTTAAATACACTTGTCTTGTTTTTCAGCACCTTGTAAATATTTTATACTTTTTCAATAGTAAATCCTTTAAGTATTACAATATTTTTGAATATAAATGTACTCGTGTATTTAAGTAGGTTCAGTGGTTCCTGTTTGTTTATACAAGTTAACAATTTTAACATTCCTTTTAAACTTCAAATTACATTCTTAAAACTTTTAATGATCTCTTGCTATTTTAAAAAGGAACAGTTGGGCAAAATGTCACCTACACTTGCATTTAGCTATTATTTGCAACATTTAATATTTTCCTTTACATCTGTTATTTTATTAAAGTCATTTTGCTTAGACTGCTAAATGTTGGTGATTTAGTTGGTTTAACGCATTTGTGAAGCATACTGTTTAGAGGAGATAAAATTCCACAAACCTTTCTGTTGCAAGTAATTTCAGACTCCCTCATAATTTTAATATGTGAACCCAATGCTGTTTCGACATTTCTAACTTGAGAAACTAACTGCTGAAATGTCTCTGGATCAAGAGACGCACAGTGGTCATTACCTTTCCATGTTCTATCCAATGTGAGATGGCGCTCAAGGATCTGAAATATTCAAATTTCCGTAGAAAGGCAAAAGGTCCAATTAATGTGAATTAATGACATTTAACAAGCAAAGATCCTTATAATACAAATATATCTCTAACTACTGCAACCTTGAGATTAACATTAAGGTAAGAGTAGCATTTATTACCCTTGCTTTAAAAAACAAACAAAATCCTTCAATTACATTGATACTTTAATTGTATAACTCTAAGGGTTCTGAATATTACAAATACCAATACTTGGTCTGATCATATGATCTATTAAGTATTGGCCTCTTTTACATAAAGTAGTCTTGTACAAGTGTAATAAAATTTTCAGAGCTGGTAATTAAGAAAATTTTGATTAGTAATAAACAGTTCAAAACTATTTAGTTCTTCAACTGCCAAAGAACCTACCAATAACAATAATGAAACATTTTCCTGTTCTACTTTAAATTTAAGATGAAATATAAGAAGTTTATCAGCAAAGAAACATCTATAGTTAACACTATAGCTATGGGTCAAATATCAATGGCTATGTTATCATATTTGTTAAATTGCATTCAAAATTGTTTTTCTCGCAAATCAACATTAGAGCTACCTGCATTATACATATAATGTATAATAACTAAAATGTCATTGTACTTTACAAAATACCAGTCTTCTAAAGCACAGCTAAGACAGGTCATTATGTAAAGACTAAAAATCAGTTTTATATTATTGGGTATGATAACATGTTCACTGCATCAATGCAACTTCTGTAATGTTAACTTGGCATGACTGGAAGGACTTACAAATTGTTAATCAATTTCTGATGTTAAATTCTTCTCTTGTTAAAAAACTAACTCTCATGTTTAACAGAAATAATTATTACAGTTCCAAACTCACATCTGGTGTTGTGAGTAATTTATTTTTAAGCTAGTATGTAAAATAATGGCTGAAGGAATATCTGATGTCTTTGAATCATTTAATCCTTTTGTGATGTGCTTAGTATAAAATATGTTCATTTATACATTTTCACATGTTTAGTATTTATACTGTAACTTTTAATGCTTATGTGTATATTCACAAAATTTGGTAATCTTTTAGTATTTATTCCAAGCCTTTTGTGCACAAAAAAATCATGTTTTTAATGAAGTATTTTTACTAAAGATTTGTTTGTGAAAATATTAGGTCTGTTTTATTACGAGTCCCAGTGCAAGGTTTTTAATGTATGATTCAGAGACTATTCCTTCATCTTTAAAGTCAATAATTATTTGTGTAATCTCTAAAACCTCTTAAATGCATTTCAAACATTTGTTTTCAGTAAAATTTTATATTTTATGTCATTTTTTTCTATCCTAACTATGTGGTGTTTGTCAATTTGACCAATCTCATAATCACCACAAAAATTAGGAAATAAAAATTTAGCTTCTTTCGTTTTTGAACTACTACAGATTAAAATATTCCACATATACCATCTAACAGTTTTGAGATACCATGCAAAAAATTATCGTAATTGAAGCAGACACCAGTGGGTGATGGAAACCAAAAGCCTATCAGAAAAAAAATCTGACTCAGTCTTTTTTTTTAACCCTTTTTTTTGGCAAAAATCTTAAAACAAAATAGTCTGTGTAAAATGTTGGAAAATGTTTATGTATCCTACAAAAAATTATGGTAATAGAGCCAGCTAATCCTAGGGAATATGTTTGCTAATACAGACATATACACACATAAAGGATTATTTTTATAATAAGCAGTTTTGTAATATACAAAGTAACTTGCAAGAGCCATACTAAGAGGTTTTTTTTGTTTTTTTGTTTTTTGTCAAGCCATTTTCTACATAAAATCTATTGACCATTATGGTTGTAAATAATGATATTTAATCAAGAGAAAAACAATTCAGTGGAAAATGAGAGAAATAAATACAAACAGAATTATAAAATTTTACAACACAGAATTAAAATTTACCAGAGGAATGATTACCTTTCTAACAAGCATATTCAGTATTGAATCCTGGATTTAGTTATAGCATACTCCTTAAAATTCCCTTGATGATGGCAATTGATTAGAAGCACAGTGATAGAATATAAACTAACTGATAGTCAGTATTATGTCTTTGAATCATTTAACCCCTTTATGATGTGCTTAGTATAAAATATAAGTTCATTTATACATTTTCATATGTTAAGTATTAGTACTACAGTTTTTAATGCTTGATTGAATATTCACAAAACTTAGTAACCTTTTAGTAATGATTCCAAAAATATTAAAACAAAATAATAAAAAAAGGAATTGTAATTATACCTACAAAAATTATATAGGTATAATGTAGGTTAGAAGCCCAGCAACAGAATATAAACTAATCAATACTCAGTATAATTGCACTAGCAATGATCGTCAATACTGTTTAACATAAAAATTTATAAGATTAAGACAGTGAGTAAACACTACTGCAATACTATAAAATTGTACTGAACATGCACATGAAAAAAATTGGGTAATTTCATGTTAGTGGGCATATAATGCATATAAACTAATTGATAGTCAGTATTAACAGTAGCAGCAGTTGAAAAAAACTAACTCATAGTCAAAATGGTCATACATATTATTACCTATATTTTTCTTAACAACTTCAAGAAAACTACCTTAGATCCTAAGGCAACAGCTGCGATACTGATCTCAGTCCCAGTTTCATGTCCTGAATAACCAATGACAACATCTGGAAACTTCTCTTGATAACTCTAGAAAAAACCTTTTATTAATTAATAGAACATAATGATATCTTTAGTATTATACATAAGAATTCTTAGATCAATTTACAATAAATTTGCATATCATGTACAAATTGCCTCATCATTTAAATGGTTCGTAAAAATTATGTCATGAAATGTTAAGTTTCAAGGGTGCAAAAGCAATTTAAAAAATTTGAAAGTTAAGAAGTAAAATTTATTTCCAACAAAAATAAAACTTAATGCAGTATGTGACAACAGGTAATAAAATTAATAATACAATCTCACTGAAGTAATTTAAAGTTAGCTACCTATTTCAAATACTTTATAACTTAATGAAGCTAGTTATATGTAACGAACTTGCTTAAAGTACATAATATCATAAATCCACACATAAGAAAACAAATTTTAAAGATTATGATGCAGTAAGTCATCAGTCATGTAACATTTGTTACAATAAGTTTAGCAAGAGCATAAGTTAAAAAATTTAAGTAATTGAACAAAGCCTGATTCTATGCCCACTAACACAAGTTTAATCATTTAAGCAGGGTGGCCAATGAAATATATGCATGGCTAATGCAGATTTTGTTACATTAGCCACAATGGGTAAAATATTTGTGTTGCAAGAGTGAGCAGAGAATGTTGATTGTGTGGTTGCTTTGATAACAGATACCTCAAAGTTATCATTCATAGGTTCATTATACTACATAATATATATAAAAGAGAAAGTTTTGTCTTCAGGAACTTTCTTATGTTATAAATTATACATAAACAAGACTAGACATAAACTAACTATTAGTATGTAGCACTGCACTAAAATACTGTTTAACATAAACATTAATACGATTAAGACAGTGAGTAAATACTTTACTGCAATACCATAAAACTGTATTAAACATATACACATGAAACAAATAAGCCTTAACAGTTCTTGAGTGGACATGATCAAACTTATTTTACTGTGTGCCTGGGTTGTTATTGTTAATGTTCTTTTCTGGGACTGACATGAAGAAAGACAATAGTGATTTGATTTCTTTTGACTTTTGTTTTCTTGGAACCTGGGATGCCATCTTGATGGAATTCAAATTTGACCTGAGTAAGTCTATCTCTGATTGAATGAAATTACCACTTCAATATCTCAAAAAAATGTTCTGGTTTGAAAAACAGATAAATTAGGCATATGTGAGATGCCTATTCTACATTAACAAAGCAGTATAAACACAAGATAAAGGTGAACAAAAATCAAGATGTAAAAATATTAAAATGTTTTGACAATTCATTGGGTGGTATTAGTATTATATATTTATTTGTGAAGGTGGAAACTACAAAAAATTAATCTATTCATCCCAGCATTTTGACTTATGCTTTTCCAAGAGTCAATAAAAATCACAGGTATCCAACTGATTTTAAATTACAGTAATTGAAAACAAACAGAACTACAACAATATAAGAGAACATTCACATGAAGCATGCTAAAAGAATGGGTTAGAATTACTGATAATAATGGCAAAAGTTAAAAATTAATAAAAGTATTGTAGGTGCCAGGCATTATACTTTTTAATGGAAAGGAGTCTAGACTGAATCAATAAACTTTCTGTCATTACAACTGTCACAATTACAAAATTTTCATCCAATAAAGTGTTTAATTGATTGTTCCATGTGATTTGCAGTGGTGACTTCTTTGTTGTCAAAGATTACCTTTAAGAAGTAATAATGAATTTCTATTTACTTTTGTGACAAAGATAATTTAGATTTGCTTTATTGTGTTTAGCTTCACATTTACAAGTGTGCTGACTGACTAGTGTGAGCAGAGTAATTAACACAATATGTAATAAAACAGAAACAAGCTACAAACTGACACACACATACTCAAGAAAAAAATTAATTACATCAAAATACAGACATGCTATCAATACATGACAATGAAAAATTTGTATAAAAAAGTTACTTGTTCTTGTGCTATTCAAGTATACTAATTTACAACATGCAAGTTATAAATTCAACATATAATGAGAAAATTAAAAAAATATTTTACACATAATAAACCAAACAAAGACCTGTGAAATAAACATAATACACAAAGTTGCCTAACTTTAAACAACAAAAAATCTTTATTACAAAAATTAAATTAATCATTTGATGTTGATGGTTTAACAACTAACTGTTCAGCACTTGAATGTTTAAACCTGGCTGGTTAATAAGTTACATCTGACTTACAAGGATCATGTCTTTACCAGATAGGAAACAGAAGAACTGTGTAACACTAAACTTTAGTCAGGTAAAATCTCACTTATGTTCACATCTCATAATCTTGAGTTTTCACATCACCCAGAGTCATAACTACAATAAAAGAGAAATAAATGTAAGGGGCCCAAAAACTGTGTGTGTGTGTGTGTGTGTGCAGTTTCTTGTAGTTATTCCACTAGTTGTGCTCATACCATTTCTAGTTTGAGAAAATTCCCTTGCTCATAACAACAAATGTAGAATACTGTACCATCACTAAAATTGAAGTTGGCTTGCATGCCAATTGAAGTAATTGCAATAATATTTGCATTTTGTACCAGACTGTTTCTTGAGGTGTGACAACTTTTCTAGTACTAGAAACAATATTACAATGTGCTTTAGAACTGGTAAACATCCTCCATCACAATACATTGATATATAGATGTGACTAGCCCTGGCAGTTACTGTTAATTGCTATTCTTGCTTTTTATTCAAACTGAACAACAATGCATGTCAATAACACAATCAAATATACAAATGGATTTACTTTATAATAGCTTAATGTTTATGCAAGATTTATATTAATTTAGAACTAATACAAACCTTCACACCAATCAAAACTTTGTGAAATAATTTTGAATTTACAAAGAAAATATTACACAGCATATAAATATCAGTTTTTGATGGAATGATTAATGACATTATACATTGCTAGTTGACTTGTTATAGAAAATATGTTTATTAATTCAGAAGTTAATTTTTGGTTTTGGTTCTACTCTACATAACCAGAAGTTTGTATTAATAATTAAGAGTTTGTTGATATTCTTTTAGATTTTGTGATTTCTCTCTAGGTATAATGTTTATACCTTGTAGGGTACTCCCAATACCTCATACCATATCTTTAACTGGTGAAAATTTTTGGCATTAGTTCCTCTAACTTTGCTGGATACCTTTTACAAAAACAAACTTCTAGTCTAGCTGTCATCCAGTTTTTGTAAATTGGCTAAGTTGCTTGTAGGTCACTTTAAAGTACATGGAAGTTGCCTCAATGCTAGTGGCATTCAAATTTAATTGGCAGACATTCAAGGAAAACAGCTAAATTGTGTAAGAGGTGTACTATAACCTCCAAATTATAGAAAAGCTGGCTCTAGTTAAGGAATGTCATCTGTCTTGTTTATAATTGTCAATAAAAGTTTTTCTTTAACATTTAAAACAATTAATTTTGTTAAACTCAACAGAAATTCTGTTGGAAAACAAACTGTTAGTATGGAAATACTTGCCACAGAATATCATATACTTAAAGTACATATTTATTCTCAATAAGTCACAGAATTAATGACTGAAATGTGACCTAAAAATACAGCTAAGACAATTTATTTCAATGCAAATTTTTAAATAATAATTTAAGTGAAATAACTCAGAATAGATTATGTCACCTTGATAACATGAAGATTGATATCAGGAGGAGGAGCTGGGTAAGCGCTCACACAGTGTAGAAAACAAAGATTAATGTTGAACTGTTTTAACAAAGAATATACTTTCTGTACTGTGTCTATGGATTGCATGCCTGTGGATATAATTAAGGGTTTTCTGAATCTTGCAGCATACTGTATCAAAGGGTAGTTATCTGCATCACCAGAACCTATTTTAAAGAATGGAACATCTAACTCGTTCAAGAACCTCAATGAAACCTGAAAAATATAATCAAAACAAAAGTGAAAATATATTAAATATAAAGATACAAATTAAAACAAGTAGCATGGAATACAACATAATTTCCATTCTTCAGATACATAATTTTTTTCTATCATCTTATTTTGAAAGTAAATTAAAAATAAAAATACAATTTTATAAGTTATTATCAAATACCCAAATGATACAAGAAATATGAATCACACGCAATTTCAGTTTTAGTCCCTGTAAGCCTGTGAGCATGATACAAAGTGCAAACTTCTTACAAAATCAAGCAGTAAACGGACATGCTAAAGTCTCTGAAAAAATGGCATGTTAATTAAACCATCAAATGTATGGTCTTTCTGGTTTTGCAGTTTCATCTTTAAGAAATAATGATACCAATAACTGTAAGTTTCACTTAGTAATAGACAAAGTAGCAAGTTGCCTTGCTTGCTAGCCTTAAGGCTGGCTTCAGTCATATGAAACACCTTCAGGTATCACCTTCTATAGAATGAAGCTATAAAAAACTTTAAAACCTTAACCACCTCTAGCAGTTATATTAAAAACAGCAATGGTTTTCCAATGGTACAAATCTATCTATTGTGCATTACTGGTTTTTCTGATCTACAGCTCAAAACAATTATACCAGAATTTTAAAAAAAGTTTTGCAAATGTTATTTTGAGCATGATTTAAATGTATAAACATTTAAATGTCTTCTTTAAAAATATGCCTGTGCTTTATGCAATATTTTTAAAACTTTTCTAAAATACATAAACAAATTTCATTAGAAAAGGTACACAATACAAAATTATAACAATGTTCAAAAGAGAGGATAGGAAACTTGCAAATATATATAGTTATAAAAAACTATGACTATAGTCATATAGTCATTTTATTTATGTTGCATAAGGTTCCATGTGAAAATGTTCCTAACACTTCAAACATACCAGATCCTTCAATATTCTTTGGACATGCATCAATGGTAAACATAGAGAGCATGGAATCTGTTGAAATAAGCTAATATTTGTGGAATTGAAGACCATTGAAACAAATTACCTAAGCAAATAACAGCAAATATAAATAGCACTATTTGATAGGAAATAAATTAATATATAAAACTTTAAATGAAATAATGCCATGTGACTAATAATTATACAAGATTGTATCTTTCATATGTTGTTTGCATCACATCATGCATTAGAATACTCATTTCAGTGCACACACTAACTTAACTGGAAAAATATTGTTGGTATAAACATTCACCATTGAAAATTTTTTGACCAAATTAATCACTACTAATAATAATAAAAACACACAATGACTGTTCATTTGATCTAAAATATTTTTAAAAAGTTGACTATTCTTTTCAAAACTCAACTTTTTTGATAGCAATTACTTTATGACCAAAGTAAAAGAAAGCACAAACTGTAAAGTTTGTTGTTTTCATTGTTTTAACATAAAAATTACCTAATCTATAAACTTTATGACCAAAGTAAAAGAAAGCACAAACTGTAAAGTTTGTTGTTTTCATTGTTTTAACATAAAAATTACCTAATCTATAAACACAAGTTAACCAAAGATTGATGAACTACACCTATATCATAGTGTAAAGCATTAAATACACTGTTGGTATAAATGAGCTTTGTAGTTACCATAAAAAAACATAAGGAGTGGAACTCTCCAAAATGATCAAAATGTAGATAGAATTACATCTCCCTTGAACTTATGATTTCAAAATTAAACAATTTTTGGGAATACTAAGTTTATTATATCTGCTATTGTGCACCCATATAATGTGAAAAACTAAATAGTGGCCAATGACACTTCATCTATCTATTGTATAGATTTTTCTCATACTGACAACAAAGTATGTTCACTCCAACAGTATGTTTGATCATTAACAAATGTACACAATTTAATGATCATTCTTCACCCACGTCATTTCTATAAATTAAAAGGAGGAATGGTCCTGACACTGAGCCATGAGATACACAACTTGTGACACGAATCCTGTTCAGCTGAACAACCCTCTTTATAACCTATCTTCCATACATACAGAGATCACTTTTTAAAGTTATAATTATAAGGACACTCCCAAAGAGGAGATCTTCAGAGTTGAAGATCATATCTGGGAGACCACACCATTTCTGTACCAGGGATAATCTCTGCCTATTGTGGTGGCAAGTCATTTACAATCCAAAACCCTTTGGTGGGGGTAAGAAAGAGGATATCATGAGACCAGAGAAAATCTTCTACCCTCTCACCCATGAATAAGGCACATGATAATACTGTAAGATATTGTTTGAATAATCCAGGAACCTGACACACAACATCAAAAAAACATCTGTACAGTGTAAACCAACTCACTCAAATTTAAAACAACAGAAACTGCTGCTCCAAGCACAGAATGATAAGAACATTGAGGGACAGCAGAAGGAAAAGAACTGTAGCAATCTGCAGGCACCTTCATCATGACTCACATTATTTAAGGAGTAACAAGAGTATAAATGAATAAAGGAATAGAGGTATCTAAATTACATTTTCCAGTCATTGAAAAACAACATCCCAGTGGGTATATGCTAAGAGATCCCAATTGAAGAGGTGAACTGCAATTTTGATAGCTCACTCAAATGTATTATAAAAAGAGGATATCTCATCATCTACACAAGCAGAATAATGCCACATTTTATAATCATTTACAAATATGTATTATTTGCATTTCATTAATATATTCAAAAGGATGTCTCCACAGTCCACCAGTCCAGTAGCCTGTGTTATGTATCATTATTTATCTCGAACAAGTGTCTGATTTATTATGTTACTTATACTAGGCATAAAGATTTCAAATAGCCAGGTAATTTAATTTTAATTTAGAAGTTAATAAAAAGATAATATGTATCAAATTTATGATATCTGCCAACAAGATTGACAAACACAACACTTGGATCTCAAAAATGGTAAGGGCACTTTCTCACCCCCTTGTTTTAGTGAAGCTTAAATGTCCTTACCATTTTTGAGATTCAAGTGTAAGAGATTTACTATTGTACATTTATTTCCATACCTATACTTGTTTCAACAGTTTTTCGTTTTTGCATGTGACTTACATTATTGGATATATATATATTGTGCATGTCTCACCTATTCTCTAAATTTGTTAAAGATTCTTGAAAGTAAGAATCAGCAGTATTGCTTTAACAAAAATGCTAGTGCATTTTTGAACATTGTTGAAACTTTGAGAAACTTGCACAACTTGTATAAAAACAGCTTGTATATAACAATATAATAGAATAATATTATAAGTCAGTTACAATTAGTGTGCTATAGGCTTTGGAAGTTGTACTTGTGGTTAATACTTATTAATCAGAAAACTACAGTAATGGACCAGGAATGTTTATAGATTACAAACATTACAAATTGTTCAACGTCAGTGAATTACTTCACATATTATTACTTCTACAAGAACACTAAATATCTTCCTCAGTAAGAAGTGAGCTTTCAACCAGTGTGAACTGCCAAAATAGCCAGCTAGCTCATGTGAGCTGTGAAAATATTAACTCGGAAATGATTTTGCTTACTGTGGACCCGGATCGTTGATAAAATATTGAGTTCTAGGTCGGATATAAGATTAGGATGTGTGGTGCATTAGCTTTCACCAGCGCACCAAAACCAGAGTTTCATCCCAGAATGACTGAAGCTCTGTCTGAACAAACTACAGAAACCATATCTCATGAAAGATCGTAGTCTAACGTTGATCCTGACCAACGATTATGTTTTATTTACCTGATATGTTTTTAACAACTCCAATGGTTTACGTGTCTACAAGTCGAAAAACAGATAAACGTTTACAAGACTTCGATCATTTGACCTACCCGTGAGAGGGCACTACTATCACCGCGGGAATCGGTGATTATATTATTTTTGATAAGCCTAACGTTTTTTTTCTCTTGGAATTGCCACCCAATTCAGTTCAATCCATGTAAAACCTAATCGTTGTAGGAGCTTAAGAATCACACTTTAGATAGCCTTCGAATATATTATTTTATCAGACAGAGCTCCTTGCTCTTGATATCTTCTTCCACGTAATTACTTTAGTTGCAAAATAAACAAGATAAGAGAGATGAACCACGTGTGAGAGTTCACTGGACGCCCATATTACGAGAAACTCCACAGAAGAATCATAAACAATTCGGTTTATGAGTTGAACACTAGGAGAAGGAGGGTAATCATTTCGCCCTTACGAGGGCAGATTAAGATGACATACTTTTAGCTACAGGTCTATTCTGAAGTGGTTGAGCTAGGTATTGTAAAACTATGTGAATAGATAGCTCGTATGCCTTAAATAAACATATATTACAATGGAAACTTGTGAAGTATAACCATAATAATGATTGATGAATCGATAAAGATAAAGATACATATATGTATATCATTCAGTTTAAAGTATAGGGGTAATAAACAATAACGTTTAATGATTTACAAAATAAAACGGCGTGTTGTTAACAATGTCACAATTAAGGGAACACTATTGTTTGCTAGATTTCATGTGTGAACGTGTCAAGCCCTTTACAAATCACGATAAGATGAGTTGGTGGCTTTTATTATTATCAATGCTATATAGTTTTTGATTTGATATACTTGGAACTGATATGAAAGCCTTATTTATGACTTTCCTTCTAAACAGAGCTAACTGAGTATGGTTTGCGTCGTTATTTTTTGTGAATTTGTGAACAACCCTCTTTATAACCTATCTTCCATACATACAGAGATCACTTTTTAAAGTTATAATTATAAGGACACTCCCAAAGAGGAGATCTTCAGAGTTGAAGATCATATCTGGGAGACCACACCATTTCTGTACCAGGGATAATCTCTGCCTATTGTGGTGGCAAGTCATTTACAATCCAAAACCCTTTGGTGGGGGTAAGAAAGAGGATATCATGAGACCAGAGAAAATCTTCTACCCTCTCACCCATGAATAAGGCACATGATAATACTGTAAGATATTGTTTGAATAATCCAGGAACCTGACACACAACATCAAAAAAACATCTGTACAGTGTAAACCAACTCACTCAAATTTAAAACAACAGAAACTGCTGCTCCAAGCACAGAATGATAAGAACATTGAGGGACAGCAGAAGGAAAAGAACTGTAGCAATCTGCAGGCACCTTCATCATGACTCACATTATTTAAGGAGTAACAAGAGTATAAATGAATAAAGGAATAGAGGTATCTAAATTACATTTTCCAGTCATTGAAAAACAACATCCCAGTGGGTATATGCTAAGAGATCCCAATTGAAGAGGTGAACTGCAATTTTGATAGCTCACTCAAATGTATTATAAAAAGAGGATATCTCATCATCTACACAAGCAGAATAATGCCACATTTTATAATCATTTACAAATATGTATTATTTGCATTTCATTAATATATTCAAAAGGATGTCTCCACAGTCCACCAGTCCAGTAGCCTGTGTTATGTATCATTATTTATCTCGAACAAGTGTCTGATTTATTATGTTACTTATACTAGGCATAAAGATTTCAAATAGCCAGGTAATTTAATTTTAATTTAGAAGTTAATAAAAAGATAATATGTATCAAATTTATGATATCTGCCAACAAGATTGACAAACACAACACTTGGATCTCAAAAATGGTAAGGGCACTTTCTCACCCCCTTGTTTTAGTGAAGCTTAAATGTCCTTACCATTTTTGAGATTCAAGTGTAAGAGATTTACTATTGTACATTTATTTCCATACCTATACTTGTTTCAACAGTTTTTCGTTTTTGCATGTGACTTACATTATTGGATATATATATATTGTGCATGTCTCACCTATTCTCTAAATTTGTTAAAGATTCTTGAAAGTAAGAATCAGCAGTATTGCTTTAACAAAAATGCTAGTGCATTTTTGAACATTGTTGAAACTTTGAGAAACTTGCACAACTTGTATAAAAACAGCTTGTATATAACAATATAATAGAATAATATTATAAGTCAGTTACAATTAGTGTGCTATAGGCTTTGGAAGTTGTACTTGTGGTTAATACTTATTAATCAGAAAACTACAGTAATGGACCAGGAATGTTTATAGATTACAAACATTACAAATTGTTCAACGTCAGTGAATTACTTCACATATTATTACTTCTACAAGAACACTAAATATCTTCCTCAGTAAGAAGTGAGCTTTCAACCAGTGTGAACTGCCAAAATAGCCAGCTAGCTCATGTGAGCTGTGAAAATATTAACTCGGAAATGATTTTGCTTACTGTGGACCCGGATCGTTGATAAAATATTGAGTTCTAGGTCGGATATAAGATTAGGATGTGTGGTGCATTAGCTTTCACCAGCGCACCAAAACCAGAGTTTCATCCCAGAATGACTGAAGCTCTGTCTGAACAAACTACAGAAACCATATCTCATGAAAGATCGTAGTCTAACGTTGATCCTGACCAACGATTATGTTTTATTTACCTGATATGTTTTTAACAACTCCAATGGTTTACGTGTCTACAAGTCGAAAAACAGATAAACGTTTACAAGACTTCGATCATTTGACCTACCCGTGAGAGGGCACTACTATCACCGCGGGAATCGGTGATTATATTATTTTTGATAAGCCTAACGTTTTTTTTCTCTTGGAATTGCCACCCAATTCAGTTCAATCCATGTAAAACCTAATCGTTGTAGGAGCTTAAGAATCACACTTTAGATAGCCTTCGAATATATTATTTTATCAGACAGAGCTCCTTGCTCTTGATATCTTCTTCCACGTAATTACTTTAGTTGCAAAATAAACAAGATAAGAGAGATGAACCACGTGTGAGAGTTCACTGGACGCCCATATTACGAGAAACTCCACAGAAGAATCATAAACAATTCGGTTTATGAGTTGAACACTAGGAGAAGGAGGGTAATCATTTCGCCCTTACGAGGGCAGATTAAGATGACATACTTTTAGCTACAGGTCTATTCTGAAGTGGTTGAGCTAGGTATTGTAAAACTATGTGAATAGATAGCTCGTATGCCTTAAATAAACATATATTACAATGGAAACTTGTGAAGTATAACCATAATAATGATTGATGAATCGATAAAGATAAAGATACATATATGTATATCATTCAGTTTAAAGTATAGGGGTAATAAACAATAACGTTTAATGATTTACAAAATAAAACGGCGTGTTGTTAACAATGTCACAATTAAGGGAACACTATTGTTTGCTAGATTTCATGTGTGAACGTGTCAAGCCCTTTACAAATCACGATAAGATGAGTTGGTGGCTTTTATTATTATCAATGCTATATAGTTTTTGATTTGATATACTTGGAACTGATATGAAAGCCTTATTTATGACTTTCCTTCTAAACAGAGCTAACTGAGTATGGTTTGCGTCGTTATTTTTTGTGAATTTGTGAACAACCCTCTTTATAACCTATCTTCCATACATACAGAGATCACTTTTTAAAGTTATAATTATAAGGACACTCCCAAAGAGGAGATCTTCAGAGTTGAAGATCATATCTGGGAGACCACACCATTTCTGTACCAGGGATAATCTCTGCCTATTGTGGTGGCAAGTCATTTACAATCCAAAACCCTTTGGTGGGGGTAAGAAAGAGGATATCATGAGACCAGAGAAAATCTTCTACCCTCTCACCCATGAATAAGGCACATGATAATACTGTAAGATATTGTTTGAATAATCCAGGAACCTGACACACAACATCAAAAAAACATCTGTACAGTGTAAACCAACTCACTCAAATTTAAAACAACAGAAACTGCTGCTCCAAGCACAGAATGATAAGAACATTGAGGGACAGCAGAAGGAAAAGAACTGTAGCAATCTGCAGGCACCTTCATCATGACTCACATTATTTAAGGAGTAACAAGAGTATAAATGAATAAAGGAATAGAGGTATCTAAATTACATTTTCCAGTCATTGAAAAACAACATCCCAGTGGGTATATGCTAAGAGATCCCAATTGAAGAGGTGAACTGCAATTTTGATAGCTCACTCAAATGTATTATAAAAAGAGGATATCTCATCATCTACACAAGCAGAATAATGCCACATTTTATAATCATTTACAAATATGTATTATTTGCATTTCATTAATATATTCAAAAGGATGTCTCCACAGTCCACCAGTCCAGTAGCCTGTGTTATGTATCATTATTTATCTCGAACAAGTGTCTGATTTATTATGTTACTTATACTAGGCATAAAGATTTCAAATAGCCAGGTAATTTAATTTTAATTTAGAAGTTAATAAAAAGATAATATGTATCAAATTTATGATATCTGCCAACAAGATTGACAAACACAACACTTGGATCTCAAAAATGGTAAGGGCACTTTCTCACCCCCTTGTTTTAGTGAAGCTTAAATGTCCTTACCATTTTTGAGATTCAAGTGTAAGAGATTTACTATTGTACATTTATTTCCATACCTATACTTGTTTCAACAGTTTTTCGTTTTTGCATGTGACTTACATTATTGGATATATATATATTGTGCATGTCTCACCTATTCTCTAAATTTGTTAAAGATTCTTGAAAGTAAGAATCAGCAGTATTGCTTTAACAAAAATGCTAGTGCATTTTTGAACATTGTTGAAACTTTGAGAAACTTGCACAACTTGTATAAAAACAGCTTGTATATAACAATATAATAGAATAATATTATAAGTCAGTTACAATTAGTGTGCTATAGGCTTTGGAAGTTGTACTTGTGGTTAATACTTATTAATCAGAAAACTACAGTAATGGACCAGGAATGTTTATAGATTACAAACATTACAAATTGTTCAACGTCAGTGAATTACTTCACATATTATTACTTCTACAAGAACACTAAATATCTTCCTCAGTAAGAAGTGAGCTTTCAACCAGTGTGAACTGCCAAAATAGCCAGCTAGCTCATGTGAGCTGTGAAAATATTAACTCGGAAATGATTTTGCTTACTGTGGACCCGGATCGTTGATAAAATATTGAGTTCTAGGTCGGATATAAGATTAGGATGTGTGGTGCATTAGCTTTCACCAGCGCACCAAAACCAGAGTTTCATCCCAGAATGACTGAAGCTCTGTCTGAACAAACTACAGAAACCATATCTCATGAAAGATCGTAGTCTTTGAAGAAGTTATCCAAAAGTTTCTTCACGTTGGCTGCCTTAGTTGTTGTTGTAAGAGGTTTACAAAATAAAAAAAGATTCTTTTATCTCATCATTCTTCACATAGTGCACGAATACAACAAGCTGGCTTGGATTGGAAACTTCAGTGGTCTCGTCGAGTTGAAGGCTGAATTTTGCTGGGCTTGAAATTAGATCTGCAACTACTCGAGCCAAGATGTCGTTTGAAAGAGGGATTTGGAATAACTTCTTTTTAACAGCTTTTCCCAGCATGATATTCCCCATCTTCAATGCAGCTGATTTTAGGAGTGCTTTGCCAATGGCGTGTTGTTTGCCCTGATTTGCGATCAAGTACGCAACTTTGTACGGTACTGTCATGATCAAATTGTCGATGGATACAAAGTTGAGAACAGGCAAAGTAGCTTTTTCATCGAACCCGGCTTTCTTTACCTTGAATTCAGCAAGCATTGTGTTCTTGTATTTCCCATCTTCATGCAACATTAGCAAGTGTTCTCTTAGTTTTGCCGGTGCTAGACTAGAATTGCTCGACTTGGCATTGCAAATCATGCATTGAGGAGGCTGAGTCCCATCAGGTCCCATTATACAACACGTGAATCCATATTGTATGTATTCGTCTGACCACTTTTTGTTTTTGCTCAACATAGTTAGTGTGAAGGGATTGAAAGATTAGGAAAAAATCACAAGTGATGCACAATTACTACAGTCACAAGTCGACTACTAAGTGCACTATGTTTCCTGCAGCACAGATATTAAGGTAAAGTCATGTGACGTGATCAGCTGCAGCCAATGATGGCCAAGTGGAGCATGATGTCATGAATCATACAGGTAGGGTGAAGGAAACAGACACACACAAAGTGTGTGTGTCTTGTCCTCTGCGAAACCCATGAGACTGACTCACTGAACCCAGGTTAAGAACCACTGCTTTGTATGATGATAATAGCTAAGCGAGTGATATCACAGAGAAAAATAAAATACAGACATTTACCTTAAAAAAACTTTTATTTGTATAAGAGGTCATGCAAATAAAACATAAAAACTATAAGATTGAAAGTATTTTTTATACTTAAAATTATTTCAACAGTTTGAATGCAGATAACTACTATTGGTTAAAAATATTTTTATCAGAAAGATGTAATTGAAATAATATCATTATTTGTAATACTGATCTGTCTGAGAAAGAAAAAAAAAAGAAGTAGGAAGTGAGGAGAGAAACTGAGGTAGAGAACATGAAAACATCTGTCAGTAGAAACTGATAATAACAGCTGGCAAAGAGGAAAACACGTACTTATAGGGCCTGACATAAAATAATAGCTACTGGCAAGAAGAGTGATTAGTGATTTTAAGGGGAAGACTTGCAGTCTGAAATTGGAAAATTAGAGGTAGACCAATCAAAGATGAAGAAAAGGAGTCAAAGAGTAAAGTCAAGAAAGAAGAAAAATCTGGAAAGATAATAAGTACGGAAGTTATGGAACTTCAGTAAAAGAAGTACACTACTGAAGACATCCAGATGAAGAAATGGAGCCCAATGAAGACCATGTACACTAGGAGAAAGAAGGTGTACAATAAAATGAGATTTGAATTAATCCAACAAGCCCTAACAGCAAGGGAACTAATTAAGAGAGGACAGAAGAAGAGGAACAAGAGGGTGTAGTTTTCAAAGTTGATTAGTGTAACTACTTTGCATCTAATCATTCTCTTCAGTGTTAGATATCTCCTTTTCCTTTACCAGACTCTTCCACAGGGTTCAACTGTTTCTATGTTTGCCAACTTTGGGGTTGTCTTGTCTTCACCATTTTACCTTCACAATACTGAGAGAGGTTTTATCTCCTGTTTTCTTGACTTTATTCAGATTCTTTCTTATTCATATATGCACATATGCTTTGTTCCTGTGCCTGACTGGGACCTCAATTTCATTATGTATACTCTTACCCATGCCCATTCATGCCATTGGCAACCTGAAACTTCTACTACCTTGTTTTACATATGAGCAACTTTTCTTGTACCCTTTTCCTTATCCTCTTATTTGTATTTTTCCTGTCCAGTCCATTCTCCCTCAGTCTTCAGCCATTTGAATTTTGTCCTGTTCATGCTGTTTGTGCCTACTTGCTTGTAACTATTACTTTTGGGGCTTGTCTTCCAATTTTCATTCCCTGGGATTCCTCTTCCTCGAGGGAAAGATCTCCATTCAGAATGGACTAGAGGGACTTGCTGGTTCTCCAAAGTCAGTAAAGAAGTGTCAATTTAGTGACATATTGGTGGAAACATTGACATCTTAGCACATCTGAACCCCTCTTGCATTAAAAGCAATTAAGGATACACCTATTGAGGTTATACCTCATGCTACTTTGAATTCTTCACAAGAAGTTATTGTTAAGAGGGATTTGAAGAACATCCTCTAAACAAAGATTCTTGCTGATTTCTCCATTCCAGAGTTTCTTGCAGTGTGGCATATCTCTACTCACAAATATAGAATTATGATATCGACCAGTATCCTTATTCTGATGTTTACATTACAATGTCCACCTGCCACCATCAAGGCAGATTATCTTAATTTCAGGGTATGGCTATACATTCCAAAAACCCTCTGATGTTTCCAGTGTTAGCGGTTTGGTCACTAGAAGACATCATGTTGTGGTTCCTTGATGTGTGCTCTTTGTGGTGGCAAGGACCACGATGCACATGAATGTGAAATGGATCCTCATTGCATCAGTTGCAATGAATTTCATTGTCCTACTTTAATTCTTGCCTTAAATGGTTGGAAGAAAAAGAGGTGCAGCATTTGAAAACATTTCATAACATTACTTATCCTGAAGCTCAAAAGTTGCTGTCCATCACTTCATCGCGAACGTATGCTGCTGCACTTTGTTCCACTACTACAGTGGGAGTACAGACAAACCTGTCTGTGTTTCTCCAAAAGAATCGTTCTCAAACCAAATGAAAAGTCCTTTGACCTCTATGGTTAATAAAGTTGATGAATTAACTTCAACACTTATCTCTGTTCCTAACATACATTCCAGCAAATTCCAAGATCCACTTCCTTTGGTTCCAGATATGGGCATTTCCTAGAGTACATCTTCTTCTCTCACCCCAAGATGCAAAACAATCATTTGTTCATGTCTTCAGTCGCTGAAATCCTCTTCCAACAGCAAAGACCTGCCTAATCGACCCAGGGTAGGATCCATGGAGATCGACAAACTTCCCTCACATAAAGACAGTGAAGAAAAAACGTGATTGTAAACAGAAGAACTCTCCACCCAATTTTCCTACAAATAAATAAAAATGGCCTCCTTGATACAATGGAACTGTTGAGGTTTATGTTCTAATCTGGATGACATCAAAACACTGATTGCTTCCTACCATCCTGTATGTCTTTCCTTGCAAGAAACATTTCTTAAACCTGCCAATACAGTCACCTTTTGGCATTTTGTTTGAACAGAAATGACAGTCTGTGTGATAAATGAGTGCATTATCACTGTTGGTTGATCAGCATGTGCCTACCCTGGCTTTGCCACTTGACACACCCTTGGAGGGTTGTACCATCACTGTTTATTCTCTCTACCTTTTGCGTGGAGAGACCTGTGATCAATAAGACCTTGATGCTCTGATTGAACAGTTGCCATCTCCCCTTTTAACCCTTGTGGACTTTAAAGGACATCATTCCCTCTGGGGAAGTGCTGTTATTGATAGGAGGGGTTGCTCTGTAGAGTGTATTTCTCTCTGATCACAACCTTTCTCTTTTCAATACTGGTTCTCATAACTATTTTCATGCACCTAGTCTGTCCTTTACTGCTACTGATCTCTCAATTTGCTCCCCTTCACTATTTTTTCACTTTTCGTGGAGCGTGACAATAATCCATGAGGCAGTGATCATTTTCCTGTAATTTTGAGACTGGCTGTGGTTGGTGCCATCTGACCCACAAGCCCTGATAAAAGCTGGATCAAGTAAATTGGCCCTCTTTCACTGCTATCACAGAACTTGATCCTGCCATGATCCGTAAGCCATCAATAGACGATTGTGTGGCAACAGTAACTGACTTTATTATACAAGCAGCTGCTCAATGTATTACTAAAACCTCGACACATTTTTCCCAATATCCTCTTCCTGCCCTCATTCATTTACTGAAGTGGACTACAACAAACCGCTTTAACTTCTCTCTCTCTGAAGCCATTTGCATGCACTTTTGCTGCCAAAGGAGTATTCATCCTAGTCCTAAACTCCATATCTGTGAAATTATGATGCCTGTGGTCCCCATGACTAAGTTCTTTGGACTAATCTTTGACCATAAGCTGAACTTTATACCACACATCAAACAGCTACAGGTCAAATGTACAAGTGCACTGAACATCCTCCATGTCCTCTCTTCCACCACTAGGGGTGCAGGTGAATATTCCATGCTAAAGATATATTGCACTCTTATTTGACGAAATGTGACTATGGATCACTGCCAGAACCTCAGCCTTAAAGATGCTGGACCTCATTCATTATCAGGGACTTTGGCTCTGCACTTTTCCAGTTCAGAGCTTATACACAGAGTCTTGTGAACCTTCTCTGCACCTCCATCGTTTGTTCCTTACCAAAGCATCCCACCCAGGGCTGTGTTTTCTTCCCTCAGTGGGCCATACTTTTTCAGAACAAATGATCTCTCATTGCTCCTTTTGGCCTTCGTATCCAGGTGAAGATGGATGAACTGGGTCAGTCCTTGGATAACATTGGTGTATCCACTGGCCAGCCCATCCCACCATGGCTTCTTACAGTCCCCAAATGTGACCTATCTTTAAGTCATCTGAGAAAAGCAGACACTACTGACTGGAAATACTGTCTATTGTTTGCTGAACATCTTTTGAACAATCCTTCCATTCATATTTATACAGATGGCTCAAAATCAGGTCACTGTGTGGGCTCTGCCATGGTTTGTTGTGGTTCATTGGTTGCGTGCAGAATGTTGGTATTCGTGGGAAGGAGCTTTCCAACACCACAACTAAATCTATCTGCTCTGGGACAATCACTGATGTTCCTATTCCATACATGGATTATGGTCATGTATTTGAGGCTTGCCTCCGTGCCAGCTGGCAGTAGACTTGGAGTGAGCAACATGAAAACAAGCTTTTCCCAATAAAACTTTCTATTGGACTTTGACCATCTTGCTTCCATAACGATTGGAAAGAGGAAGTTCTAAGGAGACAATGCATTAGTCAGAGTTTTTCAACTCTAAAAATTTCCTGAAAGTATTATGCTCATATACTTTGAGCATTTCGTTACTTATCCCGAAAACTGAATTTATCTCTTCATTATTGCATCCCTCTCTGGTTAAGGTATATCTCTGGACAGTAATACAATTCACATCAGCATGCTCATTAAACTTCTTAATGTTCATTGGACATATTTACATTTTCTTCCTGTTCTGGTGGATTAGTTGGTTACAGTCCATTCCAACACTTCCATTGTCACTTCTTACATCAACCTTCAAAGGGGTACCCCTTCCAAGGCTCCTTTCTTTAGGCACTGAATCTGTTTGTTTCCATCAGGTTCCTCTTGTTGCCTATTATGTACCTAGAGTTAGGAACCTTGTAGTAGACTGTTTTTCTCAGCCAGACGAAATTCTACTCATGGAATAGTCTCTCCACCCCCATGCTGTATTTCATTGGATTTGTTTTGAGCTGGATGTGTTTCTCATAGATGTTACTGACTCCAAGCTTCTTCTCTTCCCTTGTTCCTTATCCTTCAGCTGTAGCTGTCAACTCACTCAGCCAGGATTGGTTTTTTCCATTTTTCATAAGCCTATCCTTCTCTTAGACTCCACCCTCTTTTTCCTTACATTGAAACTAAACTTTCCTTCTTGAATTGTACTGTGGTTCTTCTTTGATCAATGTAGCCATAGTTTCCTACATTTCTTTGCTGAGTTTCCAGATCCCTTTTTTATACCTAAAGTCCCATAATGTTTGTTTGAATCTCAAATGTTCCCTTTTCCTTGGGGAATGTCATCGTTTATTTTCACGAGATATGTCTTGACCAGCAATTGGTATTGAGCTGGTCAAAAAAGTATCATATACTTCTTCCTTTTTACATTTCTCTCATCTTTCCACTTTGTTTCTCAACGAAAGTCACAACCTTTTGTTGTTCATTTGTCAATTGTTTGTTTCATCATTGTTATTGGTCTTTGCTGTTGCTGAGAGAAATTGTCCACTTAATTTCATGTTTCCCAGTACTACAAGATGTTTTTCCTCTGTTTTCTCCACTTTATTTCATCCTTCCTTATTCACCAGTCTTTTCACTGAATTCTATGATTTATTGGTTCTTTAATTTTGTACACTTTCATTTAAATATGATTCTTGCACTTTACCCCACCTTTCTCTCAAATGTCTGTGTCACTGTTACTTCTCACATCATCTTCTTTGACACCTGTATTTTCCTCAATGTGGGCCAGTCTTTCTTTCTCAAACCTAGTGCACTCAAAAGAGTAACCATATTTATTCTCCTTTCTCCCTTTCTTTTGTCTCTCACCTCTATGATCATTCAGACCCAGACTGACTCTTGTGTCCCTCATGAACATCTCTTATTTGGTCCCCACCATCATCTTTTACTGTTCTGGAACCCTTCTTCTCCCTTTGACCTTTCTCTTTTTATCCTTACTGGATGGATTCATCAACTCTTTCAGTTGGTATATTCTTCTGTCAATGTGAATGCTTGCAAGCAATTTCATATTTATTTGCATCTGATTTGTCATTTTTCTCATTCTCTTGTTTCCTGTTTTTGCCAGTCCTTAGTTGAGATTCTCCAGGTGGGCATGTGGATGATTCCACAAACATTCATCACTCATTATCCACTACTTGGTTGTTTCATCTTCTGCAGGATTTCAACTTCCCTGATCCCCATACTTCAATTGACTGACCATTTTTGAAGTGGATAATTATATATTTTTTTATCTTTCATTCTTTTTCAGTGGAATAGAATATTGCCAAATGGTTGTTACTACCTCTTAGGATATGTTATTCCCTAAATATGCATTAAGCAAGGATAAAATTTTGAACCCATCTACCCTGGTTCAACCAGTGCCTACAGCCAAATGGAATGTGTACAAGTTTAATCAGTTATCTAATACT
The DNA here is from genome assembly GCA_011833715.1 of Carcinoscorpius rotundicauda. Classification (NCBI taxonomy): domain Eukaryota; kingdom Metazoa; phylum Arthropoda; class Merostomata; order Xiphosura; family Limulidae; genus Carcinoscorpius; species Carcinoscorpius rotundicauda. The sequence continues at coordinate 126,178,370 of CM022392.1, forward strand.
GACTGTACCAATTCCATGAACTATCTTGGGAAAAGCTGCACCGGGAAAATGACTGACTTTGGATTGTGCTTGTCTGCTTTTAATATTAGTGTTTTGTATTTACCTATTGCACTATCTACAATAAAACCTTTACTGGATTGTGGCCTGATAGGTTCTGAGCACTTCATCTGTTCCTGCCCAATGCAAATTCTTCCCCTCTTCATGTTGAGCACAGGATACTCTTTCCATTTACTATTTCCCAGCTGTTAGAGTGATAGACTGTAAAGAATCCTTGCCAGTTATGTTTATTACAATAAGGTGAGAAGTAGGATAGTGCTTACACTATCAGAGCAGTATGGATAACCCCTTGCACAGCTAGTGTGCCCTTCTGTGTAGTTGAGTACACATAGTACAGTCTGATTATACCTGATTCACACTACACTGACCACTTGTGTGCTTGGTTGCTCATTGTTTATATTCTGCTTATCCTTGCAGCTCTTCAAGCTCTTTGACCTTTCCTTTTCTTAAACTTCAATACTAGTTTATTATAATGCTATCATTAAGAGCCATATGCAGCTGAGAGTGGGAAAGTATTATAACCAGTTAGTCAAGACGGCATTATAGTTGAACAAGTATAGATAGATTTGACTGACCACTAAAATAATCAGCCAAATAACTTTATTTAAATAGGTACAAAATAGATAAAAATAGCATTGATAAAATAAAATAAGGTACAGTAATATAGTTTAAAACCAATTGACATTTTCAGTTGATAATTAAAATTGTAGTAAAAGAGAACAGGCTTAATGCTACTCTGATCCTGTTATAATTAACATAATATCTCTGTTTCTTTCTTGTTCTTAGCAGTATCTTGGTTTCATCTTAACCAGTTCTTGAAACTTCTTGCCCTTTCCACACTGTCAAAACATTTACACTTTAATTACATCATTTATGATCATATAGATGGAATCTCTGCTGTGTCCAACAATAGCTAAGTTATCTACCATCATGTATGCAAGTGGATAGAGTATTGCTTATGTGACTTTAAAACCTGTATTTCATAAAGTTTCTCACTATTTCAACAGTCAAAGTGATATTTCCAAATTCCTTTCTTACCTTAATTCTCAGATGTGAACTTTGATATTCATGTCTCTTACTTTCTCCTTTTTTCTTTATTTTGTGATAGAGTACAATGACTTTATCTAAACTGAGAAATGGTACTATATTTCAAAGAATAAAGGCACCACAGTGTCATATCCAAGCAAGAAAGTGTTGTAATGGATGGCATTATATATCCTGGTTCACTTGTTCTTCTGTGAAGCTTTTGCCATCAGGAGTCATTAGAATTTGTACCTGTCCTTGCTCATTCTGCTTGGGAAGTTTCAGGTTTGGTGATCATGGGGTCTCACAAATATACAGTTGATATTTGCATGACCAGTGGGAAACCTCAGAGCATTTTTGTTTTATCTCAGTGGTTCTCCTGTCCCTTCCTCCATCCTAATGGGAGACTGGACTAATTTCCTGTAACTGTTGATGTTTTTTTACCTCTACCTGATCTGAAATACAGATCTTTACTTATACTTCCTCTCTTGTTGGGAGCATCCCTAAACTTCCCTTTTACATCTGGCACTTGAAACCAGGATGAGTCCTCTCTTCATATCCATATACATGAATTTTCAGTACACTGTTGGGTATGGTACACTTATTACCACTCCCAATTAATTGTTTTAAGTTCCATTCCAACAACTTCTTAGTTTTTGTTTTTATTTCACTTATCAGCCATGAGGTAATCCAATCTATAATTCCTTGATTGCAAACTCTGAACCCTCCTTTCTGGGCAAATTCTTATCAGGTTGGTTTCTTCACTTGCCATGTACTGGATACTATGAAATAGTTGCAGACATTCTTTCATGACTAGATCACATTCTGCTCACAGTATGTATCTCCTTCTCCTGTTTCCTCTGGTGGTTTTCTTTTGAAGACATTTCTCATCATTGCTTAATCATCATTCTCGCATTTGTGATTCTTCTCTTTGTATCATGTTTCTTTGCCATTTTCCTTTGGCTGTCAGTGCCTTCTGTGTGGTCTTTTAGTTGTCATAATGCTGATCCTCCTTTCCATCCTTTATATAAACTTTAGTACTAGACTCGACTAGAGACATTCTTTGTTGTTTTCTCTTAGCATTATTCTCTGACAGATTGTACTTTTTTTTCTGCCATATATCAACCCAAAACCCTCTTCCAATGCTAATTATACACTCTGTTACTTCAACTTCTATTTACATTTCAGTTCTTTTATCTTCTCTTTGAGCTTTACTTTTGGATTAGTCTAGTACTTCTGTGAAATCAGACTTTACTATTTGGTAATCTTTTCCTTTTTTGGACATAATTATAGCTATAATTCCTAAACCACCATGATAATTCCTCAAAAGAAGGGGGGAGATTCCCAATGAAGGATAATGGAATCCAATAAAGAATCCACTGGAGAAGACACATTTCAAAGTAGGAAAATGAGAAATGGAAATCCAGGTGACCAAATACTGCATACCTTGCAGGCAAAGAGAAGGTTTTGACGAGAGGAAGAAAATGTCCAAATGTACTAAATATTGAGTGGGCAAGAAAAATGATTTGAATATTTTAACAAGCCACCCAACTAAGTGACCTCAGGCAAAACAAGGGATGTGTGAAAAGAGCATACTTCTCAAAATTGAGCCAATAGAAGCCAGTCATATAAGAAAATGAATGATATTATTCATACTTACAAATGGACACTTAGGTATCAATGAGACTAAGAAGACTACAATAGGATATTTATCCTCTTAACATCTTGACTGCAATTCATTTACAGAGTGTGACCTCATAGTGCCTCACAATGGTATATATAGTTTTCCATGATTAGGTTTCTGATCACTACCCCATAACACTCACTGATTGGTTCATTGCTGTTGTTTGTGAATTACCAACCAACCAATCATAATCTTGCTCTTATTTGACTAAGCTTTACTACTGTTTCTGTCCACTTGATGTCTCCCACCTTGGTGTTTATGTTTTTCTATAACAAGATTTGATCAACTTCTACAGCTTTCCTTTGCTGTTTTTCCATCCATATGCTGGTAATTTTAGTTTCCTTCTATTTAGGTTGATTTCCTGCTATCTTTCTATGTGCTACTCTTATGTTTGATTGTAATATGTCTTCTGACATGTACTTTATGCTCTAGGTCATGAAGATGGTAAATAAAAACCCTCACAATACAAATGTATATAAAAGAAGCTGATCCCATCCTGAACAGAAGATAAAGGAATTGGATGTTGAAAATCTGATGTGAAAAATTTACAAGTAAGGGGCAATAGGAATGTGTCTGACACACTGACTGAGAATAACCACAGAATGGGTGAGAAAAATACTATGTATAAGTCTGAGAAAGAAAAAAAAAGAAGTAGGAAGTGAGGAGAGAAACTGAGGTAGAGAACATGAAAACATCTGTCAGTAGAAACTGAAAACAACAGCTGGCAAAGAGGAAAACACGTACTTATAGGGCCTGACATAAAATAATAGCTACTGGCAAGAAGAGTGATTAGTGATTTTAAGGGGAAGACTTGCAGTCTGAAATTGGAAAATTAGAGGTAGACTAATCATAGATGAAGTAAAGGAGTCAAAGAGTAAAGTCAAGAAAGAAGAAAAATCTGGAAAAATAATAAGTACGGAAGTTATGGAACTTCAGTAAGAGAAGTACACTACTGAAGACATCCAGATGAAGAAATGGAGCCCAATGAAGACCATGTACACTAGGAGAAAGAAGGTGTACAATGAAATGAGATTTGAATTAATCCAACAAGCAATAACAGCAAGGGAATTAATTAAGAGAGGACAGAAGAAGAGAAACACACTAAGCTGGAAAAAGAAAAAAAACAAATGTCTTCAGAATATTCTCTTGGAACACAATAAAGTACCTTAGGCAAAAGGTGGAGGGACAAGAGTGGAGATAAAAAAGATGAAAACACAAACTGGGAAACAGAGCAAAATAGAACATGAAAGACATGATTCCAAAGCAAGCTAAGTAAATACCAAAGATAGGAAATCTAGAAAGGACAAAGTGAATGTCTTCAACACAGGTCAAAAGATTTATGAATGAAGGGGTGATGAGAAACTTGAGTCTAAGTGAGGAGCTGTTAGAGAAAGGAGAATGTATGAACCCTAATAAAAAGCATAGAGAAAAGAGAAGGCAATCTCAAGAATCGTGTGCATGGTCTTAAAATGGACAGTACTAAATGATACAGGTGAGAGATAAGAAAAGGAAAATACATGAGAGTAATTCCCAGAAAGAGACTGGAAAGTTAAGGTTATTCCTGTAAAAGTAAGTCACTACCCAAAGCAAATAGGGTTAAATATATAGTCCAATAGGCCATTCACAACTGAGGAAGAACAACTTTGGCTGAAGGGACAAGAGTAGGAAGCCTAGTAAGCATGTGGTAATCCAAAACAACTAGAACAAAACTTGCATCTTCCTTACACAGTCAACATGTAAGAAAAGACAATTCTTGGGCAAAACATTTTAAAGTTCTTTAACTTATATTTTCAAACTTTACAAATAAATTATTGTTAAAGATGATGTTTTATTTTATTAGAAAATGACATCGCTGCTTCAAAAATCAAGACTTTTAAAACAGAGCCAATGTAAAATGAAAACCAAAGTTCCATTAATGAGCATAAATCTCACCAAATTGAAGGTAGAGAAGAAACTGAAGTGTTTATGTTTAATGTATTGATAAGGAAAAGAATAGTTATCATGAGTGAGGAGACAGAGTTACTGCACATGGAGGTTGTGCTATCTTCCAATTGGTCGAAAAATATTGTTGCATAATGACATCATAATGTATTAATATAACTTACCTTAATCAGAGAATTTTTCACAAAACCTCATAACATTCTGTTAAAGTTTATAAGTATTCTGTATACAAATAATGATATTATTTCAATTACATCTTTCTGATAAAAATATTTTTAACCAATAGTAGTTATCTGCATTCAAACTGTTAAAATAATTTGAGTGCAATATGATTTTGATTTTAAGTATAAAAAATACTTTCAATCTTATAGTTTTTATGTTTTATTTGCATGACCTCTTATACAAATAAGTGTTTTTAAGGTAAATGTCTGTATTTTATTTTTCTCTATGATATCACTCGCTTAGCAATTATCATCATACAAAGCAGTGGTTCTTAACCTGGGTTCAGTCACATGACTTGGCCTTAATATCTGTGCTGCAGGAAACATAGTGCACTTAGTAGTCGACTTGTGACTGTAGTAATTGTGCATCACTTGTGATTTTTTCCTAACCTTTCAATCCCTTCACACTAACTATGTTGAGCAAAAACAAAAAGTGGTCAGACGAATACATACAATATGGATTCACGTGTTGTATAATGGGACCTGATGGGACTCAGCGTCCTCAATGCATGATTTGCAATGCCAAGTCGAGCAATTCTAGTCTAGCACCGGCAAAACTAAGAGAACGCTCGCTAATGCTGCATGAAGATGGGAAATACAAGAACACAATGCTTCCTGAATTCAAGGTAAAGAAAGCCGGGTTCGATGAAAAAGCTACTTTGCCTGTTCTCAACTTTGTATCCATCAACAATTTGATCCTGACAGTACCGTACAAAGTTGTGTACTTGATCGCAAAGCAGGGCAAACAACACGCCATTGGCAAAGCACTCCTAAAATCAGCTGCATTGAAGATGGGGAATATCATGCTGGAAAAAGCTGTTAAAAAGAAGTTATTCCAAATCCCTCTTTCAAATGACATCTTGGCTCGAGTAGTTGCAAATCTAATTTCAAGCCCAGCAAAATTCAGCCTTCAACTCGACGAGACCACTGAAGTTTACAATCCAAGCCAGCTTGTTGTATTCGTGCACTATGTGAAGAATGATGAGATAAAAGAATCTTTTTTATTTTGTAAACCTCTTATAACAACAACTAAGGCAGCCAATGTGAAGAAACTTGTGGATAACTTCTTCAGAGACTGCGATCTTTCATGAGATATGGTTTCTGTAGTTTGTTCGGACAGAACTCCAGTCATTCTGGGACGAAACTCTGGTTTTGGTGCGCTGATAAAAGCCAATGTACCACACATCATTGTAATGCACTGTGTTCTGCACAGGCATGCATGGGCAACAAAAATCTTGCCTTCAAAACTGGCAGAAGTATTAAAAATTGAAGTGGAATGTGTGAACTTTGTGCAAAATAGTTTCCTGAAGCACTGCATCTTCAAAGAGCTGTGTAATGAAATGGGCTCTGAATTAGAAGTACTTCTGTACCATTCTAATGTTTGGTGGTTATCCTGGGAAAAGGTGCTGAATTGTGTTTTTGCCATGCATATTGAAATAGCCATATTTTTGTGAGAGCACCAACACTGTCACACAGATTGCTTCAAAAAATCTAAGTTCATTCTCCTTTTTGTGTACACAGCCAATATCTTCAATGGTCTCTATCAACAGATGCAAGGCAGTGGAGTCAACATCATCGAAGCGGAAGAAAACCTGAAAGCTTTTCAAAAAAAGTTATCCTCATGGAAACGACAAATAGAGAATGATAACTTCGCAAACTGTGTAAGTAAGATCAAAGATGTTTCTGAAATCAAAGACATTTCTGTACCTGGGGAAATGAAGCAAGCAATTGCCATACACTTAGATGAGCTTGCAAAGTCTCTTGACAGATACTTCCCCACCTGAGAGTCGTATCCAGCATGGGTGAGACAGCTGTTCACATTTAGTGTTGTGACAGCAGATGTCAATGATGAATACCTCAATGAAATCATTGAACTTCAGCAGAGCCAGGTTCAACAGCAACTTTTCAGAACAGCAACACTCTCAATGTTTTGGTGTCACCAAATCATAGTGTTCCCTCTTACTGCTTAGAAAGCCATTGAGATACTCATACCATTTGTTACAACTTATCTTTGCGAGCAATCCTTTTTGAGGATGGTAGACATAAAAATGAAGAACTATGTTTTCTTGGTTTTGTTCTTTAAACACGTGATATTGTGTGCAACTTACTGATGCATGGCTCATTTTGTGCACTTATAAAATATCTACTTGTATTTTGAATTTAAAAAATCATATTTTATTTTTCCAATTATGAAGGGTTCAGTGATGGAAGTACGAAACTTCCGGACTAAACACAGAAAAGAGAAATGACAAACAGATGAATGAGCAGAAAAGGATGCAACCCCTTTCTTGTATGATAGTGTGTTAGGTAAAAAAAACTCATCTGAGAACACAGAAAGAATGAGAAAGTTGTCTGTGAACAAATGGTTGGTTGGTTGATTTCGTGTTTCATGGCACAAAGCAGCAGCCAGACGTAAGGTAAAAAGGTAAAAATAAATTAAGTGCAGTAAAATACTTTAAGAAGGTAAATGAAGGAAATGAAGGTAAAAGAAAACAGCATTGAAAAACAGAAAAAACATAAAACCAATGTTGACACCTAGTCTACAATGTTAAAAGAGAAAGCAGAGTAAGAGAAGTTGTAAAGGACTTTCTCTAGCATAATGGTAATGATCATAAACCTGCCAGGAAGACTAATAGGTAAGTACAAGAACCACCATTAGTCACCTGAAGTTGGCCTTTCCAGTCCTGGTTCCAGGTTGTGTGTCATTATGACCAGTTTCAAAAAGTAAAGTTATAAAAGTATTAAAAGACAAGCAGCAAAATTGTAATAACAACTTGCCAGGATGACTAATGGGTAGTTCAAATGAATAGTTCAAACAGCAGCGTTAGTCACCTGAAGTTGGCCTCTCCAGTCCAGGTGTCAAGTTATTTAATGTAATGTCCATTTTCCAATTTCAAATTGAACTAGAGAAATTGAGACTTCTAAAACAGAACTACAATTAAAAAGGTGTGATGAATAAATATCAATTACTTAAATGGCATTAAAAAGATTAATGGTCATTAAAAAATGAAAAACTTCATCAAGATAGAAAGTGATACTGTCACCAATAACACTGTCTAATGTTAGGACAAACCCTGGGACAGAACATGTTTAAAACAGTGCTGTCGTTGAGAGTTGCAACAATGGCAAGAAAGAAAAATGTGGCTTACAGTGATTTGAGTGCTACACAAACTACTCACTGGTGCAACAGTTCCAGATAAAAGAAAATGAGATAAAAATCTGTGACCAATGCATAGTCTGGTTAGAACAACTTCCTCCTTCCAAACCTTATGAAAGCTAGATGACCAAAGTCCAATATAGGGTTTTCTTTGGAAAAGCTTGTTGTCACATTGCTCACTCCAAGTTAACTACCAGCTGACACAGCGCTGAGCCTTGAATACAGGACCATAGTCCATGTATAAAATAGGCACAGTGGTGATAGTGCCAGAGCAGACAGATTTAGCTGCCGTGTCTGCAAGCTCATTTCCGTGAATACCAATGTGGCCTAGTATCCAGAAAAAATGGATAGAAGTAGATGTTAATGAGAAATAGGCCAGTCAGTTTTGAATATCAGTGAGAACAGGGTGTGAGCCAACGTGAAGTGATTCTAAGGCCAGTAGAGAACTAAACGAGTCAGTGTAAATAGTGCAGTTGGAGTACTGCTCAGTTTCAATATGATCCAGGGCAAGAGATATGGTGTGCAGTTCAACAGTGAACAGAGAAGCTGTAGAGGGGATTCAGCATGTTGAGAAATTCCAACACTGGTACCTGGTTGACTCTAGCCCAAGTGGACCAGCTGATTGACCCAAGGGGGAACACCCAAAAGGCCTCTGTCTACAGGAATTAAAGGCCAAAATGGTTTGTTAAGGTTGGACCCCTCAACCATCAGGATCCTCTCCTCCCCTTCATGGGTCGCCACGCACGGCAAACACGTAGGTGGATGTTTAGATCCCAGAGGAGCTAACCAGAAAGAACAAAACCTTCCCTGGAAGGTCCCCTCAACAAATACAGGAATCCACATCGAGGGGGTGGATAAGCAGAGCTAATCACTCCAACCAGTGATGACCATTGGTTAGCAGCCATAAGTAAAGTAGCAACATGGCATATAAGAGTCAGGTTACAAACAGATATGGAATCAGAACATGTAATATAACCATAATCCTCCTAGTAGGTAACCAGAACAGCCATTTGGGGTAAAGTATCCAAAGCAACTTGGAAAGATTAGAGAGCATTGGGGACTCAAAAATATGTTGTGATGATAATTAAATGGTAGTTGATAAGGTCACCTAAAATAAGGTGGTTGTAGAAAATGAAAAAAAAAACCTCTTCAAGAAAGCCAGATCAATAAAATGAGTTATGATTGACATCACTGATTGAAATGGGTTTTACTGCCTCTCATTAGACCTTTGCCAATATGCAAGTCATTACCATTGATAAATGTGTCTTTTGAACTTGGCAAAAACTGAGGAAGATACATGGCAACCTTAGAAATTTTATCCTAATGCTATGGGAAAGACAACATAATGTTTATACCAAAAGCTTGAGCTTCTGAGATAGCCATGTGTTTTATATCAGATCATGGCTGCATCTACAGAGAGAGCTGAAAAAGGAGGACACACTAGACAGTGTAAGACTAAAGGGAAAGCAGCTAGTTATAACAACCCACTGCCAACTCTTTTACCAATGAAGAGTAAAATTGAATCACAAAATTATGCTCCACTGCTGAAAGAGGCAAGCAAGTTTGGTGTGATGTGGATTCAAACCCACAACCACCAGATTACTAGTTAAGCACCTTAACCATATGACAATGCCAAGCTGATAGACATCTGAGTGGGGGAGACTAAGAAGAGGGAAATATCATGCCAGATAGTCCAACAAAAGAATATTCTTCATTCACATTAATACACAGACAATTATGAGAAATGGACAGAGCTTGATCACAGGGATGTTACATGTATGGTTAATCCTGAATCCTTCAGAAGAAACTGGAAAAAAAGCTATACATGGTGCCAAAGTCCAGGAACAAATGGTTAAAGCCCCAGCAAATGATCAGGAGAGAGAAAGAGGCAATGGAAGTAGTTCCTACAGAAAGAACAGGGACAGAAACCATGGTTGCATTGGCCAGAAAGGAGCCACAAGAATGACTCAATGCATAATGAAAAGTATGAGAAATTACATGAATATAAAACAGCTGGGAGGGTAAGTATAATGATAAATGTCATTCCAGTTCTAGACAAATGCATTCAAAAACCAAAGCAAAAGAATGTGAAACTGGGGACCAAAAGAGGAAGTTTGACATTCAATTGAGTGGCAAATGCAGACCATTGGGAAGTATCCAACTGAGAACATAGTTATTAGAATACTGACTGGTCAAAAAGCCACTCCATGGGTAGGATGGGGCATACAAACTGCAACAAGATAGAGGGCAGTTGGTATGTAACAATCCAGCAAATGAGTTTGATGGCTGAGAGCCCAGAAGAGGAGTGCAGGAACATAAGAAGAGGGATTGAGTGCCTCCCTTGTCAAGTGGTATAAAATATAATTGTTGAGTTGAAAGAATAAATCATAAACATCATGCCCCCAGAGACAAAAGAAACTGAACCACTGCCAAATAAACAGCAAGGAGTTCCAAAAGGTTGATATGAAGATATAACTCCTTCAGAGACTAAAGGTCCCTAGATCTCTTCTGTACTGCAGCATCAATGCCATCTTAACAAAGAAGCATTTGTGAAGACAAGAATATCTGTATGGGGAGGAGAAATAGGATCTACCACCTGTGTTGTTTTTGTTTAACCACTGAACAAAGCCAGACTGGAAGGAGAGAGGAAGGGATGTCTATAAATTCAGAGGGTCCCTGTGATGAAATGCTACTGTATTATTCACTGTAAGGAAGGCATGTGAGCATGGCTCTGATGAATAAGAGCCTCCAGTGATGCCCAAATCCCTAAAAGATACAGAGCCTCTCTTGTAGGAAGAGAAAGTGCTGATAGCAACCTCTGAACTAAAAATTCCATGGCTCACAAATGCAGAAGAAAAGATTAGGCTCAACTGGGTTGCGAGTTGAAAAACAATCCTCAAAGGAATGGTAGAAAGATACTGGGTACAGTGGATAATAGACTTCTTCATTTTGATAATACAACCCAACCAAGTAGTTTCCCTAATAAGAAATTGGATTGGTATGGAAGACTGAATGATGGAGCCAGAACAAGACAAACACGTATACAAGGATGAAAATTGAGCAAAAGATGTAGGAATTGGGAAAATAACCAGATCATTCAACAGAAAGCATAAAGTGCCAATGCTAGTCTAAAAGGGTGAGCTCAGAATTGATGAATGTGATCCTAGTGGTTGAAATGTAGAAAATAACATGAAGTCTGAGCAATATGGATATGAAGATAAAAACTGGACACATCAAATCTTGTTGTCCAATGCAATATCTTACCTTTTCTCACAAAAAGTTAGACTCACACATTGAACAGGGGAAGGGTTGATGAGATGTACCTCCTTTAGGAATAACCCAAAGGAAAACCTTAGGGTGTGAGAATGAACTAATAACACACCCATGGGAGACTCCACTACTTCTGAAACAAGTATACTCTTTGTCCATTATTAATGTGTTGCCAAAAAGGTAGAAAGAAAAGAGAAACCCTATCTTTCATTATATATATAAAGGAATCCCTCAGTACTGAGAGTACAGGAAATGACAGACATGAAATAAATGTCAACCTCAACCAATACCTAGTGACTTCTTGAATAATACACAAGTTAAATATGAAGAAGGTCCTCTACTTTTCACCTCAAATTGGGTAGTTACAGGGATGAGGAACTTCAGTACCAAGAACCTGCCCTTACATGCTTGCATCTTCAATTCAATATAACACCAGATCCTCTCGGGACTGACATCCAGTGCATAGTAATAAGAAAACAAGAACAGAGAGCTTAGGTGGGTGTTCATCTCACATCCAAAATGTAGTATCATTAAGAATTTTTTTTACCAGTCCATGGTTAGAAGAGGGTATCCAACTTTATAATCTGAGAATTCTGGTGTCTCGTCCACTTATAACCAACATCAGATCCATTGAAAACTGACATCCAGTGGATAACAGGAAGAGATATTTCTATTTGGGTTTACATCACCAGTCCAAAAGCAGGCAGCACTGGGAATTGATCATCAAGTCTGCAGTAGGAGAACAATCGTTCCAATACATGTGAAGACTTACATGGCTGGTCTGACTTCAACCAATACCAGATCCACCGGAGATCAACATCTGGCAGCAAGAAGGGTGCTTCAGACAGAGGCAAATTACAATGTACATGTTGGAGTGCTACATCCATCACCTGGAACATTTGGAATTGAATATCAGGTTTGAGGTAAGAAGGGCATCACACCATTTACACTGGCAGAATGCCACTGCCATACTCTCAATTGCACAGTATTGTGCACATTCAGTAGGACAGGCCTCCATGATCAACCATCCCTGCAGCTTAGCTAGGAACTGAAAAGTAGCCAGGACTCCCATACTAAAGTAGAAGGAGAAGATAAAGTGTATTGTGAAGTTTGGAGGACTGCAGTACTAGATAAAGTACATTGGGTGACCTCAATACCCTGTTTTGGAAAGCAGAGAAACCACACTGACAGTTGATCAGCCAACACCTGGTGGCATCTGGATTGTGTACCTCAGGTCTGTGATAGGAAGCACCTGAAATGCTATGAATCATCAGAGATGGGCAGTAATCTCTGGCTGCTTTACCCATGGTACTCCATGAGTGTACAGTCAATAATTAACACATTTATGAAACAAATTACTGTGAGATATACCTGCCTAGCAGTTTTGCAGAATACAAGCTGGTTATGTGTAATGACATTACATAAAGCATAGAGATTATGTTGACCGAATTGATCTGGTGACATCTGCAATAATACATTAGGTCCATGGTAGGAATAAGTATAATTAGTTACACAACACTTGTATCGCTGAGTTGGATGTGCATCAGCAACAAAGTTCATGCAAAGAAAAGATTAATAGAGTACTTACCCATTCACAGAAGATATTAAAAATTTGTGGCTGGAGGAAAATGAAATCCATCACAAGAAGAAATGAATAACTGGGAAAGATAATATGCAGTAAAGATATAGGAAGTGGTCCATATGCTTGCACTAAAAATAGACAATGAAAATGAGTATCCACAATGAAGTGACTAATATGAAGGAAAACGTTTAGAAAAAATAAAATCAAGCTAGACAAATGAAAAATAAGCCAGCTGTATCTACCAAAAAATCCTACCTTAATGGTTACTAGATAATGTTGACTGTAAGGATTCCACAGAAGAAATAATAAGTGTAGTTACCATAGAAATCATCATACATGACCCATAACAGAGAAGAGTTCTGACTGGGCAGTGATAAATCATATATAACAATATACAGTGCATCTGCAATATGATAAGCCAGCACAAGAATATATGCCTGTTGCCCACACCACACATCTCATAAATGACTGCCCACTTGCCTGAAAATGGAGAAGACTAGACACAAGTAACTGAAAAACAGGACCTGAATTAAGGGGTTCTAAGTCCAATAAACTGCTCAAATCCCACAGGGTAGGAAAGGCGATAGGATCCTGAAAAAGACATCACCAGCTAAACAAGCAAAGTCGATTAGAAAGCAAGAAAGGAAGGATCAAGGGAGCATCCAAGGGATACCAAATTAGGCTTCTCTGGACCAACAAACTTGCATAAGACAATACATAAGGACTTGACAAAGATGGATGAGGGCTTCTTATGACACCCACATCAAACAAAAGAACCTCACACAAAATGAGAGGAGAAGCTGCAAACTAGAATCATCCTAGCCCTAAACAAAGAAATGGAAAAGAAATTTACTCAACTGGTTTAGGAATAAAATAATACCCTCCAGGATGAACAAAGTATGGTGTGGGGGTGAAATCAAGTTTCCACCTTTACCACCTAATCAACCCAAGCCTCTACTCTTGGAAGAAATGAGTAAGAAGAGGCAGGATTGGTTTGTAAGAAAACTAGATGTTCATCCCATGGTGGAAATGACAGCAACTGGAAAGGGATAAAACAGGCAAAAACCTTGACCATCTAAATTATTATGATTTAAGGAACAGTCCAATTGAGTCTAGACTGAAAACACATAACCCTACAGATCTAATGAATATCAGAATGTAGGGTAGAAGTTAATGAGGAGGAATGCACCTGACACAAAACTGTATTCCTCCACAACCAAGGAGCAAAACCCAACAAAGGTTAATTATGACTCCATGATAAAATGTGAAAGAAGCAATAAATGGCACAGAATTGAATGAGTGATATGATAATGTACAAGTCCTTTAAGTTGGCAACAAACACTTGGAAATAAGAACCTCAAATACAGAGACTTTTCCATATGACGGCACCTTGCAAAGCAAATTCCAAAATACCTCCTAAACACACTTACAGGAAACAGAAAATCAAAGAGAGAAATCTAAAAAGGACCATACCAAATTAAATCACCTCAGAACCCAAGGATCTGTGAGAAATTATCTACAAATATGAAAGCTGAAAAAAACCATTGTCATATCAGGTCTGATATAGTAAGAACGTTTTTACAATGTACAGCAAAGCCAAAAATAGATCAAATGGCACAACAACAATGTGAAACCAAACTTAAGTGTGAAGAGTACATATACGGAACAATACCAAGCAGATATAAGCACGTTTGCAACAAACCAGACACCACACCAGAAGTCACCAAACTACCAGTTGCTTTGAAAACAGGACCCAAAGGACTAACAGCAAACTACAAAATTTGGGAGGCCAGAAATGACTGGAGGAGGAACAGGAACAAGGTGAATGTGGGAGAAAAGGAAGGCCAAGTGAAATTAAGTAATAGAACTAACCTAACTCTTGGCCTCCAGAGATTCAGGAATGCTGCCCTTCTCAAAAGTACCCATTTCAAAACAGTGTTATACTCGAAAACTGAATTAAGGAACTAGCTACTCCAAGCTCTCCAAACCCCTGACGAGAATTCAGAATGACAACAAGCTAGAGCTTGTACATGTTCAGCACTTACTTGAATATCTATAAAATCAAACAGGGCTTAAGTATCACATTACTGAGAAACAAAGTCCAAAAATATCAAAGTAGGCCTAACTGAATCCTTAAGAGGAACATGGGAAGGCATGACAAATTCAGGATGTGGAAATAGGTGATTCAAGTTCTTCTAAAATGCTCAGCATGATTAGGAGAAAGTGGGACAGAGTTCAGAGAAAGAGGTTTACTCAAGTAATGGTCAAATCCTCTATGAACAAATAATGATAAATTCCCCACCAGGTCACCTGCACTTGAAACCTATTACAAAGCACCAGTTGCAGGTGTGATTTTAAATTGGTAATATGATCTTATAAATCATGAAGAGTCTAATAAAACTAAAATCATAAACAATAATGTAAATGTAATAAACTTGGATTAAATTAAAGAAACACTCAGAATAAATTTCAAAGTAATTTAAATGAAAACCACTTTAGAAGTATATTTATGCTAAATGTGAAACTTTAAACAAAGAAACATGCATGAGCACAAATGCCACCAAATGAGAAATCAAAATTTAGTAGTAAAGTATATAAAAGAATTAACATGCATCATGTCAGTAGGTCACACTCCTACTGGTTATGAAGTGATGCATGGTGATTAGCATCAGACGTGTTGGATTCTAACAGAGAAGTGCAGAAGGCTTATGTAATGTGTAAAGAAAAATTTTGTATCTAGCAGGCAACACTGGAGAAGAAATTAATATTGAGGCTGAGACTGGGTAGGGCAAATACAGCTCATTATGTAGTTTTGCTCTTAACAGCAAATGAGTATAACAACACTATTTTGATTACTTCAGTTTCTGGAATAATCAAAAACAACATGATAATTATTTTCACAACAGTGGATTTAACCATAATTTTGATCAATAAATTGTTGAAATAAAAAAGACAGTAATAACTGCACTCTAATTTTGACTAGCAATTATTTTAGTAATAGTGTATCTCAGAACAGCTGATATGGGTATTGACACTTTCATTCATAAGGAGAAAACAACATTTTGGTCTTCCTAGGTCATCTTCAGGTTAAGAAAGAGAGTTTGGATGTAACTGTTGGATGAGCACATCTTAGGAACAAGAGTACAAATGTGTACAGGATTAAAGGGAGCATGCAGGTGGATGTTAGGTTATTTATTAGTACAGGTATAAAGGTGTTCCTTTATGTTGCTTTAATTTTTCGTTTAGTTGCTGTATAAGTAGGGCTTCTTTGATTTTGTGTTTATTTATATTTGTTTCCCTAGTGGGTGTTTTCTAAAATTATATTGTGTTTATTTGATTTCCAGTCTTCAAAAATCTGTGAAGGTGTTTTTTGTGTTCTTTAAATCTAGTTTCCATTTTTTTGCTTGTTTCTCCAATATAGAAGCCATGGCAGTTGTTGCATTGTATTTTATAAATTATATTGGTGTTGTATTTGTCAGTGTAGTTTTTACATTGCATGGATTTCAGTTTTGTGCCTAGTTTTTGAATAAATTTGGTGTTTAGTGAAATGTTGTATTTTAAGTTTTTTTCCAAATGTTGGTTATTTTTTGCTCATGTCGGGAACATATGGCATGCAGCAGTATAAGGTTTTATAGTTTGTTGTATCTCAGGATTTATTGTTTGTTTGTTGTTGGTCTAGGTATGTGCATATAATTTTTTCCATGGTTTTTATGAGGAAATTTGTTGATGTTAATGAAATGTTGTTTTATTTTGTTGATTTCATTGTTAATTTTTTTGGGAGAGCATTGTTTTGTAGCTGTTTTTTAATATGTTAAGCTTTTGTTTTGTTTCATGTGCTGAACCCCAAAGAATATATAATCCAGTATGGGTAAGTTTTCTATGGATTTCTGTTTTGAATTGTGTGTCAATTCTAGCAAGTTTGAGGTTAAAAAATGCTATTTGGTTAGTTTTTCCTGTTCATAGGTGAAATTAAAGTTGGGGTGTGTAATGTTAACGAGATTGAAAAAGTGTGTATTCTGTAGATGTGAATCCAGCAATTGTGGTATCAACATACATGTATCAGTATAGTGGTGGGTGTAAGGCTGAATTAATCGCTTGTGAT
This sequence comes from Carcinoscorpius rotundicauda, assembly GCA_011833715.1. NCBI lineage: Eukaryota > Metazoa > Arthropoda > Merostomata > Xiphosura > Limulidae > Carcinoscorpius > Carcinoscorpius rotundicauda. The sequence continues at coordinate 126,195,407 of CM022392.1, forward strand.
TCAACCTGTGTTATAAAAATGTTGGCCATAATTGGTGACACGGGATTCCCCATACTTATTTATTTGTGGGTAGTTTTGGTTATTGAACATAAAGTTAGTTTTGGTGATAGTTAATTCTATAAGGATTGCTAATTTGCTGCTTGGGGATGTGTATAAAAGGGATGGGATCTTGGATACAAAGTTCTAAAGCTATCTTGCACGTTTCAGTTGTTGTGACTTCTGTGAAGAAGGAGATTACATCAAAACTGGCCATTTAGGCTTTAAGAATTAGTTGATTAAGAATATATTTAAAGTTGAAATAGTCTTTGTAAAAGGAACCAGCTGATGTTATATATTTAGAAAATGCCCATGCGATATAGCTATTGAGGTTATAGTTAAATAATTCATAGGTTGACATTATGGGTCGTAGCTTACAATCAGGTTTGTGAGGTTTGGAGATGCTGTATAGTTGTGATGTGTATGAGTTAGTCTTTCGTAGGTAAGAATAAATGTTTTCTGAGATTGTGTTGTTTCTTTTCATTTGTAGTAGTATTTTGTTTAACTGGTTTTTGTGCAGTTTTGTTGGATTTGTGTTTAGTAGTTTAAATTTGTTTGTATCTGACAAGATGTTCCTTTTTTGAATGTATATATTTGTGTTCATTATAACTATAGCATTGCCTTTCTCTACTTTTAGAATTTTTATGGTGTTTCTTGTTTATAAAATTAATATCTTTTTGTGCAAGGTTATTTTTTAATAAACAAAGATACATTTTTATTTCAAGTGGGTTTCTCCTCATCAAGTATTTTAGCAATAGTTGATTTAATCATAGTATCTGTATAAATTTAAATTTAATAGACTCTAAATAATTTGTGGAAGATACAAGTAATTTATATGTATTACTCTAAAAATAATATGATTACTCTTTCATCACATTTCTGCTAATCTATTTTATACAACCAACATCAAGGCCTCCTCACCTTTATGATTTAATGTCTTGCAATACACTTTCACATGCTTTTAGATCTATAATAAAAAATTCTGTTAAAGAATCAAACAAACTTATAGATTGATAGATTTTTCTCACATCTTGTCTTTAAAGTCATAGAAGCTATGTACAAGTTTGTGACAATGTTATACTGTTTAAAAATGACATTTATTACAAGAAATGGAAAACCACAAGGTATGACAGAGTATTTTGCAGGATAAAACAAGTAAGTTAGAAATAGTAACAGATGGGAAGAGATACATATTTTTGTTAAAAATTACTAAAAATGTATGAATCCACCATGCATTATATGCAAAACCAATATTTCATATTTTGAACTGTCAACAAACCTTAAGCACAAAACTTAACACACACCAAACTGTACATACATCATACATCATTACAAGTTTTGACTGTTAACACCTTGAACCACTTGATTGTAAACTAACCTTGTCCATCCCAGAAGCAGAGAAGATTATTTCATGTTGTTCGGCATGTTTTTTTAATTCTTTGAACTGGTTCTCACTGAATTCTAAGTAAGCTCTGTGTTGTCCGTATGTATTTCCCCAGGAATGGTGGCTCCTGTAAGGTCTGTCAAGAGCTGCTTTATTAAATCGGCTATTTAGGTCTGATTTCTGGAATTTCACACAGTTAGCTCCACACCTCTAATGTACAAAAAAATTTTAATATACAATTTTAGTAACTTTAAACACAGCAGCAGTTGACTGTTGAAAACACAGACAGATAACATTATAATTCTTTAATTGCAATACATTAGTATATCAAGATCTGCATAGTGAAAAGTCTCAAGATATTGTAGCCAAGAATCTAAGTTAACTTCTGTACTGTTCCTTTACATACAGTTGGTTAGTTAGTTGTTTGGCATTTACTGACACAAAGCAACTAGACTATACGTGTTAAACAACTGATAAAAATTGTAAAATTCTTATAACAGATAAAATTGAGTTAAAATAAAACTAGATCCAAACTGAATAAAATATTTAAATGGAATTAAAAAGGTCAATGGCTTCTAAAATGTTAAAAATACAAGAACGATGGACATTATCATTAATCACATTGTCAAACATCAATGGTAAACCCATAGAAAAGACATCTCTAAAGTGGTACCATCAGTCACTGTACCAACTACATGACAGTAAAATGTTACTATTGTGACTTGAATGTCCCAACCAGGCTATGCATTGGTCACAATTTACTAACTCCTCATTTTTTCTTTTATCTGGGACTGATCTACCAGATAAAAGAAAATGATGAGTTAATAAACTGTGACCAATGCATACCCTAGTTAGGACAATTTCATCCTTCTAGTCCTTACAGAAATGAGATGGGCAAATAATAGAAAGTTTGATATAGAAAACCTTGTTATGATGTTCTTAACTCCAAGTAACTGCCAACTCGCTCAGAGCCAAGCCTTGAATACAGGGTCATAAGTTCATATTAAGTGATAGGCACAGTTGTGACTGCACCAGAGTAAATGGATTTAGCTGCATGTCAGTAAGCTCCTTCCCACAAAAACTGACATGGTCAGGCATCCAGGAAAGCTAGATACAAATAAAAGATGGAGAAAATGGACCAGCATTTGTTGATTATTGAAAAAAACAGTGTGAAACTAGCCTTACTCAAATACAGGGCCAGTAGAGAGCTAAGAGAGTCAGTGTATATAAAAGAATTTGTGTACTGCATAGATCCTATGTGAGTTACAACAAATCATGGCATATTCCACATATTCATCAGATTTTGAACCATTCTCATAAATGGGAATGGAAAAATAGTTCAAAAGAAGTTCAACAAAGAAAAGATTGTATTTCCAATTGGGAGTATGCACCTTTCTTCTCAGGTGACTAAAAGAAAAGTCACAGGTGGGGATGGTAATAAGCCATGGTAGGATGAATTGATCAGTAGAGACAGCAACATTATCCAATAACACAGCCAACTCACTCAGCTGTATCTGGACATTAAGGCCAAAAGGGAGAATGCAGATCATCTATTTTGAAAAGAAGGAAGATAAACCCCAGATGTGATATTGTGGTAAGAATCAAATTTTAATGGCATACTGCAAAGACAATTGCAAATGGCAGAGGTGAAGAAGAAGTTTGTGGTATTAAGTGTACAAACTCTGGACTGGAGAAGTACAAAAAGCCCCCATGCAAAGCTGAGATCCTGGCAGATCCACAGACCAGAGATCCATAGTTTTGTTTGGAGCAAATGAGAATGCAATAAGTACTGAGCACAGAACATTAATCTGCTCCCCAAGAGATGGAAAAAGATAACACAGAGAATTATCAGTGCCCTCATACATGTGACATGTAGCTGCTCAGTGTGGGAAATTAAAATAGCTTATAGTCAAAGATAAGCCCCAAGAATTTTCCCTCAGGAACAGTAAAAACATCATCATCATCAAGATGGAGATTGGGATAAAGGTGTATACCATGTTGGTAGCAAAACAAAAGGTTTTGGTAAAAAATGTTAAAACTGTTTACTGTGATCCACTTCAACAAATGATTGAGGGTAGTCTCAAACTGCTGCTCAAAAAACCTCATGTATTCAACAATAGCACCAACTTCTATAGTGACAGCATTATAATATTGATATTGAAAATGACACTCACAGCACAGCAAAGTGGAAAAGAATAGGAAAGTGTTAAACCCACATGAACTTGAAATTGTCTGGCCAGTAAAAAATAAATAACTGGATATGCAACCAATAGGAGTACAGGTCTTGCAAAATACTGTGTTGTGTTGTAAGCCTTCTCAAGGTCAAAAAACACAGAAACAAGATGTTGCCTCTTGAAGAAAGCTTTCCTGATTGACATTTGAAATCAAATCACACTGGGTGGGTGAGAAGAGGTTTTTTATTTAAGGAAACAAACAAAACAAGCATTACCCACCTCTCCATGTCTTTACACAGACAGCTGGATGATAATCAGATGGAATTTTAAGATCCTTCCAAGGCTAAGAGAAGGGGAGGACAACAGCCTGACACCAAGCACCAAGAAAAATATTCTCCTTCAAGATCCAGTTAAAAAAAAAACCTGAATAAGAGAGGCAGGAAAGAAAAGGCACAGCATCTCACAGCAAACAGCATCAGGCATGCATGATGTACTGCCTGCACAATGAAGAACAATTTTGAGTTTCACCCATGTAAATAGGTGATTATAATTGTAAAGATGTCCAAACCAAAAGGAAAAAGACAACTGCTCTGCTCGAGACTTGACAGCCAAAACAGTGTGGTAAGAAAGAAAAGTGGTAGATGCACCAACAGTATCTGTGATGTTCTGGACATCAGCAACTTCATGGCTATTGGAGAGAAAGTGATGTGATGTATACCTCCTACTAACCTTCTGAAATCTTGTACCATATGATTTTAGAACTAGTGGTAGAAAAGAGGCTAATTGTGAAGTTAATCCAAGATTCCTTTTGGCATTGACATCTAACCTACTGAGAATGGGCATGGGCCCACTGGAAACCAATGTAGTTAAAAAGAGTGGGATACATATGAAAGGTATCCAGGTACATATTTGAGCCTTTCATGCCTCCTAACGGGCAAAACCCCACCATAGATGAAGATATCATGAAAAATGTAAAAATGTAACAAGGCCTTATGAATACAATAAGCAGCTGTCTGGACAACACAGTCAGTCACTGCTACTACAGAGTCATCTTCTGATGGCAGCAAGATAAAAAAAATTATCACTGCCTTGTAGATAACTGTCAACTCTCCTAGAAAAAACAAGAGAAAAATGAAGAGGAGCAGACAGAGAGATGAATGGCAGTAAACAACTGGCTAGATGCATGAAAATAAGTGCAAGACTCGGTATAAAAGAGACAAAGGTTGTGATCTGATAGCAAATGCTCTATGGAATGACCTCTCTCATCAATATTAGTACAACTCCAGAGGGAACAGTGCACATTAAATTCTCACAGGATTAAGAAAGTAGACAGCAACTGTTTAACAAGAGCATCACGATCATAAGCTTCTCCAGTAGACAGGAAGAGAATACAAATGATGATACAAACCAAGGAAACATAGATGGCTACAGTCTCCAAGGATGTATTGAGTGGCAAAGACAAAGTGGGTACGTGCTGGTTAACCACCAATGCTATCCCTCCATGCTCTTGTTCATCACACAACCTGTTATTCCATTATAAAGCAAACTGCCAAAATGTGACTGTATCAGCAGGTTTCATAAATGTTTCCAATAAAGAAAGACACACAAGATAATACAAATAATTCATGGTCTTTATGTCATCAACATTAGAACAGAAATCTTGAGAGTTCCTCTTTATCAAAGAGGCCATACTTACCCAACTCATTAAATTATGAGAGACTGAGTATAAGAATGAATAAATCTCTGCATCCAGAGCTGGAGAAGATGGACCTGAGCAAATGCAAGAAACTAGAGCTGAAGTAAGCAGACTCAGGAAGTCCTCATAAGGAATTTAAAGTCGCACTAGCAGTAATCTCATTGAATACATCTCCAATGGCCTTCAAATTTAAGAGGAGTTCATTGTGTTTTAGATTAGATGTTTCCACCAAGATGTCCCCATGTTCCAGCTTCTTCACTGATTTTGGAGAGCCATCAAGGCCTCCTAATACCTTCTGAACAGAAAAATGAGATACCTGTCTTAAAAGTTTGTCAGACAAGGAAAATTTGTAAAATGAGGTACAGGATCATAAGCAGATGTAGATTAGTGGTCAAAGTCATCAAGATGTGGTCAACTGCCAACGAGCTGTTTTTTTTACTGTTTAATTTTTTTTTAGATGGAGATCTACAACAAAGGGAGAATGCTAACTAATGCCATCCACCATGGAGTCCTACAAGGCGATGCTTTACAATGCCAAGGTTTTATGAGTAATATCCCTGAACACCAGCATCAGATAAAATGTCCACAACATCTATTGAGAAAACTTGATACTGATACTCATTTGATCCTAGCCCAACAGGAGCAGCTAACTGATCCTAGGGCAGCCACTTATCCACAGAAATTCAAGGCCAAAGTGATTTGTTGATGTTGGACCCCTCAACAATCAGAATCCTCTCCTCCCATTTACAGGTTGCCGTACATGGCAAACACATGGGTGAATGTTCAGATTCCAAAGGAGATACACTGAAAATACAGAAACTTTTCTGTGAAATCCCCTTACCAAGCATAGGTATCCACATTGAGAGGTCTTTCCACATAAAATGAACTCTGGGTAGCATACTTTGACAAAGATGTGTCAGGAACCAATGTAATTCATATCCACTACCAACAACACATTACTTATATGGCTTTAGAAACTAATGAATTAGTACACCAAGATCCCTTTCCTTCATACAAACTCTGTATGCATAACCTTACATTTATTCATTTTTATCTTGTGTGCATGTAGAGTTGCAACAGAGGTCACAATTTTCTCACTTCACATCACAACATACTTTATTTTTCTCCATTCTCAGAGTGCAAATATGATGTCATGAATATCCAACAAGTTGATTTTAATGCACTGGCACCATCTATATAAATATAATAGTACTGAATGTTTTATGCTCATATAAATACTTTGCAGTGTGTGTATGGATCTTCACCAAATTTATATGGAGGTTCATTAAGTCCATGGAGAAAATTTGTATTTTGCAGTTTTTAAGTGTTTTTGCAGGAATTTTTTTACCACTACTTTGCCCCTGTTGATGGATATTCACCAAATTGGGCATAAAAGTTTGTTGAATCCGTGAGGAGATACACACAAATTTATGGTTTCACATTGTTTTGTTGTTTTTATGTAATTTTAGAAAAAAATATAAAAGAAACAATTTTCAAGTTCTAAAATAACCTTTCATTAATTATAAATTTACATAATTTTTGTACAGGGTATGAGTACCCCAACTAGTAGTATTAATTCTTTTAAACTTTGTAAAGTACTGACCTCCATGACAAATGAATGAAACTCAATCAACATATCACTTACCTTATTAGAAAAACAAAATTTTTAATTGGAGCTTAAACTTTTTTCTCTCCCAATTTTAATCTTGTGTGTTCTTGTCAATTTATATCTTCAAAAATAACAAAAAATCAGTCTTATTTCCAACTGATCTTCCAGATAGTCTTGTATACTTCAACAAGATAACAATTTAAGGTAAAACAAAACAAAGTTTAAAAAACAAATAGCTTTGAAACCAATGTTTATATCTAGTCTTCAACATTAAGAGAAAAATTACAGTAATACAAGTTATAAAAGACCTTCTGTAGCACAAATGCCATTATCATAACTTCCCAGGAAGACTAACAGGTAAATTCAAAAACCACCATCAGTCACCTGAAGTTGGCCTTTCTGGTCCTGATTCCGAGTTATTTGACATTATAGCAATTTTCAAAAAGTAACAAAAAATTTAAAAGAATTGCAGCAAAACTTGAATTATAACTCACCAGGATGAGTAACAGATAGTTCAAACAGCAGCATTAGTTATGTGAAATTTGCCTTTCCAGGCCTGGATTTGAGTTATTTGATGTAATGGCCATTTTCTAATTTCAAATTGAACAAGATGGACTGTGATTCTTAAAAGGCAATCACATTAAAAAAGTATTATGTATAAATTAAAAAACTTAAAAAGCATTTAAAATATTAATGACCTTTAAAAAATTAGACATTTCCAAGGTGGACAGAGTCACCATCACCAATAACACTGTCTAATATTATAGATAAAACATGTTTTAAATGATGCTGTTGTTGAGATTCATAATGACTGCAAGACAGTAAAATGTGGCTTATTGTGACCCGAGTGTGCACACAAAACACATTAGTGCATCAGTACCAGGTAAAAGAAAATGATGAGTTAAGAAACTGTGACCAATAAGTGGTCTAGTTAGTCCTCTTTCTGATCCTGACAGAAGCAAGATGGCCAAAGTCCAATATAAGGTTTTATTTGGAAAAGTTTGTTTTCACATTGCTCACTCCAAGTCAGTTGCCAACTGGCACAGAGCCAAGCCTTGAATACAAGACCATTGCCCATATATGAAACACACGCTACAATGATAGTGCCAAAGCAGTCAGATTAAGTTGCAGTGTTGGTGAGCTTGTTCCCGCCAATACCATCGTGGCCCAGTATCCAGAAAAACTGGATAGAAGTAGATATAAAAGAGAAATGGGTCAGTTGGTTTTGAATATCAGCATGAACAGGGTGTGAACTAACATCAAGCAATTCCAAGGCCAGTAGAGAACTAAGCAAATCAGTAGAAATAGTGCAGTTTGTGTACTGCTTAGCTTTTTTGTGATCCAGGGCAAGATAAATAGACTACAGTTCAGCAGTTAACACAGAAACTGTAGAGGGGATTCTGCATGCAACCACTGAACCACAACAAATTATGGCAGAGCCCACACAGTCATCTGATTTTGAGCCATCTGCATAAATAGGAATGGAATGATGGTCCAAAAGATGTTCAGCAAATAACACAGTATTTCCAATCAGAAGTGTCTGCTTTTCTCGGGTGACTTAAAGATAGGTCACATTTGTGGACTGTGAGAAGCCATAGTGGGATGGGCTAACCAGTGGATACAGCAATGTTATCCAAGGACAGACCCAGATTCATCCAACTGTGCCTGAACAAAAGAAGCAATGGCAGATTGTCTATTCTGAAAAAATATGGCCCACCAAGAAAGGAAAACACAAACCCAGGCGAGATGTTTTGGTAAGGAACAAAGTTTCGAAGCGTATAGTAAAGACAATTGCAAACAACAAAGGTGCACAAAAGGTTCATTAGCCTGTGTATAAACTCTGAACTGGGGAAGTACAGAAAGCCCAAGTGCAGAGCCAAAATCCCTGATGATGAATGGAGTCCAGTATCTTTAAGGCCGAGGTCTTGGCAGAGCCATAGATCAGTGATCCATAATTGAGTTTTGATCAAATAAGAGCACGATATATCTTTAGCATAGAGCATCGATCCATTCACCAAGTGGTGGAAGAGAGGACACAGAGGATGTCAGAACTCTTGTATATTTGACCCGTAGCTGCTTGATGTGTGGTATAAAGGTCAGCTTGCAGTCAAAGATAACCCCCAAGAACTTTGTCTCAGGGACCACAGGCAGCACAACTTCAACAGTATGGCATAAGTGGATGCAAACAATTTTAGAAAGAGAAGTTAAAACCATTTGGTGTAATCCATGTCAGTAAATGATTGAGGGCAGTCTGTAACTGCCAGTCAATATACCTTATAACTGACAATTGACATAAGATGTGAAAGTATTTGACACACAGCCTGTTTGCAACAATAAGAGGAAGATATTCAGTGATGCCATTAATCTTTATACTGAAAAGTGTGACACTCAAAACACAACACTGAAGGACTTCAAGTTCCTGTAGAAAAGAACGGGAAAGTGTTGACCCCACATGAAGTTGGAATCTCCTGTCCATTACAATTTTTAATAAAAATTGGCAAATGACCATGTAACCCATATGTATGGAAATCTTGCAAAATGCCAAACCTTCATGTGGTATAATAAGCCTTCTCAATGTCAAAAAATATTAATACAAGATGTTGTCATTTGAGAAAGGCTACTCTGATTAACAATTCAAGTCGAAATCAGGTGGTCCACAGTGGAGCACTGTCATCAGAAACCACACTAGGTGGGCAAAAAGAAGTTGTTTCATTCAAGGAACCAAAAAAGATGAGAATTAACCATCCTCTCTAAGGTCTTACGGAAACAGCTCATCAAACCAACTGGATGGTAGTTTGAATAAATCTTGGGACCCTCCCCAGGCTTAGAGAAAAGTAGAACAACAGCCTAGTACTAGGCATCAGGTAAAACATTCTCCTGCCAGATCCAGTTAAAAACAATTAGAAGAATAGCAAGAAAAAAGGACATAGATGACACAGCATTTCATGGTGTACATCATCAAGTCCAACCAATGTAGTGCCAGACTGATGAAGGGCCAGTTTGAGTTCCACCAGTGTAAATGGATGATTATAATCATAGACAATCAGCTCAAAAGGACAGAGGTGATTGCCCTCCCAAATCTTGATGACTAAGAAGGCAGAAAAAGAAGCAGAAGTGCTAGATACCCGATCAAAAAAACTTTCATCTAGAATATTGGCAATACTCCAAGTATCAGTTACTTCCTAGCCATCAGAGTGCAAGATCGAGAGGGGGGCAGAATTACATTGCCCACTGACCTTTTGAATCTTGTCCCATATGGCATTTGAATTGATGGTAGAAGATATGATGGTTGTGAACTTAATCCAAGATTCCTTCTGGCTTTAACTTTATACCAACCAAGCACATGCATGGGACTGCAAGAAAGCACTGAGGTTTAAGAGTGTGGTGTATCCCAGGCCCATTTTTAAACCTTCTGTGCCATGTGGCAGGCAGGATTCCACCACAGACGAGGATATCATGGAAAACATCAAAATTTTAGGAACGCACTTAGCAGCTGTTTGTATAATACAGTCAGTTACTGCTGCCACACAATCATCTACTGATGCCTTACAGGCAATGGCAGGATCAAATTCTGCAAGAGCAATGAAAGAGGGCCAGTTTGCTTGATCCACTGGGGCATGCAGGTCGGGTGGCAGAGACCACAGCCAGTCTCTCAAAATTACAGGAAAATTATCACTGCCTCATGGATTATTGTCAACTCTTTTTGAAAAATGAGAGCAAACTGAGAGATCAATTGTAGTAAAGGACTGATTAGATGCATGGAAATAAAAAGAATAACCAGTAATGAAAAAAGAAGGATTGTGACCATAGAGCATACACTCTATGGAGGACCCCTCCTATAAATATCAGAACTTCCCCAGATGGGTTGATATCCATTAAAGTTCCCCAGGATTAAAAAGGGAGACAGTAACTATTCAATAAGATCATCATGTTCTTATTGATCATAGGTCTCTCCAGGCAACAGATAGAGAGAACAAACAGTGATGGTAAAACCAAAGGAAACACAGATGGCTATGGCCTATAAGAGTGTATCAAGCGACACAGACAGGGTGGGCACATGCAGATCAACCAACAAACAGTGCTACCCCTGCATGCATTCATCCATCATACAGCCTGTCATTTCTGTACAAAGAAACTGCTGAAAGGTGACTGTATTGGAAAATTTCAGAAATGTTTCCTGTATGAAAAGACGTATAGGATGGTAGGAAGCAATCAGTGTTTTGATGTCATCCAGGTTAGAACGTAAACCTCGACAGTTCCATTGTACCAATATGGTCCTTTTTATTTATGTGTAGGCAAATGAGGTAGAGAACATTTCTGTAGAGGACCACATATTTTATCTTGACTGTCTTTTTCAAGGGAGGTCTATCAACCTCCATGGATCCTGCCCTGGGTCGCCTGGGCAGGTCTTTGCTGTTGGAAGAAAATTCCAGCAACTAAGGATGTGAACAAACGATCATTTTGCAACTTGCAGTGGAAGAAAAAGATGTACCTGAGAAAATGCCTGTACCCAGAACCAAAGAAAGTGGATCTTGGGATTTGCTGGAATGTATGTTAGGAACAGAGATGTGTGTTGAAGTTGATTCATCAACTTTTTTAACCATGGAAGTCAAAGAACTTTTCATTTGGTTTGAGAACGATTCTTTTGAAGAAAAACAAACAGATCCATCTGTACTCCCACTGTAATAGTGGAACAAAGTGCAGCTGCATACGTTCATGATAAAGTGATGGACAGCAACTTTTGAGCCTCAGGATAAGTGATGTTATGAAATGTTTTCAAATGCTGCACCTCTTTTTCTTCCAACCATTTAAGGCAAGAATTAAAGTAGGACAATGAAAGTCATTGCAACTGATGCAATGAGGATCCATTTCACATTCATATGCATCGTGGTCCTTGCCACCACAAAGAGCACACATCAAGGAACCACAACATGATGTCTTCGAGTGACCAAACCACTAACACTGGAAACATCAGAGGCTTTTTGGAATGTATAGCCATACCCTGAAATTAAGATAATCTGCCTTGATGGTGGCAGGTGGACATCGTAATGTAAACATCAGAATGAGGATACTGATCGATATCATAATTCTATATTTGTGAGTAGAGATATGCCACACTGCAGAAACTCTTGAATGGAGAAACCAGCAAGAATCTTTGTTTAGAGGATGTTCTTCAAATCCCTCTTAACAATACCTCCTTGTGAAGAATTCAAAGTAGCATGAGCTGTAACCTCAATAGATATATCCCCAATTGGCTTTGAATGCAAGAGGAGTTCACTGTGTTGAGATGTGGATGTTTTCACCAATATGTCAACAGATCAAAGCTTCTTTACTGGCTTTGGAGAGCCAGCAAGTCCCTCTAGTCTCTTCTGAATGAAAAAGGGACACATCTGCCATAAAGGTTTGTGTGAAACAGAATGTAGTATAATAAAATGAAGTATAACAGGTGTTATAGATGATGAAGATTGCTGTTCAGAATCTTCAGGACGTGATCATTTACCTGTGGACTGTTTTTTTCACTGTTTTAGTTAAGTTTTTATTTGGAAGATCCATAATAAGAAAAGGAATATTCCAATGCCCAATGACCCCACTCACTATGGAGCCCTGTGAGGGAACTCACTGCAATGTCAAAGGATGCTGCAACAATCCCAGGGTTTCGTGAGCACTATACCAAAACACCAACATCAGATACAATGTTTTCAACTCCTGTTAAGAACATCCAACACTGATACACTAGTTGACCCTAGCCCAGGTAAACCAGCCGATTAACCCAAGGGGGGCCGCCACAAGGTCACTAGTCTACAGGAATTCAAGGCCAAAGTGGTGTGTTAGGGTTGGACCCCTCTACCACCAGGATCCTCTCCTCCCCTTCATGGGTCACCATGCACGGCAAACATGTGGGTAAATGTTTAGATCCCAGAGAAGGTAATCAGACAGAACAGAACCTTCCCTGGGAGGTCCCCTCACCATGTACAGGAATCCTCACCGAGGGGCAAAAAGGGAAGTCTGAAGACCCAATTGTTGAAAATTATGGGTAAAAGAGTGTACTACTCAAAAAAACACAGAGCTGAAGGAAAACTTAATGGCAGTACCTAGAACTGGAGGACATAACACTCATGGAAAACTGAAGAAGAAAAAATGACACTGGAACAGTTAAAATATGAAGATAGATATCCATCACGACAACTTGGTCTTCCAGAGTCCAAGAAAAAAGCACCCAAAAGTGAGAGGTAAAACTCCATGGAGAAGTGTAGTTGCTCCAGATAAGAATACAACTAGAAAAAGTAAGTGACAGGTCTTCAATACTCCATCCTTCAATGGATAACAATTAGATAGAATTAGAACCCTGGTAATTGGTGACCACCCATTTGGCAGCCCCATAGTGTAGGAAGTCTTGAATAAAATAGACAAGTTGACTGAAAGAAGTACAATCTCAAAGAGTAGGGAAGAAGATCTTGGAAGCAGATAAGATGAGAGAGAAACTGATGGCAAAAACCTTCAAATATAACCCATAGAACCCATATAACTGTCATGAAGTGTAACCAAAAAGACACATGAACTAAGCATACTTAGAGAAAGTACTCATTACTAACAAATCCTTGAAATTTGTAGAGTATAGAAGGTATATAAAAAAACAAACCTGCAAAACTACGAAAATTGATTTAAGACATGAAACAATAAGCACCATCTAAAGTATAAAACCACAACAAAAATTAGAAGACAAAGGCCACATAAATATGTAACTCATAAGTCAGCTCATAAACCCAATATGATGAAGGACAAGAAAGTAAAACATGAGGAGTGTTCTGAAGAATAAAAGGGGCAACCAGTTATTAATAACAAAATTTGAAAATATAATCCCCCAATTAGATGTAACTAGTAGTAAAGAAAAAGGAACTTGCCCACTAACTAATATAAACAGTGAAAGGAAGTATAAATAACAAACCAACACACCCACAAAATTAGTTGAAGTCACAATTATCCAAACAGTAACTAATGTGAAAAACCAGTACACATTGTGAAAATTTGAAAAAAAAAAAAAACAAGTAATAAATATTCTCAAATTGCAAATTAAAAAAAAAAAAGATATGGAAGGTAAAAGAATTATAAAAATCTAACTTACCAAATACTGAATATAAAAGACATGAAAGACCTAAATTATCATGTGAGGAAATTAGGTCACTTCTCACAAGCTCATATAAACTTGCTAAACACAGGTATACCTATTGGGAGTGAGAAATAGACTCTGATGAACTTACCACTGATCTTCTGGACATAATACCTAACCCAAATGATTTCATAAAGGTGTGGTAACAGGGGAAAGGCACTGTAGAAAGAAATTTGCAGTCACTACTCATATTCTTTCTCACACAAAAACATTATGTTAAAGGAAAAAGTGTTGGCCAAATGTAAGATGCAAACTCTCTGCAAGCTAAAGTTTGTACTTCCCCAGCACACATCAAACTCAGATGCCTGGATACTCTTTTTCAGAAACATTGTCAACTGTTGCTGAAATTTCCTTATCTGCCATGTTAAATTTCAAATTCATATCAACACACTGGAATTTAGAAAGCAAATATATTTCTAAATAACTATGTAGAAACAATGAAAATCAAATACAAGAAGTTGAATTTGAAAACAAATGTAATCAAGCACAATCAAAATTATGCATTCACACAGAGCTCAAGTTAAAATATGTCTACCTAATAGAATGCCAATCAAGAAAGTATGGATTTTTTAGAATATTAAGGCTGCACCATTATAGATGGCATAGTACAATTGGTAGAGAGTAGTTACATGATCAGCACATGTTCTGAAATGGTGTAAAACTGACAAGGTACAAAGAATGGTGCACTGTAATAAAACTTGTGTGAAAGAAGGAAGTACCACTTTGGAATCATCAGTTTTTCTTTTAAATTCTTTTACAAAGAATGCCTCCAAATGTAACATACCAAACTGTCAACATTAAAATTTTAGCAATACTGTATTTAAGTGAATTTAAATCCAAGCGTTTTCTAACAAAAACTAATGTTTGCTGAATATATATATATATATAATGTGAAAGAATTGTTCTTTTTCAATGAATGGTCATAAACAAAAACACTTATTGGATTATTATGGAAATATATTTGATTTTGTTGATCATGTTATAATGCCTGACATTTATATGAAAGTTAATAAATGTATATCACATCAGAATAACAACTTTGAACAAACCTGAGACCTAGCACATTTTATCTTCATCTAAGAAATAACTTAAAATTGTACTTATATCTAACTTTATGACTCTGTGGTTCTTCAATACTATTAATTAAAACATTAACTAAAATGTAATTAAAGGGCCATTCATAAGCAAAATTTAAGTTTTTGAGCCAAACACAAGTAATGAATGAATGCATTTCTTAAATCCTGTACACTTACTTAACATTTCACATTTAATTCAGAGTACTTTAGTATCACATTAACAGATTTATACTAATTTTGAAAGTTCACCTTGGCAACTTCAATCATATTCTTGGCAATATTGATGTCACCTTGATGATTCTGTCCAATCTCCGCAATGATAAAACATGGATAATTATCTCCAACCCAGCACCCAGAAGCAAGTTTAAATGAAGCCATCACTATTTACAGTACTTTGAACCTGTATCATTTCATAAAATTTATTAGTTACAATATGTGTTTGTGTAAATAGGTACACATACTGTGTGTCTTGGAAAACTAAACAATCATTAATTTTAGAAAGTTTAGTGAGCTTCAGGTTTAAGGTTTAATTTAAATTTTCAGGAAACGTCTAAATAAGCAAATAAAAACTGTAATTCACACTTTTTGTTGATTGTATGTCTACAAAAAATGATGTTGAAAGTAAAAATATTCATTCATTCAGAAGAAAAATTATCCAATACTTCATAGTTGACATTTTCTTGACAGATAATAATAAAAATGTGCTAAATTAATATGACTTATTAAACATAAAAATCACAAAATCTGCAATCTGTTTTCATATTTATTTCCAATACATTGCTAGCTTTTAGCAATAACCATAACTTTACACAAGTTTACTTTGTTTATTTTTAGAAAGGAAAATTATTACACTTCTTTATGTAAAGAATAATTGCATATAAAAACTGAATTAAATCTCTGGTTATACTATTTAACAAACTGTTTTTAATGGCTGGATGCAAAACTAGGGCTAAGTGTTTTCACTTCTCGTTTCAAGAAAAAATGTTGAAATATACACTTTTTTTGCTTATACATGAGAACTAATACAATAGTTTGTCCATTTATCTCTAAATGGTTTTCAGTACATTTATGTATTTTTTATTTTACAAACGTATCAACTCAACTTTCTTTTCACTACTGAAACAACTGATATTAAGGTAATCTAATCTTTTTAGAATAGCTTAGATTCTATTAGAAATTAAAAATAAAGTGAAACACATTCACAAGCTAGACAAAACATCTAAAAATAATTTTTCTTTGACATCATAACTTCGTCATTCAATCAAAGATCATGCCAATAAACACATGCTTGTCTCCTTCAGTTTAAAATCAAATACAATTTTGATTTGTATCTAAAAGTTTAGTGAATGTTACATAACAATACCAATGTAACAGTTAAGGACAACTAGAGGTCTACTGTCCAATCTACCAGCTTTACAAAATAAACATACACTCTCAAAGCCAGTCCTTATAGTTTAAATATTTATTGAGCCTTCCCTTAAATTTATCCACCACTTTAGGTCATTCACCCTCATAGAAAAATAAAGCTATCTTCTTAACTTAACCTAAATTTGTACTTGTGCCTGCAAGTCCTACCACCATAAAGTGACAAAATACAAAAATAAATGAATCATCAATTTATGTATTCTTTTGTAAATCTTAACATCCCAATCAATTCCTAACTCTTCCTTTTTCAAGTAAAAGTAATTTCAAAGATATTAATGTCTATTCATATGACAAATATTCCACCCCAAAAATCATCTTAATAGCTCTCTTTGGTTCCTTTCTAGCAATTCCATGTCAATTGTAAAATAGGTAGGTATTTCATGTTTACTGGCACAAAGCTACTAGGCTATCTGTGTCAAACAAGATGTAGTACACCATAATGATATATGGAAATGAAGGTAAAAATATGCAAAATTAAAACCTGCCAGGAAAATTGAAGCAATAAGTTCAAATCAGTCACCTGAAGTTGGCCTTTCCAGTCCTGGGTTTAGGTCAAAATAAAATTAAAATGTGTAAAAGAAATCATGCTAAAACAGTGTATAGTCCAATAAAACCCTCAAATTAAATTAAAAAGACCAATAGCTCTTAAAAATGTAAAAACATGAGTGAGGCAGCAAGTATCACCTATGCCATTGGCTAATGTCAAGGGCAAACCTACCTTAAAAAATTGTTAAAAGTGGTGTCATCGTTCTTAGTTTTAACAACAGTATGATAATAAAATATGTATGATTGTGACCTGAGTGCCACACAGACCACACAATGATGCATCAGCACCAGATAAAAGAAGTGGTGAGTTAAAAAACTGTGACCAATGTGTAGCCTAGCCAAAACAACTTCCTCTCTCCAATCTTTACAAAAACAAGATGGCCAAAGAGCTAAAGAAAGCTTGATTTGAAAAAGATTATTATTTTGTCGTTCACTCTAGGTCAACTGCCAACTGGTGTATAGTAGGGTTTTGATAACTGGACTATAGTCCATGTATGAAACAGGAACGGCAGTGATAGAGCAAGAGTAGATGGACTTTGCTGCTCTGTCAGCTAGCTCATTCCAATGAATACCAACATGATCTGGTATCCAAAAAAAACTGGACAGAGATAGATAATAGAGAGAGATGGGCCATTTTGTTTTGGATATTGATAAGAATAGGATGGTAACTAACATGGAATGAAGTCAAGGCCAATAGACAGCTGAGTGAATCAGTATAGATCATACAATTCGTATATTGCATGATTTCAATACAATTCAGGGCAATAGAAATGGCGTACAATTCAGCAGTGAACACAGGAACTGTAGAGGAGATTCTTTGTGCTGCAACCAAACTGTAATAAACCATGACAGAACCTACAGTCAACTGATTTTGAACCAACAGTGTATATGGGAATGGATGGATTATTTGAGAGATGTCCAGCAAATAAACAGCAATATTTCCTTTTGGGAGTACTGGCCTTCTTCAGATGACTCAAAGATAGGTCACAGTCGGGGATAGTAGTTAGCCATGAAGGAAAAGGCTGAACAGTTGATACTGCTATGCCATTCAAAGATGTATCCAATTTTTCTGATTGTGCTTGAATATGAAGGCTAAAAGGAACAATGGCAGATTTTCTATTATAGAAAAGTGTAGCCCAATGAGGATGGAAAACACAACCCCGAGTAGGATGATGTGGTAAAGAGCAAAGTTTGGAAGCAAACATAAGAGACAGTTGCAAACGGTAAATATACAGAGAGGGTTCATTGGACTCCACATACAAACTTTAAACTGGAGAAGTACAAAAGGCCCCAGTGCAAAGCCAAAGACCCTGATGGTGGATAGGAACCAGCATTTTCACTGCTGAGGTTCTGGGAGAACCATAAACAGAGTTTGGAATGGATAATGGCATGATAAATTTTAAGCATGGAGTATCAATCTGCTCCCCAAGAGGTGGAAGAGAAGACATGGAGGATGTTTAGTGCTCTTATACATTTGACACAAAGTCGCTCGATATGGGAAATAAAGTTTAATTTACAGTCAAATATAAGACCTAAGAACTTCACCTCACGGACGACAGAAAGTATAGTATCATCAATATGAAGTTCTGTATGTGGATGAATACCCCATTGGCAGAAGAAATGTACACAAACAGTTTTAGAGAGAGAAAGTTGAAAACCATTTGCTGTGGTCCATTTAAGTATACGATTGATTGAAGTTTATAGCTGCTGCTCAATAAACCTTATGTTTGATGACTGATATGAGATGTGAAAGTCATCAACAAAAAGACCATTTGCAACTTTAGGCAGTAGCTGTTCATTGATGGCATTAATCTTTATAATGAAAAGTGTGACACTCAGAACACAGCCGAGGACCTCCAAGTTCCTGTGAGAAAAAACAGGCAAGTGTTGAGCCTACATGGACCTGAAATTGGAGGTTCATTAAAAAATGCTAAATAAAAAGTGGAAAATTGCCACGCAATCCATATAAAAAGGTTTTGCAAGATGCCATATTTCCATGTTGTATCATAAGCTTTCTCTAAATCAAAAAAATAGAAACAAGATGTTATCGCTTCAAAAAGGCTCCTCTAACTGATGTTTCAAGGTGAATTAAGTGGTCTATCATGGAGAGTTGTCTTTGGAGCCCACATCGAGTGGCTGATAGAAGGTTGTTTGTTTCAAGGAATTAAACAAGACAAGCATTAATCATCCTCTGTAAGGTCTTACTGAGACAACTAGTCAAAACAATGAGACAGTAATTCAAAGGAATCTTTGGATCCTCTGCAGGTTTAAGAATAGGGAGTACAATAGCTTGGCACCAAGCATCAGGAAAGACATTCTCCTGCCATATCCAGTTAAAGACAGCAAGAAGAATAGTAAGGGAGGCAGGAGAAACGTGGCACGGCATCTCATAATGTATATCATCAGGTCCAACTAATGTATTGCCAGACCAATGAAGCAGAAGTTTGAGTTCCACCAGTGTAAGAGGGCAATTGTAGTTATAGGGATGATCAGTCAAAAAGGAAAGAGGCAGATGTTCAACTCATGTTTTAATAGCTAAGAACATTTGTAAGGTAGAGATCCTAAAAATGAACAATATACTACCAAGACCCAATCAATGACCTTTACAATAAAATTTTAACATCTTTACTTTTTTTTATCTAATATTTTTATAAATACAACCTAAAATCCAATTCCCCTACTACACTGAACAGCCAACTAATTGAATGGCTTAAGAGACTAATGAACCAAAACACCAAAATTTTATTCTTCCATAATACTGTTATTATTCCAGTAAAAATTATACTCATATTTTAACTTATGGATCCACGAAAATGTCTCACTTCCATGATTACTATCTCCTCCATTAAAACAAATAAACATATGATGTTGCACTTTTATTCACAAATAAAGTTTTGCAAAATTTGGAGTTACTTTGATAAAGTATAAGATGCATACTTTGTGAAAACATAAATATAAGACTTAAATGTGGGAATCAAATGAAGTTGATTACTAAAACTTCTCTAATTTTTAACAGCCAGCAATCCCCAAATTCTTAATATTATCAACACATTTAAGTGATTTATAGACTACTGTTTTACTGACTACCACTGATGTAACCAGAAAAGAGCAAAGGTACAAACAGTCAACTGAGGTATTCAACTGTGTTATTAATCCCATTTTACTGACTTTCTTTCATAACAACCATCTGAGGTCTTCTCTTCCATCATTTTTTTTTCAAAACAATAAACTAAATAATTCCCTACTCCTACAGTTTTTATGAAAAGTATTTTATGTGGCACCTACTTACTGTCAAATACTTTCTAATTATTCAAGTACACCTAAAATATTACCCTCATCTACATAAACAATAACCTCTTTGAAAAATGCCAAAAGATTAGTAAGATAAGATTGTCCTCTAGTTGAAACCATTGTGACTATCAAACAGATATGAAATATTTGTTAAATGAATTCACAAAGTATTTTGTACAAGCTTCAAAATGTTTCTCACCACAGATGTAAGCTAAAAGAACTATCATTACTCTGGCAATTTTTATTACTGAAAAAGTAGTATTAACTAGCTTCCAATCTTGTAGTAACTGTACATTATTCAAGGATTTACATTTAAAACCCTATAGGTAATATTACCTGATACAAAAACCATACTATTCTTAAACCCTTCAACTGCAGTCTACATCACATGAAGCAAAATTTCATCCTAACATTTTGCTTTTCTTTACTTTATTCAAAGCAATACTTACTTTTAATTTTTACATTTTCAGCCAACCTGTTTCTACATATTTAAATTTGTTATACTTTTCTTAATTTCATTTCTTATATTCTTTATGAGCCAACCTGATATTTTACCTACAGACACAATTTTATCTTTATACTGAATATATCTGTCCTAAACAGGCCCACATAGGCAGCTGCCTAGGGTAGTAAATTTAAGAAACACCAAATGAATGTGGCAACAAAAATGTTATATACATTTTTATTTAGTTGGCAATACAGGGGCACTGCAGTGTACAAAACTAGATAAAAATACCATTTAAAAGAGCTGAATGATCATGTGACTAACCAGGACTTATGACTTGATTAATACAAAGACTTCACATTTGGAGCTATCAAGTGCAGGTAGGAGATGCAAACAAATATCTCCCTAGGACAGCATTATATATTTATGCAACTCTAGTCTCAAAGATTTAAAACTATTTTAAAACAGTTTTCACATTTCACCAATATGTCCAACTAGTTTGCTAATTTATAATAGAAAATTATTGTAGTGTCCTTTCAAATTTAATGCAAGTCTAAAGAGATTTTTATTTCTTTGCATAAATGTCTAATTGTACTTTATTTATGTTCTATATTCAGTTTGAGCTCTTTACCTTAAGGACAGTGAATTGTCACAGTGATTCAAAAGACTGCTACTAGAATGATTACTGGACCAGAGAAACTGTTATATGAGGAGAGATTAGGGTCCTATAAATTATTTTCTCTTTCAAAAAGAAGGATTACAAAGGATCTCATTGAAGTGTTCATATTCCAAAACGGAATGCACTATCTTTCTTGTGTTTAACAGTAAGAGGTACGACAAATGAGCATAGAGTTGGCAGGTATAGAAGCCACATTTAAATTGGACAATTTTATTTTCAGAATGGAGTGGTCAGTTTTTAGAACAGACTGCCTTAAGATGTGGTAGTGGCAATAATATTGGTGTAATTCAAAAAAGATGAGTAGTAGAGAAGGCACAGCCATATGTAAGTGGACAGTTATTTGATGAAATGAATGGGACAGTCACAATGGATTTGTTGTCTCTTAATTATCATCATGTTAAAAAAAACAATTTATATCATACAAACTTGACAACCTACCAAACAATAAAGAAATAACATATAGACAACAAGCATCTGCTGGTCTTTTAAGACTCAACTTGCACAACTAAAATTAAGTTCAAATAATACTCTTCATTTTTCAGAAACTCACTAATTTCTCCATTAAACTTCTAGTTTTAAAGCACTGGACTCAAATTACTGCAGATGGCAACTCATTTCATAAGTTAATAACTATTTTATAAAAATATAATTAACTGAAGCATACCCTGTTAATTTTCAAATATTAAACATAATATACAACAAAGATATCAGAGGCTTGTATCTTATTGATTCCTATGATAATATTAAAAACTTTTTGCAATTTGTTTTTAGAAAAAAAACTATTAAATGGTCTAAATCTATCCTTGTTGTTACAAGATAGTTGTAGTAAGCCCTCTTCCGAACTCTTTACAACTAGGAAACTAAAATTATACACAGCATTTCAAGTGAAAATTGTAACATAAATACAGATGTTTTCCATCTGCTTTAGTGATATAGTATAGGAATTTTCAACATATTTCATTTTGTAAACAGTTTTAGCATAAACATTTGGTCCTGAAATCACTAATTTTACCTTATTCTAGTTTCTTTTTCATTCTCTAGGTTAGGTAATATCTATTATACAAAAGAGAATTTAACAGTAACTTAATGAATCTAGGTTGAAAGGATTAACACTTTATCTTTTGTTGACCAAATTGAAATTATCTAAATGTAAAAGCTGAATAATACTGTGAAAGGACAAAGTAGTGATGTCCACTAAACAAAGAAACCAAGTTTACCTGTTGAATTCAAAGCACACTTCCTTGGTTTAGTTCTATCATGAGATCACTGAATAGGGTCTTGCATAAAGATCATAATGTTCATTTCTACAAAACTCCTAAAAGAAAAGAAGCTGTGAGACTAAATACAGACTAGGAGAAACAACTGTTCTGTGATGTGCTGAGAGACATATATATTTATTTTTGTTTGTTTGTCTGAATGAGAATCCCTTCCCCTTAATTCTTAAATTAACCTTTAGTTATTAGCAGATCCATCTGATACTTGTTGGAAAATCAGATTTTACCAGAACATACCACAGATCTAATCAGTGACATATATAATGATATGATTTACTGCCTCTCATGACTTCTACATAAAGCAATGTTTAATTTCCATGAATTCTTATAAGAGTATCAAGTCTTGATTGTAGTTTACCAATGCTTTTTCCCTGAACTTAATTAGAAATTTTTCAACAGTAAAAACTTGGTTCATATTTACGCAGGATCTAAGTCTTCCCACTGCTTAAATATTTCTAGATGATATGCTGATTCTTAATACTACTACCTTAATTTACAACTGCTTTACAAGTCTTTCAGATCTCTGTGACCAAATACTGGACACATCATCTTGGCACTTCTCTATTGACAGTTATCTAGTAAATGTATATATATATATTTCACATTTTTAGAAACCAAATAGCCTACACTTGTACTTTATTCACTTCAATCAGTTACTGTTGCACCTTTGACTTTTGGCCACAGTTCATACATTGAAATCAAAAATTAGCATTTCCTTTGTAGAATTGTCTGTATCAACAAGCTACTTTTTTCCAAATTCTGAGACAGCACAGTAAGAAGTTATCCTGCTTTAAAAAAAACAAACAACAGAAACTGTCAATAATACTGATAGTGTATATGAAATTACTCACAGTACTCTATTCTGTAGTTGATTGAAAACATCTCTATAAAATCAGTGAGCATATATTTGAAATTTACTAATCAAACATATGTGCTCACTAACAATAGTAATAATATAAGCTAAAGCTAGTAGTCAGATGCCTAAATGCTAATACTAGCAAAATGCAAAAGCACTGATTTCCCAAAGCGTGACAATACACAACAAAGCAGAGAGGTAAGAATAAAAAGTATTTAAATAGAAATCTAGTAAATAAGAATGTATGTAAGACAAGCAAAAGTGATAACGAGGATGGTAATAACAAGGTTAAGAGTAAAATAAGTAATAACAAAGTAAAATAGTCTTAAAACAGGGAAACAATCAAATCCTTCAGATGACTCTACACTTGTGTCTAACATAAGCAACAAACATCCCAACAAGAGTGTTTGAAAGAAAGAGTACCTGTAAGATTGGTTAAAATAACTGAAGTACCTGCAAGAGTCAATTTATTGTTGAAGCTAAAGTAGATGGTTTAAAACATAATGATTGGGTTAGAAGAAACAGTTTATATAGCTGCTTGTATTAGTAAAGTGTCCGGGAGCAATACATTATTTATAAAGGTGTTGAACGTAAATGAAGAAAAAGTAATACTCCTAAACATGTAGTAGTAGGTAAGGCTACTAGCAGAGAAATATTAGCTGCAGTAAGACAGCATAATATCAGAAATATTAAGTTTGTTTTTTGTTTTGATGTTTTTTGAATTAAGCACAAAGCTACACAATGGGTTATCTGTGCTCTGCCCACCACGGGTATCGAAACCCGGATTTTAGCATGTAAGTCCGCAGACACACTGCTGAACCACTGGGGGGCCAGAAATATTAAGAGAAAATCACAACAGAGTAAGACGAATTGGAATTCTATCTTAGGAAATATAAAGTAAGAACATAAACAAGATTTGATAACATTGTTAGAAGAATATATTGATATATTTGAAGGAGAAGGTGATCTAAATGGTTGTACAAACAAAGTTAAACATAGGAGAGTGTTAAATGACAGAAAACCTATAGCACAGAGACCTTATAGAATGCCAGAGAAGCACAAAGTTGAATTAAAACAATGTGTAAAAAAACGTTTTAAACAAGGGGTAACAGAGGTGTAGTAGTCTGTATGCATCGCCAGTCGTATTAGTTTTTAAAAAGGACGAAAAATTAAGACTTTCTGTCGTTTTTTAAAAAAAGTGAATGGAGTAACAGTTAAGGATATTTATCAGTTACCTAATATCCAAGAGACATTAGATAGGTTAGGTTATAGCAAATGCTTTTCATCTATGGATTTACAAAGTGGATACTGGCAGGTAAAAATAGGAGAAAGAGATAAAGATAAAACTGCATTTGTGCTACTTTCAGGAAAATATTAGTTTAACCGAATACCTTTGGTTTATGTAATGCTCCTTCAACATTTCAGAGATTAAAGGATGTTATTCCAGACTCAGAATGTTTCTGTCACTTTGATGATGTTATAGTGATAACTGCAATATTTGTAGAACACTTAGAAATATTAAAACATGTATTTAATAGACTACAAGAAGCAAATTTAAAGCTTAAACCAAGTAAATGTCAGTTCTTGGAAAAAGAAGTAGAATATCCAGATCATTTGGTGACTGCAGATGATATGAAACCTGACCCTTAAACGTTAGAGGTCTGTAAAAATTATCCAGTGCCAAAAACAGTAAAAGATGTTCGTCCATTTCTATGACTTGTGGGATTTTATAGAAGATTCATACGAAATTTTGTGTTGTTGGTAAAACAGTTAACTGAATTATCTAAGAAAGAAAGAAAATTTAATTGGAAAAATAAAAGACAAGAAGCATTCTAGAAATTAAGAGACAGTTTATTAAAAGCACCCATTTTAAAATACCCAGACTTCAGTAAAGAATTTATGCTAAGTACGGATGCTTCAGGCTATGCTATAGGAGCAGTAATATCACAGTTAGATGAAAACGGAAAGGAACATCCTACAGCATATCATAGTAGACAGTTAAGAGAAGCTGAAGTAAATACACAGTTACAAAAAAGAATGTTTAGCCGTAGTAATTAAAACCTTTCATTGTTATCTGTTTGGTAGGAAATTTACTATCATTACAGATTATGCACCATTAAGTTGTTTAATGACATTAAAAGATTACTCCAAGATTATGACTGAAATTATTCATAGACCAAGCAGAAAACATTCTTATGTAGATACTCTATGCAAAATTAGAGTAGAAAGCACTGAAACCAAAGAAACCCAAGAAAAACAGCCTATTAACCAAGTAATATTAGTTAAACCTGAAATTGATGCAGAATTAGAAGTAATTTGGAATTTATGTAATGTAATTAGTGAACAAAAGAAAGATAAGTTAATAAATAACATATGAAATAAAATATTACAGGGAGAAGATACAGAGTATATGTTAGACTGAGATATATTATGTAAAAGAACTGATAATAATAGATCATTACAGATAGTTGTACCATAGAGACTAAAGACGAAGGTTATGAAAACATGTCATGATACACCGTTTGCAACACATTTAGCTTTCGCAAAACCATATAGCAGAATAAATATATGGTTCTTTTGGCTAAATATACGCAAGGATATTAAAGACTTGTGATTCATGCATAGAATGTCAAAAGCGAAAGAGAAGTCTACATTTTAAAAATGCTCTCTTACAACGAATACCAAATTTAACCACACCATTTCAGTTAGTAGCTATGGATATTTTAGCTCCATTACCAAACTCGTACACAGGAAACAAATATGTGTTAGTAGCTGAAGACTATTCAACTAGATATCCAGAAGCTATATGCTTACCTGATCAAAAAGCAGAAACGATAGCTAAAGCATTTGTAAATAACATATTGACACGGTGTTCCCCAGCATTTACTAACAGACAGACGTAGTAACTTCGTTTCTAAGTCAACAAAATAAAATAAATTGAAATAACTGTTTTTCATCCAGCTGCTAATGGATTAGTAGAAAGCTTTAATAAAACTTTGTTGGATATTAATTCTAAACATTGTGAGAAAGATCAGAGAACTTAGGATGAACAAATTCCTTTCTTTACTTTTAGCTTACAGAAGTGCCGAAAATGAATCTAGACAGGAAAGTTCAGTCTTTCTATCACTGGGTAAAGATGCAAGGTTGCCCATGCAAGAGATATTAACTCCTTAAAGATTTAATCATGCAGTAAATTATGATTACAGAGCTGAAATATAACAACGTATGCAGTTAACACTTGAATTAGCTAATGAACATTTAACGAAAACTGTTAAAATCATTCGAGATATCGTTTGACGTAAGTACTCGTCTTAGGTTTGACAATAATAATTCTGAAGACATGATACCTTTCGACATGACAAATCAGTGAACAGCTATTTTACGTAGGGTAGAAATTTTACAAGAAAGATTAATTAAGAATTATAAAACATTAGTAGGGCCTGGCATGGCCGAGCGCGTTAAGGCGTGCACTCGTAATCCGAGGGTCGCGGGTTCGCGCCCGCGTCGCGCTAAACATGCTCACCCTCCCAGCCGTGGGGGTGTATAATATGACGGTCAATCCCACTATTCGTTGGTAAAAGAGCAGCCCAATAGTTGGCGGTGGGTGGTGATGACTAGCTGCCTTCCCTCTTACACTGCTAAATTAGGGACGGCTAGCACAGATAGCCCTCGAGTAGCTTTGTGCGAAATTCCAAAAAAAAAAAAAAAAAAAACATTAGTAAAACGATACCTCGTCGAGTTAGACGATTTATTATTTCAGTTAAAAACATTAAGGATAGCGTTTCAACAAAAACGAGGTTTAAGAGAGGCTTGCCCCCCGCTAGTACAGCGGTCAGTCTCCGCATTTACAACGCTAAAATCAGGGGTTCAGTTCCCCTCGGCGGGCAGATAGCCCTTTGCGGCTTTGCTATAAGAAAAACACACAAACACTAAAAGAGGCAGGTGGAAATGTTTTAAAATTTTTGTTGAGAACCGCAACCATATACGATTTACTTGACTTGAACAAAAAAGTAAAACATCAAAGACGTGATGAAATGATTAATTTAATCGGTGAACAAGTGACCATAATGAATTCATTAAACCAAACACTGGAGTTACATGATCAGGAAATAAGAAAAATGTGAAAAGCACAAGTAAATATTACTGACACTTTGATACACACTAGAGTAAGACAGATTGAGCTTCATAAGGCAGGAATTGAAATGCTAGTTTTCTATGATAAAATTTTGAATAATTTACAACAATTATCATTCACAGTTGGAAACAGTAGAACTAAGTTAGCTATGTTAGTACAAGCACTGTATATAGCTGCAGACAGAAAGATGAGTCCATAGTTTATACCTCCAAGTAAACTACAAAAAGTATTGGATGAAATTGAAAGAAAATTCCCTCCACATTTACGATTCGTAATTCCTGCGCATAGTGAAGAGATTTACATGTATTACACATGGTCTGATGTAAAGACAGACGCAGTAAAGGATACGCTAAAAATGTTTATAGAGATACCTTTGTAAGCAACATACAGAATGTTTAAATTATATAAGATCGGCCCTTTACCCAGGAATGTATTAACGCATAGGCACACGAGGCAGGTGCCTGGGGCGGCAAATTTTGACCAAAAAGAAAAAGAATGGACACCATTTTAAAATGTAGTCCCTGGTTATTAATTCCCCCTGCCATTTATGCCGCCCCAATAACCTCTTGAATCATTAAACTCATTATCCGCCGGACGAATATATGGTTCACCAACATATTTACAATATAATCGACAATATAGATAATAACGTGGTAAGCGATATTGGTGTCAAAATGTAGAGTTCGTTATGCTTTTACTTATTCCTCCGTCACCCAATATCTTACTGTAAGTTATATCGTGTTGTCAGTGTCCAAACCTCCACAAGAAGCACAATTCTTGTGAAGGCGAGGGTCACTGGGGGTCAAACGGCTCACGGATCTCTGTGAGGTTCGCACGGCTGCCATAAATAGCTCGATCCCACGAAAATGACTCAAATCCTGATATTCTGAGATGTGAAAGTAACAAATTCACTGTCAATACTCAATATACGATCAGTGGATTCTAGTGATATCGTCATGAGTAACATACGCCGAAAATTGAGTGGAGCAGCTTATAGGAAGATAGCAAAGTTAAAAAATGAAAACACACGTGATGTTTTGGATAAGACACCGACGATGGAGGCCTTTTTTGCTAAACAAAGGCAAGAACAGCCTACTAGCGATGATGCTCAAACCAACAGCGATGGAGGGAATACACATGACGGGCCTAGCAGTAGCAGTTTTTGAACAATCTGAACGACCCGAACATATCGAACTGCAGCTTGAACAAGTGACATCATCAGCAGCAGGCCTAGTAAGATCTGCCGGTTGCGTGACTGAAATGTCAATGGTTCCAGCAAGTTTTTCACACAAAGTAAGTTCAGATCCAGCGGAGTGGATAATAGATGATTACACAAAAGATTATATTGCCACACATGCCATCCTTCAAAACGATGACTCGGATTTCAAGAACTCTGTGAAAAAGGACGGGGAGAAAATCAGATCTGTAACCAAAGGCATGTTTGAAAGAAAACTGCAAAATGGCGAAAAAAGTAAGCGGACATATTTGGTTTATTCATAGAACAAAGGTAGACTGTTTTGTGCTCCTTGTCGTTTATTTGATTTTGGAAAAAAATCCAAACTGGCTGACGAAGGCTTTGATGACTGGAAAAATGCTACTGTCCGGCTGAATGAGCATGAAAACTCTCCTGAGCATCGGTCTTCAGTTTTATCTCTAGTAGCAAGGGGCAACATGTTGGGACGTGTAGATCTCCAGATGGCCATACAGCTGCACGACGAAATCAAATACTGGAGAAATGTACTCACTCGTGTGGTAGCTGTAGCGAAAAGATTGGCTTCACGTGGGCTTCCGTTCAGAGGTCGGGATGATAAGTTTGGCTCAATACACAACGGCAACTTTATGATGTCGTTAGAACTAGTTGCGGAGTTTGACCCCTTCCTCGCTGATCACATTCACCGATATGGCAATGCTGGCAAGGGATCCACATCTTACCTGTCTTTCATTACTTGCGACGAATTCATCCAGCTTATGGCAGACCTTGTTCTAAAGAACATTTTAAAGGACGTCAAAACTGCAAAATATTTCTCAATCAGCGTGGACTCGACGCCAGATATATCCCATGTTGACCAGTGGGCATTCATCATCAGGTACGTGAACAGTGATAGTTCACCTATGGAACGTTTCCTGACTTTCATACCCAATCCGGGCCACAAAGCTGAACAGCTGGCAGAAGTTGTACTAAGCCTGCTTCAGTCATATGAGCTTGACATTTCTGAATGTCGTGGACATTCTTACGACAACGCCAGCAACATGTCTGGTCAGTACAGTTGTCTCCAGGCTCGTATCATGGAGAAAAATCCTTTAGCTGTGTATATCCCATGTTCAGCACATTCATTAAATCTTGTAGGAACGTGTTCTGCTGAATGTTGCAGAGAAGCATGTTCATTCTTCGAACTCTTACAAAATTTCTATGTTTTCTTCAATGCTTCAACCCATCGTTGGAAAATTCTACAAAAACACCTGTCCGCAAATAAAGAAAGTCTCTCTTTGAAGAAACTCAGTGACACTCGGTGGTCCGCTCGTGAAGATGCTTGTCAAAGCCTCAACAGAAACTGGCAACAAGTGTTTGATGCCCTCACCACCATGGAGGGAAATGCTATGGAAAAACCAGCCGCTAGGAATGAGGCCGCTGGACTTCTTTTCAAATTAGGAACGCTAGAAACAGCTATTTTGTCCACAGTTTGGGGAACAATACTGGAAAGATTCAATGCTTCCAGTAAAAAGTTGCAAAGTGCTGATATGGACATCGGACTTGTAGTCGAGCTTTATGCTTCCTTGCTGCAGTTTGTGAAAGATTCAAGAGAACTGTTCGATCATTTTGAAGACAAGGCGATGTTGAAGTCCAGCATGAAGACGTACGAAATTAAGCGAAAAAGGAAGCAAAAATTTTCAAATGGTGACACCCAGGCAGTGGAAGAAGGCAGAGAGGCATTTAGAGTAAATGTTTTCAATGTGATCATTGACAGACTTTGCTCAGAACTACAGCGAAGACAAACCGCTTATGTAGAAATCCACGCAAGGTTTGGATATTTGTTCAAGATAACAAATCTTGAACCCACTGATGTCATCAGTCAAGCTGGAACACTGTTGAAACTCTACCCCAATGATTTGGAAGTGAGCTTCGTAGATGAATGTCTACATTTCCGCGCACATCTTGTGAGTATGAAAGTGCAAAATGATGACTCTTCTGCGTTAGCAGTATACAGAAATCTGCGAGCTAAAGGACTTCAAACTGTATATCCAAACCTGGATATTGCTATGGCATGTTTCTGTGCATTCCAGCAACTAATTGTACATCAGAGAGATCTTTCTCGGCTCTCAAACGTGTGAAAAATTACTTGAGATCTAGAATGGCAGAAGATAAACTAAATGCCTTATCACTCCTCGCCATTGAAAGTGATATTGTTTGTAGAATAAACTATGACGATGCAATAAACATGTTTTCGGAGAAAGCCTGTATATTCAGCCGCGGAATAATATTTAGTGATAATTGATTTTGATGTTTCATTTTTTATTGTGTTGGAAAATAAACGTTGTGTTGATTTTGAATGATAACAACTGTGTTTGTCTGTTGTTGTGATGGTGATGCTTGGTGCAAGTTGTGGCACGGAGGGGGGGGCGGCAAAAGTATCAACCTAACCTTGTGCCTAGGGGCGCCGAAATCCTAAATACGTCTCTGCCTTTACCGTTAACATTAAACCCTTCATTAGCTCTAGCTGTAGAAAATAACAACCCTTGCAGTTTTAAGTGACCAACATACTTATGGAGAAATAACAGAAGAAGACATACTGAAATGTATAGAAGGACCCATAAGAGTGTGTGACTCTAATTCAGAAATTTATTCAGTAACCATTATGACTTGTAGTTATGCAATATTTGCAAGAATAAAAAGCAGGATAGCTGAGCTATGTAACAAAAGAACAATTATCCCTAAGACATTTCAGTTCTATAAAACAAAGACCCTAGGAACTTGGTTGTTTCATGTAAAAGATGAATTTACCTTATCGGTAGTATACCCCAAATCTAATGTAAATCAGTTTCATTATCAAACTGAGGTAATTAAGATAAAGAATAGTGGATATCTTGGAATGGCTAGAAATTGTTCTGCTCATAGCCAAGAAATTACATTACCCTCTAGTTTTAGAAATAAAATTAAAATCACGTTAAATATAAGAATACCTGATTGGCAAAAGCTATTGATTATAAAAGTCACAGTTAATTTAGAATATAAATGTAGATTCAGATCTTAAAGGACTGTCAAAGATCTTAGACGAAGTCCGAACTTGCTCCGTTCAAGAGCAGGGTTATGTATCAAGGAATTTCAACAACATGTAGACCACTTGAGAGCTACAGTAAAGTAAAGTAAGTTATATAAGTGGAAGTTGACTAATTTAGTAATGATAACATTATATTTGGTGGTAGTACTAGTAAGTATAATGTTATACACAGTACGTGAAAGATTGTGTTTAATGATATTTTGGAAGTTATATGGGCTATGTAAATTCAAAAAGAAAAATAAACCAAGGCCGAACAACAATAGAGAGTTGTTTTGTCCAGAGGCCACTGAGATGATTGAATAACTCATCTTAGATAACCCAACTAATTAGACTAATTTATAACAGCTTGATGTCACAATTAGGTTAGTCTAGCCAATTGGCGAGACTAGCTAATCATAAAACAAACATATAGGTCAAAATTATCAGAAAATTGATAGGATTTAAAGATAGAATGTTCGAGAATCCAGAAATGAAGAGTTCGAGAGCCAGTGTCCGAAAAACAAGATTAATCACAAACAAGAGAAGTGATGAAATATTACCACAGAACAGTTAATCAATGACAAATGAAAAGAAAACTGATGTTACTGTATTTTGGTAGTGTTATTCGAGTGGATGAGAACACGAGTAAAGAGGTATTAAGTGATAAAGATATATCGAAGTGCATGTAAAAAAGTGTAGTGAGCGGGTGACTACAACGTCTTTAGTCCGTGATGGCATCCAAGTGACTTGAAAACCAGTCGTGACTCGATACGACATTGACGGGAGCGTAGTCGAGACGGCATCAGAGAACACTGTAGGTTAAGTAAAGTTATTTGTACCTAACCAAATGTTATGTTCACAGGACAAGAATCAATACTACTATAGTAAAAACAGAAGGGTTCCAAGTGGAAAATAAGTATTTCCATAAGGAATTAACTATTCAGTTGGACTGATAACTATTGCTATAAAGCTCCAACTCAGAAAGAACTATTAAGTCAGGAAGATCAAAGACATGTAGATTGGTGTAGAACTTTGGGTGTCCAGCATATAAGAGGATGAGTATTCAACTATCCAGTAACGTGTATTTACCATGCATATCCACATGAACTTTGTGCAAATTGAAAAGCGACGTTCTTATACCAGTGGATTTTTAATAGCTACGAGGCAGTATTTCAACATTTCAGACAAGAAGCTCAAGTAAGAAAGAAAAAGAACTTTTTTTATATTAGAAGAAAGAAAACGTCAAGATTGGTTAAAAATGAAGCTAGTGTGATAATTATAATAAAAATGTACTAATACTAATACTAATTTCTTTTTAATTTTTCTTTTATTTTTATCAATTTTGTTTTATTTGTTTTATGAAATAGTATTTAGTTAAAGGGAAAAGTTGAGAGATATTGTGTATGTAATTTCATATATGTTGCCTACAATAAACATTACCATGAATATAGCAGATAATAGATGATGTTTGAGTAATAATAATAGAGGAATAGTAAATGATAACCGATGTGTAAATAGAAGGATGGAAATAAAGAGCTTGGTGATTAAAATTTTATCGGAAAATAAAAGTAATGTAATGTAAGTGATTCTAATGCTATTGTTCCGTATCATTAGTCATCATGTTAATAGAATTAAAATAATTATCTATGATAAACATTAATAAAGTCAACTGTATATATACAGACAAAAAAATATTGGGTATAACTGGTGATACTGGGTTGCCCATACTTAAACCATTTGTTTGTATATAGTTTTGATCGTTGAACAATAAGTTTGTCTTCATCGTGGTAAATTCTTTAAGGGTTGCTGATTGGTTGCTGGGAATGTCTGTTGATGAGTTACGGTTGTTGTTTTGAATTAAGCACAAAGCTACACAATGGGCTATCTGTGCTCTGTCCACCACGCGTTTCGAAACCTGTATTTTTGCGTGTAAGTCCGCAGACATACCGCTGAGCCACTGGGGGGCATGGGTTATGGTCTCGGATATAAAGTTCTAAGGCTATTTGCAGGCTTCAGCAGTTGGAACTTCTGTAAAGAGGGATATGACATCGAAACTGGCCATTAAAGCTTTATGACTAAGTTGATTAAGGTTAGATTTGAAATTAAAAGAGTCCTTGATGAATGAGCTGGCTGATGTTATATATTTGAGGAATGAGCATTCTATTTATTTACCAAGATTGTAATTAAACTATTCATGTGTGGACATTAATGGTCGTAGTGGACAATCTGGTTTATAAGGTTTGAGGATGCCATATATTTGTGGGGTGCGTGAGTCGGTCTTGTGTCGGTAGGGATAAAGTGTTTTCGAAACTTTTTTTTTTTTTCATTTTTAGTAGTATTTTGTTTAGTTGAATTTTGTGTGTCTTTGTTGGATTTGTATGTATCGGTTTAAATTTGTTTGTGTCTGACAGGATGTTTTTCATTGTTTTGATGAATCTATTCGTGTTCTTTATGACTATAGCATTTCCTTTATCTGTGGCCTGGCATGGCCGAGCGCGTTAAGGCGTGCACTCGTAATCCGAGGGTCGCGGGTTCGCGCCCGCGTCGCGCTAAACATGCTCACCCTCCCAGCCGTGGGGGTGTATAATGTGACGGTCAATCCCACTATTCGTTGGTAAAAGAGTAGCCCAAGAGTTGGCGGTGGGTGGTGATGACTAGCTGCCTTCCCTCTAGTCTTACACTGCAAAATTAGGGACGGCTAGCACAGATAGCCCTCGAGTAGCTTTGTGCGAAATTCCAAAACAAACAAACAAACAAATCCTTTATCTGCTTTTAGAATTTTAATGTTTTTGTTTTGTTTTAGGTTTTTAATGCAATTAATGTTTCTTTTTGTAAGGTTGTTTTTTAATTTTCTGTTTTGTGAAATTATATTTATAGTTTTGTGAGAAATTTTTTTCAAAAAATCGTTAAGATGTTGTTTTTAGGTGTTTCTGGAAAATATAAATTTTAATTTTTCCTTGGAAGTTTGGCTGTTGAATGTCAATAGAATTGTGAAAGTTGTCTTCTTTCTGTTGGTTGTTTTTGTTTTCTTTGGAAAATATCACAAGTCTCCTGGCTAGATCTTCTAAACATGCTTTAATTTCTAAGGTTGGAATGTACCTAAGTACTATTGCAAAATTGAGTCCTTTGACCCCCCGCAAGTACAGCGGTTTGTCTCCGGATTTACACCGCTAAAATCAGGGGTTCGACTCCCCTTGGTGGGCTGAGCAGATAGCCCGATGTGGCTTTGCTATAAGAAAAACACACACTGAATCCTTTGTTAAGTAGATATATTTACTGTGTTTAATTGTCCGTCAGATCTGTTAGATATAAGGCTAGTCAATGATTTGTTGTGTTGGTGTCTTTTCTGTTGTTTGCACCTTAGTTTCTCTAGTTTTTGTTGTGGCAGATGTTTTTGTCCCTGTCTTTTTTGTGTTGATTTGATTGATGTTTCGTTGTATAAGTCCGTAAATCTCTGATTTATTACAGCATGCCAGTTGATAGTCTAGGTTTATTTTTTGATTTTGTAACTCATGTAGTTCTTTGTATTTCGTATTCAGCATGGCTTTAAGTAGTTTTTTCTGTACAATTGGATAATGTTTGTCCTTGATTAAAATGTTTTGATAGTTTTAACTTTACAAGGTTAGGGGGTTAAGTGTTCCTTTCTACATTGTAAAATGAAATAGATGTCGTTTCTTCTGTTGATAATTTTTTTGGTTTCAGTTTCTTAACGATCGTTTTTAGCGTGTACTGGCTATAGCGATATAACGTATGTTAGTTTAGACATGATAGATAAGTACAAATACAGTTAGTCTGGCAATTAGGTAGTTTTGAATCTGTGTACATCTCTGTACAAAGATTATTTATCATTGTAAATATTCTTGCTATATCATAAGATGGCCCATATTTTAAATAATAATTTAGT
Source organism: Carcinoscorpius rotundicauda (assembly GCA_011833715.1). Taxonomy (NCBI): domain Eukaryota; kingdom Metazoa; phylum Arthropoda; class Merostomata; order Xiphosura; family Limulidae; genus Carcinoscorpius; species Carcinoscorpius rotundicauda. The sequence continues at coordinate 126,231,361 of CM022392.1, forward strand.
TTCTTCCTTTTCAAAAGATACAAAAAGAAAAGTACTTTCAACATTTATCCATTACATAATTGAGTAAACATTTCTCTAGTCGCTAAATTTCAAGCTTACTAACACTACCTTGTACTTTTCAGTGATGTCGAGAACCCACTTGTTGAGAATTTTATATGCAAAAACGGCTCGTTTGGGTTGATAAAATATTTTAAATAGAAGAGTGAACAACGTTTCGACCTTCTTCGGTCATCGTCAGGTTCACAAAGGTTCACCGAAGAAGGTCGAAACGTTGTTCACTCTTCTATTCAAAATATTTACTCAACCCAAACGAGCCGTTTTTACATATAAAATACCTTGTACTTCTGTTCACTTTAAACTTGTGTGATAGAATTTATTGTATTTTGTAAAATTATTTTATTCTTTTAATGACAATGAATGGAACTTAAAACATACTATATACTGTTGGCAAATGGATATGTTTTATGGAGTTTTGTTTGTTTTGGAATTTCGCACAAAGCTATTCGAGGGCTATCTGTGCAAGCCGTCCCTAATTTAGCACTGTAAGACTAGAGGGGAGGCAACTAGTCATCACCACCCACCGCCAACTCTTGGGCTACTCTTTTACCAACGAATAGTGGGATTGACCGCCACATTATACACCCCTACGGCTGGGAGGGCGAGCATGTTTAGCGCGACGCGGGCGCGAACCCGCGACCCTCAAATTACGAGTCGCACGCCTTACGCGCTCGGCCATGCCAGGCCTAAAATAAAACAAACACAATTCATATTCGTACCATCCGTTTTGAAAATACACTTTTACTTTAAGTGGGTTTCTCGTTATCACGAATCACAATTTGGAAACTCGTCCGAGATAGTGGTAACATTATAACGCCCCCACTGCTGGGAGGGCGAGCATGTTTGGTGCGAACCCGCGACCCTCTGATTACGAAGCGCACGCCTTAACGCGCAAGGCGTTTTTTGTTTTTTTTCAATTTTCTAGAAATTTACGGTGTCCTGGCATGGCCAGGTGGTTAGGAAGCTAAGTGTCTTGAGATCAAATCCTTATCACACGAAGACATGCTTGCCCTTTCAGCTGTAAAGGGTGTTGTAATTTTCTGGAGTCCAATTTTCTCACTTGGAGATCAGATATCCTGTTTTCAATAACTCTTTAGTGGTTTGTTTCCTATCTTTGCCTTTTTTTTTCTTACCTCTCTTCATCTCCTCTCTGAAAGCCTGCACTGTAATCCTTATAGTTTTTCAGATCTATAGTTTGTTCATTTTAGTACCTGGAACATGATTTCATTTTTTGCTTTGCCCCTGTTTACATGGTTAATCTGTTGTTGGGGATCTTGTATTTTTTTTTTCTTATTTTTTTCTCACAAGTAGAGGAAAACTTTCTATGTCCAACTCTCTTTGTGGATTTGTTTTTTCAGGTTTATGCTGTACTGAGTGTTTTGTCAACTAACAGTTTTTGTGGACAGGGAATATATTATTAATAGAGGATATCCTACTGAAAATATTATTGAATGTTTATTTTCAGCTTATTTACCAGCTTCACATTATCTGTATGTGCAGATCTATGTCTTTTTATTCTTCCTATTTCTTGTGAAATATTTCCCAGGCTGAAGACTATTTATTGTTCTTCCTTTTTAGACTCGTATATACATATGAACATGTTTCTGAATTAGTCTCATTCATGCTCTAAAATGTCTTATCTCCCTTACTCCAAGATTCCTGTGCATCACTTATGATTGTTCTCTTTTTCCATTTTGGGATTTCCAATCCCTGGAGTCCAATTTTCTCTCTTGGAGATCAGATATCCTGTTTCCAATAACTCTCTTAAGTGGTTTGTTTCCCATTTTTGCCTTTTTTTTTTCTTACCTCTCTTCATCTCCTCTTTGAAAGCCTGCACTGTAATCCTTATAGTTTTTCAGATCTATAATTTGTTCATTTTAGTACCTAGAACATGATTTCATTTTTTGCTTTGCCCCTGTTTAGATGGTTTCTCAGTTGTAGCGATCTTCTACATAATATTCTTCCTGTCATTGATATCTCTTCTTTCAATCTTTATCTAAGATGGAGGATTTCTTTTCTTTCCATTAGTCCTTTTCCCTAGACTATAGATGATTAAGGTCAATGTCTCAGATGCCTTTCTCTGTACTTCAATTGTCCAGTCCTTTCAGTATTTTCTTCAACTAATCCCACAGGATCATGTGTACTAGTTTTGACCTCTCTTCTTCAACACCGTGTTCTATCTAATCATAATGAAGAGAACTGAAGATTGAGAATTTGTTTAAATATTTTCTTTTGAAATTAAGAAATTAAAACTTGTACAATATTAAAATGTTAATTACATGCTTTTTTTAAATGCCATATGTATTGGTACACATTGCATGTAATCTTTTTTAATTAAATTTTGAATGTAACTATGTAAGAAGGTTATGAGTCCGACCAGGTATGGTGTCCTGGCATGGCTGGGTGGTTAGCAAGCTAACTTGTAATCTAAGTGTCTTGAGATCAAATCCTTATCACACCAAGACTTGCTTGTCCTTTCAGTTGTTCAGCTATAAAGGGTGTTGTAATTTTACAGTCATTCCCAATATTCATTAGTAAGAGAGTAGCCCAAGAATTGGCAGCAGATAGTGAAGACTGGCTACCTTCCTTCTCGTCTTAAACTGCTAAATTAGGGATCGCTAATGCAGATAGCCCTCGTGTAGCATTGCAACAGTTCAAAACAACCCACTGTATTTGTATTAAGAGATAAAAACAGTTTCTTGTTGAAATGTTAATGGTGTTCTAGACAGAATATATTTAATATAATAAATGGGAAATATTATTTTCATGTGAATATTTGTTGTTTAGACTTTTAGTTTTTCTTATCTCTCAGAGTTTTTTTTTAATCTATGGCATAATATATTATAGAATGGCTCTGAGTTGCTCAAGTACCAACTTTTTGCCTATTTCTTAACCAGTTTGTGATCTAATTACAGTTTTGGACTCAGGACGTGAAACCTCTTCAACTGATTTATTTAACCTTGCCTAAGGTCCCATAGATTAATTTACTCTAATCATGTCTAAAATAATTTGAATTTGAGGATAGGCTAGTAGAAATCCTGATAAGTAGTGAAATAAAATCAAGTATACAGGGACACCACACTTGGTATTGGCTTGCCATGGCCAGGTGATTAAGTTACTCAACTTGTAATCTGAGGATCATGGGTTCGAATCCCCACCATACCAAACATGCTTGCTGTTACAGCTGTTGGAGCATTATAATGTGATGGTTAATCCCACTATTTGTTAATAAAAGAGTAGCCCAAGAGTTGGCAGTGGGTGGTGATCATTACCTGCTTTCCCTCTAATCTTACACTACTAAATTAGGTTTACAAAGATAACCCTTGTGTAGCTTTGCATGAAATTCAAAATAAATCACACCACTTGGTATTGTTGGTGCACAAAAATGTAGTTAATAAAAAGGAAAAATTATATCCTAGATTAATTTATTCTAATTTTGCTTAAAATAATTTTAAGTGCTGTGGCAATTTAGGATCCCCTCTACTTTTGAGAAAAAAGTAACCTAATGAGTTAGTTTTTTACTTCACTTGTATCTGAAAACTGTCACATAATCAGTTTTTAAATATGAAATATATGACGGTTTGCCTGAAAATAAAGATGTAAATAAATACAGTTTCTTGTTGAAATGTTAATGGTGTTCTAGACAGAATATATTTAATATAATAAATGGGAAATATTATTTTCATGTGAATATTTGTTGTTTAGACTTTTAGTTTTTCTAATCTCTCGGAGTTTTTTTTTAATCTATGCAATAATATATTATAGAATGGCTCTATAAGTTACTCGACTTGTAATCTGAGGATCACGGGTTCGAATCCCCACCATACCAAACATGCTTGCTTGTTCTAACCAAAAGCAAGTTATCTATTTGTCATGTTTAGCATCTGATAGTTACATTTGTTAGATTTTCTATCTACTATGAAACATTTTTATTTCTTTCATATAGTGTCACATTATTTATATTAAAAATAAATTTGATTATCATTTTATGTTTAAAAGTAAGGAGCAACTATATTCATAATGGAGTTTTATGGTTTCTTGTGCTTTCAAGAAATAATTTGATGTAACAAAATGGTGGGGGAAGTTTGGCTACAGTAACAGATCTGAATATAAGAGTGACCAAAAGTTTTTCATTTGATGCAAATTACCAGTTTATGTATCGTAACTATGAAAATAGGTATGAAGGAGAAATAATTCAGGCAATTCCTAATTTACTTGAAGATTTATACATCAAAAACAGTTTGAGGAATAAGAAAAGTTTGACCAGAAAATGTTAAATGATATATTTGAACCATCTCAGAATGACTGTCAACAAGATTCCAACACTCTTTACAGATGGATACCTACAGACAAAAGAGTGCAGATAGTACTGAGAAATGTCAGAAAGTAATGTGTGATTTATGTCAGATTGCTTTGGATCTAAAGGTTCAATCATTTGAAACTGTAAAAGTGATTTCCTTTCTCAGGAACAACCTTCTATTCCAGAAGAATTTATGAAAGAACTGAAGACCTACTTGTGAATCCAAATGAAGTGTCTCTGGAATGTGAAAAAAAAGAAAAAAAGAGCAAGATATCACAAATAATCTAACATTTATAAAGACTGATACTGGAAATTATAGAGAAATGATGTCATAAGCAAAGGATCTGTGGTTAACAGCATTTAATGAAACAATTTCTCAGCTAAATGAGGTAAGAATATATTTCGTTGCAATACAATCTAATAATTTTTAGCTGTATCTGTTGAGTTGAACAATTGGTATTAACAAAAAGATTTGGTAGAAATGTTAGATTTTGAAATTATTTGCTACGTAGTATGTTGACCTTCTATTAAAATAACAGCTACACATATAAGCTGTGTCTGTTTTGAGTAAATAATTTTAATTGTGGTTATTACTACAACATAATGTATATGTTTAGAATAATATAGCTTCTTAAGACTTATCATTATGATAGAATCAATAACTCAAAACTACAGGATTATAAAAAGTATTTCTATATATATATAAAGTGCAGCAAATCATAACATTTTTAAAAGATAAAAACTAATAAAAATTTGAAAGAATAATAATTAGAAAGTAATCTTTTGATCAGTATAAGCCAAATATACATATATAATGTGTGTATTTTAACTGTATATATATTAGCTTGTTGTAACTTAAAAACAAGCTGAAATAAAAGTAAGTTAAACAAAAAGTGCTGCACTAATTGAAAAGATCCCAGAGTACATACTGTAATGTGGGATTTGGAGATGACTGAAGAAGTAGGACCCTCATTACAGTGAGGATACATCATCTGCCAGTCTTAGCCTCCATTCACCAGTGTCACATAAGAAAGAAGAGAGAAGCAACAGACACAGAAATATAAATTAGGAGAGCAAGATGTGGGTACTTGTGTAGGCTTAATACTAGGTTTTTTACTTAATTATAATTTACAAATCTTGCATGATATTGCATTTTACATGTTTGTTAACAAATCAACCTCAATAAAGTGACTCTTATTGAGAACCAATGATGTGATTGATGAAAGAAAGTTTAAGGGTATCGTGTTTGGTTTTTACAATACATACTCTATAATTTTGAAACTCTTTAAATGTTTTGATTATATGAAATATATACACAGATATATGCTTGCTCTGGTGACATTCATCACTTGACTGTTGTCAGCTAACTATGGAACAGAGTTGTAGTAGTTTGAGCAGATCAAAATCATTGTTAAGCATAAATTGTCATTGCAATCATTTTCTGAGCTCCCTTGGTTGTACATTTTAAATAAAATTTGGGTTTGTTTTACATATTATTTAAGAACAACAAGTTGTAAGAGTGAAATGACAGGTCCATGTTAATCAGCACTATTGAGTTTCATTCATTTACAGGCTGAATCTTTTGAGTTCAAACCAGAATATTCAAGTTTCCAATAAAACTCTACTGTCTTTTTCTTTATACTCTTTTACACAAACTGAAAAGAAACTTAGTAAATGATTTGGTATTAGTAGCTATTAGCATTTTTTAATTTTTTTATTTAGTTGAATGTAGTTTGAATTAAAATTAAGGCAACTTGTAGTTATAATGTGACTTCAATATACATGTTTTAGCGAAATTAAAACTGAAAGTAATTGAGCTATGCTGATCCACCAATTGTGTATCATTGCTGTTAATTATGTTTTCAGCTGTTATTTTCGCATTGATAGCACAGATAGCCCATTGTGTAGCTTTGTGCTTAATTCAAAACAACAACAACATTTTTGCATTGAGAAGTAATGCAAGTATCAGTTGACAAGCCAAGTTTTACTGTTTTTAAGCAACAGTAGATAAAATATTTACTTCAAAAATTATTTAAAATTTTTAATCAAAAATCATATCAAAATATATTGTGGAATTCACTAAATTCTGTGTTTAATTGCTGTTAGGTTGCCTGAATTTTTTTACTAAATGTGCCAATTACACAGTTATCTACCATCTTTTGGATTTTTTTGGAATGAATTTTGTTTTTATAATCATATATATTGTTGTAAGCAGTTAGAGGACTTTTTATCTATAGCTCACATACAGGTCTTTTAAAAATGTGCAAATTGTGATTTTTATCTTGAACAGGTAAATAAAATTGATAAACAACATGCATGAATTTAAGAATTTAAAGTTACTCACAATTACATATATTCATCATTTATGCAACTCAAATTTTGTTTCATCAACATCAGATTGGTCATAAAAATATTTACTTCATAATTATTTATTGTATAATTGTTAGCTGTACTGTTACTTCTTTCCACACTGGTGTTTAGTGTTAAATTATAATTGTATTGCACATTATTATTTATTTTTCAACTAGTTTACATTGTTGTTTTTTATTGTCATATGTTGGTGTCAGTTATATTTATTGCTTGTTTTTGTGCATTTCCATCTTTATATTCATTGCAGTAGTGGGGCTATTTCTTCATATTTTATTTATTATAACATTATTATTCTAATTTTATTTTATACATTATATCCACTATATTCGTTTTCTGTTATGTATTTGCCTATGTTTGTTTTGGATCATATTGTTTATTTTTGTCTTTTTTATTGTTGTTATAATGTATAATGCTGTATTTTACATATGTTCAAGATTAAGTCATCTAATTCAACCATAAATAATATTCATTAACTCACAACTTGAGGTTAAGTTGAAGTCAAGGTATATCAGCTTTAAAATATTAACTATTTTAAGTGAGCATTTAATTATAATTTATAATTAAATTTAAGGCTCAAGTATTATGATGATATTCTTAAGTAATGATCAATGTTTTGCAACAATAACTTTCGATGTTAAAGTGAAAAAGAAAAAAATCCATGTTATGTTACATTTCAGGTATAAGGTAACATCAATATTCCATGTATTTAGATGTAGGAAAATAAATAACAGCTCATTTTGTGAGATACAACTTCATAACTAAGTGAAATTAACAGTTTTAAGTTCATTAATAATTTATGTTTCAGGCTTAAAATTTAAATAAAGGTCCATGTTCTGTAATAGTAGTTTAAAGTTATAATTAATGGCCAGGTTGTTAAACACTTTAAATTTAAATTTCTGGTCCTTGTATTGATATAACATTAATATTTAGAGTGAGATTAATAACCTTTGTACCATGACAGTAAATCAGATTTCATGTGAAATTTTCCTGTTACAGTAATAAAATATACAAAGTGAAATTAATTATCTTTGTATAGAGACACTTGAGGTTCAAAGTAAAATTAATAATTCATAATTTGTTATTTTAATCTCATATTTTATGCAAAACTATTATTTAAAAAAATTGCATTCCATTTTTGTTTCAGACATTTTTATTTGCATGTACACACAAAAACAATTCGTTTGTATGTCTTATTACAATCAGTAAAGATTGTGAATTATAGCAACTTTAAAACACTCTTTTTATGAAATAGTTTTAATGGACTTCATAACTCACCATTAACATTATGTTCAGATCATAAAAGCTAGAGATAAAATTTGGATCTCCTCTTGTTGAAGTAAATTTGAAATGCAAGCATTTAAAAATAACAATTTAATGTTTTTAATATGATTATGATGATTTTTAATTACCAGGTGGAACCTTTGGTTATCTTTCTCTGTATTTGGCAAAAAGTTGTATTTCAAGATTCTGCATCATGATGATTTATAGAAACTTTAAATATTTACTACTGTCAGTAGTAATTTGAAGTTGAGTCATTTGACCCAAAACTCATAAACGGTTCAGGACCAAAGGCAACCGGAGATGTTCAGAAAATTTATTTCTCTTTATCCCACTCATGAATGAGGCTTGTCATGGATAGCCTAGTATGAAGTGTTGACTATATAAAAGATAGTTTAATTTAAGAGTTATTATTTAATTTATTTGGTGATTTAATATTTACTAATTATTTACTTTTCATACCAAAAGAGTTAAATCCAATTTTAAACTCAATAATTATGACAAGTTTGGTTAGGTAATTCTGGAAATAACAGTCGTACATTGCAATTGTGATTCAGGTGTTATAGTCCTCTTGACGTAAAGTTATTGATTCTTAGAATTTTTAGCATTACCTTCCTTAAGTAGGTATTGTTACATTTTAGCGTCGCTCTCACAGTTTACAGAAAGTTCGAGGCCTCAGTAAAAACAATATATTTATATAGGTGACCGAGAAAGAGCAATTTAGGTGAAGGTAAAGATCAGTCGAAAAAATTAGAAATTAGCTATAGTGATTAGTCGCAACATGTGCTATTTTAAAATGAGCTTCACAACTAAATAGGGATAAGGAGAACAATTTGTCTCGTTACAGGATGTTCTAAAATAATTGAATTCGTCTATGTGGACGTTGATGAAAAGGAGACAATTACTTGAAGTTCAGGATACAAGAATAGTAACTCACGGGATAACGCAAGCGAATTATTGACGATACTATTTTTATAAGAGTAGAGAAAAATATTTCATCTTATCAATTTAATTGATAAGTAATTGAATAACCCTGAGTGAACATTTGTCAAAAAAAAATATTTGGAATCTTAGATACAACCAATATCCTATAATGTATATATGTACAGGTGAATTGTGCGCTGTCCATTCGTTATTCCAATTTTATCATGAAGAACTCCCAGACACCTAGTGTTAAAGAATCCTAAGCCCACTCATATTTAAAACTCTGACACAGCAACACAAAGGAAAGGGTGTCTTCAATAGCCGCAGTACGTTAAATTCTTTTAGACGTGATGAGAAGAAATTAATCCATGATACCTTTTTCTCCTTTATATTAGCTATATTGTTTGTACACCAGACTGGCAGCAATACCAAGCGTGGGATGCGCATGTAACCGATTCGATTTTATTACTCATCAGGATTTCTACTAGCCTATCATGAAATTGAAATCATTTTAGGAAGAATTAGAGCAAATTAACCTACGAGACCTTGAGCATGGTCAATACATCAATCCTGTAGCGGATTTAGTGCTACATATTTAATATTAATGTTTGTTTTAGTTAAATATATATTTAGAAATGCATGTAACTTGTATTGTTAAATGTTTCTTTCGAAAGTCCTGCCTATTCTCTAGATTTGTAGAAGATTCTCAAGTGCAAGAATCAATTATGTGTGCATGTAATATCTTCCTCGATTAAAAGTCAGCTTGAAAAAAAATGTTAGGTTAGCCAAGAATAGAGCCAGCTAGTTTCCCGTCAAATGAAGAGTACCTGTGTATTAACACTGAATTAATTCGCTCATTATGAACCACCGTTGATAAAACATTCAGTTCCAGACCAGATAGGAAACTCAGTATTGTTTGTAAGCTTATTAAACTTTTATTTATAAATAATTATTTGTAACAACTGTTATTATAAACTGTATTGTTTTCTGTATATTAAAATACATTTATGTTAGGATGTTTGTTTGTTTTTGAATTTCGCACAAAGCTACTCGAGGGTTATCTGTGCTAGCCGTCCCTCATTTAGCAGTGTAAGACTAGAGAGAAGGCATCTATTCATCACCACCCACCGCCAACTCTTGGGCTACTCTTTTACTAATGAATAGTGGGATTGAGCGTAACATTATAACGCTCTCACAACTGAAAGGGTGAGCACGTTTGGTGCGACCGGGATTCGAACCCGCGACCCTCAGATTAGGAGTCAAACACCTTAACCAACTTGGCCATGCCGGGCCATTTGTGTTAGGAAAGACAACTGTGTGTATTAATCTTATTGGCAAATATAAATTTGATGCATATCAATATTCAGTTAATTACTACTAAATTAAAATACGTAACATAATAAATCGAGAACTCGCTAGAGATAAATTATAACATCTAACAGTCCCAAACTGTAATTAGATCTCAAATTGGTCAAGAGATGATATGTTATGAGTTAAAAGTTTCCTTTGAAAAAGAACAAACACAGAGCCATTCTATAAGCCATTATGCCATGGCTAAAAATTCACTATTAAAGTTTGAACTTAAGTAGAGGAAATATCAGAAAGCAAAAACACACAAAAACCAGAGACTGGTTATAAATAAGCCATTTCTTGCTTGATTTTATTAAGTTTGCGGAGTTGGGATCTATAGGTCCAAATAATCGCAATTTAAACAACTACAGTTTAAAAATATTCGTAAGAGAAAACAAGTTTATGCATTTGGGGAAATGATACATTATTTCCGTTTTTGGTAGTACTAGACCCAACGCCCTATTAATATTTTAGAGAAAGTAAAAAAAAGAAAAGATTTGATTTCATAATGGAAATATATATATATATATAAGTGAAATAGCGAAAAATGAATACAGTTGATTTTTAAGTTTCTTGAAATAATAATTTTAATAATTCACTATTTTATAACTGTTACAGATTTTCAACTACTCCAAAATAGGTGCCTAAAAGTCGACAGTTAGGCCTAAACTCATTGATACTGTTAGGGGGCCTGGCATGGCCGAGCGCGTTAAGGCGTGCGCTCATAATCCGAGGGTAGCGGGTTCGCGCCCGCGTCGCGCTAAACATGCTCGCCCTCCCAGCCGTGGGGGTGTATAATGTGACGGTCAATCCCACTATTCGTTGGTAAAAGAGTAGCCCAAGAGTTGGCGGTGGGTGGTGATGACTAGCTGCCTTCCCTCTAGTCTTGCACTGCTAAATTTGGGACGGCTAGCACAGATAGCCCTCGAGTAGCTTTGTGCGAAATTCCAAAACAAACAAACAAACAAATACTGTTAGGGAAGGTTGTTGTTGTTGTTTTGAATTAAGCACAAAGCAACATAATGGGCTATCTGTGCTCTGCCCACCACGGGTATCGAAACCCGGATTTTAGCGTGTAAGTCCGCAGACATACCGCTGAGCCACTGGGGGGCCCGTTAGGGAAGGAAAAAAAAGTGAAATAGTAACCAAGACAAACGAGGATAGTTGATTTTTATTCTTCTTGATACTAGAAATAAAAAAAATACTATTTTGTAACGTCCCTTTATTAAGAATTTGATCAAGGAAAAAATCTAAATATTGTAGTAAAAAAAAAGCAATTATCCATAAAGACAAAAATTTTCTACAAAAATTATCTACACTGATATACTGCGTTTGTACGCTTCACTTTAACTATAAATACAAACACCCTATTTATTTATTACCTAATACAACAACACAACATTATTTAAACGTCCCCCGCTGGTATAACTGTGAGTCCAAGGATTTACAACGATTCCCTTAGATAGACTCGGCAGATAGCCTAATGGGGCTTTGCTGTAAGAAAAACACACATTCTTCTCATATATGTAATATTCCATCTAATAATGCTGCATACGATGCATGGCACAAAAATCGTTGCGCCGTGGTTCAAATGGTACAGCATATTTTATATGCAAAAGTCGCAAATTCAATTCCGTCTGCATTCGTTTTTGTCCATAAACTATGTTCCAGTACTCATATAATTTTAGTGACACATCATACACAAAGCACGAGTTTCTCTCCTTGTATACAACAATAGAAAACTTGCGCGCACCTCATTCAATTTGAATTTGTTTGTTTATAATTCAGTATCAGGCTACACAAAAAGCTACCTGTGCTCAGCCCACCACAGGTATCGAAACTCCGTTTCAAGCGTTGTAAGTCCGCAGGTAAGCTGCTGTGGGGCTCAATCAATACGATGAAAGTTATTTATGCAAAATATTCACCACTGAAAGTATGATATTGATGTCTGATAACATATTAATTATCTATAAAATAGATAGTTATTAAAACTTTTACAAGATAAAGGTTAACCCTTTCACAATGTTATAATAACGATAAAATTACAAAGTTACGAGTACAATAGTTCTAATTCTAAACAGGATAAAATTACACACATTTCCATTAAAAATATCCTTGATCAGCTGCCCATAGGCAAATGCTTCACATTGTTTTTGAATTTCGCGCAAAACTTCTCAAGTTGTTCTTAATTTAATAGTGTAAGACTAGAGGGAAGGCAGCTAGTGATCACCACGCACCGCCAACTCTTGGGCTTCTCTTTTACCAACGAAGAGTGGGATTGACCGTAACATTATAATGCCCCCACGACTGAAAGTGCACACATGTTTAAAGTGATAGGGATTCGAACCCGCAACCCTCAGATTACGAGTCGAGTGCTTTAACCACCTAGCCATGCCGGGCCAATGCTTTAGTAAGAATGCAAAGTGCACAGCCGCCATGTTACGTCTCAACAACAAATGATAAGTTTGACTTTGCTTACTAATACAACCTTCATCATTCTCACTAAATTCGTAAAGATAAATTTAAAGATTCTACTTTAAGTTCGTGAAACACGAAAACTGGAATTTGTTTACAATTGTATGTGTAAGTTTACAAACTATATCGAAAATAAGTGACTTGTTTTTTTACTTACCGGTAGGATCCACGTAGAGCATGATATTGTCTAATTTTATACTTTTGCCTGTTATAACGCTAAATATAAAAGTAAAATGTAGCTGCAGAAAATAACGGATACAACTGCAAAACTAATGATGTTTGCTTTTTATTTCTGTATGTGAATTTGAGGTTATTATGGACCATTTAAAAAAAAAAACTGTCATAATGAACGAACAATAATGCGGATAACTATTCTATAAATATACAAGTTTAAAAGAACAAAAGCCGATATAGTTCATAGTGACCTCACTGGTAATTCTAGAGTCAAAGATTTTAATATCATTAATTACAAAATTCCTATAAATAAATATTTAATTTCATATAACAGGATTAACTTACATCACAAACATCAAGATTAAATACCTTTACCTACCATTTTCATGTACATTTTCTTTGAAATATTGTTTTAACTAAAATCGGATTATTCAGCGTTTTGTTTATTTGCTTTTGAAATTCGCCCAAAGCTACATGAGGGTTATCTGTGCTAGCCTTCCCTAACTTAGCAGTGTAAGACTAGAGGGAAGACAGTTAGTCATCATCACTCACTGTCAACTCTTGGGCTACTCTTTTACCAACGAATAGTGAGATTGACTGTAACATTATAACGTCCCCGCAGCTGAAAGAGCGAGCATGTTTAGTGTAACGGAAATGTGTATGAGCGCTGTTTTCTACAATACCGTATTCCATATTTATATTTTGACTAAAATATACAATGCCAATTAAAATTTTCAAACTGAATGTGCAAGTAAGGTGAGGTCAGAGATCCCCAAGACAGTTTTCTCTGATTTTAAATTATTAATTACCGATTTGGTTTGTTTCGAAAATGTGCACAAACCTATATAAGAGCTATCTGCGCAAGTCGTAACCAATTCGAATCGATACAATAGATGGAAGGGACCAAGTCAACCGCAATTACCGTCGTATCTCGTGCTATTCTGATTGAATACTATCATGTGACCTGACTATTATTCTTATAACACCCACTGACCAAAGGGTGAAGAAAATTTTGGGGACAAAAAAACACGAACCACAGACCAGGATTCTCAGTTCGGTTCGTTAATCACTTAGCCCACACACACCCCAACAATGACTATAGGAAAAACAAAGAGTCAATGCTGCTTGCTGCCACAATAGTTTTAAATTTAATAATGACTGCCAATTTTCTTACGTGTTCATAGTTAAAAGTGTACAGCGTGTTCAACGTTAATTCGCTTCAAAACATGGACTCTTCATTCCACAGTTCAACACGCTATCCTAAGGCTCTGCTCTCTTCAAACACTTCGGTAGAATTTTCAGGGCCTTAATATCAAGTGTGTCGAATACCAGGAATTTTATAGCCTCTGCAAATCTTGCGCGTAAAGAATAAACTGAAAAAATTAAAACCTGTTTACTGTAGTATTAACAATCATCGAATCTTGTCAAACACATAATACTGATAAACCATTACAAACCACCCAATCTTATCAAACTCTCTGTATTAATATACCATTGAAACAGCATAATCTTGTCAAACAATTAGTTCTGATAAACCATAATAAAATACCCAATTAATCAATCTGTTGGAACTGACAAATCACCCAATCTTGTTAACCACTAAATATGTATAACCATTATAAACTGTCCAGTTTTGTCAACTACTGAATTGTGAAAAACCAGAAGAAAACGTTCAATATTGTCAGACAACAAATTTTAAAAAAATTGAATTACATTTTTTTTATTGTTTCACAGTAACAAAAATGTAATTTCACATAAAATCATATATTCCCCTATGAATGCTATTGGATTTATGCCGATCTCGAAAATGGCACTGATGATGATAAACACTAACAAACGTTATAGCCATAGAATTTTCTCATCTCCAATGTATTACTACATATAGTCTTGCTGAAGTATAAAAGAAGATTGTCTAAAAAAGTTTGCTTAATCCTTGTATGTCAAAGTGTGACATGACATACTCTATAAGTGCATTTGTCTGGATGTATACTTCTGCACGGAGATAATTACATGTAGACAATAATATTTCATTCTTACGTCGTTTTCCAGACAGTCCATTTGAAGTTAATGTCATTTGTCAAGTACACATCACGAATCAAAACTTTCCGTTCATGAACTCTTTTAATTATTCTTTCTGAAAATTCTCCAAACGTTGATTGCACTGACCATAGTCGGGTTGTGAAATCTGGCATTGGTAGAACAAACAAATGTTTGGCTTGATTTTTTAAGTGGAACAGGAAAAAGTAACGAGAATTGCATGTACAGAGTGTGTACGGTGTAATAAACAGTAAGTTAATTGTTAATGGAATCCACTGATTTCTTCCTCTATATGTAAAATATAAAAAGATTACCATCATAGCATCTGAATTGCTTAGAAGTTGCACACGTTATAATTCTAAACAGTAAAGCACTCAAAGTACGTTTATATAGTATAAACTACATTTACTAACTGATTAATTATTTTCGGCAAAATAATGCCTAATTTTCATAATAACGTTTGTTTGTCTTTTGGAATTTCGCACAAAGCTACTCGAGGACTATCGGTGCTAGCCGTCCCTAATTTAGCAGTGTAAGACTAGAGGGAAGGCAGCTAGTCATCACCACCCACCGCCAACTCTAGGGCTACTCTTTTACCAACGAAAAGTGGGATTGACCGTAACTTTATAACTCCCCCACGGCTGAAAGGGAGAGCATGTTTGGCGCGCCTCGGGCGCGAACCCGCGACCCTCAGATTACGAAGCGCACGCCTTAACGCGATAGGCCATGCCAGGCCTGTCATAATAACGACTAATCTGCGCTACTAGAAGCGTTTAAGTGGTCGGATCTATCACAAAAAAAAATATTTTCGTTCTAAATAATTAGCAACTAAAATTCCTCAACATCAATCGAATCAGTACACTATTGCGTTCGAATAAACTGAATATTTGCATTAAATAGACAATCATGTTGTTGTTGTTTTGTTGTTTTAAATTAAGCACAAAGCTACACAATAGGCTATATGTGCTCTGCCCACCACGGGTATCGAAACCCGGATTTTAGCGTGTAAGTCCACAGACATACCGCTGAGCCACTGGGGGGCAAATAGACAGTCATAAATTAATGTACGCACAAATTCAAAGAAAACAACTCTTCCATTTATTACTCATAAACAGAATAAAAATAAACAATATGATAAACAAACACTTCATAACATTCCTTTCATTAACTAAAACTCACAAAACCACTTAAAAGTTAAAAGCACTTACGAAATGATTGGATACTCTGACTACAGACTATCTGGTGCCTCGTGTCATTACAGTAAGAACTAAAACAAGTTTAGAAACGGGATTTTCCAAGTAAAGGTCCAGCACTTCAGGACCTACAAAAACAACTTTAATAACTTGCATTAGATTGTCGAATAATTGCAGAGGTTTACTTTTCAATTATATTGCACTTTAACCAACTGCTTGCGAAGCTTTAATAAAATGGTGGTGATGCTACATGCTAGTAAACTGTCAGTCAGTTATCGGAGATAAATAATGTTTTATTTTGTCTATTTACCTTTTGAAAGCTAAATGAAATGCTACAAGTTCTGTCAGTTTCTCAGTACTGTTCAACTGATCATAACAATATTCAAATACTTTATATATATTGTAAATTAATTTGGCATGTTTGTCCTAAAAACTCAATCACACGGGAATATTAGTGATTGTTTAAAATAGTGGAAAGTTTTATCACAAATATGTTGTAGTGACTTAAGTTTAGTAATTAAGTAATGACTGATTACTGCAAATTTTATTCGTATCGTACAGACTCATTATCTTCTGTTCTTTTAGACCCTATTTATTTATTTAATTATTTAGATAATTAACGGAGCTTGTGCGATCTCGGAGGAGACAAAGAAGGCACTTTGTTTGTTTTGAATTTTCACAAAGCTACACGACAGCTACGATTACGAGTCGAATACCTTAACCATCTGGCCATTTCCCGCCTATAGCTACACGAGGGCTATCTGCGCTAGCCGTTTCTAATTTAGCAGTGTAAGACAAGACTAGAGGGAAGGCAGCTAGTCATCAACACCTACCGTCAACTCCTGGGCTAGTCTTTTTACCAACGAATAGTGGCATTGACCGTCACATTATAACGCCCACATAGCTGAAAGGGCGAGAATGTTTGGGGTGACTGGGGTTCGAACCCGTGACTTTAAATTAAGAGTTGGGCGCCCTAACCACTGGGCCATGCTAGACCTAATTGAATGCAAACCAGATCACCTCCGCTCCACAATCCGGCATGCCATGCTCGGCGTTGTGATGTTGGAAAAGTAATAAAATGTAAGTTGTGGAGAAGTAGTACATCATAAAAACATGATTTCTATACAACTTATCACATATCAAACATTGAAACTTTTCTTTTAAAAATCTGTACACACAGATATTAACAGCCTTATAATTGAATAAACCTCTTTTTTTCACATTCACCTGTATAAAAGATTAGCGTGTATGTGTGCATGTGAAAACATTTTGAATTCTTTAAACTATACACAAATGAAATTGAAAACAGGGAAGTACGGACGACACCAACATATGCTTAAGGGACGGATAAGTGAAGATAGTACTATGCATTTGCAAAGGAAAAGATGTATAGGGAATGGATATGCCATCCCTTGGAGCCCCATTTTAGACAAAAGTGTCTGTGTATTAAGGTTTGCTGTGTAAATATCTTCATTTGTTTATTTACACTTATAGTACTGGTTCCGACACCCTGTTGAGTTTAGTTTTCCCCAATACCCGAGTTTTGAAAGCTATATGTTTCGAGCGATTTGTCATTTGTCGGCTCAAAGAACTTTTGTACTAGAAGTATTTGGTGGAATAGGTTTAATCCATTTAGTTTTAACTTCGCAGTCCTTGAGACGCTCCGAATAGCCGTCATATTTGTTCAAAATTCTATGCACCTAACCTTATACGTGATTATTTAAGCCAGGTCACGTAATTACTTCATATATACATATATATTTTATAAGAATTTTGCATTTAAGTACACAGTAATACTACCAGAGAAATGTTTGATTCGTGAAACAAGAGTATTCAAGAAGTATTTAAGCAACCGTGTGTTTGCAGCTTCCCAATAGTTGGTGATAGACTGGGGATATCACATTCCATGGTTCGGGCCCATTACCGTCAAAAGACAATATTCGATCTCTGCAATAAGAGACCATAGATGAGTTACAAGAGCGACGGTCAAATCCCATCCCACCCACTTATTGTTTAATTAAAGTAGTAGTAGACATTGTTGATAACCTTTCTTCTAGGCTTTCACGTTTAAATTATATACAGCTATTACGCAAATAGCTCTATATTACCTTTGAATAAAATGTTAGAAACAACTTGATCTTTTTTCTTTAAATATACGATAACAGCACAAAATAAATACTGAAGTAGATGTTTCGTATATATTTCAATTTAAAATAACTAACAATGTATAGTAACAATACGTGACTAAGTAAAAAACAAACAAAACGTTAACGTAGTCAGAGCGGGACTACAATCACCAATAGCGTTAGGTTATTGACACGAAAAACAGAAAATAAGACGTTATATAATCGGACACTCCTCTTCAATTATTTTAATGTCAGTACATCAATAAAACATCTTCTCTCTGCTCAACAAATATTTTATTCTCATGTATACACCTCATTTAGCAAGATCAACCTTGGCAAGAACTAATGGCTGAGTGTTACGTATTTCTTGATGTTTTATGTTCTTCGTAGATTAAACGCAACAGAAAAACACATAACAGCTTGTATAATTTATTACACTAAACTATTAACAAATATAACAGATATAACAAATTATATAATAATAGTGACAGATATTAAGTTATAACATTCGAAATTAATTGCAAAACAAAATAATACTAGTTTCAAACTTCAAAATAAATCACAATACAAAACGGTACTGGCCTGTATCTAATGTAATGATCTAAAATTAAAGTCTCAAATTCCAGTCTAGGGTGTGAATTTGGTCCCACGAAGAGATTCCGAAACAGTTCACAGTTCAAAAAATTCGCCGTCTCTCAGCACAAGCAGTAATTCAGATGTATCGTAGAGATTGACGAAATAAAATCACAGCTTCCGAGGATATAACTTCAATCACAAATCCAAGTTGAATATTCACAGCAAACACTTAATCTTTCTCAAATAACTAAAACTGATGCCCGAATCTCACTCTTATTCTTCGAATAAAACTAATGACTGAATCTATCTTCTTTTTTCGAATAAAAACTGATGACTGATGATTGAATCTGTCTCTTGTCACCGTCTTTTATACCGATAGGCCTATTTCTCGAACAATCTTGCAATTTCCATACAACTCCAGAG
The DNA here is from genome assembly GCA_011833715.1 of Carcinoscorpius rotundicauda. NCBI lineage: Eukaryota > Metazoa > Arthropoda > Merostomata > Xiphosura > Limulidae > Carcinoscorpius > Carcinoscorpius rotundicauda. Next base: position 126,250,644 of record CM022392.1, read on the forward strand.
CTATCCACGCATATCCGTTCTTGCACGAGACTACACTCTAGGCAGGAAGTCACCAGCACTCATTTACAAACATGTGATTGGTCTACTTAATTCGAGAAAGTTCTAAAATGTTACCCTAAATAAATAACATATTTTAGTTTAAACTTCGAAACAATAATATCAATATGGAAAAATGAATAATACAAATGAAAATTCAAACACAACACGACATGTTGTCGTTTACAAAATATTTACACATATACATAACACTCTCCCCCTTAAAAGTAAAAAAAAAGTTTGAACTTGTGAAAACTTTTTTTTTTGCTTATTTGTCCTTTTAAACCAACTTAAAAGGGTTAAATCCAGTAGATTCTGAAATAACCTCGCGAACTTCAAGCAGTAACAAGGGAACACCCTCAACCCAGTTCTTTGAGTGTTTGTGGCAGTAATTTGGTGGAAACGATCAAGAACACCTTGTGACTCAGGATGGTAGGCACTGGATGAAATTTGATGGACCCTTAATTCATGTATGGCTTGTTCAAATAGCTTGGACATAAAATTTGTGTCTTGATCTGATTGCACAACTTTTGGAATCCCGAACATGGTAAAGAATTTGACAAGAGCCTTGACGATGTTGGGAGCAGTGATTTTTCTCAAAGGGATTGTCTCAGGGAAACGTGTAGAAGCACACATGATCGTCGAGAGGTATTCATTTCCTGCTTTGCTTTTTGGCATTGGGCCAACACAGTCGATAATGACCCTTGAGAATGGTTCTTCAAAGGCAGGAATAGGCTGCAGTGGTGCTTTGGGAATCCCTTGATTTGGTTTTCCAGTGATTTGGCAAGAATGACATGCCTTACAAAAGCTAACAACATCTTGGCGCATCTTTGGCTAATAGAAATGTCGTCGGATACGATCTAAGGTCTTTCTTGCACCTAAGTATCCCGACAATACATGGTCATGAGCAAGACTAAGAGTATCATTCCGATAGTATTTTGGAATGATGATTTGATGAATAACATTCCACTCTTCATCGGCAGCAATGTCAGGATGTCTGTATTTTCTCATTAGCACACCTGACTTCTGGTAGTAACAAATAGGGACAGTTCCTATTTCATTTTCATCAACAGCCAGTTGTAGAAGAGAACGAGTTTCAGGATCATTGTCCTGTTCCTCAATAAGTTTGTTTCGATGAAGAGAGTCGAAAAATGTCTTAGAGTCATCAGTAGAACTTAAAGTTGAGTCAGAAATCTCATCGATGTGAGACATGAACGTATCAGACAAAGAGAAATCCTCTTTGGACTCCTGAGAACGTGTCTGAGAACGAGTAACAGCACAGGCGGGAAAAACATCAGGAAACTCTTCAACGAGTTGCTCTGTACTGGGGCTAATAACAGGTGCTTCAACAACACGAACCTCTGGTACCACCTTACTACCAGCCAAATCATTCCCCAAAAGCATAGACACACCTTCAACAGGCAATGAAGCTTTAATACCCACAGTCACTGGGCCTGAAACTAAGTCCGAACGTAAATCTAATCTGTGAAGAGGAATAGAAACGACGCCACCTTCTACACCAGAAATGAGCACATTGGCCCCAACGGATGACTTTTCAGAAAACGGAAGTACACTTTCCAAAATCAAACTCTGAAAAGCTCCAGTATCCCGCAGGATTTTAATTGGTTGTAGATGTGAATCGCCAACAAAAGAAACAAAACCTTCAGTCATGAAAGGCTTAAATTTGTCCTCAACAATATCTTCAGGTACATCAATAATATTGGACTTGGAATCCATAGTGGACTGAACAGGGTCAAAATCATTGGGAACCAATGATATATCAAACAAGGGCGAAATGAAACTATTGGGTGATGGCTTGTTTTTGAGACATTTACATAACACTGAGGCATTTTCATATCGAACGCACTTTTTTATTGTCGTATGTTTATTGTTCTATAGTAGTAATTTTGGGAGATATTACTTACACTGATATCTAGAAATGTTTGGGTAAACTTGAAAATAATTCCTTTCCCCTTTCATCCACAGTTGCAAGAAGACAAACAAAAATTATGTTCCAATGTTACTTCACATTCGTTTAACACAAAGATCAGAATAAAAGTTAGGCAGAAGAAAGTTTTATAGTTGAAAATAGATTTATCTAATTTTAATTTAATTAAATAAACATTTTACACAATAAGCGAAACTGTAATGAATATCCTTTATTTAATATTTAAAACTGACGATTAATATTTCTCGCTACATTTTTTTGCAGCCTCTTATCATGTATAGTATGTGTACATGTAATTCCCCCCCAACAAAGGATGTCTTGAAAACTACCAACCATGTTGTTATTTGCGTGACGATACCTCCTCGTCAGTAACGCTCAAATTTATAAATATAATAACTAATTAATCTCCTTAGATTCTTTAAAACTCTCAAGATATTGCCCTTAACAACATAAACGTCATTTAAACTATAGACTATTTAATATCATGTATGGTTTGTTTGTTTTTTGAATTTCGCACAAAGCTACTCGAGAGCTATCTGTGCTAGTCGTCCCTAATTTAGCAGTGTAAGACTAGAGGGAAGTCAGCTAGTCATCACCACCCACCGCCAACTCTTGGGCTACTCTTTTACCAACGAAAAGTGGGATTGACATTATAACTCCCCCATGGCTGAAAGGGCGAGCATGTTTGGCGCGACGGGGATGCGAACCCGCAACTCTCAGACTACGAGTCGCACGACTTAACACTCTTGGCCATTCCGGGCCATCATGTATGGATAAACTTATGGAAGGTGCCGTAAAATGGCACTAAGTTATAGTAACCAAAATATAAAGCTTAAAGAAATCAGTTCGTAAAATTATTACTAACGCGTAAAGACTAGACAAGTAACATCACTCCTGATTTAAGTCAACAAGAAATATTTATAGAGTTAATTAATGCTAACTGACTAAATAATGGTGAATAAATTTCTGTGTGTTTGTGTTTTTTTCGTACAGCAAGGCTACAAAGGGTTATCTACTAAGCCCACCGAGGGGAATCGAACCGCTGATTGTAGTGTTGGAAATCCGGAGACATACCGCTGTACTAGCGGGGAGGACAGATAAATTTCTGCTTTTCGTACAAAGGTATTTAAACTTTAAGACTAATTGTTGATTTTTAGACGTCTGTTGGAATTTATGCTGATATACTAGTAACATAAAATGTGTAAGTACAAAAAAACTAAATGTGTTTCTTTGCATATTTGTTTGTTATATAAGTAACTGTCTTTTACAGAAAAAAATGACTCAGAATAAGGTGTTTTGGTAAAGGAAAAAATAATTACAAAATTGTTACAAAACGATATTTTCATTTATAATTTATTAATAAACAATTGGCAGCACAACAAACGTATAGTATTGGAAACAATTACAAAAGTTGCCTTATCTTTCATAATGGCGTTTAAGATAAAAAGGGGCTCATGATAGAACGTGTTAACAGCTCACGCACACTCCAGCCTAGTTAACCCCGTACTTTTATTTTTTTACCACAATGGACAAATTAAGCGAAAATTGAAAACAAAACTGCATTCTAAGCGATTCACATCACAATTATTTAGCCCGTTATGGACGTATTCGATGTACCCTATCGTAAAGGTGGCATACGGAAAACAGGGGCAAACGATGCGGTCACCCACGCTGCAGAACATGTGAGCTCATTCAGGAAAGCAGTCTTAAACTTCAGAAGTTCAGGAGAAACTTTTCATATCAACGCAGAGGTGGACTGTAAATCAAAAAATCTAATATATTGTATAAAGTGTGCAGGATGTGGATTGGATTATATTGGGTAGACCGGGGACCAATTAAAGAACAGAATGACTGTCTACAGACAACAGTTAAATCACCTAGAATTGTGACAAATCGGACTGAGTGAACATTTAGACCAATGTGCGAAGGAAAAAGACTCGAAATTCAGTGTAATACCATTCTATAAGGTTGAAAAAGACTGTGAGGAAACCAAAAAGCCTATGGAGAAACATTTTATCCATAAATATAAACTGGAATTAAATAAAATTTCTCTAAAGTAGTGGTATGAATAATTTTATGAAACTTTTACAAATCACGTGACAATCAACAATCGAATATAGTAACGTTCTATATTTTCCCACCATTTTATAATGCAGTGGGATCAGTGAAGCATGAATGGCGTAACTGCAAATAAACGATATTAGTACCTTCATGTGAAGCTTCAAATTCTATCTCAAGTTCGTGATTAGTTCATTTTTACTCTTTGTATATATATATATAAGGCTCTAGTAACAAGATGAAAATTACACAACGTATGATTTGTATGCAGTTACATATATAAATCTGCGATAGATATTCTAAAATACCAAATTTGACATTCACTCTTTATAACTAACTGAATCATAACTCTCGTGTTAAATTTAAATGAAAAATCTTGCATATCTAACAGTACGTTTTTGTCAGCAAGACCTGTAATATATTTTTTTTTGTTTTTTATGCCACAGTATGTTAAGGTTGAACTTTAAGCTATTATAATTGTAGCTTCAAGATAGATGTTACCAACTCAAAAGTGTAATATTCCCACAGTACCTTGTGGTGGAAGCTAATATGATGAAAAGGAAAGAACATTGTGTCACGATTTGTTTGTTTTGGAATTTCGCACAAAGCTACTCGAGGGCTATCTGTGCTAGCCGTCCCTAATTTTGCAGTGTAAGACTAGAGGGAAGTCATCACCACCCACCGCCAACTCTTGGGCTACTCTTTTACCAACGAATAGTGGGATTAACCGTCACATTATACACCCCCACGGCTGGGAGGGCGAGCATATTTAGCGCGACGCGGGCGCGAACCCGCGACCCTCGGATTACGAGTGCACGCCTTAACGCGCTCGGCCATGCCAGGCCTTGTGTCACGAATTATATTAACTAATCATTGACTGTAAATTGCGCATGTTGAAACGTTCAAAAAAAAATATTTCGTTGATGTAGCATAATTCAAGCGTTAAAAGTTAAGCTAATTATGCTAGTTATTCGTTGTTTGGTTAATTTGCTTTAAAATAATGGCATTTTTACATTAAATAATTAATGATAATTAGCGAATGCTATAACTGTAATCAAATGTAATCAAAATAAATTTGTTCAATAAATCCTTTGATCGGTGTAAATTACTATATAAACTGTTAAATTTTTACTTTAGCCCGTTAAAGCACATATATTTCTCTTTTTACTTTTTGATGATATTATGCTATATACATAGATATATAGTAAAAAAATGTTTTTATTATGTCAAGGAAAGATATTATCAATACTTTAAATCTTTTAGCACAGTGAACCTTTAAATGTAGTTTATGTGCTTCGTTTAAAAAATGACTTATCGATATATTGTACGATGCTATTGTACTAAATTTAAACGTTCGAACAAAAGCGTTCAGTTTGTGTAATAAAAGCACTGCTATGGCTTAGTGCTAAGCTCGAGGTTTATAATACTAAAAATAACAGCTCGATACCCGTAATTGACACAGTACAGATAACCAATTGTGTAACTTTATACTTAAAAATAAAGAAAAGCCGCGTGAACCTATGTTATAGGTATAGGACGTTACGGTGGTTTAATCAGTGATGTCGAGAAAACACACTTGTAGAGAAATATATATGCAAAAACGGCTCGTTTGGGTTTAAGAAGGTCGAAACGTTGTTCGCTCTTCCATGTAAAATATTTTTTCAACCCAAACGAGCCGTTTTTGCATATATGTTACGGTGGTTTGTAGATTAATGTGAATTTCCAAATGCATGAACTGCATTCTAGATGTATGTTTGAAATTCATAAAATGAAAACAAAAATTGGAATTAAAGATTTGGAATTCTTTCCAAATTTTGAATGAAAAAAGGGGTTATTATTAAAAGTATTACTTAAATTTTTAAAGATAATCCTCTTTTTTATCCTCTGTTTTCATACAGAGGTGTTTTTATTTTGTTTTTTTTTATAGGATATGTCTGAGGTGATCGACAGAAGAGCAAATAACTTATAACTGTGTTTCAATGATGCCCGAGATTTCAGCCTCGATTTTGTCAACTAAGGAAAATAAAAGCTGTGTTTGATTGTTTTAAGAATTTTTCATCAAAACATAATGTCTCTCAGAACATAATACCCAATATAAAGTTTCTTCTCTATTAAAATCAATAAAATATTGGTACGCATTTTGAAATATGTAAGTTTTTAGTCAAGAGCGTTATTATTCCATCTTAAATTAATTCGTTAGTTGATACTGGTATAATGTCTCGTCAAGTTAAAAGCGAATTTCTGTTGTAATAAGGCGTATTTTTTGATGTCGGAAATGTCAAAATCCATTACATTTAAGTGATTTAAAAACAAGAACAACAGAATATTGCGACAAATGATAAGGAATTACACCAGTCGAGGCTGGGAACAATTGTTCACGCTCATGCTCTGCTCTTTTAAAAGTACTAATAATCACTAGCTTGTTCATTTTGTGCAATAAAACTGCTGAATGAAAAAAAATATTTCAATATAAACTTACATTTCATTTTGGAACGTCGATTTAACATGCAAATACTGTGCTAGTTTTAAATTTAATTTTCTACTGTCGTTAAAGAAATAATTTCATTTGGCATGAGTGAAGTAACAGAAAATACAATGTAAGAAATACAAAAAGCCACACTGTGAACGTAAGGGATCTACCAAACTTGTTGTTTTTGCATTTACTGTTTGTAAAGTGAATTTCTCGCTCTGAGTTAATTTTATTAAGAAGTATGTTTTCTTACAGTAAAGCCACATCGGGCTATCTGCCGAGTCTACCGAGGGGAATCGAACCCCCTGATTATAGCGTTGTAAATCCGTGGACTTACCGCTGTACGAGAGAGGGACTCTTACCAAGATATCTAAGGTTTAGGAATAATATGTGAATATTTTAGTACACATCTCATTTTGTTTAAACTTTTTAAAATTTGAAATATAATGTTATGTACTTAAAGAGTACGAGAACTTCATTTTAAATGAAAAGTAAGGTAAACAAGATCGTGGTGAAGTATGATTAATAACATGATTAATTAATAGATCAAGTAAAATGATATTTGTTTATATATATTCGCATAAAACTTACTTCGACAACTATGTGCACTAACCGTCCCTAATTTTGAAATGACAAGAGTAGAAAAAGTGCAGGTAGATAATAACATCAACGGCCATCTTTTCGGCTAGAGTTGCCTGAGCGAACTGTGTTATTTCACTATTATCCTTATAAATGCATTTACGGCCCCAAAGTGCACAGTGCATTTTGTGTGTGTGTTAAAGGGACTCGAAAATGGGAATTGCAAGTGCATCGTCTTACATGATAACCATTGAGTCACGCTCGGCTTTCTAATAACCGGTAATATAATAAAAGGACTAAAAATTTAAATCAGAAATGTGAAGAAACGTTTTTAACGCAACTTGTAGCTTTTAGGCCTTATTAAAAGATCTGATAAAATAAAGTTTGTTTTCGCCTCAACTCAAAATTACTACAAATTTGACAATGATGTTAATAAAAGCAACTAATACGATGATGAGAGCTAGGGTTTATTACCTTTTAATGTGGTTGTAAACGTATATACATATCTGATCAATACAGGTGAATAAATTATTTAAGATACGTAAGACATTAATCAAAACTTTAATGTGAACTCTTTGGTAACTGTATAATATGTTAACAAATATATACAGATACCAACATTGTACACGTTGATCCTGCATACTTACATATAAATACATTGCTTACTCTGTGTTTGTTTGCTTGTTTTGGGAATTTCGCACAAAGCTACACGAGGGCTATCTGTGCTAGCCGTCACTCATTTAGCAGTGTAAGACTAGAGGGATGGCAGCAAGTCATTACACCCACCACCAACTCTTGGGCTACTCTTTTATCAAGGAATAGTGGGATTGACCGTAACATTATAACGGCCTCACAGCTGGGACAGCGAGCATGTTTGGCGCGACGGGGATGCGAACCCGCGACTCTCAGATTACGAGTCGCACGCCTTAACACGCTTGGCCATTCCGGGTTTTTACCTTACTCTGTGATTATCTGTTACGTTTTTATTTGTGGATTAAACGCAACAGAAAGACACAAGTAACAGCTTATATAATTTATTACAATAAACTATTATATATGTAACAGATATAACATAAATTATATAATAACAATGACAGTTATCCAGTTTCAACCGTCAAAATTAATTACAATACAAAATGGTACTGGCCTGTGTCCAATATAATGATCTAGAATGAAAGTCCAAAAGTCCAGATCAGAAATCCAAAATTCCAGTCTAGGGAGTGAATTTGGTCCCACGAAGAAATTACGAAGTTTGAATGGAGAAGTCCAAAAACAATTCACAGTCCAATAAATTTGACGAAGTTCTTTTTACGATGTTTTTGATGAATGTCTCAGATTTGTCGTTTTCCAACTTTTCCAGTCCTGTACGTGTTGACCTTCAGTATAACCAGTAATTCGAATGAATCGTAAAGATTGACGAAATAAAATCACAGCTTTTGTAGATCTAGCTCCAGTCACAAATCCCAAGTTGAATAAACACACAGCAAACGTTGAAAATTTCTCAAACGGAGACAGTATCTCTTGAATCGAATAAAACGAATGATTGACTCACTGACTTTTTTTCCTCGCGTTGCCGTCTGTTTTTATACTAGTATGCCTACTGTGTTCTCGAACAATCGCATAACTTCCACAGAGTTCCAGAGTAATCTGCGCATGTCTGTTTTTGCACGAGACTCGTCATCTAGACACCAGGCCGCCATACATTTTATTTACCGACAAATGATCGATCTACCTAATTCTAGAAATTTCTACATGAATAACAACATATTTTATTGGTTTGAACTTTAAAACAATAATATAAATATGGAAATATAAATAATAGATATGGAAATCCAAACACAACACGACATGGTTGTCGTTTTCATAACATTTATATAACATTATCCAACTCTCCGGAATATAAAAAAAAGTTTTGGAATAATTTTCTTTTATACAGCTCACTAAATCGTAACGAAAATTACCTGAAAACTATAATTTTCGTAAGGATGAATTACCGTTGATTTCGTTTCTGATTTTCAAACCATAATTAATCAATTCTTTGATAGATTGATATTAAGATAATTAATCAAATTTATCTGTTAAATATTTTATTCATACTCAATGAGTTAGTAGTAATTGATTAAATTATTTAAATAATATTCAATATAAACATATATGCAATATATACAAAATTGTGTTGAGTGTCTTGCCATACTAACATATGACGAAGCAGGGCTTAGTATCTAGAATTCCTGGACCGTGAATCAGGGTTATCGTGGCACGTATCCCTTTGTCTGAATATTATTTTCGCACTTCAAGCAGTTGATTCGTTAAAAAGTGACAATCAAATTCCAATATTCATTCAAATAAGGTTACCCTAAGAGTCAGCGGTGAATGTTGTTTACTAGCTGTCTTCTCTCTATCTTATTAGCCCTAAAATAGGAACAATTATAAGCAGATTGCCATTCTAAAACTTTACTCGAAACTTCCAAAACAAACAAATACTGATCTTTACAGCAGTATTGCTATTGGTTGAACCAACATAAGAAATTTGTTAAAGACCAAAATGATTCACACGAGAAAATAACTTATCAATGATAATACATATTTCATAATGTCTAGAATTACTAGAAGAAACAAAGCCATAGGTTTCCAGTTTCCACTACAGTGTATGCACGGTTAATCACATTTTGTAAAGAATATATTCACCTAGTATACAATGACTTGACGCCACCATAATTTACATCTCTGGTGTGAAGGGTGGCATATTGAGTATCCACATATTTGATCCAGTACGAACTCTCAACTATTCAACAGTGAAATTATGTCAGAGTAGATTTATGGCTGAAAGAAAATCTCACATCCCTTTCTAAGTAAGATTACTTTTTAAACAAAGTTGGAAAGGAATGCTAAGCCCCGGCACACCACTTTCAAAGACCAATATCCATTATACTGGATATTTTCGGTAAGGGAGGTTAAGCGAGTCCACATTACGCTATTGTGCAAAGATTACAGACTGGTCATTCAATAACTCTCACCTATTCACCCTTTGCACAGAAAGAGGTTGTTAGCAAACTACACATATAAAAATAATCTGTGGCAAAATTAAATTACAAATATTTTGGCCTTGTGTATGTTTTCTTATAGCAAAGCCACATCGGGCGATCTGCTGAGTCCACCAAGGGGAATCGAACCCTTGATTTTAGCATTGTAAGTCCGTAGACTTACCGTTCTACTAGTGGGGGACTATTTGGCCTTGTAAAGAAGCATAAACTGTGAAGAAGAAAAACATCTATAAAACTGTACGAAAAATATGTTTCATGTGTGAGAGGAAAGTTTGTAAGATTGTACAAAGCAAGTGTGTACAATCAGACCGCTCCCACGATGGACAAGCAATAAGTTTCCTGACTTTCAACACTGAAACCAGTAGCTCGATTTCCATGGTGGATGTAGTGCAGATAGTTTTATACCAAGAAAACAATAGCTTCCGGAAATGAGATGATAAAAACTTTATAACAGTATAAAGTGAATCTAAAAAAAAAACTTCCTTAAGGCTTCATGGATGTCAAAAGTTCTTGTATAATGGAAAATTTTAAAGTTACAAACTACACAATAAATCTAATTTTAGCTGTAGTTACCATCAGAACTTGTTGGCAAAAATTATAGGAATTGAAATTCCTGCACCATATGGTGCTTTTGTTGTAAGATGTGCAACCGAACGAAGAACGCTAGCTCGAAACGTCGTCTTCTTAAATTAAAAATATGAAAAATTGGCAATTGCTTAGCATTTTCCAAACAGTCATAAAAGACGTGATTCCTACATTTTAATTGTATTTCTTATAAATTTGTGAGTAAATTCATCACTTCCGTAGTATAGTTTGTTTGTTTGTTTTTGGAGTTTCGCACAAAGCTACTCGAGGGCTATCTGTGCTAGCCGTCCCTAATTTAGCAGTGTAAGACTAGAGGGAAGGCAGCTAGTCATCACCACCCACCGCCAACTCTTGGGCTACTCTTTTACCAACGAATAGTGGGATTGACCGTAACATTATACGTCCCCACGGCTGGGAGGGCGAGCATGTTTAGCGCGACGCGGGCACGAACCCGCGACGCTCGGATTACGAGTCGCACGCCTTACGTGCTTGGCCATACCAGGCCTCGTAGCATAGTGAATTCCGTTTCTAATTCTTGCTGAAAATTCTTAACAAAACTTTATGAATTTAGATACAATTTATTTTTAAATTTGTTGAAACCAACGTATCATCTTCAGTAACATAGTTAGGAATTTATTCGTTTATTTTTAAACTATCAGGTCAATTTTAAATGTATTTACTCAGTTTAGAACGACATTATTTGACCTATCGTATGGCGTGTGGTTTATTAGTTGTTCTTAATTTCAAACACTTAATGAGAAGATTTGCTGTTAAGAAATGAGTTTCTCAGTAACTTTCTCCGAATTGCGAGGCCAGATGGTTAAAGCATTCGACTCGTAATTCTAGGGTCGCGGGTTCGAATCTTCGTCACAACAAACATGATATCCCTTTCAGTCGTGGGGTCGTTTTAATGTGCGGTCAATCCTACTATTCGTTGGTAAAAGAGTAACCCAAGAGTTGGTGGTGGGTGGTGATGACTAGCTGCCCTCCCTCTAGTTTTACACTGCTAAATTAGAGACGGCTAGCGCAGATAGCCCTCGTGTAGCTTTGCGCGAAATTAAAAACAAACCTAACCAAACCGAACTGCTGAGGACCTTTTTGTTGTTAGGTTCATATAAAATACCAAAATGTAAATAAAATAATAAGTCTCGCTCTCTTTCAACAATTTTAAGTCAAAACTGTTTAGAATTGTTAACATGTAATAGGTATTAGTATAATTTCCAAATAATTTTTTTTATTGTCCCAACTTTCATTTTTGCACGAATTCGGGTCTTCCCTGCAAACACATACACAATACATTTTTCGAATTTTTCTTTCCATTACCAAGCACTGCTTCGTATTTTCTTAGAAACTATTATTCTCCGAAAATATAATTATGAAAGTCTTTTTCTTTCATCACGTGTTTTTTCTTCCTTTCTAATGGCTTTATTATAATAGCTCTTCGTTCTCATGTTCTCACCCTTTTATTATGTTCCAGCTTGTGGTCTAAATAATTACCAATGAAGCACAGCTTTTAAGGTAACTGCGTTTAAATAGATTGGATGGAACAGTTTATAAGCTATTTACCATTAAATAAAATGGTTTGCGGTAGCTTCCAGTTACCTGAGAAAGTGACTAAGCGGAACTCCTGCAGAGTTGGGAGGTTTAGATTTTGAAATAAACAACTCCTCAACCAATCTTTTTCACAGTTTCTTTAGACGTTTTTTTTTTGTCTTTCCTTAAAATGGCCCACCAAACAGTCTCTTCTTTTCAAGGACAAACTCAAACATCTGTCATACGAATTTGACAGGACATTAAATTATCTGACAAAATAACCTTTTATGCGTGTTAGTTACCGTTCTCATCAGATGACTTGAACTAGTAAGATTAAGTACTTTTCAGGATTAAAATAATAAAAAAAAGATTTACTTGGGGGCACGTGATAATGACAATTTTCTGCATGGGTTTGAAAGCAGCTGGTGTCTATACTAAGTGGTTCTTTGAATGATCACTTCTAAAGTAGTGACGTTCTCATTGAGAAAAAAACAATAAACTCCTCTACATTTTAATAACACGTTATGCAAGAAAATTTATTACCGCCTCAAACACCACAGTTGAAATTTGTCATGCACTTATTTTGAAAATAGCTTTCTTCGTGCTCTTCTAACATGAATATGTATTATTGATTACATATCTGTTTATCATTTTCTACTAATATGTATTGTTAAATAATGCTGTAAAAAACGTAAGAAAGTAAAACATGATTAACCTAACCTAATGTCTCTATTGTGAAGTATTTCTAAATTGTACTTTGAGACTTATAACGGTGCGGACTCACAACGCTAAAAATCGAATTTCGATACTTGTGGTGGGCAGAGCTCCGATAGTCCATTTTGTAGCTTTGTGGGCTTACTTTAAAACAACAATAACAATTCCTGAAAGTGTTTTCGTGTTAAATATACCCGCTTCAAAAATTACAAAAAACATTCCTTTATGATAAAGTAGACAATCAGGCAATTTCAGTTAGTAGCATAAATGACATAAAAATATTTCGATACTCACGACCTTATATGTTTTAATATAATTATTAGCATTATCGTACTGAAAAAAATCACACACATAAAATAACTTATTATTTTTTAAAATAATCTTTACTGGATATACGTAAATTTATTTCGATCAAGTTTGTTTTGAATTTCGCATAAAGCTACACGAGGGCTATCTGTGCTAGCCGTCCCTAATTTAGCAGTGTAAGACTAGAGGGAAGGCAGCTAGTCATCACCACCCACCGCCAACTCTTGGGCTACTCTTTTACCAAAGAATAGTGGGATTGACCGTCACATTATAACGCCCCCACGGCTGGGAGGGCGAGCATGTTTGGCGCGAAGGGGATGCGAACCCGCGACCCTCAGATTACGAGTCGCACGCTTGGCCATGCCGGGCCGTTTTGATCAACACTATTGTTAGTATAAATCACAATGCATTTGTCCAACCTTTTTCATAGGCCGAGGCCATGTATCACTCAGTGTCAACATTTATGTTTAAAAAACACTTTTTTTTATGCTGGGTTGGTGCTGTTGCCCTACAAACTCACTAACAGTTCGTCCCGGCATGGCTAGCTAGTTATTGCACCTGACTCATAATCCGAGGGTCGAGGGTTCGAATTCCCGTCATACCAACCATTCTCGTCATTTCAATCGTATAGATGTTATAATGTACGCTCAATTCCACTATTGATTGGTAAAAAATTAGCCCCAGAGTTGGCTATGGGAGGTGATGATTAGCTGCTAAATTAGGATGGGCTAGCGCAGATAGCTCTTGTGTAGCTTGGCGTGAAATTCAAAACAAACAAACAAATCATGACATGGTGATATCGTTTTCAAAAGTTAAGTCACAGGACTCTGATAAATCTTTGTTTTTTTGGTGATTTTTTTTTCTGTGACTTTCCGACCTATAGTACAAGTGGTAATTACTGCAATTAGCAAAGTAGCAAAATAAACGTAACGCTATAAACCGTTGTTAGACACCCGTGATGTGTGAGCAGGGCACAAATACCCCAATTTGTGGCTTTGTGCTTAACTTCGAACACACAGATACTATTTAGCATGTTTATGCTATCACGCAATTTCCATTGTCTTGTTGGTTTCTTTTAGCCCAAAGCTACACAGTTCACGATTCATTCATAGTAATGAATTGAATAACGGCTGTAAGTGTTGCAAGTACTTAAACTTACAACGCTATAATCCAGGGCTCGATCCTCTGGTGGACACAGCAGAAAACAAACAGATCCATCAGGGGACATCCACTGGGAGAAGGAAAAAAGAAAGAAAGAAAGAAAGGATATCGGTGATAGTCTTATGCTACGAAAAAAAGTAAACCTCAGTTACTTTTTACACGTCTTTTTCAAAAAATATTTCTTGGTTTGAAGGTAAAAAATATTACTGATTTTAGTTGTTTTGTTTTAATTCGGATATTCATGCAAAGTTACACAAGGGTTATTTGGTAACTACAGTAGTTGTACCTGTTTTTGAACTTATGGACCAGAGACAAGACAGCTATTCAACATCATAATCTGTTGATAGTTAGTAGATGAAATTCACTGTCACCCTTAAAATGCATCCGAATCTAGTGTTGCCTTGTGCTTAACGTACCGAACTGTAGATCCGTGGTTTGCGTCCTATTACCTAAAAAAAAATTTCGCGCTCAGTCTTTTGGAGCAGTGGATGAGTTATATATATGATAATTATATCCCACTAATCAATCATCGTAGCCCATGATTTGATCGTGGATGGTGTCGATTAACTTAATTTCCTCTACTCTTTCATTTTAAAATCAGCCGCAGAGTAACTTTGCACAAACAAAGCCCTCAATTTCTGAGCGTGATTTTATTTTATTTATTTATTTTTTTGCGAAACGTATTCTCAGATCCACTGTCCAGTATGCTAAGCACTAAGCCAAGCTAGGTCCAACGAATTTGAAACTTATGGTGCTAATATTTATTCAAACTCTTAACTAGATTATGAAAATATGTAAATACTATTTATAAATTCCTCGTTTTGTGTTCAATGTGTGTGTGTTTTGCACAGCAAAGCCACAAAGGACAATCTGCTCAGCCCACCGAGGTTAATCGAACCCCTCATGTTAGTGTTGTAAATCCGGAGACATACCGCTGTACTAGCGGGGGAGCTTTAGGGTTAAGGTATGCAGGCATTGTAATTCAACAGAGGTACTATTTATCATGTGACTTTGGTCCAGTTTAGTCAGTGTGATGGAGATACTACTTTTCACATAAGAGAATTTTAAAGATAGATATATGTTGTTTGTCAGATAACTTGATGAGATTTAAGAATATATATTCTTCTTATGACTTTTGTGAATGTTGAAACTTTGCAGATACTCTTTATAACATAATATTAACAGTGTGTAGTGGTAAACAATTTTTTTTTCAACAGTAAGTTTGATATAATGGATGTTTAGGTTATGCAGATACTTGTTTATCCAATAATATTTATGGTGCTTGGGAAAGTGTTCGTACTTTTATTCATAGGAACTTGAGAAGGCTTGTTTATATTCAGGAGTTGTCTATAATATAACTTTAATGAAAACTGAGAGAATGAATATAATATTCACATTTGCTTTGGTTGTCGTGTTTACCTTTTTTATGTGTGTGTGTGTGTTTTACGTTACGAGTTAAAAGGCACAGGTATTGCAATGAGCTTAAATAACGTCCATCGCAGTACTGAGGTCTTAGATATAAGAAGATCGTTTGTTAAATGAGCTTGGTAATATGTCAATGTAGTTTGCATATATTATTTGGTCTCTAATATTACTGTTCATTAAATGTTTACAATCCTTTCATCTTTCAAGTGCAAATAGTATAAGAATGATAATATGTTTTGGGTTGGAGGTTAAATGCTATCTATTTACGTAGAGCAGTGGCTCTCAAACTAGGGGTAATTTAACAATTTATCGGGGGTAATGGAGGAGTGACAGAAAAAAAGTTAAAATTCTGAAAATCAAGAAAACATTGAGGAAGCTGGTATTAGGATTAATGTTAACGTAGTCTTGGTATGTAAAGTTGTAAATTAAACTTATTTTAAGTATGTGATAAAGTTAAACCAAATAACAATAAACATCAAAAACTAATATACAGTAGTAGAAAAGAAAAAAATATGTATCTAAGTGTGTGGTAACCTAAAAGTATTTTGACAAGTATGCTTCAGAACACAAGTCACTCAGTAACCCTGATGACTCATCGACGTGTCCTGTACACGTCACTCATTGCCTGAGGTTTCCTCTATTTCACATTGTCAGTTTCTATGTGAGCATCAGCCGAGGTAGACAAAACCTGGTATGTATGTGTACTGCCCTGTGCAGTATAGTTAGTATTTACCTACTATTACATCATTCCTATGCTGAGTAAGCTCTTTTAATGCTATATAGAATGCCATGAAAAAATAAATAAGTTCACATTGTTCACACTTTTTATGCAGTTTTTCTTTTTCTGCAGATTAAACAATAAAATGTCTAAAAAGCGCACCTACTCTGACGCCTTTCTTCGCTATGGCTTTGTGAATTTACCTTCTGTTGGAGAGGATCGGCCACAATGTGTAGTATGTCACAAAGTGGTGACAAATGAAAGCCTCAAGCCATCAAAACTCTCAGCTCACCTCCAAAAGTGCCATCCAAATCTTCAAAATGAAGATCAGACTTATTTTCAGCGCCGGGCTGTAGCACTGAAGAATATCCAGTTCGGTTCATCTGGAATTCAAGCCCAAAAGCTTCAAGCTGCGGTCGAAGCGTCTTACTTTGTTGCATATAAAGTTGCCGAACAACAAAAATTCCACATCACTGCAGAGAATCTGATTATGCCTTATGCATACGAGATGGTAAGCAAGGTATGTGGGGAGGATCAAGCGAAGAAACTGAGTGCCATATCTCTATCAAACAACACAATCCGCCGACGAGTCGATGACATGGCATCAGATATTCTGTCCCAAGTTACAACAGAGATCAAGGAAAGCTCATATAGCAAATTCTCCTTGCAATTTGATGAATGGTGTGACGTAGCCAGTTGTGCTGTTCTCCTTGGGCTCGTTCGTTACGTCCACCAGGACAAGATCAAAGAAGAGTTCCTATTATGCGAAGATCTGCTGACAACCACGAAGGGAGAAGATATCTTCAATACCATCAACAGTTTCTTTACCACGAATGGATTGGATTGGAACAGCGTTCAACAGATAGGGAGAGATGTTTATATAAAGTCTAGATTAGTATAAATACGATGAATTACATGGCATATAGTCATATAATTTTATTTATTGTACAAGTAGCTGTAATGTAGCTAATATTTTATACATAATTCACAAAAAAGTATCGTGCCTGTCGAACTGAAATACTAAAGTACCAAAATAAATTAAATTAAATTAAAACTATATAATTATAACGCAAAAGATAAGTAAGAATGACTAACTGACGCAATCTATAATAGTTTTTCTTTTTTAATCTAGGTCTCCGTCGATGGAGCATCGTTGATGATGGGTCGTAATCGTGGATTACGGGGTCTCATACAAGCTGTAAATCCAGAAATTTCTGTAGATCATTGCATCATTCATCGGCACTGTCTTGGATCCAAAAGCCTGCCTGGTAATCTGAAATTAGTGTTTGAAGATGTGTTGAAAATCATCAATTTCATCAACTCCAGGGATTTGAATTCGCGCATATTCAGGAAGCTGTGCAAGGAAATGGGAGAGCAGTGTCAAGTTCTGCTCTACCACACCGATATTCGCTGGTTGTCACGAGGCAAGGTTGTACGTCGACTCATTGAGCTCCAAACGGCTCTTCAGGAATTTCTGAAACAAGAAGAATCTCGTTTTGCTACCAAGTTCACTGATAAGCAGTGGCTTGCTCGACTTTGTTACTTGGCTGACTGTTATGTAAATGTCATGAAAATGTTTTGTAAACGACAACATGTGTTGTGTTTGAATTTCCATGTCTATTATTTATATTTCCATATTTATATTATTGTTTCGAAGTTTAAATCAATAAAATATGTTGTTATTCACTTAAAATAACATTTAGAATTAATTAGAATTCATTTAGAAATTTCTGGAATTAGGTAGATCAATCATATGTTTCTCAATAAAATGTATGTCGGCTTGGTGTCTAGTCGACGAGTCTCGTGCAAAAATAGACATGCGCAGAGTACTCTGGAATTCTGTAGAAGTTACGCGATTGTTCGAGAACACAGTAGGCATGCTAGAATAAAAACAGACGGCGACGCGAGGAGAGGAAGAAGAGAATCAGTCAGTCATTCGTTTTTATTTTCGATTCAAGAGATATTGTCTCCGTTTGAGAAATTTTCAACGTTTGCTGTGTGTTTATTCAACTTGGATTTGTGACTGGAGCTAGATCTACAAAAGCTGTGATTTTATTTCGTCAATCTTTACGATTCATTCCAATCACTGGGTATACTGAAGGTCAACACGTACAGGACTGTTTAGGGGAGACTGGAAAAGTTGGAAAACGACAAATCTGAGACATTCATAAAAAACATTGTAAAAAGAACTTCGTCAAATTTATTGGACTATTAATTGTTTTTGGACTTCTCCATTCAAACTCCGTAATTTCTTCGTGGGACCAAATTCACTCCCTAGACTGGAATTTTGGATTTCTGATCTAGACTTTTGAACTTTCATTCTGGATCATTACATTGGACACAGACCAGTATCATTTTGTATTGTAATTAATTTTGACGGTTGAAACTGGATATCTGTCATTGTTATTATATAATTTATGTTATATCTGTTACATATATAATAGTTTATTGTAATAAATTATACAAGCTGTTATCTGTGTCTTTCTGTTGCGCTCAGTCTACATACATAAAAAAACGTAACACTGACATATTTGAGGAGCTGAACAGTGATAATCTGCAACTCCAGGGCCAAAGCACGACTGTCATTGATGCCCATCACACTGTGACTGCATTTCTGGGAAAACTGAAACTCTGGATTCGACGCTTGGAGGAAGGAGTGATCGCTCAGTTTCCCACCCTAGACCAGTTTGTTGAGGAGAATAGTTATGATACTGGATCACTTTTACAGATCATCAACAAAGAGATGAGCGACCATTTGAAGGGGCTTGAAACAAGCA
The DNA here is from genome assembly GCA_011833715.1 of Carcinoscorpius rotundicauda. Taxonomy (NCBI): domain Eukaryota; kingdom Metazoa; phylum Arthropoda; class Merostomata; order Xiphosura; family Limulidae; genus Carcinoscorpius; species Carcinoscorpius rotundicauda. The sequence continues at coordinate 126,269,998 of CM022392.1, forward strand.
TGCAGCAATTCTTTCCAGAGAGTGACCTAAAAACAGCCAGTCTTCAGTGAATCACTCATCCCTTTTCTGTACCTGATGAGGCCATTCATGATGATGATTTCCCTGCAAAGGAGGAGTGGATCACAATGCGAGCAAATGAAGCCTTGAAAGTCAAATTCCAAAACCAACATGCAGATTCCTTTTGGATTTCACAACTAGCTGACTCGCCAACTCTGTCCAAGAGAGCCTTGAAGTTGTTGGTATCATTCTCAACAACGTATCTGTGCGGCAAGGGATCCTAAACCGTGCTGAGGATGAAAACAAAAAAAGAGGACTCGCTTGAATGTTGCAAACGATGCCAGGCTGGCACTTTCAATCACAAAGCCAAGAATTCCTAAACTAGCTTCAAGTATGCAACTCCATCCATCCCACTGATGTTCTTGACATCTTTGGCAATATTCATGAGAAATGCACAATGATCAAATACAATAATTAAAAGTGTAATTCAGTGTAAATAAATTGTAAATAAATAAAGTTCAATATATCTCTAGTTTAATTTAGCCATATATATCAATGCTGAAAACATTTTGTGAAGGGGGTAACATGCTTAATGTGGCATGTTAAATTGGGCAACAAGCTGAAAAAGTATAATAGTATGAAACGTTTCTGGAACATCGCTTTCACTGATAAATTTTAATGATTATATATACAGGAATAAGTCCATCGTGTCACTATTTATCGATAGTATATTTTCTGTATGTAACAATGAGTATATTCTGAGCTCTACTTTCTCTATCATGATGCGTAAATAGAGCTGCTGTGAGCTGTATTCGTGTTATGTTTTCCACATATTTAAATTAATCTATTTTTAATGTTTTATATATTTTGAATGTGCGAGTGAACTTGTCGTGAGCAACTTTCAGGTGTTATACTGTCTGTATATATAGTATGTCTGAAGTTCGCACTAAACATTCTCGCCCTTTTAGCCGTGGGAGCGTTATAATGTGACGGTCAATCCTACTATTCATCGGTAAAAGAGTAGCCAAAGAGTTGGCGGTGGGTAGTGATGACTAACTGCTTTCCCTCTAGCCTTACACTACTAAATTAGGGACGGCTAGCGCAGATAACTCTTGTGTAACTTTGCGCGAAATTCAAAACAAACCAAAACTTTATCGCCTTCCAGTTACGCTTGTTAAAAATGGACAGTTCCTGTGTCAGTGGTTACTTATTTACCTTGTCTGGAATATAATTATACCTTCATAAATCATTTTTCAAAAATCAATAATGAATTGATCACCTGTATTTTAATTAACCTTTCTTTATAAAGACACGTATATTTGATATGATGTAAGTAAACGATACAACTATGACGTATGAAATTATAACTAAATTGGTTTATTTTTAGTTCACTCTTGTAAGATGATTAACTTTAATATATGACCTAATGCAACAGTTGTGAGGTTACATAATACTCATACTGGTAATTAATAACAGTATTCTGATCAACGATATTCATATCACGTGCCAGTTAATGACATTTATAGTGGTTAGAACGCTTGATTCGCAATCTAATGGTTGCGAGTTCGAATCCCCATCCCACAAAACATCCTCGCTTTTTCAGCTATGGGGGGCATTATAATGTAATAGTCATTCCCACAGTTCACTGGTAAAAAAAGCCCAGTAGTTGGCGGTGGGTGGTGACGATTAGCTGCTTTCTCTCTAGTTCTTAACTGCTAATTTTGGGATGGCTAGGGCAGTTAGCGCTCTTGTAGCTTTGCTCGAACTTTCAAACAAATCATACAAAGTTTTCCTAACATTCAGCATAGTGGTGGTCATATTAAGTTTTATTAATACACATTTAGACAAAATTTTAAATTGTGCTTTTTATAATAAATACTAGTAACATTTATGTCATGCACATATACGTCTTTAACATATGTCGACAGTTAAAGAATTCTTTTATTACAAATACTTTACTATTTTAGTCAGTTTTAGGTCAACCAAATATTATAATAATATTGTTACACTATTTTTATGAGTTTGGTGTGGTCTTGCATAGAAAGAGCTTTTGTAGACTTAAATATGCAGGTTGCCATCTTTAACTTAGCGTAGATAATAAAATACTTCAATCTTTTTTTTAAATATCAACTACTATTTGATTTTATAATATGTTATTTTTGGAAGTGTTTCATTTGGCGGAAGGGTTGTTATTGATTTTAAAAGCACAAGGAACCAAGCCTTTGTGTGCTTAAACAACATACCATAAAATGACGAGAGATGAGTCTTACGGTTTGTGAAATAAACATTGATTAATTAGCTGGTTAAGTTGAGATAAATTGACAAAGCAACAGCATTTCGTAGCAGTAGTTTATTGATTTAAGGGGAAGATATTATAGACAAATACTTTGACCAGGAAAAATAATATGGAATCATAAGTTGCTCGGTTTGAAAATTTACAATTAATACAGCAGTTTGGAGACAGTATTGATTTACGTACAGTAGTTATTCTGTATCACGTTTTATGGTAGATATTATGTGTCGAATGTATCTATACTCTGTGTATAAATGCTTTTATGTACATGGGCAGTTTCAGGTGTTTAGAATTTTCAAATGATATAATGGTAGACTTTAGGCGTCAGTTATTAATATGCAAGTGAAAGAGGGTAGTAAATACTTAGCTTTCTGGAAGTACAACCGATTTACGAACTACTGCGAGTCGTAAAGTAAAGAAATATTTCAAAAGTAACGGGTCGATCAAGAACCTTCTCTCCCCCAGAACTGTGAGTGGTATATCCTACGATCGTTCAACCAGTAACGCTTCAGCCCCAATATTTTTGACCATAGAAGCATTCATTGCACAATGATACCCTCGATAACCGCATAATTACATTCTGGTATACTATATTTGTTTAAATACTGTAGTAGGAATGTTGAGGGTGATTTTCTAACCCGTTAAACTGCCGGAAAATTGCATTTACTTCACTGGGACAGGAGATCATACAAAATATTAACTGCTTGTGTGTACTGTGGTGCGTACGTTTTTATTTGTGCGTAGTACCACCAATTCTTACTGCATTTCAAGTGATTTGTCACATAGATTATGTGGACTATCACAACAGTATATTCTGACTTTACCGTTTGTTCTGAAGTCTTTACCTGTTGTAGTTGGAGTTTGCTATGCAACACACCATAAGATAAATGTTGCTCTATAAGATGTCTTTTGTACTGTATATACGTATGAGCAGAAACCTGAATTCACGTCAGACAGAAACGATTAGTACAAGTATGAAACTATTGGTTCCTAACTACTTTTAACGTGTTCTCCTAGACAGGTACGTAAGCAACTTCGTTTTCCATTAGATTCAGTGGCTGTTACTAATGTTAGCTACCACACTGTGCCTAATTTTTGTCAAAACAGAAGTTTTTGTGATTTATTTCCGGCGCTTCTTTCAAAAATAAAATAGGTATTCAAGCAAGTATGGATGGAAGGAAGAAAAGTAAATCTGATCCTAATTGTTACAGTACGATAAACACTCGTGTGAAGAAAGCTGTAGATGCCTTTATGGAAAGAATGGGAGGTAGACTGAACGAGCTAGAAGTAGAACTGAGGTATGCTTGGCGAGCAGTGGACTTGTTGTCACAAGAATATGTACGAATGTGGGAAAAGCTAGAAAAGCTAGAAATTTTGTTGTATGAACAACAAGCAGTCATTGCTCAGCTGGTATCTATCATTAACTGTGGAGGAGAAGGAAGAGATCAAGATTCTATGAACTCTGCCGATTCTGCTATTTATGACATTTTGTCAAGAGATGGTAATGATCTTAGATCCAGATTCAACCAATACGTATCTTCAGACAGTGTGGACAATATTATTACTCAGTCTGGTATCACAGTGGGACCTGCTGACATTTTAAACAGGTGCCTAGTAGACGAGAGAAATGTTTCCAATACGACATGTGCAGGTTCCAGAGAATGGAGAACCCAAGACATTATAAATTCGGACAAAAATGGAGAAATTTCACAACCTACAAAGGACAATTTTTCTTCTTCAGACTATAGTCACTATAGAAGACGTAAATCTTACATTAGTGATGCGGATTTAGAGCAACTTGGTCTAATGGCGCAATCTTTGCAGAATACTGCTGTTACTGCTGGCGGGATTTCTGAGGTTTTACAACGAGCTACACAGGATTGTCCTGAAGATTTGGGGAAAATTCGACAACAGATAGATAATCTGAACACCTTAAGGGGTTCGTTAGTTATTGGTGAAAATGAATCAGATCAAGATGAAGACGTACGAATTACATCAACTAATAATTTTCAGAGAGAGGGTGTGGAACCCGAATCTTCATCTGTTGAAATGAAATTCAATGAATTACTTAAAAATCGCATTGCTTTGATTAGTGCTACACACAACGAACCTCCTCCTATATCAGAATTCCCATTAGTAGAATCATTTTCAAACCCAACCTCTCTTCCCTCTGAGTACAGTGTAGACACACAAGAAACCCAGGTCACTTCTAATATGCCTTTTGAACCTAGTATTAGGGCATTTTCAGATAATGACATCAGCTGTGAGGTACAGAATAAGATCAGAAGAAATTTTCCTGATTCTTCTTTGCGTAAATGGGATAAAATTATACATGATAACAATAATTTCCCTGAATCTGTCAGCAGATCTATAGTAGGTCTTACCATTGAAGTAACAAATAAAGATAAACAATTAACTGTTAACGAAGGAAAACAGTTGTCCGATGTGTGTTCATTATATTCTGGAAAGAGTAATGCTTCAGATTTCCAAATATATAACAGTATTAGTGAACTGAACGTAAGATCTTCAGCAATAGAAGCGAAAGAAAACTCGGGAAAATACCAAGTCGAAAGTTACTGTGTGAAAACTCCTAACAGGTTTCAGGCCCAGGGAGTAAGTGTAGTACTGAAAGGCATGCTAAGTAACAACGAAATTCGTAGAAAACTTCCAGAAGCACCTTTAAAAAACGAGTCCCAGCAAATATTAGAAAGTTTGGGAGATGATGATTTCTATAAACGCAAAATCACGTTTGAAAATAGCGATTCCAAGAAGCCAGAAGGCTTGCTATTCATAGAAAATGAAAATGTACAAAATAATGAAGTTTGCAAATCTTTTCGAATCGAATCTTCTACTGAAACCCAAATTTTAACTGATAATAACTTTAAAGAGGAATGTAATGAAAATCATTCAGACTCTATTAAAGGTAACTTGCACAGTGAACTGTCAACATCAGCCATGACATCTGCAAGTATTAACGAAACGTTCACTAAATCTGCTAACCAGTACGTAATGGCGAATATACAGAGCCAAAAATCTTTGCCAGTGGTTGAACAAAGATGCGCGGCAAAATATATCAATAGCTCAATCATTGAATCACAAGATACTTACGTCTTTAGACCACCAGGAGCTAAAAAACAGGATATGGTAAAACAGAAAAATCAGGAAGATATTTCGGCTATTGAAGACGAAAAGACACTTTGTTTTCAAAATTATAATAGTTTTTTAAGTAAAATCTTTCTCTCAGGAATCACTAAAAAAGAAGAGAATAAGACTTTTGATTTAGTTAATCTCTCTTCAGAAACACATGAGGTACATGACTCGATTTTGGATGTTAACTGTTCTTCAGAAATAAATATGAGCCAGTGTGTCGAAAAATGTATCGTTTCTGAAAGTAATAATACTTTTGGAATACAAAAAGAAATTTTTATTTCATCAACTGTTGATTCGATAAATAAACCTATTGAAGAAATTCAGGTAGAAGAAAAAGAAAGTTTTATGTCTTATATTAATTTAAAGGATAATTATTCTTTTGAAATATGTAAGAGTGATGATGTTTCTCTAGATGTGGAATCAAAAGACAAGTCAACCATGGAAATACCCAAGAAAAAGCTCAGTGTCGATTCGATGAGAAAGACTGTGGAAAATATTAATATAGAAAATGAAATATTTATTAAACCCAATGGTGATCCCAATAATATATCTTCAGAAATATCTGACCAGAAAAAATATGTATCAGATACCACTACCGTTAACCCAAAAGAACTTAATTTTGCAGAAAAAAACAAAAGAGAAAAAGTACAGTACCCTCTAATTGTTGTTGATTCGAAAGAAATTAATTCATTTGCTGCTAATTCAAAATGTACTCGATCTGCAAAATTGAACGTAGAAGAAAAAGGGCATTTCAATACACCTTCGGCAAGTATCAAAGAAAAACATTCTCCAGGAAAGCTGAGAAAAGAAAAGCAAGTATTTGATTCCCCTGCCGCTAATTCAAAAGTTAATCGTTTTCATAAAACGTTTAAGAAGAAAGAGAGAGAATTTCACACATATGCTGTTGGTCTCAAACATGAAGATGCAACAAAAAGCCATAATGATACTGATACAAAAAAACTTAGCTTTCATCGTGACATAAAAGGAGGTTCAAAGGAACAGTTTTCAAGTATCAGTTTTGATTCAGAGGAATGGAGTGGTTCAACATTTGAAAAGGAATGTGATTTACCTTTGGGTGTAAAGTGCGCAGAGGTGCTGAATGCTAATGCTGTTACACAGGGAGCTGATCGTTCTTCTTTGAAAGGAGAGGAAGGTTTACTTCTCCACGACAGAAGGGCTTCACCATTGAAACTGGATGTTTCATTTGATGTTGAATCAGATTATAGTAGTTCATCAGAAGTAAATATAGGGCAAAAAGATGGAAATGATGTATATATACATCAGGTAGATTCTTCAAAAATGTATAAGGAAGAGGAAGGACCTGTTTCCAATTGCATGGATAATCGTATAAGACATGGCGAGATTATAGTTAACAGTCCTAAATTAGGGCAAAAAGCACAACAGGACAGTTTCTGTGCAGAAGAATTTAATAAAAATTCAGAGAAGAATGAAGTGATTGACGTACAAGAAAACAGTAATTTTCATAAAAATAATGCAAGGCTGATGAAATCCAATGAAATTAGCAGTTCAGAAGCATTATTTCATACAGCTAATGGCCAAGAACTAATTAACCATTCAGATAAATATGTAACAAAAGAAAGGTTATCCCAATTGGGCACAGAGAAATGGTACTCAGCCACTCGGAACAGCAGTCTAGACGACAATGTAAACTGCTCATCTGATATTGGCTCTGATATCGTAGATGTAACAGATAAGGATGAAACAGGTCTACCACTTGATGATCATATTAGTGAAATCCCTGAATTTTCAGTTGAAGAACAAAACAATGATAACACAAATGACATTAGACATATTTTTGACTTTGCTCTTACAACTAGTACACCTTCAGAAGAATACCTCAAGTCAAAAATATTGTTACAAAAACTTAAAGGAACTTTGGCAACAAAAGATCACCAAGAGGATCGTAAATTATCGAAACAAATAGGTAGATCTTCTATTTGGTGCAGTGCGGACAGCGATACTACAGAGTATTCAGATGTTTCATCTTCCCGTATTCCTTCTCGACTTGGATCTAGAGCCTCGTCTGAAGATGTCAAAGATGAATTGGAAGTCAGTAAACAAAGCCAGGAAGATGAAGATAGTCGCAACAATACAAAAAGCAAGTGGCTAGCACTGGTGGTTAGTGATTTTTGTTTTTCTTTTACTTAATTGTATATCTACAGATATATATGTACAAGTATCTCTTATAAGATAAGTTTTCTATTAGCTTATGAATAAATGAGATACCTAGGAAAGATAAATTTCATGAGAAGATCAACAGACATGATTAAAATGAGTAATAATTAATAAGACCTTTATTGGTCGTCTCTGTTTTGCAGCAAACCAAAACTATTGTTTAGGACACTCTTTTGTATAGGAACAGCTATTTGCTTTAAGGGTCACTAGTCGGTTAAGAACCAGATATTATTGTTTATAGCAGTACTTAGTAAATAACTAGATTTGGTTCTTTAGATCATTACGTAGTATATAACTAGATACTGTTGAAAAGGACAAACGATTGGTTATTTGTTGACAAAAACACAGTTTATTAGAGTTCGGGCACACTTGTTGATAAGATCACAGTGTAAATAAATGTACATTTGTTGTAAAGAATACTATTTAGTATATAATAGAGCATTTGATGCAAGAGTAACAATTTAGAAAAATAAATGGAAATTTGTTGTCAAGGTTACATTTTCTAAAGGACTGTCTTTTTATTGTCAAAGTCATAGTTTGTAAAGGATTGGTCGTTTATTATAAAGGATACTGTTCAGTAAAGAGTTAGACGACGTTAATCGTAAAGTTTAGTATTTAGTAAAGAATCAGATATTTGTTGGAAAGGGTACTATTTAGTAAAGAACTGGACATTTGTTGTAAAGACCACTATTCAATAAAAACTCAGACATTTGTTGTCCTGGTCACAATTTGTAAAGAATCGAACACTGTTTAGTAAGGAACTGGACAGTTGTTGTAAAGGCTACCAGTTACTAAAGAATTGAATGTTTGTTTTCCAAGTCACAATTTGTAAATAATTGAACATTTGTAATAAAAGACTGTTTAGTGAAGATCCGGATATTTGTTATCAAGGTTACTATTTAATAAAGAATTTAATAGTTGTTGTAAAGATCACCAAATAGTATAGGATGATACATCTGTTGTAAAGGCCAGTTTTTAATACAGATACAGATATTTCTAGTGAATTTGATGTCTTGTGTTAAAATTCCGTTTTAGTAAAGAACTAGATATTTGGTGCTAATATAACTGTAGCAAAAAAACAGTAGTTTTTCTATTCGTTTTTATTACTTAACAAAGAAAACCAAAAGGTGCTTATTATAGAGTATATAATTACTAAGAGCCAGATACTGCTAACAAGGAACAGGTTTTGAAATCAAAACAAAGAATAAAAATTTTAATAACAGGGAACGATGTTTTTGCTAAGCACAAAACTACACAAGGGGCTCTCTGTGTTCTGCCTACCACGGATATCGAAACCGGGTTTCTAGCGGTATTAGCTTGTTTGTTTGTTTTTTGGAATTTCGCACAAAGCTACTCGAGGGCTATCTGTGCTAGCCGTCCCTAATTTTGCAGTGTAAGACTAGAGGGAAGGCAGCTAGTCATCACCACCCACCGCCAACTATTGGGCTACTCTTTTACTAACGAATAGTGGGATTGACCGTCACATTATACACCCCCACGGCTGGGAGGGCGAGCATGTTTAGCGCGACGCGGGCGCGAACCCGCGACCCTCGGATTACGAGTGCACGCCTTAACGCGCTCGGCCATGCCAGGCCTGCGGTATTAGCAGACATGCAAATGTGCCACTGGTGGAGAAAATAGAAATGAATTTCAATTAATAATTGAGGCATGTCTTCAGAGAATTAGTCTATGATAGATATAATAATTTTTAACACCTATTAACTGATAATTATATTCTTCATTTTGTTTCTCACGTAAAAATACCAGCAACATGCTGAATTTATATTTTTTATATTTTATGTACAATATTTGATTTAATAAAGTTGGAGTTGTATCAGTTAGGTTATATCCCTGGAATCATAAACAGAATAAAATTATTGTCAATAAATGTTAAAAGATGAACGAAATCTTTAGACAAAATAAAAAACAACAACATATAATAACCAAGATATTAGAGAAAACAGAAGATACGACAAGTAAATAACCGAATTTCTACACGAAGAAAGTATTGTGTTAAAAGCTGGACAAAGTGAAAGAAAACAAAGACATTCTTTGATAGATTATTTAGGCAGAGTACTCGTGATGAAACTTTGTAGAATGGACGACAACTGCCTGTTATAGAGACACAAATGTAGAGGACGACGTTTCGAAAGCCTTCCGTCTTTCGTCTTCTACACTTATCTCCACATCAGGCAGTTGTTGTCCATTCTTCAAAGTTTCATAACAAAGACATTATAAAAAAGCGGATTCACAATTCAGTGTTCCAAACTTAACGTATCATATTATATTTTTAACTTTATATATTTCTTTAATTAGAATTGGACATTTAATCCAAAGATCACTATTTTATAAAAACTCAAGACATTTGTTGTTAAGGTCACGTTTTGTAAAGAATCGTACACTATTTAGTAAAGAATTGGAAATTTGTTTTCAAGGACACGTTTTTCATTGGTGAATTTGCTACTGCAGTTGCAAATAATCGTATTTTGTTCATAAATAAAAGCCTACTGATAATGAGTATTTACTATTTCATATTATTACTGGTACGCGTTTTGGTTGCTATACGTGATTAATTGGAAAGTTATGTTTTTCTTATTCATTTTTTACTTTGTATGTTAAGCTTTCATAGAGAATTCCTTTTCTTTTCAAGTGTTTTCGCTCTCGTTTTTTATATTGCACTTCAATAAACCAAACATGTTGCAAATGCGTAAAACCCTTTGCCTGTTATGTTGAAAATGTATTTTTATACATTTTTTTTGAACAGCATTAGCAAAGGTGCTTCACCTTGATCTTTAAAAGAACGGATATATATAAATATACGAAACATATGGAAAATGTGCCAGTGTTTGATATTATGAACTTAGTCGCAGTGAAAACGGTAGTGATCAGTCCTTATTTAAGTAAAATTACCCACCAGAATCCAGATATTAAAACATTTATTGACAATATCAGTACCGTGCTATTTTAAAATCCTCGGTCAAACTTGATGTTAGATTTGTTTTCTGTATTGATAGAATAAGACTCAAATATTTCAAACTAATGTGATAAAGTGAAGTACATTTACCTTTATTAGGCATACTGTGATACATAAAAACGCAAGTTATTTCAACAATTTCATATAAACACGCTTCTAAGGTATTCGCAGTAACATGACAAACTACAATTTACTTTTATTATTCTCACAGTAACGTAATAAAACACATATATTCCACATTTATTAAATTCAAAGCAACATAATGAGAAGTATAATTATAGTACACTCTCATTAGTTTCACATTGATATGATAAACCACAGGACGCCTCTACGATATTCACACTAACATAATGAAACATATTCACTTCCAAAATACAGTGTTTATTACCTTCACAGTGCCACAGTAAAACATATGCAGTTTACTTTTATTACGTTCTCAGTAACATAATGAGAACAAAGTTCAACTTTCTTAACTTTACAATAAACCCTTAGCAGTGGCATCGCAACAGAGGCTTTACAATTATTGAACTCAAGGTCACTTGATAATATTTTTCTTTTTACCAACAATACAATAAAACAACTTATTTTGTCCATAGTCTCAATAGCATGATGAAAGATAATTTCTACGTGTTAGTCTCACAATGATAAGATAATCCATGGAATTCATTTTTGTTTACATTAAAACTTTCAGCTGATCAGTAGTAAGTCTATGGGGTTCCTACAGTACAATCTGAAGTTCGATTTTTCAGGTGGACGGATTGCAGACAGCCAATTGTTAATTTTTATCTGTTAAAACATTCTCATATTCTAATATCAGTATGGCTTGATAAACCAGAGTTTATTTATTTCACATTGGCATAAAATTATAACGTTTCATTTTTACGACATATATGATAAACTTCCATTCCAATTTTACTAGCTGGTAAACTTGACCTGGTAAATCATAGTTTATTTTCCATAGTAGTGTGGTAAGCTACTATACAGGCTTATTAGTTTCACAGTGGCATAGTGCAACAAAGCTTGCTTCACTAGATTCACATTGATAGTTTAAAACATCGAAGGTATTTTTTACTAGCATTACAAATGGTTTAGTAGCTATTAATCCAGGTATCACAGTGTGGAAACATAACTCATGCTCACAGTAAACTAAAGAATATTCGTGTGACAGAAAAGTTCGTTTATTCATGTGTATTGAAAAGTTATTATTACTTAAACATCATATAAATATGAAAGAAATAAAACAAACTTTATTTTCTTAATGTTATTTATCATAAAATCCCCATTTTATGTATAATCAATGATTAACCGCAGTTCAGTTTTATCACCTCCACAACGACATGATAAACCACAGAAGTTTTTAACAAGCTTCGTGTTGACGTGGTAGTTATTAGCTTCACGAGAACACAATGAACGAATTTCTCCCTTACTGATTTCTCTTGTCGGGCGTAGCATAGTAATTAATATACTGGACTTTGGATGCGGGTGTTCATGGTTTTCGTTCCTAGCCATGAAATCGAATTCCGCTCTTGGAGCCTGTTGCATGTCATATAAGATTCTGTCAAATCTCACTATTTCAGTAGAGTAGCCCAAGAGATAGTGATGGATAGTGTTGATGTTCTCTTGTCTGCCAGTTTCCAATAGGGACAGCTAATGCATGTAGCCCTTGTGTGTGAATACCTGAATAAAACAACAATAATAATAATATATTCTCAGTCAAATAATAATAAAAAACATCAAATTGTTATCATAAGACAGTACAATATTGTCTTCACAGTAATAGGACAAAACACAATTTGTTTTTATCTCTAACATAATATGATAAAACTCACGAAACGATAACTTTATAAAGAAACATAAAAATGCTTTTACTGTCTTCACAGTAGGATGAATTTCATATATTAGCCTCAAAATGACATGACAAAACACAGTGTATATTTAATAACAACATGATAATACGCCATTTGCATTCATTGTATTTTCTGATTTTAGAAACAACAGTTCATATCTACAGGGTTGGTGATGACATTATAAACCAGGGCTCACTTTGTTAGTTATACAATATATTATACAATTTAATCTACGTTTCACAGTGACATGTTAAAATTGTTTATTTTTACCAAGTTAGATATACCAAATATACAAAAGACAGTATTCTTAGTTGATTAACAATTAAATAATAATATAGAGTTTCATTAAAACACACTTTATATTTATTTTAACAGATACATTTTATTATTACTAACATGATTATGTTATAATAATACACAGTTCATTTACGTTCACAATAAATAAGCGTACACCTTTAGGACCTACATAGAGGTACGATATATTGCATCGTACTTCTAATACCTTTTCATTAGAAGGTGAAAAAGTCAGTTCACTTTTAGGGATGTCGAGAAACCCACTTGTTGAGAATTTTATATGCAAAAACGGCTCGTTTGGGTTCAGAAAATATTTTAAATAGAAGAGCGAACAACGTTTCGACCTTCTTCGGTCATCGTCAGGTTGTGAACCGTTTTTGCATATAAAATTCAGTTCACTTTTGGTAGCATTTCACTCAGCTGAGTTTTAGTAACTTTGCAGTGACCTAATAGAAGGTTAAACGGTTTCCTTTTACTATTTTCACAGTGGCAAAGTAACCACAGTTCCCATTTTCTTGCTTTGTAATAACAGATAAAAATACTATTCAATTTCAGTGAGTTCACGGAGATATGAAAATTCACAGTTCACAGTTTACTCTTTGCGATCATACGATATGATAATTAACCTATTGAAACAGTAGCATAAAACGCTGTTTACTTAAAGTGGTTTCACAATGATATGATACAACAGTGTTTCGGTACTGTCTTCACGATGATATGATGAAACACAATGTTTTTTATATCTTTATAAGGGAACCGGCATGGCCAGGTGGTTAAGGCATTCGACTTGTAATCTGAGGGTCGCGGGAGTGAATCCCCATAACTCCAAGCATGCTCGCCCTTTCAGCCATGGGGGCATTAAAATGTAACGGTCAAACCTTCTATTCGTTGGTAAAAGAGTACCCCAAGAGTTGGCGGTAGGTGGTGATGACTAGCTGCCTTCCCTTTAGTCTTACACTGCAAAATTAGGGACGGCTAGCGCTGATAGCCCTCGTGCAGCTTTGGTGTTCCTGTGGTGCAGATATTTAAATTTGTTACAAAGTGTGCTTTTATTACCTCAACAGTAACTCATAAAAACTTGGGTTTACTACAGCGCGACATATTAAAACACAGTTCGTTTTTTTTATTAACTTCGCTGTGATTTAATTCAGAGTTTGCAATGAAAAGCTTCAAATTAATATGTTAAAACGATCCTTTGATTTTCGTCTTTTCACAAAGTTATGATTTACCACTTTTTCATGATTTGGAATGAGTAAAGAACACTTCTTTCTATTAACTTCATGCTATGATGGCTACTTACAGTTCACTGTTATTGGATTTATTATTACTTTTTAATACCTTTAGAGTTACATGATAAAATAAATTTCTTTTTTTATTATATTCATACCATAAGTTTTGCCACAGTTTAAAAGTTAATTAAAATTGTCTTAACAGGTATTCGTAAACAAATTGTAATGTATAAAATTCGATGCTGATTGCAGTATTTTACTGATTTTTATAGAACAAGGTAATTAAATAAAATTCCACATTAAATCAGGTGAGAATATTACAGATGATTGTTTGAATTTTTTTTTGTATTAGATTTCACCGAAGCACTTCGCTTTATGGGGGGGGATGGCATGGCCAAGCGTGTTAAGGCATGCGACTCGTAATCTGAGGGTCGCGGGTTTGCATCCCCGTCGCGCCAAAACATGCTCGCTCTACCAGTCTGGGCTCGTTATAATGCTACAGTCAATCCCACTGTTCGTTGGTAAAATAGTAGCCCAAGAGTTGGCCGTGGGTGGTGATGACTAGCTGCCTTCCCTCTAGTCTTACACTGCTAAATTAGGGACGGCTAGCAGAGATAGCCCTCGAATAGCCTTGTGCGAAATTCAAAAACAAACAAACAATCTTCTTTATGGGTATTTGGGTATGTTGGATTTTAGATACCCAGGAGGGTCAGGTGCAAAAGACCTCTTCCTCCATTCCTAACTTTCATGACAGTACTCTGGCCCTTTTCAGGGCAATGTTCATATATTGTCTTGAGTTGCCCCTTTTTTAATTTGTTTTTTTATTTTCTTCTTTTACATATTTTTCATTATTATTATATATTTTAAAATATATAATAGTATTATATATTTAACAAAAAAGAAGGAAAAGAAAAAGAATGGACTATGAATATTATACTAATTCTAATGCTCGTCTAGTGCATGGTGGCCAGCTTGATTTATATTTCTTAAATATATATTTATTGGAGAGAGTTACTTAGGACTATGTTCATCATGTACATAGATCACATAATATATCATTTTTTTTGCAAATTTTTATTAAAATAATTTAGTGTATTATGCAAGAGTCTATTTGATACTGTCTCTATGTTTGCATACTTATACATAAATGTGAATGAAGTACAGCGGGGTACTTCATGAGCTGAGGTGAAGATGGAATTTTGTATTTTTTATAGTTTTGTAATTGTTTTTGTGTTATGTTTATCCAGGCTGGGCATGCGTATTATATAAGGGGTCTAATGTATATTTTGTAAATTTCATTATATTATCAGGTGATGTGCCCTGATTTTTATCCGATAGGCTTCTTGCATAATTTGCTTTTTTCCAGATTCTTGTTAGGATATTGTTAGTGTGCTGTTACTTTGGTGTTGTAAATTAATCATAAAAATTTAGCCGAAGTAGAACTCTGTGAAAGTTATCCATATTTGTATAACTTTGGTGGATCTTTCTTTCAATTTATTTAATCTGGTGAATAATGTTACTGGTTTTTTTTAAATATTTATTTTTATCCTATATTTCTGGCAGTATTCTTATAAGTTATTCAGCACCGTTTGGAGGTTTGTTGCTGCTATTGAAGAAGTGGGGACACTTTTCCAGTTCGCTACATCGTCAGCAAATTGTTATGCGAAACCTAAGTTTAGGTCTGACAGTGGCATGTTACTTACAGACATGATAAATAAGATAGGGCTAACTACTCCTCTATGTGGGACTCCTGCCTCAGGTGAAAAAGATCCTGAGTAGGCCCCATTCACATTTACTTTACAAGTTCTATTGTACAGAAAGTTAGATAGCCAGCGAATAATTTCCTTGGGTAAATCCATTTCCGTTTTGAGAAAGCAAGCTTTCGCTTTTGTTAAAACTGTGTAATTATTTCACTTAATCTGATTAATTGGTCTGCAGTTTGTCTGTATTTTCTAAATCCATTTTGAATTTCAGGCAATTTTAAATTTGCTTCTGAGTATATAGATAGTCAGTTACTAATTATTATTTCTAAATTTTTTCCTGTGCAACTGGTTGGACTAACCGAGCGGTAATTGTTTGGTTTATTTGCTGGTTTTCCTTCTTTTTGGAACATTAAAATTACTGCTTCCTTACATCTGAAGTTAAAATGAGCTGTTAGGTGTTCATATAATTTCTGAGTACCATTGTTTAGGAGGATGGCTTGTATACCATCGTCTCCAGGAGTTTTGTTTTTTGTGTTTTCGATGACTATTAATACTTCTGTTACTGTTATATCTCTTATTAGTTGATGAGTGCTGTAGTCTGTTGTTTTCTCTGGTTTTATTGATGTGTCTACTGGGGACTTTGGCATGTATATGGTTTTATTCTGTTCAATGAAGTTATTGACTTTAATATAGAAGTATCTGTTCATACCTGGTTCATGGTGTGTTTTGAACGTGAGTTTAGGTGGTCTTTAAACATCTCTGCTTTTTCTCGATTAGTGTAAGCTGTTTTGCCATGTGATTCGAGTGATGGGTACTCTTTGTTTATTTTCCTGTGTTGGTATATCTTTTCAGGTGTGTCCAGAATTGTTTTGGATCTGTTTTACGATTCAATTGTAAGTAGAAGTTGTACTAACTGTTTTGTTTTTGTTGTCGGATTTGATGTCTTTGTTTATTTCTTATAGTATTTATTTGTGTTTTTAGTGTCGGACTCCGATTTTGTTTGTACTGTCTTCGTAGTTTTCTTCTTTTTTAAATTAGGTGTATTATTTCTTGATGTGGTTGCCATATGTGTGTTGTTGTGAAGTCTTTTTCTTTCGGTATTGAGCTGTTGGCTACATGTTTTTGGCACTTAGAGATTATCTGCATCTATATCTCATGCGTCCGCAGCAAAGTTTAGTACTTCAGTTGGTAAAATTTGGTCTATGACTGATTGAAATTGTGGCCAGTTTGTTTTCTTATGATTTAATTTATCTTTTATTTTAATTTTGTTTAAGTGGGGGGTGAGATTGAAGATACACTAGACTATATCGTGACCAACAGAGAAGTCTATGAATTTGCGACACATATTATATGAACACGGGCATAAGTCAAGTATTTCACTGGTGCCATATGCGTACGAGATATGTATCGGTGTTGCATCATTTAACAAAATCATATTAGTTTCAGTTAGAAATTTATAAAGCATTTAACCATTAGAGTTTGTACATATACAGTTAAAGGTGGTATGTTTGCTATTTAAATGTCCTATAATTACTATACTGGGGTTGTGGTTATATATGGAATGTAATATATTTGCATCTAATACTTTGCTAGGCGAGCAGTAAATGCCCGCGACTATTACTTCAGTGTCATTTTAATTTCTTACTTCTGTTACAACTGATTCATTGGAGGAAGGTATTCTTAGTTCCTGAACTATAAGTTCAGTTTTATACAGTAATAAAATTCCTCTGAATCTCTCTTATCCTTTCTATTCTGTCTGATAATAGAATATCCTTTTATTTCAAATATCTGTTGTTATGGAGGCCTGTTTCACTAATTACAAAGACATCTGTTGGTTATATCTTCAATCTCATGTTTCTTGGAAGCAAAAGCACTGTGGATATTGATGTGTAGTGCTGTGAATTTACCCATGGTTGATAGAATTCATGATATATATTAAGATTTGTGGAAGGTATTTTTGGATTTTTTTGATAATTATTTTAATGCCCATGTCCATTAAACTGTTTTCATTATTTGGATTAGTGTATTCGGCCATTATTTCAGAGAAAGTACATATAATAGCATCAGTCAATATGTTTTCAATATTCATTGGTGTAGTTTTATGTGTGACTGCAGTTGTTTTGGGTAAATCTTCGCTAGTTATTGGTGGTTTTTTCCTGACTGTGTAATGTTTTTTTGTGTTTTTTTTACTGTTGCAGCATATGAGTTTACTTTTGTGTTTGGGGTGCAAATTATGTTTTATGGTTGGTTTTGGTTGTTCTTGGATTGTGTGTGTCGTTGACTTGTGCGTGTTTTGATTTTGATTTCGTATGTATGTGTTTTAATTGATTTTATATTTTTGGCAACCTTTATAGTTTGCCCTTTGTTCTTCCTCACAGTTACATCATTTTGGTTTGGGATTTGTTTAGTCTATTGAGATATGGGGTGGAATCTCTTAACTCTCTCTTCGTGTTGAGTGGCATCCATGACCAAACAAACTGTCGATTCTACTATGTTTAGAACGTCTTTCACATAAATGAATGAAACCAAAATACTTTTAGTACTTTAGTACTTACTAGACTTAAAACAAAACTTAAGAGAAATTGGTAGTACTTTAATATTATAGACTATATTCCTTAATGCATTCTTATAACAGCGACAGATTTAAATATAGAGTTTTATTATATTTCTAGTGTCACTGTCATGAAAAATAAAAGTAAACCAAGATTATGAATTTTTGAGGACTAACTTAATTAATGTTACGCACGTTTATGTGAAAAATCCACGTGTTTTACAGTTTTAAATTAAACCATCTTGCCCTATTTCTTATAATGCATTTTCATTTATATATTTGCTTTGCTGTGGTATTTGGACAGACATATATTATAACTGTAAATTTTTAAGCCATAAACAAAACACATTAAAATTGAACAAAACACGCTGCATAATTTTAAAAATATTGTTTGGTACATGTTACAACGTGGAATTATGAGATATATCATAAGTTTTGGAGGTGACAGCACAAGTATGACCCACATTACGTTGGAGATACACCGTCTATGAGTCTTAATCGGCCTGACATAGCCAGGAGGGTTAATGTGTTCGACTCGTAGTCTGAGGGTCACGGGTTTGAATCCCCATCGTACGAAACATGCTCGCCCTTTCAGCCGTGGGGGAATTATAATGTGATGGTCAATCCCACTACTCGTTGGTAAAAGTAGCCCAAGAGTTGGCGGTTGGTGATAATGACTTATACTGCTAAATTGGGGACGGTGAGTGCAGATAGCCCTCGAGTAGCTTTGCGCGAAATTCAAAAATCAAACAAACAAACAGTCTTAACCTCCAATTCGCTAGTCTCACATAAGAAGATTAGAAATTTAGAAATCGGAATAGTGAGATATAGGTGCTGAAGCCCGCAACGTCCAACATCTACAGTCATGTGAAAAAGCTAGGACACCCTATGAAAGCATGTGTATTTTTGTAACATTTTTGAATATATAGATATTTAACCTCAATTTTAACAATACTGAGAGATTATGGAAATATAACTAAATAATTAAAACTAAAGAAAAGACTTTTCAAGATATTTCGTAAATGTAATTCTACAAAAATGCATATTCTAACTGAGGAAAAAGTTAGGACACCCTACCCCCTAATAGCTAGTGTTACCCCCTTTGGCTGAAATAACTGCAGTGAGACGCTTCTTGTCGCCATTTACCAGTTTCTGACATCGGTGTGAAGAAAGTTTTCCCACTCCTCAATGCAGAATTCTTTCAGTTGTGAGATGTTTGAGGGGTTTCTTGCATGTACAGCCCGTTTCAAGTCACCCTATAGCATCTCAAAGAGATTAAAATCTGAGTTTTGACTCGGCCATTCCAGGACTTTCCATTTTTAGTTTTCAGCTAGTCCTTGGTGGATTTACTGGTATGTTTTGGGTCATTGTCGTGTTGCAGGGTCCAGTTCCGCTTCAGCTTTAATTTTCGTACAGATGGTCTCACATGATCCTCAAGCACCCTCTGATACATGGTAGAATTCATGGTGGATTCTATGATTGTGAGCTGTCCAGGTCCTGCTGCAGCAAAGCAGCCCCAAACCATGACACTTCCACCTCCATCCTTAACAGTTGGTATGAGGTTCTTTTCCTTGAATGCTGTATTTGGTTTACGCCAAACGTGTCCTATATTCTGGTGTCCAAATAATTCAGTTTTGGACTCATCTGTCCAAAGAACGTTATTCTAGAAGTCTTGGTCTTTGTCTACATTGTCTCTGGCAAACTTCAGTCTGGCCTTGATTTTTTTCTTAGAGAGCAAAGGTTTCCTCCTTGCACACCTCCCATGCAAGTTAAACTTGTGCAGTCTCTTTCTGATTGTAGAGGCATGCACTTTCACATCAACAGTAGCAAGAGTCTGCTGTAGGTCCCGTGATGACATGTTAGGGTGTTTGGAGACCTCTTTTAACATCTTGCGGTCTGCTCTCGGGGTGAACTTGCTTGGATGACTAGACCTGGGTATGTTGTCAGTTGTTTTGAAAGCCCTTCACATGTTGACTGCTTTCCAGACAGTGGAATGGCTGATTTCAAAATCTTTTGGGATCTTTCTAAATCCCTTACTCAACTCATAAACTGCTACAATTTATTTCTGAAGGCCTCAGACTGCTCTCACCGTGGTGCTCACTCTCACTTCAACAATCAGGAGCACACCAAACTGTCTGAGGTTTACATAGGGCAAGCCTAATTCAAAATGCTGAGTAATGATCTTTTAATCATGTGCACCTAGTGTGATACAGCTGTGTGTGAGTTGAGCCATTTTAAGTGAGAATAAATGTGAGGGTGTCCTAACATTTTTTTTCAGTTAGAATATGCGTTTTTGCAGAATTAGATTTACAGAAGATCTTTAAAAGTCTTTATCTTTTGTTTAAATTGTTTAGTTATATTCCTATAATCTCCCAGTATTGTTAAAATTGGGATTAAATATCTATATATCTAAAAATGTTTTAAAAAATACACAGGATTTCATTGGATGTCCTAACTTTTTCACATGACTGTAAGTGACTGCTTGCAGACAGTTGGGGAGGGGACTGCTCTCTCAAGTTAAATTAAGAATAAGACAAACATAAAAATATAAGAAATAAATAAATAAAATAAAACATGAAAAATAATGAGGAAAATAAGGTACTGGGTTTATCTAGAATTAAATACTGAAGAAAATAGTGTACTTCAGAAAGCTGTGGTTCTGGTTTATATAGTATTAAATATTATGCTGTAGAAAGGTATTATTCTGGTTTTATCTAGTATTAAATAGTGTTCTTTAAAAGGCTGTGGTTTTGTTTCATTTAGTATTAAATAATGAAGAAACGTGATGAAAACTTCAAAAACCATAGTTCTTATTTTATTTAGTACATAGAGCTGAAGGGACATAACGTATTTTTTTAAACTATTAGCTCCGATGTTATTGAAATCTAATATTTAATAATAAAGAAAATATCGAACAGTAAATATAATAACAATGAAAATACAATACGTTAGAGTTCGGGGAAATATTATTATATGCCTGCAATCTCAATATAGCTTTTAAGATCTGTGACTTTATTTTTCAGCTCGGAAGGTTGTTGTTTTGAATTAAGCACAAATCTGCACAATGGGGTATCTGCGCTCTGCCCACCACGGGTATCGAAACCCGAACTTGTAAATGTGCAGACATACCGCTGAGCCACTGGGGGGGGGCAGGAGTGGAAGAACACATAGATATCTGTAAATACAGTATCCGAGAAGGTATGAAGCATTACTTTTAAAAGGAACGTAGTATTCTTGTAAAAAACAAATGCTTCGATTATATATAACGTTAGACTTTGGTGAGAACCTGCTGGATCTGAATTAAAAATAGTTTTCAACTTATGTAAAATTAGGTTTGTGGAAAACATAATGCCCAGATGAAATTTACTAAGCACTTGTTTGAAAATAGCTATCCTCATACTTTTTTTATATGATGTTTGTTATTAAGCATGAGGTTACGCAATGGACTAACTTGCTGTACTCGTTGTGAGTATCGAAACCTGGATTTTAATACTATAAGCTTCTCCTAATATAAAAATGTATTATAAGATACATATTTTGCATACGTTTAGACTGTATTTCTGTTCGTCATTTTGACTGACCTTGTATATTAAATAAAGCTGTAAAAACATTTTATTTGTAAAAGAAAATAAAATATTATTTAACCTAAATTCTTGGAAAACATTGCGCTCTCATTTGAAATCTTTACAAATAGTAATTTGAGTTTTGTTTTGTTTTGTTTTGGAATTTCGCACAAAGCTACTCGAGGGCTATCTGTGCTAGCCGTCCCTAATTTAGCAGTGTAAGACTAGAGGGAAGGCAGCTAGTCATCACCGCCCACCGCCAACTCTTGGGCTACTCTTTAATCAACGAATAGTGGGATTGACCGTCACATTATAACGCCCCCACGGCTGGGAGGGCGAGCATGTTTAGCGCGACTCGGGCGCGAACCCGCGACCCTCGGATTACGAGCGCACGCCTTAACGCGCTCGGCCATGCCAGGCCTAGTAATTTGAGACTGAACGGCAAAAATGAAATTCAAATAAAATCAGTAAATCTGGTTTTATGGGAAACTTGTCTTCAAGAGATTTTGGTTTTGGATAAGCATTGTAAGAACAGGAATTTGGAAAATCTCGTGCAGGAGTAGGAAGATCTCTGGGTTCTTATGAAATAAGTATAACGTTATAAGTATTAGGTTTGTAGGACCTTTGAATTTACATGAGGTAATAAATTTATATGTAGCTCCAAGTAAAATGTTCTATTAATGTAAAAGCAATAAATCCAACATTACTTTTTTAAAAAAAACACTATGTTAATTAAAATCAATAAATCCAAAGTTATGGTTTGGAAGTACTTTGCGTCACACGAAATGAATAAATCTCGCATTAAAACTTTGAGGAAAATTGCATTCATATGAAAGAGACAAATATAACATCGAGTATTGGAAGAATATTTAAAGGCAGATAGTTTAACCTTTGATTCCAACGTTAGGACCTTGAGAGTTGTAGGCGCATTCTAATTCACGAGTACTCTAGCTACTTAGTATTCTTAGAAAAATATAAGCTCAATCAGCCGTATAAGTTAAACAAAAAGTTGGATAAATTATAGATATATACAATACATTCTGGTTTGAAATGTATGTATTTATATGCGTATAATATGTACTCGCTGGTTATGTGTGTTAATACACTGTAATTAAATATCGGTTGTACATTTATGTAAATTTAAGTACACAAAGTATTGCGTATATACAAAAATATACCGTATAACTTAAAATTGTACAGTAAAATGTTTGTTTCGTGTTTTTATGCTTATTATTTTTTGGCCCTTTAATATTAACTTTTAAGGAAAATTTTCATGGACCCATAGTTTTCTTAGGCCCTGGACACTGTGCTTATTATGCCTAATAAATAATCTGGCCCTGACTGTATCCAGAATTGAATGAACTTTTACCAAAACAAGACTTTCAGACTGCACCTAACGATGAGCATGTTGTAGTTACAGGGAACTACACGAAAATAATACTTTCTTAGTGCACTTAACATTGAGTTACATCAGTGGTTCCCAAACTTTTTCAGCTTGTTACCCAATTTAACATGCCACATTAAGCATGTTACCCCCTTCACAAAATGTTTTCAACATTGATATATATGGCTAAATTAAACTAGAGATATATTGAACTTTATTTATTTACAATTTATTTACACTGAATTACACTTTTAATTATTGTATTTGATCATTGTGCATTTCTCATGAATATTGCCAAAGATGTCAAGAACATCAGTGGGATGGATGGAGTTGCATACTTGAAGCTAGTTTAGGAATTCTTGGCTTTGTGATTGAAAGTGCTAGCCTGGCATCGTTTGCAACATTCAAGCGAGTCCTCTTTTTTGTTTTCATCCTCAGCACGGTTTAGGATCCCTTGCCGCACAGATACGTTGTTGAGAATGATACCAACAACTTCAAGGCTCTCTTGGACAGAGTTGGCGAGTCAGCTAGTTGTGAAATCCAAAAGGAATCTGCATGTTGGTTTTGGAATTTGACTTTCAAGGCTTCATTTGCTCGCATTGTGATCCACTCCTCCTTTGCAGGGAAATCATCATCATGAATGGCCTCATCAGGTACAGAATAGGGATGAATGATTCACTGAAGACTGGCTGTTTTTAGGTCACTCTCTGGAAAGAATTGCTGCATGCTTGTTTCAAGCCTCTTCAAATGGTCGCTCATCTCTTTGTTGATGATCTGTAAAAGTGATCCAGTATCATAACTATTCTCCTCAACAAACTGGTCTAGGGTGGGAAACTGAGCGATCACTCCTTCCTCCAAGCGTCGAATCCAGAGTTTCAGTTTTCCCAGAAATGCAGTCACAGTGTGATGGGCATCAATGACAGTCGTGCTTTGGCCCTGGAGTTGCAGATTATCACTGTTCAGCTCCTCAAATATGTCAGCCAAGTAACAAAGTCGAGCAACCCACTGCTTATCAGTGAACTTGGTAGCAAAACGAGATTCTTCTTGTTTCAGAAATTCCTGAAGAGCCGTTTGGAGCTCAATGAGTCGACGTACAACCTTGCCTCGTGACAACCAGCGAATATCGGTGTGGTAGAGCAGAACTTGACACTGCTCTCCCATTTCCTTGCACAGTTTCCTGGATATGCGCGAATTCACATCCCTGGAGTTGATGAAATTGACGATTTTCAACACATCTTCAAACACTAATTTCAGATTACCAGGCAGGCTTTTGGATCCAAGACAGTGCCGATGAATGATGCAATGATCTACAGAAATTTCTGGATTTACAGCTTGTATGAGACCCCGTAATCCACGATTACGACCCATCATCGACGGTGCTCCATCGACGGAGACCTAGATTAAAAAAGAAAAACTATTATAGATTGCGTCAGTTAGTCATTCTTACTTATCTTTTGCGTTATAATTATATGGTTTTAATTTTAATTTATTTTGGTACTTTAGTATTTCAGTTCGACAGGCACGATACTTTTTTGTGAATTATGTATAAAATATTAGCTACATTACAGCTACTTGTACAATAAATAAAACTATATGACTATATGCCATGTAATTCATCGTATTTATACTAATCTAGACTTTATATAAACATCTCTCCCTATCTGTTGAACGCTGTTCCAATCCAATCCATTCGTGGTAAAGAAACTGTTGATGGTATTGAAGATATCTTCTCCCTTCGTGGTTGTCAGCAGATCTTCGCATAATAGGAACTCTTCTTTGATCTTGTCCTGGTGGACGTAACGAACGAGCCCAAGGAGAACAGCACAACTGGCTACGTCACACCATTCATCAAATTGCAAGGAGAATTTGCTATATGAGCTATCCTTGATCTCTGTTGTAACTTGGGACAGAATATCTGATGCCATGTCATCGACTCGTTGGCGGATTGTGTTGTTTGATAGAGATATGGCACTCAGTTTCTTCGCTTGATCCTCCCCACAAACCTTGCTTACCATCTCGTATGCACAAGGCATAATCAGATTTTCTGCAGTGATGTGGAATTTTTGTTGTTCGGCAACTTTATACGCAACAAAGTAAAATGCTTCGACCGCAGCTTGAAGCTTTTGGGCTTGAATTCCAGATGAACCGAACTGGATATTCTTCAGTGCTACAGCCCGGCGCTGAAAATAAGTCTGATCTTCATTTTGAAGATTTGGATGGCACTTCTGGAGGTGATCTGAGAGTTTTGATGGCTTGAGGCTTTCATTTGTCACCACTTTGTGACATACTACACATTGTTGCCGATCCTCTCCAACAGAAGGTAAATTCACAAAGCCATAGCGAAGAAAGGCGTCAGAGTAGGTGCGCTTTTTATAAAAAGAAAAACTGCATAAAAAGTGTGAACAATGTGAACTTATTTATTTTTTCATGGCATTCTATATAGCATTAAAAGAGCTTATTCAGCATAGGAATGATGTAATAGTAGGTAAATACTAACTATACTGCACAGGGCAGTACACATACATACCAGGTTTTGTCTACCTCGGCTGATGCTCACATAGAAACTGACAATGTGAAATAGAGGAAACCTCAGGCAATGAGTGACGCTTACAGGACACGTCGATGAGTCATCAGGGGTACTGAGTGACTTGTGTTCTGAAGCATACTTGTCAAAATACTTTTAGGTTACCACACACTTAGATACATATTTTTTCTTTTCTACTACTGTATATTAGTTTTTGATGTTTATTGTTATTTGGTTTAACTTTATTACATTCTTAAAATAGGTTTAATTTACAACTTTACATACCAAGACTAAGTTAACATTAATCCTAATACCAGCTTCCTCAATGTTTTCTTGATTTTCAGAATTTTAACTCTTTTTCTGTCACTCCTCCATTACCCCCGATAAATTGTTTAATTACCCCAGGGGGTAATTTACCCCCAGTTTGGGAACCACTGAGTTACATAGTTACGTGGTGTATTTGAAATAAAAGAGTGTCTGAATTGATGTAACATTAAATGCCGTTGTTACATGGTATTGTTGGGGCATATTGCATTTGTGAAAGTTATTGTTATAACTTTATCTTGTAATGAATTCTAGAGGAATATTGTGTTTAAAAAGAAATTATCCAAACTGCACGTAGAAAAGGGCCCTGAAAGTATTATATACTTTCAAAGCCATGATTTTCGTTTTATCTAGCAGGATGAATGTGGGGTATTTTAAAAAGCGTTTATTAATTTATCCTTGGAGGAAAATAGTTTTTATGAACCGGAACATTCAGAAATATACAATTTCTTTTTATCTCACTCGTGATAAAAAAGGATGAAATAAGAATGTGGAAAAACCGTGGTTTCATTAAATTTAAAACCGTATGATGAAGTAACGTGGTGTACTTTTAAAAAACATTAACACTGATGTTATTTTCTTCTAATATTTGATGATGAATGAAATGTGTATCAGTAAATATAAATAATAGGGTTAGGAAGAACATTATTACGTACATACAAACCCGATATTGAACATAGCTTTGAAAATATGTAGCTTTAAGTTTCGGTTCGAAGAAACATATATAGCTGCAAATATAATACCCTAGGTGGTATAAAACATTAAGTTTAAAAAGAACATAGCATTTTTATAAAAAAATGCTTTGCTTACATGTAGCGTTAGGTTCATGCGATAACCTGTTGGATTTGTTTAAACAATAGCTTTTGAGTAATTTATAATTAGGATTTAGGAGAGCATGCTGAATTTCTAAAAATAGTAGCAATGAAAACGTGTAACATTATTTTTGGGATATTTGTAAAATAAATTACACTTGCTTCAAAAAATGCACTATGAACTGCATGTCATGTAAAAGTGACTATAAAATCCTGATATTTGATGAGACAAAAGTTGGAGGTAAATGCTACTGGCTCGCTTCATTCACTTTCGTTTACCAATTCAGAAGCAAGAAGGGACGGTTATGTTCCAGTAGACATCATCTGACTCTGCTTAACCTTTCTCAAACAAACGAAATCCATGATAGTGTATAAATTTATCTAAATCGTTTTTTGTTTTTGTTTTTAAATCTATGATTGAGTATGTCTGCCAATGTTACTAAACGGTAAAGAGAATCTTTCAAGTCACCGATCTGTACTGAACAACATTGTCAAATAAATTTGTCCCTTTTTTATTAATTTACTTTTTCAAAAAAATGCTACTCGCAATTTTCTGCATGATGTTCAAACTATTCTTTCATAATTATGAAACTAATTTGCAAAACAATTCAAACTACGTTGAAGAGTAAGAACAAAACATTCACTGACATTATAGTTAGTTACGTGGACCAACAAGCTCACGACGAAGCTTGACCAAGAGGATATATGATGTTTGAATTTCATATATACCAAATTATATCGCTTTAATTTCCAATATTTATTGTATATTTGTTTTTCACTATGTTTAGATTGAACCTATGTAAGCACGATCATTTAAGTTTTAAAACTAGATATTCTGTAAAAGTGATTTTTTTCTTGATATTCTTGCTCATAATTTCACATTTTTCTATGCAGTCGAGGTAAAAGCGCGTCTTTCTTCACAGGGATACTGTCTCTCAACGATTTTTTGTTTTCGTTTTCTTGGAATTTCGCACAAAGCTACTCGAGGGCTATCTGTGCTAGCCGTCCCTAATTTAGCAGTGTAAGATTAGAGGGAGGGTAACTGGTCATCACCACCCACCGCCAACTCTTGGGCTACTCTTTTACCAACGAATAGTGGGATTGATCGTGACATTATAACGTCTCCACGGCTGGGAGGGCGAGCATCTTCAGCGCGACGCGGGCGCGAACCCGCGAATTACGAGTCGCACGCCTTACGCGCTTGGCCATGCCAGGCCCGTCTCTCAACGAATACGTTTTTGTTTTGTTTTTTTATCACTAAGTGAAACAAACGTTCCCGTAAGTTAGCCGTTCGTGTGCAAAATAAATTAATCATTTTTACTATTTATAAGCTTTATTGGTTATTGCGACTGGCGATCCCATTGTGATCGTTTGTGGGAGACTGGATATATATCTCAATGAAAAGTAAATATTGATGTTGCCAGATACTGCTAGTACGTCAGTCAGCGACTGTAAATACTTTATATAAACCATATAAAATTTTATAAGCCCCTCATTAAAAAAAAAACAGTTTCAGAACCCAAGGAACTTGGATACGATCTAATATTGAAGTAGTTGTTAACTTAATGTTTCGGGAAAAGTCGTTCTATTTTCTGTTCGAAATAAATAAAATACGACGTTTGCGCCAACTGAACTTAAGATATTTAGAAAATAAAACATAACTTCTATGCCATTTAAACTTAAGATATTTAGAAAATGCGACATCTATGCTTAATAAACTTATAATATTTACACTGCCAATGATATTTCTCCTGAATGAGTCGAATACTGGTAAAAATATTTTGAAATGGCAGGATGCGTTTCGTTAAGAGAAAAATATTTTTTATATTTTTTCATCTTCATTCGTTTTCTAATTGAAACTAACTCTAACTGAATCAGTTGTAGGTAGTAAATACGTTCTTCGAGATTTAATATTTGTCTCAACTAATGTGAATAAAATAACAAGAGTTTATTTAACTAGAAGTATTGTTACTTGTAACAAGTAATATGTTAAACTTTGAAGAAAATTTCATTTCTAATAATTATCGTTCCTACTTGTAGATTCTGTCTCTTCTCGCAGGATGATTGAGTGTCATACTTATAGTAACAACTTGGTGTTAATGGTGGCTCGTGGGATTCTACTTAATGTTGTGGATAATTCGCTGCTACAGCTCTCCACATGTTATAAAAAGACAAGAAATGGATTTGGATTTTTTTGCTTTGTTCTTGATGTTCATGACGAGAAATAATGACTGATTCAACTAGTGAAGAGTTCTACAGTGTAAAAATATCATATACAAGGAGCGGTTGAAGGCAATGAAGCAGATATTTACGATTAAGTTCTTATTATACTACCTAGTTTCTTGGAGTGATAACTAATATTCCTAGCTTTTCATGACAGAATTGTACGAAAACTAAATAATGTTTCAACCAAAGACATCATTTCAGTACAACGTTGCCTTAAGTAATTCTTAAACAAGCGTTAAAAAACAGAAATAATTTTAGGACACGCCAGTTGATGAACTATATCTCGCTAATTTATGTAAGTACTTTAACTTCTGTAACAGTATTAATACGTAGGTCAAAGTGTTTGAATGAGTACTAAATAAATCTCTGAGACTGAACTGCATTAGTTTTTAAGTTATATATCTTTAAATGGATACATTAAACTTGAAGGCCGTATTCTTCATGAAGTTATTAAGACTAGCAACAAGAGTAATACTTTGATGGATAAATATTATTTTTGTGTTAAAACATATTTGTTTTGAAGCTTTTAACTGACTTAAGAAACTTTTTAAAATAACTCTTAGAGATTTTTATGTTAAATGTAAGTTAAAAGAAAATAATAGTACGGATCAACAACACTCTTACAAAACATAATGATCAAAATAGGTTACATACTTTTAGAAATACTAATACAGTAAAAATGAAACTTTATGTAAAGCTTTTCCATATCATCCAAAAATACTAACAGCTGTTTTTGTAATCTAATCTATAAATTGTTTGGTTATAGATTAGCAACGAATAAAATCATGTCTTGTATGTAAACGATCCCAAAATCTGATCATATGATATATGATATATATATCACTCACTGTTTAGTACACTATTTCATTATTGAAAATGGATGAAGCACTTTGATTAATCAACTACATTGCTTAGTACATAGTACTAAACATGTGTGAAGCATGTTTGAGTAATCAAGTACGATGCTTAGCAGATTATTTCATAACTGAATAAGTGTGAAGTACTGTGATAAGTCAAATACACTGCTTAATACGTTATTGTATTACTGAATAATCAATCACAGTGCTTGATACATGATTTCATTTTGTGAATATGTCTAACGTATGTTAGATAATCACTTCTCTTCACCACTTCATTGCTCAACATGTGTGCAGTATCTAGAGTAGTCAACTACGCATTTTTTACATTATTTCATTTCTCAATAAGTGTGGGCTGTACTGAACAAGCAACTATAGTGCTTAGTATATCATTTCATTACTGAACGTGTTTAACGTACGTTGAGTAAACACCTAAGCTATGTAGTGGATTACCTCTCTATTATAGATGTGTGAAGTGCCTGTAATATTCAGCTACGTTGTGTAGTACATTATTTCATTACTGGACAAGTGTAACGTTCGTTAAATAATTAAGTATACAATAATTAATACATTAGTTTATTACTGAAGCCCCACAGTGGCACAAAGATATGTCTAAGGAACTCTACAACTCTAGAATCCAGGTTTCAATGCTCGTGATGAGCAGTGCACCGATGTCTATTGTGTAGCTTTTTGCTTAATTACAAACAGACAGTTATTGCTGAACAAGCAAGAAGTACGATGAATAATCAACTACACCGCTTAGTACGTCATTACATTATTTAACAAGTATGAATTACGGTAAGTAATAAACTACGTTGCTTAGTCTTAGTGAACATGTGTAAACTATGCCGAAAAATCAGATACGCTGCTTAATATATTCTTTCATTGCCGGTAGTCAATTATACAACTTATTGCCTTAATTCATTACTGATTATGTGTGACGTACGTCGATTAGTATATTATTTCATTTAAGTCGTGTTGTACATTCAGTAGTCAACAACGCTCCTTAATGTATTACTCAATACATGTGTGAATTACGTTAATCAATCCACTACACTGCTGAGTACGTTAATTTTTACTAAGCATGTGTGAAATAGGCTGAGTAGGCAACTGCAGTACTTATTAAATTATTTCATTACTGAACATGTGTGACGAACGTTGAGTAACCAACTGCGTTGCTTGCCGTATTATTTCATTATTGAAACTCCTACTTTATTGATTTTTTTGAAAATCTGTGAAGTATGCTGAATAATCATCTACATTACTTAGTACATTATTTCATTCCTGAACAAGTGATGTACGGTTATTAATCCTCTACGTTGCTAAGCGCACATTTTTTTTACTGAACATATGTGAAGTACGGTGAGTAATCCACTATGCTGTTTTGTGCATTATTTTATTACCGAACATGTGTGAAGTGCGTTAAGTAATTGTTTAACTACGCTGTGTAGGACCTTAATTGATTACTGAAAATGTGTGAAGTATATCCAGTAATCAGTTACCCTGATTTGTACATAATTTGATTACTGAACATGTGTGATGTATGTAAAAGATTTGCTGTTATAAGTTCACACCTTCACACCATGCAAAGCTTTATCAAGATCACTTTGAACGCTCATGTTTTGTGTCGGATCCCATTGTTTTGGATTCCGTGGGTGTCAAGCCAGGCAGGTTGAGATTGAAAAAAACCATTGGCAGTAGACATGATCGTCTCCACCATCTTTCCTCGTGTAGAGCTGAGGACTGATCTCAGTCTGCAGTGTACAGGTTCCACCCCTCTGAAGCCATCACGAAAAGAACAAACTTAAAGGTTTGTGTGAAAAAAAAGCAATAAATAATAACTTGTATAATATAATAATTTAAAAAGTACAAGTTTTTGAAGAATGTAACTAGATATACACATTTCACATTCATGAGCGTGTTTTGCATTTGTGGCTCCTGAAAGTCAGTGAAACCTTAATTTCCTTCTAGACAGTGGACAAATCTATCCCAAAAAGAGTATATTCCAAATTTAAAAGCTGGTAGATCATTCTGTAGATGTTTTTGTAACATTTTTACATATGGAAAAGTTTGAAGAATACAATTTTTCAAATTTAACGTTTTAAGATAAATTTAAATAAGACTATATCTTGAACATGTTGAAGTAATCAAGTACATGTTATGTATTTTTTTTAAAAAAACACATTGTAGACTTGTAAACAATCAAATATAAACTCCATAACATATTTCCATAACTCATCATAATAAAATTAATCTTAATACAGTACTTTGATATTGTCATATTAAATTTAAATCTCATAAACCTCATAAAGCATGTTGATTTAATATACAGGGTGTCCCAGAAGTCGCGCACCATACGTACATATAATAATGTCAAAGGATTAGCACTGCAACCCTCAACAAAGTAAAAGACAGTTTTATAAAGAGAATTGATGAATGTATCAAAGCAAAGGGTGAACAGTTTGAGCATCTGTTATGATTATTATCAATAAAATTGTTATTCATATGTATTAACATAAAAATTTATATGGTGCGCGACTTCTGGGACACCCTGTATAATCTTCTTTCTTTAGTATCACTCACAGTTCCGCTAATCTCGCTCGTAGAAACATTCTCATCACTAGAGCTTGTCAGATCTGTGTCAACAGTAACTGTTCTAGGTTCGTTCAGAGTAGTTATGAATTGATATGGCGCTACTCGACACTGTTCAAAACACAAAGTCAAAACAGACTCCGCTTCTGTTTCTCCGTATACATTGACCATGCTAATTTACATTCAACGCACTAGCGTTGGCGGTTTGTGTGGCAACTGTTACGTTACAGTACTTTTCCTAGCGGGAGACGTAAAAACTAAAACTTTCGGATTGCCGCTTGGAAAGGGCTCTTTCTGCACCAAGTTCTATGTTTCATTTATTAGCACATAAATGTGAACCTGCAAAATTAATCAGTATGAGTCGTTCTTTTGACTGCAAAGTTTTCTTTTTTCTGTAAAATTCACCTTTAACTAAAATAAACTTTCACAGGATAGTGAGTCGAATGTTGCTGGTATATAAGTTTAGATGTTGTTGTTTTTTAAATCATGATGGCATAATATTTAAAATTCAAAAATCAATTGCATAAAATATTCGAGTTAGTTTGTGTGAGGGCCCGGCATGGCCAAGTGTGTTAATGCGTTTGACTCGTGATACGAGGGTCGAGGATTCGAATCCCGGTTACACCAAATGCTCGCTCTTTCAGCCGTAGGGGCGTTATAAGTGACTGTCAATCGTTGCTAAAAGAATAACCCAAGAGTTGGCGGTGCGTGATGATGACTAGCTGCCTTCCCTCTAGTCTTACACTGCTAAATTAGGGACGGCTTGCGTAAACAGCCCTCGTGCAGCTTTGGTGTTCCTTTAATTAAATTTTTAATACCAAGACTTGATGCCAGATTAAGGGTTTTATTGGCCATAGGCTTTTCAACTGATAGAGGTCCCCATGAGACACAACCTCTATGTGCAATACGTTTATAGTTATAGCTTGAGGTCCCCTGATTTGTGTGAGCCCCTGTGCTTCAACCCAGTAAGGCGATACCGTAATCCGGGATTGCCTATACCAGGCGTCTTGAGAATGAATTTTTACATCAAGTGGGTTTCACATCATCACAAATTGTGCTCCTGATGGAATGATATGATGAATCGGAATATGCCTGTATTTGTTAGCAGTTGCTTTGCCATCAGTTTTATGGTTGTAATGTAGGCTTAAACTTTTACTGATTTCTCGAATGCTTCATGTATATTTTGTACATTGCTGTGATACTATTATATTTTCTTCCATTGATTGTTGTTGAACAATTTGAACGTGGATTAATATATAAGGCGTATTTGTCTCTAGCGTTATTTTTCTCTCTGTTTAACTGTAATGGCCAGTTAAGCCTTGTAATTCCCTCTTCTCAGAAGTGGTCTTCAAGCATCTAAACATCTAAACGTTTATTTAAATCAATCATGCTCATCTTATTTTATTATTCTCGAAGTTTCTTTGTTTGCTGTTATGCACAAAGCTACAGAAAGGGCTACCCACTACAAGAATGAAAACATGGTTTCTAATAGCATAAGTTTGCAGACATATCACTGTGCTTTCCTTGAAGTAACTTCCACACATTTGTGTACAGATTAAGGTCTTTGGGAAGACGTGTTCTCGATTATCATCTACCTTGTAAAGTACATAGTGTAAGAAACTTAACATCACTTTCAGAATAAGAAAGATTCAGTTTTCTATCTTGAACATTTTTTAAATTAATTGTGCTAGTTTTTCTTATCGTTTTCAGAGTCTTGAACTCCTACTGAAACATGGAGTTCTGCCTTAATGTTTTGCATAAAATGTTCTTTACCAGTCAAAACTTTAATTTTAACTTGCTGTCTTGCAGTATTTCAGTTCTGGAAGCTTCTACAGAAAGAATATTGCTATTACTAGGTACAGTATAATTGCTTGTATTTTTATAGGCTTCATACTAGTATAGCACTCTGACTAATTAGGTAAAAACTTGCAAATATAGTGTAAACTGACAATCACCTGATTATGTTCTGGTGTAATTTATTTTCATACTATACAGGAATTACATTCCCTTAGTATTTGACTTTTATACCATTTTCTACTGGTATTTACCATGTGTATATTGTGTAATATCTTGTAGGGTTTTTATTTATTATGATGCTTTTTATAACAAAGCCTGCAAAAGTGTGAGATTACATATATTGTTTAGATAGATATACTCCCTTTATAAAATTTTAATTTAATATTTTGTTTTGAAAAAAACAAAAATTAACAACTTGAAAGTTTAAGTGTGCTATGTGAAGGACTTTACTTCCTGGTAAACATACTTAAAATGCAGTGTATTCATATTGAAGTAAACAACACCATAAATTATAAGTGTACTCCTCCTTTAAAAGTGGTTACTTTGCAAAATCACACAATAACGTGGAAATGTGTAGAAGTGTTTGCCCTTGATCTTTTTCAATAAATGAAGGCTAGTAAAGCTGTGGAAGTAAATGTTCTATATAAATATTTGTGCCACAGTGAAATATATTTTATACCATAGTACTGTGAAGGTATATGTACTGTGTAAATATGTGTTTATTCACACATACATATTTACATAAACTTCACTGTGAAGTTCTTTACATGTAAATACACTTGGAAATGAGTGTTTCTGCTCAATGAAAGTATACTTCAAAATAAACCTTTTTCACTACCAAATGCGTACAATGGAGAAAAAGATGTGGGAGAAAATATTTCATATAAGCAACTCTGATATTTTCTAGAAGTGCTCATCGGTCATTTTAAGGTTTAAGTAAAGTAAAACAATAGTGCAGGAGTTTGTGTACTGTATAAATGGCTATACAAGCTGATAAAGGCTTTTACTTAATTTA
Source organism: Carcinoscorpius rotundicauda (assembly GCA_011833715.1). Taxonomy (NCBI): domain Eukaryota; kingdom Metazoa; phylum Arthropoda; class Merostomata; order Xiphosura; family Limulidae; genus Carcinoscorpius; species Carcinoscorpius rotundicauda. The sequence continues at coordinate 126,305,326 of CM022392.1, forward strand.
TGATTTAGCAGTGTGGGCTTATACAATCCAAATACAAAAAAAATCAATGGTAAAGGTATAAGCTTTAATGGAGATAAATAGAAAAAACTGATGCAATAATAGAAATGTTATGCAGTTGTTTTCTGAGATAATTAACATTCATATTCTTGTATGGAAATGGTGTGTGGGTTCTATAATGTAAGAAAGGTTGAAGATACCTGTAAAGGATCTTTTTTTTTAAATATTATGAGTGATTTAAGTTTACCACAGTTGAAGAAGCTGTTTCCAAAAGTATAGTTAGCAAACTTTTCATTTCTATCTCTATTCCATCATTGAATAGTGGGGGGGATTGCTTCAAGATCTTGATTGTAACAGTCATCTATATATAAATGAAGGTGAGGATGTTCTCGATGGTAGCAGAAAATGTTGGTTTTATTATAGATTTCATATGGCTAATTTGCAGATGAGAATGACTAGCAAAAACTGATGGGAAGGAGCAGAAATTGGCCTTGAATTTTTTCAAAAGCTTTTAAAAGAGGGGAGGCAAGCACTTTCTCAAAACTATTCCTTTTTAGGTAACTGTCCAGTGGACATTTTTGAAAATTTTGGATCCTACCCTGACATGTGCTATATACATATAGATCATTAAATTAGTGAGTAAAGCTGTTTTCTTGGTATAACACCGATATGACAAAGACGACAACAGTGTGAATGCTTATATACTGTGTGATGCATGATCACTATATATACACACACACACACACACACACTAACTGGTAAAGGTGTTTTATTAATATATCACTGTTGAAACAAACACATTAGCAATGCAGATATATGAGTATATATGTAACTCTAAATTTCTTCGTATATATGTTTAGCATAACTCATTGTCATAAATATAAAAGACCATTTGGAAGATTAATGCTGGATAAACAAGTGTATTTCTTTGTAAAAGGTTTTTATTTAAAATAACTCCATTTATAGGCAAGGAAAATAAACTGACTAAATAGTATACAACTGTACTTTATTTTAGTTGTAGTTGCTCATTACAGTGCTGTCTATAAAAATATATGTGGTGCATTGTAAAAATGATTGTACTGTATAATGTTATTATAATGAAGAAAACTACAGTGTTAAAATTTGTTACTTAATGCATGGTTAATTTCTTTGTTTAATATAATTTATTTGTATTAATGATAAGCAAAAGATTTAAACATGTGTACTTTTATAAAAAAAATTATGATTGTAGCATTCAAAATGAGCATAAAAAGGAACAACTGGAAGCAAACATATTAGATTGGTATACGACAGCTATAGGTAAGCATGTTAAATTGTTATACTCGCACACGAAGACATTTTCTTATTTTTATGTTTTTGTGATTAATATATACGTTGTTCCAACTTATATCTATGTTAACAAACTAGATACATAATATCAAACATTATTCTTAATGAAAGACTAAGAACTAGAGACACTATTACACATGACACTAATTGTCAAATTAGATACACAATATTAAACGTGACCCATCTTGAAACGTTAATAAACAACATATGCAATATTAAACACAAAATTGATTGAAATATTAAAATAGATACACCATATTAAACATAACAGTGTCTGAAACGTTATCATACTACCGTGTTTCTCTGAAAATAAGACAGGGCTTATATTAATTTTCACTCCAAAATATGACACTAGGGCTTATTTTCAGGGGGATGTCTTATTTTGATATATTAAAAAAATGAAGTTACAAAGTAAAAATTATAAAAAACTATTAAACTAACCATTTAAAATAAACTATTATCAAACTGTTAAACTAACTGATTAATACTTAAACAAACTAATTAACTAACTATTAAACTAATTAATACATTATTTTTATTATTTCTTTCCACTTCCTGCCACTCTTAACTAGGGCTTATTTTAAGGGTAGGGCTTATATTAAAACTATCCCCAAAAATCACACTAGGTCTTATTTTATGGGTAGGTCTTATTATTGGAGAAACATGGTAGATAGACAATATTAATTGAACGATACTGATTGCAACATTCTCAAACAAAATAAACAATATTAAACATAATTCTTATTGAAACATTAACAAAGTAGATACATGGTATTAAATATGACACTGAACCAAACATTATCAAACCAGATATACAATATTAAATGTGATCCATTTTGAGGCATTAAAAAAACTAGATAGGCAATAATAAATAAAACTGATTGTAACATTATCAAGCTACAAACATTAAGACAGTGGATACATGGTATTAAATGTGACATTGAATAAGACATTATGAAACTAAATAAACAATTTTAAACAATGCACTGATTAAAACATTAACAAACTAGACATTTAACAATGAAACCTTACTATAAGTACATTACTCCAAAATATTATCATAAAATATAGAAAATGAGAAAAAGGAAAGAACACTAAATCTATTAGCTGTCAACTGTGGGGCTTTCCCAGAAAATTGAAGAGTAAAAAAAAAATCATTTTTCTTTAATATCTTATATTTACTGTGTTTTTAGCAACCTAATGATGGTTACTTTTGCATATGCACAGTCATCTTTGTACTTGAAATACATAGTTTTACTGACTTGTTATATATATTTTCTAGAACTATTTACTGCATACCTTTTACGGTTTGTTATATTTTTTCATTTAGAAAATTACAAGTATCTATAATAATGTGTCAATTTTCTGTAGTATATTGAGATGGTTTTTGCAGATTTACTTTGAATGACTTTCCAAGGTATATTTGGAAAATCCTTATTGATCTATAAAATACTGTATTTACTGTATTAAACACATTCTAATTGATTTATTGTTTGTTTCTTATAAAATATACTGAAAACATTTTTATTATTACAATGATTTTTTTTTTAATTATATAAAAATATTTTGGTTTTATTAATGAAATATTTTAGTTGTACTGCATTAGGGAGATCTCTGATTTGTTTTACACTCATCTCAGGTACATGTGAAGATCTTATTGATTTATTTTGTATATTTTCCCAAGTTACACAAGCAGATATTAACTGGTTTTACATAAACATTTTAAAGTTATTCTGATTGGAAGTCTGTTACTTTTGAATGAATATTTTAAATTACATTGACCATATTTGCCTTGGTTTCTTTTATGAATATTTTTATTGTGTCCAAATCAGATGTTCTTTACTTTTGAATAAATATTTTAATTGATATTGATTAAATATTCATTGGTTTTGCATAAATATGTCAGAGCTGCAGTTGTATTAATTATTAGATTTTTGTAATTTTAGCTGCTTGGGTATATGTATAAATAATATAATCCTTCTATTTGTCATGGTAGGAAATTTTAAACAATCATTAAACAAAATTATATAAATTCAATCTGGCTTTTAAAATAAATCTAACTATTGAAATAAACTTCTGTTATTTAAGAGTGGAGGCTCCCTTCGTCCAGCTAGTAAAGATGCAAGAAAAAGCCTGTGGCCACGAAGTGACAGGTAAGACAATATTCAGCACGTATAATAAGAAGTTATTTTTATTGTATGGCTTAAAAGTCATTAATTTTTATTCACAATCATCATCTATGATATTTATTTAGTTATGGCACCAAGTATGTTGGTTTATTTTAGAATTCTGGATATTTTTATATTTGAAAAAGTAAAGAGACAATCAGCTAATAACAAATTTTCAAAACATAAATATTTATTAATTTACCATAATAAAGGCTTAAGCTCTACTTAGTTTTTGTGTTTATGTTATTACTTTGAAATTAAATTTTTCTGATGTTGACATGTTACTTTTAGCCCCTCACCATTGTTTATTTTCTTGGTTTGCTGGAAAAACTTAATACAAATTCTGTCCATCTTCCCTCATTTATAAATTATTATTTTTTTGTATTGCCCCAGCACATTGGTGACATCAAATTGGACACTTAAAAAAGCCTTCCCCTTTTATTTTGTTTAGGAATTTGAAAGGATGCATATATTAACACATTCTTCCATAAACTGTACAATATTTTGTTTAGTCTTGTATTTATTACTTTGAAATTAAACCTTTCTAAGATTTAAGCAAACTTTTTCTGAAATAAGATCAGCTCTCTAGACTCAAAGTTGATCATTTAATTAATACTGAGTTATTGTGCTGTTTTTCAAGTCTTGAAGTAATTTTTGTATATAATATTAAGTGTTTAGGATTATTTATTTCTGAATTAATTCTACAATAAAATTATATTTGTGCATTTTTTAGGCTTGAAGATAATTCTTTTTACAGCAATATTGATTCCATGCCAGACATTAGACCCAGAAAAAAATCAATACCTTTAGTTAGTGAACTGGTAAGTGCTTTTAATTGACAGTTAAACATGTGGTTTGTTATTTATAAAATAGTTTCGCTTTTGTTTCTTGAAACTTGGAATACTCATATGAGTAAACAAAGAGAAAAAGTTTTTTTACTACAAAAACAGATTAATTTGTAAGTGTATTTAATTCTTTCATTATTTTAACAAAACAAAGATTATAATACTCCACACTACTCATCTTTTTATCCTAATTTAAAATATTTACATATGTGAATGTAAAACTTTCAATAGCTATAATTTTTGTCATTGGTGCATATTAAACATTCTTTGTAATTTATGTATGTTTTCATAGTTATATTGAGTGATGTAATTTAAATGAAAGTTTTTAATTTCTCAAATAGTTATGCATTGTTTTCAGGTCAATCTTTTTCTTTTTTTCTTGAAACTAAAATATATATCTTTAAGTATTTTCTTGTGAAAACAAAAGTTGCACAACTAGTCTATTACATATTACATTTACTGTTATAAATATTTACTGATGTTAAAATCAGTACAGCATTAAATAATTTTGGATCACTGTATGCTTTTTCATGATGTGATGAGACTTGGAAAAATTAGGTGAAGTTAACTCTCAAATTCTTTTTAAATATGAGCTAGGACATTGCACTTTTATAAATATATTTTGATTTTTAACATTTTTATTCAGACTGTAAAATGGTAGAATATTCAGAAACCAAATTAAGTATAAATCGAGTTTTGCAGTTTTTTTAAAGAAAAACTGAATTATTGGGTTTGCTATCAATTACAATCATTGTCTGCATCACACATTGATATATTGATTAACCTCTCTATTTTTTGTGTTTTTTTTTTGCTTTCTGTGGCCAGGTGCTCAAGGTATTTGTCATATGGTCTTTTAATGTATTTAAATGTTATTCTCATAATGATACATGTTCTAGCTGCCAATTGAATACAAGATGTGATCAAAAAGTTCTAAGACTTCACTTTTATTCTGAAGACTAATGCACACACATCAGTATTAAATGCTATCCCCTTCAAAGTAATCCCCTTGAGCCAACTTGTTTCAATGTTCCTGCCATATTTGGAAGCAATACTGGAAGTCTTCAGTTGTTATGCGACTAAGGTCTGCTTTCACATTGCTATGGATGATTGAAATGTCATCAAATATCTTTCCTTTCGACTTAATTTTGAATTTTGAGAACAGAAAAAAATCACATGGGGTAAGATCAGGAGAACACTAAGGGTGTGGTATCACAGAAATGTTTTTTTTCTGCCAAAATTCCTAAACAGACATAGCAGTGTGTGAAGGTGCATTATCCTGTTGAAAAAAATCACAGCTCATGGCAGTTGCTTCCAACTTTCTCCCTCAAGTGAATTAAGACCTCTTTACAAAAAGCTTAGTTAATTGTCTGGCCATGAGGTATGAATTCATTTTGAACAATGTCTCAAATATAAAAAAAAACAATCAATATTGTCTTCACATTTGATCAAGACTGTCATCTTTTTTTATTACGTGATGATGATGGAGATTTCTACTAGGATGACTAAAGTTTTGTTTCAGGGTCATAACCACATACTCATGAATTATCACTAATAATGATATTGATGAAATTAGAATCAATTTGTAACCTTCTTTTCAGATCCTTGCACACTTGTTGAGAGTGAAACTTTTGGTTGTCTGTCAGCAGCCTTGGAACAAATTGGAACATGCAAAGTTTTTCATTTAAAATCACCTGATACAATTCAAAGGAAATATTCAGTTCATCAGAAATTTTGCTGATAGTTAATCATTGATCACTTCAAAAGTTTTCTTTCACCTTAGTGACTTTTTCATCAGTGAATAATGTCGATGGTTGCCCAGTATGTGGGTAATCTTTGATCGATTCCTAGCATCTTGGAAGCATTTTATGCACTGATAAACAACAGCCTTGTTTAAACAATCATCACCAAAGGCAGTTCATTTCAAGGATTTCTGTTCCTCCTTTACCATTTTCACAGAAAACTTGATGCAAACACGTTGCTCTTCTTTACTGTCAATTTTTATTACGACAGGGGCAAGAAATATGTCTCTTTTAATACAATTTTTTTCAATATGGGTATAAGGTCTGGAGATATGGCTTGTTCATGGGTAGATTACTATTTGCACTTTTTACATGCCTCAGTGAAGCTCACTGCCTTTGTACTGGCACCTGTAACAGAAGAAGTTTTATAATTTTTTTTATCAGACTTTGTATTTTTAACTGGCATAATAGGAACAGAAGATGTCAAATTTAAAATTAACGTAAGAAATTATTAACACGTTTATTGTCTGCATATGTGTTTAAAGATTATCTATAAATGAAATTCTTGCACATGTTTTGCTTCACCACAGGCTTATAATATTACCATATGAATTTTTGTGAGAAAATGCACTTGCATAAGTAAGTTTAGTTGTTAATTTTGTCTTTTTAACTTGTAGTATAAGATTTTTACAGTAAAGCAAAAATCATTAAAAACTGAGATAAGAAGTAATAATTTCTCACCAAATTTAATTCTCAAACCATGTTGAAAATGGACCATTAAAATCTACATTTTAAAATAATTCATTTTATATAAAACTGTTTCAAAAAGAATTAATCATTACTAAATAAAGTTATGTGATAAAACAAGTAGATATTTCTGTTTACGAACTACATTGATTGTTAGCACTTATCTTATATAACAGCTATTTCATATTGAAAAATGCAAACAGCAGATGTAAAAAAATCATCATAATTTTGCTATGTTTCTAAGTAGTAAAATGGTGTTGAATGACATTACCAATAAATATATGTTCAAACTGCTGCTTATTTTAAAATCTGTAACATAAAAACTAATTTATTAAACAAATATAAAAGATACTAATTTCATCTGTACTTCTTAGTGTTCACTTGTATTGTTACACAATTAACGTCTAATTTTTAATATTTATGAACTGTTTAGACCATGGCAGCAACAAAGAGAAATGCTGGTTTGATATCTGTAGTACCTCGGCAGTGTTTAAATGATGAAGAATTGGTTAGTACAGATGTTGAAGAAATTATAAATAAAAGTTTATTCAATAAGATTTGTGTGTAATTGTTTTTACTTTAATATGATGTGTAGAGTAATCAGTATATTTTTATACTTCTTTTTGCACTTATTAAAATCAACTCACAACAATTTAGGTTTTTTGATTGCAGCTTAATACTTCTACGTGGTCGAAAGAAAGAGTATTTAATAGTATGGTATTTTTACTAAGTTAATTTTATGTTTTATTACTAAATGCTGTTTAAAGGTTACCATTTTCATGGCTAATTTCTGCAACTGTTCATAAAACTGGATTCCACAATTCTTCATTTATATGCCTGACCTTGTTTATAGTTATTATCTTAAAATATTAACTTCTCTGATTATTGAAAGGAAGTCATTGAACAATTATGTAATGCAGTTTTTCTCCCTTTTTGATGCCTGTTTCCTACTCCTATGCAATATCTTGTAACAAATATCAGAACACCCCTAATCCATTATGTAGTGCTGACATATTAGCCCCTCCCTTCTTAATCTGGAGGATTTAAGTGTGTATATATATACTAACATCTTTTCATGTTTATCTGCCACAGAAGATGCATGTATACAAAAAGACACTTCAAGCATTGCTGTACCCCATCTCCAGCACTACCCCTCACAAGTTCCAACCTTTGACAGCCACCTCACCAACTTACTGTTATGAATGTGAAGGTCTGCTGTGGGGAATTGCCAGACAGGGTGTTCACTGTATAGAATGTGGAGTCAAGTGTCATGAGAAGTGTAAGGACTTATTGAATGCAGACTGCTTACAGAGTAAGAAAATTTTAATTTTTAATTATTAAGAGTTTATTAAAAATATCAGTGCATTTGTTTAGCTTTGTCAGCTAAGCTCATCTTTTCAGCTACTGATATTTAGAGTAAAAAATTATTATTCATGTTTGTTTTATGATGACTATAAAGTTTTCTGTTGGTGACATTTTTTAATGGAATTACCTCAAAGTGGTGTTAAAATGTACAGAATCTGCTACTGGTGGTATATATTATGTACTATCAGGTAAATGTTGTATTTGTTTATTTTCTAACAGTTATGATGGTAGGACATGAAAGTATCCAAAAATTTAAATATATTGTTTTTTCAAAAGGTATAACTTCCTAGTTATTCCTTGAACATGTATAGATTATGTAATAACGCAATTAAACCAATGACTAATGTGCAGAAACGTTCCTATAGGTGGTACAACTTAATTTAGTGAAACAGTAAGCATAAATCTGTGTTTCATTAACAGTTTTATTATTGTTTTGAATAGGTCTAATAATCATATCTGCAACAAAGATTTTGTTCTCCATATTGAAAATAATTTATTTCATTATTTGACAAATTAAATTACCTTATAATTAAATACTAAATGTTTTATATAAACCATATATAATATTTTTATTCAATGATAAAAATTGAACATGGTAATATGATTAATTACTGAATTCCTTGCTTTATTAATTATATTACTTAATTAAATAAGTCATAACACCATAAAGAAGGGATTTTTAATGTTTTTGTATGTTCATTTTATATATTTATGTAATGCTCTTTATTTGATGTTTGTTACAGTTGCAGGGTAAATAATGCATTAAATCATTATTATGTTTTTACAACCAGTGCAAATGCTAGCATTTCATCAAAAAATGGATCAAAATATCATTATTGTAATTTATAGTTGAAAGTAGTATGAACAGAAAGTACACTGAGACACTCAGCTAGGTATATGAGAGGGCCATCCATGGTGTTGCCAGTTAATGGTTAAAAACATTTCTTATATACTCTTATTTGATGCACATTTAATTGGGAGTCATATTTGCTATCACACAATTGAATCAGACCGATAAAAATATCTTTTCAATGAAATAGACTACAGTGACTATAAATAATAGTCAGTGGCATGTTTGAACATAGTTAAACATTTAAGAAAGGGACAGATACATTTTGAAGGTGGACAACTTAGAAAAAAAAAAACTGTTCTTCGTGTAACCATTACTTTTTAAAAGCAAAAATTATCAGGATTTTCTGACACTAAATACTGTACAATGTGTATGGAACAATGTCAATGAAATCTGGATTTATTTTGGATGAAGCCTGTGATGATAAGGTGTCTCTGTCACAGTGGTATTTGCTCTTAATGATTATACTGAAAAAATGTACTTGATTCAGATTCATTGACAACTCTTAGTTTTTAGAATAAGGGTATACTGAATAAAAAATCCACAAGCACTTCATGTACTTGTGTTAGTTGTAAAAAGCCTGAAGACAACACTTCTGAAACTAATTATTTGTCTCTTACTCACAGAAAAAAAACCAGGCTGATGTTGGTATGAATAATGTTATTACAGAGTTTCAAATGCTGTCTGCATCTTTAGGAAAACAAAAATATAATGGGAACATCTCTGGAATTTGAATACCAGGATGAAGACATAAATGAGAAAAAACTAATATTCTTTGCAAAATGATAGTATTTGTGTTCAGTACTTCAATTGCCATTCATGGAGCTGTCTTGATGGTGGAGAACTACTTCTTGTATTTGTAACATTAATACTCTATCAGCCAAACAAACGTTTTTTTTAGAATCTTATTTATGGAATTTATCAGATGTTAAAGTGGTTGTCATGTTTGATGGCCCTAATTATGATATTGAAGGAAGAACAGAATATGAGCAGACTAATGTAATATCATTCAAAGATTTTATGATAAATGCTGGCATTTGAGTGAATAAAAATATATCCAGAGTGCTGAATCTCTCTTGATGGATTATTATATGAAGTGCCAAGTGTTGTATGCTAGATAGACTAGATTATTTACAGTATATGTCCGTGACTTGATTATGATAAATTTCAACAATAAACAAACAGTAAACAATCCACTTTGACAAAGATGCTCGTAGCAAATAATATACTTTATTTTTTTTAAATGTGACAAATTATTTGGTTCCATATTTTTTTCTAAACAGTAAGATATAAATATTCCCTTGTGTTTAATTTTATTGCTGACTCATTACTGATTCCAAAAATACTATGAGTGAACTTAATTTAATGAAGCTAAATGCCATACTGTATTTTTTCTCTTTGAAACAGGCATTGCACGGGATGTAGAAGGTTTATGCCCTTTTATAAAATGTGTTGTTCCTGAAAACAGCAATGAAGTATCATTTAGCTTCATCTTTGAAAATTTACATAGTCATATATCACCAATTTAACATATTTTGACCAACTTTTTGTATGTTAAACACACAGCACCTAAAACTAAGGGTTGAGCTATTAATACAGATATTCATATTATTACTATTATCACAACATAAAATTCAATTTTAAGAGGGCAATCACTGATGAATAAAAATCCGAATTATTTGTGGAATATTTATCTTTTATATTCATGATCCCCAAACTAAACACTTTTGATACCCACACATATAATACAGTTAAAACACATATCATGACAAAAATATAAACCTATCTCAGCCAAGAATTCAAGTAAAACTTGGAACATCTCATAAACAATACCAGCAACCATAATCACTGCTATACAAGACTTATAACTAAAACAGAAATAAAAATTAACATAAAAATATAGCACCAGGTGAAGATGAAATTTACAAATGCAGCCTTTATTAATAGTTTACTTACTTTAAGAGGTGTTAAATTCACTAAGATTGGATCAGGAGCTTTCCTTCCAACAAAATGTTTGGACAGATGTGTGTGTCTTTTATAAAACACTATGATTTATAAAAGATGACTATGTGGCCATGGAATATTTTTGTAGAATGTTTTCCTGCTTGGCTTTGTTTTTTTGGTTAAACATTAATTTGGTGTAAAAGCTTTTATTGTTTAACTATATATGTTGCTTATAAAATTCAGTAAAATCATTCACTGTGTGTTTATGTTTGTCACTGTAATTTGCAGCAGTTATCTTTGTTTAGAAATAATTGTAATCACAGCATAATGTCTGTATATTTTACACCTGTTGAGAGTAGTTATAGAAATTTCAAATTTGGCATATTTGATTCACTTTTCTTTTCATCATCAAAGTAGTATTTGTCTTATAGTTACTGAAGTTTCTTTCAAAATATTGTATCATTCTGGTTTTGTTACTGTATTTTATCTTCTACTTATATATTGTGGTTATTAGAATTTTTAAAAGAGTATTTCAGTGTTACATTTTTTTCTTAAATGAAATAACCTTAACAGTTATTAGTTTTGCAATTACTAGAAATCAGTAAATACTTTTATTGTTTAATGCTATTTTGTAGTTATTAAAGTTTTATTAAGAACAATTAATAAATTTGTTTTTAGTTTTGTACAGTAATAAATAGACATTAGTTTATATTTAAACTTAGTATGATTTATTAATTATTTATCACTATGTTTTTGTGAATATTAATTCTTTTTGTCTCAGTTTTTGAACATATTCAACTGTAAAGAAATTTCGAACTGAATAAGTTTTTTTGTGAATGCTTATGTTTGATGATGAACCTTCATTGTTCACATTTGTTTTATTGTTACTAAAGTTTAATAAAAACATTTTTGGCATCGTTTTATGGTAATTTTTAAAGAAACATTTTATTACTTAGGTTTTTTTGTTCTTATTATATGTTAGTACAGAATCCTTCATTATTAAGAATTGTTTTATAAGTTTAATCAATCATTTAATATTCAAACATATTTTATGAAGATGGAAAAGTGGTGATGTTCATTTCTGTTTCATATTTATTGGAGTGATTGTAGATTCCTCTACTGACTGATTTGCTTATTGATTACTGAAGACTTTCTAGTAATTTTTGCTTGGTTAGCTTTATATTGTGGGTATTATGCTTTAATGGATAATGAATTGTTGTTTAGTTTTGTTATGCAGCTACCAAAGTTAAATTTGTTTTTAATTCTGTTGCCACGTCTTATGGCTATTAGGGTTAATTTAACAATATTTCTTATTATTCAAATTTTGTAGTAAAAGGAATTAAGTGTAGAGATTTCCACTCTTTTGGTTTATGTATTATTTAATACAGAATTTGAAGAATTATACCTTTTTCATATTTGCTATGTGATTATTAGAGTTAAGTAAACAAAGATTTCATTTTGACTATATTTTTTTGTGTCTGTTATAGTATTTCATTGCTTATCATAGTAAATACCCTCTGATGATGTTGGCCAAGAATTCTATTTTAGTATATATGGTGGGCAGAGTGCAGATAGTTTATTGTGTAGTTTTCTGCTTAGCAAAAAACATTATTAATTTTGCTAAAATGTCTCTTATTTTTTAAGTTTTAGTTTTCAGCCAAAAAAGTCCCATAGTGGGAGAGCAGTAAGTTTACAGACTTGTAATACTAAAATTCAGTGGGCACAGTAGATATCTAATGTGGCTTTACCCTACAACAAAGAAACAAATCAGTTAAAAGTTCAATAAATAATCTTTCTTGCTTATAATTATTGTTGAGTCATTTGAATAACCAATATAATTCTTGGACTCAGTTTTTATGATTATTAAAATTTCTTGTAGAATCATTTTTTGTTCAAATTTCTTATTCATTCCCATAAATAAATATATGTTTTCTTCTTAACATCTTATGAGGATGTTATAAATTTGCAAAAATAAATTCACAGCTTAGTTTTGTGTAGTTATTACAGTTTACTGAAAAATCTCACAAAGTAAATAGTGTCATATTTCTTTAAAGCACTATAATCAAACCATAAAAAATAAAACTAATATGTAATAAAATATTGCTAATTCCTTAATTTTTATTACTTTATTTAATGCACAAATTATTTTTAGTCACAAAAAATATTTTTCAATTTGTGAATGTATAGGTAGTTTTCCTTCTGTTTTTGTGTCATTATATGTTCCCATAGTAACAATATTTATTAATAGAATTTCCAGATAAGAGAAAATAGTGAAGCAGTATAAGTTAAAACCTTTTATTTGTTAATGAGATTAGTGAATATAAAATTCATAATTCTCAAGCAAATTAAAACCAAAAGCTAAAAACATGTAGTTATTTAAAGCTGAAAAACTATATAGCCCTTGTATCACTAAATCTTTATCTTTCAGCAACCGAGAAATTTTTTTGATCTTTGTTGTCTTTTGTTTTAATGAATATTTTTTATTTTCTGTGGTCATTGTTGAAAACTTAACTTGGTTAGCTGTGAGTTTATTTCTTTAATAGAAATTTAAGTTATAAGTAAAACAGTATGAATCCACTTAAATTGTGGCTGCCACTAGAAAGCTTGTGGTTTCATATTTTAATAAGCAACCCAAACTTGTGTGACTACCAATTTTTATAAGACTGAAATATTTGAGAGAGAACATCAGCATCAGTATGGGTACTCCTTCTATGAGGTTCATGATTATCTTCTTTCCTGCATATTATTTTACTTTGGTGAGTAAATAAATTGTTATAAATTAAGAAGAAAAAGCCCTTAAAGCCATGGTCACAAGACTGAGAATTTGAAGCATTATGGGATATGTTTTGAAATCGTCCCAAACAGTTTTAAGCATTTTGAAAACTTAAGAGTCCATTACATATGTAAGCATTAAGTACAGGAAATGGGTGCCATTGAGTAAGTTCTTAATTATTTAATCACTTCAGTTGACCTGTAGCTTTAGGTGAATTGTTTAAATTAATTTTTTTTAATACTTTAACTGACTGGAAAGTATGTGCTGTTTAAATTACTTTAAATATTTGTATATATATTTCTTAAAATGTTTTTCAAAGGAGAGGATAACAGGTATAAAATAATGATTTTTTTTTTTTTTTTGAGTTTAGGAGCTGCAGAGAAAAGTTTAAAACATGGAGCTGAAGATAAAACAAACAACATCATCATGTCCATGAAAGAGAGAATGAAAATGAGAGAAAGAGAAAAACCAGAAGTATTTGAACTTATCCGGTTAGTGGAAACAAGTTTTTGTGGTTTTAAAATTTACAAATTTTATAAATTAGAGTAAGAAGCCCAAAAATGTATACTTTTTTTGAGAAAATAACTGACCCATAGTTTTATAATGAGATTAACAATTTTTTTTAGATCTACAAAGCCAGTATGTAACCTGTGAATAATTCATTAATTAAGCTAGTAATTATATGTGTTTATATTTTTCTTTAATTATTAATCTGTTTAGTTTTGTGAAATAAAAAGTACAAATTTCAACTAAGGTATTCAAAGGGCATTTTCTGAAAAGGCTTTGTGTAGAGGACAACCCAGTTGTAGTTACAAAGCAATTTAGCAATCTAAAATCTAAACATATTGAAGAAATATATGCTATTTCAGTTCATTTTGTTAGTCTCTCAACTGTACTTATAGTTTTATGTGTATTTTTTATTATTTAAAGTGTGTAATATTTTAAGCACTTATGTTCTAAGTTAAATTTATTGTTTGAAATTTTTATCCAAAGTATAAAATTGAATAATTTCATTTATTCTTTAAGTTGCTTAGATAAGTAAATATTTTCATGTGATTTAATTGTTGGCATTCTCTTTTTTAACAAAATTGATATATTATACTTTTTAGTAACTGTAGACAAATAATTAATTAAAAATCTTTCTAAATAAGACAAGAAATATAAAAACAGCATTTTTGCATTGTAGCAAATAAAAACTACAAAGTTGTACCATTTTACAGTTTGAAAACTGAATAGTTGTAGTTTTTCCAACATTTTATTTTCATGTTAGATACTCTGTACTTAATCCACATTCTCATGAACAGATGTAATATACCTAAACTTACATATTTTTCATCTTGAGCTAAAATTACACACTAAACTGTCTATTCTATAAAGTTTTTACTTAGCCATCCATGCCTCTCTGTCATTTCCACCCTGGAGTGTGACTTACGTGTGGCTGAAATGAATGTAAAACAGTGAGGTACTTAATCTAGGATTTTGGTCTGCCTTAACAATGTATTATGGGCTTGATTATTTCTGAATATTGTGTGCAATATCTATTAGCTCCAGCAAACAGAGGAACTACTGAGAAACTTAGAATTTGGCTAGTATCAAAATAAGATACCAGCACATGTAAATAATTCAACTTTGTATGAGAAATAAAAACATATTTTTCTCTGTTTTACACTTAGGTTTGAATATTTTCTTTGCTGCTCTTTATAATCTTATGTTCTGTTATCTTTCTTAAACAAATATTTCCAAACTTCTTAATTATGTTTTAGTTCAGGCTTTATTTGTAAATACTACAAATTAAGTTACCATTTTGGTGTTTTGGCCAGGGGCTTGTTTTTGCAGAGTTTATTTTGAATATGCCTTTTTGTTCCATTTGACTACCTGGTTGTCAAGTTTTAGAAAAGCCATAATTCTTTACATTAAGTGACTGGGACTTGGTGGTAAATTTCAACAATAAATGGACAACACACTTATAATTCACTTGTTTCAAAATAATATATCTAAAACAATTCTAACATATGTACAAAACATCGTTGCATTGTTTATTATCACAACTGTATCCAGAGTATTAAATAACTGTTTACTTTTCATCAAAATTCACAGATACTAGACTGGTTCTTACTGCTGCACTACTGCACCAAGACTTTCTTGTCTTCAACATAGTCTTCATCTACTGCCATGTTGTAGTTGTTGGCAACACGTGATATCTGTCACATGCTCCACTCACTATTGGTACTGTTTATTTGTTTGCTAACTTGCATGGAGATAGCACTTCCTTCTTGTGGTGAATCTGGTGAGTTCTCTGTTCTGTTTCTTCAGGCATCAGAATCCATGGTGACAGTCACTCTTTTGTTTCTTACCAGCAACATCTTTCTAAGTAACTTTTGTTGACTTATGTTGATATTTCTGCTGGTGCTTGTTGGTGATGGACTTGCACTCCTTTGCAGTATACCCTGTTTTATAACAAATATAGCATGTGTTCTCTCTTTTATTCATTCAGTCATTTAGTCACCTTTAGTGGTATCTTGTTTTTGGTCAGCTACCCTTGATTTTAAGTGGATATTTTTGAAGTTGTCAATTATGCTTCAATCATAAGCTTTGATATATTGTTCTGTCAGTCTGATCATCTCAAATGCCTTTTGGTGCTCTCTCCTTTATAAATAGTAACATGTCAATTGAGCACATGATCAGGAACTGCTAGTCTTTCAAATGTATTTTCCCCTTTAGCCATGTCAGTCCATCTTATTAAGTATCTTCACAGATACTGAAATGCAGTTTCTCTACTGTCAGGTTTGACTTCTCTAAAGTCCATACAGACTGATTCATTTACTTTAGAACCTTATTTACTAGAAAAATTATTCTTCTCTGTCTGTTTTTATAATACAAGCTGTGAAACTCACTTTAAAGCCACCACTGTAACTGTTGGTTACCACATTTGTATCCAGAGCTTAAAATAATTGTCTCCTGTCCATCAAAGGTTAACCTGGTGAAATGTTGTAACCACAGATTTTATACTCTCTATATGTGACAATAAGTGACATATTGAGGCTCTGGTAGACTGTGGACAAAGTATAAAATAATGCATTCTCCCGACTTACCTTTGCTGTTACTTTATAAAATGAACTTATTAGTGATAAAAAAATAACAACAAAGAAATGCCCCTCAGAAGTATTGCAGTAGGTTTACAGACTTATAATGCTTTTATTTGAGTTTGATACTTGTGATTATGTAACAAAAGAAGGTACTTTTACAATTAGAAGTTGGTCAATATCAAAATTCAACCTCAGTACAGCCTTTATAGTTCCAGCTTGTGTAAGGAGTTTGTTCTTGTGTTTGAATCATTTCTTTATTCTTAATGTTTATTTTATTACATCATTAAACATGTTTTATCCTCCCATTATTACTTTACCTAGTTCTCTGTTATGCTATGTTTTCCAATGGATCATAAACCTTAGTACCTTATAATTTATTTAAATAGTCATTCAGTTGTGACTTTGGATGTTGTAGCCCTACTGATATAGAAAACTGTAATATTAAAATAACCCCCAAATTAATTTTAATAAATAACACATTAATTTAATTTGAATTATTTACAATTTTATTACAATGTTTGATGAGGCTATCAAACTTAAAATACTTTACAAGCTTTGGCAATATATAGTTTATCTAAAACCCTACTTAGTGGAATTAGATAAGAACAAAGTTAGTTAAAGTGCATAGCACCAAAGCTGGTAAAGTATTTTAAATTGAACAACCTGATGAAATACTGTAGCGAAATTGCAATTAAATATGACCAAAATAATCTGTCATTAACGATGTGAAACAAATGTATTATTTCTGATTAATGATGTATCATACAACATAAATTCAAATTAAATGAATTTGTCCTTGAATATATTTTAAAAAAATGATGCAACCTTCAAGAAATTAAAAAAAACTTTCATTTACCAACAACTATAGTGGTGATAGATGACACAAGTTTGT
Organism: Carcinoscorpius rotundicauda; assembly: GCA_011833715.1. NCBI lineage: Eukaryota > Metazoa > Arthropoda > Merostomata > Xiphosura > Limulidae > Carcinoscorpius > Carcinoscorpius rotundicauda. Next base: position 126,323,061 of record CM022392.1, read on the forward strand.
TGAGTCAGTATTATTTACAGCAGTAACACTAGCAGTGTAATCTAAATATATAAGATACTACCAACTGAAACAATGTAAGTATTACTACACTAAAAGTAAATAAACTTTTCAGACTAGTAATACATTATGATTTTTTCAGACTATCAGAGTAAACCCAAAAGGACCTTATAGATAAATATAAAAAATTGTTTAGTTTATTTATTTTTGATTTCATAAACCTTATCATCCATTTCAATCCAACCAAGTTAATTTTATGATGGTTATCAAACAATGTTTACTGAATGCATCATAAAATATTTGTATACATATTTATCCAACATGAACTGTTGTGAAGTGTTGCTGCAGTGATTCTATACATTTACTGTTGTGTTGCTACAGTGCTTATATACATACATATTCAACATTAATTATTGTGAAGTGTTGCTACAGTACTTTTATACATAGTTGTCCAACATTTACTATTTTGAGGTGTATCTACAATGGTTCTGTACAAAGTTATCCAACATTTGCTATTCTGAAGTGTTGTTGCAATGGTTCTATGCATAGTTATCCAACATTTACTTGTTACAGAGACTACATATTTATCCAACATTAAGTATTATGAACTGTTGCTACAGTGTTTTTATAAGTAATTGCCAACATTAACTATTGTGAAGTGTTGTTACTGTACTTTTGTAGATAGTTATCCAACATCAACTGTTGTGAAGTGTTCCTATGGTGCTTTTATATAGTTATCTATAATTTACTATTGTGAAGTATTGCTATATTATTTCAGTACATTGTTATCCAACAATAACTATTGTGAAGTGTTGTTACAGTGCTTCTATACTTTGTTTTCCAACATCAGCTATTGTGAACTGTTGTTATTGTAGTTTTATTCATGTATGTCCAAGATAACTATTATCAAGTATTGCTACAGTGTTGTCCAACATTTATTATTGTGAAGTGTCTCTACAGTGCTTCTGTACAACGTTATCCAACATTAACCATTATAAATTTGCTACAGTACTTCTGTGCATAGTTCTCCAACATTAACTATATTCAATTATTTCTACAGTGGTACTGTACATAGTTATCCAATATTAAATGTCATGAAATGTTGATACAATGCTTTTCTACATACTTATCCCAACTTTAATATTGTGAAGTGTTGTTACAATGCTTCTGTACATATTTATCTAACATTAACAATTGTAAAGTGTTGCTACAATGTTGTTATAATGATTCTATACATATTTATCCAACATTAACTATTATCAACTGTTGCTATAGTGTTTTTATAAGTTATTTTCCAACATTAACTGTTGTGAAGTATTCCTCGAGTTATTTCATACATGGTTATCCAACATTTCCTGTAGTGAAGTGTTGCTACACTGCTTCTGTACATAGTCATCCAACGTTAACTATTGTATAGTGTTGATACAATGGTTCTGTACATGATTATCAAATATTAGCTACTGTGAAGTGTTGCTACAGTACTTTTGTACATAGTTATCCAACATTAACTATTTTGAAGTGTTGTTACAATGATTCTCTATGTAGTTATATTAACTGTTTTGAAGTGTTGTTACAGCACTTCTGTAGGTGGTTATCCAACATTAACTGTTGTGAAGTTTTGCTGCAGTGCTTCAGTATATAGTTATCCAACATTAATTATTGTGAATTTTTCTACATTGTTTTTATACACAGTTATCCAACATTAACTATTCTAAAGTGTTTCTACAGTGCTACTGTACATCGTTATCCAACATTAACTATTGTGAAGTGTTGCTACAATGTTTCTATACATAGTTATCCAATACTAATTTGTGTGAAGTATTGCTGTGGTGCCTTTATACATAGTTTCCAAGAATTACTATTGTGAAGTATTGCCGTATTGGTTCTGTACATAGTTATACAATATTATCTCTTTCGAAGTGTTGGAAGAATGCTTTTGTTCATACTTATCCCACATTTACCATTGTGAATTGTTGGTATAATGCTTCTGTACTTAGTTATCCAACATTAACTATTGTGAGGTTTTGCTGCAATGCATTTATATATAATTACCCCATATTTATTATTGTGAAGTGTTGCTACAGTGCTTATATACATAGTTATCCAACTTTAATTATTGTAAAATGTCGCTACAGTTCTTCTGTACATAGTATTTCAACATAAACTGCTGTGAAGTGTTTCAACTATGATTCTGTACATAGTTATCCCACACTTACTATTGTGAAGTGTTGTTACAATGATTCTGTACATAATTATAGAACATTAACTATTTGAAGGTGTTGATACAGTGCTTTTATAAGTAGTTATTTAACATTAACTGTTGTGAAGTTTTGCTACAATTTTTCTGCACATAGGTATTCAACATTAACTATTGTGAAGTGTTTTTACAGTGATTCTATACATATGTATTCTATATTAACTACTGGGAAGTGTTGATACAGTGCTTTTATAAGTAGTTATTCAATATTAACTATTGTGAAGTGCTGATATAATGTTTTAAAACAGTTATTCCACATTTATTATTGTGAAGAGTTGTAACATTTCTTCTGTACGTAGTTATCCATCATTAACTATTGTGAAATGTTGCTGCAATGTGTCTGTACATAGCTATCCCACATTTACTATTGTGAAGTGTTTCTACCATGCCTCTATAATAGTTATCTAACATTAATTATTGTGAAGTGTTATAAAAATGCTTCTGTACATCCAACATTACTTGTCATGAAGTGTTGCAATGATTGTTCTGTACCTTGTTATCCAACATTAATTATTGCGAGGTGTTGTTTCAGTGCTTCTGTACATAATTATCCAATATTAATTCTTGTGAAGTGTTGCTACAGTGCTTCTCTACATAGTTATATGACATTAACTATTGCAAAGTGTTGCTACAATGCTTCTGTACTATTGTGAAATGTTGCTATGATTCTTTTATTCATAGGTATTCCACATTAACTATTGTGAAGTGTTACTACAATGCTTCTTTACATGGTTATCCAACATTTACTGTTGTGAAGTGTTGCTACAGTGATTCCATACATATTTATTCAACATTAACTAGTATGAAGTGTTTCTACACAGTTATCAAACATTAACTGTTGTGAAGTTTTGTTATAATACTTTTGACATAGTTATTAAACATCAACTATTGTGAAGTGTTGCTTCAATGCTTCTATACACAGTTATTCAACATTAATTATGTTGGGTGTACTGCTATTGTGCATCTGTAAATACTTATCAAAATTCATCTTTTGTTAAATATTGTTATTGACATATTATTTTGAATGAACAATTTTTTTTCTGGATAAAACATAAGATACAGTATATTTATTATTATTGAGTCCTGTATGTTTATATAGTTGTGTTAATGTTTTGAAGTATTACTTTTGTGCTTTATTGTTCACGTTGTTTTTCACAAACAGTGTTCTGGGTGGAATATAAAATATTCATTATTTGTTAGTTGTGCATCTGTGTATAGTTATCTAATTTTAACTGTTGTGAAGCATTGCTTTGATACTTTACAATTAGCATCTTGTCTTTAATAAGATTTGGTTGGATATTTTATTACAGGCTGACATTTGGTGTTGATCCTGATACACACATAGATGCCTTGCTCCATGCTGAACAGTCCATGATGGAGGGAACTTCTAACTGGTCAGCTAAAATTGCTATTACAGGTGAATATTTATCACCTGTAGTTTAATTAAACTGACTGAGCCTTTGTTAAACATAATCTTGCCTGCAACACAGGTTGGATGACCAGTTTTCATGTCATCTTTTAGCATGTAAATGCATAAGATGGTTATTAATTGTGGATGTACCTTGCAGCTTAGATGGACAATTAAGTGTAATTATCATTTAACATAATTTGAAAAGATCTGTCAGGTTGCCTTCCTTAATTGTGTCATATACTGAAAAAAATTGTTTAAACAGTTCTTTCTTATTTTTGCACTAGACAGTTGCTATTACAAGTGAATTTATTGTATTTGTAAATTTTTCATAACAAATGAGCATGCATTATTTGTTATGTGAAATATTAAATTTAATATGTTTCCTTTATCAAAAATTACCTTATTAAAGACTCCTTCAGGTATTTTAAAGATAATGAAATTGTCAAATGTTTGTTTGTTACACTGTGTTTGCCCATATAATTTTTTTTGTTTTAGTGATAATTCAGAGTTGTTTCACATTAACTAATAGATTAATGTTTCCTTACCATTTTATTTCAGACTAGGTGGATGTTTCAGTCATCATCAGTAAGGCTATATTGGGTAGTATGTAAATACCTTGCTCTTTTATCATCTATATTCTACAAGAATAGAATTTTTATGATATTTTAATTAGGAACATACTAATTCCAAAATAAAGTGACTTTCTGGATTGTTATTAGCCCTATAACCATTTTTAAAAGAATTGTTAATAATTAGCACATCAGTATTTATACCATTTCTAAACATGTAAATATCATGTGGCTACTCTCCATCAACAGTATTATGCCACCTATAATGACATAGCAAGAGTTCTTTGCTATTCATGCTCATTTCAAACTTTCTCAGTTGGCATTAGACAGTTTAGATGTATTTAATTCTTCCAAGTGTGACTACTATTTCTGATTTTGCTTTGTTCCCATTTCTAACAAAGTTTATTCAACAATTTCTTATCTTTGTTAGTGATTTAATTTGTTTCTACAAATTTTCATTTGAATTGTTCTTGTTCCAGAATTCTATGAATTTAAGGTTTTCTGTGATAGACAATAATATTACTGTGACAGGTGACAAAGTACATGAAAAGACTTCCAAGGATTTACATGCCTTGGTTCACAGGAAGTTAACTTTAAGTTGGCATTTTATTCGTCTTTTCAACATGACACTATTTCTGAGAAAGAAAATAAACATTGGGTTACTACTTTAGCCTTTCTTTTTTCAATCTTCATTCCACAATTGTTGACCACCATGTCTTGTTCTTCTCTTTCTTTCTAAATTATTTCTTCCTCAAGCTCAAGTTTCCTCAGGAGATTTGGGGTAAGTTTTTCAACATGTACATTTCACACAAAATTTATATACTCCCTGGTAAGCCCAGTTCGTATACCTTTTGTGTGACTTTGCACTTGTTTGCCTATGGAAAAACTTAGGTGTTTCGTATCTTTGGTGCTTGGACTGGGAAGGTAGATATTTAGGTATACTTTGTTATCTATGTTACTGTGTAATTGAATATCATATATTGATTATTTTGTGATGTCAGTAAATTTAATAATTATTCATGTTTAAATATTTTGTTATTTTTGATGAATGGTAACCTAGATATTGCTTATTCAGGTGTTTTCTAGGTAATTTTCATGAGTTTTCTCATTAGACATTTTGGGGACTAGGTACATTTAAATGTTTCATTTGTTTTCTATTTATAAGTAATTTGTTAACTTGGTATGTTTTGGTACTTTGTACATTACTTATCATTATCTAGTAGCATATAATTCATTGTTCTATTTGTAATTTGTTAAATGTAGTTGCTCACTATGTGCCTTTTCACCCTCACTTATATCAGTGTAAAACTTCGTTGCATGTCTTTTGTTATCTCATTTAATTTCGTGGAAAGATATGTTGCATATTGATTACTTATGTGATTTTTCAATAAATTTCATCTGTTTACATGTTTGTTTTTACTATATTCTTCATGGATTGGGTACATTTAGATAGTTTGTCCATTTCATGTAAAAGTACTTTATTAGTTTATAACTTCCACATTATTACCACTAGCAATGATAATTATTTACATTAACTATGTTCCTTCTTTTCCTAATTTAAGTCAATGGAGATCTTATTTTCTATGTCCTTGTCATCTAAGTTACTTTCTTTGTCTCATATCTTAGATATTGCTTATTGTATTTTCTCAGTAATTTCTGTTAGTTGGCATGTTCATTATTATATTTTTTGGACTATCAAAAATTTTATACTTCGACTATTTGATGTTTGTCAGTACTTTGTTTATTGAATATGCTTCAATAGTTGGTACGTTTCATATCATTACTACAAATAATATATATTTCATTATGTCTGATGTTTTTCATAAGTGTTCAGTTGTGCCATTTCTTCCTAATTTTCATCAGTGTGCAGCTTAAAATTTTGCTTTGTTACTTTAATGATGTATTAATTTTTTTCTTCTTATAAGGCTAAGATTAGCTTTGGTTCCTTTTTCCTATATTTGTGATCCTAGACAACTTTTTACAAGTTTTGTCAGGAAATACAAACTTTTGCCCAACATTTTAACTTTGTTTCTTCTTTAGTTTGACTGATTTCTGCTTGCATCCTTCCATTCTCAGTCTAGAGTCCATGCTTTTCTGCTCCAACAAGATGCAGAAGGAGTGGTATTGTGATTATGGTAGACTTATATCTCTTCACTCTGGTCACTTGTGTCAGTGAGCCAGGACTCCTGGTTTCTGTGCTATCAGATCATTGATCTCTTTTCTGATCCCACTATCATAACATTGTAGTATTCACTTGTCTGTTTCTTGGCTCCTTTCATGTGGTGGTGGTTTGATTATCTTCTAATAAGATTTTCATCACAAAGATGTCACTACTTTCTATCTTCACACATGATTTTGTTTTGTCTGTTGTCTCAGTTTTATAGTTTTACTATACATTTTCATCCTTCTTTCCTGATTCATGAGACTCACGTCCATGTTCATTTTTCACTTATGTTAGCATACCTTCAACATTTACCTCTTCTCCATGTTTTTTGTTCTTCACCTGGTAAATTGCTAAAAAAATTTCTACTTTGTTGAAAATTTCCCATGGTGATTGGACAAGGCTCATACATTCTCCATAAATTCTGGCCATATTTACATCTATTCACAGATACATCCCTTTAGGACTGAGTTGTGTTGGCCAATCATATGAATGCCCTCAAATTTCTTGCAATTTATTAGACTTTGAATTATTTTCTTCCCATTTTCAAAGATCATCTGGTCATTATACATTTCAATAATTTTAAGATTTCTGTGTTTTCTAACATTGATTTTCTCTTTTTTGGGCTTACAGTCATCACCTTTATTTGATGGCATGTCATGTGGATTGTCTTTCCTAACCAGATCAAGTTTACCAAATGGAGTGGTCATTTCATCCCCTTGTTCTTCACCTTTTTTGCAATCAGTGGGATATTCCTCATATTTGCCATCATCCTTAATCACCAGTTACCTTCGTATTGGTGTGCAGTTCCCCATCCTGAAGCTTTGACTAAAAATGTTTTCAGCCAGGATTGATCAAACAAGTTCTTTTGTATTCATCCTCCAATCCAATAACTCCATCAAGTATTCTCCCTCATTCATACAACTCTGTGAAAAGTCCTTCTGATTACTCCTTGGTAGCCTGCTCAATTGTGATTTCCTTGATTACTCCAGTTACAGTTGTTCTCCCCATTTCTCTTTTTTTATTCCCTGACCTTCTTCATCAACTCCAGTTGCTGGTTCTAGATCTTAAACTTCATGTTCTCCAGCTTTATACCTGGCTTTTTTCCAGACCTTTGTGAAAAGATCCAGTTTCTCATGCCAGGTGGCTTTTCATTTAATGCATTACATTTGTCCTTCATTTATAGCTGTGTATAAGTAGAAATGAAATGTTTTTCTTATCTGGGTCCTGGCTTTGGGTATCCCAGTTTTTCTTGTACTATAGTTACTGGTATCTCAATTTTATTATGAGGCATTTTAAGAAGGGGTCTTTGGCCTCCTTGATATTGAGTTATTGGGCAGCCCTATCCCATACTTTCCATTTTTCTAATTACTGCAGGGTCTTTCTTTCCCCTGTTCTTGCCATTTGATCCATTCTTTCCAGATATGTTGGTTTGCTAGGCATTTATTACTGATGGATTGGAACCTCTATTTGAGCCCATTGCCTCTTGTTTGTTTCACCTATCCCTCTTAAGACATTTTTTCTTTTCTCTTGCTCTGTAGACAGCATCAGTAAAATCTGTTCTCTTACTGACATCACTTGCTCACTGTATCACCAAATTTATCTTTTCCTTTATCTGGAACATTTCTTCCTTCTCAAGATCCTGGCTGCTTAGGAGGATAACTCCTCATTTTTGCCCATTTCCTTTCCCTCTGTTCTCATCTCTACCCTTTTCCTGATCTGGATAGACTTCTCTACCTGTTCCTGTTCCCATCTCTTCATCCTGTGGCAACACTCTTTCTCTTGAAATCTTTCCCTCCTTTACCCTTACCAGTTGAGTTCATCATTTAATCCATTTGGCTTTTTGTCTTTTTCCCATTTCCAACATGCTTTGTTCCATCTTACCTCCTATCAAATCTGAGATTTGATTTCACTTTTTCCCTTCTTGTTTTTGACAGCCCTTGGAGGAGATTCTGCTGTCAGGCATGTGTACCACCCCTCAGACATTCATCTTCCATTACTTGTATCAAAGTGCAGTTTCTGTTTCCTCGTGTAGTTATACTTCGGGCTTCGGTATATCTGTAGCACTAGGTAGATCTTTGTTAATACCTTCTTTTAGGAGCCCTTGTTTTGAATTTTGTCTCCTGGAGGCTGCATTTGGATAGTGATGTCTGATAAGGTTTTCTTTATACACATAAACAAATAAACACTGTATGTTATTTTGGTTTGAACACTCTGTGGGTCTGCATAGTCCTGTTCAAGATTTGGTGTTGTACAAGGTTAATGGATGGTCAATAACCTCATGATATTTGCTTCATAAATAGGCTCATTCCAGAATGTACCACCCATAGATAGGATGGGTAAAACAGAAGGGGGATTGTTGTTCATCACTTCCATGCCTTGATTAAATAAATCTGTATGGTCTGCTTTTCGAAATAGAGTTCTGTAATCACCAATTATAATTTTTTCGATGTAGCTATTCCTGCAATTCTCTTTCCCCCTTACTTCTAGTGGAGTTTGAGGATCTTTACCACTTACCAGTTCAAAACTGCTGGGATGGTTGACCATAAAGGCATCCTGTTTGATTGGTTCTACATATATGGATATAACCATTCAGTTCAGTATAGGATAATGGTACTCTGCCAGCTTGGAAGGTTTAACATCCTCTGGATTGAAAGATGCATACTGTGGAGTGAAACATTTCAATTCTGTTCATCCCTTTGTTTGGGTGCACTCATCCTACCCTCATGTGGATGTTGGTACCCTAAAGGCTATTTTTGAATACTAAGCAAACCAGTTAACTTAATTTCTCAAACTGTTTTGTTTGTTTGTTTTGGAATTTTGCACAAAGCTACTCGAGGGCTATCTGTGCTAGCCGTCCCTAATTTAGCAGTGTAAGACTAGAGGGAAGGCAGCTAGTCATCACCACCCACCGCCAACTCTTGGGCTACTCTTTTACCAATGAATAGTGGGATTATACACCCCCACGGCTGGGAGGGCGAGTATGTTTACCTCGACCCTCAGATTGCGAGTTGCATGCTTTACGCACTTGGCCATGCCAGGCCTAATTCCTCAAACAATTTGATTCTTCTTTCAGTGTAGTCCCCTACTGAGACAATAGGAAGTCTATTGTTACGTTTTTTTCATGTGGACTGAACGCAACAGAAAGACACAGATAACAGCTTATATAATTTATTACAATAAACTATTATATATGTAACAGATATAACATAAATTGTATAATAACAATGACAGATATTCAGTTTCAACCTTCAAAATTAATTACAATACAAAATGGTACTGGCCTGTGTCCAATTTAATGATCTAGAATGAAAGTCCAAAAGTCCACTCTAGGGAGTGAATTTGGTCCCTCGAAGAAATTCCAAAGTTTGAATAGAGAAGTCCAGAAACAATTCACAGTTCAATAAATTTGACGAAGTTCTTTTTACAATGTTTTTGATGAATGTCTCAAATTTGTCGTTTTCTAACTTGTCTCGGTCTTCCCTAAACAGTTCTATACGTGTTGACCCTCAGTATAACCCTTATTCGAATGAATCGTAAAGATTGACGAAATAAAATCACGGCTTCTGTAGATCTAGCTCCAGTCACAAATCCAAGTTGAATAAACACACAGCAAACATTGAAAATTTCTCAAATGAATGACTGACTCTTCTTTTTTCTCCTCGTGTCACTGTCTGTTTTTATACTAGTAGGCTTACTGTGTCCTCGAACAATCAAGTAACTTCCACAGAGTTCCAGAGTAATCTGCGCATGTCTGTTTTTGCACGAGACTCGTCGTCTAGACACCAGGCCGACATACATTCTATTTATAAACATATGATTGATCTACCTAATTCCAGAAATTTCTAAATGAATTCTAATTAATTCTAAATGTTATTTTAAATGAATAACAACATATTTTATTGATATGAACTTCGAAACAATAATATAAATATGGAAATATAAATAATAGATATGGAAATCCAAACACAACACGACATAGTTGTCGTTTACATAACATTTACATGACATTTATATAACACTATGCATATTCAACTCTAAAATTAGGGATTTGATTCTTCTTGATAGACACAATAGATAGCCTGATGTGGCTTTGCTATAAGAAAAAAACACACACCTTCCGTGCAATGATTCACAGAAGATATACATGGGATGTTTATATTTTTTTTCATGGCACTCCCACATCCTCTCCTCTGATGTAGATGTTATTGACCCTTGCACATTTTGGACCAGTCTCCCTTCTCTCTCATACTAGATCTCTAAATCATTGCTAATCTTGTGTCATGCTCTTGAGTGAATGTTTTCCTGCCATTCATGATTTATGGGCTTGTTACCCTTTCCTGGATATTGAGGTTTTGGATGTATTGACCATACCAATTAGAATTTTTCTTGACCTTATGGTTGAGTTTAGGAAATGCCAAGACCCTATAATGCCTGGTTTTATTTGTTATAGTTCTTGCTCCCATGGTTTTTTTGGGAATTTCTTTAGTTACAGCTGTTGCTTTCATCCTCTTTGTAATTCCTGTTGTTTCGAGTATGACATTCTATTTACTTACAGTTGTGCTTCTTGGGAATTGATAAAGTGGTTTATATGACCTGGTCATTTGTTTTTGCTTTTTTGTTATACGTTGCTACAGCTCATGTTTTCTTAATACTTTCACAGTCATGTTCCATTCCTCGTTCCTGGGTGAAGAGCATTATACCTTTTTCAGAAGTAGTACTGTACCTCACAGTTAAGTTCATTTTGGAAGTTAACATTTTTGAATACTGAAAATCTAATTCCAATACATACTTTCCTCCTCTCATTCACTTCCCACCCTTTCTCTCAACTAAAACCAGAATTTTATTCTAGTACCTTCCAATTCTTGAAAGGAAGGATTGCACATGAATAGCAGAGGAACTAGCTGTGCTGTTGTGGGTAACACAATACTCTTGGTTGAGATTGCCATATAATATGTGCATGGTCAGAATGGTATAAAAGTGATAAGATATAAAGAGTGGTGTGCTGGTTACAAAAAATTATTTTAGCAATGCTTAGAGGGCAGACAACAATCCAGATAACTTTTGTGCAAGGAAAGATAAGTATCTACCAAATAAACATTTTCAAAGTAAGAAAATGTTAATCTCGAGTAATTATGTTAGGTTAAATTTAAGGGTGTTATTTTCTGTAGACTAACTGATTAAGGAATTTATCTACAGTCTCATGGTTTAGTTTTATTGTATTCTACATTACCTTGCGTGTAGAGGACTACTTTGTGAGGATCAACACAAGTAACAGAAATATGTTAGCATTACGGTGCTTATTTACTCATTGGTCATTTGTAAGAAAAAGTAATTTGCTTGGGATTTGATATATCTAAAACATCCTATAGAAGTTTTGTCTTTATTTCACTTGTTTCACTGCAGTATCTACCTGCTAACCTTTTGCACTTCATTTTTTACTTCTTTTCATTTTGAATTTAAAATTTAGTATATTTTTATTCAAATACAATTTATTTCATTTTCTTTTAATTCAACTTTAAAGTTATACAAAGTAATAGTTGTTATTACTATAGAATCAACAATATTCTTCTTTCAGCCTTATTAAAGTACTGTATTTGATTCAGATGCCGAAAACATGCTCTGTTTCTTTCATTTGTAACAAATCACTACACATATTCTTTCATGTATTAATACACAAATACACAAACTTCTAATTCTATGAGTGATTTAATGCTTGTATTCTGGATTATTCTACAATCACCATCATTCAGACAAAATTAACTTATCACAGTTACTTTAGAATCAAGCAGAATATAAAATAAATTTTACATTGGCATTTCTTGCAATCTATAGGCACAAATAGGATGCACACACACATACAAGTGAAAATGCCATAATAAAATAATAACCAGAAGTAGAGTTATTTCTAATTATTTTGAGTTATGAATTTTCCATTTTTGCAATATAATTTGAGGCCCATGCAGTGTAATATTACTTTTATTTTGTGTTGTGCATGCACAATACTTTGAAAAGTTTGTATAATTCTATTGCATAAACAAATATTTTACTTCTGTATGTTAAAGTCTTATCTCCTCAAGGTATTGTTTAACTATCTTTCAGTAGTAAAATTGGATATGTAAATTACACAGGGTCATTTTAATAATGTACTTTAAATGATGTCTTTTTAAACACCAGATTTGTACTTAGACACCACGTAGCTTACCCAGTACACTCTGAGAGAACTTGAAAAACATAAATATAACATTAGACATGCTATATAGGTAGATCATTTATGATAACATGTAGGATTGTGTCAAAATGTTGTAAATTGTGGCAGATTTAAATTGAGAGGTTTTAATTTTCATAAATATAAGACCCTTGCACAATGTTAGAGACTATTCAGTAATATGAGGAATTTGACAGTACAACTGGGTTTATGAAAAAACGTTTCATTCTTTAGATTATAAATGTTCCAAAATTCATTTTTGCAACAAATTCACCACAACTTTATCACTACATCAAAAATGGCCCATATGTGCCTAAGTTCCATTTCTGAAGTCTATTTTTAGATGATTTTTCTGAATATTTAGATTATCTGAATTTTATGTTGCTTCAAGAATATTCAACATAATTTGCTAACTTTAGAACCCTATATTTATTTACCTGAAGGGAATTTATCAAAACATTTTTAGAGGTCTTATGACAAAGTTTTCAGTAACAAAACCTATGCCTAGTTTTAAAGTAACAGCATAAAGATCACATCAGGACACAGATCTATTCTACAGAAATGTTTTTGTGGTCAAACTAAGGGACTAGTTTAAAATGTTAAAACAGTTTTTTTCTTAATCTGTAATTAAACTGAAAATTCTATTGAGAGGAAATGTTGAAAGTAGTTAAATCTTTAAGAGTGGTGAGGGTACATGAGAAGGCATCTCTTTATGTAGGGAAAGGGTGCAAAGAAGGTCTCCCAAGAATTGTTATATTTGTTTTTCATTTACTAAGCACCTTATTTACACCCTTAAAATTAAATTAGTGCTTAAGATATATAAATTCTGATCACACTAAAATCTCTATAAATATGAAACAACCTTTGTATAATAAATTTCTCATTAGCTTTGTATAATAGTTTCTTGAAACTAATTATAATATAATTTCAGGTCAGTGTCTACACAACACCATAGAAACATAAAGTTGAATAATATCTGTGTGCATAACAACAACTAAAATTTTGTGCTAGAAACTAGATCTATTTTATAAAGGTAAACTTAATAATTGTAGGTATAAGTGTAGTTTAATGGCCAGGGCTCATAATTTTTAAAATATTAAACTTATGGAATCTAAGTAGTGCATTCCTATAGGTGAAATATCTGTTTACAATAAATACATCACATAACTCATGTCTACTGGTACATATTTTGTGAAAACACAAAAATTGATTAATAGCACTATTATGTTTATAATTGGATCTAACACTTCTTTTGAAATTGAGTTCTGGCTTACTTTAAACACTACTTAATCACCACCAATTTTGTGAGTTTTGGAAGAATGGATTCTGTTGGAAAGTAGATTTGATCATGCCTCATAGAATGAACAGACTTAGAATGATGCAATTATTCTATGATACAATCAGGATAACTGTAGCAAGGGAGTTTACTTTCAACATGTACACATATTATATTGTTGCTTTCTATATCAGTAAATACCAATGTTAAAATGCACCTGTGTTGACTGTTCCCAGTGTTCCTCCATTCTGAAAACTGTGATTTTAGTGGTCTAGTTTCTTATATTTGGATTTGTAACAAACTTCACTTTAAATAACTCATAATTCATTAGAAAGTAGCTTATTGTATTTGACATTTAATTAAAATTTAAAAGAAAATGTTAATTGAGAGCCAAAAGTATTCACATGTAAGAGAATAATATCAAAGTCCATGAATACTGTATAACTTCTACATTGATTATTTCATGAAACACAATGGTTTATGAGACTAAATGATGAGCTTTTAACAGTGATGTAACAAATACAAATGATAGCATATAGTCATTATTACTATGTAAACAATAGGTGGACTTGTTCATTTACAATGATCAAAAATTTAAATTATTATTAGAACAGTCAACAAGTACCCAAAGTATAAATTACAAGAAATCCATGAAAAGTAAGAAACAAGAAATAAAAGAAAGTCAAACATACCATTATAATGTTTTACTCATGTCAGAGGCAAATTATCCATCCTATAATGAACAAAAGTATCTTAATCCAAGAACATATCACAAACATTATTTTACTATTCATCAAAGTAGCTTTGACGAATCTATGAATTATTTTAAAGCTATTTTAATTCAAACATCAATTATTATAGTGTTAATTATTTTGTTGATATGCTGATAAGTTAAATATTTTGTTACCAATGGTGTTATTAAATATATACTCTATTTACTATTATGTTATTCTAATAATGAAATATTTTTATTGATGGGGAGTCATAGGAAATGTCAGCCTACCCACAAATACTGTAAGTTATCTGTACTTACAATCTTAGTAGTTGTATAATATATTTATTATCCATGAATATGTTGCAGTTAAGACTACTGTAACATTCAATGGTGACAGGCTACATTTGTGAGTCCCTAAATTCTGTTACAGTTATTTGTGCCCAGGGTCTTATAGCCAAAGATAAAAGTGGGACAAGTGACCCTTATGTAACCGTCCAGGTTGGGAAGACTAAAAAACGCACACACACCATGCTTCAGGATCTAAACCCTGTATGGAATGAAAAATTTTACTTGTATGTATGTTTTCTGTAAAATTAGTAAATACTTAATGAAAGATAACTTTATACTTTAAGATTCATTTCTAATCAACTTTACACTTTTGCAAAATACTTAATATTATAGTGATGTTGTTAAATGGCTAAAAGATATTAACAAATATTTTGTGCAGTTATGTTAAAAGAAATAATGTATGTTAGAAAAATGTTCTCATTACAGCATGTTGTGATAAAGGTTAATTATCTTGATAGCTGTTGTGCAAAAATGAAGTACATATATTTTTATTCAAGCATATATTCAGCTAATCTGGCATGGATGTAATTAAATGCATTAAACTTCTTGTTGCTAGTGAGTCTTCAGTTGATAATATTCTTCACATTTCAAGTTATCTGGTTTGTGTAAGTGATAAATATATGTACAGATGGTTTTCCCTCATTTTTGTTTAAATGGTGAGAAAAAATATGAGGAATGTTGCTTCATGTGGAAGTGCATTGTGAATACTAAATCATTTTTTGTACTGTACTATTTGGACGTTAGATGACAAAAGCAATTTTAATTTCTGTTCAGTCTCATATTAATTGCATTGACTGTATTTCTGTTTTTTAGTCTTACTACATAAAATTTTGCATTTATATAACAATATTTTTTAATTAAAGAGATGATACACATTTTATTGATAAAGATGTGATTCTCTCTTCAAAACATTTGAGATAGAGAGTGAAATGGCATGTTTTATAGAAACATTAAAGAAAACTTTTAACTTGCAGAGTTGTAAAATGAATCAAGTTTTATTTACCTAAAGGTATGAGCATAGAAACAACTCAGTAAACAAAGAAAGTTGATTTTGGATAATTATGTGTTGGGTATAAACATTAAAAGACTGTCCTTAATTAAAGTAAATATAAAAATTGTTTTAGCTTAAGGTATTTCATTCTTTTAAAATTTTGAAAAATGGTTTTATTAAAATATTTCTCTCTCATTAGGAATATTACTGTTTCTACGTTAAAAGGTTTAATTAATAGAGGGTAGGATTTCTCTTAAAGTGTTTTTATTCCAATGTATTAAAGTTTGTTTAAGATTAATATTTTAATTTGTTAGTATAGTTCTTCACCTTTATACACCATCTTAAGACAGAAATATTAAATTCAATAAGGAACAGTAGAAAAGGACCTGCATCACTTCATAAATTTCAAAATATTTTGGATATTTAAAATTGTTTCAAAAATACCAATTCTCACAACATCATACACTCAAACTGAAACACTAATTTTCTTAATATAATATTAAACACTGTTGCAATATCTCTTTACTGTTCTTCCCCATTGTTTATGTAAACTTCCTTTCTTATGTAAGTAAACAGGACCAATGCTCAAAGAAATTTTCACCCATAATAATACTTATATTGCAAGTACATGCATATATGTGCATTTTTGGTGCTTTCAAAATTGTATCCATGAAGATCCACTAAATTACTACCTAGAAAATGTAAATACTGGTTAAAGAAAAAACACATTTATCATAAAAGTTAAGGTATGTTTTTATGTCATTAATCTACATGTCATGTAATTTTTGCAGTTTTTGAAAATTGTTGTAGAACATTTATCTACCTGTTCATGTTGATCCAGTTATTAGATAAATGAGCAGGTATAATATCCACTGGTGAGACTTCAAAAACAAGTTGTTAATCTGATTTTTATGTGTATATGGGCCAGATTTTTATATTAAGTATCTGTGGTTTGTTTGCAGTGCATTTCAATAATACAGAAAGAGCAACATAGTCCACTTCTTTTATCATAACATGTTAAAGCAAGTCAAACATATACTCTTCAAAAAAAGAAAAGCAAAAGGGATATTTTTTTATTTTAAAGAGAAATATGTGTAATAACGTTACAAGCTCAGAGTATGTTATGTTACACATGTTAAGGCACTGATTGTCAGACCAAAATGACAATAAAAGTTGTGCACTTTGAAAATGGAGGAAAACAACGGATTTTTCATCAAAACACATTCGTGTCCAATAAATTTGTTTGAGAGATCTTCATGTTCTGCAAGTGCAACATGTGTAAAATCCCTATAAAAGTGACGGGTTCTCGGTTTCCATAGCTCAGTGTTAAGCCACCAACACGCAATACAGTTACGCCAAGACTTACCGAAGCACAATGCAACAATGCCATTGGTTGCTTGGAAGCAGGCGAATCTCGATCAGATGTTGCCAGAGCTGTGAATGTTCACCCAAGCACCATCACAAGGCTATGTAATCATCACCAACAACATGGATCAACTTGTGACCATCCACGATATGGCAGACCTCGTGTGACCACGCCCACACAAAATCACTACATCCGGTTACGTCACCTTTGGGTTAGGACCATCACTGTGACGTCTACTGCCTCAATCATACCAGGGATGCATAGAATTTCTGATCATACCATATGCAACAGTTGATGAAATTCTTAGGCCCCATGTCCAACCCATAATGATGAACATCAACGACGTTTTTCAACATGACAACGCCCGTCCTCACACAGCCTGACTCAACACTGTCTTCTTGAGACACCACAACATCAACATTCTTCCCCGGCCCTCCAGATCACTAGATTTAACATCCATCGAACATCTTTGGGATGAACTTTTATATGCAAAAACGGCTCTTCTGGGCCCAGAAAACACTTCAAATAGAAGAGCGAACAACGTTTCGACCTTCTTCGGTCATCGTCAGGTTCACAAAGAAAGGGTTACTGGTCGGAAGCTGACCACATGTTTGGGAGGGGTTGTATAATTGAGTGTTGCAATGTAGAGGGCGCGGTTTGAATATATAATTTTGTCTATAATATTAATATAGGTATAATGGTGTTCCTTTATATTGGTTTATTTTGGGTTTAAGTTGTTGTATAAGTAAGGCTTCTTTAATTTTTCGTTTGTTTATGTTTGTTTCTTTATTTAGTATTTTAGTGTTTTCTATGGTTATGTTGTGTCCATTTGACTTGCAGTGTTCGAAAACGTGTGAAGGTGACTTTTTATGTTCTTTGAATCTGGTTTCCATTTTTCTACTTGTTTCTCCTATATAGAAGTCGTGGCAGTTATCACATTGTATTTTATAAATAATGTTGGTGTGGTGTTTGTCAGTGTAGTTCTTACATAGTATAGACCTTAGTTTTGTGCCTGGTTTTTGAATAAATTTAGTGTTAACTGGAATGTTATATTTTGTTACTAGTTTTTGCCAAATGTTGGTTATTTGTTTGCTGATGTCAGGAATATATGGTATACAGCAGTATATGGTTTCGTGATTTTTTGATTCGTGAGATATATTTACTTTTGTTGGTTGATTTTGCTTTCTGTCTAGGTGTGTGCGTATAATGTTTTCTACGGTTTGTGGAGGAAACTTATTAATGTTGATGAAGTGTTGTTTTATTTTATCTAATTCATCGTTAATTTTATCTGGTGAGCATAGTTTTATGGCTGTGTTTATCTGGTTTCTTAGTATGTTGAGTTTTTGTTTTGTTTTTCTAGCCAATATTTTTATGACACAAATTGAAACACAAGCAATTAATACAGCATTACATCCACCACTATACTGGTACAGATATGTAGATGACACGATTGCGGGATTCGAATCTACAGAACACATACTAAACTTTTTCACTCACATTAACTCTATACATCCCAACATTAACTTCACATGTGAACAGGAAGAAAGCAATCAAATATCATTTCTTAACCTCAAAATTATAAGAACCGACACACAATTCAAAACAGAAATCCACCAAAAAATCACCCATACTGGACTATACATTCCTTGGGACTCAGCACATGAAACAAAACAAAAACTCAACATACTAAGAAACCAGATAAACACAGCCATAAAACTATGCTCACCAGATAAAATTAACGATGAATTAGATAAAATAAAACAACACTTCATCAACATTAATAAGTTTCCTCCACAAACCGTAGAAAACATTATACGCACACACCTAGACAGAAAGCAAAATCAACCAACAAAAGTAAATATATCTCACGAATCAAAAAATCACGAAACCATATACTGCTGTATACCATATATTCCTGACATCAGCAAACAAATAACCAACATTTGGCAAAAACTAGTAACAAAATATAACATTCCAGTTAACACTAAATTTATTCAAAAACCAGGCACAAAACTAAGGTCTATACTATGTAAGAACTACACTGACAAACACCACACCAACATTATTTATAAAATACAATGTGATAACTGCCACGACTTCTATATAGGAGAAACAAGTAGAAAAATGGAAACCAGATTCAAAGAACATAAAAAGTCACCTTCACACGTTTTCGAACACTGCAAGTCAAATGGACACAACATAACCATAGAAAACACTAAAATACTAAATAAAGAAACAAACATAAACAAACGAAAAATTAAAGAAGCCTTACTTATACAACAACTTAAACCCAAAATAAACCAATATAAAGGAACACCATTATACCTATATTAATATTATAGACAAAATTATATATTCAAACCGCACCCTCTACATTGCAACACTCAATTATACAACCCCTCCCAAACATGTGGTCAGCTTCCGACCAGTAACCCTTTCTTTGTGAACCTGACGATGACCGAAGAAGGTCGAAACGTTGTTCGCTCTTCTATTTGAAGTGTTTTCTGGGCCCAGAAGAGCCGTTTTTGCATATAAAAGTTCTCAACAAGTGGGTTTCTCGACATCACTGATCTTTGGGATGAGTTGGACCTACGTCTGCGACGGCGACAACCTCAACTGCAGACTCTACCTCAGCTTGTAGGAGCTTTGCAGGTTGAGTAGACAACCATTCCACAGGATGTGATTCATCATCTCATCGGTTCCATGGACAGGAGATACCAAGAAGTTATCGATGCTCATGGGGGCATACTCGTTATTGATGTTGAGTGATGTTAAATTTCAACTAGTGAGCATGGACTTCGCCTTTTCAGACTTTGGATGTTCAGCAATGAATGTGCAAAGTTTCACACGTCATACAAAACTACCCAAACTAAACTTGTTAACAATTTCTCTCAAATTTTGCCTTTTGCATTTCTTTTTTTGAAGAGTATATATACAAATGTTCTTTATGCTGTTAGCTATCACAGTTATACTTAGAGCTTTAGATAATCATCTTTTTTATGTCAAAGTCCATTCAAATTGGCCCAGTTACTTTAAAACACAATTAACCAGCCAAATTAATTTTTCTATATTCTGTTACTACAATACAGTTTATGACAATTTCACTTTACAAGTTGCCACTCTATATACTCTGTATGGGTAATCATGCAGTCTAGATCTATTTAGCTATCTTATTCCATAACTGCCTGAATATTTTTTCTAACTAACTCAAACTTCATTTTGAACACGTATTTATATAATGACAGAGGACTAGAATGTTTCACACACTACTGATGCTATGATGAAATAACACTCAACTGAAAAGAGAAAAACTTAGAAGTTTTTAGCAACATGATGCAATAATACGACAAGCACCAATTCATAACAGTTGAACTAACATCATATAATATAAACACAGTTACATGAACAAACTTACAATAAACTATAACTTTTAAAAATAACTAAATTTAACTCTCATTCTATACTTAAACCATCTAAATCATAACACTCAAATTAACTTAAACATTTGTGTATATCTAACGAATGCTGTTATCATATATAATGTTTACTCACACAAACAATATACTTTTTTTTTCTAGTGTATGTCACAATTCTTCTGATCGTATCAAAGTTCGTGTATGGTGAGTGTTGGATTTGCTTGTTTTTATTTCAAAGAAACTCTCACATTATTAGCAATTTTAAAATGTATCTCTCAATGTTTTAGCAAAAGAGAAAACTAAAAAACCCATCATTATGTTTCCAAGTGTGTTGAAACTTAGCTTGTGCTTGAAAGAAACATCATGTATCTTTTTTTTCTCAGTCAAAACTAGAGGTGTTGCTAAGTTCTAAAAATATTTGAGGCTCAGGTCCATAAACTCTGGAATTTTTGGCATTTCAGCATGTTACAATCATGTTTTTTTATATTTTAATTTTTCAAGACACCAACTGGGGATTTGGGGTATTTTCAACTAGATTCAGGGCACAGGTCTCTTGTACCAGTGCCTAACAATGCATCTGGTGAAAATTGTTTTGAGCTTGGATTTCGTAATAACTATTGCTGAGCTTAGGTCTTAGGTACATTTTGATTTATATTACTTATTCTATGAAAGCTCATCTCTGTATTTTGCTATTACTGATAACCTAATTAAATATTTCAGCTCATTTCATAAGGGTTTTATGATTCATGTTGCATGCAGTATCTAAGTTTCAATAAACTTTTTATTATATTTACTGCCAAGTGAGAGTTGACTTTCTTTTTAAATCTTATCACAAGTTTTTTTACCTTTGGTTGTTTTATTATATTTTTCACGTGTAGAATAGATTTCAGTGCAAATGTGAGAAAAATATAATCTTCATACTTTCAATAAAATGTAATTATTGTGATCAAAGTGCATAAAAGCAGATATCATCTTGTGAATTCTATGATAATTCATTTTCTAAACATACTTTTAAAATTTTCACTTCCCAGATATAATATTTTATAGAGAGCATTACAGATTGTTAATCTAATTACTTTGTTGTTGTTTTTTTTTTATTCAGTACCAGCACAAAAAAAATTAGTCTGCAACTTGGTCAAAAATATCTTAAATTTAGCTTTTCATTTGAGCAATAGTTGCTACTTATTTCAAATTACTCATAATCAGTGCTTATGATTTAAATTTTCTGCAGGGATGAAGATAATGATCTCAAGTCTAAATTACGACAAAAACTCACTAGAGAAAGTGATGACTTTTTAGGACAATCTATTATTGAAGTGAGAACTTTGAGTGGAGAAATGGATGTTTGGTACAACCTTGGTAAAAATAAATTCAACCTTTTTTTAAAAAAAAATTGTATTCTGTGATTAAAGTAATGTTTGTTTTAGATAGTTGTATTTTACCTGAAACTGAAGAATGTATAGTGAAAATAAGAGCAACAACTAAGTTATGCAATGAGTATATATAAGATTTTGTAACTTGCAACTGCTGAGAAACCACAATTATTTCAAATACATGACAAACAAGAATAGATTTATTATTATATGATAAATTTTTTACTACTTTTAAATTTCTTTAACAATAATCTTTTGCTTAGAGAAAAGAACAGACAAATCAGCTGTGTCTGGTGCTATTCGCCTTCACATCAGTGTGGAAATCAAGGGGGAAGAAAAGGTAGCCCCATACCATGTGCAATACACATGTCTACATGAGGTCAGTTTATGTCATAATGTCATATATAATAACTGCTAAAAATTGTACTTGGTAATTATATGGAAGGTTCTTAAAACTTGTATACTTCTATACCAAAGATTCTTTATTTGCTGTAATTCTAACATAGAGAAAATAAACTAAGAATCTGTGCATAAAAGTACATTTTTTTCAAAGTTGGTTTAGACAATATATTTTATAGATTAATATAATTTCTTGTTGTTGTCTCTTACTTCATGCTAAAACAACGTTGAGTGTTCTATGTGTGTTCTTGTCTGCACCTGAAGAAGGACTCAATATGGAACAGAAATTTTGGTTTACAATAAAATATAAGAGACAAGAGAAGTACATAAAAACCAGAGGCTGTTTGTAAAATATATCTTTGATTACTTTATTAATGTCATCAAGAAACTATATAGAGTATTTGCTTTATTTTTATCAATATGTTTCTAAGATACAAAATGGCATATTTGTTTGAAGTTCTTTATAATTATTTCTGATGATTTTAACAAACATTGGTTTTGAAATTTACCTGGTGGTAATGATTTATTCATTTGAAAATACACACTACAGAGTGCAGAGCTGAAGTTTCAGAGTTCTTGTCCTATTACTTTCAAAAGCAAAATAATGCTTTGCACTTTGGAGTCATGGGTGCATTATAAGAATGGTAGTTAACTCCTATTTTTTTGGTCTGAAAACAATAGTCTTAGAGTTGGATGTGAGTGATGTTGACTAGCTTTCTCCCATCTAGTCCAACTATAACTTTAAAATTAGAGGTGGCTAGCATTGTAGCTCTCACATAATTTTGCACAAAATCCATTTTTTGTGTTTTTTTTTGGAATTTTGCACAAAGCTACTCGAGGGCTATCTGTGCTAGCCGTCCCTAATTTAGCAGTGTAAGACTAGAGAGAAGGTAGCTAGTCATCACCAACTCTTGGGCTACTCTTTTACCAACGAATAGTGGGATTGACCATCACATTATAACACCCCACGGCTTGGAGGGCAAGAATGTTTGGTTTGATGTGGGTGCGAACCTGCGACCCTCGGATTATGATTCGCACGCCTTAACGTGCTTGACCATGCTGGGCCTTGCACAAAATCCAACAAGCAAAATCATCATTTGGAGCTGATGGTACAAATAAAATCAATCTTTAGTGTTAAGTATTGGTTTTGTAAACTAAGAGTGGTGAAACATACAAACTCTAGCAGAGTGTAAATTAGTTAAAATAATGAAGAGTTTAAAAAATGATGTAGTAAAAATTCTGTAACTGTCAGGTCTTCTGCGTATGGGCCGTATTCTTTAAAGGATGTCTTTGACTTGTTGCTGATAAATTTTAACAATAAACAAAGAGCACATAGTTCACATATTTTGAAATAATATATTTAAAAAGGTTTAACACTGGTGCTATACTTAAATTGAAATAGCTACAAGATTTCTTATACTACATACAAAGACTGTTTTCAGTTATCGCACGTAGTCTGCACCAACATTTGCAGTTTCCTAGATGACCTCAGTACAGAACAGGTAGTTTCGGAGATACAACACCTACATCATGATTGTTGTGCTGCTGTTTTTTTACCTCTGGATATATGCAATGGTATGATGGTCTACCTAGATAATGAACCCCTTTCTCTAGGGATAGTTCAGAAATTTCTAGATGGCAAATATGATGCAAAGAGACCTTTGTTCAATCACATAAAAGTTCTTTTGAGTACCCAACAGCCTTTTTACTTATGCACATTGTGGAAAACAGTTTGTTTTCATGTTTTTGCAGAGGTACTGTTCCAATTCTAACTAGTAAGCCTTAATGATGAATAGTTTGTTAAAGTCTGGCATTATAAGGATTTATGCACTTCTTAACATGTTCAATAACTTTTAGTGTGCTATCTGCTGTGGTTGTTTTCACTTCACCTTGTTTGTTTGGCTTTTCATGGTCAGGTGAGTCAGTGGTGCAGCAATTTCAGCAAAGTTTGAGAAGGACTTCCTATATTATCCTGCTAACCCCAGGAAAACTCTAACTTGTTGCTTAGTTTTGGAGCTGGTACATTCTGTATGTGGCTTAATTAGTGCTAACTATTGGTCACCCACTCTGAGTACAACAAAGTTCAGCACAAAATAACTGATGTAGTGATTACATTTATCAGACATGCTGCCATTATTTGCCTGAACAGCTGTCTGAGTTTCTTCAAATGGTCTTTCCATCTGGGTGTGAGCCAGAATGTCGTCCACATAATGCTTAATGTTTATAAGCTTGTGAACATTATCTTCGTCATGTGATTGGATGCTACTAGTTAGTAACGTTTATTTGACTAACCTAAATTGCATCCTCTTAAACTATCAGTACGTGTTTGGTGTCACAAAGACTGTCTTTTTGTTATGTTAATTATCCATTGAAATCAGCCAATAACTTTTACTGAGATCAATCTTAGTAAGGAACTTTGCCATGTTAGCCTCTGGGTAACACAAAGATATGGAGATGAACTTTGTCATGAGGTTAAGTTCAGCTTTTGGAAACTTATGCAGAAGCAGTATGAACTGTCCTTCTTCTTCATGGTTACCACTGGTGAAATGTAGGCTAGATTTGAAGGCTCAGTAATTCTGACCTTGACTTCTTGTGAAGGTCTCTCGTTGCATAGGAAATTTTTGCAGGGCTTCACCTTGACTGGATTCGTGGTTGTTTTTTTCATCTTATGTTGCACTTGTCTAGTGTATTTGTGTGGCATTTGCATACTAGCACAGTAGCTCTTGTAGCTCTTTCTTCTGCTTTTTTTTATTGTGCTTGACTTTCTTTAAGGCACTATATCAAAGTTTCTGCAGTTCACATAGACTTACATTTGAGATGTCCCTTTTTCAAACTTGAAGGAGCTTGATGTCTTTCTTCTTTTTCTTTTCTTGAGTAGCTGTAGTAACTGAAGATGCCTCATCACTTTTTTATTGTCTGATTCATCCAAACTTCTACTTCCTGGTGTACTGGCAGTCATCAGTCTTCTTACACAAGGCTTCAAGATCTCCCATGCAGTAAAGAGTGTCCACCTCAATTCCTGCCATGGAAAACTTTCTCATTGCTGCACACACACATGTGCCTTGCCCATCATCTGGTCATCAGATATTACAATGTTTCTCACAGTTGCACCCAATGTCTCATAGAACTTACACTTTCTTGAACCCAACATTGCTTTCACCAACTGACATTTGTTGTGGTTTACTTTTTTTGGGGGGGAGGGCATTTGAGGATTTTATGTGCTCCAACCACCACTGGCACTATTTACTTATTTACTAACTTGAGCTGATCATCAATCATGCACTGTTTAATAATGGTAATAGCACTTCCTTCTTGGGTGGTTTTTGAACTTACCTGTTAGTTTTCCTGGCAGGTTATGATTATTACCATTTTGCTAGAATAAGTCCTTTACAACTTCTCTTACTCTGCTTTCTCTCTTCACGTTGTAGACTAGGTGTCAACATTGGTTTCATGCATTTTCTGTTGTTCAATGCTGTTTTGTTTTACCTTCATTTCCTTTTATGTATTTTACTGCATTTAATTTATTTTTACCTTTTTACCAGACGTTTGGCACAGATGAATTACTGTCCAAAATGTCTTATTTCTGAGGTAATGGGATGATGGATAATAATATACTTACACCTGTCAGCATTCAGGATGCCATAAAACACTAAATCAGCCAACCAGCCAACTTCCTTTTTGTGGTAAATTGACAAGTTGTCTTCATAACTTTTCTTCTGGCAGCAGCACCTGTGGTAACAGCCACTCTTTTCTTGTTTTTTGCCAGCACCATCTTTGTAGGTCGATCCAGCTATTTTGTTTTGAAATTTCTGTTGCTACTTGTTGGTGACAGACTTGTATGCACTCTCAGGGTGAAGAGAAGGAAACGTTGCCAATCATCCTGAGTTGTCTTTCATATCCAAAAACATTTTTTGAGACTTGAAATAATTTTAAACCTAAGTTCTTGCCATGAATGTGATTTGACTTGATCAGTACATTATTGTGAAATATTGCTTGAAATGTCCTTTGTTACTTCATAAATTGTGTTATTTGGTTGCCACCTCTGATATTTTAAGATTTTGTATAAGACCATATCGCCATATTTATATTAGGAGTGTGCAGCTAAGCCATGGTTTCAGTTATTCTCTCAGTCTTTTTGTTTTTCCTTTAAGGTATCATTTTACCAGATTTTTTGCAGAATTGGGATCACTTCCTTGTTGAAAGATGATGAAAGATGAATTACTGTCCAAAATGTCTTATTTCTGAGGTAATGGGATGATGGATAATAATATACTTACACCTGTCAGCATTCAGGATGCCATAAATGTTTGTGAAGATTTCCATCATAACTGTATGAAGTACATTCTCCTCAGTATTCATTTATCAAGATATATATGCTTCACTATATGTGTAGTATTACATGTTTACTGTGATATCATTTTCCTCTCTGCAAAATGAACAAACTGTTATTGATTGTTTCTAAACAGTTTGAATTTGGATTAATCTTAAAAGAGCACCCTTCTCCATTGTTTGAATCATGATGCCTATTTCAGCCTTTTGGGTTTGATCATCTCTCCTTAGCAATTGGTTTTGAACAGCTACACATCAACTGAAAATACTTCTGCTAATATATACCAGGGGTGGCCAAACTTGCTAAACATAAGAGCCACATACAATAAACTTCATATGTTTGAAAGCCACAAGAAATGAAGAAATATTACATTTTATCACACAAGTTTTATATAAATATTATGAAATACATGAATGTAATAATATTTATTCATGTATATAGTTTTTAAACTATTAATTTGTATTAGTTTCAATAATCACAAAGTACACATATATATTATATACCAAATATTTTAAAAATCCTGGCTGATTATTGTTTTGACTATATTGTGCATATTTAATACAGTAATGAACTACAGAAGCACCCAAGAAAAATGTGCTAACTTGCATTCATTAACATTAAATGAAATTGCCAAAAATAAAAATTGAAGAGGTAAAAAGAGATATTTTTAATGATATTTATTTGTCTTAATATACATCTGGTCAAAACATGGAGGAAAATAGGCAAAACAATAAAATTAGATATTTGAATCAGATACCACCTTACAAAATTTTAGTCTTATCATAATATTTTTCTGACATAAACAGACATTGATGCAATTATTGGGCTATTTACTGCTAGTAGAAGTCTTATGAGTTTTCATCTTGATTGTGAGTTATTGAAATTCTGACTGATATGTTATCAAGGCTGTATGAATTAGCTCTGTTAGGTGTTAATTTGTAAGGTTTGCATGATGCCTCCACTTCACAAACTTTATTACAGAGTACAGTGATTCACAGCAGTATGTTGTGGTGAAAATTGAGATGAGTTGCACACTGGGTTTCTTCAGTTTAGGATATTTTATTTCTGGAACTTATTTCCAGAACTCACTTGTGGAATGGGATTTATGGAACATCTTCAGACCCAGGTCCTCCTGTAGTTCTAGTAGTTCCATTTCCACAACAGATGATTCTGTAACCAGAAGTTTGAGAATTGGACAACCATGAATGGATTTACAAGAAAGGTGAAGCAGGCCTTCAGCTCTACACGTCTTCAAACATGTCTAGGAAATTATCAAGCAGTTATTGTAATTTATCTTTGTATTCTTCCAGTTTGTGGTCTTTTATTTCAATATCAGAGAATGTATTTACTCTTCTTTTGAGATTGGGAAAGTAACTGAAGTTTTTTAACTGTATGTTTCATTGAAAAATTTTATTTTATTCTGAAAGCTGAAAATTGTCTGAGTAAAATCAGAAACAATCTTATCCCTCCCCTGCAGTGCCAGGTTGAGAGTATGTACATGATTCATTATATCTGTAAGAAACATTAGATTTTGTATCCATTCATTATTTCCCATTTGAGGATAGAGTCTTTTCCTCAAGAAAAGTAATAAAATGCTCCAACAGATCCACAAACCTATTTAAAACACTGCTGGTTGACAGCCACCTCACAGTGCAATAGAAAGAGACATCACTGGATTTATCTTCAAGCTCCAGTTCTTCAATAACATTTTTGAACTGTCAGTGGGTATTCCCATTTAAGTACATAAAATTGACAGTTTCAAAAACAAATTTCATAACATTTTTATGCTTGAAGTATCTGGCTGCCAGGTGTTCACGATGAATAATGCAATGAACAGGATAAACTCTGGAAAATTGGGATCACTTTTCATAAGTGCAATTAATCCTGTATTATCTCCCACAGTTGCAGGTGCTCCATCTGTTGCAACACTGACGAGTTTATCTAGTGGAATATCAGCATTTGTTAAGGCTCTGTCAAGCACATTTTTAATGTCAACACCACAAGTTGTTTCATTTAGTGCCACTAAGTCCAACATTTCTTCTTTCACAGTTACATCAGAGGAAACATGATGAACAAATACTGCCATTTGTGGGTTATCTTGTATTTTCTGTAGATTTGTGAAGGGCTAAGCTGAATTCAGGAGAATTCTTTAAAGCATTTTGCATTTTGCCTGTAACATCAGCACTGATCTGGAAGATATATCTTTCTGTATTGTGGTGTGAAGTAGGTGTTTGTGCTATTTGTCACTGAAGTTTTGTATTATTTGGATCTAACACTGTGACAACTTCAGCTGTATTCTTCTCAACAAATTCACCATCAGAATATGGGTGTTTAGCATGAGCAATATTCCATGATATAACAAAACTAGCTTCAGTAATTGTATCAACTTCCTCACTGAACGCTGTCAACAGTGTCTGCTGGCTATTTAGAGTTAATTCTGATTTAGGTGGATAATCAAATGAAAAGTTTTTATGATTTGTTTCTTTATGGCATTTCAAGTTACTGGCTTTATAATGACTGAGTAACACTTTTCAGATAAGACACAAAGGTTTACCTCCTTTAACAGTGAGTGCGGAATCTTTCTCTCACTGTAGCTTAAATTTTCTGTTTTCATCTTCATACTTTTGCTTCTTACAATTTGATGATGTCATCTTTCTTCATAAAATTTTCACAGACACAATTTTCACAAAAATTAAAGTGAAAAGAAACAATAAGCTCCAACACATGCAACACAATCAAACTCTGCAGTGCCCAGTATCACACTACTAATTTCGCTGCCCACAACATGGCCACACACACCACAATCATGCAATCACAAACCACATTTACTGAAACTAACATTGTTAGCACTGGCTTGTACGATTACTGATTCTCCAGTGCAATTCTTCTGTAATCCTTGCTGATCCAAAATTACTTTAATACCTGATTCAAGTCTAGCATTAAAATTAGGATTTACATTCTTAAATATATTTACTCACCATGAACATTAAACTTACATTTTAATCCAGTGGACTCTCATTTTATACTCAGTAAATAATTATAAAGGTTGAAATTTTTTTATTTATCTTTTATATTAATTGTGATGCAAAAAGGAGCTCAGCCAACATATTTCCATGAGCCACACATTATATATCAAAAAGCCTTATTGTTTGGCCACCCCTGATATATACTGTTCTGATGATAATGTTAATACTTGTACTTGCAACTAGGTCATTTGCAAAACCTCTGGTGGATTATTATGTGTCATGTAAAGATCATATCTCCATGTATTTAGCATCACTTTTGAAGAATTTGGACTTTATAACTTAATCGATTTTTTATATTAGTCTTGATAGTTTCATATAAACTCTTCATAATTTCCAAACAACTCCTACTGAAATATGATATTTTACCTCCATCTGTCACATGAAGTAGCTTTCATCAGCCAAAATGTTTATTTTGTACACATTTTTCCTGTGGCATTTCTTTCCTGGGAGTCACAAGATAAACTACTACATTAGAGTTGGGGATATATGACTATCTGTACTCTTATACATTATGCTAATGTGACACTGTTTGAATAATTGGATGGCAGCCAGTCATAGTGTGAACTATCAACACATGACTGTACTCTTGTCCAGTTTGTTTTCATGGAATATAATGAAGTAATCCTACATTATTTGTAATTATTTGTATTTTATATCTGTTTTATTCATTCTTTCCATAACTGTTTCGAATAATATATTATTTTTTACAGAACCTGTTCCATTACTTGTGTGAAAAACATAGAGGAATTGTGAAGTTACCAGATGCTAAAGGGGTAAGACACAAAAAAGTTTTGTAAAACAATTTTAATTTTTCTTAACCTGAAGATGACCCAGGAAGGTTGAAATGTTGTTCTCTCCTTATCAATAAAAGTGTTAACACCCATACCAGTCATTCTGAGAGACATTTTTATTTCAAATGGGTTTTTCATCATCAAGGATCATATAAGATTGTGTTTTGATGTACTTTGATGAATCTACTGAAGATACATGTGAGTGCATAATGTAAGTGCAAACTCAGAAGGTAGTTTGTCCATATAAGCAATGTTTAGCAGGCACTTACCTGCTAAATATCATTTTAAAACAACCTGCAGAAGAGTTTAAAATAGTGTAGCCTATCATGATTAAATGAAGATTCATTAATGTCTAGAAATATTTTGTTTTGTTTAATTAAATTTTCATTTTTTTATCTCAAATTTTTTTTTGAAAAATGTCCTTTGCAAAGTGAACAATACTAAACACGTCTGTGCAATGCAAAATGATCCAGTGGAATACCTTCCTTTGTATTAATTGTAAATTTTGTGAGGAAGTATAAACAGTTTTTGTGTTTACCTCTAATAATTAATGTAGCATTGCTTGAGAATTTTGCTGATTTCTATTTTAAAAGAACGATTAATTCAAGACTGAATTAATGTATATTCAAGCACATTGCTTGTTTGATTACAACACCTACTGAAATACTCATTCAGCTGCTTTTATTTCTTCCAAAAAAACATAAATGAGCAATTTTTTAATAATTAACATGTTAATAATATGTTTCTCACGGGTATGTAAATTTAAGTTATTTTTGTAAAAAATATATGGATGATTATTTAGTAATTCTCTCTGTTACATAAATAATGTTGATGTCACATGTAGATTTTTTTTTGAAAGTTTAATTAAAGATCAGAATAACTTTCACTGTTTTTTTAAAAGTTTGTTCTTAACATTTGGAACAATAATACTATTTATTATGTTTAAGACACTGTATTATGTATGACTATGAATTAGCAATCCTTTTGGTAGTTTATGAAGCTGCATAAGCTTCTATGTTATTTTTCTGTATATTTCAACATAAAATTTACAGTGTATATTAATAGGACAATTATTTTCCAATTTAATTAGAAAAACACATTCCACCTCAGAAACAGGTTAAAAACATTTTTTTTTGTTTCTGTGATTAGTTTAGGATCCCAAGTATAAAATGTCTTTTCATAGTGTATGTATCTTTAAAATTTATTATCAGCAGGGTAACACTTTACCTAAGTTGGAGTGGTACATGGTACAACCACATGGTTGGCTTAAACCAAGATTGGTTTTGTTGTTCTAAATCATCTGACTCTTATTGGAATTGATATGTAGGAAGAAGTGATCTAAAAAAAATAGTAATTACATAAAATATATTTATACATTTTTTCAAAATGAAAATAAATGTTGTATATGTAAATGACAGAAATAAATTTTGCATGCTAAGTAAAAGTCAGTGTTTTGTTTTTCACTTAGGATGATGCTTGGAAAGTATATTTTGACAACACATCTGAAGAAATTGTAGATGAATTTGCAATGAGATATGGAATTGAATCAATATACCAAGCCATGACGTATGTTCTTTGTTTTTGTAGTACAACTCTATCTATTGTGAATTATAGTATAAAGTTTAAAACATGGTTTCTAAATCACCAGATCCATTATTTTCTTTTTCTTTTAGTCATTTCCACTGTCTGTCAACCAAGTACATGTGCCAGGGAGTTCCTGCTGTGATGAGCACATTGCTTGCCAATATCAATGCTTACCATGCACACACAACAGCATCTTCTGCTGTCTCAGCCAGTGACAGGTTTGCTGCTTCCAACTTTGGGGTATGAGTCTGAGACACACATAATCTTTTAAAGAGACTTTCTTTGTTGTGGTTTTCATTTATTTTATTTTCTCAATTATTATCAAAATTGTTTCACTTGTACTATGGTTATTTTCAGCAGAAAGTTAAATCTGATGATGAACAGTTCAATTTTTAAACTGTTCACCACTTACATGACGCTGTAATTTATGCTGTTCATAATACTATATATTTAATAGATCACTCTGATATACTGCTGACCACTTAAACACTGTTGATGTACTGCTTGTTTAAGTATTCATATACTGTTGATTGCTTATCTGTTACTATAGTATTGACATCCTATTTGGTATTGTAGAATTTTAGTTAAAGCTTAAATTTTATTTGCTGCTACACTGTTATTGCAGTATTTTAGTTTGAATACTTGTGTATTGTTGACAATATAACTGCTACCATATAATTGCTAATTAAAAGTTTTTATATTGTTGACTGATTACCTAGCTACTAAAGTGTTGATATTTAAATTATAATACTTTCTGCTCATCTGTTATAACAGTATTGGTTAAATACTGATTTTAACTACTTACATGATGCTGTAGTATCATTAGCAGAATATTTGTATATTGCTAGGTGATTAACATTAACAAGAAGTATTTGCTATTAAATAATTTGCAATTTTATTATGCAAATTACAATAGCAGTATACCTGCTATTGTCGTGTAGTTTGTACAATAGCTAACTACAAACCTACTACTGTAGATCTGTCAACATTATATGCATGTTATTGAATTTTTCTCTTGCTTTCATACTGGGTGTTGTATGGCTGATTTCAAAGATGTATCGTCAGGTTTTTTGATACTATAGTACTAAGTATACTTCTGCAGGGTCCCCCAAAGTTTTCTGTTTCAAGAGTAAATCAAATTAAAATTAAGAATAAATATTTTTATTTCTTGGTCTGGCAGTTCCTATGTTGTAGCCTACAGAATTTATAATTATTCTCATGATTCCTGGTGGTGTTGTTTTGAGTTCAAAGCTACACATTGGGTTGTCTGTGCTCTGCCCACCACAGGTATTGAAATGTGGTTTTTAGCGTTGTAAGTCTGCAGACATACAGCTGAGCTACTGGGGGTCCATGATTCCTGGCATGTACACATTTTAGTAATGTCATGAATGTGACAGTACAAATTGCAGTATTGAGAATCCTCTATTTAACTTAATTTCAATGTCCACTGACTGACTGACAGAACAAAATAATGTATGGTGGTGGATTTAGTTAAAAAAGGTAACTCCTCCAGGTGATCTCAAACCCACTTTAAGGAAAATGTTTGATTAAATGCCTCTTTAATGTTGGGAATAATTATTGAAACAGTATAAAGCTTGTAAAAAAGAATGGGCAGTCACATTATATCTGGTAGTAGTGTGAATCAACCCATGGTTTTCAAAAACTAAAATATTGACAAGTGTGTAGAAATGAGATAACTCAGTGGAAAATTTATGGCAAAATGATATTCTTCAGTGAGATCTAACTATATACAAATCTCTGAACAGGTACATCAAGTATGCTGTTAATGATAGAACAGATTAAGCCAGAAAACCAGAACTTTCCAGAATTTATCAAGTATCTCAGAGTATGTTCTTTATGAGGTAAATGATATTCATATATAGATATTGTCAATGGCATGATTATAAATACAAATGTTAATGCCAACTTGAGAACAGTAAAATATGTATTAGTCCAAAGTGGTCTCTGTGAATATGCAGCTGGTCAAGAACTATTGCTGGAAAGATATAACCAAATGAAAAGTTTGAAATAAGCATCAGACCACAAAGAGTGGAATACACAAAGCTGAATATAAGTACTCTTTACTGATAAATTCAAGTTTTAATTTTTCAGCAACAATGAACAACAGTTTGATGGTGGTGATGAGCACATTATAATAGTCAATGTTCAACATGTGCAATGTATCATGGAGGAGATTAGTGTGTATTTTCAGAGTTCATACTTTACATAAAAATAATGACATTCTGACTACTGACAAGTGCAAGTAGATTCTGATCCATTTCCTCAGAAATATAAGTCATCAAGTGAAGATTCATCTTCTGTCGTACAGCAAATATAATGTTGCTATACATTAAACGTAAAGAGATCAATGGAACTCTAAAATCAAGGGTTAGCTTGCACAAAAAATGTAAAAAGTCAAAAGATGACCTTGGCTAAATTGTTGGAAGAATATTTTATAGTCACACATTGATAAGTTTATGGTAAGAAAAACAAGATGTAATGTTCTATTTAAAGCAAATACATAATATTAGTGCATTATACAACTTCTTCATTTTATTATAAAATTCACAAGTTATTTATCTTTATGCATTTTTTTGTGGTTTTCAAGTGAATTGACTATGTGTTTCTGTATTTATTTTTGTTACCATATATAGCATTAATAAGATACATTACCAAATATTTCATTATTAAAATTTTAATATAGTATTCAATGATTCTGTTTGTATCATTGAAAGATGGATTGCTGCAGTTTTAATTTGTAGTATTCTGTATTGTTGATTGTTGCATTTTTGGTGTTGATCAGATACATTACTCCACAGTTAACTGGCAACATGTTACTCAGAGCTTTGAATTGTTACATCCATAGCACTTACCAAATATTTTGTTATACATTTGATTCTCATGTTACCGTAACACTAATTGACTGCATAAATTGCTAAGTTTTTGAGTAATAACATAGCATTGTAATATTGAACAGATATATTAAAGTCAACCCCTAAACATATGCTGGTTCACAGTCTCTGTACTTTAAAGAGTTTGTTTAAAATATTTAGCAAAGATTAATCAGTGAATCATGTAATTCACATGAAAAAAACCACCTAAGTGATGTGATTGCCATATTCAACCTTAAATGAAAAGAGCTTAATTGCCAGTGTGAGTATTATTAGATACAGATAAAATGGTATTTTGATGAAGTGTATGATACTGTAATTTTCTTATGTATCATCTCTGTAGGCTGTTACATGTCATTACATCCAAGTTTGTTATTTTCAGTGTGGTTATAACTTGTTTCTATTTTCCTTTTGTAGAAAGAAAAATTTATTAAACTACTTGATCAACTTCACAATTCCCTAAGGATAGATCTTTCAATGTATCGTGTAAGTTTTTCACTTTGTATAAATTATCCTACATCTTATGAAAGTCAGTCTTTATGTATTTGGAACTACTGATAAATAATGTTGTTTATTTATTTTTCTCATGAAATTATTAAATTTATAAGCTTTTAAGCCTTGATTTATATAAGATAAATCTCTGTGTGGAAAGTTGTTTCTGCTTGATAATGATTTTAGCAATGTGTTCTGTCATGTGAATATTTCTGTGACACATGGTATTTGCTGCACATATGGAACTCCATTAAAATATTTCTTTTTCTCTATATCCATTTATCCATCCATCAAGTTGTTTGTCTGTTTGTTCTAAATTTTGAAAGTAATTTTCATAACCATGGTCTTTTGTTGTTTTTTTGGATTGGAAAATGGGTTTTACTAACTATCACTATTAGTATAAAGAAGTTTTTGCTAATTTTATTGTTCAAAAAAGATTAGAAAAAATTACAGTTTCAGAATTATTTATTTTCTGAGGTGATCTTCTTTTTCTTTATGTAAACAATTTTCTGTTATTGAACTCTTTATGAATGCTCTTAGTTTGGTGTCTGATTCAATTAATATTAATTTTATCAGAGGACAGAGGAAGTGTTAGAGTTGTAGCAAAACTGAAATTGAATGTGGTAACAATAATATCTATAAGCTAATTAAATAATTGCATTTTTATTTATAAAAGTTCGAATGCATTGTTTTAATGTGTTTAAACATTTAAAAACCAATGATGTTTGATCCAGAATATGGAAAATTATTTAAACGGACTATAAATAACTGTTAGTATCAAATGTTGTGTGATTTTTAACATAATTTACTCATTCAATTGGAATAAATCTCTTTGAAAAAATATTTTGAAACATTTTGAAATATTTTTATTGAGGCTCAAGACTAAGAAACAGTAAGTTTATGATACACTGTAGAAAGTGTTATGGTAAATAGTAAGAATATGTTAGATAAATTATGAACGTCTTACAAAGGCCAAGAATTAACATTTTTCTGTGATTCAGAGAAAGTGAATAAATGGTTACAGAGCTATTTTCATAGGCTTTGTAAGTTAGGTAACATATTTCTATAACCAAACATCTCATTTAATATTTTTGTTATCAATACACTATCTTTGAATATTTTAATGCTTGCCCTCTTTTCATACAGAACAAAGATTTTTGAAGCTGCTTAATTCAAACAACTTTTTTAACTTAATGAAGCAAGGAACAGTTAGAGATATAAATATTTTTTGACATATAACCTTTTTAAATCCCTGTAAGAAATAAATCAGCTTGTTAAGCTTGCAGCAAGTGAATTGTTGAATTTTTAAGGCTGCAAGCGCAGGTGATTAAACAAATTGAAACATTTATCACCACACACCCATTCTTTAGCACCTGGTACTTCTATGGTAAAATATGGATGAATGAACAACGAGGGAGCATCTTAGTATGTTTCTCATAATATCTCAAATGAACAGTACTTTATTCAGCTTTCTATTTGCTTTTTTAATTATTTGGAGACTTTCAGTAACTTATAAAGTTTTATTTTCTCTGTAAAACCACTTTTAAAGAATCTATTTGAAATACCAGTTCACATCTTCACAAACTCAGTCAGTGTTATATTAATATGGAGACATACAAATGAGTAAATTAGTTCTGGATAATAACTAGATTTTCAGCATAAAATTCAGTTTTTTGGTCAAACAAATATGTATAAGCACAATGACAGACTGTAACTTTGAAATGTATAGAGGAATTACAAAATCAGTAACATATCTTTGCAAACAAACACTTTGGTGCTGTTGCTAAAGTAGGACTTTCTTGCATTTCACAGTAACTCTGTTCTTAAAAGTAAACCCATAAAGTCCAAGCTTCAAGTTATATCTTTATGTTAAGGAGAAGAAGAAGAAGGAAGCATAACAGCTAACTATGTACTTATTTTTCTTTTTGTAAAAAACATATCTATTAGGTCACCAGATGGTGCACCATTAAGTTTATGAATGTCTAAGCTACCAAAGAGACATTTATTAAATACTCCCTTAAAGAGAGGCATAAATACTGGAATTTCTTTTTGTTTATAAGTATCCAAAGTACTAAAAACACATTTGTTAATAAATGAACACAGGTAGTTTTGGGTAAAGGAATATAAAAAGCTTAAATAGAACATCCTAAATCAATGGAATGCAAATGTCATATGTTATATAGTATCAGAAATAGTATGAATATAAATTCTTTTTTTATGCAACTTTCATTGAAATGGTGTTTGTAAGATTCTGAGAACAGTTGAAAAGTACCAGTGTCAGTAGCATCCATGGTAGTATCAAACAGAACATAGGATATATGTAGAGATTTCAAATATGTAATATTATAGAACAGGTATCAATGAAAAAGTACACAATCATAAGCTGTTATTCTAGTATATGGTCTCAGCTTTTACTGTAAGTATTATTGTATATGAATAAGTTTATTTGTCGAAAAAAAGATATATAATAATATTTTAGTGAAAGTAAGCAATGTTATTTGACAGTGAATTTGTGTAATAAACTTCTTTTTATGTCCAGAATAACTTTCCTGTCTCATCCCCTGAGAAACTTCAAGATCTAAAGTCTACTGTTGATCTTCTGACCAGCATCACTTTCTTCAGAATGAAAGTAAGTTTTGTATTTTTAGAATGCATTCAGAAAGATTGTCACAAATTATT
This sequence comes from Carcinoscorpius rotundicauda, assembly GCA_011833715.1. NCBI lineage: Eukaryota > Metazoa > Arthropoda > Merostomata > Xiphosura > Limulidae > Carcinoscorpius > Carcinoscorpius rotundicauda. The sequence continues at coordinate 126,361,341 of CM022392.1, forward strand.
GATATAGAGTATATTCGTAATTAAATGTTATATCATGCTACCATCTGATTTACACTGTCTGTTACATAAATGATGCTAATTACTGTTTCTAATTTCATGCTACTAATTTCAGTCTAAACCAAAACATATCAAGTACTCTTTTTATATAACATTAAATATTGATAATTAGATCTTCATATATGAAGTTTAATAAAACATTTAAAAAATAAGTTTGTATACACACAAATATGTAAGGGTACACTATGAAGAATTTTTAATACCTTAAGGTACAGGAACTGTCCAGTCCACCACGGGCTAGTACTGTGGTCAAAGACTGTGTGAAAGCTTGTCTTCGATATACTTATCAGTTTTTATTTGAAAACTGCCATGATATGTACAGTCGAGAATTTCAAGTGGATCCTCAAGAAAGAAAAGGACAAGACAACTCAAGCCAAGAAGGAACTTTAGATGACCATGGGCCAAGTTTAAATAATCTTGATTTCTGGCACAAGCTGATAGTACTGATGGTATCTGTGATAGAAGAAGATAGGAATACTTATGTACCAGTATTAAATCAGTAAGCTATAAATATATCTGTTATAGAAGAGAATAACAATAGTTATGCACTGATACATGAAGCAGAAGTTTTAACCATTGCATCTGTGCTTTTAAAGATAAAGTAGTTATGTGGAATCAGTAAGTTTTAAGTGTAGTGTCTGTGTTAAAAGAGGATGAAGTAGTTATGTAACAGTGTGAAACCAATAAATTTTAGCTATAGTATCTGTGTAAGAAGAATATGAAGTAGTTATGTAATAGTATTGAACCAGTAAGTTTTTGACTAGAGTGTCTGTGTTAGGAGAGTGTGAAGTTGTTATTAAACCAGTAAGTGTTAACTGTACTTTGTGTTCTAAAAGTGGATAAAGTAATTAAGTAGTAGAATGAAATCAGTATGTCTTAACTGAAGTTTCTATGCTTGGAGAGGATAAATAGTTACACAGTAGTATTAAACCATTAAATGTTAACTGCTGGAAGGGGATAAAGTAGTTATGTCACAGTATTAGTGTCTGTAGTGTCTGTGCCAGAAGAGGATAGTCATGTAATAAATAGTATGCACCAAATACATTTTAAGTGTGATGTCTTTACAAGAGTAAAATAAACATATTTATGAGTTGTATTAATCCAGTAAGTTGTAGGCATGATATTTGTGTCAGAAGAGAATAAACTAGTTGTGTAATAATGTGTAACTTGTAAGTCATAACTGTGGTAACTGTCCAAGAAGAAGTAAAAGTAGAAACCAGTAAGGTTTAAATAAAGGATAAAGTAATAATATTAAACCAGTAAGTCAACTCATGCTTTTTAAGGCATTTCTTTTGAAATTGCCTCTGAGGGTTTGAAAAATATCCAGCTCGTCTTTTGTTTTTTTTTCTGTTTGCAGACTTAACTAAGGAACAAAAAGCACATTTGTTTATGCTTCATATTTTTGTTATTGTAGGTCTGTAATATGCAGACACTTAATTGTGATAGGTTATTTTTATTATAGTCTGAATTTAACACGACATAAAGTCCACAATACACATGAAGGTGTCTTTTCTATTTTAGTCCATTAACTGAAGACTATTATTTATAGTTAATTGATTTACACTATCAGAGAAAGAATATGCCAGTGAATTCAACAAAATTTCATTTTAAAGATAATTGTATTTGAGTTCAATGATTGGGCTTTGTTAATAAAGATTTCTAAAGCTATTGTCATGCCTTTTGAACAAATTTCTTGAAATAAAAGTATAATGAATTGTTGCATTATCACCATGGTGGAGTTCTTGGCCATTAAAGTAAAAAAAAAAAAGCATCATGTTCAAAGATAATCAGTAACACACCCAGTCTTTGTTACGATAAATAACATTATCTGCATTATTACATCATCTTCACTAGCTTTCACTGTCATGAAGACAATAAGGATCACTCCGTTGCAAAGTTTTATCAAAAATATTTTCTTTATCCTCTCAGTATAGAACGTGAATCATAAACAACATGCTCCAGGACATTAATTGTACATAATTATACTGTGATCATTAGTGAAGCTGTGATTTATTGCTTGCACCTGAAATAAGTGTTTTCAGACTAGTTTATGGATGTCATGTAACAGTTTTTGCAACATCCTTCATATTGTACACTTGGAAGTAATTGAATCCAAACCACTGTTAAAGAAGTTATCTAGTTGAGACATAACCAGATGTCCATTGCACTTTTTAACACTGTTCATTTGGTTTGGGAACTTATGAAAAACAACGTAACTTATTATTAACTTCTCGTATAGAAGTGGTTGATAGGATGGAGTTTACAAAACATCTGCTTGCAAGTGATAATTGCTCACTTTTGCTTGATGCTTTACTGCATATGGAGGTAAGATATAATGAGATTTTGGTTTTAAATTTTGTGATTTGGGTAACTGAATTAATTGAAAATATTGAGGAAAACACTATATGAAAATAGGTTGGCTAAAAATGTAATAATTAATAGTAAGAATTTCTTTAAATACATTCATGATAAGCACAATTTTAGGATGGAATTAGAGCATTTTCTGATACCTTATGATTATGATATGATTAGGTTACTAAATTCTACTCTTTCTCCAGTTTTTAAATGTAGATGTAAGCAATATTCCTTTTCGTAAATACTTGCTGGGTGGAAGCTAGACTGAACAAGGCTGTCACATTACTTTCAAGTTTGTCAAGAAAACTGAAAAGTTTAAAGAATGATAAAGCTTCTGGCTTAAATGATATTCACGTAAGAGTTTTGAAGAAGGTTTTATATTGTGCATGTGAGCCACTTGCTACTGTTTTTTTTTCTTAGTTCTTGAATAGTGAGAACGTACCAGAAGATTGGAAATTAGCTAATATTACAAACTTTCTTAGGGAAATGATAGAAGCTTCCCTAGTAATTACATACGTATTAGCCTTACATCAGTGGTGGGAAAAACATTTTGAAAGTCAGTTAAAAATACTTGGTGAAAGTTTAAAATTTATTTGAATAGTCTGCATAGTCACAAGAAGAAAACTGTTTCAATACCCATGGTGAGCAGAACACAGATAGTCCATTGTGTAATTTGTGCTTGGACTACAAAAAAAAAAAATCATAAGAGGCAAAATTTACCTTATCATATATGATATACTTTTTTTAAATGATAACTGCTTATGTAGATAAGAGTATAGGTGTGGATTTGGTGTCTTTAAATTTTCAAAAAGCAATTAACAAGGTGCTATATCAAAGGCATTTTAAAATCTTATCTCTAAGTGTGGGAGATAGGTTGGTTCAATGAATAAAAAATTGCCTGGATGGAAGAAAGCAGATGGTTGTTATGAAAGAAGTTCAGTCAGATCGGATTAATGTTGAGAGTGTGGTAACTCAGGCCTTTGTGTGAGGACTCTTTTTGGTTTATATCAATAACATATAATTTATTATATGTCAATAAATTATTTAAATTTGCTGATGATATTAAACTTTTGGGTGTTGCTGTGAGGATGCTGTTGCAAGTTTAGAAAAGGGTATGGATTATTTGGTGAGATGGTTTTAGTAGATGAATTTTAATTATACTAAATGCAGTGTAGTACATATGGGATATTACTATTTGAATTGTGAGTTAGAATAGAATACCCTTAACAGTGTTACAGAAGAATAAGATCTTTGTGTTCTGGTTCAGGAGTCTATTAAGCCATCCAAGCAAAGTGCTGTTCTAGTTGCATGTCAAATAGGATTTTATGTTGTATCTACAGAGGTACTGAAATAAGTCTAAAGAGGTTATAATGTCATTGTAAAGGTAATTCATTAGGCCACATTTGGGGTAGTATGTTTATTTTTGGGCTCCTCATTTTAGAAATAAATATTGAATTGTTGGAAAAGATTTAGAGAAGGGCTACTAGGATGATGTCTGAGACAGAGAGGTTGTCATATGAGAATAGATTTCAAAAAGGAGAAGAGTTTAGATAGATTTAAGATTGTTAAACTGAAAAAGCTTTATTTTTTGAAAGGGTGGTTGGCCTTTGGAATGAGTTGTTTTCAGATGCAGAGGCAGTTAATTTGAGGGAGTTTAAGGAAAGTCTTAACACATATTTAAATGATAAGGGCTGGTTTTTAGTGTTTTCATTTTGTTTCAGTGTTTGGTGTAATGGCCAAGATGGGCCAATTGTTATCATTAATTTATAAATAATATAAACAGTTGACACTGTTTATGGACCATGTATGAATTTGTGGCAAATATCGTTCAACATCTTTTCAATGAAATAACAACAGTTGTGCCCTTTCAAAATAGGAAAGTTATTTGCTCTTAACCAATTTATTATGGACAAAGCATAAGATAATTGCATTTCTGTATTTATTGGCTCCAAGCAATCACTAATTCATCACATCATAAGTATTGTTATGTACTTTATAAATGTAACTTTCACTTTTTACTTCCAAACATAATACTGTAAAGTGGTGAGCTCTTCTTAAATAATGATTGCACAGTTATTTAGTCTCTCTAAATTAAATGACAGTTCTTATCTGTGATGTCAGAAGCAGTGATATAATGATACTTGTTTGTATTCGAACATATAAATGATAAGCTATAGATATTACAAGTGTTGATGTGTATAAAAGTAAAATGGACATGAAGGGTGATAATTTTATAAAATTATTTTGTTGCTGAACATAAAATGGATTTGTGGGTGTTATAAATAATTCAGATTAAAGCATTCTTTACAGGAATATAACAAAAATAAATAATTTTATTATAACTTTCCAAAAGTCAAAACCACAGCCAATGGAACAGGCATTGAGAAATCAACACAGATTATGTGGAGGATATCTGTGTAAATGTATATATATATATATATACAATATTTATATATTGTAATAGTGGCTGTGGTTTCACTAGATAGTAGATAGAGATAATGAGAATCTCGTTAATCCATTCATGCACGTCACTAATTAGATAACGAGGCATTTGGCTACCTTGAAAGAGTAACATTGCTTTAAAGTAACATATTAATGTATAAGCAAATACAAATTTTATGTTTTCTTATAATAGAATATGAAAAATAAGTTACATTACTCAAGATTTGATGAACAGTGTGATAAAATGTGATACTTCTTGAGTTTTGACAAGAGGTAACCCAAACCAGGTGAGTGAATTTCTTCCTGTGTATAATTTGTACAACTTTTAAGACTAAGAAGTAGCCAAATACAGTGTTTTTACATGTGATGAAACACAATTGTATTGGTAATAAACAAAAGGAAGAAAAATACTTTGTGTATTTTCCTAGTATTAACATTTCTCCTGAGTTCTACCATTCTTTGTACATAGGAAATAAGCTCTGCCTTCTTTTATTAACCTTACTCAGTTCTAACTGATCCTGAGAGTCTTTTGTGAGGAGCCTCATAATCTTCAAGACCAAGAAAACCAGTTTAATTCCAGATCTAATACAAAGATTGAATGATAGGTTGCCACTAAAGTTTCTTGAAAAACTAAAATTAGATCCCATTATGTTTAGTATTGTGTTTGATTTTAAAGCAGAGAGAAAAACTCATGGTTTTCATGCTTTGTATTCTAGATTTCCCCAGGAATTAAATGTTGGTCAGCTCAGTGCCTCTACCATGTGGAGTCTTTTTGCTGTAGATATAAAGTATGCCTTAGATGGTGAGTTTACGTATATTTTGAGTGAGCACTAGGTTAAGATTCCATTTCTTTCTAAAGAAACAGTTAATTTAACTTAATCTCTACTTTATAATTATTCTGTAGTTGTGTGAAAAGTATGTAGATGAGGACAGAAATGTATATTTAAGATATAAACTGAGGTAATTGAAAGAGCAAGAAAAAATATTATTTAAAGCTTTAGTAAAGAATAAAAGACTTACTTTGCAAAATAATTTACCAAATATATTGACAAAGAAGTCTATCCATGAATTACCAGTAATAATGTCAATTGTAAAGTCATATGCACAAGGATTACATTATAATTATTTCATACATTTTGACAATTACATGTGATTTTCAAGTAACAACGTGAGAGAAAACATTAAATGTAACTGAAAATGTTTTATATTCTACTCTACAGTATAATTATTAATCATATTACTCTGTGTTGTAAAGTTATGAAGTTTACTTTAAATAATGGTATATGTAATCTACTTTTATGGATATTAAGTTTTGCAGCAAGAACTTTGAATGTCAAAGTTAATAAAATTAATTTGTAACTGTGAAATTATTTAAATATTTCAAGATGTTTAAAAGTCAATATCTAAATAATTCACATAAACTTCAAATAAGTAACAATATCATGATGCAGTGTCATGGTATGACACATGTTTACAGCAGATAAATAATTTATCATTCTTTTAAACATTGTATATTTCTCATAATATACATTTTCTAATGTAGGTAGATAAGTTCATGTTGGTGCATGGAGCTTTTCTTTTGTTTTCTTTATTCATATTCACTGTTTCTTTTCCTCAGAGCATGAGCATCACCGTTTGTGTAAAAGTTCAGCATACATGAACCTTCACTTTAAAGTGAAGTGGTTCTACAATAACTATGTCAAAGATATGCTTACTTACAAAGACACTGTGCCTGAGTACCCAATGTAAGTATCAATCATTTTCAAAATATTCATGAAAATCACATCACATAATTGGTGAAACTAGGATTTAAGAATGTATATAGGGCTAAAAACTACTGGAACTTCATACATCTGATGACCTTTAAATAATGGTATGAAGAATCAGATAGAAAATCAAATGAATAGAGTCAAAACAGAAAGTTACTAGGAACCTCATAAAAAGTTAAAAAATAAAATAAAAAACATGACAAAAAATAAGAGAATGAGATTCACATATCACCTTCATGAATAGGTTAAATAAGATATGTAATTATATAGAGGGCTATGAAAAGTCATTATTGTACCAAGTGATACTGAAGAGCAGTTTTAAGACTGAGAGGTAAGTTTGAGGATTTATGTCAGATCCTTATGTAAATATAGGTTTGGACTCTTTTACAGTAGGTGTTTGTGACTTGTTGGTAATAAATTACAACAACAAATGGACAGCACACAATCCACTTGTTTTAATATAATATACTCTAAACAAATCAAATGCATGCATAAAAATTCTTACATTGGTAGAGTTATCACAGTATTAAAGAAATGTAACTAGTTTTGATGAAGACAATTTTAAGACGTAAATCTTTGAAAAATTGTCAACAGACATGCCACATTTAAAAGTTGTTACAGTTGCATTGAGAGGACTTGATAGGAAAGGAACCAAATAACATTGCTTGATTTCAGTTTCTTCAGCCAACTTTCTCTTGAACCAGTCATTGATTTCAATATGTGACTAAAAACTAACAAACATTTGCTTTCTTCAAAACTTTGTATATTATTGTGTTAATGATACAAGGAAGTGCACCTAAAGTACAAATAACACCTTCATAAATCTACAATTCATGAATATGCATGCATTTTCAAATACTATCTAAAAATAAGCTTTTTCAAATATAACTTTTTCCCTGAAACTAATGTTCATACCCAAAGAAACACCAATATATCATTGCTAATTTAATTTTGAGATTAATGCTCATAGGAATGGATGAATTAATGAACAGCAGACTATTTATCTTGTTGTTTATCTGAAAGCACCAGTTTTAACAAGAAGTCTGGAAGGATTATCAGTTAATAGTGTCAGCTCTTTTCAATTGGATCAAATATCATGAAATAAGTTCAAAGAGAAACTTTTGCACTGTTTGATGAAGATGTGAAACATTTATTAAATCATAGGCACACTGATAAAAGTGTATTAAGCATTGGCACTTGGTAATTTATTCATGAATTACTGTTGAAACACCACAACAAAATTTAACTTTTTCCAGAGCTAGAATTATTCAAGTTTGCATATAGCCACTTTAAGAAACCTACAAGTTGTAACAAAAATATCAATATAAATGATATTTGTATCATTTCTGTCTCTGAATAAAGCTCAAATTGATGTAAGTGGACTAATTTAGCAAACCAAATTTGTAATAGCCAGGGAGAAATATTGCAACTGTGAAAAGTAGAGTTTTTCGTTTCTTCTAAGGGCTGTAAATAGAGGCCTTACAATATTAATTACCAGTTATATTGAGTAAGTGAATTGTTTTTTGTCATCATTATTGAATAACACAGTTTTCTAGCTGGGCCTCTTAGTTTTTAATCACTTAAATGTGTGTGATTTAATTTGTAAGTTGTGGAGCTCTGCAAAAGTAATATCTTAAACATCTGTAAGTCTAGTTATCTTATACAGCCATGGTGAACATTTTTTCTGTATGCATTTTATTTCTCATAATGTTTTTTAATTAGTGTATCTTTGACCCAAATTTTCTTGCTACATGATCTGGACATATTAAAAATTCACATTTTAACAAAACGATTTTTTGTATTCAATTATAATAGTGAGACTGTTCCCAGTTTCAAAATTACAATTAAATATTAAATAACATACTGTACAGAAAAACAAAAGGCTATGATATTGGAAACCGTCTCATAAACTCAACATGTTTTGACATATACTACTTTGTCATTCTTGTGTATTTAATGTTTTTAAAAGTTAACATTTATATGCTTACCAAATCACCTTAATACTATTTACAGATTACAGAATTTCACACTATCTGCTGATGGCATTTATATCAAGTCCATCATTCTTATTCATTATGTTAAATTTACATTTTTATATTGACTTAGCTCAGTAGATTCACATATATTAATACTAGTAACATTAGAATAAGGATAAATTGAAAAATACTATTTATTGAGAACCTGTCTTTATAATCATTGCATCACATTGATAATCTTCTCACACTACCAATGACATATTATTATCTAAGTACATAGCAATAGAAAGATGTTTTAATCCTGATATTGTTGATAAGGCAATCAAAAAACCAAAAACAAAGATGGAAATATTAAGCTAAAACCATTTGTTCAAAGAAGTAAAAGAGTAATTTTTAGTACTGTGTTTGATACCTGGCTTATTTTGTCAAATAATAAAGTAATTCAGAAAACAAATAAATATTTTTCCAATGTATAAAGAAATAAACAATTCTAGTAAAATTCTTTATATAACTAAAGATAAAATTGATTTAATAGAAAATGCACTTTGAAATATGTATTTAAACTCACCCATGGTAAGTTGTATAAATGCTAATTGGACTTCATTTTGCCAAAAGGGCTGAAGCTCTTATTTGCTTGGCATCAGCTATTTTTGTGTTTTTTCTTTTTCCAGTTCTTCTTTTCCTGTGAAATATATCCTCATATAACTGTTAAAGTAAGTAAATATTGAAGATACTTAAGACTACATAGACAGAACTTATGATCTTACAATGTAACATTTTTAATTTTAAAATTCATCACATACTTTAGAAATAGAATTTTCACTAACACAAACAATCTCTTCATTAAATCATATCATATCTAAATAAATATTCTTTCATATTTTTGTATAACTACAAATATTTACATACCATATGTAAATAGTGAACTAATTTCTTTCGTTTAAAAGAGTGTTTGAAGAATCACTGTAATTCTAAATTGATATTTGATTTTCTTTAAAAAGTAAACTTGTTTCTGCTTCATTTAATTCAAAATATAATGTGTTGTTTGACAACTTTAGTCTTTTTCATTTTTCTTTGTTTGTAGTGCAATGAATGATTGGTATGCTATTCAAGTCAATAATACCACCTACCACTTTGTCTCATGTGTCTTTGAGAGATGTTTTATTATTTCCAAATATAAATGTAGAGCTGAAATATATCTCAACACTGATCTTATTTCATTGTATTTTAAAGGATGAAAAAGAGATTATTTGGCCAATATATCTATATTTCAGACTGAATTGGAATTACAAAATTAAAAAAGTGCAATAAATATTTATTAAACATATAAACTATAATCAAATTTACACTATTAGTTAATAATCCACTTTAATCGAAACCTGGAGCTGATAAATTTAAAAGTTAGCTGCACTATCTATAATACTATTCATTCACTTTTCAATGTGCTATCTGTAGTTTTTGCTTAACAGCAGGAGTATTCTGTACAATTTTCATCATGGGAATAACACTACATCCATAACTGCAAATAAGGGCAAATACCATAAATTCACAAAGAAATTTAGGATATCATTCTGGAAACCCTAGTGAAACAAAGGAACTAATTAAAGAAAGAGTAATGATTGTACTATCCACATTTGGAAAAGCATAGATTACTTTATATTCAGCTGGTCCTTTTTTTTTTGTAAGAAAGTATTTGATACTTATGAAAATTCTCCAACACCTTTATAAAATCATATATTATGTAGCTATTTCATGTACTAATTAACATCTTTTTCTAAAATATGAAAATACCAGCCCAAATGAGCACTAGGTACATGCAGATTGTAAAATCTGAAAGGGAAAATGCAACCTTCAGAACTCTTCCATTCATCATGATAGATAGACTTAGAAAAGAAGAACACCAAGCTAAAAATTGGGACAAACAATTCTTTGTCATCTAATTCCAAAGTAACAAGTATCAGTTTCTTCAAGTGTATGTAATCATTTTTTGTACCACCAGACATGTGGCTGTTATCCCAGTTGAAAGGGAATTTCTAATAGATGCATTCATATCATATCTAAAGTCAGTATTTATCATTAATGTCTCATCAAGGTATAAGCTTTTTTGCAAAATACAAAAATACATTGCATAAGAACATTAAGAATCTAAAATAAAAGGAAAGCATGACTAAATTGGAATTACAAAATTAAAAATGTTCATTACTTTCTAACATATACTGTTTCAGAATTGCAAACCACTTATCTTACAAGTCACTTCTGCTGATTTAACATATATAGGTTACAGCTACTACAACCATTAAATAAGTTTCAACTTTTGCTTCCCCACTTTCATAATAAATTGGTTTTACTTATAAACTGTTATCATGCCACCACTTTCACAACATTACTTAAATGAAATACAATTACTTCTAAACTAATACATTAAAAGTTTTGTACCTAGAATTACACCACAGCAGTAATGCTGCTGGGATACTAGAACTATTATACAAAATACAAGCACTGCTAAATTACTGTAATATTACATATTTTATCATATTATAAGTGTGTTATTAAATACTGTTTATATTACCATGTACAATAAGATGTGCTAGTATACATGAAAAACTTTATCACTAAATATTTTTGCTACCAAATACTATCATATTACCAATCTCTCTACTTATAATTTCATCTTGTACTAGTTTTTCTACTAAACCTATTTTGCAAAGCTATTTTCTAATGTACTGCTCTTCCAACTTTGTGTGTTTTAGGTGGTTTCAACCGTTTGTGATGCAGTGGCTAAATGAGAATGATGATGTTTCCTCAGAGTACCTCAACAATGCCTTCCTAAGAGATAAGAAAGATGCAGTAAGTTTTTCACATATCAACTGATATAATAACAATTAGAATAAATTTTTATTTCATATGTTTTTAATATTTTATCATGAAGATTTAATTCAAATTAACAAGAATATCTATATCATTTAGAAAATAATATTAACAGATTACATTAGTTGTTGAAACCAAACAGAGTTTGGAAATTGACTATATGCTTATTGTTTAAAATAGATTTTAGTAGGGGTATTAGAATTGTTTATGAAGAAATGAAAACTGATACCAACAAGTGGGAGAGAACTCTGTATCTGCTTGGTAAGAAGATGCTATCGTATATTTGCTTACAGCATCATGAGTATGTCATGTTTTAGTTTTGTTAAAAAAAAGTTTGGACAGATACTTAAATCTACCATATTGCCTTATGAAGCGAAGAATCCATGCACTGAATATTTTTGTTTGGAAGTGCAAACTTAATTAGAAATTGTAGAAACATTAATAGTGCCACATTGCCTTATGATGTTGGAAATGTGAAGGATAGTCATGATATTGTAGAATTTAATGTTTTAATAATTTTAAATGTTAACTTCTATTTGTGTCTAGAATACTTCAACAGGTAAAAGCTGCCTTTTACACCGTGTTATTGATGTATACTAATATATATGTGTTAGTCCAATATTTTTCACAGTAAAGCATGTTTTGAAAACATTATGATGAGAATAAACTAAATATTGAGAGCAAAGACAAATAAAAACAAAGAGAACATATAAAACAGTATTTAATTATTCCTAATAAAGTTTTATTTATTCATGTCATTTGTTGATTGACTTCTCTTTATCATTGTAACTTCAACTGACTTCTGGGATTGGAAAAAAATTTAAACACTTCCGCACAGGACAAGGACAAGAATAATAATATTATATTGCACCTTAGAATGATGTATCCCATAATTCATGGAATACCAATGCTACTCACTATTCAGAATGACGTTTCAGGGAGTGAATCTCAACTCATTCTAACTTACACAAATCTGTGTCACCCCTTGAGATGGTCTTGCTCCACACCAGGAAGAGGACAAAGACATTAAATCAAGCTAGTATAACCTTTCTTGCATTAGCCATTGTTGTGTGTAAGTTTTACCTGTAAAAAATAATGTTGTTAATTATTTGCTGAATGTCTGTATCAAAGTTCAGAAAAAATTAACTGAATATATCAAGTCATCCCATAAGTAATGTTTGAAAATTTAATACAGAAAGTACATCATCATTTCTGTCTTTATAGAAGGGTTTAATGACTAAAATATGTAGTAGAATGTGTATAAAAATGTTTAGACAAATAACAGAAACAAACCCAACTCCACTTTTTTGGATCATTAATCAAATAAACCCTTATGAAAATGAATGTGTCTGAGGAGCACATTAACCATATAATGCTTTATGAGTTTAAAAAAGGCAACAGTGTAGCAGGAACTACATGAAACATTCAAGGTGTTTATGGTGCAGAGTCTCTTAATGAAAGAAAATGTCGAAGGTGGTTTCAGAAGATCACATCAGGTGACTACAGCTAAAGTGATGTGTCACATTCAGATCATCCTGTTGAGTTTAATGATGACTTGCTGCTGGCTGCATTTGATGAAGATTATGCTGTATCAGTTGAAGAACTAGCACAGAAGCTTAATTCAACCTATTCAACAGTTTACCATCATCTGCAACAGCTTAAAAAGGTGTCAAAACTTGGAAAATTGGTCCCCCATGATTTGACATAAGCAAACCTTAGAATAAGGTTTTCTGTACTTTTATAAATGTAACTTTTATAAAGGTGTTTTCTGGACAGGTTAGTGACTGGAGGTAAAAAATGGCTCAGTACAGGTAATCTGGCTAAAGCACAGCCCAAAAGGAACCTCCATCCTGGGAATGTCTTGTTAAGTGTATGGTGGGACCCACTTTCAGTTGCTGCTACTAAACGTAATGGTTACATTGGACTTCTGTTGTCAACAGTTAGAGTGCTTGAATGTTGTACTGAAAGAATAGAGGCCTCCTTCAATCAATCGTAAAGGTGATGTGTTACACCAGGATATTGCATGGCTCCATACAGCAAGGATCACATCTGCAAAAATTGAAGAACTAGAATGGGAAAAACTTCCATATCTTCCTTTTTCTCCAGACCTTGCCCTATCTGATTATCATTTATTCCAAAGTTTGCAGAAATACCTTGATGGAAAAGAGCTTGGAACACGAAGATGTTCCTCCAAACCCCAAAAATTTTATAGAAGTGGTATTCAGAAGCTTGTAAATCATTGGCATAAAGTAATTAATAATAATGAAAAATACATTATTGATAAAATAACATTAAAAGCATTTGAAATCCTTCTTCTTTTTCTGAATTTAGAATTGGACATTATTTAAGGAATGGCCTGATACTTTACTTTAAAAATATTCTAAATTCCCTATGAAAGAATGAAGTTACAGTTATTTCAGATGTGACAACAATTTTCAAAACTGAGTGTTGCTTCTCTCAAAGATGTAAAGTCATCATATAATCAGCTAGTAACACACACACACATACAGAGGCACATACTCTCTGTTTTGGTTTGATTCTTTTTTATAATTGAATGAATAATTTAAGAACCAGCTGTTTGTGTACACTGAATTCACAGATTGTTGTGTAAGACCTGATTCGCTCTGTAAAGAAGTTCTCAGTTAAGTGATTTGGTTTTCAAATAGTAGACTTAATTAACGTAGTATGTAGTTGGTCATAAAAAATTTGAATTAATGTTTTGAAATTCTATAATTTAATTGTACTGTACCTAGAACATTTAATATGAAATTATTAGAGTGTCATGTTATTTTATTTTGATCTGCATAATTGTAATGATATTCTCCCATGCAAATATAATATACTTTTATCATAACTAATCTATGACTTTCTGTAGTTCCAGCAGAGTTCTGAACACTCCCTGTTTTCTAACTCTGTAGTAGATGTCTTCACGCAATTGACTCAGTGTTTTGATGTTATAAGTAAACTGGAATGTCCACATCCAGAAATTGTGAAGAGATACATGAAAAGATTTGCCATGGTTGGTTTTACTTTTGTTCATGTAGAATTGAAATATAATTGGTGAGAAAATCACACTTAAAATGCAATATAAAAATTATGTTTTATTTCTAACTAACATTGAATCATCACATAAATAAGACCAGGAGTAAATTTATAAATACATAAAATAAAAAAGCATATATGTCACAAACTGCTGCTCATAATTTTTGTATTTCCATCTGTCTGCTCTGATGTTTTTCTTCCTCATTGTTCTTTAATGTCCATGTTTTACATTATCTGGGTATTAAATAAAAAATCAGGTAAAAACATTTAATGTTTAGAATAAGTTTACAGAGTCAACATACATAATTAATGTAATGATACTGTGTAGAATTTTTATACATAAACAGCTAAAGGTAATGTGCAAATTCAAATACATATTCTTTAAAGAGACAGCATACAAAACTGAAAATTTTTATGAAAACATAATGAGTAGAATCAACATATTTAATAATAAAGATCAAGACAATATTCATAATGAATGTGAATAAACAGTGTACATAGTTATTGTAGTAATATAAAATTATACTTTCACACAATCATGTGATCTCAAAACATAAGGTTTGTGGATTGAATATACAAAAAACGTGAAATTATTTGTTGTAGGTGAAATAAAAGTTAAAATATTGTATTTAAATTTAAAATAAAAACATATTCAATAATGCTTAAAAATAACGTTAAAATATAAACACATGACTAGTTAAGTGGAAGAAAATGGAAAAAAAAGTTAAGTTTAAGCACACATGATTAGTACAAGAATAGCACAAAATAATAACAGGCCTTCTATACTTGGCTCTCTCAGTTTAGACAAACTGAGTTTTTTAAAGGTCTAAATGAATCTCTCTCAGACTACCTAAACTACACTCAAAACACACATCCTCTCTTCAGATAACTGATCAGAAAACAGAGTGCTACACACCTATTCCTTAAAACAGCATATGCATTATTGAAAAGGTCAGACTGCAAATAGTTATACCTCAGGTTGCATTTAATACATTACCTCGAAAATTTGACCTTAAAAAAAAATTGAAAAATTATGTAGCTACAAAACATATAGAAAAGTAAGATATATAGTTTTTACATACTACATTATCACATCTAATCAGTTTGCTGTATTATATATATAATATATAACATATATAATCAGTGTAAGGAAACATTGTACTATTTCACTGTAATAGTATCATATATTTTCACCATTAGAAGGCCATATTAATAGTGATCAATCATAATTACTGTAAAGATACAGTGTACAAAGTTAACACGTATAAGTATTGTGATTGTGAATGACAATGTATTTTTTAACATAAATAATCAGGATCTGTAATGAAAATATTTTAACGCACACACAACAAATCATTGAAAAAGTATAGATGGTCAACATTAGCTGACAAATGCTTGAATAAACACACTAAATACTTTTGCTCACATTAAAAGTATCTCTTCTAAGTTTTCTGCTCTGTAAATATATTAATCTCAGCATTGAAATCCACACTTTCTGCTCATTCTTGCTCAGTACTGTTTCTCAAAAAGTATGTGGGATTTTCAACTTACTGAATTGTAGAGTCACAGAGATTACTACACTGATCTTGTTCACAAGTGAAAATTTCACAATGGTAGTGTGTCAGGAAGTTCTCTGGCTTCTAAATATTTTAATTTTTTGTAACTTAGAAATAGGTGTATAACAGTTGGAAGTGAGTACTGTTAGATGTAGCCCTACAATGCCAAAAGTATTTATTTTATATATCTCGCAAGAGATATATAAAATATCATTTAAGAGTTGTTACTGAAATAAGTCAGAAAGGACTGATAGTAGCTCTGACACCTATATTTACATTACTCTAAATAATTATCAAAGTTAAGAAATGTTCAGATTCAGTGTGAAGAAAAACAAACATAAATAGTTAACACAACATCTTTATTAAACCTTAATAATAAACAGTGATCTATCATAATGATTTGATTCATGTTAGGCATTAAGTATATAAAAGAACTTTCAATACTCTGTGTAAGTTCATGACTTTTTCCTTTTCTTCATGGTGTTATGTTGTTTAATTAGAAGCTGTTACAGGCTTCAAAAATGTCTACTTGTCTTTGACCAAATTATGAAACCAAGAAGTTAAATTTAAAAATGGATTGGAAAGTGTTACACTCAAGTATAATTTTTCTTTTAGTTCCTAGTTAGAGCTTCCTATATAGAATTTGGACTACAGTAGAATCTTTCTTACTTTGATTTGTATTTTACACTGAGATTCTTGAGAAACATTCTTTTAGAATACTAATTTGTCTAAAACAATACAAATAGCAATATTTGAATAAAATGAAATTTTAATAGTAGAAATGTTCTAGTAAAGTGTAAAATTTTGAATGACAAACTGGAATTTAAATTTTACACTTATAAATTTTCTTTTAGAATTGCTTTTATAATGCTGTAAGAATTGTTTTATTAGAATTTATAATTTACATGCAGAAATGATCTGTTTGATTTAGAACTTACTTTCAGGATAATTTTCAATTTACCAACATACATGTAGAATTCTAGTCATGTTGAAAATTTCTGTGGAAATATTCTAGTTTCCATATGAACATAAATCCTGCTGATAATATAATCGTAGTAGTATCATTTTTTGATACACACACACACATAAATATATATATACACACATACAGAGAGAGATGAGGTGTTAAATAAAATATTGTTAAATCACAAAGTTCATATGCCTAAGTTCAGGTTCATGAACTTTAGATTATATGAAAAACCTGTATTAAATATCAGGTGTTTTGTTTAATGTTTTTGTATCCTTATATACAGACTATCCATAAAGTTCTGACTGCATATGCTGATATAGTGAAGAAAGAGTTTGGAAAGTTTGTCAATCAAGAGAAAATGGTAACTTTTAGCTGTATGACTAAATTTAGTTGAATTATATTACTTTATTGAACAGTTAACAAACACCACTTAAACAGTAAAAACTATTGAAAAGATACTGGTTAAGTACTGCCAAAGGATGTATTTACAAATATTGTCAACATTTTGGGCTACTGTTTTATTTTGTTAACTTCATTGTTAATTTTATCAGGTGAACATAGTTTTGTCGTTGTATTTATTTGGTTTTTTAACGTGTTGAATTTTTTATTTATTTCATGTGCTAAGTCCCAGGGAATATGTAGTACAGTGTGGGTGATTTTTCTGTAGATTTCTGTTTTGAATTGTGTATCAGTTCCTGTGATCTTGAGAAATACTGTGTGGTTAGTTTGTGTGTGTGTATTCGCAGGTGTACTTAATGTTGGGGTGTATGTAATTAATTAATGTAGTTGAAAAATACTATGTGTGTGTTCTATAGATGTGAATCCAGCAATTGTATCGTCAGCATACCTGTACCAGTATAGTTGTGGGTGTAAGGCTAAATTGATAACTTGATATTCAATATGTAGTCATGAAAATGTTGGCTATAACTGGTGACACAGAATTCTCTGTACTTAAGCCATTTATTTGTTGGTAGTTTTTGGTCATTGAACATAAAAGTTAGTTTTGGGAGTAGTGAATTCTGTAAGGGTTCCTATTGGTTGTTGAGGTGTATCAGTGGATTGGGGTCTTGGATATAAAGTTCTAAAATTGCCTTACAGGCTTTGGTTTTTGAGACTTCTATGAAAATGGAGATTGCTTCAAAACTGGCCATTAAGGCTTTATGGTTTAGTTGGTCAAGAATAGATTTAAAGTTAAAAGAGTATTTGAGAAGAGCCAGCTATTAAGAAAATGCCTACACTATGTATTTACCAGTGAATGATTCATAGGTCGACATTATGGGTCGTAATGGACGGTCAGGTCTAGAAGTGCTGTAAAGTTGAGGTGTACATAAGTTGATCTTGTGTAGATAAGAATAAAGGTTTTCTGAGGTTGTGTTGGTGTTTTCATCTGCAGTAGTATTTTGTTCAGTTGGTTTTCATTTGTTTTTGTTGGATTTGTGTGTATTGGTTTAAATTTGTTTGTATCTGACAGGATGTTTTTCAGTTTTTGGAGGTACTCATTCATGTTCATTATAATTATAGTATTTCTGTTATTTGGTTTTAGAAGTTTGATGGTGTTGTCTTGCTTTAGGTTGTTTATAGAATTAATATCTTTCCAAATGAGGTTGTTTCTTAGTTTTATTTTCTGCGAAATTATGTTGATGGTTTTGCATGAAAATTCTTTGAAAAAGTTGTTTAGGGTACTATTTTGAGGTGTTAAAGGGAAACAGATATTTTCCATCTTGTCTAGAAAGTTAGGTTGTTGGTTGTCAATGGCATTGTTGTCTAAGCTGTCTTATTTTTTCTGGTTGTTTCCATTGTTTTATTGGTGTTTTCATTTTGTGTAGAATGGATCACCAGTCTTCTACACAGGCTTCCAATTCAATATGGATTATTTCTTGGTGTTGAGTCCTTTGTTGAGCAGATGTATCTCTTAAAGAAGCTCTCAAACCAAAATTAAACCAATATAAAGGAACACCTCTATACCTGTACTAATTAATAACACAACATATATTTTAGTGTCCCCTACAATCTCATGCTCATTTACTCTTGCCCCTAAGACATGTGCCCATCAACAGTCAGTTGTAAACTCTTTTTGTTAACCTGAAAATGACCTAAGAAGGTCGAAACATTGTGCTTTACTTTATTTAATAAAAATTTTGATATCAATACCAGCTGTTTTGAGATACCTTTTTAACATGCTTATAGTTTATCAATAGCTCCTGACAAAGCTGCAATAACAAACATTGAGCTAATAAATATATGTATTGGATATATGTATCTTTCTATATTTTATTTATATTAATAAAATAAATGGAAGGCACTGCAAAGAAATTCTTTGTTCTTCGGTCATTTCAGTTGTATTGTGCCCATGTGTGTAATAAAATTGCTTCAGCCAAAGATATAGTGCTAACTATTAAATATTATTACAATTTTTATAGTATTTCACCATACAGCTACTACTTAACTGCCACGGCTTCTTCCTGTACTTATATAAGCATTGGTCTGATTTTATTCTTGCTTACTCCAATCTTTTCTACTCCATTTAATTACCCTCAGCAATATTTCTCTCATGACACTACCTATATCAATGTACTCTCTCTAGTCTGTATAAAAGCCCCTCATTCAGATAATGTTATCACTTTTTCTCAACAAAACGTTCACCAATAGATTTCTGTGTTCTACAATTGTTAGAAGATACTGAGTGTTTCTAGTGTTACCTACTTGATTTTTCTAATTAAAAACAAACATATTTTTTGTTTCACATCCAATATGTAGCAGGAATTTCCAGAGATGGAAGTATAAATTTGGTTTAGTAGTATTATTTTGAAGCTCGGAGGTTACAATTTAGGGCAATCCTACACATCCTGAAGATAATTTAGATTCATTTTTTTTGTGCTTTCTTCATTCTGTTGGTTTCTCAGGAGACCACTTTGGGATAAGCTGCTTCAGACTCCTTTTTTGTTTCATCAGTTGGTCCACCAAGTGTGTGATGTTTTTGGTCTTTTACAAGTTGCTTTTAAGCTTGCACTTTGCAGGCTGAAAGGTGTGGGATCAGAAACGTAGTTTTACCTCCTTCCATGGACATTGTGACTCATGTAGGGAGTTTTACTGCTTGGTTACATGAATGGATAGCTATGTCTTATCCACCACAGTTGTTGGAACTATGGGATTTAGCCTACAACCACCAGGGGAAGGTATATTCCAGCTCTCAAATAATACATCTGCTCCTGGAAATTATGGGTTTTAGGGTAAATTTTGTAGTTAACCTGAATATATTAATTTTCCCTGGTTGTGCAGCATTAAGTGTATGGACTTACAACTCTGAAGTACAGTGTGTTGTTTCCAAAAACTTTCTTGAAAGACTCTCATGATCACTAATTCCATTGATAATGAACTGGATCTATTAATACCATGTGCATTGGTTTTATTGTTGACATTTTTATTTATTCATGTCTTTGATGACGAAAAACCCACTTGAAATAAAAATGTATTTCAGAATGGCTGATATGAGTATTAACACTTTTATGGATAAAGAGTGAACAACATTTCAACCTTCCAAGGTCATCTTCTTAATCTGTAGATGACCTAGAAATGTTGAAACGTTGTTCTCTACTTCTCAATAAAAGTGTTAATACTCATATCAGCTGTTTTGAGATACATATTTATCCATGTTGTTTTTGGGTTATAAAAGATTGGAGCAAGTGTGAAAAAATAAGACCAGTGCTGACATGAGTAATGGAAGAAGTTCTGATAGTCGAGTAATCACTGTAACTGTTGACTTACATGCCAGTTATATTTAATTCTTTGATTAACATCAAAGGCTTATATGAATATGATCACTTAAGTAAAAAACCCATCAGTTTCTATTCCATTTGCCTTTTTGACACTTAAAAACTTATAGAAAGCATAAATAGTGACACACAGAAATAAATTATTAATGCATTAATATTTTCAGGCTTGTATCCTAATGAACAACATTCAGCAGCTAAGAGTACAACTGGAGAAGCTCTTTGAATCCATGGGAGGAGATAAGGTATATGGAAAGTACACTTTATATCAAGATAAGAAAAGTTTTCATAACTTTGTGTTAAAAAAGTGTAAAGGTGAAGAGTCAAGATGCTAGAAAGTGCAGTATGTCAGTCTAAAAGTTTATTTTCTGAATGTCTGTTATGTTCCACAGCATAGTAGTTCATTTTTCTATTACAAATTGTTGTTTTCAAAAGATTTACTGTGGCTTAGATAATCTTTTGGACAACTGCTTATGCTCTCATGAAGAGAGTTCCAAAATCTTTATTTATTCAGTTAAAACTAGTTGTTTTCTTTTAAAGTCACTTCAGAACCTTTATTTAATATTTGGTATTTGCCATCCTCTAAAAGGTAACACCAAAGAACTCTTTTAGTTTATATAACATTGTTCTTATCTGGCTTTATTATCTAGAATGATTTGGACAGCATTGGTAACACTTGTATGTATACCTTTACAAAAGATTCATTGTTTACATAACATTATTGACATCTCACAACATCTTTTAACATTATTCCCTAAAACTATCGATTTTTAAACTACAAACAATCTATGGGAATGCGTAGTATATATTATAAACTAACTACATTCTGCAGAATAATTTCCAAGATATTCCTCGTAGTTTAAGAAACATTATTATCATCTGTCTGGATTTTTCTATTGATTCTTCCAGAAGGGGTATCTATGTTTAAAATATAGGCATATCTATATTTATTGGAAGGTAGTTCCCAAAGTAGAATAATTTGTTTCAGGTAACATTCTTTCAAAAATACTTTCAAAACTTTTGTCTTGGTTTCAACAACATTTTGACAAAAGCATTCGCATGTATAGAGAACTGTTATGTAAATATCATGTAAATGTTATGTAAACGACAACCATGTCAAGAGTGTTATGTAAATGTTGTGTAAATGACAACCATGTCATGTCGTGTTTGCATTCCCATATCTATTATATTTCCATATTTATATTATTTTTTCGAAGTTTTAACCAAAAAAAAATATGTTATTCATTTAAAATAATATTTAGAATTAATTAGAATTCATTTAGAATTATTTATGTAAAAATTTCTAGAACTAGGTAGAGTGATCACTTGTATTGGCCTGGTGTTTGTACTGTGGAATTCTGGGAAGTTACGCGATTAGTATATAAACAGACGGCAATGCGAGGGAAAGAGTCATCCGTTTTTTTACTCGGGTCAAGAAGTTGGTTTCGCTTGAGAAAGTTTAAATGTTTGCCGTGTGATTATTCAAATTGAATTTGTGAATAGAGCTAGATCAACTAAAGCGGTGAATTTATTTTATTGCTTCAATCTTTATAATTCAGTCGAATTACGGATTATACCGAAAGCCAACACGCATTGGACTGTGAATTTTTTTGAAAATACCCATTCAAACTTCGTAAATTTCTCCGTGGGACTAAATTCCCCGCCTAGATTGGAACTTTGGATTTCGGATTTGGACACTTATTCTGGATCATATTATTAAGCACAGGCCAGTACCTTTTTTGTATTATAACTGGTTTTGAAGGTTGAAACTGGATATCTGTTATTGCTATTGGATAATTTATTTTGTGTCTATCACATAAGTAGATCATTGTAATAAAGTATACAAGCTGCTATCTGTGTCTTTCTGTTGCGTTCAGTCCACATAAAAAAACGTAACAGAAAATTGGGGGCTCGTCCGGGATTGAACAAACAGTTTAATCCCATTCCAATATTGTATTTATATTCTATACAGATAGACAGTTTGTGTATTTAAAATGGCATTCCCACTTGCAGATTTTATTGACAAATTTAATCAGAATCCCTCTTTGGAATTGATCAGTGAATTAAGAAAATCTGAATTGCTTGATGTTGGAAAACATTTCAATTTGGAAGTAAAGCAAGCAATGAAGGAAACAGATATCAAAAGAATTGTTGTTGAACATTTGGCCAACCAAAAAATTTTACCTCAAAAAGTTGTACAACAATTGCCTGCCTCTCATTTTGACCCAGATTTTGAATTAAAAAGAATGGAAATGGAAATGAAATTTCTTTTAGAAATTGAAACCAAATGACTTGAGGCAGAACAAAAACGTATTGAGGCAGAACAGGAAAACAGATGCCTTGTTCTTGAGGCAGAACAAGAAAACAAATGCCTTGATGCCAAAATACAAATAGAACGCATTAAAGCTGATAAGAAAATCAGTCTGGGAAAGGCACAGACAGAAGAAAAGGTTGTCCAAATGCAGTTGGATAATTTTGATGCCTCCAAACAAATTCGTTTAGTGCCTCCATTCAATGAAAAGGCTGTGGATAAATATTTTCAACAATTTGAAAAATTGGCTCTTAGGCTAAAATGGCTTACCGAATATTGGACAGTATTACTTCAAAGTGTTCTCAAAGGTAAAGCTCAGGAAGTATTTTCCAAACTCACGGCGGAGCAAAGTTATGATTACGAGCACGTCAAAAAATGCATTTTGAATGCTTATGAATTGGTGCCAGAGGCATACAGACAAAAATTTCGTGGTTACAAAAAGTTTGACAGCCAAACTTATGTCGAATTTGCTCGTGAAAAAGAAACTCTGTTTGACAGGTGGTGTGATTCCAAAGAAATCAAAGATGATTACACAAAACTCAGAGAACTCATGTTAGTTGAAGAATTTAAAAGATGTATTTCTGTAGAACTTAAAACTTATATTGACGACAAAAAGCTTCCAAAATTCATGATGCTGCTGTCTTGGCAGACGAGTATGCTTTGACTCACAAAGATTTCTCGTACAAGAGCAAAACAAATCACACAGCGAAGAAACCCAATGACTCATTCAAGCATTATGCAAATGTCGACAAAGACAGAAAAGAGCAAACTTCTGATTCTCAAACAAAGACTTCATCTTATTCTCAAAGCTTGTCATCTACCAAAAACGTGTCATTCTCATCCAAAACATGTACTTATTGTAAGAAACCTGGTCATCTGATTTCTGAGTGCTATAAGGTCAAAGACAAGCCATCACCCCATAGTTTCGTTTTACCTTCGTTGGATACATCATTGGTTCCCAATGATTTTGACCCTGTCCAGTCCACTGGATTCCAAGTCCAATATTTTTGATGTACCTGAAGATCTTGTTGAGGACAAATTTAAGCCTTTCATCCCTGAAGGTTTTGTTTCTTTTGTTGACGATTCACATCTACAACCAATTGAAATCCTGTGGGATACTGGAGCTTTTCAGAGTTTGATTTTGTAAAGTGTACTTCCGTTTTCAGAAAAGTCATCCGTTGGGGCCAATGTGCTCATTTCTGGTGTAGAAGGTGGCGTCGTTTCTATTCCTCTTCATAGATTGGATTTGCATTCGGACTTAGTTTTGGGCCCAGTGACTGTGGGTATTAAATCTTCATTGCCTGTTGAAGGCGTGTCTTTGCTTTTGGGAAATGATTTGGCTGGTAGTAAGGTGGTACCAGAGGTTCATGTTGTTGAAGCACCTGTTCCTCGTTCTCAGGAGTTCAAACAGGATTTCCCTTTATCTGATACGTTCGTGTCTCGCATCGATGAGATTTATGAGTCAACTACAAGTTCTGCTGATGACTCCAAGTCAGTTTTCAACTCTCTTCATCGTAACAAACTTGTTGAGGAACAGGACAATGATCCTGAAACTCGTTCTCTTCTGCAACTGGCCGTTGATGAAAATGAAATAGGAACTGTCCCTGTTTGTTACTACCAGAATTCAGGTGTGTTAATGAGAAAATACAGACCTCCTGACATTGCTGCTGATGAAGAGTGGACTGTTATTCACCAAATCGTCATTCCAAAATGCTATCGGAATGATATTCTTAGTCTTGCTCATGATCATGTGTTGTCAGGACACTTAGGAGTAAGAAAGACCCTAGATTGTATCCGACGACATTTCTACTGGCAAAAAATGTGCCAAGATGTTTTTGATTATTGTAAGACATGCCATTCTTGCCAAATGACTGGAAAACCAAATCAGGGGATTCCAAAAGCACCACTGCAGCCTATTCTTGCCTTTGAAGAACCGTTCTCAAGGATCATTATCGACTCTGTTGGCCCAATATTCACAACATCTACTGGGAACATCTAACACTGATATTTAATCCCAGCTCAACAGGACCAGCCAATTTGCCCTGGGGTAGCCACATCAAGACCACCTGTTTCCACCAATTCAAGGCTAAAGTAATGTGTGAAAGTGCCACTGACGGAATCGGACCAATCAGTTACCACCAGAATTATCTTCTCCCTTTCACAATGGTAGATGTTTGGGTCCCAGAGCATGTAAACTGAAAATACATAACTCTTTCTCGAAGGTCCTTTACCACATACAGGAATCCATCTCAGGAGGATCCAACAGCTCATTCCCATGACTTTTTAAACATTTCACATAAAACATTGTGTAAGACCTGTCTTAATTTATTCAACTCAGCTACAAAAGTTTTATGTTACTGGTTTAAACAATATTACTCACATTTAATGTACTGGCTGGCCACTTTTATATTTATTATAATACTGAACTAATATCACATTGCACAATAATCTACCTTGCCATTAACCTAGACTCAGCCTAATAGATATCACTGAATGCTAGAAGGTATCTTGTTTAATTGCAACTCGTTAGTCAGTGATTTTAGGTTATTCAAAGATATTAGTAAGAGATTATAGTAGTAAGTGCAACATTCAGCTTCATCAGAAGATGCATAATTGGACTGAGATTGACAGTTGTGTTTTGACCCCAAAAGTTATTAAAGTTATTATCATGTTTTTTTAACTTTAACTGGATCTTTCATTTGGTCTTCCTAGAGTTTCCAAAACATTAATCATGGATCTGTTCCTTTGTGGAATCTCCCACTATATGACTTGTTACTTTGGTATAAATGGTTTGAACTCAATTCAAAGTTCAGGGTTTAGGCATTCCACAAAATGACAGGGTTTCACCATGTAAAAAGTACAGTTTTTCAGAATGTTTTCACAACATGAGCACAGTAGATTATTGCATAATTACAATCAAGAAGTCCTTGTCCATCAGGGTTAAAAGGCTGCATTGTTGAATGGGCATCACTGATAAGAGTCCAAATATATTTTGTTATGTTATTTGCCCTTGTATAGAAATCAAAATCTCCAGTTAAAAAAACAAAAAACAGTGTCTTTTCACATCATTCTAGTATTTGAAGCAGATTGTACTATGAGGCCAAGTGCTGATTTTAACTTATTGTATTCATAATTTTAATAAATACAGAAGGAACTCAAATGCAACTATCAGCCCTCATTTTGTACTTCCAGTCATTCAGTGCTCACAATTGATAATCCAAACTGCATTTTCAGACACATGAAACTTTGTGCAATAGTTTGTTTTTTTTGCGTATTTCATTTTAGAGTATATTTTTATCTCCATGAAATCCAGATCCAAGCTTGCCAACAGGGGTGGGAAAAAATGGGGCAACTGCTCAGGAGCCTGGGCAAATGAAAATAGTTGTGCAACTTTAAGCTATATCTTCATATCATCCTAAAACAAGCATAGTTTTAGTGGCCTTTCTTTGCATATAGATGTTTGATATAATTAGTACATATTTCTTAATTTATAGATTTAATAGATATTTGTGGTTAGTATATTGATGTTTTTATGGTTATACTGTGAGCTAAACTAGCTGATGCTATGATTTTGCCTTGTACATGTGCTCATTACTGTCCTAATTTGGGATCTTCTTTTTAATAAGTTCTAAAAAGTGTAAAAAAGAGAGAGAAATGGGGCCGGTAAGGATATTTGCTCTTGGGCTTTATCTAAGTAAGTTCTTTCTTTGTTTTGATTTAAACCATTCACAATTTTCCTGTATTTCAGACTTGTGATGTACAACACAAATAGTTATTTCACCATACACCAAAATTATAAACAAAACTTTAATGGTTAATTGGAAGGCATCAGTTATTATATGTACTACTTCCTAACCCTTCATATATTAAGTTTTATATACATTTTTTTGTATTTTTGTTATGTGATTTTCTTTGTCCATACAAAGTTATTTAGGCCAATAAGGCCTAACACAACTTAACAGGGTTTAAATAAAGTAAAAAATGATAAAGCAAACTTTAAAAAAAATCTTTAATTGTGGAAAAATTTGTTTAGGAATATTTTTTTTAAGTAACATGTCACTACACTAATGATTTATCACACTGTTCCAGTATATATGCGAAAAAGAATTGTAAAAGAGCATTTATGACATATTTAGATCATTTCTTAAAGGCCCCCCAGTGGCTCAGCATTATATCTGTGGACTTACTTGCTAATATCTGGGTTTCGATACCCGTGGTGGGCAGACCACAGATAGCCCATTGTGTAGCTTTGTGCTTAATTCAAAACAACAACAACAAATTTCTTAAAGTTGAAATATTTGAAATAATATCACATTATAGTAAATGAGGTGGAGAAACATTAATTTATTAACAAAATTGATAAAATTATATTTTTATGTGATTTATTATATCAAATTAGCATTAATATTCAAAATTAATATGATTTTTTTTGACAAGTTACTTCATATGTGATATTATACTCTGAAAAATTTAGATATTTCATTGAGAGCATGTTGAAATCAACCTTTTAATTTGCAGTTTGGTTTAGTTTTTACTTATTAAATTAGTTAAATTTTTCTTTTAAATATATCTCAATGCTGAAGCATTTGGATTTGTAATATGGGGAAGAACAATTACAAATTGTTTTCTTTAATTTTTCATTTCAGTGATATAATCTTGCTCTGAACATGAATGTCATGCTTTAGAGCATAAAAATTTAATCCAAATGCCTGTATTGTTTTTGACTAGAGTGCTAGCCAGTTTTCCTTTCACATTTTGAGTGTGTGACTTAAATTGTGAAATCATGTTTAAAGTATCAGAACAGTTTCAACTGTATAAAATGCAAGATAGGCAATAGTGCATAGATTATTGGTTACTGAGTCTGCTAGTAAGTTACAGTGAGTCTTTTACAATGAATTGTTGAGTAAATGAGATTGTTACTTAAGTGTTGTAAATATTGAGTTTGTGTTCTTGGTGTGGTGATAAGAGATTTATGCTGTTTTATACTTGAGAAATTAGCTCGTTTGTAAAGCTGTTAGGTTAAGCTTAAGTTTATAGTGAACACTGACAGAGGAAGTTAGTTAAGTTAATCAAATATGTTTAATCTAATGTGAGACACAAAACATTTTTTTATAAGTTAAATTATCAGTTGGCATTATTGTTTTATCAAATTATCTTTTAATAATAAAAATTAATACAACACTGGTGTGTTGTGGGATTTCATTTATTTTGATATATGAAGTAAAATTCATATTCAACTGTACCTCAATGCTCTGTGTAAAATTTAAATTGTAATGGAATTGATGAAACAGAGGAAAGAAGACCAAGAAAGAAAGAGGCATAAAATTTGAAAGAAGAGAAAGACAATATGAAGAAGAAAGTAACAGAATATTAGAAGATCAAAAAGAAAGAAACAGAGAATTAGAATAAAAAGATAGGAATTTAAGAGAGGAATTACAATACATAAAAGTTTCAGAAGAATAATGAGCAAAAATAAATTTGATCAAGGACAAGATCGGAGAAACAGTGAGAAATATACAAAATGAGATAAATACCTGAAAATGAACTTGGAAATCCAAAAGTCACACCAGCCAAACATCTTCCTATATCTGCTCAAGAATTTAAACTTGTAAATTTTAAGTTATGAAATATGAAATAAGATAATTGATCTGGTTTGCACCTGTTACTACTGTTATTGTGTCACCTGTTGTATTCCTGCAAGATCTTCCTTAACTATTTTCAAAATATAGAATTTAGAAGGCAAGGTCAACAACACTGTTTAATCAAGAAACCGAAAGTACCACGTGCTTCACTTTTAAACTGACCAACTATAATAACATAAAGCAACCATTTTGATAAGTGTAACAATCATTAGGCTGTTTTATTAAATATACTTGAAGTGTCATGTCAGAGGAAGTTTTTAATATAAAATGTTTGGATGGTTAAGAGTAAAGAATCAGATTTTAGACAAATCTGCTTAAAATTTTTTAAAAGGTTTTACCAGTTACGTTGTTAAGGTGCTCCATGTGAAATGATGGGTTAATAAACACACAACTAATTCATTGTAGTTATAATGGATGAGAATATGCAAATTAATCTAAATCACAATAGGTGTCAATCTTTAAAGAACATTGTCTATTTAGTGATGAAACTTAATCATTTAACATCACAGATGAATACTTAAAGGTACCTTTCAGGAATTATGAGATTATCAGTATTACAGAAAAATCAACTTTTTGTAGTGGAAGTCCAGAAGAACATGAAGGATTAATTAGATAACTGTTTATTCAGAATAGAAGTAAAACAAAGAACTAAAGGTATTTCAGTTGTAACTCAAAAAGCTATATTTCTTGGAACTGCAGAAACTATATTAAAGAACTGCTTTCACACAATGACAGTAAAAAAGATTCTGCTATAAGTTTGGAAGTATCAACATATTATATCCAAAATTGTAATGAATAAACTATTTATAAAAATAAAACGTGAGGATGAGCGTATTCTATCTACCACAATAAAAATAAGGAGCTTGTTACTTAAAAGGAAACACTTTATAAATCAGTATTCTAATTGATAGAAAGACTTGCACCATGTTGGTTAACATTCGTTCTACATCTGTTAAGGCATACCAAAGCTTCTTCTATGCCTTTGGAATGTGTCAAAGCTACACCACTCTCTAAACTGTGAACTTGTTCTTTCACTGTCTGATTTGGTAGTGAAATTGGGATATTGTCTTCACAGAGGAATCACGAATATGGATTTATGGAAACAGGAAATGTTAATAAAGTTCAGCAAGAAGTAGATTTGAAGTCACTCACTCTGTGGAAAGCTTCTCCACGTAAAATAATATGTCATAATTTACATTGAGGAGGAATGCTTACTGGGTATAGAATTCATGTGGAAACACAGTATGTATGATTAGACATGTACCAAACATTTTTACAGTGTATAATCATGAAGTCCCTGTTTGCTGCATCAGTGGTTCTCAGCGTTTTACACAACACCCATCCTTTCATTTGTCTGTGGTATTTTACACTCCTCATTTGTACACATATAGATTATAAAAATTGTGGTTTTGAAATGCTGAAGTGGAAACAGCAGTTAGAACTTTATTTTATAAACATGCAAAGGTTTGTACAGTAATGTTTTATTTTATTTTATTTTTATTCATAGTCCAACTATCTGAAGAGAATTCCAACATGGAAAGATGAAAAAAAAAGGAGAGGCCATACTGTATTTGTACCATAAACAATAGGATAAATAAACACCAAAAACGTTGGAAACTAGACAGTTCAGGGAGAATAAATGAATAAAGAAAGAAGATTCTGTTTTGTTCATCAAATTTTTGAATGCACTTTGTTTCATATACTTAATTTATAATATATAAATAGTAATGTTGTTAAATGTCAGAGTAGAAAGCTATGTTTTTTGTTCATACTTTGGTATTCTTTCCCAGGGAAAGGTTTCACATGATATGTGGAGTATGTGGCTTAATCTCTGAAACATTCACCAGAGTATTAAAGCAGTTTAAGCAGTGTACAATACAAAATAAAACAGAATAAATGGATCATTCATTATTTATTCAGTCCATTAGTAGGATACATTTAATTTGTTAGAGAAAGTTGTTGAGTGTGGCAAGTTTTTTAGTCATTTAGAGTTCTGGCATGGCCAGGTGGTTAAAGCATTCAACTCGTAATCCAAGGGTCATGGGTTTGAATCCCTGTCACACCAAACAAGCTCACCCTTTCAGCCATGGTGGCATTATTATAATGTGACAGTCAATTCCACTATGTGTTAGTAGAAGAGTAGCCCAAGAGTTGGAAGTGGATGGTGATGACTAGCTGCCTTTCCTCTAGTCTTACACTGCCAAATTAGGGATGGCTAGCATGGATAGCACTTGTGTAGCTTTGTGCAAAATTCACAACAAACCAAAAACAAAACTTAGCCATTTAGCTAGTTTAGAGCTGTAAATATTAAGTTTGTAAATTGAGTAAACTTTAATAAATTATCATTTAAGTAAAATATTCGCATTAGTATGTACTGTGAACTAGGCCTATTGTTAAACATTAAGTACGTTAACTAATGAATCTGCAATGTGATATTTTCTTTAGAAGGAAAAGAGAAAGTAACATCATACAATGTTTATGAAAAACAAGGGACCTTTTAGTCCATTGAGGCTATCCAATCATTTAAACTAAACTAAAACTATTATATAAATCCTTAAAGTCAGTCCTGATAAATTCATAGTGTTATCGAATTTTTCTTAAACTTCCTTAAGTTTACTGCCTGCACAACATCTGAAGGCAATTTCAAAGTACAACACTCTTTCAGAAGAAAACAAATTTTCTAAGCCAAAGATGTCTTCTACCATGCCAAAATTTATATTTATTTTATTGTCCTACCATTTTCACCATTAAATATGAAAAAAAAAATAAAAAAAAAATAAACACAATCAGTTTTCTTAACAATCTTAAATAGCTACCCAGCTAAATCAACAAGCCACACTAGCTGTAGATGTTTGAGTGGTAATCATACAGTGTGCATACATTGTACCTTAAAGCTAATAGTATGGAAAGCAGAGAAAGAAGAAAATGAACTTAAGAAATTTTTTGACAACATATTATGTAATAACTACACACACAGAATACTTAATAAATTTTGAATAATACTAAATGAGGATGACAGAAGAACAAAGGCAGCTAGAACATAACCAATTTAGTGACTTGCTTGTCCCCATTATGTGTATTACATATTTACTTAATGGGATTCTCTGGAAAGTGGTAGAAAAAAATAGCTTTTCCATGGTTTAAATAAAAAAATAAATTCACACGTGGTTTTATTTAGCCTTCAGAACATATCTTTTAAAGCATTACTTTAACTGAAATAGCATTGTTGACATCCTTCTCTTTTCTGAAGCTGTTCAAAAGGCTTTATCAAATGGTAGATAATATTATTAACATCTGTCTATGTTGTTAAGAAGATAGATCTGAAAGTTTCATACAAGTGTGGATTATTTTAATATTCACATTTTCTACAATATATCATTTAAGCTTTACCACTGATATGAATTGCATTATTGACCCTTGACTGTGTTTAATTCAATACAATTTTGAAACACTTACTGCTGATATAGATTAAGTTATTCATTTGTGTCTATGTTTACTAGAAAGACATGCACACTACTTCCTGAGAATCATTTCTTTCTTGGTTAGCTGCAGTAATCATTTGTATTTCTAACTATATTGATTTGAAGTGGAAGGATAAGTATTCTCACTTTTTTCCTTCTCGTTTTCTGGGCTAGAGTGTTATAAAACAGTACTCTCTTTCTTCTCAGATTGTTGGTTAATCGAGTTCTTAATAGGTTCATTTTTAATGTATGGACATAGCTGGTTGGTGTGGACTGCATGATTTTAGTTATGTTATGTTAATTTTATGTTAATAGATAAACTCTTGAGAGCATAAAATGAAGTCCTCTGTTGTCATAGGTAAGCTACTTTTGTGACACTGGCATGTATCAAAGCCCCACCCATTCACCATGCTAGTGAATTCATTCTCTCCCTGTCTTATCATTTCACTTTTTCTATTGTGTGGTGGTCATGCCCAGGTTTTGATGTGTAAATTAGCATTTTTGTGTGGATACTGCAAGATATTTACTCTGGAGAAAGTACCATATATCATGTCTACAGAGTGTAAAATCTTCCACTCAAACATCAGCATTTTTGGCAAACACCCATTTGACTTATATTCAGTTTTTAAATATGCCATCATAATGTATGGTAATTGTACCTTACAGTTTGAATGGTATTAACAGACTTAACAAACATATACTTGATATTCTGTATTACTTACTTTACTAAACCGTTAGACTTGGAATGATAAAGTGAAGTGTTCATTTTCACCACATCTAAAACTTTGCACATTCTACAGAATAATAGACTTATTAAGTTAGTTGCTTGATCTTTTCAGGTTCTTTAGACATATCTGTTAGTTGCTCCATCAATCCATCAGTCACAAACTGCAAACTAGTTGATAGCCACCTCATTACTTCCATCTGAGTAGATCATTGATATCCAAGAGTATTCTGTGTTTGGATGTAACAAACTATTCTTTGTTGAAGCGTAATATGTTTGTGATGACTTTTTATCTGAATGGCACACATCAACAATGTTAATACTAGCACTTAATATATTGACTTAAATGCATCCAACAGAACCACCATTAAATGTTAGCACAAATTTGGGTAACACTTTGTTATTCCAATCTGGAAAAAATCTCATACCTCAAAGTACTTAACTCCACTAGCCATAACATAGGCTGAGAACCATGGCTTAATAATTGAGAACAAAGGTAGAGAAAAAAAAATTTCTTGCACTTATAACTCATACAAGTGTCATAGTTAATTGCATCCATGCTATGTTCCACCTCACTGCATGGCAAAGTGTATACAGGATAGATCTGGGTCTATAGATCTGTAGA
Source organism: Carcinoscorpius rotundicauda (assembly GCA_011833715.1). Taxonomy (NCBI): domain Eukaryota; kingdom Metazoa; phylum Arthropoda; class Merostomata; order Xiphosura; family Limulidae; genus Carcinoscorpius; species Carcinoscorpius rotundicauda. Next base: position 126,394,909 of record CM022392.1, read on the forward strand.
TTCAAGGAATAATGTATAATTAAATCAAACTATTGGTTATAGTTTCAAACATGTGGTTTTTCTCCAGTGGAATTCCATTTTCAGGGTTTTAACCACAAACTTTAAATGTAAGAGTGAGCACCAAGAAATATTCAATATAAAATAGGAATTTATCTCATTAAAATCTCTTCAGTATAAGCAGTATTACACTCTAAAGAGTGATGAGTGTGTCCTACACACCAAATGGCATGAGGCAAAACTCGTACAAGCCATCTCTTGAGGTGAAGGCAATCTTTGGTTTGTTCTTGTCATCACTTTGTCTGGATACCACATTTAATATTTTAAACTATCAATTCATTTCCAATTCATGAAATTGTTCATTTCCTTTCAGTGATGGAAATGCATCAGCAAAAGCTACTGCATTTATCCATTGAAAATCAGTATAAAACCTGAATATTCCTTCCTCTTTTTGACAGTTATTACTGGTAATGAACAAGCACAACTTAAAAGCTGTATGACTTTAAACTTTAACATCTGTTGTATCTAAGCACTGACTTCATCTCTTGTGTTTCAGGAAAGTCTGCACATCAGTTTTTTAATCAGACTCACCATCTGTATCTGTGTAATGTTCTGTGACTGTTATTATACTCAATTGGTCATCTGGTACACAAATGCATTGCCAAATTCATCCAACAAGTCACTAATTCGTTACCTTTGGGTTCAGTCTAAATTGTTTGCACAATTTTCAGATAGCAATTTCAGATGTGCTAGTACAGTGGGTCCAACCTTAATATTACTGCTAGAATAGGTTACTTCTGCTTTATTTACTTTGCCAATGACTACTTCAGTGTGTAGATAGTTTGATGTTCATACATAGTTGCAGAAGTGATAACTTCAGATATATGCTGTCTGAGCCAGTGATGCTTATTTTGGGAAGAGAAAACAGTTTGTTTTTTCAAAGGGGCTCAATAACCACATTACAGGTTATCAATGAACTAGACTTCATCTATAGTAAACCATAGGACACCATTTGTGTAAATGGAGGTTCTGTGCCTTTTTATTCTTTATATACACAATTATTCCAGTATTTTTCCATCAACTCTGGCTAGTATCCACTAACTTCCTATGGAACAATATTTGATTAGTTGCATTGGCAAAATTGGCAATAAACTCCACAGGCCATCATCTCAAAGATGCTGATTCCAGAACCAGTGTCACTAATGGTTACCTTCTTGTTCACTCTGTGATATATTCATGTAAAATTTATTTAACTAGGAATGATGGGAGGTATCTATTACAAAGTAGTACTGAAGTTTTCTGAGCAGCTGAGCTGTAAGAATGAAATAAAGAACTAGTTACAGTACAAACACAATGAACAATATTATATGAAAGGCACAAACATGATTATCTTCTTATTTATATCTCAGAACAGCTGGTATTGGTATTAACTCTTTTACCAAAATAAAGCAGAGAGCAAAGTTTTGGTGTTCTTCAGTTTAACAGCCAGATTCAAAGAACACGTAAATAAAGACCTTCATTTGATTTTGAACACTGCAAATCAAGTAAACACAACATAATCATAGAAAACACCCATATATTAAGTAGAGAAACAAATATAAACAAATGCAAAATCAAAGAAGCTCTACTTATACATCAACTCAAAGCAATATAAAAGAACACCTTTTATACCTATACTAATTAATAACCTAACATCTAATGGCAATGCGCTCATTCAGTCCCGTATCTGTTTACATTCTTGTCCCTAAGATATGCCTGGCAACAGTTAGTTGCAAACTCTCTTTATTAATCTTAAGATAATATAAATAGTTTGAAACATTGTTCTCTGTTTTATTTTGGGAAAAGTGTTAATATCCAAACCATCCATATGAGATGAATTTTTACATCAAGTGGGTTTTTCGTCATTATGAATATCTACTTGTTTGGTTGATAAAAGATGGTAATTTTTAGTAAAGTGAAACTGTTCTCTTTTCAAAAGTAGATTCTTCAAGATATTATATCATGCTACTTAAATTATAACATTCCTTATTTAATTGGTAATATAAGAATAATCCATGACAACTAGTGTAAATTTTCACATGATTAATCATTCTCATTGAAACATAATGGAAGTTCTAATCTCAATACATCATGCGACTCACCAAAGAAAGACAGTGCTTTCATTATTTTTACAAACCATTCAGCATTACAGCTGTACTACCCATGAACAGAAAAGATGTGATCTTCAGAGAATGATAGAAGAACAAAGGCAGCTAGAGAAACAAGGAAATCAACTTAAGGAATTTTTAGACTACATATTATGTGATAACTACACACACAGAATACCTAATAAATTTTGTATAATACTAAATGAGAATGACAGAAGGAAAAAGGCAGCTATAAAAAAAAACAATTTAGTGACTTGTTTGTCCCCATTATGTGTATTATCATATTTACTTAATGGGATTCTCTGGAAGGTGGCAGAAAAAAAGCATTTCCATGGTTCAGATTAAAAAATAAATTCACATATGGTTTTATTTAGCCTTCAGAACATATCTTCTAAAGCATTACTTTAGTTGAAATAGCATTGTTGACATCCTTCTCTTTTCTGAAGCTGTTCAAAAGGCTTTATCAAATGGTAGATAATATTATTAACACTTGTCTATGTTGTTAAGGAGATAAATCTGAAAACTTCATACTGGTGTGGATAATTTTAATATTCACATTTTCTACAATATATCATTTAAGCTTTACCACTGATATGAATTGCATTATTAACTCATGACTGTGTTTGATTCAATACAATTTTGAAACACTTACTGCTGATATAGATTAAATTATTCATTTGTGTCTATATTTAATAGAATACAGTAAACTGATATAAAATTGCATTGTTCATATCTTTCTATGTTTTAGAATACATCTGTTAATGCTGTACTCTTGACACGGATTATGTGATTTAGTCATGCCCAGTTTTGTTCAAATACAGCATCCATGAGAATATTGTTCTTAAACCTTTATCTGAGTGAGAAGTGAAAGGTACTTCAAAATCAAATAATACCATTTACAGTATTCATAGTCTTAGGAGCTATATTAGTTACAGAAAATGCTGCATGCATCTAATTATTTATTGTTCCGTAATTTGATATTTATGAAAGCTTTGATGTGCTGGGAAGTTATATACTTTATATCTTGTTTGTTTGTTGAAAATACTGTATTATATAATTGTTAGTGTACATTTTCTGTATTCATTTCTTTCAGTTGGGTAGTGATGCTGTCAACATATTGAAGGACCTTCAACAGTCACTAAACACCGTCCTAGATGATTTAAGCTCAGAATTTGCTGTTAGGTAAATCTACTTGATATATATTTATAAGCCTAGATTATATATTAGTGCCAATGTATTAATGTAAGCCCAGATGATATACTAGTTTCAGAGTGTTAGTATTCATTATTTTATGTAAGCCCAATTTAGGAATTAATGACAATGTGTTAGTGTAAGCCTAATTAATGTCTTGTGTAAACACTGATGGTGAAACAGATTTCACTGTGGTTTTGAAAACAGTTGACCAAAATTTTAACTCATTTATATGATGGAAGCCAAGCATTTATAGTACTGGAATAATTAATTTACTAAAAACTGAGTTGTTGGTAAACCTATTCACAAAGGTAGTAAAGTTTATCGTTACATTCTTTTTCTAACACTGTCAGAAGGTGCCCAGCTCTCTTATATTTAAAGCCAAAGCATGCTACTACGCCTCAAACATGTCTAGTCCACACATTTCATTTGTGTAACAAACTAAATGTTTGTTTTAGTGCAACTGCAGAGTTTAACTCTCAAATTTCCAACTTCATTTTACTTCATTCTCTAGACAGTCTAGTATATCTAACAAATTTATAGTTAATATTAATTAAAAGTAATCCAGTTAAATGGATCAGAACTAAAATTTATGGTTGGTTGGTTTGGTGTTTTATGGTGTAAATCAACTGGGCTATCTGTGCCACACACCCATTAGAAAGTTAAAATTAAAGTAAATCTAGTAAAATTCATGAAAGTAAATTATGGTAAAACAAAACAAAGTTTAATTTTTGAATAAGAAAAACATATATATCATTTAAAACAATTTATACTCTGCAGCAGTAAGAGAAAAACTACAGTAATACAAATTGTAAAGAACTTTCTGTAGCATAATTGTAATTATCATAACTAACCAGGAAGGCTAACAGGTAAGTTCAAAAACCACTGTTAGTCACCTGAAGTTGGCCTTTCCAGTTTTGGTTCTGAGTTATTTGACATCATGACCATTTTTAGAAAGTAAGGTAATACAAATTTTAAAAGGCTTGTAGCACAATTTTAATTATAACTCACCAGGATAACTAATGGATAGTTCAAACAGCAGCATTAGTCACCTGAAGTTGGCCTTTCTAGTCCTGGTTTTGAGTTATTTGATGTTATGGCCATTTTTAAATTTCAAATCAAACTAGACGTAGTATGATTCTTAAAAGGCAATCACATTAAAAAAGATCTGATGTATAAATTAAAAACTTAAATAACATAAACAAGATTAATGGCCTTTACAAAAGTAAAAACATTTCTAAGGTTGACAGTGTTACCATTACCAGTCTGATGTTATGGATAAACCTTGGGACAGAACGTGTTTAAAATGGTGCCATCATTGAGAGTCATAAGGATAGCAAGACAGTAGAATGTGACTTATTGTGACTTGAGTGTTACACAGACAACACATTGATGCATCAGTCCCAGATAAAGGAAAATGATGTGTTTAAAAAACTGTGACTAATGTGTAGTCTAGTTAGAATAACTTCCTCTTTCCAATCGTTACGGAAGAAAGATGGCCAAAGTCCAACAGAGGGTTTCATTTGGAAAAGCTTGTTTTCATGTTGTCCACTCCATGTCGACTGTCAACTTACATGGAGCCGATTATTGAATATAAGACCGTAGTCCATGCATGGAACAGGCAGAGCAGTGGTTGTGTCAGAGCAGATAGATTTAGTTGCAGTGTTGGCAGAATTCTTCCTGCAAATACCAATGTGGCCTGATATCCAGAAAAACTGGATAGAAGTAGATGTTAAAAAGAAATGGGTCAATCAGTTTTGAATATTGGTGAGAACAGGGTGTGATCTAACTTGAAGAGATTTCAGGGTCAATAGAGAACTGAGTGAGTCAGTACAAGTGGTGCAATTTGAGTACTGCTCAGCTTCTTTGTGATCCAGGGCAAGAGAAATGGACTACAGTTGAGCAGTGAACACAGAAGCTGTAGAAGGGATTTTGTGCACAACCACCGATACGCAACAAGTGATAGCAGAGGCCACACAGTCACCTGATTTCGAACCATTTGTATAAAAATCAATGGAAGAATGATTAAAAAGATGTTCAGCAAATAACAGACAGTATTTCCAGTCGGAAGTGTCTGCATCTCTCAGATGATATAAAGATAGGTCACAGAATGCTGTATCTATGAACATAAAATAATAACAAGTACAAATCAAACAGTGTAATGTAATTGTTATAATTTACCTTCTCCCTGCTAGTAAAGCAGTAAGTCTACAAATTTAAAATGCGAAAATCAGCAGTGTTATTCAAGGACAGACTCAATTCATCCAACTTCACCTGCATACGAAGGCTAAATGAAGCAATGGCAGATTGTCTGTTCTGAAAAGTATGGTCACCAAGGAAGAAAAACACAACCCCTGGTGGGATACATTGGAAAGGAACGAAGTTTCAAAGCATATAGTAAAGTCCTTGATGATGAAAGGGGTCTAGCATCTTTAAGGCCGAGGTTCTGGTAGAGCCATAGACCAGTGATCCATATGCGAGTTTCGATCTATTAAGGGCATGATATAACTTTACAATAGAATAGCGATCCACTCTCCAAATGGTAGAAGAGAGGACATGAAGGATGTTCAGTGCTCTTGTACATTTGACCCGTAGCTGTTTCATGTGTTGTATAAAGGTCAGCTTATGACCAAAGATAAGCCCCAAGAACTTTGTCTCAGGGACCACAGACAGAACATACGGAGTTCAGGATCAGGGTGTATTGCCCATTGATGGCAAAAGTGCATGAAAATGGTTTTAGAGAAAGAGAAGTTAAAGCTGTTTGCTGTAGTTCACTTCAGTAAACAACTGAGAGCAGTCTGTAGCTGCCGCTCAATATACCTCATGTTCGACAACTGACATGAGATGTGAAAGCCATCACCATAGAGCCAGTTTGCAACAGTAAGAGAAAGTTTTTAGTGATGACATTAATCTTTATACTGAAAAGTGTGACACTCAAAACACAACCCTGAGGGACTCCAAGCTCCTGTACAAAGGAACAGGAAAGTGTCAAAACCACATGAAGTTGGAATCCCTTGTCTATTAAAAATATTTAATAAAAAGGGGCAAATGACCATGTAACCCATAAATAGGGAGGTCTAGCAATATGCTATACCTCCATGTTGTATCATTGACTTTCTCAAGGCTTCTATGATTGATGTTTTAAGCTAACTCAGGTGGTCCACAGTGGAGAGCTGTCGTTGGAACCCACACTAGGTGAGCAAGAGGAGGTTTAGTTTGAGGAACCAAACAAGATGGGCATTAACCATCCTCTCTAAGGCCTTACAAAGACAGCTTGTCTAAACAATTGGAATGTAGTTTGAAGGAATCTTGGGAACCTTCCCAGGCATAGAGAAAGGTAGGACAATAGCATCAGGAAAAACACACTTCTGCCAAATTCAGTTAAAAACAATCAGAAGAACTGCAAGAACTCATTTTTGAGCCTTTTGTTTTATGTGGCAGGCAGGATTCCACCACTGACGAGGATATTGTGGAAAACATGTTGAGGCTTCAGAAATACATTGAACAGCTGCTTGTATAATACAATTACTTACTGCTGCCACACAGTCATCTATTGATGGCTTACAGATTGAGGCAGGATGAAGTTCTGTGATAGTAGTGAAAGAGGGCCAATTTGCTTGATCCAGTTTCTGTCAGGGCATGTGGGTCAGATGGCATCAACCACAGCCAGCCTCTCTCAAAAAATTACAGGAAAATAAGAAAATGATCACTGCCTCATGGATTATTGTCACCCTCCATTAAAAGTGGAAACATAGTGAAGGGGAGCAAATTGAGAGATCAGTAGCAGTAAAGGACAGACTAGGTGCATGAAAATAATTATAAGAACCAGTATTGAAAAGAGAAAGGTTGTGAGTGGAGAGCATATGATCTATGGAACGACCCCTCTTATCAATATCAGCACTTCCCCAGCGAGGATAATGTCCATTAAAGTCCATCAGGGTTAAAAAGGGAGATGGTAACTGTTCAATGAGAGCATCAAGGTCTGATTGATCATAAGTCTCTCGGGGCAACAGGTAGAGAGAACAAACAGTGATGGTACAACCCTCCAAAGGTGTGACAAATGGCAAAGCCAGAGTGGGCACATGCTGATCAACCAATAGTGCCACATCTCCATGCACTCATCCATCACACAGCCTTTTATTTCTGTACAAAAAAATGTCAAAAGGTGACTGTATTGGCAGGTTTCAAAGATGTTTCCTTAAGGAATGACATACAGGATGGAAGGAAACAATCAGTGCTTTGATGTCATCCAGATTAGAACATAAACCTCGACTGTTCCATTGTATTAAGGTGGCCACTTTTATTTATTTGTAGGAAAATTGGGTGGAGAGTCCTTCTGTTTACAACCATATATTTTTTCTTTACTGTCTTTATGCGAGGGAAGTCTGTCAATTTCCATGGATTGATTGGGCTGGTCTTTGCTGTTGGAAGAGGATTCCAATGAATGAAGATGTGAACAAATAATTGGAGTGGAGAAGAAGATGTACTCTAGGAAATGCTCATATCCAGAATCAAAGGAAGTGGATCCTGGAATTTTCTGGAATGTATGTTAGGGACAGAGATAGGTGTTGGAGTTGATTCATCAACTTTTTTAACCATGGAGGTCAAAGGACTTTTCATTTGGTTTGAGGACAATGCTTCTGGAGGCACAGAGAGATCCATCAGCATTCCTACTATAGTAGTGGAATAAAGTGCAGAAGCATACATCCAAGATGAAGTGGTGGACAGCAGATTTCGAGCCTCAGGGTAAGTAATGTTTTGAATCGTTTTCAAATGCTGCACCTCTTTTTCTTCCAACCATTTAGGGCAAGCACAAAAGTAGGATGGGTAGGAGCAATTGGAACTGATGCAATGAGTGTCCATTTCTCACTCACAGGCATTATGGTTCTTGCCACCTCATCGAGCACACTTCAAAGAACCACGACACAACATGATGTGTTTGAGTGACTGGACTGCTGACACTCGAAACATCTGATAGGGTTTGGAATATATGGCCATACCCTGCAATTAAGATAACCTGCCTTGATGGTGGCAGGTGGACGTGGTGATGTAATTGTCAGAATGAGGATATTGGTCTGCATCATAATTCCATCTTTGCGAGTGGAGATACACCTTTCTGCAGAAACGTTTTGGATGGAGAAACCAGCAAAAATCTCTGACTTGGAGATGTTCTTCAAATTCCTCACAACAATAACTCCTTGTGGTAAATTCAAAGTAGCATGAGGTGTAACCTCATTCAATCGCCTTTGAATGCAAGAGGGTTTCACTGTATTGAGATGTGGATGTTTCGACCAGTATGTTACCACAATGAAGCTTTTTGACTAACTTTGGATAGCCAGCAAGTCTCTCTAGTCCCCTCTGAATAAAAAAGGGAGACATCTGCATTAAAGGTTTGTCTGAAGGAGAATATAGTGTAAGAAAATGAGGTACGACAGGTGTTACAGATGTTGAAGATTACTGCTCAGAATCTTCAAGACGTGATCATTTACCTATGGACTGTTTTTTCAACTGTTCTATTTACGTTTTTATTTGGAGGATCCATAATAAAAAAAAGAAATATTTCGGTCCTCACTTACCCCACCCATCATGGAGCACTATGAGGAGACACTCTATAATACCAAACAAGGACACTGCAGCAACAGGATTTTGTGAGCACCATCAGCATCAAATACAATGTCCACAACACCTGTTGAGAACATCCAAAACTGGTACTTGGTTGATCCTACCTCAAGTGGACCAGCCCATTGACCCAAAGTGGGCCACGCCAAGACCACTCGTCTATAGGAATTCAAGGTGAAAATTGGTGTGTTAAGGTTGGACCCCTCAACCACCAGGATCCTCTCTTCCCCTTCATGAGTCACCATGCATAGCTAACAAGTGAGTGGATGTTTAGATCCCAGAGTAGGCAATCTAAAAAAGGAGAACCTTCCAGGGGAGGTCCCTTCACCATGTACAGAAATCCATACCAAGGGGTAAAAGTTGTAAACCAATGATACCTCTCTTATATAATCAAGTAATAGGAATATATATGGTATCATAAATCAGTATAAAGAAGGTAAAACATACTGTAATTAGAATGCATTGAATAATTAGTTCAGTATCCTTGCTGTTAACTGTATTTTCAGGTGCAATCATTATAACATCTCATGAGATTTGACCAGCATAGAAGGTTAAGGTCAGTTCTAAGTCACTATACTAATTAGCTAATAATGTAAAATAATATTCATAGATGTAGAAATAGTTTAAAGAATTAATCAAATTATTTTGAACCTTATAACCAATGAATAGAGCTAAGTATAGAGAAAACTGAAGTAAACCAGTACTTACCAAGCAGTGTTTTCTCCTGAGATTTACAAAATATGAGAGCATACCACTATACAAACCTCGGTATACTTTTAAGCGTTTATATAATTGCATTAGTACATACCCAGCACCAAAAATAAAGAAATAGAACCATCTGCCTACACAATTTATGTTGAAGTATTTTCAGTTATACTACTTTTTTAAAGTGTAGTAATTGCTCTAACAAGATATTCAGCAGGAAATTCATTATGAAATAAACCTAACTTTGATTTCACTGAATCAGAGAAAGAATATGGAGTTTTGCATTTAAATAAGAGCAACATAGCCATAAGTTCAAGAATTTGGCATAAAATAATTAAAGTCAGGATAGGTAACAACTTTGGTCAACTTAATTTCTGACACATCAAAAGTTCAGTCACTGCTGTATGGTTGACAGCTTTTATTGGATAGTTACAATCAAAATATTCTTTATGAGAAGGTTTCATATACTGGTTTTTAAACCAATATCTGTATTCCAGTGATATTTCTATGGGTTATGTATGTGCCTGATGCACTTACAGAAGCAACATGTCTTCCTTAACTGTTTCATCAAACATCAGAGAAGTTTTCTGCTTCACCTAGCCATCATTTATTTACGGTTACATAATTACCTAATGTACACTAACATCTCAGCCACCATATGGGAGGGACACATCTTCTTGCCCAGGGACTTCAATACTTCACTAAATATGCAGTTCTACTTTCAGCCAACACAGGTATAGAATAGATGTTATCATTCTGTTCTACTCAATCTTGATTCTCCAAATGATGCTTAATGTTTTCAGTGGTCCATCTCTCTTCTCAGAGAGGTTTTCAACTGTTACACTGGGCACAAGTTTCTTTCTGTCTTGTACTGTCATGACTTTGATTGGAAGTCATTGTCCTCAAGAACCCCATTCCAATATTTCCTAATCATGAGTGACAGCAACAATTCTGTTGTTTTACCCCACTGATTAGCAACGATTTGGGAGCCATAAAGAGTATCAACAACTCAAAATTACAAGTCACCATACTGACAGTGATTCATACTGTTGAAGTTTAAGTTTAGGAGCAGAACTGATTTATCATTTGGAAAAATTCTTGACTGAGGTTTTCTCAATGATTCTGTAATTGTAGTAAGACTGCAGATATGGCCCTTTGTATAAGCAATGAAAGAGCTAGCATCCAAAAGATAAATATTCTCCCAGAAACATTACTTTATGAAATTGTGATCTCTCTTAAGCACTAATTTCTGCTCTTTTCTCTAAATCTTACTTCTGAAAAATGCCATTTTCAACATTTTATAAGTTGAATATTAGGATTTATAAGAATATACACAGGGTAAGAAAGCATACATGTTGGAGCCAGATTCTGTGCAAAACCAAAATTTCAGTTTTATCACATCATTCTTTGGTGTTCCCAGGTACATTTACTTCCTACTCATAATGCTTTAATGAGATAAAAGAGACTGAACAACAGATTTAACAAAATACATAAATACTGTTTGGTCACAAGATGAAATGTAAGAAATAATGCATTACTAAATTGATGCTTCACTTCAGATAAAAAGAATCACCTTCTCTTATATGTGTTTACCAGCATTTCAGAGCTGGTTTTACAATCTGATCTATGCTAAGAAAAAAATCCCTATTTTCTTGTTGAAATAAGAACAACAATTTTAGATTACCCATGTCATTTGTTTGCTTCAATTAGGAGGAAAAAATAAAACAAACTTTTGGTATTTTTTTATGTTTGCATGAATTATATGACCAGAAAATCCACCAATATATGCCTTAAATAATATTTCAAGGATACCATCTAGAAAAACCAAGAGAGAATCTATGAAAAAGAGTGACTAGCTGAAGATTAAAGTCTTCATTGTTCAAAGCACCTATAAATTAACATGTGTACCAGTGCATTTGATGTGAAAAATTGTAAAAATTTCATTAACAAGAGAATACTCAATTTTCTAAACTAAAAGAAAAAGGAACACATATTATGTTTGACATACAACAGTGTTAATCCATTTTGCATATTAGTATGGATAACCATAATATATATTGAGGTTATTGTTGTTTGATTGCAAATATACTTCTAGTTGGTATAGGTTAAGGCTAGTCTAGTTATATGATAGTTTAATTATATTTATCACATATTAACTTTAGTTTACTGAATCTGTTAATGTAAGACTAGTTCTTATATGTTAGATTTAGCCTTTTTGATGTGCTAGTGTTATGTTATTCAGGTATGTTTTCTATCCTCCAAATTGTTTGTCATACTTTTTCAAACTTTTTCGTTTACTGAGGTATATATATAAAGTTTTCATACTGAATGTATCAGACAAAGGCCATTAAAATTGTTATTGCTGTGGCTATCTACTGTTCTACAGATTACAACTAACCTACCCATGAATGAAATAGCTGTAAATCTTTACCTTGTGTAGGAAACAGGAGATCAGTTTCCTCCAATAGTAGGTCAGTTGATATCTTGTGGTTTACAACTACTCCTATTTTGAAGTGGGAATTACCAGTCATGTAGGTAGCATTAGTTTCCCTAGGTAATTTTGTCATTACCATTTTAACTGGTTTTAGGTCTATCACCATCCTTTTCCAGGTGTTGTTGGGGGAGATTAAGTTGGTCCAGGTAGAATATCAAGGAACTGGACTTTGCTATGTGTAGTTCAACAGCACATTTGACTTACTGATTCAGATGGCTATAGACTCTTAAGCCACATATAGCTCTGCCTCTGGTTTCAGTCAATTTGAAATAGAATTTTGAGTATGTTGGTTAGCTTGAGGCAAATCTTGAAAAAATAATGCTAGTTTAATGAATTTACCTTTCCAGTAATGAAAACTGACCATCATCTCAAAGTATCAACCCATTATTTTGATTGTACTTGTGAATTTGAATATGAAATTAACATTATATTTTGTATGTACTTGTGTCTGGTTCATTTATTTATCAGTACAAACTCCAGTGATTTTAGCAGAACTCATTATATAGAAAACTGACATGATTTATCTTTTGGGAAGTCATTTTTACCTGTAATATTACTGTGTGTTATGTGAACGTCGTGTGAATGTTTTGTGGACGACAACGTGTCGTGTTGTGTTTAAATTTTCATTTCTATTATTTATATTTCCATATTTATATTATTGTTTCAAAGTTTAAACTAATAAAATACGTTGTTTTTCATTTAAAATAACATTTAGAATTTTCTAGAATTAGGTAGACCAATCATATGTATTTAAATGAAATGCTGGCGACCTCGTGTCTAGATGTTTAGTCTCATGCAAGAACAGACATGCGTGAATTGCTCTGGAGTTCTGTAGAAGTTTCGTGGTGTTTCGAGGAGTCTAGGCCTACAATATATAAACAGACAAAGATGCGAGGAAGAAAAAAAGAGTCAGACATTAGTTTTATTCAAAAAAGAACAGAGTCAGTCATTCGTTTGAGAAGGTTTAAGTGTTTGCTGTGATTTGTGACTGAAGTTAGATCTACAGAAGCTGTGATTTTATTTCGTCAATCTCTACGATTCATCTGAATTACTGGTTGTGCTGAGAGTCGGCAAGTTTGAGACGTTCATCAAGAACCACCGTAAAAAAGAACTTCGTCATTCTCCATTCGAACTTCGAAATTTCTTCGTGGGACCAAATTCACCTCCTAGACTAGAATTTTGGATTTCTGATCAGAACTTTTGGACTTTCATTCTAGATCATTATATTTGACACAGGCCAGTAACATTTTGTATTATAATTAACTTTGAAGTTTGAAACCAGTACTATTTTGTGTTGTAATTAATTTTGAAGGTTTAAACTTAATATCTGTCATTGTTATTATATAATTCATGTTATATCTGTTAATAGTTTAGTGTAATAAATTATACAAGCTGTTATCTGTGTTTTTCTGTTGCGTTTAGTCTACAAAAAACAAAAAAAAAACGTAACACTGTGAAAGAATATTTAATATGCACAGTGCTAGTGTACTTGTACAAGCATAAATGGTATATGTTAGGGTTGATGCAGTTATTGTGTTTATTGGAAATTTCTTATTTGTTAAATTTTCAGTACAAGTCTTATTTTAGCATCTTCACATTAAGGTGGATTATGTTGTTAAACAATATCTTTGAAACATTATTTTAATATCACCACACACATTTATTTTGAACAAAATATTTAAAATTTTATTTCGTCTGATAATGTGCCATCAAACAAAGTGATTGAATATTTATATTACAGTTTTTGTTCTACAGGGGAATGAGTATGTATATTAAAACAGTATGAATATGTAATTCAGGAAGTCATGTGAAAGCTACTGCCAGTATAAAGTCACATGGTATCAGGAGTCCATTTTAACATTGTTTGGTGTGTTATAGGTTGTGTCACCAAAATTGATTGTTTTTAGGAAGAGTATGGATTTTTTAAGACAAAATTCTTAATACATTCTTATCACTAGAGTGTGTTTAAGTCAGGAATTTGAAATTTCCAAGAAGTGCATTTCCCTTATATCAAATGGTATTGGAAAACAAGGAAAGATGGATCAACTTAGGGCACCAAAACTGCCAAAATGAGAACTGCAATAATATATATTCAGTCAAAGAAAACAATATGTGGCATCTTATAACAGGTTAAACTCCACAAACATAAAGGTCAGTGGTAATACCCATTCATGAATTCCAGGAAACAATATACCATGTAATCAAGAAGGATCTCCATTTGGAAAAGAGACACAAGGTACTTCAATGAAATATTTATTCAACTATAACTATCTCAGACAGCTGAAGAATAGAAGTGGTATTCATGGCATTCCATACTAAAACATATTGATTTCTGTGCACTTGGCCTGTTGAAATGGGCAATGGGAAGCCATTATTCTTGTATGTGAGATGGCTTATGGATAGCCTGCAGCCTTACAACAGAGCCTTTTGTGTAGAAGCTAAACTATTTTCAAACTAAAGGGCATTCAGACATAGTTTACAAACTCTTTTTGTTAACAAGGAAGTTTTAAACGTTGTTCTGTATTTTATTTTAATTAATGTTTCAATACATATACCAGCATTTTTATATTACATAATTTCTTTTCTGCCCTTTGTTATAATGTGTTTGGAAATTTATATTTATAAATTAGTACGTTTAATGAATTAACATCTACATGAACTTCTCAATAATCTGGGTGAAGTATTCTAATCAATTGAAATTTTAAAAAAGTGTGTATACTTGGTTTTAATCAAAATGGTTTGTGTTACAAAACAAAATGAGTTTTATCCATTTCTTCATGAAAAACAAATAGCCCTTTCTGTATTACATTTTAATACTCAAAATTTTAAACCAATTTGCAGGAACAACAAAAATCACTAATAGTGCATACAGGTTATTTTTCACTATTATTGGAATAAGTGAGAGATGTTTTAAAAATAGTGAGTACAGGCAATATAAATAAGATTAATGTATATTTATAACAGATCACTGAAGGATTAGTAGCAAAGGTGTCAAGAAATATGTATTCATCAACTATGTTCCAAATCTAACATTAAAAAATCAGAGGGGATTTAAAAGAATCACTCAGTGATATTAGTGGAAAAACTTTATTTTTTGCAACAAAAACTACATAACTGGAAAAGAAAAATAATTGCCTTTATACATCACCATTCTAGTGAAATTGCTACTCTTTAAGTGTGTACATTGTTGATAAACAAATTAAATAATTGACAAAACAAAAGTGGTTACATTACAGGTGTTTTTAGTTTGGATTTAAATGTAATAAAGTCTTATCTGTTTATATTTATTGAAAATAATTTTACTCTCTGTGATAATGATATACCCACTTGAAGTAAAAATGTATCTTAGGACAGCTGAGATACATAATTTTACTGTATTTATGATTCCAGGGATTTAACGTAAATGATACAACTCCAACTTTAGTAAATCAAATAGTTTGAGTAAAGTATAATAAAATATTACAGATTCAATACATTGCAAGTTATTTTATGTGAGAAAAAATGTACTTATAACAGTAAATGAAGAATATAATTATCAATTAATAGGTATTTAAAATCATTATATGCATCACCAATTAATTTTCTGGAAAAATGCCTGAATTATTAATTGAAAATCATTTATATTTTCCCCATAAGTGACACAGTTGTATGTCTGTGGACATACAACACTAGAAATCTGGTTTTGTTTCCCATGGTAAGCAGAGCACAGATAGTCCATTGTTTGGCTTTGTGCTTAATTAATACCAATGAACAAAGTATTTCTATAATAAAAAAAGAAGATAATGAGCTATATACCAGTCATGAGCCTGTTTCTTTATCAATTATATTTTCAAAGGGTTCATAACAGATAATAAAAATGTCAATAAGTAAATTCTTTGAAGCAAATAATTTATTGTAACCATGAGTCAATTTGGATTTCTTGTTAAATAACTGACTGAATTAACAATTTAAATTGTATCTGACAATTTAACAGAGAAAATTTAAAATAATAAATTTTGCTTAATTTGTTTTGAGATTTAAGTAAAATCTTTGACATCATTAATCATGAAAACCAATAGGAAAGTTGCAAAATTGTTATAAAAGGAGTAGCCCTGTAAGGGGCAACTAACTGTTTAGAACTGTTAAACATTGTGTAACCTATTGGAATATCAGTTACAGTAATAGAGAAATTATTTGCCTGAGGCCACAGGTTTTTTTTTGTTTATTTTTTTAAGCACAAAGGTACACAAAGGAACTATCTGTGCTGTACCTACCATGAATTTCAGTAGCTTCTTGTTAGTTTATTGAAAATTGTATTTATTAATAAATCATTTTATTTGCTGACTATACAAAGGTGTATATTTTGGTTTGAAATGTTAGTAAATGTGAAAGAAAGTTAAAGACATAATATTATTAACTAATAATTTTTTTAAAGTATTGACTATATTCAAATTTTAATAATGATAACTATGTTATTATATAATCAAAATTTAAATACACTTTAACTAAAAATTACTTTAATAGGCAAGAAAATAAAAATAAGTTACTGAAAACCACATTTTTTACAAATAAAAATGAATGAAACACTGTCATGGAAAGAACATATATTTAATATAGAGGTGAAAACTATATGTAGTATTGGTATATTGGTATTTTACTATATACATTAACTGTGTAAATCATTAATTATTTAAATTATATTACTCAAGTATTCTAGAATATCAATTATTGTTTATTTAACTGATGTGAGACATTAAATTGTGAAATTAAAGAATGTTAAGAAATTGTAAAACATTATAATGCTTACACTGCATGTTGATTTTTGAAATATAAACAGCAAAATCAAGTGATAGTTACTAACAAATGAAAATAATCATTTCAGCAAACAAGTGATTCTTAAAAGCTTACAAAATAGTTTATGTGCAGATCTTTTGGAAAAAAAAGGCATTACTTTTTGATTTGATTAATATTATCCCTTGGCTTCTGACAGAAAAATATTTGAAACTTTTCAAATTTATATTACCTTCCAGGCTAGAGTATACTTTAAAACTAAATGGTTTCATATTTTTTAATGTATATCAGTTTGGAAACTACCATTACACAAAGCATACAGGAACTGAGTACTTTGCTTGCTGGTGTAAAAGGAAGTGATCATGTAGCAATGAATCAAAATTCCCAACTGTCAGAAGTGACTGCTGAAGCTGATCATATACTTCATCCAGTTATGGACATTCTTGATGGTAAACTCACCATGTTTGCTCAAGTCTGTGAACGAACTGTACTGAAAAGATTGCTTAAGGTTTGTACAACTATTCCAATTACAAAATTGTTTGATCGAGAAAAGTTTCAAATACAGTGACTTAAAGTATACATGTCTTTTCTTTATATTTATTAAATGATATAATATTGTACATTCAATTACTTAAAGTAGTACTGACCTATTGCTATTTACTGTTAAAAAAACAACATACAAGTTACTGTGATATTTTTTACTTATTGATATAGGAAACTAATGACCCCTAATATCTTTGTTGCTTTAATACTGGGCCTGGCATGGTCAAGTAGTTAGGGCACTCAACTCACAATGTGAGGTTCATAGGCTCAAATTACCATCACACCAAACGTCATTATAATGTGATGGTAATCCCACTTTTTGTTGGTAAAAGAGTAACCTAAGAGTTGGTGGTGGATGGTGATGACTAGCTGCCTTCTCTCTAGTCTCTTACACTGCTAAATTAGGGATGGCTAGCACAGATGGCTCCCAAGTAGTTTTGCATGAAATTCAAATCACACAAACAAACCATTAATAGTTATATACCAGCACCATTGAACAATAATATTAAAAAGGTGTACTATTTATCACTTTTTTGTTCATTCACCTTTAAACTGATAACAAGGTTATTAATGATGAGATTTTCAAAGATCTTTTCTGTGATCAAGATAAAACTTATAAAAGTTCTAAGAATGTTTTGTAGATATAATCATAAACAATCTTGATAAAAACAATATGTTATTAAAAATTAACTTAAATAGTAAAGAGTTTCAAAATACTCATAATATTATTGGTTTTCACATCATTTATGAAATATAATTTCTACAAAATTTATTATATTTAAAGGTTTATGAAACATTAAAAAATATGAAAGGAGCATTACAGGTTCAGGTCTAGAGATTCCCAAAAGTTATATTCACAATTTATGTTGTTGCTTATAAGGAAGTATTATAGAGCTAAAGGAATCCAAATTGCTAACAGAATGTATGTTATTCTATACTTATTCTATGCTCAGATCTTGATTTTGTTTACAGGATATATGGAAAATTGTAATGCATATTATGGAAAAAACAGTAGTTTTGCCACCCAACTCAGAGAAGAATGTAAGTACATTATTCCAAATTTTATGAAATCTTTAAAACATTTTTTTATGCATTAAAAGGTGCTTAATTTTTATACTGTGCCTAATTCTGTCAGATGTGGTATTCTGTAGTGTCATACTCATAAACTGCATGTACTAAAATTGATATTATACATTGTTAAGGCCATAAACACAAGTTTTTTCTCCTTTTTTATATTTTATCCTGTAAATTTCTTTTTGATATTGTTGTCTTGCTGAATTGGTGAATTGCATTGACTAAGCTACATATTACAGAGGGTTATGTGTGATAACAATTTGTGAAAACAGTCATCTAACCATTTGCCAGTTTTTTGGCCTTCAACTACACAGATTAGAAGTCCTAACTCTCTGTTTGTAAATCAGTTAAAGTTTCATGATGTGTATGTGTAGATGATGCATAAAATTCTCAGGACTTACATTAAAGGATTTTTTCTGTATATTATCTCACACATAATAGTTTTTTCTTTGGTGCCTTCCTGAATGCATATACATTTTTTTTTGTTCAACACCAACTTTAAAACTCCCACCTGGGTACATTCAATGTAATTCTGCTATATCTTTGCAATCAAATAAGTCCTTGTCCTGCTATAGATATAGTGTACTAATTGGTCAGGATATTTCCTTCCTCTAGGCTTGTGTGTTTGGTATTGCATGGAGCTGTACTGACTGTAAGGCTAAGGTACCCTTGACATACCTCTTGGTAGTTAGTGCATTGAGCAGAACATGAAACCAGATGTGGAATTATATATTTAAAAATGGCTGGTATGGATGGAGAACAACGTTGTTTGCTCCTCTACTAGTGCATTCTCTACCCATTTTTAAATATATAATTTTCCCTACAAGTGAGTTGTTTCATCATCACAGATGTGCAATTGTTTTTATATTTGAGTGAACCACCACACTGACACTTCCTATTCTACTATTGTTTAGATATCTGGTTCCTGACTGACTGGTGTTGGTTGAGAATTATGTCTCATAGGGTTGAGGTGAAAATGGTAGTGACCCTCCTTCTGTCAAGGAACAGATGATAAATATCTGATGCTCTCTGATTTTGGACTAGAATTAACACACCATATATGTATGACATGCCCTAGCCATTCTGTACCATGGGGACATGTCTGTTTAATTTTCCCTTTCATTACTGTATGTGGTTATGAACCCTCCATCCCACTATCTTTTGAATGTCAACTCCCAGGTGTTTTTATTATGTTGTAAGCTGAACCTACTAACATGTATACATTATTGGATGTGTCCCAACTAATTTCTGCAATCCATCCTTATTGGGCAAAGAGTCTACCTGGTATAGATGTGGTTCATTCTCCCAGAGGTGTATTCCTCTCTCAAGAGAGGTCATATTCCATTGGCATTCTATTGACACTTTCCAAAGGTAATTTTTCAAGATAATTTTTCATTGTAGCATTCTAGCTGTTGTGGGAGATGAGGTAAGATACTCTGTTAGAAGCAAGTATATTCCTACACTGAAAATACATTTCTGATAGGTCTTACTTTTCTTACACTTCCTGCCTTTCCTTTTTTGCCTAATCTTGAACTGAAGATTAAGATAAATAGTACAGAGGCTGTAACCTGTTTCATGAGAGTGTGTCATACTCCATTTGATAGAGAGGTGTTATAAAAATGTAGAATTGTGTGGAACATTTAGTATGTGGGAGCTTCAAGGATAGTAGCAAGCAAAATTAGTTGCACATGTAGAGGCAGTATTAAATAAGAAAATCTATGATATGAGAGAGAGTAAGTACCTATTAGAAATACATTTTCAGTGTAGAAAAATATTAACTTTGACTCAAATCTCATATATTTTGTGATTAAAAAAGCATGCAAGTCATGCATTTTAATATTTTACAGTAAACAAGATAATCAGACTAAGTAAAGTAGGATTTATGAACAGTATAATTTACTATGTTTAGGTCTGAAATAGTGACACAAGAGTCTTGTTCATAAGTTTTTCTAAAAGCACAAAGTTAAATTTAGAACAACCTGTCAAAATTTTTTACTGACTTATTTGGCATATGCCCATTGGAAATATATCATCATATTAGACAAAACACATGTCTGCTTAAGTGTCTGCTTAAGTCCAACCAGTGATAGAATGATACAACAATGATCCACTAATCATGACACAAACATGTTTTATGATGGACTTATGATAGTTGCAGGTCACAGTCAAGCATCTGGAGAAATAAGAGTAATATTAAAGTTC
This sequence comes from Carcinoscorpius rotundicauda, assembly GCA_011833715.1. Taxonomy (NCBI): domain Eukaryota; kingdom Metazoa; phylum Arthropoda; class Merostomata; order Xiphosura; family Limulidae; genus Carcinoscorpius; species Carcinoscorpius rotundicauda. The sequence continues at coordinate 126,415,651 of CM022392.1, forward strand.
ACTGTATTACGATCTCTCTATTTATCTAAAACAATATGAGAGTTCCATTTCAATATGCAAAAAAAATGGGAATTTATGCTGTACCATTCTCATGTACTTTCAGTAGATTTCTATGCCTTTTGGTAATCATGTATAGAGAACAGAAGCAGCAGTAACCTGATGTTTTGTACAAAAGTTTCTAGAAATAAAAATAATGCTACAGAGCAGTAATATGTAAGCAGGGTCTCATATAAAAGACCGATTAGTGGTAGAAAAGGTGGTTGTAAGGCCTAGGGCACTTATGTTTTTATCACTGCTATAGATCGTGAACACCCCTGTATAGTTATGCCTGAATTTAATTTCAACACATTTGAAGCTGCTAGATAATTTGGCATACACTGTTAAGCACACATAACAGTTTTTTTCAAGTTTTGTGTTCAATTCTTTCAAAGTTAGAGTTCCATTATTGTATTCTTTCAGTCCTGTAAACAATAACTGTGGTATTTATGATGTTGTGTGAACTTTATCACAAACTTCAGTGTTAAATAATTTGTACACAGAAATTGTTACAATTTTGTTAATTTATTGATTGGTATGATATTAGTGTTATTTATTTAAATAAGTTTTGTGACATATAATTTGAAAATATTTTAAAATTTAGAACAGTGTATTTTTTCATGTTAATGTACAAAACGTTATAACCATAAGTACTTTCTAGTAAAGTGATTTATACATATTGATATTTTTTTGTTCAATCTCTTTTATTACAGTTAATTTTAACAAACTTGCCAAATGCCAAAATTGAAGATGTTTCTAGATTATTCAGCAATCATGTGACTGCAAACAAATTACCAACATTAGGTGGAATGGTAAGTGAAGAACATGATTAAATACTTCTAATGTACTCAAGTTTTTGCACATTTCAACCAATGTATAAATTCTAAATTCACATGCTAAATTTACTTAAGTGTAAGCAGAGACGTATTTAGGATTTTGGCGCCCCTAGGCACAAGGTTAGGTTGATACTTTTGCTGCCGCCCCCTCCGTGCCACAACTTGCACCAAGCATCACCATCACAACAACAGACAAACACAGTTGTTATCATTCAAAATCAACACAACGTTTATTTTCCAACACAATAAAAAATGAAACATCAAAATTAATTATCACTAAATATTATTCTGCAGCTGAATATACAGGCTTTCTCCTGGCCTTCTGTTCCGAAAACATGTTTATTGCATCGTCATAGTTTATTCTACAAACAATATCACTTTCAATGGCGAGGAGTGACAGGGCATTTAGTTTATCTTCTGCCATTCTTGATCTCAAGTAATTTTTCACACGTTTGAGAGCCGAGAAAGATCTCTCTGATGTACAATTAGTTGCTGGAATGCACAGAAACATGCGCATAGCAATATCCAGGTTTGGATATACAGTTTGAAGTCCTTTAGCTCGCAGATTTCTGTATACTGCTAACGCACTTTCATACTCACAAGATGTGCGTGGAAATGTAGACATTCATCTACGAAGCTCACTTCCAAATCATTGGGGTAGAGTTTCAACAGTGTTCCAGCTTGACTGATGACATCAGTGGGTTCAAGATTTGTTATCTTGAACAAATATCCAAACCTTGCGTGGATTTCTACATAAGCGGTTTGTCTTCGCTGTAGTTCTGAGCAAAGTCTGTCAATGATCACATTGAAAACATTTACTCTAAATGCCTCTCTGCCTTCTTCCACTGCCTGGGTGTCACCATTTGAAAATTTTTGCTTCCTTTTTCGCTTAATTTCGTACGTCTTCATGCTGGACTTCAACATCACCTTGTCTTCAAAATGATCGAACAGTTCTTTTGAATCTTTCACAAACTGCAGCAAGGAAGCATAAAGCTCGACTACAAGTCCGATGTCCATATCAGCACTTTGCAACTTTTTACTGGCAGCATTGAATCTTTCCAGTATTGTTCCCCAAACTATGGACAAAATAGCTGTTTCTAGCGTTCCTAATTTGGAAAGAAGTCCAGCGGCCTCATTCCTAGCGGCTGGTTTTTCCATAGCATTTCCCTCCATGGTGGTGAGGGCATCAAACACTTGTTGCCAGTTTCTGTTGAGGCTTTGACAAGCATCTTCACGAGCGGACCACCGAGTGTCACTGAGTTTCTTCAAAGAGAGACTTTCTTTATTTGCGGACAGGTGTTTTTGTAGAATTTTCCAACGATGGGTTGAAGCATTGAAGAAAACATAGAGACTTTGTAAGAGTTCGAAGAATGAACATGCTTCTCTGCAACATTCAGCAGCACACGTTCCTACAAGATTTAATGAATGTGCTGAACATGGGATATACACAGCTAAAGGATTTTTCTCCATGATACGAGCCTGGAGACCACTGTACTGACCAGACATGTTGCTGGCATTGTCCTAAGAATGTCCACGACATTCAGAAATGTCAAGCTCATATGACTGAAGCAGGCTTAGTACAACTTCTGCCAGCTGTTCAGCTTTGTGGCCCGGATTGGGTATAAAAGTCAGGAAACATTACATAGGTGAACCATCACTGTTCACGTACCTGATGATGAATGCCAACTGGCGTTGAGTCCACGCTGATTGAGAAATATTTTGCAGTTTTGACGTCCTTTAAAATGTTCTTTAGAACAAGGTCTGCCATAAGCTGGATGAATTCGTCGCAAGTACTAAAAGACAGGTAAGACGTGGATCTTTTGCCAGCATTGCCATATCGGTGAATGTGATCAGCAAGGAAGGGGTCAAACTCCGCAACTAGTTCTAACGACATCATAAAGTTGCCATTGTGTACTAAGCCAAACTTATCATCCCGACCTCTGAACGGAAGTCCACGTAAAGCCAATCTTTTTGCTACAGCTACCACAGGAGTGAGTACATTTCTCCAGTATTTGATTTCATTGTGCAGCTGTATGACCATCTGGAGATCTACACGTCCCAACATGTTGCCCCTTACTACTAGAGATAAAACTGAAGACAGATGCTCAAGAGAGTTTTCATGCTCATTCAGCCTTACTAGGCCTGCTGCTGATGACGTCACTTGTTCAAGCTGCAGTTCGATATGTTTGGGTCCTTCAGATTGTTCAGAACTGCTACTGCTAGGCCCGTCATGTGTATTCCCTCCATTGCCGTTGGTTTGAACATCATCGCTAGTAGGCTGTTCTTGCCTTTGTTTAGCAAAAAAGGCCTCCATCATCAGTGTCTTATCCAAAACATCACGTGTGTTTTCATTTTTTAACTTTGCTATCTTCCTATAAGCTGCTCCACTCAATTTTCGGCGTATGTTACTCATGACGATATCACTAGAATCCACTGATCGTATATTGAGTATTGACAGTGAATTTGTTACTTTCACATCTCAGATCATCAGGATCTGAGTCATTTTCGTGGGATCGAGCTATTTATGGCAGCCGCGCGAACCTCACAGAGATCCGTGAGCCGTTTGACCCCCAGTGACCCTCGCCCTCACAAGAATTGTGCTTCTTGTGGAGGTTTGGACACTGACAACACGATATAACTTACAGTAAGATATTGGGTGATGGAGGAATAAGTAAAAGCATAACAAACTCTACATTTTGACACCAATATCGCTTACCACGTTATTATCTATATTGTCGATTATATTGTAAATATGTTGGTGAACCATATATTCGTCCGGCAGATAATGAGTTTAATGATTCAAGAGGTTATTGGGGTGGAATAAATGGCAGGGGGAATTAATAACCAGGGACTACATTTTAAAATGGTGTCCATTCTTTTTCTTTTTGGTCAAAATTTGCCGCCCCAGGCACCTGCCTCGTGTGCCTATGCGTTAATACATCCCTGAGTGTAAATAAATTTAAGTAAGTGATAACATGGTGTGATGAATGGTGAAACTGGCAATGAAAATTAGTAATTTTACATATAGGGTGTTTGAATTTCCTACTGACCAAAATCTGTGTATATGTTTTATAAATATACATATGTTCATGGTAAACATATCACATTAATGAGAACTTACAAACTGATTAAAGTAGCTATATCTTGGATATTAAAAACACAAGATTTAAAAACAAAAATATTAATAAGATGTAATTACAGCTTTTGAAATAATCAATTAAATTTTTTCTATTTATATAACTGTTTTGTTCAAAGCGACAAACCAAGCTTGATAATAGTGATTAAAGTGTGCAACTTCAAAAAATAAGAAAAGTTGATGTAGAACATTCTTGTTTAGTAAATATTTTAAGGTTTCTCAAAAGTAGGTATTCCAGAATTCCTTTTGAGATAGCAGAATCTGCCAAAAAGATTTGAAAGCCACCAGCCTTGTGAAAACTCCCTGATTATCTCATGTGAAATAATGTGAATTTGCATGATGAAGTAATTATGTAACAGACCCCTTTACAAGTAGATATGCAACACCTCCATGTACAATGGCTTTCTATACTTTTGAATTTGTGAACAGTCATTCTTTTCCTCAGTACTCTTGTGAGCTGATGTGTTTTGAATTTGCTGGAAATTGAAACCTTTTCAATTTTCAACATTCATTTGATTGAGTTTTAACATGCTCAGTATGAATTCACAATTTAATATGAACTCTTTTTCTGCTGATCTGAGCAAAGATATTCCTTATCCTGAAAAGAATAAACCAGTAATTTTACAGAAAGTTCTTTATTAGTGGAAGACATGACAATATTACCTAATGTGTTGTGACATCTATGATGTAGCCAGGATGCTTTGCTTCAGTCTCTTCCACTCAATTTCTTTCAACCTCTTTTGAGCCAGAAATTAATTTGAGTGTTTTTTTCTACCTCCATATTTCATTTTGTGAATTTCATACCTACTGAAGAACACTCTTGGTCTTCTTTGAATGTTCAAAACCTTATCACTCAGATGTGTACAGTTCTTTTTCTCTCTCTCTCATAATCTTTTATTCTTCCTGTTCTTTATTACACAATCCTTTCCCTCAATTTTGTTTTTCTCCCTTCCTGATATTGCTGTACATGCCAATTCATTTCTAGATTATCTTTGTTCATGTAAGCTTTTGCCTTTCCCCCCTCCCTCACTACTTGTCTGTCTTTTATGTTCTTACATATAGACACATTTAAACTTCCCATTCCTTAACACTCAGTTTTTGGAGTCACTATTGCAATTTGGAGTGTAAATTTATTAACATCTGTTTTGCTATCTAGTGCACAATTTTTCGGACTTCAAACATTTCTCTCTGCCCTTCTTATATACCTGTCTTCCGTACATCTTGTAACAGAAATGCTTCACCATCTCCCTGATGACTTCTCTAGAACAATTTTTTCTATATGATGACCCATTTCAGCTTCTCTGCCCTTTCTCTTTTCACTCGGTTCCTTTGTTGTTAAGACTTTTTTGAAAAGGGATACTTTACTTTCTCATGTAAGTATTTTCTCCTCTAAGCCATTTGTTATCCCTTTTTTCATTCATAGATTTCTGGTGGCATCCCTGATTCTCCTGAACACAAACTAAAGCTGTTTGCCATCAATATTTCCTTGCCTTTTTAGTTTCCCATTGTCTTAAACTTGTCCCAAACTTTTGTCCCTCATTCTTCTACCACTCTGTGTTCTATTCCTGCTTTCTGACCTTAAAACTGTTTCCATTCTACTTCCATCTGACATCCCACCTTAGGGCCTAATTGCTAGTAACCACCTAGTCAGTTTGGGTCCTGTGGGTCTACATCTGTCTCAGGCTGCAGAATTATAGACACATTTCTCTGCTGGCAGTTTGTTTCCCATTGTTTTCTTCTTCACCTTCCTTCCCAACCAGTTTCCTTTTAACTCTCATCATGGAACAAGATTTTTCATTCTTTTCATAGTTCAGAGACTATAAAGTGCCAAGATTTAATCTGCACTTATGTTCCCTTTCTGTGGTTATTCAACTGGCTGCATTTGTATCAAGATACTGTACATCACCTAATGAAAGAAGGTAAACTCTATTAATAGAATTTTGATGCTCTTCTGCAGGGAATAGTCTTGAATATCTTTGTAATTAATGTACCAATGAAATTATCTGCTTCAGAAAGTAACCTTATCCATTGATTAATATGTCAACACATTTCACGGCTAATGCAAAAACTCTTGTGAACTGGATTATTCATGACTCAGCTGAAGAGACCAATAAGTTATAGGAAGTTGAGTGTGTGCCTTGGAAGACCCAAACTTAGCAGAGGAGAAAAGAAAAAGTGCCAGATCTGGAGATGAGATATCTCTGACTAACTTTGTGATTGTTTAGGCCAGAGTTAATCATTGTTATAAGCAACTAGTAAAGTCATTTGGTTGCCAAAGCAATGACTATAAGAAAGTGATGCTTCTTGCTTTTCAAGCTATAAGGTGATGTTTAGTGTATATAACTTATGCATTTCTTTGCAAGATATTTCCACTTTATCATCAAAATCCATGACATCTACTACAAGAAGATGTAAGCCCTAATGCATTTGTAATTTGAACAATTGAAGACAGCTAGGAGATGCAAATTGTCAGTTGAAAGGATGTTGTTACTCTTGTTGCTTGAGGTGTTATTGGTACATTTGATATATGATGGTATTATATGCTGAATTCTGTAATGCTCTATTCTCAAGATGTGTGTGAACTACCTATATTACTGTTGGTCAATCCCATAGAAAAATAGGGAGGTTATAATCTTTAGATAACACCTGACTACCGAGAGAGAAAAGTCTTATCTATTTTAATATACTTAAAGTGAACTGTACAGTCATAACTTCAAGTATAGCATGGGTATAATCTCAGCAAAATGATAAAAACAAAGGCAAGTAAAAGCATCAGTTTTCTTAATCATGTGTTTCATGAAAACTACACATACTTGGAATAACTTACTAATTTTGAAAAATACTATAGTAAAACAATGTAGAAAATGCATTGGTGTGGCTGCATCCCAGAAAATTAATGTTTAATTTTATGCAATCATATTTAATAAACTGAAGTAATTAATGATATATTTCTATTTATATGTATATAGGAAGTTGAGAAGAATCTAACACCGAAACAATGTGCTGTATTAGATGTGGCTTTGGATACCATTAAACAGTACTTCTATGCTAATGGTAATGGGCTGAAGAAGGCATTTTTGGACAAAAATACCGAACTTCAGTCATTACGTTATGCCTTATCATTGTACACACAGACAACAGACACTCTTGTAAAGACATTTGTCAGCACTCAAACAAAGCAAGGTAAAGTACACACAAAACTTTGTTTCACTATTTTTGATACCCTTGATTAAAATGTTTGCTAGTACTCAGCAAACAATGTAAGGTTTCTCACAAACTTCTGATTATGAATCATAAACTCTAAAACTTAAAAATTTTAATATTTAAATGTCATTCTTTCTCAGACTACTGAAATCTTAATTATGGTTTAGTAACAAGTATTTAAGTTCATGTCATTGCAAATATATGCTACTGGATCTATGATTAAGGCTTTCTTCTTATTACATCAGCCATTATATATTATATTTAGTAGCACATGTTGCTAAGAATATATATTGAACAAAAATATAAATGCCCCATGTCAGACTTCTGAGTTTTTGTTAACATTAGGGACATGCAATACATGAAATCAACCACAATTCATTTTGTTATTGAATAATCTTTAAATCACTGACCATTACATCTTAATATTGGCATATGAACAGGACTATCACTCCTTCAAACAGGGGGTGGGGGTCAGGCTGAAGAAATTCACTGTTCAGTATCTTGTGTGTCCAGAGCAACACATCTCCTTCGCATGGAGTTCACCAGGTTGTCTATGGTGGCTTGTGGGATGTTATTCCATTCTTGTTGGAGTGCCATACAGAGCTCACGCACATTATCCGGAACTGGAACATGGTCATGAACAAGTCGATCCAGAACATCTTAAAGACGCTCTATGGGTGACATGTCTGGCAAATACGCAGGCTAGTCCAGAATTGGAATGTGCTTAATTTCAAGGAACTGGATGCAGATCCTGGCAACATGTGGTCGGGCATTGTCATGTTGGAAGGTGACATCATGCTGCAGGACAAACGGCACCACAATTGGGTTGAGGATCTCGTCCCGATATCATTGCTCATTCAAGTTCCCCTCAATGACATGCAATTGTGTTCTTTGCCCATACACAATGCCTGCCCACACTGTAACACCACCACCTCCATGTGAACAAAGATGTGGCAATCCTGTACTGGGGTGGTCACACGTGGCCGACATGGATGATGTTGATTTGCAATACTGCCAGCCTGTTGAAAACGAACTCTCAAACGTCCTATCGTCTAATAATGAACATTCAGTTGCACAGCAACTGCTCTGGTGGACATTCCTGCTTCCAACATGCCAATGGTACATTCCCGCATGACTGGAGTCATCTGAGGCATTGCTGCTTTTGTCAAAATTTGACATTTTTGGGTGGCCTTTTATTGTCCCCAGTATAAGGAGTGTTTGAGTACTGCTCGTTCTGTTTCAGCAGCGTCTGGATATGCCACATCCATGCACTCAGTGACATTAACGCATCAATGAGCAAATGCTCACAGGCAGAGGTAGACTCAACTTTGGGACACTAATCAAGAGAAATATTTATTTTGTACAAGTAGAAGGAGTATACACTACCTTTGGGTGATACTCTTCATGTGACACCAGTATTTCACATGAAGCATTTATATTTTTGTTCAGTGTAATTCAGATTTCATTACAACTGTCATCATAATAAGCCATTTGAAGTTGTATTACTTTTCTTATAGATTTCTGACAGTGTAACATAAACGAATGAAATATATTTCTTTAGAGTGATGAGTGACAAATATTTTTAATGATTCTGTTCTTTAGAGAATTCAGCCACAGAAGAAGGAAGTGTTGGTGAGGTTTCTATTCAAGTGGACCTCTTCACCCACCCTGGTACAGGAGAGTACAAAATTACCATTAAAGGTAGGCAAATGCTTCTTTTTTCTACTGTTTAAAAACTATTTTATTTACATATGTTCAAACATTGTAATAAATCTGTTTGTTAAAATTTCAAATTCTCCATATAGGTCTGTATTTGTACCTTGCCTCTTTGCATGTATGAAATGTTTTGCACAATTTCAGCCTGCCCAAACATCTGGATAGAAATAATTTTAATCACACCTACCCATGTGTGCAAAACAGTTCTAAAAATTTACAAAAGTGTGAAAAAAACTACTGTCTTCTTTATTATGAATGATTTAAGAATAGTTTTGGAATTATCAAATATTATTTGAAACTGGAAAGTTAAAATTGGCTTTTTAAAAGCTTTTGCTTTTTGACTTTTTCCTTTCTTTCTGTTTAAAATGGAGATAATGTAGAATAAAGTGATAAATTTTTGTTGTACTGTATGTCTTTCCAATAAAATATGTTGTGTAATAAAAAGATAAAATGTGTATTAAAAAACTTTAGTTAAATGATGAAATATTCAAGATTTTCTATACTTTATGCAGTTAACAATTGCAAAAGAAATGTTCTACAGAGCCTATGAAACTATAAGAAAATTCCAAGAAATAAAGAGATGATGAAACATATCTGGTGGTGTGATATTTTTACTGTACACTTAATTCAACTAATAATAGTCTCAACTATAAATGTAGTAATGTGTTCTACTTCATACCAATTAACTTGGCCAGCATGGCCAGGTCATTAAGTCACTTGACTCATAATCTGAGAGTTACAGGTTTGAATCCCCATCACACCAAACATGCTTGCCCTTTCAGCCATGGGGGCAATATAATGGGATGATCAATCCCACTATTTGTTGGTAAAAGAGTAACCCAAGAATTGGCAGTGGGTAGTGATGACTAGCTGCCTTTATTCTAGTCTTACGTTGCTAAATTAGGGAAAGCTAGCAGAGACTGCCCTCTTGTAGCTTTGCACAGTATTCAAAATGAACAAACAAACCAGTTAAATTTATAATTGTTCTTTAAAAACAATTTTGAAACTTCAGCTTATCTCATGCTAGGTAAATCCTGCTGATTTTACTTTCATGTGTTTATTTATAACAGTTAACACAGAGAAAATTCAGAATCTTTCATCATTCAACATCACTCTCTCACTACAAACTCATACTTTTATTGAAGTTTACCTTCAAAATGTGTATTACCTACAAATAAACATTTTAGTTGTTGTCACCCAACATCTAAAGTTTACATTAGTCCAGTTTCAGAGTTGAAAGCTGACCCAGTAATTCAGCAAGCTTCACATGCTACTTTAATTGTGAAAGACAATGATGAAGTCTCTTTAACAATAATATAATTTTGAATGATCATCTGTAGTGTCTTAAACTGGACATAGTTGAACAAGTTCATACATAAATGTGAAGTACATTATATTGAGGTAATTTGGAATCTCATTGTGTCTTTACATTCCATGTTGCAATTACATGTTATGCTCTGTGTGATAACTATGCATTTTGACATTAGTCCTGCAGCTTAGTTTTCAATACAAAAAGTTGTGTTGTAAGATTGTCATGTCTAAACCACCCACTCCTCTCTACTTGTTTTCTATAATGCATGTAGGGGTAGGAAGATTATTGTTTCCCAGTTCCTGTTTGAAAAACTCAATCTCACAGAAAATTCATATGCTTCACCACTTCCAATAATTTGTTCAGTGTAACTTCACATCGAAAAGCATGAATAACACTTTTGTTTTCCAGTTACTTGAGGTATGGAGTGAGTGAATGGATACATCATGAAAGTGTAACTTATGCACATGTGACTTCTTTCAGATTTTCAAACAGAAATTATTTTTAGTTATGTTGCATGCTTTTGCCTGAACCACATGGGCTACTCTTGTATTTACTTTGTGTTTTGGGATTTTTTTCCTCCCATTACAGGATGTTGCATTTTGCTTGTCAAGGCTGTGATGTGACTTGTTGCAGATCTCTTTCTGAATGATCTTGGCATCCCATATTAATCCATATTCATTTGTTTTCGACTGCTGTAAGTACAAGTGACATCCAAATCTTAGAAATTGTAAATTCTTTATCTAAACATCTTTATTACCTGCTTGTATGAACATTTTACATCACAAAGGGCTGTTGCAAAAGCAGTCATTTTTGCTAGCATGATACTATCTATGAAATGTCAAACATTGTTAAAATGTAGTTTTGATATCAGCCATTTCAGTGCATTTTTATATCAGGTGCAGTTATTGTATGACTTGCTGATTTACACATTCAAAATTGTTTTAATATAACATAGCAAATTTCTGAAATCAAAATTGTTTTGCTGAATGTGAAATGCAAGTACAATCCCGACTACTTCTTTTTTTTAACGTGTTCATTAACTGAATTTTGATCAGTCTTCTAAATTTATATATTTTTGCAGTTATGAAAATTCAAGTTATGCTTATTACACAACAATGATAATTTTGGAGCTGTATCTTCCAGAGAAAACTTTCCTTTGCTATTGCTAATTTAGTGTCCTTTCTTTTCACTTTCTTTCTTGTCCTTGCTTTAAATAATTTTGTTATTTGGATTACAATCTATGAGAAGATGCAAACTATATTTTTCAGAAAGATTTTTTTAAATCACTTTGAAACTCTTCAAATTTCGAAGTTGAACTACTATAATCTGTCTTAATGATCTTTGTTTCATTTCTGAGCTTTCTGTTAGAAAATTCAATAGAAGACATTTCCAAAACAAATTCAACATATTCCCAAAGTATACATGAAATTTGCTTTAGTCTGACGTGTTTGTATTCATATTGACTGTATAAACTAAAATATGCAATGAATTCATCCAACTTTATTCATATTTCTTTCATCCTATATCAGTGCAATATCAAATTTGTTGTTCAGCTGCTTTACAGTCAATATTTCCAGCATTGTATTTCCATACCAAACTTCATCATCATGTCTTGTTCTTTTCAATCCACTTACAAAAAACCACCACACTTATTTTTCCATGTATTAACTCCTTAAACATCTAGCTTTTGTGTAGATCAACAGGTTAACATGTATGAGATTGATCCTTGAATAGAACACTTTGTGATCAGAAAACTGTAAAATATATTCCATACTCTCTATGAGTTTTGTAAATGTTTCTTTCACTACCAGTTCATTGTACTATCAAAAATCACATGAGAAATAACTTCAGAGCTCACGTTTCTCTTGGTATCTTTCTGTCACATCTTTTGATGTACTATTCTGTCATTCTATGTAAATATCATATCAATAGAATCATCATGATACAACCACACATTATCATTGATAGGATGAAGTATAATCAGCCTATCCAGCATATAACTTTCCATAAAAATGAGGTCAATTGCAACAACTTTGTACAATCAAAAACCAAATGGACAGAGGTAAATGGTGAACAGGTTGTAATACATACACAGGAAAGAAAAAATTTTATTATTTGTATATACTTACATAAAATGATGTTATAATAAACAAAACAGTTTTATATTTAATTTTAATTCCTTTTCCAGTAATACAATATTTCTTCATCCTAAATATCCTCTACTATAAATATAGTTGAGAAAATTGAGTGTTTTACTCAAAAATGCAAGTTTTGATCATGTTATTTGAATGTGAGACAGATTGCACAAATGAATAAAAAATAATTTCATAAAGGAAGTTTTAGGAAAACTCTATTTTATTAATTTAGAATAATTTGTTTTTAGTGGTTGCAGCAAATAACCTACACTGGTTAAATGCCAGTATGTTTCGACCTTTTGTGGAAGTTAGTCTGATTGGACCTAACTTGAGCCACAAGAAACGGAAATGTGCTACAAAATCAAAAAACAATAACTGGTCTCCAAAATACAATGAAACTTTCCACTTGTAAGTATATGTTTCATGTTCCTAAACTGTCAGTAGTTGATGAAAACAACTATAATTCAACTTAGTTATTACTTAGATTTCTTATAAAAAAGTTAGTGCAAAAGCAAACAAGACATACTTGAACTTGAATACTGGCTCAGTATGGTCAGGTAGTTAAGGCACTCGACTTGTAATCTGACGGTCGTGGATTCGAATCCCTGTCACACTGAACATGCTCACCCTTTCAGTCATGAGGGTTATGTAATGTGTTGGTCAATCCCACTATTCATTGGTAAAAGAGTAGCTCAAGAGTTGGCAGTGGGTGGTGGTGACTAGCTGCCTTCCCTCTAGTCTTACACTGCTAAATTAGGGATGACTAGTGCAGATAGCACTCAAGTAGCTTTGCATGAAATTCAAAAACTTGACAACTAGCTGATTACTTTCTGAGTGTGAGAAACAACACTGACTCTTTCACACACCTCTGTTCTTAAATTTTTGAGAGATTACATGAAATAAATTATGCACAAAAAACATGACTTATAAACTTATTTAGTATCCTAAACTAATTAGTGTTGGATGATGCTGATTTCATCTTAACTTTACATATCATTAACCAATTTGTTAACCAGTTTAAAAACAGTGGCACTGTGATATTCTTAAATTCACTGATTTTCTTTAAAGTAATTGGCACAAATTCTTTGACCTCTACCAATTCTGAAACCAAAAAAGAGGCAAGACACAATGCTCAACACAGAGAAACAATGTTTATTCATACAGACAGCAATCTAAGTTGTTTGTGTGAATTGTGTCACTCTCTTAATGAAAAGCTTTCAGTGTTTTTGAAAGCAAATTACTAATCTTATATCACTCTCCAAGTTCAGCATCATGCAGAGTAAGAAAATGCATATTAATAACAAAAACACCATTGTTCTCAAGCACATACTACTCACATGAATGGTAATCAGTGTTACTTGAAAACAAGGATTTGTATCTTTGCTACATCACCTGACATGTCAGTTCACTATTTATAATACATTATGTGTTACATTACAGGAATCTTTCCCATGAGAAAGTACAAGTCATACCATATCTGAATGGCCTAGTTCTGTGAGTAACTAGGATGAGAGGAATTTAATAGCTCTTCTAACTGTAGTATGTACAGAAATTTTGAAAATTTTATTTTGAATAAGATGTTTATGAAAAATGTAGTATTTTTGCATATCCTGCCATTACGGGTCAATTGTGTATTTGACTAGCCATATCTTCCTCCACTTATGACAATGAATTAAAAAACTACAGTGTATGTGACAGTTAAATGATATAAGGTAAAAGATACGTTTGTATAGTGTGGAAATGATTTATATAATCTTTAACTAACTTATTTTGATTTTCAATATTAAAATGAAAATTCTTTTAAGCTTGACATTTTTGGTCAATCCTTTTTATATAGTTTGTACTTGAGGTTTGTATTATGATTTTTATAATCTTTAACTAACTTATTTTGATTTTCAATATTAAAATGAAAATTCTTGTAAGCTTGACAATTTTGGTCAATCCTTTTTATATAGTTTGTACTTGAGGTTTGTGGTCTGGTCTGTCTTTATGATCTACTGCTGATTCTAACAGAAAACACCTTATATATTGTTATTTTTCACACTAAATTTGCTAATTTTATTTTTCTGCCAAAAAATATATAAAAAAGTAATCAGGACATATTGCACTAGAACATCTATCTTAACTTGTTTGTAATCTCAACAATCTTTTGCCCAGTTTTTGTAGTTTTTGTGATTGAATCTTTAGTGTTAAAGCATTTGAATCCTTCTGTTTTTATAGTTGTTTTATTGCTTTTTAGATTGTTATTTGAGTGTGTTGTTATATTAAATATTGTCTACACCTTATTCCATTTCTCATTAAAAAATTGGAACTTTTTACATCAGGTATCTGAGATTGTTGACAATTAATTTCAACGACAAACAGACAGTGAACAATTCACTTGTTTTAAAACAGTATAGATTCAAAACAAGTCAAACTTATATATAAAAAATTCATTATTCTGTTGGTTATCGCAGTCGCATCTAAAGCTTTAAATAATTGTCTTCTTTTCACGAAAGTCCACACAGACAAGGTCAGTTATTTTAGAACATCCTTTGACTAATTTTCTCCATTTCTGTTATAACAATACAGACTGTGAAACTCACTTCAGAAATCACCTGTTATGGCTAAACTCACATGCAGTCTGACTTCACTTTTTCTTTCACTTTCACCAACTTAATAACTTAACTTGACCACCTATATATATTGCACAACTAAGGCCTAGAAATATCTATAAACAATGAGACATTATGATGTAACAATAATCACTTAAAGCAATGAGAAAAATTCAGGTTTGAGTAACATGACATCAGTTCAAAACAACTGAACTACACAACAAATGGTGTATAAACAGTTTCATAATCAAACCTGCAATAAATTATTGCTTCTAAAAATACTGAATTCAACAGTTGCACTTTATAACTATCTAAATCAAAACTCCTGTAGTAGATTTAAGTAAAACAGTTGTGTTTATTTAACATTCAGTAAGTTTCAAACAGTTCTCTATAAAAATACTCGTGTTAATTAGTTGTATGTATTCATATTTATTGTACAGGACACAAAATCAATTTTTAATAAAGTTTTATGGACATTATGTTCACAGTTATTTTTTTCCACAATACATACAGTTTAAATTTTGCATCATCTAGTTGCTATTTGCACTAATAGAAGAAGCTGGATCAACAAAATTGTACTGTTAAACATTATGTAAGGATCATAGTTCTGTGAATAAATTATGGTAACTTTACCAACTGGCCTGTTACTGCAGTTTTAGTATTTTCTCAACTTCAACAAAATAATGAACACACATTTTGCCTTGTAGGAATTGCTTTGAAACTGATTTTTTTGTTTGTTGTGTATTCAAGCTCAGTAACTTCTACGTTTTTATGATGTTTTACCCTTTTTAATTAAGATTGATAAACTCAAAGCAGGCATATGCTCTTGCTGACAAGACTTAAGTAGGTAAATGGCATTGTCTTGGAACAGATGAATTTTGTATTAACTTCAATTTACACATATATTTTTCAGTACTTTTTGAAGTCTTTAAATATGTTGCAGGTTTTTATAACTTGTTTATCTTTTAATTCTTACTCTCTCAGTGACTTGTCTTATTTACTTCGACAATACTTTTTCATTTTCTATTGAATATACTGAGCTTCAGTTAATCCCCTCATGTTTTTCAGCAGTATCACATTGACAAATATATTCACTATTATTCTACTCCAATTTTGTTTATAAACCAAACATTTGCATTCTCAGGGAAATAATTTCTTCACCATTTCAAATTTCATCCTTGTCTCAGAAATACAGGCTTTCTCTTTCTCCATAGTATCAATTTATTCATCCTACCTAGGATTGAACTTTCAGGTTTTACATACACAAGTGGGCTAATTTCTTTCTTTTACAAAGCTAATTAGAATCTTACTAAATTTGCATACTATGCTGAAATCTTGACTTCTTTTTGTACTCAATTGTAATTAATTACTGGTTCTAGTTTGTAGTTTATGAACCATATATTTTAGAGATCTGACCAATGATGTTTGTTGCTATCTTTTCGAAAATATAATTTTCCTGTACTGAAAATTTATTTCAAATCATAACTAACCTCCTCCCATAAGATTAAATATTCCCATTTAGTGCTAATCTTTATAAGCAAACTTCTTATTTAAACATGCCACAAAGCTTCCACTCCTGTTGGAATTCCAAGATTGCAACATTGTGCATAACCTCCTAACCAACAGTAGTATGACATGCTCACTCAATGCATGTGACTTTCTCTGTGGTGAATTATATTTTTCTTTAACTGAACAATCACTTCATAGTTTGGCATCTGGTGTCAAAAGGAAGTCTATGGCATGTAATCAACTGCCCCAACCATGGAACAGGCTGGAGCCATCCAAATGGCAATAACATCCCTGTAATAATAGGATGGGGGATAGGCAAAGACAGAACTGTAACAATCCCACAACACAGATGGAGAAAATTGACGGAGGAAGATAGACCCTAAACCTGTATGAGAACTTACAGTGATTGATTCACTTGAAATTCAAAACCTGCCCACAGGATACTAACATTCATGTGAGTGTTAGGATGAGAGCTCCCAGTCAACAGGATGAACTGTATTCTGATGCCTTACTCCATTGTATTGGTTATTGCAAACAGGAGGATATTACATCATCTATACCTACAGAACACCACTGCCTTATTCTGTTACTGAATAGTTATTATATGGAATTCATTCAGAAAGGTCAACCTAGCAGCTTGTAAATGGAAAGTGACTAGGACTTTTGTACACCACTCAACGAAAAGAGTGTGCTCATGTTTTATAAGGATGCTGGCAACCCCTACTTTATAAGTGTTTAGTTAATATAGTTAGCATGTTTTGTAGCCATAGCTCTTAAACTGAAAAATTTAACAACTATTTATTAACTTTCCCATTTCATTTTACATTCTTTGAGAGTTGGGAATGTGTGTGCTGATATTTTCTTCACAGTGTTACACTTCTTCTCAAGATATTTTAGAGTGAGGGTCCCAGAATATTAGTGTCACTGTTGATTATTTAGAGAATTAGCTTTAAAATAAGAATTTTAATCCAATAAAATTTATGATAATAGACTGCCATTTTTAAATATGAATTGCAAGAAATTATAATATTGAAATTAAAAAATACTAAAAGTTTTTGGTAAATCTAATATTATAAAAATTTTTTGAAGCATTATTGGAAATGAAGAGGAGCCCTCATCTTTTGAACTGCACATTTGTGTGAAAGATTACTGCTTTGCTCGTGAAGATAGGTTGGTGGGTGTGGCTGTCATGCAAATGCGAAATATAATTGAACGAGGAAGCTGTGCATGTTGGCTCACTTTAGCTAGACAAGTACATATGGATGAAACAGGGTGGACCATCTTGAGAATACTATCCCAACGAACTAATGATGAAGTGGCCAGGGAGTTTGTTAAGCTAAAGTCTGAGATTCGGAGTGATGAAAACTTGCATCAAACACTGAAGAATTGAACAACTAATAACTGGTAACTGGAATGGTTGAGGTTTATCTTCATTTACACATACACACATGTTAAAATTTGTATCACTATGCTACAGCTACAGATATACCAATTTTTTTCAGTTGAACTTCAACATTAACTATATCCTAAGTTTCACATCAGTAAACTCTAGGTTAAATTTTTATACTAGAGTTTATTCCATTATTTTGATATTAAAACTGAACTTTTGGTTAAGCTTCAATGTAAAATCTATGCTAAAAACTGAGGTTTTATTTCTTTTCTTTCCCTTGAATCATGATTTTAACACTAAAATTAAGCTATTTATTGAACTTGTACATTATCTATATACTCAAAATTGAATTTTAATTCCACTTAATCTGTGGCTTTGAAACTAAGCCAGAACTTTCAGTTGAACTTTTACACCAACTAATTTTGAATTAAAGTTTTATAACACTAAAACAGAGATTTTACTATGTGCTTTACATCCTCTCTTGTCTCATTTTCATCAGTACCATGGTGTTAATAATATAGTAGTGCTTTCAGTGAAGTTTAGCTTCACTTAAACATCTTTGATTGGAATTCCACATCACCTTGAAACTCTCACCAAAATTTAGTATATGTTTGGGAATAGGCTCTAAATTACTTACCTCCTTTTTTTCGTATCTCCAAGACCATGGTATTGATACTGAAGCATTGCCTTTCAGTAAAGGTTCTACATTGTCTGAAAATGACATTGAGGTTAAAGCAGAGCTTTAAAGTTTACTCATTCAGTACATTTAAAGGTGTAGTTTAAAGAAGGGAAAATGCTAGATAAATAGATAAAGTAATAACTTTTTTCATCATTTTGATATTTTTGTCATGGGATGAACTATAGTACATAAAGTTATTAAAGTTACTCTTTATGAAATATTCTATATCTAGTTTTCTCATGTACTGCATATCTGCTGTAGTATGTTTTACATGTTCATATATATGAAGTCACTGTTTAGTATAGATCATTATTGCAGGTCTCCTGCATGCTGCAAATATCTGAGAGCTGAAAGTTTATTTTTATAACAAAGTACCTTGTTCACATGATGTAAAAGGAACTATTCAAGAATATAAAACCTAGTCACCACACTGATCTGTTTGTGCCAACCGGAACTCCCTAAATCCCCTGTATTTAATAATCTCTACTTTTTGAAGATTATCTGTAGTCAAACAGCTTAAAGGTCTATATTTTTCTTCTCAAATCCACATCCTTTGAAAGTTAAGTGTGTGAGTTTATTGTATAAATTATCTCAGGTTTCAAGCACATCTGAATAATACTAACTAATAAGTTGTATTTGGTATTTTCTAGATTTGAGCCTTTTAATATAATTGTTATTGCAAGTATGTGAAATGTACATACATATTTCTGAAATTTGCTGCTAATAACTATTTATAATACTGTAATAAAAGATTGATTCTAACAATGGTAATATTAGTTGTAAACAGAAAGAGTCAGAATTGATTAACATTCAAATGCATATCAGGAAGATAAATATACATGTTTCCACTATGGACAAAGTTGAATGTTTGAGATTGTTAATTATTTACAATATCTGTTTTCACAACTTGGTAACATTTATCAGTGTTTGAATAGAAGCATAGTTCTCCTTTGCCAAATAAAATCACAAGTAGTGATATTATGTAATAATGGATTAAGGATAACTGTTATTTCAAATATTAGTATTCTTAGTCAAATTGTACTTGTTCTTTATTTATAATTGATCATATTTCTGCAAATGTTGCACAATAAAATGTTTTTTCTCAATGGTTCTTACTGCTTTTGTTTTGTGTATGTAATAATTTAAACACTAATATTTTTAGAAACTAGTTGATGCAGAACTATTATAACATAAAATAATGATTGTTAAGTGAAAATATAAAAACATTAGTTTTAAATTAAGTAACTGTTTGGTTAACAAGATTCACTTAACAAAAAACTCATGTGAGAAAAATTTTATTTGGTATTTTCTAGATTTGAGCCTTTTAATATACTTATTATTGCAAGTGAGTATGTGAAACGTACATACCTATTCCTGAAATGGAGCTTTATTTTCAAAATTATTTCTCATTGAATTTGAGGATCACTATTTTTTAAAATAATAAAAAAGTCAAATTAAAGTCAAGTCTTAACCAGAAAAAATTAACACATTAATCTCACAAATATTACCGATTAATTTGAAGTTTTTTACTCTTACTGCTAATCCATTGTTTCTGTATCACCTCCAATCGAGCAGTGAAAAACACAAAAGCCAAATCCACTATCAATTTACATTTACACCCTATCAGTAAGTATTATGTCACACACTACCATTACACAAATCAAAGCTAAATGTAGTCCTAACAGTTAATATAAAGCTGAAACAAAGAAAGGAAAACATACTAACATAGATAAAATCATATGATATTTTGTTTGTGTTGGTAAACAAACTCAAACTCCTCTAAAAGAAAGTAAAATCCTTACCATGCTAATGAATAAAAGGTGGTAAAAATATTAGAACAGTGAAGTTTATAAATGAAGATGCAATCAGAAATGGTAGCTAATTTGTGATTAAATGCAACCATATCATTATTAGTTTTAGTTTTTTGATGTGTTGATATACAAGTAGCTATTTCTAGTCATTTTTTTATATATAGATTAAAATCTCACTGTGGTAGCATTTAAAACTAATTTTTATAAATGCACTGTTCTTACTTATAATGGTTAGAATGTATTGTTTCTTCAGTTGAGTACTCTTACTGTTCACAATATTTTCAATCATAAACTGTATGATATCTCATTATATTTGGTCAGTTTAGGAGGTTTAGATTAGTCTTAAATTCATGTAAAATTAATTCTTTAAAGAAATGAAAACAATAAAAATGATAAAATTTGTTATACTAATCATTTTAACTGTTAATTTTATGAAAGAAACCTTAACGAAATATTGGAACACAAATTATTTGAGTTCTGATCTCTCAGTAGTTAGCTTAGTTTTGACAACAACAAAAATGTTGAGAAGATGATTGCTAAAAGAATGTATGCACCTGTGCTAGCACCTTCTCAACAGTAGGCAATAACTAGAGTTTTTATCTAAACAAGATAATGACTCAAGTCTTGAAGTATACATTAAAAAAGTATAGATGTTGAAACAGTTAAAATATTTGTGGAACATCCTTCATGCAATACATTAACAAATAATGTAAATCATTTCTTATAACTTGTGTCTATTCTATGTTCCTATGTTATTGAGGTTTTATCATAAACTAATCACCTCTTCCAGTTGATATAGAAGATGCCAAAAAACCTGCACAAAACAACCAAGTGCAGCACAAAAACTCTAGGAACTAGTTAGAAAAAGGAAAATACAGAGGGTTCAGTCCATTATGTTAAAACAATTTTGAGTAGGTAAATCAGCCAATATAAAGTATTAGTGAATGACTTGTACCATAATTACAATTTTGTATTGTTTAGTATTTCATATGTAGTGCAATGCCAATGAAAATCAATTGTTTTGGGGAAGTATATGTAATTGTATTTTCCAAAACAAAATATTTATATACTCAGATCATAAAAATATCTTTAAATCGGAAGTTCATGGGAATCCAAAACAAATATAAAATCTTTCATGCATCATTACTTGCTCCATCTCATCCTAATTATGAGAAAATCACACTTGTTTCACTGTAATTGTTATCAGTATCAATGATGAAAGAAAAATCTTGACAGAAATTAGCAAAAATTAGTGCTTTACCTAAAAGGTGCTTTAAAGAGTGTACTTTCTATTTTATCAATTATTTAATTTTTATCAAAAATACAACTTCTGTGTTACTGATGTGATACCCTATCATTCTTAATATCAGATTTCTGTAGGGGTTGGATTCTTTACAGCAAGCATCTGTATTTTAAAATAATATACATTCAAAACAAATTGAATATATGTAAACAAATTCCTTACACTATTATTTACAGCAGTTGAATCCAGAACTGTAAATAATTCTCTTTTTTCATGAAAGTCCACTCACACTAGATCAGTTATTTTGGTATCCAAATGAGAAGATAAATTATTGCTTCTCTGTCATCACAGCACAGTTGGTGATAAATTTATTTCTGTTACCCCATGGGTTACAAAATTTTTATGCAGAGTTTTAAATAATTCTCTCACTTTTTCTGTCTTAAGTCCTCATAGGCTGGTACAATTACTTTAGAACCCATCTGACAAGAATAATTATTTTCCCCTTTCTCTGTTTCTTACTATATAATTCAGTTACGTTACTCCATGCATTACCATATGTACATCAACAGCTTTAAGTAATAGTCTCATTTTTGTCAACATACAAAACAAATTATTCTCTTTATCTCTGTTAAATCATGAAACTCTCATCAAATATTGCCTATTTATCACTGAGCTAACAATCACATAGTCTAACTTCACTTTTACCAACTTAATGTTTTCTGACTTAATTTTAACTTGTACTTTCACTCAATATCTTAACGTATTTATAACATGCCAAAGAATAATTTAGAAATCTAAAGCCCATTAATAGCAACAATATTACATACAAGTCGAAAAACTTTGAAGATTTGAATAAGATAACATCAACAATAATACAAAAGCTAGTATAACAGTTAAACTATTTACATAAAGTAGGATTCATACTGAGTAACATAAAACTTGTCATAATTATTGCTTTTAAAATAATTAACTTTCAACACTTGTTATGACAACTATATAATTATTAAGTATTAAATCACTAATTAAAATAGATGATAACTCTTTAACTAAAGGGTTTTGTATATCCAATAATATTTGTGATATTTTTTGCACTGTATATAAAGACTGTTCCAATTCATACACAGAGTCTTCTCGAATAGTCTGCACCAGCATTTGCACTTCCTTTGTTGGTCTCCCTTTCCATAAAGCATCTGATATGGCTTCACCTTAACTGGGTCATCTGCCTTCATCTTGATCTTGTGTTGAAAGAGACCTTGCCTAAGCTATCTCTATACTGAAATAGTAAGTCTTATGCCCCTCTCTTCTGCTTGTCAGTCAACTTTTCACTAATGTTACCTTTGCCAGCATTGAAGCTTTCCGTAAAACATGCTATAGAAACGATAATGCTTTGTTACATTTTTTGGTTAATCTAAAATGCACATGGGCCTTATTAGTGCTGCAATTTTCGAGAAGTTGGTCTTCATCTCCTATGACAGTTATTTTTTTCTAGTTTTGTGTCTATGACAACTATATCTGCCACATCCATCTCTTCCTCAGTTGCTTTACTTGTTAGGTCTTCTTCCCTCTTGAAGTACTTCTTCAACAGATTGGTGCAGTATATTTGTCTCTTCCCATTCACATTTACAACATAGTCTGTTCTGTTGAAGACATTATGCACATCAAAAGGTCCTTTCCACTGTAGGGTGAATTTATTGTTGGTTGTTGGAAGCAGAAATGAGACCTGTTTAACCATGAAATGTCGATTTTTGGCCTTCTTGTCAAAGAAATGTTTCTTGTTTTGATTGATTTGGCCTCCCCAGAAGAATGCTTTGATAGGTCTGGTACAGTACTCCTTTTTAGTACTTTATCTTTATTTTTTAAGTATCCTTCTCCTTTGTCTTATGCTCGACTTTTCTTTGGGCATTATCTCAAAATTTCTGCAGTGACAAGTTTTTATTCTGTGCTTTCTCAAGCTTCTAATGACTTATATTCAGAACATTACTTTTAGAGATTTGAAGGTGCTTGATGTTTTGCTTGCTCTTTTCCTCTTGAGCAACTGTGGTGACTGCAGATGTTTCATCAGTCTTCTTTCTCTCAAGTTCCTTTAGATTTCTACTGCATGGTATGTAGTATGGAGTATCCACTTTTATTTTTGCTACAGGAATTTTATCACTTTATCATCAGTCAGCACAAACAGACATACCTTGCCCATTATCTTGTTATGAGATACAAGATTGGTTCTCACTGCTGTACCCAATATCTCATAGTACATTCATTTTCTTGTCTCTGACAGTCTTCACCTTTTGGTATGTTGTGATTTGTTGACACCTCTTGATGTTGTTCCATTTACTAAATTGAGTTTACAATTAGTTGTGCACTGGTTAATAATGGTTATTCACCACTTCTTCCTTGTGGTGAATCTGGTGTATTGTTTCTATTGCATTTCTTGCCAGCACTATCCAGCTGATTTATGTTGGGATTCCTGTTGCTTGTTGATGACAAACTTGTACTTTCTAACAGTACACCCAATTATATAAGAAGCATGACATACATTTTTCCATTCTGTCTGTTGACTTTCTTTTCATGGAGTCCATGGTGATATTCACTCTTTTCTTGTTTCTTGCCAGCACCATCTTTGTGGATAGCTCCAACTGCTTAATGTTGAGAATTCTTCTGTTGATTGTTGGTGACAGACTTGTATTCTCTTGCAATGACTTGTATAGAATCTCTTCTCTCTTTTATGTGTTGACTTCTTTTGAACTTTGGTGGCACCTTTCTACTGGTCAGCTACTCCTGGTTTGAAGTTTGATTATTCTTGAATTTGCCATTTATATTTAATCTACTGACTTTTCTTGATTGTGTTATCAATGTATTTCAGTGTTTTCTATTCAAGGAACAGTGACATAGTCAGTGGAGCATGTTTGTGTATTAAACATTCTGCCAGTCCTTCAAAACTGTCTTCACACTTGGCCACGTCAGTCAACCTTGTGAATTGTGAAATATTGCTGAAAACATAACTCAAACTGACATGCAGTTTCTCCAGTATTAGGTTTGATTTTTCAGAACTTCTGGCAAAACTTTCCTTATTAAGTTTATAGAATTTCAGCAAGGTCACTTTCAACTTGTCATAGTCTATGGAATCTTTTTATTTCATACCCACAAATACTTGTAGGCATTTTTCTGGAGGGTGAGATAGATTGCTTATTTTCTTTTGTCTTTTAAAACTACTGATTCCTGTATTTCAGATCTTTAGCTTCTCAAAAAATATTAAACAAAAGTGACTAGGGTTAAAAGTTCATTCATATATGGATAAATGAGATTTCAAGTCTAATAAAATTTTCTGTAATGTTACCTATTAAAAATGTGAAGCAGCTAACAGTTGAATATCTTATCTTAATAGGTATTTACTGTGAACTGACTCATGTCCAAATAGCAATAGTCACATTTTTCTTTTGAACCATCTTGTTACTAATTGGAGGAAATACTAAATGTACAAAAACAAGATATGTTTTTAATAACATTTAACAAATATCTTTCAAAAGTTCATTTAATAGCCATTTTAACATACAGTTTCTGCTAAACCTGTCAATATATCTCATACAATTTTCTGTTCCCAAAATTTAATTCAAATTAAACAAAACAAGATGACAGTGAAGTTGCACAAATGTTCCCTAATACATCCTAAAAGTATAACATACGTGTAAGTTTGTATGTTCTTAAATCTTTTAGCCATTGACTTGCATACACTTCATAAACATCACCAAGTTTTCTAATCCTTAATAAAAAGTTCATATACAATCTCTGGTAACATTTTCATCTCTATTCTTTTATAAGTTTCAACAACATCTTCATCTTTTCTATTTCTTAACATGAGCAATATCTACATACTATTTACTCCTTAATGAAAAAAGCTACTAAAATATAGAAAAATCTTTAACTTCCACAGACAAGATTACACAAACCAGATTTGATTATTCATTTTTTTCTCCATCTTTCATTGTTAAAACTTGTGTTCTCCATTTTCCTTATTCTACTTCAGTGATAAGATCACATAAACTTCAGTATCATTCATGTCTTTTCTAATTAAAAGGTAAACAGCTAGAAACAGGTTGTTATAAATAAAAAGAATAAACCCTGTTTGAATCCATTTTCCTTTAATTATTTTACTTATTCTTTCTATCTGCATCTCTTTAATTCTCCTCAATTACAGAATCATGTGCAAGTTCCAATATCTTTTCCATCTTTTCTCCTTCTACTTCTTTAAACTTCACAAGATCAATATTTTTGATGTCCTGAACAAAAAGATGTTTGAATGTTATTGGTGAATAAATATGAAAAGAAATAATAAATATTGCTTGATATTTCCTATATTCTTCAGAAACCAAAAGTATGCAAAATAAGAAATTATGTACCTAAAGAAAAAGTATGTTTTAAAATTTTTCCTAATGATGAAACATGTACAGTGGTACCTCGATTCTCAAATGACTCCTTTCTCGAACAATTCGGTTTTTGAACATGTTATTTGAGAAAAAAATGTCTCGGCTATCGAATATATACTCCGTTCTTGAACCAAGCTGTAGTGGCCTGAACCCCCAAAATAACCTAACTGATGACCCAAACAACACTTCGACCATTTTCAGCCCACGCAAAACTTGCCCAAAACATTTTATCCACACCTGTCTCTCAGTCCGCACACCTACTAAAATCTGCTACAAATGTTTTAGTTTTTTTTTGTTGTTGTTGTTGTTTTTCTACATATTCTGATTAAATAAGCCACCATGGGGTCAAAGAAGAATAATGAAAGCAGCAAACCAAAAAGAAAAGTTGTTAGAGCCACATTAGAGGTGAAAAAAGATCTCACAGTGAAGTATGAGAGTGGTGTTCGTGTGTTTGACCTTGCTACACAGTTTGGTATGGTGAAATCTACAGTCTGCATCATACTGAAAGATGAAGAGGTCATCGAAAGAGCTGATGTTGCAAAAGGAGTGACAGTGCTAACGAAACAAAGATCACAAATAATGGAAGAGGTAGAAAAACTGTTGTTCATTTGAGTAAACAAAAAACAGCTGGTGATAGCACTTCTGAGACCATCATTTGTGAGAAAGCAAAGTAGTTGCATGCTGATCTCCTGAAAAACACCCCTGGAACAAGTGTTGATACATGTGATGCCTTTAAGACCAGTACAGGGTGGTTTGAAAAATTTAGAAAGTGGCATACATAGTGTGGTGAGACATGGGGAGGGTGCCAGGCAGAAACAAACCTCATTAGACAAGGTTTTAGTGAGAAATAGGTTCAGTGAGTCTCAAGCAGATTGTAGCAGTGTAAAAAGAAAGAAAAGGGAAACAACCCCAGAAGGAGAGTTACCTGACGTTTTTATGGAAGATGACTCCCCTTCCAGACAATAATAACCCTCCCACTCTTCAAATTCCTCACCACCTTTCACTTCTGCCATCAGCTCTCCTCAGCACAGGTAAAGTGAAGTTAAATTTTCATTTACTGTTTTTTTTATTGTGTTTACAGTTTTTGTGGTTGACTTTATGCATGTAAGCATTATTATACAGGTATAAATAAGCAATATTTTTATTTAAAATGCTTCATAATGCATAATTTTTGGAGGTCTGTAACAGATTAATTTAATTTACAGTATTTCTTATGGGGAAAATTGATTCTGGAAAATTATGGAATGGATTAAGTTTGAGAACAGAGATAACACTGTATTTCACTTAACAAAGACATAAGTGAACACTAGACTGAAATAAATAGCATTCATAGGACCAGTATTTGTGAACAGTTTGTTTCTTTTTTAATTTTACACAAAGATACATGAGTGAAAGACCAGGGGAAAAGCAGCTAGTCATCACTGCCAACTCTTGGTTACACTTCTACCAACAAGTTATAATGCCTCCATGGCTGAAAGGGTGGGATGGGGATTTAAATCTGTGACACTTATATTGCAAGTTGACCCCCCTTACCAACTAGCCATGCCCATTTGTGAACAGGAAATTAAACTAGTTTTAACACAATAAACTGCATCATTTATTACTTTCTAAAATTTAGGGACTTAAATTAAGAATCTAATGAGTAAAAGATAGGATACCTTTCATTGGTTCAAAGCTGATTTAATTGAGAATATACTATTTTCAATGCGAGAATAAACTAATGGTATATTCTGTACATATTTTTTCATGTAGATTTAAACTTTAATGCACTTTCACGTAAACCTTTATGATGTATTATTTTTAATTTTTAGGACAGAATTTTAAAACTGAAAAGTTATTTGTGGTTTATAAATTTAGATGTCCTAGTTGTGTCAAGGAGTACAAAGATTCTACCACATCCACAATAACACTCATTAAATAGAACAATAACAAATTTAAATGTAAACCAGTTTCAACATTTCACATGTCCTCTTCAGTTCAATGTTTATTTGATAAGGATGTGAAATATTGAAACTAGTTTTAATTAAAATTTCGTAGTGTTCTGTTAGTGTGGATTTAAACTATTGTAAATTACTTTTCATGATAATGTGTATTTATTTATTTTTTATGTTGAAAATACATGCTAATTCAGCTTCAGGACATTCCATACTTATTATTTTCTATAGCTTTTTTTTTACAAATTGGGATAGATTACATACAGCAACACTTACGTTACATTGTTTTTTGGAAAAACTATTGCTTGGTTTAGTCAAACCAGTAATTTTACTGAGCACAGCTAAAATTTGTTTTATCAATTATACCATTTCTGTTTTCTGTTAATTTGGATAATATTTTATTTTCTTAATTTTGTTACACATTTATGAGCTCAAAAAGTAAGAACTTTCCCAATAATTTTTTTAACATTTTAGGAAGAAAGCAATTAGAATATTCATACCAAGCCTAAAACATTGAGTTGTTCTACAAACTCAAACAAAATCTGTCCTGACTTCCATGAATTACAATGCTGTAAGGAAGCTAATGATATAAGATTGAGCCACTTTAACTAAAAATACTGCATACACACAACATAATGTATCAAATTAAAAGTTCTCTACTCTATACTCTAGAACGCAACTAGATATTCTAGTTTTGCAATACTACAGTTTTTTCCGCATATTTCTGTGTTTCACTAATACATAAAACGTCACTTTTTGATAGAACTTCTCCTAATATATTATTTGAAACATCAAAACTAGCGTTCACCTTCTCTTGGAAGTGGCAAGACAGGGGATTCACATAAATTCTGCTTTAATTTCTGGAATGTGTCCTCACACTGGGGGTCTATTTCCCCCTCATAAGATTTCTTTGTAACTGACACAAAAGTTCAGTAATTGTAGCAATGTTTAAAATAAGCCGATTGTACCAGGGACATATAACCCAATAATGTGCTTAACTCTTTGCAGTTTCTTGATGTTTGGAAGTCTGTAACAGCTTTCAGTTTTTATCATTTGTGTGTATTACCTGGGAAGAGTGCTCAAATCCTAAAAAGATACTTATAATTGGTAAAATGTGATTTTAAAAACTTTTACAGTAAGATTAGTTGTATTTAGTTTGTAGAAAACCAATTCAAGGCCTTTCAAGTGTTGTTCAAATTTGGTTAAAACAATATAATATTATTAATATAAGCCTTACAAAATACAGTTGCACCTGCTAACGCCTTATCCGTAAGTCTTTGGAAAGTAGCAGGTGCTTTTTTTTTTAAGACCAAAGGGCATCATTTTAGAGTTATGAGGACAATTATCTGTTATGAAAGCAACTGATCCTCCATCCGAACAAGTATTTGGATAAGAATAATGTACTTATAAAGGTTTCCCCTGGGAAATATTTCAAATATCACTTGTATAAGGCAGCTGACAGCAGTCAGATTTTGAGACTTCATTTAACTTCTTATATTCAACAAAGAACCTAAAGTTATTAGTCTTCTTCTTAATAATAAAGACTGAAGAAATACATGAAAAAGTGGAGGGTTCAATTGAACCATCACAAAGCATTTCATACACTTGATAATAGAACAATTATATCTTAGTGATAGGATAACGATAAAGTTCACTAAACTTTAGCCTTTTTGTCATGGTTACTATGCTATATAAAAACAAATCTGTGAATTTATTCTTTAAAATATTGGAATATTTCAACACAAGTCGCTTTAATTGTTCATAATATTTGCTCTATGAATGTGAATATTTTATTTCTTTAAATCAGCATATTTTCAGTATTTAAGTCATATCTAACAGATGGCACATCTAATTCAAGGAAATTTATAAAAAAATCAAAAATAGCTTTGTTTTGCTAAATAAAGTCTGATCCCATAAGAAAAGATACAGCCAAATTTTTGATGACAACAAAATATTGTTTTACATTCGCCCCCAGTGGCTCAGCGGAATGTCTGCGGACTTACATGCTAAAATCCGGG
Source organism: Carcinoscorpius rotundicauda (assembly GCA_011833715.1). NCBI lineage: Eukaryota > Metazoa > Arthropoda > Merostomata > Xiphosura > Limulidae > Carcinoscorpius > Carcinoscorpius rotundicauda. The sequence goes on from CM022392.1 coordinate 126,445,622, forward strand.
TTTCGATACCCGTGGTGGGCAGAACACATATAGCCCATTCTGCAGCTTTGTGCTTAATTCTAAATAATAAAAAAGTTTTACAGTGCTATTTGTTAGTAAGAGTTTGTTTCAATATTTCCTGATAGTTGACAGTTCGTGATTTTATCTGCAAAACACATGTTACCTTTACTCCAAAATTTCAGTTGAAGAGTTGGATTATTTCTCTCGAATTGAAGCCATATATTTTCATGTAATAATGAATAATCTTATCCAATACATATATGATCTACCACTTTCACGCTCTTAATTATTAGGGTTAGTTTGTCTGATCCTTTATAGTTTTATTAAATAGGTAATGAAGAGTTCTACTTTTACGATACTTAAAACCTCCTTGTTTGATCCTTTCTGTCGTTTTCCGACCGCTGTGCTTTGTTTCTTTATTTCCTTGAGAAAATGCACAGATAAGTGCCCTATTTAGTTACAAGTATGTCATCAGAAAATTCTATTGTGGTGCTGAGTTTTAATTACTTCATGATTGCATGTTTATTCTTTATTATTCGAACGATGCTCGTATTGTTGAATAAATTTGCACATCATCAGAAGATATAATGAAGTGGTATTCCAAATTTTCTCGTAAAAAATGTGGAGTTGTAATATCATACACTTTACTTTTTTCTGTAGTTTTAGGGTTCTATAATTTATAAATTTTCCAAATAAATATGATTTTAACATCAAATAATTGTTTTAGTTTTATAACATCAATTTGTTTTTTGTTTTTGAATTTCGCACAAAGCTACTCGAGGGCTATCTGTGCTAGCCGTCCCTAATTTTGCAGTGTAAGACAAGATGGAAGGCAGCTAGTCATCATCACCCACCGCCAACTCTTGGGCTACTCTTTTGCCAACGAATAGTGGGATTGACCGCACATTAAAACGACCCCACAGCTGAAATGGCGAGCATATTTGGCGCGACGGGGATGCGAACTCGCGACTCTCAGATTACGAGTCGCACGCCTTAACACGCTTGGCCATGCTGGGCCGTATAACATAAATACATCTAGTCATTGAGTACAAGTTGAGAGTTTGAGACACATTGAGTGATTTATGGTGATCTTCATAATTGTGGTTCCTACTTCGTCAACGTCATCATGTCTGTCTGCATGGCGACCTAGATATGCACCCGTCACACCAAACATGCTCGCATTTTCAGCCATGGGGACGTTATAATGTGACTGTCAATCCCACTACTCTTTTACCAACGAATAGTGGTAATGACTAGGTACCTCTCCTCTAAATTAGGGACAGCTAATGCAGATAGCCCTCGTGCAGCTTTGCGCGAAATTAAAAACAAAACAAAAATACAAACAAACGCACTGCCTGATATAGATACACATCTGGCACCATCTGGTGACTTTCTGCGCGGGCTGAGGGATAACTACTATCCAAACTCTCTCTGCAGCTGTTTTATGTTTAAGGTATGAATATTTGACAAAATTAATGCATAAAAGTGACAGTGAATGAGCATTTTACAAGAAAATAACATCTTACATTTGTGTAATTTTCCCTCTCTTCTACGGCATTCACTAAAGGATATAATTCACTTAAACGTGTTTAACTTGTTGATGGTATCAACAGCTAATCCCATTGATGTTGGACATGTTCAGAAGATAATGACTGTGTTGTCTCCTCACCTACACCACAACAGCGAGTTGTTTTTCTAGCTAGAATACTTTCATTCGTAACCTCACAACTTTTACTTTATTGGTGAAAGCGTTTCTCTAAATTAATTGGTGGTATGGTTTAAGAATTCTTTGCTGCCTTAAATACTCTACTATGTGAATTTTACACTTTATGTGATGTCATTGAGAGATATTTTATTTGAAATATTGTATTATATTTGTTTTACATTGTTTAATAATCTTACGACAAAAATATCTTTCTACAAGTGATTGTGACGCGTTACACCAATCATAATCCTATTTGTGTCAGCATTGCACTATTGAATTGTTGGAATTATACTGTAAACCAAATATATAAAATGTTAAACATGTTCGTCAAGAATGCCACGGTTTATATTTGTATTAGCATTTACAATTTTTTCATGTAAAATGTGATGAGCTCTTTATAATACAGGAGTTTGAAAAACATACCAAAATGTTTCAACGATGAAGAAATTGATGATGATTAGAAACACACTTGAAGCAAAAATATATTTCAAAACGGCTGGTATGGGTATTAACAAATTTACTAATAAAACAAAGAACAGATTAAGGTGACCTAGGATGCTCGAAATGTTATGATATGCAATGATGAAGAAATATGATGCTCTGAGAAAGAATTGCCTTGTAATGATTTTGAAAGCAATCCTTCTTCTAACGGTTTATTGCTTAGTCATGAGGGCTAGTCGTGGCTGGTGGGTAACGTTTTGGATTGAAGATTAGAAGATCCATGGGATTAGCTCCAACATGCCAATGAACTTTGGACTGTGGCGGTGTAATAACCACAACTGTCAATTCCGCATGTAGAAGTGTGCTGTTATGTTTGAACTTTGGAGGATTGCATACTTCGCCTTTTATCCTACAAGTTATATAAGATGCTGTTAAAGTTGAGAATTTCAAATCAGAACTACATTATCTTTAATACTAAGTCAGTGTCAAATCTTGTAGTGTTATGCAGTAGAAAACTATAACTGTTGAGTATGCTGCAGGTTCAGTAAAGTTTCAGCAGATAATATGATTAGTACCAATAGTAAAAGAATAACAATCAAACGCAAGTGAACGAAATTACAAAATATTCATTTTCACGCATATGTTCACAGCCTTCTTTGAACCGGTCAATTTAAATATTTGTTATCGAAAGAAATTTGCTGTTGGAGCATATTGTACAATTTTTACAAGATGAAGACGGGAACAAGAATGATGATAACAATAAATTTTCGAGTCAGACGATCTCAAATTACATACGTAAGCAGCTATTCCGATAATATAAGTTCAAGGGAGATAAGCCCAAACCGTCAATCAGTACTATCTCATAAAAATCTATATATCACCTCCTGAAATTAGTTTGACCTCACTAGAGAAAGACAAGAAATAAAAATTGACTGAATTCTCTTACTAGACAATCACAGTATCATTCAACTTTCATCTGAATAGAACTAACGCAAGCTAACTCTATTTATACATTCTGTTAACAAAACTGCCAAATTAATTATGCAGAAAGTTCGCTCACATAAGATTTTCGAGAAATTATCATTATTATTTTCTACTTATAGAAGGGTTAATTGAGTTTCCAGCTCTTTCAAATGTGAAAACATCAATGACCTCCTTCATAACTAGAAACAAAGCTCAGTATACGTTATTTCATTTAACTAATTTTGTCTTATTAAAAGTAAGTTAATTCTGTCCTGATCAAATTAAGAATGATATATAAGTATTTTTTATTCTATACTAATATGCAGCCAATTAACCCAGTTGGAAATAAGACATTCCACTGTGTTACATGTAACGAAACGAGATTTAAATTTGGAAAAATAAAGCAATTATGTAAGAAAAGTTAAACTCTCAAAAAGAAAAAATAAACCCCAAAAAAGAAGAAAGAAGATTGTTTGTTTCTTGAATTCTGCGCAAAACTACTCAAGAGCTATCTGCGCTAGCCGTCCCTAATTTAGCAGTGTAAAATTAGAGGGAAGGGAACAAGTAATCACCACCACTGCCAACTCTTGGGTTACTTTTTTACCAACGAATAGTGGGATTGAGAGTAACATTATAACGCGCCTAGCCTGAAAGGGCGAGCTAAATCAGCGTAGATAACCCTCGTGTAGTCTACGTGAAATTCAAAACAAACAAAGTTAAACTTCAACTTCTTGGGAATTAAAAAAATTAATGTAAACATTTGGAGTACCGTGTTCTATCTAGAGCTTCTCATCCTAGAAAGAAAATTAAATTATTAAAAATTTGCGCAGAAAGGCTATTCGGATGGTCAGCAGATAGCTTCATGCTCTGAGAAAACATACATACTCTAGTAGAAGGGAAAGGTTGTCAGACAAGGCATTGCAAGAGATGAAGCCCTGCACCGTTAATGCAAGCTGGAAGAAGTTGTGGCCTGAGGTTGTGCACGACGACAAGGGATTCATGCCTGAAGAAATCCAACACTCGGCTGTTCAAAAAGGTGTGCAATTAGATTCGTTAATCAAAGGTGAAGGATTTGCCGATATGATGAAGGAAGATGTAGATGAACTGATTGACTTAGAATCTGAACCACTCGCCAACCAAGACTTAGAAGCACTGACGAAGTCTGCTGCCGAGGAAGACGATGAAGAGGAAACACCGAAAGAAGCCGAGGAAACAATTGAGCAAAGTGGATGGTCGTTAGAGCGGTTAAGTAAACTAATGAAACTAATTAACGAAGTGAAGGAGTGCTCACAGGAATGGGACAACGATATGGTTCGATCAATACAATTTTGCAATAAAATAGAAGAACTGATGACTCCTTATCGAATGATTTTTGATAGGCTAAAGAGGCAGAGAAAACAACTGCCAATAACAATGAAAAATGAAGAGTTAGAAGAAATATGATCGAGGTATTTCAGATTAAGGTAGTTGAAAGTGTTGATGAATCACTTTTTTATTATTTCATTGTGAGAATGGTAAGACAATGGGACATTTTGGCAAAGTAGGAGTCATTTTCTGTTAAGACAGCTTTAATTTCATAACAAGGTGGTTGACCTTTGGAACAAGCTGCCTTAAAACGTGCTACACAAAGTGAATTTTATGAAGTTTAAACGAGAGCCTAATAAATAGTTGAGTGATAGTGGCTGATTTTATACTTTTGTAGTATTTAGTTTAATTTAGTGGATAGGCTCGCATAAATAGACCAAAAGATCCCTTGCTATCCTTTGAATTTAAGGTCATGTTTTGTTCCAAATGCTCATTATTGGCACTAGTGATTTTCATCAATGAAACTATTGGTAATTTGGATTATTCTGAAATTATTTTATATTTTAAATTACTTTTTATTTTCTATCAAAAATATTTGTAATTATTTAATTTAAAATGATGGAGTTAAATCTCTTGTTCCTGAGTTTAAAACATTAAAATGTTATTTTTATACAGTACGGTTTCTCCAAGAGGGCGATAAAGGTGCTCAGTTGTCATAGTAGCAGAGGAAGCAAAGTCATTATATTACTTTTAATTTTTAATATCAATGTAGACAAAACAATTTAAACCTTTCCATATATTGATGTAGCTTAGTAAAAGCTAATTCCAACTTCGAACCTAGAAAAAATTTTGATATTATGCCAGCCAAAATTAAATCCAAAAAACAAGTAAGATAACGAATAATAATTATACTGCTAGGCCTGTTAGTATTACGGTGTTAATAATACAATATGCAGTGAAGCTTATAATTTATGTCAGAGTACTTTACAATTTATATTGTGAATAATAAATATTATTTCAATTGAAATTTTAGTGAGAATGATGTAACTTTCAGTTAGTATTATTATACTTGATTAATACCCTAGTTACCAGAATTACTACTACTAACATCATTTTTCATACATCATGATCAGTAAACATTAATTTAAACATTAGGTTCAGAACATTTTAATATGAAAATGTTGCATAATTAATAATAATAAAGAACAGTGTGACTAATGGAAAACGTAAAACATAGAGATTAGCTTTTTTTGACTAAGAGATTAAATAAATGGTCTGTTATTTTTGTTTGCTTTTGTTGTTTATCAAATAAAAAATAAAAAAGTGCCAAAAATATGGATACAAATTAAGCCAATTGTCTCTGAATATAATTGTGGTTTAGCAACATAACAAGAAACTACTAAATACAGCAAGACGTTTGAGGCATACTTGCAAAATTAGGAAATATAAACTAAAATTAAAAGAACAGATTCTTCCTTGTAAGTTGTGTATTCAGCTCTTTAAGAGGAATGTACGCTTTACAAGGGAGAATAATACTGACCATTAGTCTATAGAAAAATAAAAGGTTTAATAAATAACACATACAGTATGTGACTGAATCTACATCATAGAAACACAAACACCAAACTCAACCTCAAGAAATTACGATAATGTATGATCATTTACAAGTGTGAAAATATTAAAATGTTGAGAGAGTTTAGAAAATTTGAAATAAATAGTGATAGTACAGCTAAAATAAAGTGGATATTGGAAATATAAAACACAGCAAGTTAAATTAAAAAGAAATACTGGATTCAAGAATCAATTCAATTGTTAATATTTTAATAGTTGGAGTATTAGGAACAAATTAAATGAGTATAATGCCCATGTCAAAATGAAAAACTGACATAATGGGTGTGACTGAAATTTGATTAGTTTTATAAAACACTGATAAAATGAATTATTTTGAAATTCCAGTTCATAAATAATTTAACAGCAGCAGATGTTTTTAAAAGAAATGATTGTTTGGCTTTCTTTATTGAAGTGACAAGTGAGATTTCTCAGGGCTCAGTTTTAGGACTTTTGCTCTTTCTGATTTACATCAGTGGTCAATGATATAGATGAAGGAATAGTTTATAAATAACTTAAGTTTGCTGATGATTTTAAGGTTGTAGTTGTTATTGAATGTGAGGATGCTGCTGCTTCAAAAAAATAGTTTCATATCATTCAGTGAGTTGGACATATAAATGGCTGATGGATTTTAAGTAATTAATGCAAGATAATATGTGTTGGTTATCATAACTTGAATTATAATTTGGGTGATAATAATCATAAAAGTGTCATGAAGGTAGGGGATTTTGGTGTAATGGTTGATCAGTCTTGTCTTAGTTATTAACTGTTCAGGCAGATAATGTCAATGAGATCAGGCTTGTTATAAGAAGGATACAAATGTCATAACCATGGAAGACTTTCCGTTTTTAGCACATTGATTCAGCCCCTTTTTAAGAAAACTATTAGTGTATAAAATGCTATTTCATAAGATATAAGATATTTAGGTAGTATTTTACTTGAAAATAACAATATAAAAAGATGTGTTACTCTGGCTTTCAATAAGATAAACATTTATAAAATCGTACAATGGTTTTAATAATGGCAAATTATATAGATTTTTCTCACTGCTTCAAGGAGATTTTGGGGCATATTTGCTTTTTACTGATAGTTTGGGTGTATTGTGATTATTTTTGTGGAAAGATAGTATGTCTTTAATTTGTTGTGATTAAAAACATTTGCAATTGTTCATATATTTATGTTGCTGATATTAACCTGAATCTTGAGTTTTCTATATTGAATAACATCAAATGACATACTAGTCTGAGTTGTTTAATGTATATACCTATCCAGTGTTGTAGTTGAGATTATTAGATAAAATGACTTTTTCAGTGGATTGAATGGAAAGTATACTATAAGCATGAAGACTTTGTGATAAGTATTTTTCCACTTTTGTGAGTATTGTATGGTAATAGTCTTTTGCGATGGAAGACAAATTACTATCACTGGTATCATTACCATCTTTTTACGTAAATATTAACCTTATTACAACTTGAGTGATGTTGAGAAAAGCCACTTGTAGAGAAATATATATGCAAAACAGCTGGTTTGGGTTCAGAAAATATTTTATATAGAAGAGCAAATAACGTTTCAACCTTCTTTGGTCATCTTCAGGTTCACAAAGAAAGAGGTAACTGACCGGAAGCTAACCACATGTTTGGAAGGGGTTGTGTAACTGAGTGCCGGAATGTAGAGGGCGGTGTTAGATGTTTGAATATATAATTTATTTATTTTATTATATTAATATAGATATATTGGTTTATTTTGGGTTTAAGTTGTTGTATAAGTAAGACTTCTTTCATTTTGCGTTTATTAATGTTTGTTTCTTTGTTTAGTATTTGACTGTTTTCTATGGTTATGTTGTGTTTATTTGACTTGCAGTGTTCGAAAATGTGTGAAGGTGACTTTTTATGTTCTTTAAATCTGGTTTCCATTTTTCTACTTGTTTCTCCAATACAGAAGTCACAGGAGTTATCACATTGTATTTTATAAATAATGTTGGTGTGGTGTTTGTCAGTGTAGTTTTTACATAGTATAGACCTCAGTTTTGTGCCTGGGTCTTGAATAAATTTGGTATTGACTGGAATGTCATATTTTGTTACTAGTCTTTGCCAAATGTTGGTTATTTGTTTGCTGATGTCAGGAATATATGGTATATAGCAGTATATGGTTTTGTGATTTTTTGATTCGTGAGATATATTTACTTTTGTTGGTTGATTTTGCTTTCTGTCTAGGTGTGTGCGTATAATGTTTTCTACGGTTTGTGGAGGAAACTTATTGATAATGATGAAGTATTGTTTTATTTTGTCTAATTCATCATTAATTTTATCTGGTGGACATAGTTTTATGGCTGTGTTTATTTGGTTTCTTAGTATTTCTTGAGTTTTTGTTTTGTTTTATGTGCTGAGTCCCAAAGAATGTATAGTCCAGTACGGGCGATTTTTTGGTGGATTTCTGTTTTGAATTTTGTGTCGGTTCTTATAATTTTGAAATTAAGAAATTATAATTGATTGCTTTCTTCCTGTTCACATGTGAAGTTAATGTTGGGATGTATAGAGTTAATGTGATTGAAAAATAAAGTATGTGTTCTGTATATTTGAATCCTGCAACCGTGTCATCTACATATCTGTACCAGTATAGTGGTGGATGTAATGCTGTGTTAATTGCTTGTGTTTCAACTTGTGTTATAAAAATATTGGCTAGAACTGGTGATACTGGGTTGCCCATACTTTGGCCATTTGTTTGAATATAGTTGTGGTTGTTGAACGTGAAGTTTGTCTTTATTGTGGTGAATGCTATGAGGGTTGTTAATTGGTTGTTGGGAATGTCTCTAGTTGGGTTAGGGTCTTGGATATAGAGTTCTAAGGCTATCTTGCAGACTTCAGTGGTTGGAACTTCTGTAAAGAGGGATATAACATCAAAAATGGTCCCTAAATTCACGTCTAACACTATGTAGCACAAATTTTGTTCCTGGATAGTGTGTGTTATTTCTTAATTGCTTATGTTGTAAAAGTACAGAAAATGGCCATTATTCTTTTCAAGCTTTGACCTGGATAATGAAATATAGAATTAACCTATTTTCTATGTAAAAACAGGCAAATTTGCACACTTTCATTTACATAATCCTGAATAAAACAACATACAAATCAAGATTTACATGTATTTATATTAAAGTTATGCAAAAATGTTTATAAGTGAGTAATTTTTTGAGATTTGTAACTGTAATATAAATCAATTTCATGTATCAGTCCCCAAATAAAGTCTCCCATCATGTTTTCATTATATGCTCCTTGGTAGTGGCATTCAAAGCCCAGTATATCTTGGTGAAAGCACTCACCTTGCTCCTCTGAGTGTGCTTCCACATTCTCCTTGAATTTATCAAGATGAGCGTCAAGGATATGTCTTTTCAGGGACATCCTGCAACCCATTTTGTTGTAGTTCTCCACCCCAGTCTTAACCAGTTCCACATAATATTTGGCCTTGTGATTGCCCAAGAAGTTCCAAACCACTGTGACAAAGCAGCCCCAATCCTGTTTTTCCTTCTTACTGTGTTTCTTAGGGAATTCTGTGCAGTCCAGGATTTTCTTTATTTGTGGTCCAATGAGGACACCAGCTTTTTGACCTTTGCCTCAGACAACTTAGGGAAAAAGTGTCAAAGGTACATGAAGGCTGCAGACTCCTTATCAAGAGCTGTGACAAATTGTTTCATTAGATCCAGTTTGATGTGCAATGGTGAAAACAACACCTTCTGAAGGTTCATTAGTTTCTCACACTTTACATTGTGCCTTCCCCCAGAGAACTCGGTCCATTGTGGCTAGTGCTTCCTGTAAGTGTGCTGCAGTGTCACTGCTGTCTTAAAGGCAAAGATAACAGGGAAACTTGGTAAAGCCTCCTTGGAGACCCATCAGGAATGCCATCATTTTGAAGTCTGAGATAACTTTCCAGTCATGCTCATCATACTTCAAGGCTTCTAGCTAGGTCTTTATGTTGTTGTATTCTTATTTTAAGTGCATTGAATGAGTCAGTGGAAGGGACAGATACTTATTCCCATTATGGAGCAGCACATCTTTCAGGCTTCTGGATGAGGTATCAATGAAGAGGCATCACTCGTTTGTGTTATATGTAATTCCATTTGCCTCGCACAGACTGGATATATTGTGGCAGAGACCATCTTGATGAGTGTAGAATTTTGAAAAATTTGGTGATGCTTCCTCTGACTTGTGACATGCACACTTTGATCTGACAAATCCCACTCCTTGATTCCCGACAGGCATGCTGAAATATGCCTTGTAGGCTTCATACATTTTAGCAGAAGTTGTCACAGAGTACTTTTTCACTCATGTTTTGTTAAATTGGCCGCATACATCGCGGAATGTGTCTGAAGAATGCTTGCTGCTTTTTGATGCCATCTCTGATTAAATCTCTGTGTTCACCTTGGCAGCCAGAACTAAACTGAAGTGGTAAGGGATGAGCCTCTGTGTATATATTACCATGGAAAATTCTAAAAACTTCTTGTAAGTTCAAGAAAATTCTCTGTCAGCTACTCAACACTGAATCTACCTGGAATGTTCTGGAAAATGGGTAAATTTGAAAATTTCGTTACCCAGGTCACAAAAACAAAGTTTGAAGAGAAAAATAGATCTTTTCCATTTACTTTAGGCATAAGCAATTGGGAAATAACACCTTTTGGCCAGGAACAAGAAAAAAGTATAAATTTTGTTATAAAGTGTAATTGATCAATTTATCAGCTGGCTATGTTCCCAGTGAGTTACCTTGGAACTGGATGCATATACCACCCACTTGAATTTCTAACTTCTCAGAATTTGGGCTTTAATTTAACATCACTTGGCTGTAGCTGTCAATGTCCCAAGTCAAGATTGGAAGTCATTACCTCTATGCCTTTTTACCCCTTTATCTTTCTCATGTCCTCTCTGTCATATGAATCACTTGGAGTCCTATTTTCTTAATGGCACCAATTTGTATGGCACAGCCATGGATTCCATTTCTTCATCCACTGCAACTGACACCTCATCTTCCTCTACCCTTCTCACTCACCCTACACAAACAACCTTAACTGGGTGCACTAATCCTTTTCTTTTAGTGCTCCATCTTCATATGTGGCTTTTGTCTGGTCCATCACAAGACTGGCTGGACTTTCCCCATGGGTTGCCCTTCTGATTTGCCATTCCATTTGCCCTTTTTTAAAATCACTTTACCATTGTAAGTGGTATGTCTCCATCCCATCTGAACTCTTCCACACCCTAATTTTGTCCTCACCTGACTTTTTGACAAGGGGTTTTCAGTATTTATGATTGCTGATTATTATATGGCCTTGTCAGCCAGTTTCCATTCCACAAGAATTTACCGTGTCTTCCCATCTCTGGTTCTCACCCTATTATTTTGTTTCTTCTGCCTTTGCTGTCCATGCATTCTACCTACCTCTTTGATTGGAACTTGTATCATTTTTTATATCCTCATTCTTCCTCTCTTCAAACTTGTGTCATCCTGTTCCTTATATCATTTTTCCTTTAAAGATTTTTCCTTCTATATTGGTATGTTGACATCAAAATTTAGATTTTATTTTTTGCTCTCAGTATCTCTCTCATATTTTATATCATAGAATTTGTGCCATTTTCTACCAGGATCAGTTCTCCCTGTCCAAAATATTGGCTGTATGGGGTGATTTTGCTTTCACTACCTTTTTTAACTCTGTCATCATTCCAGTCCATACCACCTTTTATGTTTTGTCTGAGATCTCTTGTGTTGTATAGCTTACACTACTAAATTCTGTGGTCCACATTTCTGTTTGTTCATTTACTTGAAACCTTTCCTTTTCCTTGATATTTTTCATATTACTCTTATGGGTTGGATTTACAAGGTGATTTATTTGCTTTATTTTCCTTGTCTCTTTATGATTGTTGTTTATTCTAAATCCCCTCACATCAAATCTGTCACCTTATTATGCCCTTGTCTGCCTTATTCCATTAGAGCATATAGTTTGTGCTGGCTTGTGGCCCTATCCCCATACATTTATTTCACATTATTCTCATCATCTGACTGTTTATAGCTGCTCTTTGAAACAGGCAATCATCTTCCTTTCTAGTTCTTGTATTTGAGATGAAAGGTACAGAACCTTCTACCACAGACCAGATATTCCTATCACAATGCTGTTGGTGTTGGTTGAGGTTAAATTTTGCCGTGTGGTTCACTGTACCTCAGCCAATCTAAATTCAGGACTCATCCTATGTTTTTTGTGCTTATTGCTACACATCATTTTCACAGAGAGAATATACCTGACTGAAAAATGGTATGGTCTTTTATGGGTATGTTTTACCTACTATTTATTCACACACATTATGAGTTTCCTTGGGCTCTTTTATTAAGGGGGTTCATCTTGGTTTGTATGTTTTGTTTTTTAATTTTGCACAAAGCTACTCGAGGGCTATCTGTGATAGCCATCTCTAATATAGCAGTGTATGACAAGAGAGAAAGCAGCTACTCATCACCATCCACTGCCAATTCTTGGGGTACTCTTTTACCAGTAAATAGTGGGATTGATCATTACATAATAATGCCCCTATGGCTTAAAGGGCGATCCTGTTTTGGTGCGACCGGGATTCGAATGTGCGACCCTCAGATTATAAGTCGAATGCCTTAACCCACTTGGCCATGCCGGGCCCATCTAGGTAATGGTACACAGGTCATTCCATTTGGTCAGTGTGGGATTCTAGTTATTCTGTAAAAGGAAGTAAGACATAAAATTGGATATTAAAATTTTCATCCACTTGAAAGGTATTTACAGTAGATTTCTACCTCCCTTCCTCCCCACATCTTAACACCACATTACCAATTGAGAAGAGATTTTGGGCTAAACTGCATAGAGAGAGTCAGTGTGCTGGAAGTTGTGTTGCATGCTTATTTACATGCTGTCACACAGCTGCCTTACATGTGAAGATAGTTGAAAGTATCAAGGCCACTGGTGAGTGAAAACTTGCACATATAAAGGGCAATACAAGTTAGGAAAAAGCTATTCTATGAGGGGAGGTAGGAATCTATTACAAATACATTTTCAGTGTAGGAAAATGTTAAAGTTCATTTTCTAATGATTTTTCAGTTTTTCAAAATAATTTTATGATAACTTATTGAAAATCTTTGTGTTAATATTGAAATACTCCTGACCATTATGTTTTATTGTAATACTCTTACTTTATGAGATAGACAAAGTTATTTGAAGATTATAATTTCAGCTAATATTTAAACTATTTTAATTCTCACTGTTTTTAAAGAGAGTATTAAGGCCAAGTCAAACCAGAGAATCAACAAAACATAGTAGTCCTCCTAAGACATCAACAGTTAAGGTATGCATTTTGATTGACATTATATTTGAAGTTTTTCATTATTAGATTTATTATGGATTTGATCATTAAAAGATTACTTAACAAAACAATAGTTTTGAATAAATAGAATAACCTTATATCTTTTACACATGAATGTATTCATGCAGAATATTTCAGTGAATGTTTGTACATTTATGGTGTTTTAATCAGTGGGCATTTGTAGATGCCTGGTATTGCTGTTGTTTGAAAATTTTTTGTATGAGATGATAATTTCACTTGTGTAATACCAGAAACATAGAATTATATGCATGAATGTTTCTGTGTACATGCTGTCTGTTTTCTGTTTTAGTTGTTCCTTCACAACTTTATTTTGGCTGTGGTTATCATGTGATGTTTGAATTTGATATTCAAAATTATTTTAATATAATGTTCTTGACCCTCTTCTATTAAGTACATGACTGCTGTTATGTTCTTTTGAAATCTGTTTCACCACCTTAAGAAACTAAAACTCCATTTTAAAAATATTTAATTTTCTTATGGCTGATTGTTTTGGTATTTGCTTTATGTAAGTGTTTAACTTTTTCTGCAGAAATATATAATGCCTCAGTATTATAACACACCTAAATTTTATTTTGCACTGACTAAGTTATGAATCCTTTTTTTACATTGTGTATTTAAAAAGGGTGAAGATGATGAATCTTACTTTCCAGAGTGGAATGAAGAATGGACAGATGTAAGTTTTAAATTTGAAAGGGAATAATAAATATAGATTTAGATATACACTTTGGTACTCTATATCGTTTTATATAACATATATTAAGTGCTGTATATAAAGTAAATGCATTTGGGAAATAATATTTCAAAAAGAAAGAATAGAGTAGGCTACTGAAAGCCACTTTCTGGACTATGAAAACTCTCACACTTAAATTATATATGTTATTATGTTATCCGAAATTCAGCCCTTTGATTTTGTAAGGTGCTTTATTCTTTAACATTGAAAGAGCTTGATCGATTGAAATATTGAGTTTATAAATCAAAAATATGAAATCTAGTAAACTGATCCAATAAGTTATCTTTACACTTTTGTAATAATTTTTTGCTTATAGGAATTAATATGTATATAATCTAATACCATTGCTTTAAAAATGTGTCTTTGTTTAGAACTGTTAGATTATAACCCAATAAATACCCAATACTGATTATTTCAATGTGGGACAGTGCTAAATCATGACAAGTAATTTTTAGTATATCAAGTTTTATTTGTCATATTCATTTGATAACACCTTTGTGACTATTGCTATAGGTGTTATTTGTTTTGGTTTATATAAGTACCACCTTCATGATAGCAGTATATTAAGTTTTTGTGTGTGAAATTTGTGTTTTGGTATTTTTAATATCTCCACATAAGTTCTTATATTAAAATGGTATAAGAGGTAAACAAAATAAATTGTTTACAAAGATCTGCTTGTCTTGTTCAATGAAAGATTAATAAATTTAATGCTCAATATTCTATTCAAAAATTTCATGAAATTTTAATAGGTAAATATGACTTGCAGTAAGTGTGAAAAAATTTTGATAAATAAGTTTAAAACTAATCATAGCTAGTTAGCATATCTTATCTTTTATCATGTTTTAAAATAGATATATTTTAGAATCTTTTTCTTCATGAATAGTTTTTTGAGGCCTAATGTTCATGGTAAAAAGTAATGTCAGTAAGAATACTTTTTAAAATATTAGGTAAGTTAGAAAGCATTATTTTTTAACTTTATCCCATTGATAATTTGATAGTAAGATAAAAAAAATGTGATATGTGACATTCTTTTTATGTAAATGAAATTATCATACTCATTGTTAACAGAACGAGACCATTTTGAAACCAGTTGGTCAGGTTCCATTATCTGAAGAAGTAAGTTCGTTTTCTTATGCAAGAAGTTCATGTAAATTTAGTTTCTAGAAGTTGCTGAAATACTACCTAACAGAAATGTCATGCTAATTTTACATCTGTAAATAAAATTCATGATGATGAGAAGCCCACTTGAAGATGACCTAATAAGGTTAAAACGTTGTTCTGTACTTTATTTTAATTAAAGTTTTAATATCTGTACCAGCCATCTTGAGAATATAAATAAAAGGATAGAAAAATATCCTTAATATCTATATATTATGCTGTAGCATCAGTATCTTTAAAGAAATTTGTAAAGCAAAGTGAATGGAAATTGCAAGATATTATTTAAAATTATTTATTTTTGTTGTCAAATTTTTTATAAGATTTGAACTATTACCTTTTGTGTAAGAAAGCAAAGTACACTAGATTAAATATGTTTGTATTCTTAATAATAAACTACCTGCCTATATTGCCAGGAATCCAAGTAACCATGTAAAATAAAGTCAATAAGAAAGTACTAGTGGCTATTTAAATATATTTTAATTAAAAAAAGAGAACTCTGTTACTGCATAATTGCATGTAATTATGACCACCATTTAGTCATTTATTTTTAGGTATACTTCTATTTTAAAATTATTAAATGATTTATATAAATTGTTCAGATTATTTTAGCTTTTATCAGTAAAACTGTAGGTAATAAAGGCCTTCATTTGTTTTAAGAAAAACTTAAGTGTAAGCATATTTTATCTGGTATACGTTTTTGTAAAGTTATGCAGATTTTCATATGAAATAGTTTCTGAGTTCAAAAGACTACTTTCACCTGGGTAAGAATAATTACTGTATGGAGGATGATGTTATTACAAGTTAAAGTTTTTATATGCCTGTTTTTAAACTTGTGAAGCTTAATCTGTCTTTAGAGTTGAACTTTTTGCTCCTACAGCTATAACCATAGTTCTGTGATATGTAGATATCATTACCAAACCTTTTCCTAACTAAATGTATGAATATTTTACTTATAAAATGTTGTTATTTATAATTCTAATATTTTCCTTGTTTTTAGTTTTAAGTTCTGAACAAAGAAAAATATGTACCCAACTTTAAACTCCCTAATCTTGACCTATGAGTTTGTCTTCCTATGTTCACAGGTGCATAGTTAGGTCATTTCTATTCTGATGCCTGGATTTCTTGCTTATAAACCTTTTAAATGAGGATCTGACTGTCTAACAAGTTTTAGGATATGCAAAACAAGAGAAAGTTCTGAACTCTAGTTTTACCTTCTCTGCTAATAAGTAATGAGACTTGCATGTTGATATAGAGCTTTAACTTTTAGCAGAGCATTGGATGGAAAGTAATCTTAACTGATGCTATTTTTCTCAGATTTCAGCCTGCTATCCATTTGGTGCAGATATTTGTGCTCATTTGTTATAAGATAATCATATTAAATGTATTTACCAGCAACAAGTATTAACACCATAACAGATAAGTAATATCTGTTAAAAAAATACAAAGTAATTATGACCACCATTTAGTCATTTATTTTTTAGGTATACTTCTATTTTAAAATTATTGAATTATTTATACAAATTGTTTAGATTATTTTAGCTTTTATCAGTAAAACTGTAGATAATAAAGGCCTTTATTTGTTTTAAGAAAAACATAAGTGCAAGCATATTTTATCTTGTGCTTCTCTGTTCTGGGCTTGCCTTTGCTTCCTGTGTTTTGTTGTGGATGTTCTGTACATTTAACCATATTTGTCTTTCTCAGATCCTTTGTTTCCACCATTACATGGACTATTAGCTACTTCTAGCTTTCTCACGGGCCACCTCTGCCTTCATTCTCAGCATAATGTATAGATATTAAGGATATTTTTCTATCCTTTTATTTATATTCTCAAGATGGCTGGTACAGATATTACTTTCATGATTCTTATGTGATATTATATATCTTATCACAAATAGCTTTCCTTGATTTATATTGCCTCCTATGTGCACAAATAAATTTTGCTCACCACTAGCCGTAATACTCCCACACACCTTTGTATGTGTGCACATGACTCAGTAATTATGCTGCAACCTAACACCAAAAGGAGTAAGACACAACTCTCATCAAAGCTGTCTTCATTTATATGCCCTCTCTTTTGTGCAGCCTGTAATCACTTCTCATTTCTGATTTTCAAGTGATTGCTCCTGTTCTCACCTTTGAGTTGATTAATTGCATATCTTTGTTTTTTTGGATTTATTAGTTCATCAATTTTTGTTCGTGTTTTGAGTGGTATCCCAAATAAATATTTTTTGTTATTATTTTTGATATGCATTTGAAGTTTGACATGAGGGAGTTAATTACCTTGATGCAGTCTTCTGGGTCACTGGATGATTGTCTTCTGTTACCATATGAGGATATACTTGAATATGTTGATGTGAATTTTGACAGCTTATTCCTTCATTCTACCCATGCTTCACTGTTATTTGCTTTGGGAGAGGTGCTCAGGCCTTCTTCTACTTTTATTGTTTTTGGGGATAAGTTGTATTCAAGAGTTGGTATGCCGTGACCCACATGAACTTTTGCAAACCATGCTTTGGTATAGCACCGTTCTGCATTGCCTTCATTAGACTCTTGGTATTTCTGATTGCTTGTTTCTTTGGAGGTTTGGACCACAATCCTTGAATTGCTTTTTCCCAACATTCTTTTTCTTTTTTTCCACTATGACATATCTCTTGCTTTTCTTGCTTATCATGGCTTCTCTGTTATTGGAATATTTTTGGAGTTGTGCTGCCCTTTTTTTTTTGCAGGTATATTTATCTCAATCCTCATTGCACGTGTTTCATATGGTTTCTTTTCTGCACCAGAAAGTTTCTGGGGGCATTCCTGACTCTTTGATAACCAGAGCTGAGTCAGCATGGTTCTATTCCTTTCTTTCTTCACAGTCTCCCATTTCCTCTTGCCCCTCATGAACCTTTTCCTGTGTCTTTCCTTCCTCTCCTTTTGGGTGTTTACCTCTTGTATTTTTTTGGTTTGCTGCCATTATTTGTGAAACCCTTCAGGAAATTACTGAACTGTCACAGACAATACATTGTAGGTTTACTTTCTGCAGGGGCTGAGCCTCTCTACTTTTCTCACATCTGGTAGTCCTTTACCATAGACTTTTGTGTTTTGTATGTTATCTTAGAAATAATGTGATTTTATTCCTGGTCTGTGGAAGATTCTGATCTCTCTTGTATCCATTTCATTCATCAGGATTGGGTTTTCTGTTCTGGGCTTACCTTTACTTGTTGTGGATGTTCTGTACATTTTACCATATTTGTCTTTCCCAGATCCTTTGTTTTCATTATTACATGGACTATTAGCTACTTCTAGCTTTCTCACAGACCACCTCTACCTTTCATTCTCAGATCAATTCTGTCATCACTTGGGTCTTTTCCTCTTCATTTGTGGGTTGTGGAACTACTGGTTTTCAACATATCCTACTCTTCTTTCCCACTGCTCTAGAGGCTCTACCTCATTTGAGGAAG
Source organism: Carcinoscorpius rotundicauda (assembly GCA_011833715.1). Taxonomy (NCBI): domain Eukaryota; kingdom Metazoa; phylum Arthropoda; class Merostomata; order Xiphosura; family Limulidae; genus Carcinoscorpius; species Carcinoscorpius rotundicauda. Next base: position 126,464,354 of record CM022392.1, read on the forward strand.
TTCTGTGGAGTCCCTCATTCCTATTGATTGTGGCTTCATAAATTGCATTCTGTGGACTATGATGAACCATTGGAGACTCATTCAAGATCTTTTGGATGGCTCTCTCCTGTTTCACAGATGATCTTTGTCAAGTGGTTGGATTGAGACAACATCACTGTTGGTGTTCCTTTTTTTCCTTAACTGGAATTTCACATTTTTATGGATGCTTCTCTTTCTAAATGGAGGGCTAATCTGGATACTCGGTAGGTTTTGATGCAATGGACTCTCTTGGAGACTTCTCTCCATGTCAGTTTTTTGGAACTCCTTTTCATTCATGAAACTTTGGTCCATTTCATTTCAAACCTTCAAGACTAGTTAATGATAGGGCATTTTGCCAACTCAACAATCGTCTCATACATCTTAGTTGAGAGACCTTTGTTTTTGGACATTGAACCTCTTTTGTTGGGTCCATAGTTATCAAGTTCTTTTGTTGGCTTGTTATATTTTGTGTGCCTAGAATTTTGCTGTGAATCATTTATCACATATTGGCAGGATTATCCTAAAGAATGATCACTGGATCCATGGGTGTTTTTTTTGGGGGGGGGATCTCCATCCAGTGGGATGCTCTACAACTAGATGCTTTTACCACTCCTCTCAATTCTTAGTTCCTTGAGCTAGAACAGTGGATGATCTCAGTCACAGTTGGTCGGGTCTGTCCTCTTTTACCTACCCTCCTATTATTCTGATTTTCCTGGTCTTGTCCATAATGCAGACCATTCCATGTTGGTTTCTGTTGGTGTGTCCATACTCTCTGGGTCAGTTATGGTTTTCCACTTCTGTGCTGACTATTGGTATTATCTCCTTTTCCCCTTTCCTTCATTCTCTTTTCTCAGTCTCTGTCCAACATGCATCATCCATATATTATCCCACACAGGCTTCACATATGGCTTTTGTCCTATCCCTGGACATGCAAACCAAACTTTTCCAGCTTTTGGCATCCTTGATTTCTATTATTTTTGTCCTTTCTCCATGGCAGTGAACTAAAGAAAGTGGTACATGTTCTAACATTGGTATATATGTTGTAGTTATTCTCCATCCCATCTATTCCTTTCCCACATCCCTTCCTTTATGACCTGGCTGTTTGAAAGATACCTTTCAATCTCTTCAGTTACAGCTTATCTTCCATATTTGTCAGCTACATTCCATTTTATAGGTTATACCCATGCTTTCCAATTATCAGTCTTGTTCCGTTTTTTCCATACCTTCCTCATCTCCCAGTCTCTTTGTCCTGCATCTCTCCTGAGTTAGTACCTCCTTATTTTTCTTCCTTTTGAAACCTAGTTGACTTGTTCTTTCTATCTTCTTTCCTTCCATTGATGATGTTGGTTTGAATGCTGATGTTGTTGTTTAGAGGTTTTCATTATTGATGTTTATTGTGCTTTGTTTCATGGTTTCTGTGTGGTCAGCCTGGTATAGCTAGGGCACTTGATTTGCAATTTCTGAGTCATGGGTTTAAATACCCATCCCACAAAATATACTTACCCATTTAGTCATTGAAACATTATAATGTGATAGTCAATCCTATAATCTGTTGGTTATTTTCTTGCCCAAGAATTAGTGATGGGTGATGATCACTAGCTGCCTTCTCTTTAGTCTTTCACTGTTAAATTAAAGGTGGCTAACACAGATAGCTCTCATATAGCTTTGCACAAGATTCAAAACAATTCAAATCTATGTGGGTTTTTTTTTCAATTGTTCTTTTCTACCCGAAACTTTGACTGCTGAGGAAGGTACTTACACCTTCACACCTACTTCTCTTTCTTCCATATCCCATGTCACACTGTTATGTCTGTTATGATACTGAGTATCTGTTCATTCTGGTAAGGAGTCTTTGTTGTTATATGGCATTTACCGATTCCATCCATAGTTCCCAATCCTGTGTATTTAATCTTTGGTATTCTTCCCAGTCTTATGACTTTTTTCCCATTACCCTACCACTTTGGATTTGTCTGATTTATTCTTCCCTTTTTTCTTATGATTTTTATCATTTTTGGGTATCCTTTATCACATTTGTCACCTTATCATGTCCCTGACTGCTTGTTTCCACTATTGTTAAAACTTATCCCATACCTTTACTGCTCTTTGTCTTCCTCTCCTAGTCATTTCTGTTCCCATTTTGCACTCCACAATGTCCATTTACATGGGTATATTCTTACCCAAACTTACTGTAAAGCCTGTATGTCATATACACACATCATTGAGATGGTGTGGTCCACAAAACTGTTTGTAGGATGCCTCATGGTATTTTGCTTCATAAAGATGTTTGTACTGGACCATATACAGACAAACATGGACTAACATGAGTATAGCAGACAGGGATTACTGTCAGTGGCAGATTATCCATGTATATATAGATCACAGGATTAGTCTGCTTTTCAGAATAAGGTATCATGGTCACCCACTCCACTGTCTTTAGTGCAGCATTCCTCCAAACTCTCCAATGTGCTGTTCTCCCTTTTTGTAGTGGAATATGGGAGTCCATGTCACTTGCTAGTTTCTAACTGCCTAGTTGATTAACCATAGAGACTCACTCTTTATTGTGCCTCAGTTTTACTCAATTTAGAGTAGGTCAGTGGTATTCTGCTGGTGTAGATGGATTTGACAATTATCCTCCCACTGATCTGACATACAATTCCAGATGTCAACAAGTGTTCAATGATGCATTTGACCAATGCATAATTCACCCCTCTGGCTAAAATACTCTCCTTCCTACCATTCCTTCAATGTCAGTCCAAGGTAGATATGGTGATGATTAGAGTTCACATGTGAATGGTTCAGATATCCTTCTCTTACCAAGGTCAAGATGATTCATTCCCAATGCCATCCAGTTCTGGACTGGAGTTGGACTGCCACATTGCTGTCTGCATTCCTATCATCATCATCATCCAGATGTTTATTTCCAGCAGATATGGTGATGGTTGTGTTGAATATGCAAATATAAAATGCAGATCATTGGTACAGAGGCATATCTTTCCTGCCAGTTTTTGTATCAGAGGTGAAGTGTAAAGAACCCTCTTCCTTTCATGGCCTGTATATCCCCATCATAGTTCACTTGATGTTGGTTGAGGTTGATCTCCAGTTTACAGTCAAGTGTACTTTAGACATCCTGCACTTGGATTTCTTTAGTTTTACACGTGTAGCCAGGAACACTAACTATCATGGATTGGACAATACATTTCCAGTGCAGCTTGGTGATGGTTTGCAGATGCACCCACACTTTGCTTTCCATCTTTCTACCATCCACTAAGTGTTGGTTTCTGGTAGATGTGATGAATGAGTTGGAAATGCACCCATATTTGAGCTGGGGAGTTCCTTCAGTTGTTCTGCCCTTTTGTGATACACTTTTATATGAGCATAGAACATACCTGGTTTAGAAGTGATGTAGGCTTCGATTGAGTGCTGCATTCCATCTATTCAATCCTTCCATGGTTTTCCTATGGGTGCTTTCTGAAGTGGGATAATCTTCTGTCCAGACTCTTGACCAATTCAATGAAAGGTTCTAGCTATGTGTAAGTGGAGGTCAGATGTATTGAAAGCTAACAGTTTCCTACACTGGAAATGTATTTCTGATAGATACTTACTTCCTCTCACATATCCAACCCAACTGCCTTACTTCCAGTGTAGGTTTTGTATATGCTATCCAATCTTAAAGTTATTACAGGCTGCACTGAAGAGGGGGAACTAGTGACAATAGGAGTTGTGTTGCATTCTTATTGGAAGAGGATTTCAACATGATTATTTGCATGAATGTCTCTCATGAGGGTAAATGGGAGTATCAAGGCTAGTGGCAAGTGAAAAGTTGAACATATAGAGGGTGGTATAAGTCAGGAAAAGCTATTTGTGGGAGGAGGTGGTATTCATCAGAAATGTATTATCAGCATAGGTAAATATTAACATCCAACTCCAATCATTACTGTGTTTGTTGTTTCTCAGTTGTCCTGATGGCCTTTGTTATTAAGTGAAACTTCTCTCTGGCAATAGATATGGTAGGCATAGTGTGGCTGAAATGCTATTATACACTCTTATTCTTGAAGAAAACTCTAAAGGGCCAAGAAAGAATCTAGCATTTAAAATTTAGATTAAAAAATCATGCTTCTCTAGCAAAGAGCATTCACACTGTAACAATGATTTTTATTGAGTGTTTTCATGCAGAGTAGTAATCTACAAAAAATTCTATGTTTATATTTAAATTATAAAATGATATGTATATATTGTAGACATTGTAAAATCAATGGGAACTCTCTTTTTTTTTGAGACTGGATTTATTATGAATATCTTCTTTTTTTTTCTTTTGGAAGGAACTAAAGCAAGAAGTTACACGCATCTTAAAAGCTGACAACCCACAAGCTCCACAATATGTTGTTAGGTTCAGTTTCAGGGTAAGTCAGTATAATCAAGGTAAAAACCTTTTGTATAAAAGTTAAAGGGGAGCTATTTGATACTGAGAGCTGTAAACTTTATACTGAAATTCAAACAATTCAGAAATTCTGAATTTTAATGTAAGCTAGCAAGTACTAAAGAACAGAGTTAATTTAGTGAACCAGTCATACAGTTCTAATAAAAATCATATTTTGGTAATATTAACTTTTAAGCATGATTTTATGTTAAATATAGAACAAACATACTAAAAAAAGCAATCTCAGTATGTTCTGAAAAATAAAGTACATTTCTATGTAAAATTTTGAAAATTTTCTTAACTAGTGAAAATAAATGGCTTCTCTCAGCCATTATATTCTGAACTTATTGTGGCATAGAAAAATAATCAAAAATATTTTAAACACTTTTATTTTCCAGAAACACAGTAAAGCTGTAAAGAATATACAGTAAATTAACAAGTATTTATTATCAATGTACACTATCATTGCATTAAATATTTCACAATAACATTTGATACCACAGATTTCTGTCAGAAATTTTATCAGAGTATTTTACAATTTTTTACCATTGCAGTGCTTCAGGTTAGATAATATTGGTTGTTTTCCTAAAACAGACATACATATGTCTGTATAATAATATTATTATAATTAAAGAATTGGTTCCTTATATTATACATTACAGGTATATATCATAAACAGACAGACACATGCACATCTCTTTAGAGTCAATCTAGCAAGAAAACCACAGAAAAGAAGTGATTCCTTACATAGCCAGTGCATTTTAGTAACAATACATTTCAATAATGGCTTTCATATAAAGTTGCTTAGCAATAAAAGTCTAACATAATGTTGTTAAGAGTTGATATGTTGAAAGTGTAAAATGAAATATACAAATGAATAAATTGAAAAAATATTTGATGTTTTTTGGCTGACTGTCCATGATTGATATGTATATTTTATATTATTAGGAACCACTTCTTTCTTATGTGGGTTTTCATTAGCTCCTCTTTAGAAAGATGTACATGGATGCATACTCATGGATAAGTAATAACAACCAGGTGCACAGCATCAGGTGTTTAGAATTCAGAAAAGAATATAATGTCACACACATACTTTCTGATTTTCTAATCCTTCAACCTCATGTAAGATCAAGTTGTCTGTATTGTGTTTCATAATTTCAGTAGTTTCTCCAATATTTCAAGCAGTCATATTATTGGTTGAGTCAAAATAACCATGTTTTCCCATTGTATGTTATGTCAAGTACAATTTACATGTAAAGCTGAACATATGAAACAAATTCTTTGTGAGTTTTAACATATTCTCATAACCTAATGATAGAATTTAAGATTTGGTCGCACTTCTAACTTATTCAAAATAAGTGACAGTTATTCTGAAACATAATTACTTACCAGCAATTTTCATCCCTTATTTTGTAACAAGTACTGCCTTTTTTTTTAAGTGTGTAGTCTATCTTTCAACCTATACTGATGCTATACTAATTATTTAGGAACAAAACTATATGCCAGTGCTCAGTATTCCACAGCTGATTATCCATTATGAAAAAAGAGGAAACCTAATCCTCAAGAAAGAGATACAAGAATCAAAACAATCTTTTGAAGGAAAACAGCAAGGTTAATACATCAAATAAAGACACTTGTATGTTTGTATGTGTGTGTATGTACATTGATATTTTTCTTCTTATATTTCAACTGTTATTTGTAGATAAAAGAAGATATATTCTGACCATTTTCCAGAATGATACATAATTCAGTAACAGACTACATCTATTTACTTTGTTACACTAAAACACCATTTGTTTTTTGTTACATTAACTTCTTGAAGTGGTAACCTGTGAAACTGTAAAATCATGTTTTAATGAAAAAAATCCTCCATTTTTTCCCAATTATGTAATTCAACTAAAAGGCCTTGAATGTTTTTAGACCCCATAACTGGGTTTATCTGGTCAACACACTCTTTAAATTTCAAGTCTATACATTAAAACAATGGTTCCCAAACTTTTTCAGCTTGTTACCCAATTTAACATGCCACATTAAGCATGTTACCCCCTTCACAAAATGTTTTCAACATTGATATATATGGCTAAATTAAACTAGAGATATATTGCACTTTATTTATCACACTTTATTTATTTACAGTTTATTTACACTGAATTACACTTTTAATTATTGTATTTGATCATTGTGCATTTTTAATGAATATTGCCAAAGATGTCAAGAACATCAGTGGGATGGATGGAGTTGCATACTTGAAGCTAGTTTAGGAATTCATGGCTTTGTGATTGAAAGTGCCAGCATGGCATTGTTTGCAACATTCAAGCGAGTCCTCTTTTTTGTTTTCATCCCCAGCACGTTTGAGAACCCCTTCCCACACAGATACATTGTTGAGAATGATACCAACAACTTCAAGGCTCTCTTGGACAGAGTTGGCAAGCCAGCCAGTTGTGAAATCCAAAAGGAATCTGCATTTTGGTTTTAGAATTTGACTTTCAAGGCTTCATTTGCTCGCATTGTGATCCACTCCTCCTTTGCAGGGAAATCATCATCATGAATGGCCTCATCAGCTACAGAAAAGGGATGAATGATCCACTGAAGACTGGCTGTTTTTAGGTCACTCTCTGGAAAGTAGTGCTGCACACTTGTTTCAAGCCTCTTCAAATGGTCGCTCATCTCTTTGTTGATGGTCTGTAAAAGTGATCCAGTATCATAAATATTCTCCTCAACAAACTGGTTTAGGGTGGGAAACTGAGCGATCACTCCTTTCTCCAAGCATCGAATCCAGAGTCTCAGTTTTCCCAGAAATGCAGTCACAGTGTGATGGGCATCAATGACAGTCATGTTTTGACCCTGGAGTTGCAGATTATCACTGTTCAGCTTTGCAAATATGTCAGCCAAGTAACAAAGCCGAGCAAGCCACTCCTTATCAGTGAACTTGGTAGCAAAAGGGTATTCTTCTTGTTTCAGAAATTCCTGAAGAGTCGTTCGGAGCTCAATGACTCGACATACAACCTTGCCTCGTGACAACCAGCGAACATCTGTGTGGTAGAGCAGAACTTGATACTGCTCTCCCATTTCGTTGCACAGCTCCCTGAATATGCGCAAATTCACATCCCTGGAATTGATAAAATTGACGATTTTCAACACATCTTCAAATTACCAGGCAGGCTTTTTGATGCAAGACAGTGCCGATGAATGATGCAATGATCTACAGAAATTTCTGGATTCACAGCTTGTATGAGGCCCCGTAATTCATGATTACGACCCATCATCGACGGTGCTCCATCGACGGAGACCTAGATTAAAAAAGAAAAACTATTATAGATTGCATCAGTTAGTCATTCTTACTTATCTTTTGCATTATAATTATATGGTTTTAATTTAATTTAATTTATTTTGGTACTTTAGTATTTCAGTACGACAGGCACAATACTTTTTGTGAATTATGTATAAAATATTAGCTACACTACAGCTACTTGTACAATAAATAAAACTATATGACTATATGCCATGTAATTCATTGTATTTATACTAATCTAGACTTCATATAAACATCTCTCCCTATCTGTTAAACGCTGTTCCAATCCAATCCATTCGTGGTAAAGAAACTGTTGATGATATTGAAGATATCTTCTCCCTTCGTAGTTGTCAGCAGATCTTTGCATAATAGGAACTCTTCTTTGATCTTGTCCTGGTGGACATAACAAATGAGCCCAAGGAGAACAGCACAACTGGCTACGTCACACCATTCATCAAATTGCAAGGAGAATTTGCTATATGAGCTTTCTTTGATCTCTGTTGTAACTTGGGACAGAATATCTGATGCCATGTCATCGACTTGTCGGCGGATTGTGTTGTTTGATAGAGATATGACACTCAGTTTCTTCGCTTGATCCTCACCACATACCTTGCTTACCATCTCATATTCATAAGGCATAATCAGATTCTCTGCAATGGTGTGGCATTTTTGTTGTTCGGCAACTTTATATGCAACAAAGTAAGATGCTTCGACCGCAGCTTGAAGCTTTTTGGCTTGAATTCCAGATGAACCGAACTGGATATTCTTCAGTGCTACAGCCCGGCGCTGAAAATAAGCCTGATCCTCATTTTGAAGATTTGGGTGGCACTTCTGAAGGTGAGCTGAGAGTTTTGATGGCTTGAGGCTTTCATTTGTCAAAACTTTGTGATATACTTCACATTGTGGCCGATCCTCTCCACCAGAAGGTAAATTCATAAAGGCATAGCGAAGAAAGGCATTAGAGTAGGTGCGCCTTTTAGACATTTTATTGTTTAATCTGCAGAAAAAGAAAAACTGCATAAAAAAGTGTGAACAATGTGAACTTATTATTTATTTTTTCATGGCCTTCTATATAGCATTAAATGAGCTTATTCAGCATAGGAATGATGTAATAGTAGGTGAATACTAACTATACTGCACAGGGCAGTACACATACATACCAGGTTTTGTTTACCTTGGCTGATGCTCACATAGAAACTGACAGTGTGAAATAGAGGTAACCTCAGGCAGTGAGTAACGCGTACTGGACACATCGATGAGTCATCAGGGTTACTGAGTGACTTGTGTTCTGAAGCATATTTGTCAAAATACTTTTAGGTTACCACACACTTAGATACATATTTTTTCTTTTCTACTACTGTATATAAGTTTTTGATGTTTATTGTTTTTAGTTTTAAGTTCTGAACAAAGAAAAATATGTACCCAGCTTTAAACTCCCTTATCTTGACCTTTGAGTTTGTCTTCCTTTGTTCACAGGTGCATGGTTAGATCATTTCTATTCTGATGCCTGGATTTCTTGCTTATAAACCTTTTAAATGAGGATCTGACTGTCTAACAAGTTTTAGGATATGCAAAACAAGAGAAAGTTCTGAACTCTAGTTTTACCTTCTCTGCTAATAAGTAATGAGACTTGCATGTTGATATAGAGCTTTAACTTTTAGCAGAGCATTGGATGGAAAGTAATCTTAACTGATGCTATTTTTCTCAGATTTCAGCCTGCTATCCGTTTGGTGCAGATATTTGTGCTCATTTGTTATAAGATAATCATATTAAATGTATTTACCAGCAACAAGTATTAACACCATAACAGATAAGTAATATCTGTTAAAAAAATACAAAGTAATTATGACCACCATTTAGTCATTTATTTTTTAGGTATACTTCTATTTTAAAATTATTGAATTATTTATACAAATTGTTTAGATTATTTTAGCTTTTATCAGTAAAACTGTAGATAATAAAGGCCTTTATTTGTTTTAAGAAAAACATAAGTGCAAGCATATTTTATCTTGTGCTTCTCTGTTCTGGGCTTGCCTTTGCTTCCTGTGTTTTGTTGTGGATGTTCTGTACATTTAACCATATTTGTCTTTCTCAGATCCTTTGTTTCCACCATTACATGGACTATTAGCTACTTCTAGCTTTCTCACAGGCCACCTCTGCCTTCATTCTCAGCATAATGTATAGATATTAAGGATATTTTTCTATCCTTTTATTTATATTCTCAAGATGGCTGGTACAGATATTACTTTCATGATTCTTATGTGATATTATATATCTTATCACAAATAGCTTTCCTTGATTTATATTGCCTCCTATGTGCACAAATAAATTTTGCTCACCACTAGCCGTAATACTCCCACACACCTTTGTATGTGTGCACATGACTCAGTAATTATGCTGCAACCTAACACCAAAAGGAGTAAGACACAACTCTCATCAAAGCTGTCTTCATTTATATGCCCTCTCTTTTGTGCAGCCTGTAATCACTTCTCATTTCTGATTTTCAAGTGATTGCTCCTGTTCTCACCTTTGAGTTGATTAATTGCATATCTTTGTTTTTTTGGATTTATTAGTTCATCAATTTTTGTTCGTGTTTTGAGTGGTATCCCAAATAAATATTTTTTGTTATTATTTTTGATATGCATTTGAAGTTTGACATGAGGGAGTTAATTACCTTGATGCAGTCTTCTGGGTCACTGGATAATTGTTTTCTGTTACCATATGACCCATATTGTTCTGAAGCATACTTGTCAAAATACTTTTAGGTTACCACACACTTAGATACATATTTTTTCTTTTCTACTACTGTATGTTAGTTTTTGATGTTTATTGTTATTTGATTTAACTTTATTACATACTTAAAATAAGTTTAATTTACAACTTTACATACTAAGACTAAGTTAACATTAATCCTAATACCAGCTACCTCAATGTTTTCTTGATTTTCAGAATTTTAACTTTTTTTCTCTCACCTCTCCATTACCCCCGATAAATTGTTAAATTACACCCAGTTTGGGAACCATTGCATTAAAAAAAGTTTTTAAATAAATTTGAATAAAAAAGTCCTGTTCCAGGAAGTAATATAAGAAATAAACTGTGGCCTTTATTATTCCACAGCTAAAAGGTTAGATCATCCTTCATTAGGGCACTGTACTGATGGTTGAATTTGACTGTTCAAGCCTGTTGATATTCATTTCAGTTTCAGTGTAGGCTAACAGATAGTTATAAATATCAACAAGACAGCATGTTCTGTAAATATTTTGCTGAGAATAATTTTAATGTGGACAGCATAGAAAATACAAGTAAACAATGGTAAATGAATAAACAGAATCTTTATTCAGAAACAACATGTTAGTCTAAAATTGCTGGCTGGTTTCTTTATTTATTCTAAAGACTACTACTGGCTGTTGGGTTGGAGAAAGCAGGGTAAAAAAATATCTTTAGAAGACATAGATGAAATAAAATTTCATGAAGGTACAATGCTATCAAGTCAGATCAGTATTCTAGTACAGTATTTTACAACTCCAGATTACATGTATAGTTGTAGCTTAAATGTTTACATATATAGTCGTGGCCTAAATGTTTACATATTTTGTAATACTTAAGATCATTATTATTAAGATGAAATACAAATACACATATTGCTATCAAACTTAGAAGTACAGATCATATTAAACATCTTCATATGTAATTTGAATGAGATGGGTTTTATAGACACTATGAACGATTTATTAGAACAGCAAACAATTTTATCAGACACCTGTCAAAAGATGTACAGTCAAAAATTTCTTCTGTTGCAACAAAACATTTCCAAAACATATATAATAACAAAATATAACATCAAGTTATTATAAGTAGCATTAGTAACCTTGTATCAGTCCATACTAAACATTCAATACTTGGGTGGTTTTCTTTGTTCTCTGAAAACTTCTGCAAGATGGCGTGCCATGCTGTCAATGAGATTATTAATGTGATACACCATGATTTCCCTCCAAATAAGTCACTAGAAGGCACTGCAACTTAGCTACAGTCACTGATTTAGGGTCATTGTTTGTAATTTTGTGGTTGAGTTCTTCCCAACAGTTCTTAATGGGAATATAATCTGGAGATTTTGCTGGCCTTGACAAGCTTACAATGTTCTTGTGGTTGAGATAATCCTGTACAATACACACACACTGTGGGCAGTGGAATTTTCCTCCTTGAACACTAAAGTTATTACCAAACATTACTTTTGCATATGTCAGAAATATCATCAGTGAAGAGCAGTTTTTCAGACATGATGAATAACTGCCCAAACATGTACTGTACCACTTTCTTCATATTTCCTGTGGGAAATAAATTCTTCTCTTATTTATTTTTTAGGCAAACAATGAACACAAATTTTACCACCAACTTTAACAAGCTGAAAACAGTGACCTATCTGCAATTTGGCATGCTGATTCCCTCAAGTAACGGTGATGGTGGTAAAAATGTTGCCCATTCTTTTATATTTTTTGACAAATTAACTCTTTATTCTAGCTTCAACTTTACAAATTTTGTCCATTTTATTCAACCATTACAAATCACTACATCTTTCCTTCCACATACTAAGCCCTCTAAACCTATTAGTAATTGCAGAGATCAAGTAACTGTGTACTTGATTTATCTTTGAATTACTAAAAGAAAATAAATGTATTTTAATATTTTCACATGGCATGACTAGTTATAGCTCAAACTTCCTTATTAATTAAGGTTTGATGGGGTTTTTTTCCAAAACATACATATCTTCTCTCTCACTTATATCTATTACTCAACTGCCAGGGTTTCATTTTTTTCTCACCTAAGCACTGTTCTGATTTTTTTTTCTTGCTTGCTAAAGTCTTTTATATTTCATACAATTTCGCTTTGTGATATAAGTCTTGTGACATTCTTCACCTACATCACTGTGCTTTATATCCTGGTGCTATATATAAGTACATTATTCCTATAATTTTATCATTTTTCTCAACAAAGTGTCACTAAAGGGTTTGTCAGTGCTACAGTTGTTTGGAGAAACTTTGAATGTTATTTTGTTACTTTCATAACAGTAATAGCAGTAATTAAGAATAATATATATTTTTTAATCCAATTGGCAAGCCATTTATGATGTAAATTTTAATGGAGGCTAATTGGGTCTCTCCTCTCCAATCTCTAATACTTAGTGCTGCACAACAACTAGGAAATGTTCACTTTCAGTTAAGACTATCAGTGGTCTTATTCATAGCGAGATGGAGACACATATTTGGAGATTGATTGTCTTCTTGAGGGCTCAGAGGCTGCATTTTAGGGGAGTCATAGACATTTTGAAGAAACTTTAGATTTGCTTTTTCCTTGCATTCTTTAACCCATTGCATTTTCAGTTTCCCTATAGATCAGTGGTAAGTTTAAAGACTTGCAATACTGCTGTTTGGGATGGTAACATTTATTCTTGCACCAATTCCATATCACCAGCCTGGGTATTATTTTACTTTTTATCTTATCTCTAAGTCAGTCTCAACTACCTTCAATTCTGCTCAACACTTTAGAATAGGATGTAATGCTATTACTCACCTCTCTTTCTCCCACTATATGGTTGGTTCTTTCTCTTCTGGGAGTGTGAGCATCATTTGAATTTTTTGTATCATTGTGATGAAAACACAAGTGATCCTATTATTGGTTTTTTAAGCAACTAGGGATCATACACATCTATATCTTGGTGTACACAGTTTCCTTAATTGGGAATATTCTTCAGTCTTGAAAGGTTAAGTTGAGATGCTACTACAAATTTGTATTCACTGTTGCCACTTCATCCCGAGTTCCATTTTCTTCATGAATGCCTTTCTTTAGAGATGGAGTACATTTATTTACACTAAGGAATTCCAGAGTATGCATGAATAATGAGGATCCTCTACAGAATGTATTAATTCTTCTTGCTCTGCAGATCCAGGTCTCTTGGTCTTGGTCTGTGTTTCTTTAGGACTAAATCATCAAGTTTCATTCTGATAATTCTGCAGTGGTGTCTTCTGTTTCTCATAAGGAATATGGTCTAGAGTTCTTTATTTTCAAATTTTGAACCTCCTAGTCTTATCATTCTTCTAGCTTGCCATGTTTTATTAGTGATGTCTTTGGTAGCAGTTTCTTTGTCTCAGTCCAAACAGATTCTGCTAATAGGACAAATGTTGCATAGTTAAATTCAGTTGGATTACTTTTCATTGGATCAACCAACTACCAGGAATTTTGCCTCTAGTACCTCATCTTTGGGCCTTGAAAATTAATGCTTTCCATCAAAACAGGATAGAATTACCACTCTCAACCTTTTCTCCACTTTATATTTTATCCAGAATGCAAAATTACTTGTTCCAACCCATTATCAGATCTTGTTGAGTGCATCATATTGGTGACTATGCTGTGGTTTCTGGTTCTACAGTCCTGTCTGATGTAACTCTTTTACTTATTTTTAAACTTTTCCTGTGGAGGCAATCATGATCAGAGATGTACTTTGACTTTTAGAAGTTCACACTTCTGATGTAGTGGTTATGCTGTCTTTACCATCACATTAATGACTGATTTCTAAGGTTTATATATATCTGGCTCAGTTTCTGCTTTGTCCAAAATTCACTTTTCAAAAGGTAATGATCCATATTGGCAATGTTTTATTGAGAGGATATTGAACCCTTTTCATTCAGTGATGTCAACCATAACTCGTCTTTTTTACTTAACTCTTTGGCAAGATTTTTGCATCTTCCAGAATTGCCATTATTTATGGTGGCCTAATTAACTACACTTTTATTATTACAACTACATATTTTTGAGACCCCACTACTCACCAGATTCCTCATAGGATTTTGGGTAATTGGTCCCAAAGGACCACTCTGATTACTTAATAGGTAGATTCAGGTTATGTGTTCCTTTTCTACACTTGTTTCTGGTCTAACCATATAATATATGCCCCTTTTATTTGCAAGTTTATTTTTTCATGGCTGCTGACCAATGGACATCATAGGTTGGAGTGATTTGTGCTATTTGTTAATTGACTTAATTGACCACCTTCTCAGTCTCTCTAAATTTTTGGTCCAGTTTTTCTTGCCCAACAATCTCTCATATAGAAAAATGGTTCATTCCTTTTCTCTGATTTATCTTTTCACTCTCTCTCTCTCTATGTCACATTATATTTTGATTTGGGACGTGTTCAATGAGGGTCTTGAAGTTTTTGTTGTCTGTACATGTACCTTACTTTCGTATCATAATTCTGGTGGTTCAGAATGCATCATGGCTATGAGGGTATTATAATGTGATGGTCAATCCTACTGTTTGTTGGTAAAAAAAATAGCTCAGGAGTTGATAGTAGATGATAATGACTAGCTGTCTTCCCTCTAGTGCTAAATTAGGGATGGCTTGCACAAATAGCCCTAATGTAATTTTTCATAAAATTTCAAAAACAAACATTTCATCAATACCTTTATCTTGCATTATTTGCCTGATTTAACAGTCTCTTCATCTGAGAGTTTTTTGCCTGCCCTCTATAGCTGTCTTAATTATTTCTACTAGATTATCCAGAGGGGTAAGTATTTTTATTTCTGCATTTCAAAACCCCTTACCTTATTTTTACATGATTCCACTCAATGGTAAGTGTTGCTCAGACAGGTGTATTTTTCTAGCAACCACTATTTAACTGTAATTACTACCAGTTACAATCTGCTATGCAGAAATGAGCTCACCAGGTAGTGTTACCATATTATGCTGGATCACCACTCATGGATTATCATGAGTAAAGCTAAATGGGATTCTGTTCTTCCCTGCTGACCATCAGATTAAATAAATTGGGGTCAATTTCCCTTTATAAATTTATGGAACTTTATTCATCTATTTCACTGTTTCCAGAGCACTGTTCCTCAGGACCCTCTAATGTGCATCATCCCCCAGACTCTTCTAGTGGAGCTAGAACATCCTTACCATATCCAGTTTCTAGTCACTGGGTTGGAGGACAGATGCTTTTCTTTAGAGTGTTAGAGTGACTTCTTGCACTCTTGGAGAAGAGTGCAAAACTGAGAGATCTTCCTCTCCAGGTCCATGGATGGTTCTTCCCAGATGTAGTTAGAAGTAACACCAGTCTATGTGTGAGGCTACTCGTGATACCAGTTCAGATTCGATGCTCAGCAATCTAGTTAAGGTGTGCACAGCCCTTCATTTTTATCAATATCAGTTCAGTATATTGTTCATTGGAAAAGGTTTACTATCTCCTTGTAATTCAAAGTGCAAAGTAATCCCATCCTGGGTCCTTGATTGAGCATAATTGTTTCATGTTTTTCCCATAATTCCAGAGCAAGTGGAAGGCTCCTTGTTCACATGATCAGGGAAGGTTTATAGTTCCAGACCAGATTAATTCTGTTTCTTTGCCTTTCAGGCTTCTTGAGGTGGAAGAGAAAATTTGTCTGCTTCAATGT
This sequence comes from Carcinoscorpius rotundicauda, assembly GCA_011833715.1. NCBI lineage: Eukaryota > Metazoa > Arthropoda > Merostomata > Xiphosura > Limulidae > Carcinoscorpius > Carcinoscorpius rotundicauda. The sequence continues at coordinate 126,480,522 of CM022392.1, forward strand.
TTCTTAATCTCTTATTATGATTCTGGCTGTGGGTGGAATCTAGTCATAAGTGTTTCTATATATAACATTACATTCCAATTGCTTTAGGCACCAATGTGGAATGTAGGGACAAATACCTCTTAATTTCAAATCCAGTAGTGGAACCCCAGCTATCTGGTTGGGGCTGGTGTATAGTGATGATTACTAATGCACAATTCCTCACTTTATACATAGCTGAGTTCAGGGTGAAGAGCATACCTGTTCTGGATATAGTATGGTTTCCCATGCAGGTACTACTGTTATTTTGCTTCACTCATGATTTATGCAGATGCTTTCTGTATTGATAATGCCCTCACTGGCCTGTATACCTTATTAATGGGGGATTTTAGCTATAAGTGGGAGCAGAGGTATGTATGTTTTGGTAGTTAACATTTTCATAAATTGAAAATATATTTCCAACTACACTTATCTCTACTTACATTATTCTGTCATTCCTCCCCTCTAAGAACCAGTTGTAAAAACTGTGACAAAATTATTTGAATGAGGTGTTTATGTAGGTAACAGAATAGACAGTGCCTTGAAATATGTGGAGAATATTGCAAGACATATGTCACAAAGGTAAACTGAGTGGGGTGTGAAAGACTAGAGCAAGGGATAAAAAACACACTAACCAATGCTTAGATGGGCAAAGTAGGTAAAACTCTGTCAGTTGAGTTACAGCTGTAAGTGAGAGAGGAAGTAATAATCACTGCAAATACATTTTCAATTTTGGAAAATGTTAACTTTATTTACAAATTTTTAGTCCACTGCTGATTGTTAAACTTTAATCATGTAGGTTTAGTAGCAACTTGGTCAAATATGTTTCTTATGTGGCCGATGCATAAAATTTGTTTTTGTATTATTTCTCATTAGAAACTTTGGAATCATTTGTGGAACCTATAGTAGAAGCTGAAGAACGTGAATGTCATGATGAGAACATAGAAGAAGAAACTGCACTTCAGGAAGCTGTATTTCAGACAAGTGTTGTTGAGGAAGATGTATTTGGAGAAACTAGGTTAAAAAACAAGTTTAATTTCTATGAACGAGCTGCACAAACTTACAACAATCCTTACAGGGTAAACTTTCAGTAGTTCTGTTTAACTTTGTAATTGGCTTATATTCTTTTGGCTTAATGCAGTATAAATAAGACAAACATTTTAACATTTTATTATAATGTTATTTGTTTGTACAAAGAATATAATTGGCTTATATTCTTTTGGCTTAATGCAGTATAAATAAGACAAACATTTTAACATTTTATTATAATGTTATTTGTTTGTACAAATAGCTATAATGGACATTTATACACAACTTTCTACTTGAAAAATCTGACAAGTTTTAAAATATTATTATGATGATTTTTAATGAATTGATAAAAATAGTTTGTTGCCCCTTGGTGGCTCAACTGTTAATATGTGAGCTTATAACTATAAAAAAACAGGTTTTAGTACCCATATTTGGAAAAATACAGATAGGCCATTGTGTAGCTTTATGCTTTACAACAAATATACATTGTTCTTATATAATAGCTGTTAATTTAAACTTTCTTAGAATCTAATTTTGTGAGTGTAATGATGCAATAGTGTGGTATTTTCATGAATAATTGATTTTCCCTAAAAGTGGCAAGATAGGTCTGTTAAATAATGGTAGATTCATCATGATATATACTGTGAAATAATTTTGTTCTCTGGCAAACTGCATTCATTAGAAATAAAAATAAACTAAAGACAAATGTCCAATTAAAGCAAAGTCTTTATCAAAAACAGATAAATATATATACATATATATATATATATATACACTATAAATATGTATTTTACTTGCCTCTATTGGAGAGACAGCTTTGAAAATTTTTCATGTCAGTTCATATTGTAGATGAATTTAACACTAGTGAACAATTACTCCAGACTGAATAAATTTTGCATTACTCTCACACTAAGTCTTTAATCTGAAACTTATCCAGAGCAACTATGCTTATCCATGTGACTGAATATTCCCAAATCACAAATAAGCATTAGAGAGATTAATACCTCAAAGAAATCACTTGAATGCCATTAGAAATGATAACTGTCTATTTCTGAGGTGATACCTCTCCCATACACAAAGATTAGCTTGATTCCTTAACATGTCTGCCAATGAGATTTGTATATCAATGGCCTTAAGCTACCTAAATAAATACATGTTTAACATAGGCTAATTAAATGATGTTATCATCATGGGAAAATAGCATTCTCCCAGCAGGATGATGGCACAATCTCCTAGAGCACCCCTGAGCACTTGCATGTGGATTAACTTCATTCTTTATCTTGGCATTATGAAGAAAAGATATATTTAAAAATTGTTAATGATTACTTTAGCTTTATGATAGCTTATGACTAAGTTAATTTTTTTTCACATTTACCTGGTTTAGTATTTGTGGCTCACATAAACAGCATGGTTTCTTTCATTTCACTTCAGAAAACAAAATTTGTTTATTGCCTGCTTATATGATTTCTCAAGTGATTGTAACTACCACTTTTTCTCATGATTGATAAGTTATTCTGAACACAGGGCTAGTGGCTAATGGAGGCTTATTGTCTGTCGGGAATGTGACAGTCTTTGTTCAATGTGTTGTGGATTTCTTCATATGCACTGGGTCTCCTCCTTCCATCCATTCAACTGACACATCTACCCAATTTGAATAAGTTGATGATGATTTTTACTGGCTGTTTCTATAACATTGTTTATATAAACAATGGTTTATATAAGAACAATTTTATATGTAGGAGGAAATTTCTTCTTTGACATGAATTTGTAGGAAAGTTTTGTTGTTTTTTGTCCCCTCTGTTTTTCTATTCTCCCTTTACTTTGTCTTTGCCTCACATTAGGGTCTCATATCTCAAACATTTTTGCACCACACTAACATGTCTCATCCTCTTTTTGTCCTGGCTTATGACCATTCTTTATTATTGTTTCTTGATTTCCAGTCTTTGTAATCTCTCTTACCTTCTGCTGTGATGCTTAGCATCATCTATGGTAGTGATGGATAAGTGTTTCAGTGTAATGTTGCTGGGCTTTCAGTTCAAACATTAGTTATAATAACAATAAATAAAAAATGTGTAACTTTTAAGTTTTTTATTCAAGATACACATGCATATTTAAACATTTATACAGATAAAGTTTGTAGAAAAGTTATTTTATTGAATGAAAATATTGAAACTGTTTCAGTGATGCTGGATACACTTCACAGTTATAAATTGTTTTTTTGTTTTTTTTTCACTTGCATAATCTTCACTTTCTTTTTCCACTCTACCATTTGGACCAATTTTACATTTTGTTGATAGTGTTTAACATCTGTAGCCTTTTATATGCAAAAATGGCTCGTTTGGGTTGAGAAAATATTTTAAATAGAAGAGCCATTTTTGCATATAAAATTCTCAACAAGTGGGTTTCTCGACATCACTGATCTGTAGCCTTTGGTGATTTACTCAGGACTAGAGGTGGTGAAAAACTGCTTTATTTCTGCCAGATGAAAATAATAGTGTCATTCTTTTCCCAGAATACTGATTATACAGTTAAAAGTTATTTAGTGGTCACTTGTAATATATGAATAAAATTTTTCTTATCTCATTGTTTTTTTTTAGCAATTATAATAGTATAACATCTGATCTTGCTTGTTGATTTTACTCATTTACTTATATAAGTATGAAGTACAATACTTGTACATAATGCTCACAATCACATAGCATACTACTGTTAATGCACATTCCATCTGGTGGACAAGAATATCAACAAGTTGGGGAAGTATGTGTACATTAAGAGCACAAGTGAACAAGTGCTAAAAGTACATAAGCACATCCTTAGTAATGATCGTGTTGACTTCTTTTTACTATCCAGTTTTCATGCCAATATCTTTTTCTTATCACTCTCCTGCATTACTTCATGTCACTTCACATTATTTCTGAAGGGTTTTATGGAAAGGTTTGTTCTTTTCTTTTCATCATGTTGGCTCATAATTTTTCTATTCTATCTGTCCCTATGATGTTGAGACAGGCTTTTCTTCAAGCTAATTTACATCTCCCTCATGCTTATCTCTGTAATCTTCATTGGGTTCCTTTTCTTCACCCATGGTCTTTGGATGTGTTCCTGATTCACTGGAGATCCAGGCCAAAGTAGCTTGGAATTAATTCTCATTTTCTATCTTGATTTCTTATTCTCTTAAACATTGCCTCTTTTTCTGCTTCTAAACTTGTTTAATCCATGTCTTGCAAATAAATGCTTAAACAAAACATTGAAAAAATGGTCCACAGGTAAACAACCATGTCTTGAAGATTCTGAACAGAAATTTTCAACATCTGTAACACCTGTACCTCATTTTCTTATACTAGATTTTCTTTCACACAAATCTTCAAGGCAAATGACTCCTTTTTTTCATTCACAAATGACAAGAGGGACTTGCTGGCTCTCCAAGGTCAGTAAAGGAGCTTTGTTGTGCTGATATATTGGTGGAAACATCCACATTTCAACACAGTGAACTCTTGCATTCAAAGGCGATTGGGGATATACTTATTGAAGTTATGCCTCATGCTACTTTGAATTCATCACAAGGAGTTATTGTTGAGAGGGATTTCAAGAACATCCCCGAATCAGAGATTCTTGCTAGTTTCTCCACCCAAGGAATTTCTGCTGTGAGGTGTATTTCCACTAGCAAAAATGGAATTATGATGCTAACCAGTATCCTTATTTTGACATTTACATCAATGCTTCCACCTGCCACCATCAAGGCAGGTTATTTTAATTGCAAAGTAAGGCCATACATTCCAAGCCCTCTCAGATTTTTCCAGTGTCAACGTTTTCGTCATCATGTCATGTTGTGGTGGCAAGGATCACAATACCTATGGGTGTGAAACAGATTCTTGTTATTTTAATTGAAATGGCTCTCACCCATCCTATTTTTGTTCTTGCCCTTAATGGTTGAAGGAAAAAGAAGTACAGCATTTGAAAACCATTCAAAACATTACTTACCTTGAGGCTTGAAAGTTGCTGTCTGCCACTTCATCTCCGATGTATGCTGCTACACTTCATTCCACAACTACAGTGGGAGTGAAAATGGATCTCTCTGTGCCTCCAAAAGAATCGTTCTCAATCCATATGAAAAGTCTTTTGACCTCCATGGGTAAAAAAGCTCATGAATGAATGTTAACACTCATCACTGTCCCTAACTTACATTCCAGCAAACTTCAAGATCCACTTCATTTGGTGGTGGGTATAAGCATTTCCTTGGGTACATTTTCTTCTCCCATACCAAAATGCGAATCCCCTTCCAACAACAATGATCTGCCCAATCAACCCAGGCCATGATCCATGAAGGTTGACAGACCTCAATCAAAATAATACAATAAAGAAAAACGTTGTGGTCATAAACACGTAAATAAAAATGGTCACCTTGGAACTGTTCCTTGGAACAATGGAACTGTTGAGGTTTACATTCTAATCTGGATGACATCAAAGCATTGATTGCTTCCTACCATCCTGAATATCTTTCCTTACAGGAAACATTTCTGAAACCTGCTGATACAGTCACCTTTCGGCAGTTTTCTTTGTACAGAAATGACACGCCATGTGATGGATGAGTGCTTGGAGGGGTGGCATTGTTGGTTGATCAGCATGTGCCCATCTTGTCTTTGCCACTTGACACACCCTTGGAGGGTTGTACCATCACTGTTTGTTCTCTCTACCTGTCACCTGGAGAGATCTGTGATCAATCTGACCTTGATGCTCTTATTGAACAGTTGCCAGCTCCCTTTTTAATCCTAGGGGAGTTTAATGGACATTATCCCCTCTGGGGAAGTGCTGATATTGATGGGAGGGGTCACTGTGTTGAGTATATGCTCTCTGATCACAACCTTTCTCTTTTTAATAGTAGTTCTGATACTTATATTCATGCAACTAGTCAGTCCTTTAATGTTCAATTTGCTTCCTTTCATTATTCTCCCACTTCTCATGGAGGATTGACAATAACCCAGGAAGCAGTGATGATTTTTCTATAATTTTAAGAGAGACTGGCCATGGTTGATGTTGTCTGATCCATGTGCCTTGGTGGAAGCTGGATCAAGCCAACTGGCCCTCTTTCACTGCCCTCACATAACTTGATTCTGCCATCATCTGTAAGCCACCAATAGATGACCATGTAGCAGCAGTAACTGACTGTATTACAAAGGCAGCTGCTCAAAGTATTCCTAAAATTTCAATATGTTTTCCATGATATCATCGTCCATGGTGGAATCTTATCTCCTACATGTTATGCAAGGCTCAAAAACAAGCCTCGGATACTTTTCATGCACATGTTCAGGAATCTTGGATTACATTCACAACCAGCATATCTTCTATCACCAGTTCCAAAGTCATATGAGACAAGATTAGAAAGGTTAGTGGGTAATATAATTCTGTCCACCTCTTGATCTTGCTCTTTGATGGTCAGGAAGTAGGTGATACCTGGAGCATCACCAATATTATAGGTGAATGCTTTTGCCAGGTATCTAGCACTTCTGCTTCGTTCACCACCTTCTTATCCATCTAGACTTGTGTGGAGCAATCACCTCTTTCCTTTCAAGCTGATTATCTCTATTACTATAATCTTCCCTTTTCAGTGCTGGAACACAAACTGGCCCTTCACTGGTCCGGCAGTACATCAGTTGGACCTGATGATGCTACATCATTTCTCTCCTTCTTCTCTTGCAGTTCTTCTGATTGTTTTTAACCAGATATGGCAGGAGAATGTTTTTTCTGATGCTTGTCACCAGGCTATTGTCCTACTGTTCTCTAAATCTACGAAGGATCCCAAGATTCCTTCAAATTACTGTCCAGTTGCTTTGTTGAATTGTCTCTGTAAGACCTCAGACAGGATGGTTAATGCTTGTCTTGTATGGTTCCTTGAAGCAAACACACTTCTCTCGCCCACCCAATGTGGGTTTCGACAACAACACTCCACCATGGACCACCTTATTCAACTTGAGACATCAATCAGAGAAGCCTTTCTCAAATGACAACATCTTGTATCAGTATTCTTTGACATTGAGAAGGCTTATGATAAAACAAGGAGGTATATCATATTTTGAGACCTCTATATGTATGGGTTATGGGGTCATTTGCCCATTTTTTCAAACTTTTTTAATGGACAGGAGATTCCAAGTTTGTGTGGGTTTGATACTTTCCAGGTCCTTTCTATAGGAAGATGGTGCCCTACATGGCTGTGTTTTGAGTGTCACACTTTTCAGTATGAAGATTAATGCCATCAAAGAACAACTTCTTCTTACTGTTGCAAACGAGCTCCGTGTCGACGACTTTCACATTTCAGGTCAGTCGTTGAACATGAGGTATATTGAGCAGCAACTAGAGACTGCCCTCAATCATTTATTGAAGTGGACCACAGCAAGAAGTTTTGACATCTGTCTCTCTAAAACTTTTTGTATGCACTTTTGCCACCAATGGAGTATTCACTCTGATCCTGAACTCTCTATCGTTGAAGTTGGGCTTCCTGTGGTCCATGAGACAAAGCTCTTGGAGCTTCTTTTTGACTGTAAGCATACTTTTGTACCACATATCAAGCAACTATGGGTCAAATGTACAAGAGCACTAAACATCCTCCATGCTCTCTCTTCCACCACTTGGGGAGTGGATCCATGTTCTGTACTAAAGATATATCATGCCCTTATTCACTCAAAACTAGATTATGGATTTCTGGTCTTCGGCTCTGTTCCCAAGCTTTCCATACTTCTCCAGTTCAGAGCTTATATGCAAAGTCTCATGAAACTTCTTTACACCTCTGCCATTTGCAATTGTTTTTACTGTACGCTTTGAAAATTTGTTCCTCACCAGAGCATCCCACTTGGTTTTGCATTTTCCTTCCTTGGTGGGCCATGCTTTTTCAGAACAGATGATTTGTCATTGTTCATTTTGGCCTTCATATCCAGGAGCAGTGGGATGACTTGGGTCTGTTCTTGGATAACATTGCTGTGTACAATTGTCTGTCCATCTTCCCATGGCTTATTACAGTCCTCATATGTGACCTATCTTTAAGTCAACAGAGAAAAATACACACTCCTCATTGGAAATACTGTTATTTGCTGAACATATTTCAGATCTTTCTTCCATTCCTATTTGTGCAGTTGTGGTTCAGTGGTTGCAGACAAAATCCCCTCTTCAGCTTCTATGTTCACTGCTGAACTGCATTCCATTTTTCTTGCCCTGGATTTCATAGAAGCTAAACAATACTCAAACTACACTATTCAAACTGACTTGCTTAGTTCTCTACTGGAATCGCTTCATGTTAGTCCTCACCCTGTTCTTTCTAATATTCAAAACCAACTGGCACATTTTTTTTTAACATCTACTTCTATCCAGTTTTTCTGGATACCAGGTCACGTTGGTATTTACAGAAACTAGCTCGCTGACACCACAGCTAAATCTATCTCTTCTGGCACTACCACTGCTGTGCCTGTTCCATACTGTATTCAAGGCTTGACTCCATGCCAGTTGGCAGTCGACATGAAAACAAGCTTTTCCAAATGAAACCCCCTGTTGGACTTTGGCTGTTTTTGTTCCATAAAGATTGAAATGAGGAAGTTGTTCAAATTGGACTTCGCATTGATCACAGTTTTACAATTCATCATTTTCTTTTATCTGGGAGTGATGCACCAATGTGTCGTCTGTGTAACACTCAGGTAATAATAAGTCACATTTGCTGTCATTTTGACTCTCAATGACAGCACCATTTTAAACATGTTTTGTTTCAAGGTTTATTCGTAACCTTACACAATGTTATTAGTGATGGTGACACTGTCAACCTTGGAAACGTTTTTAGTTTTTTAAAGGCCATTAATCTTGTTAATGCCATTTAAGTTTTTAGTTTATACATTAGACCTTTTTCAATGTGATTCCCTTTTAAGAATCAAAGTACATCTAGTTCAATTGCCAATTAAAAAATGGCCGTAATGTTAAATAACTCGAAACCAGGACTGCAAAAGCCAACTTCAGGTGGCTAACACTGCTGTTTGAACTACCTGTTAGTCATTCTAGTGAGTTATAATAATTAAAATTTTGCTACAAATCTTTTGAAACTTGTATTACTTTACTTTCTGAAAATGGCCATAATGTCAAATAACTTGAAACCAGGATTGGAAAGACCAACTTCAGGTGACTAACAGTGGTTTTTGAACTTACCTGTTTGTCTTCCTGGCAAGTTATGATAATTACAGTTGTGCTACTGAAAGCCCTTTATAACTTGTATTACTTTATTTTTTCTCTTACTGCTGTAGACTGTAAAAATTAAACTTTTCCTTGTTTAACCTTAATTTCCTTTTATGAATTTTAATAATTTTACTTTAATTTGACATTTTGCAAATGTAGTTTGAGTTAGTTAGGTAGATAGATAGATCTAGTCTGAGTTTTTGTGAGTTTAACCATAAAGAACACATAGTGGTAATCTTTCTTTTAAATGAAATCATGACACACTGTTTTATAATTACAGAGTAGAGAAGAATAATTTGGCTTGTGAATTGTGTTTTGAAGTAATTGAATCAGTTTTTGTGAATGTTGATGGGAAAAAGAGACAGTTCTTTAAATTTCTGGATACAACTGTGAAAATCAACAGTTATAGTGGTAATTTTAAAGTGATTAATCACAGACTGTATTGTAATAACAGAGAAGGAAGAAAATTCTTCATTCGAATTATATGCTGAAGCAACTGAAAAAGCATGTTTTGACTTTGACTAAAAAGAAAATTATTTAAAATGCTGGTTATAACTATAATAACCAACAGTGTAAGTTTGTCTTTATATTAGACTTGTTTTAACATATTATTTTAAAATGAATGGACTATGTGGTGTTTGTTTATTGTTGAAATTTATAGTCACGTATTATGGGTAACCTGGCAGCTATGAAAAGACAAAAGGTGTTCTATAGGAACAAAGTGACAAAGAACAGTAGATAGCTAGATCAAAAAAACATTCTGGACTTGTATCTCAAGTTGAAATTTCACATGTTAGCACAAATAACAAGTTGGGAATCTTTTGTTTATCGATACAATAAGGTTTAAAACATATTCTATGGATATATACACAATAGAACACATTTATTTCATGTATTAAAAATCCACAGATAAATTGATAATTAAAATTTAAAAAATCATTTTGTTTTGAGACATGATAAAGAAATAAGAGTTCGAATTTATACAGTATTTACAAAAACATTTTAGCTTTAGAGGAGTTTTACTTATTTGCATATACCATGCATCTAGTATTTTTTCACTTTGAGATTTATGTTATCAGTTACAACATATTCTGTATGGTTTAATTAGTAATTCTAGGAATATTGTAGTGTTGGTATATTAAAGTAATCTCTGATATGTTACACAGAAAATTACATATGATACATGAAGCAGTTTTGAGCAATTTTTTCTGGTCTTCAATGCTAAAGATATTTATGATATGCTGTGGTTAGGTTGACTTATTATTAAAATCTGAGTCGCCACTGGGTGAAGGATGATTCCTCACACTCACTTGTGTTAATTTTATTTACATGTTTTTGAAAAATAGATTGACTGTGTTATGTGACAGTTAAATGTTTGAGTTGTACAAATAGACATGTAGTCTCATCATAGTGTGTAAGAAAATGAGTAAAAATTGTTAAATTTCTAAAGGGGCATAATAGGAGATGATTTTCCAGTCAAGAGTAATTTTTAGTATATCCAGTAAAACGGAATTAAATGTAGATCTGTATTTAGTAGGACTGCTTGATAACAGGAAACTCTATCAATATATCAGGTATGGAGTATTAGTGAATCTTTCACTAAATGAATCAATACTGTATTAGATAAATAAAGTTAACACATAGTAGACAGAAAAATGAACAGTCTTTATCATGATATAGATTTCCAAATGCAGTGTATGTACTTGTGAATATAATTACCTTGGATTATTGCTTTTATTGAATCTGCCTTCTATTTGAAACCATGTACAACACTGTCCAAATTCAACCTTTCTTAGATACAGGAAACCTGTATTTGCCCAGAGTTACATGCCACGTTTCATTTTTACTACATAATATATAGGGCTATAACCTGTTGGCATATCACATGAACAATTGTTGAAGGACACTGTTGTCAGCCATTTTACACAGCATGTTATATTACTTAATGTTATCATAGAAATGCTAACAGGTTTTATATACTTTAAAAAACAATAAACAAACAGAGGTAACTTAAAACAAGATTGTCTCAATGTTTTTTTTTTTACAATGTGTTTTTTGAAACCTGCACACACTAAGAATTAGCAATGAAATTAGAACAAATATTGCAAACACTACAAATAGTAATAATACATGGTATAATCATATTCCACATTATTATGAAAAGCTATTATTTTAACTGGCTGTTCAAAGACATTTGTTATCAGAGTCTTTTAGTATGGTGATTACATATCTGTGTGTTCTGTATAAGGAGTCTTGGAATATTACCATATGGAAGATGAAAATCAGAGTAAAAAATCACTCTTCTCAAATGCATTCAGGAAAGCATTGCTTGACTGGTAGTTAGAGCAGAAGCTTATGGACTTTAAATCACTAGAAATATGTGATAAGATCTGATATGTTGGTTTTTAACAGTAAAATAAAACAATGATGAAAATTAGATGAAGTGGTATATGGATATAAGGAATATTTTTGTGTACTAGAGGTTGTGGGTCCTTTGACTTTTTTAAAAGTCAGATATCTAACTTTTAATATCTGAAGATATGATAATGTACATGTTATGGTGCATCATTTACATCGTAATGAACAATGGCTGTACATGATAGTAATCGAATAGTTCACATTAAAAGCACAACTTTGACTGTAGTCATTTTTGACAAGCATAATAATTAGATCTCTTTGTAAATATGTCTCAATCACTTTTGATAATCATTTGCTATTTCAGTGAAAATTGTCCAACTGAACATTTGGTAATGATCCTAATAAAATAAACAACAGAATCTTTTGCAAATACCTGTATTCATGGTTATGTATTAGTCTAAAAGCATAACATGAAAGGTGGTATCATAAAACAAGATTCGGTTTCAAACACATATTTAATTTATTCTTTTTTATTTACATTTTTCCAAATATACATGTTGTAATGTTTTACCTTTAAAATTTGGTGTGTCTTTTACATAAAATTAATACTTAATATTGTGGGCAATCAATTATTATGCTTTCACTTCAATTCACATAGATTAAACCATGTCTTAAAGTCCAACTGATTTTGAATTAAATTTTAGAAATAATTACACAACTTAGATCATTTATGTCTGTTACACCATGTAACATATATTTTGTTCCTGGATAATATGTGTAATTTCTTTATTATTCTCTTCCATTATTCTCTTCCGACTTTGCTTTTGTGACCTGGATAGTGAAAGTTAGAAATTAACCTTTTTTTTATGTTAAAAGCAGGCATATTTTCACATTTTCATTTTCATAAGGTCTGAATAAAACAACATATAAATCAAGATTTACATGTATTTACACTAAAGTTATACAAAAATGAACAAAAATGTTTATAAGTGAGTAGTTTTTTGAGATTTGTGACTGTAATATAAATTACTCTTATGTACCAGTCCCCAAATATAGTCTTCCATCATGTTTTCATTCTTAGCTCTTTGGTAGTAGTATTCAAAGCCTAGCATATCTTGGTGAAAGCACTCACTTTGCTCCTCTGAGTATGCTTTCACATTCTCCTTGAATTTATCAAGATGAGCATCAAGGATATGTCTTTTCAGGGACATCCTGCAACCCATTTTGCTGTAGTTCTCCACCCCAGTCTTAACCAGTTCCACATAATATTTGGCCTTGTGATTGCCCAAGAAGTCCTGAACCACTGCAACAAAGCAGCCCCAATCTTTTTTTTTCTTTCCTACTGAGATTCTTGGAGAATTCCATGCACTCCAGGATTTTCTTCATTTGTGATTCAATGAAAACACCAGCTTTTTGACCTTTGCCTCAGACATCTTGGGAAGAAGTCTCAAAGATACTTGAAGGCTGCAGACTCCTTATCAAGAGCTGTAACAAATTGTTTCATAAGACCCAATTTTATGTGCAGTGGTGGGAACACCTTCTGTAGGTCCACTAGTGGCTCACACTTTACATTGTGCCTCCCCACAGAGAACTTGGTGCATTGTGGCCAGTGCTTCCTGTTGTAGTGCACTGCAGTGTCCCTGCTGTCCCAAAGGCAAAGATAACAGGGAAACTTGGTAAAGCCTCCTTGGAGACCCATCAGGAGTGCCACCATTTTGAAGTCTCCAGTAACCTCCCAACCTTACTCATCATACTTCAAGGCTTTTAGCAAGATCTTGATGCTGTTGTTTTCCTCTTTGAGGTGCACCAAATCAGCCAGAGAAGGAGATGTATATTTATTCCCATTATGGAGCACTACAGCTTTGAGGCTTCTACTACATTCTAAAAAGTTCTTGAAAATTCTTGTAAATTTGAGAAAATTCTCTTTTAGCTACTCAGCACTGAATCTACCTGGAATGTTCTGGAAAATGGGTAAATTTAAAATTTCAGTATCCAGGTCACAAAAGGAAAGTTTGAAGAGAAAAATAAGTCTTTTCCATTTACTTTAGGCATAAGCAATTGGGATATAACACTTTCTGCCCAGGAACAGGAAAAAGTAAACATTTTATTATATAATGTTATCAGGTCTTCGACATGATGCTTTTAATACCATAATATCGATGTACTGATGGAATTATAGTGGTTTATTTATTTTCAAGGTAGATCTTCTAAAACCCTTCTTTGTATTTGCAGGTTTCTTAAAGAGTTTGTATTTACTAGCTTGATAAAAGTGTAAGTTTTTATGTTGATAAAGTTAAAACAAAATTTTTATTGCCATTTACACTGTTTCCCACTGGGACAGTGGTAAGTCTAGAGATTTACAATACTAAAATCAGGAGTTTGATTCCCTTCAGTGGCTACAGCAGATGGCCCAAAGTATCTTTGCTGCAAAAAAACTCACAACATGCACCGTTTGCATCAACTTATCATATTATATATGACCAGAGTTGAACAAGTAATGGAACTTGTTAATCAATTAACTGTCAAGCATGCTATTTGGTTACATTCAACAAAATTATTACTCTCACAAGTGTAGAGTAAAAGAAAAAATTGCTACAAACTGGGTTTTGATATTTGCAGTGGAAAGCACAGCATCTTGTCTGGCTTTGTGCTTAACAACATAGAAACATAATTGCCATATTTTAAATTGTGAGGTAGTTGTAATAATTGAAATGATAATAATAATAACAATCAGAAACTTTATTCTTTTTTATTTTTGTGAGTTGTGGACACCAATCTATTAAAATAAACAACTTTGAATCAATGAAAGATAATAGTGAGAAATCATAATGATGTTATTTTGACTGCTGGAAAGTTGGAACTATCAAAAATAATAATAATCATAAATTAATTTATTTCTCTTATTCTGTTGTCTGGGAAAGATCTTGAAATATTGAGTAATTGGTGAGCTGTTGTTACAGCACAGTTTATATTTTCTTACTTATTTGGCATTTGAATTTCTGAAGTCTTAAGTGCTCATTGATTCATCATTATGTCTTCTGACTGTTGATTCTACTTATTGTTTGCAATCCAAGTATTAACACTTATGCCTTACAAGGAGTAATTTTAGTGGTTGATTCAATCTTTGGATGTAAAGAAGTTTTTCTTTTAGTCTGCCCTGGGGTTTGAAAACACAATGTAGTTTATTTAGCATGTAGTTTTGTTAATCAGTTTTTAGATAGTTGATTTCAACAGATATTTGCCTTTGCTGTAACAGGAGAGAGGCTTCCAGACTCAACCACCTCCACAAATAACATTCTCTGCCAGTGTTACTCAGTGGGAAATTTATGATTCATACCAAACTGACTTTGTAAAACAGGTACAAAACTTTTTACCTGAGCAGCTAATAATATTCTTATTAAAAGCCAAAATGTGAGAAATTCACATCCTGATGTTGTAGTATTTTAAAGAATGAAAAACGTTTAAATTGTAAATTTCTGATAATTCTTTAAAGATTAACTCATTATTTTGAAAAACTTTCTTATCACTATCTGTTTTAAAAAAAAAAGAGCGTGAGAATTTTATATTCATTAAAGCAGTTTGAGCAATCTTTGTTATTTCTAAAATCTGAAACGTTATTACTGATTGTATGCCATATATTTCTTTAAAAAATAATTAGTGTTGTTAACATTTTCTCATACTATTTCTAAACTTTGTATGGCACTGAATAATATAATAATATTATTATAGGAAAAAGCCAAAGAAAAAAAATCTGGAACACCAGTTAGTAAAAAGGATGAAGAGAAAGTGAAGAAAGAATCATTAAATGTTGATATTCAGGTTTGTAAAATTGATTGTATCATAGGACACACATAAGGTTTTGTTTCCTAGTGAACAAATTGAAATAAAAAATGATAGATCATCCATTTTACTATTGACTGATGCACCTACAGCAGAATATTTTGTTCTTTTTCCTTTACCTGATATCAGGGACCACACTGAAAATTTCATTTGGCAATAGCATTTGGGGGGTCATACTATGGTATATAACATTAGAATTAATTTTTCCCCATATCAAGTGTGGCTTGTAATTAATTTTTGCACTTTTTACAAGTTTCCTACCTTCATTTGTGTTTAACATCTTTTTTTTGTTGCCCCCCAGTAGCTCAGCAGTATGTCTGTGGACTTACAATGCTAAAATCCAGGTTTCAATATTCGAGGTTGGCAGAGCACAGATAACCCATTGTGTAGCTTTGTGCTTAATTGAAAACAACAGCAACTATTCTTTGTTAACTTTCTTCCACACATCTTTTGTCTGTGAAACTCCATTGAGTTGAAAGTGCAATTTGTCCACTTATGTAATTCCCTCTTCTCATTGACTAATCGTTTGCACCCTGCTTCTGTCTCTCTATCCTGCCCACCTTCTTCCCCTCCATTACCTATTTATTCCTAGTGAGTCACTTCTGCACAGCATACTATTGTTCACTGTCAACTCACATGTTGCCATCAATACTGGTGATTATCTCATGGGATTGGGTCTAGTATGGATCAGACTGATTCTTTTTTGTGGATATTTTGGAATTATTTTCCACAGAACCATGGATTTTTGAGTTTTATCAGAAACAATCTCCCTTTGTTTTCTTTCTTTCCCTTCTCTATCATTTTTCCTCTTTCTAATTACTAAAGATCTTCTTTTCTGCAGAGGTTTATGGTGTTATCCTTACGGTTGCTACAAAACCAGTAGTTTCTACTCTTCCAGGTTTCTCCTCTCATTTTTGGAGATCCATAAGAAGACCAGGGCTTGGTGTCCTGTTATAGATCTTTCTAGTTTAAACTGCTTATCCATCTTCTTTTCAGGGCACTATTCATTGTTCAAACTATTCTGCATTGGTTCCTTTTGACAGCTTCAATCTGGCCAACTCAACTTTTGTTCTCACTATTTCTCTCTCTTTAGTTATTTCTGTCATTACCTCATCCTCTCTCTCCTTTCCTCTTTTATCAGTGTCATTGAGTGTTGCTTCATTTCTCTATCCCCACATGCCATCTTCACCTGTAGCTATTGTCCAGTCCCTAATAGAGAGAGGTTCCAGACTTTCCACACAGGTAATATATTTTCTTTCCCACTCTGTTTATTTTTTTCCATCCAAGTGAACCAACATTAGTAATGCTTTTCTGTTGGGATTTAACATCTTCCTTACTTTCCGTCTCTCATTTTCCCAAAGTTTGTACCTGACTTTTCAACAACAGTCTTTCTGTTTTGACCATTGCCAGTTATATAGCTGCATTGGTCTCTACATTTGTTTTTCCTTTTTTTGCCACTTTTTTCTCTTCCCTTCTGTTTCCCTTCTGATTTCATCCTTTTGTCTGCTTTGACCCACACCTTGACCAATAACACCCAGAGTCGAGATGTTCTACAAAACTTCTAATACATTCTTCCTTGCAATTTCTTTCTTCATAAACATATTAGTTCCAGATTCTACACTTGAGGACAAGCAAAAGTATAAGATAAAGGGATTGCTGCACAACCCTACTATCTCCTTATTTGTGTCACTTTGGTATGGTCTATTTTTCAAAATATGGTTTCATGGTCATTCATTGCACTATATCTGGTGTTGCTTTCCTCTTGACTCTCCAGTGCATTCCCTCCTTTCTTCCCCTCGGAGTGGATTCCTGTACGTGGTGAGGGGACCTCCCAGGGAAGGTTCTGTTCTGTCTGGTTACCTTCTCTGGGATCTAAACATCCACCCACGTGTTTGCCGTGCGTGGCGACCCGTGAAGGGGAGGAGAGGATCCTGGTGGTTGAGGGGTCCAACCCTAACACACCACTTTGGCCTCGAATTTCTGTAGACGGGCGGCCCTTGGGTGGCCCCCCTTGGGTCAATCGGCTGGTCCATCTGGGCTAGAGCCAACCAAGTACCAGTGTTGGAAGTTCTCAACGGGTGTTGTGGACATTGTGCCTGATGCTGGTGTTTGGGTATAGTGCTCACGAAACCCTGGCGTTGCTGCATTGTCCTTGCATGACTTTGTAGTGCGTCCCCTTGTAGGGCTCCATGGTGGGTGGGGTCAGTGAGTACCGAAACTTTTCTCTTTCCTATGGATCCTCCAAAAAATTTAAGTAAAATTGTAAAAAAACAGTCAATGGGTAAACGACCACGTCTTGAATACACTGAACAGCAATCTCCAACATCAGTAACACACGTACCTCATTTTCTGATATTGCATTCTCTTTCAGAAAAACCTTTAGGGCAAATGTCCCCTTTTTTTATTCAAAAGGGGCTAGAGGGACTTGCTGGCTCTCCAAAATCAGTAAAGAAGCTTCGATCTGGTGACATACTGGTTGAAACATCCACATCCCAACACAGTGAACTTCTCTTGAAATCAAAGGTAATTGGCGATATACCTATTGAGGTTACACCCCATGCTACTTTGAATACTTCACGAGGAGTTATTGTTGAAAGGGATTTGAAGAATGTTCCTGAATCGGAGATTCTCGCCGGTCTTTCCACCCAAGGAGTTTCTGCAGTGAGGCGCATCTCCACTCGCAAAGATGGAGTTACACTGCCGACAAATACCCTTGTTTTAACGTTCACTTCACCACGAGCACCCGCCACCATCAAAGCAGGTTATCTCATTTGCAGGGTTCGGCCATACATCCCAAACCCTCTTCGATGTTTTCAATGTCAGAGATTTGGCCACTCAAAGACATCTTGTCGTGGTTCCCTGACTTGTGCTCGTTGTGGAGGCAAGGACCACGATGCCTATGATTGTGACGTAAACCCACATTGCGTCAACTGCAATGGTTCTCACCCCTCTTACTTTCATTCTTGTCCAAAATGGTTGGAGGAAAAAGAGGTGCAGCGTTTGAAAACAACACATAATATTAGTTATCCTGAGGCTCGGAAATTGATGTCCACAATCCCATCTCGGACATATGCTGCTGCACTCCATTCCACAACTACAGTGGAAGTGCAGACAGATCTCTCTGTGCCTCCAAAAGAATCGTTTTCAAAACAAATGAAAAGCCTTTTGACCTCTGTGGTTAAAACAGTAGACGAATCGACTTCCACACCTATCTCTGTTCCTCCCACAACTTCCAACAAACCTCAAGATTCATGTCCTTCAGTTTCAAATACAGGCATTTCTTCTGTTACATCATTTTCTCCCACCACAATAAACAAAACAATTATTCGTCAGCGTCCTCAGTCACTTGATTCCTCTTCCAATAACAAAAACCTGCCCACTCGACCCAGAGCAGGATCCATGGAGGTTGATAGACCTCCTCTGAAGAAAGACAGTAAAGACAAAAGACGAGGTCGTAAACCGAAGGGTTCTCCAACCACTTCACCTGCCCGTCCTTAATAATGGCCACCTTGATACAATGGAACTGTCGAGGTTTACGTTCTAATCTGGATGATATCAAAACGCTGATTGCTTCCTACCATCCTGTTTGTCTTTCTCTACAAGAAACATTTCTCAAATCTGCTGATACAGTCAACATTCGGCAGTTTTCTCTGTACAGAAATGACAAGTTGTGTGATGGTCGAGTACATGGAGGGGTGGCACTTTTGGTTGATCAACATGTGCCCACCCTGTCTTTGTCACTCAATACACCCTTGGAGGCCGTAGCCATCCGTATTTCCTTGGGTCGAACCATCACTGTTTGTTCTCTGTACCTGTCCCCTGGAGAGACATATGATCAATCAGACCTGGATGCTCTCGTTGAACAGTTACCATCTCCATTTCTAATCCTGGGGGATTTTAATGGACACCATCCCCTCTGGGGAAGTGCTGTCATTGATGGGAGGGGTCGATCTGTAGAGCAGATGCTCTCTGATCACGATCTTTCTCTTTTCAATACTGGTTCTTCCACTTACTTTCATGCACCAAGTCAGTCATTCACTGCCATTGATCTCTCAGTTTGCTCCCCTTCATTATTCTCCCATTTTTCATGGAGGGTTGACAGTAATCCACTAGGCAGTGATCATTTTCCGATCATTTTGAGCGAGACTGGCCGTGGTCGATGCCACCCTACCCGCGTGCCCCGGTGGAAGCTGGATCAGGCAGACTGGTCCACTTTCACTGCTCTCGCAGAACTTGATCCTGTCATCGCAAATCAGCCATCAATAGACAACTGTGTTGCAGCGGTAACTGATTGTATTATACATGCAGCTGCTCAGTGTATTCCTAAAACCTCGACACGTTTCCCACGATATCCTCGTCCATGGTGGAATTCCGCTTGCAACTTAGCACGGAAGGCTCAAAAACGGGCCTGGGATACTTTTCGCAGATATCCCACACTTTCAAATCGGGTTGCTTTCCAGCGGGCCCGAGCACATGCTCGGTGGGTAAGACGTCAAAGCCAGAAGGAATCTTGGATTAAGTTCACAACCAGCATATCTTCTACCACCAGCTCCAAGATCGTATGGGACAAGATTCGAAAGGTTAATGGGCACTACACTTCTGTTCCACTCTCAATCTTACTCTCTGATGGTCAGGAGGTGACTGATGTCCGAAACATCGCTAACACTCTAGGTGAAAGCTTTTGCCGGGTATCTAGCACTTCTGCTTGTTCCTCCACCTTCCTGGCCATCAAGACTCGGGCAGAGCGATCACCTATTTCCTTTCAAACTGACTGTTTCTTTGACTATAATAGTCCCTTTACCCTGGTGGAACTAAAAATGGCCCTTCATCGGTCTGCCAGTACATCTGTTGGACCTGATGATATTCATTATGACATGCTACACCATCTCTCTCCTGATTCTCTTGATGTCCTTCTGACCATCTTCAACCGGATTTGGCAGGAGAATGTTTTTCCTGATGCCTGGCGCCACGCTATTATTTTACCTTTCTCTAAGCCAGGGAAAGATCCGAAGATCCCTTCAAACTATCGTCCAATTGCTTTGACGAGCTGTCTCTGTAAGACCTTAGAAAGGATGGTTAATGCTCGTCTTGTTTGGTTCCTTGAATCAAACAACCTCCTCTCACCCACCCAGTGTGGGTTCCGTCGACAGCACTCCACCATAGACCACCTAATTCGTCTTGAAACATCTATCAGAGAGGCCTTTCTCAACCGCCAACACCTTGTATCGATATTCTTTGACATAGAGAAGGCTTACGACACAACATGGAGGTATGGCGTTTTGCGAGACCTCCATACATATGGGTTACGTGGCCATCTACCCATGTTTATTAAAAATTTTTTAATGGACAGGAAATTCCAAGTTCGTGTAGGTTCGGCACTTTCACGTTCTTTTGTACAGGAACTTGGAGTCCCTCAAGGCTGTATATTGAGTGTCACACTTTTCAGTATAAAGATAAATGCCATCACTGAACAACTCCCTCTCACCGTTACGAATGGGCTATATGTTGACGACTTTCACATCTCATGTCAGTCATCAAACATGAGATATATTGAGCGGCAACTACAAACTGCCCTCAATCGTGTACAGAAGTGGACTCTTGCGAATGGCTTTAATTTCTCTCTTTCCAAAACTGTATGCATGCACTTTTGCCGCCGACGAGGTATTCACCCTGATCCTGAACTTCATATCGGTGAAGTTTTGCTGCCAGTGGTCCCAGAGACAAAGTTCTTGGGGCTTATCCTTGATCGTAAATTGACCTTTATACCACACTTAAAGCAGCTTCGGGTCAAATGCACAAGAACACTGAACATCCTTCGTGTCCTCTCTTCTACCAGTTGGGGGGCAGATCGCCGTTCAATGTTGAAGATATATCGTGCTCTTATTAGATCGAAACTTGACTATGGATCAATGGTCTATGGCTCTGCTAGACCCTCGGCCTTAAAGATACTGGACCCCATTCATCACCAAGGTCTTCGACTCTGCACCGGAGCTTTCCGTACCTCTCCAGTTCAAAGCATATACATTGAATCTAATGAACCTCCTCTACACCTTCGCCGTTTGCAACTGTCTTTACAATATACTTCGAAACTACGTTCCTTACCAAAGCATCCCACCTGGGAATGTGTTTTCCTTCCTCGGTGGGCAGTACTTTTTCAGAACAGACGATCTGTCATTGCTCCGTTTGGCCTTCGCATCCGGGCGCAATTGGATGAATTGGGTCTGTCCTTGGATAATATTGCAGATTCCACATGTCGACGCATCCCACCATGGCTTATTACAGCCCCCAAATGTGACCTTTCTTTCAATCACCTAAAAAAGGCGGATACTCCAGACTGGAAGTACCGTCTTTTATTCAATGAATATCTTTCAAACAATCATTCAGTTCCCATTTATACAGATGGTTCCAAATCAGAAAATTCAGTGGGCTCTGCTATGGTTTGCTGTGGGTCAGTAGTTGCACACAGAATCCCCTCTACAGCTTCTGTGTTCACCGCTGAACTGTATGCAATATCTCTTGCCCTTGATCATATTGCAGCTGAGCAGTACTCCAACTGCACTATTTATACTGACTCGCTTAGTTCTATTCTTGCCTTGGAATCACTTCACATTAGCTCACATCCTATTCTAGCAGATATTCGAAACCGACTGGCCCATTTCTCATTAGCAGCTACTTCAATTCAGTTTTTCTGGATACCAGGCCATGTTGGTATTCATGGGAACGAGCTTGCAGACATGGCAGCTAAATATGTATGCCTCAGCTCCATCACCCCTATGCCTATTCCGTACATGGACTATGGTGTTGTCTTCAAAGCTCGGCTCCGTGCCAGTTGGCAGTCCACTTGGAGTGAACAACGCGACAATAAACTTTTTCAAATTAAACCCAAAATTGGAGTTTGGCCATCTAGCTTCCGTAAAGTTCGGAGGGAAGAAGTTGTTCTCACTAGGCTACGCATTGGTCACAGTTTTTTAACTCATCATTTTCTTTTATCTGGAACTGATGCACCAATGTGTAGTTTGTGTAACACTCAAATCACTATCAGCCATGTTTTACTTTCTTGCCATCGTTACAATCCTCAACGACGGCAATACTTTAAACATATTTTTTCCCAGCGTCAGTCTGTACCTTTGGACAGAGTTATTGGTGATGGTGACTATGTCCACCTTAATAACGTTTTTAATTTTTTAATGGCCATTAATCTTTTTAATCTTATTTAAGTGTGGTATATTTATTCATTACACCTTTTTAATTGTGGCTCCTTTTTAAAGTTTTATTCTCTCTCATTCAATGCAACATTAAACAATAGCCAGAACATTAAATAACTCGACACCAGGACTGGAAAGGCCAACTTCAGGTGACTAACGCTTCTGTTTGAACTGTCTGTTTGAACTACTCGTTAGTCTTCCTGGCGAGTTACTGTTATACTTTCGCTGCATATCATTTCGTGCTTTTACAACCTTTTTGTACTGGCCATATTGATTCATAACCCGGAACCAGGACGGAAAGACCAACTTCAGGTGGCTGACAGTGGTTTATATACTACCTGCTAGTCTTCCTGGCGGGTTATGATCATTCCCATTCTGCTACTGGTTGGCCTGTACAACTTTGTTGACTGGATGTCGTCATTGGTTTTTGCACCATTTCCTGTTTTAATTGCCATTTTGTTTTTATCTTCAATTACCTTTACACATTTTACTCCATTTACTTGACTTTTAATTTTTTTACTGGACATTTGGCTACTCTTTATTATGATTTTGCTGAGTGTCTTTTTAAACTTTTATTCTATTACATTTTGATAATAGCTACTATGACACATAACCCAGAACCAGGACTGGAAAGGCCAACTTCAGGTGACTGACGGTGGTTCTTGAACTTGTTCGTTAGTCTTCCTGGCGGGTTATGATCATTATTATTATGCTAGAGTAAATAGTTTATAACTTTGAAGACTGGGTGTCACCATTGGTTTTTACACCATTTTCTGTTTTAATTGCTGTTTTGTTTTTACCTTCATTTTCCTTTACCAATTTTACTCCATTTACGTGACTTTTCTCTTTTTACTGAACTTTTGGTTACTCATTGTTGCGTTTTTGCTGTGTGTTTTTTAATACTTCTATTCTTTTACATCTTGATACTAGTTGCTATGACACATAACCCAGAACCAGGACTGGAAAGACCAACTTCAGGTGACTGACGGTAGGTCTTGTACCTGCCTGTTAGTCTTCCTGGCGGGTTATGATTATACCTTTATGATAGAATACCTACCTTACAACTTTTTACACTTTGCCTTCTATCTTAACCTTGTAGACTAGGTGTCAACACTGGTTTTATACTTTTTTTTTTTTTGTTTGTTTTACCTTCATTTCCATTTATGTCTTTTACTACATTTTTACCGGTTGTTTGGCGCAGATAGCCTCGTTGCTTTGTGCCACAAAACACTAAATCAATCAATCAATCAATCAATCAAACCCTCCTTTCTTTGAGTGAAGTGAGGGAGTCCTTACTGCTTACCAGCTTCTATTTGCTAGGATGGTGTACCATTAAGGCTTTCTCCTGGATATATTTAATTCCACTCAGTAAGAGCAGGTAGGTGGAATTCTGGTGCTGTAGTTGCTATAACTATTCTCCTACCATGGGTTTGATGTACTATTCTAGTTGCTGTTTGGTGTAGACCAGATTTTTAAATTACATTCACATATTATACATTTCACCCCTCTTACTAAAAACCCTTCTTTTTACTATTAAGTGGATGTCACTTATTGGACAATTCAGGTTTACTTGAGCCAGACCTGTTCACGTAACTCCTCACATGTGAGTGGACTAGGACCCTCCTCATAATATGGCTGGATGGTACATTCACAATGATGCATGGTTTTGGATTGGAGTTGATCCCTACATTGCATTTCTTCCTTTATCCAGATGACAGTCCTTAGAGGTTACAGGTGTTAATTGTATTGGAGTGGAATTCCTTCTATCTTTATGGTTCCTGGGTCTGAGATGAATTGTAGAAGACCCTTCTCCTATTGTGGGTCAATTAATCCCATCTTGTGACTACTGGTTTTGAACTGGATTTGACTTTCCACTTGTATTCTTATGCACTCTAGCCACTTTACACCACATACACTTTTTCTTTTTGGAAGTGGCTCTTCACTGCCCATTTTGTGACACATTCATTCATCAAGGTCGAAAAATACATCTGGTTCAGATGTGATGTATTTCTTTTACATTAAGATGGCATACTCCTTGGGTAATTTTCAGATGCTTTTGAAAGGGGTCTGATCTAGGTAACTTTCACACTGGTCCCTCCACCTGTCCAGTGTGGTATTTTACTTATTTTGTGAGTAGAAGTAAGTCATCAAATTGAAGTTAGTATTTTCTTTAGACATTTGTCTACTACCTATAGAGGGCAGCACAATCAAGGAAAGCTATTTAGTAAATAGAGATAAGTATCTATTTAAAATATACCTTTAGAGTAAGAAAAATAATAGTTTTTTTTATAAAAGTCCAAACTTGTGAACTTCACTTTGTTTGATTTTAATGACATCTAGTAAAAAGAGATGAAAAAGTGATATTTATGGTGACTTCAAATTTGAAGAAAAATAATTATAAGCAAAAGTATATCTTAAAAGAATAAACAAGGTTGAAAATACCAAAAGTGATGCTTACTCTTGTTGTTCTGTAGCTGTTTCTACTGAACTTATTTAGCTACATATAAATAAAATACTCTTAACATTATTCTAGACTTTCTATAGAAATGTTTAACATTTGAGACCCAGTTTTATTTACCTTATAATGTATCGGTCAACTGTCATGGTTTTAATCTTAATTTATAAGTAGCTTTGTAATACCCTTCAGTGGTTTATGACATTATACAAAAATGCTCATTTCTATGAGTATATGCTTGTCTGTCTTATAGATACAACTTTCAGTTTGTTGTTATAGTATATCAGATGTATTGGGACATGATAAAGTGTTAGTGATTTTGGAATACATATTAAATAAAATAATTGTTAACAGTAAAGATTAGTTGCATTTATAGTGTAAAACATGTATTATGATTTAGGTTAATATGTTCTTTTGCTCTTTAACTTTTAGGTAGATGAATTGAATAAAGTTGAAAGAGTCTCTAAAATTGTTAAAAGAATGGTCAGTCAGAATACGTATGATGAGATTACACAGGGTAAGTCTATACTAATGTTATTTTTATAATTGTAGTAGCCTGTAAAAGTGATCATCCTTATAATGCCAATGAACATACAGAAACAAAAATCAGAATAACAGAAATGGAGGGTTTGACCTAAATGGTTGGTACTTAACTACAAAATCTATTTGAGAAAAGAACACAAACATACTTTATTTACAACACCGTGCAGAAACTTGCACAATTTATTTTGCAGACCTCATCTAAACTCACTGAAATTGCACTTCATTTGAATTTTTAAGTAAATAGGAGACAATGATGTCACTCCTCACATTAATAACAATCATGGCTCATTCGTTCAACTTCAATACATATGAGCCCAGTATGTTCGAGTGGCTAGTGCACTCAACTTGTAATAAGAGGGTCGTGGTTTCGAAATCCTATAACACAAAACATGCTCGCCCTTTAAACCACAGAGTCATTTAGTGCTATGGTCAATATCACAATTTTTTGGTAAAAGAGTAGCCCAAGAGTTGGTGTTGAGTGGTGATGACTAGCTGCCTTCCCTCTAGTCTTATACTGCTAATTTAGGGATGGCTAACACAGATAGTGCTTGTGTAGCTTTGCTCAAGATTTAAAACCACACAAACCAATACACATTCTTAAATGCCTAAAACCTTTTGTTAAGGCTGTTCTGTAAACTGCATCCAAAGTTACCACATAAAGATATGTTGGGTTTGTAATTTGAAAATAAAGGTATTGTAAAATACATTCATTACAGTATGTATTTCAGTTATAAGGTTAAAGCTGTGTAAGTAGCCAAGAAATTAAAGTAAGTGATTGTAACAAAAAAAAATCACAAGGTACATGACATATTTAAATAAAAGTTTAAAATGTTCATATATGTACTGACATTGAATAAAATTAACTTACATTTATACATTTGTTTACGAAAATTTTGTTGTTGTTTTTTTCAACATGTGTATATTAGACTTCAAGTATTGGGAGGATCCATCTGATGAGTTTAAGGATTTTGAAGGAATGCTACTGCCGTTATGGTATTTCTCAGTTGTTCAGACAAAAAAATTGTCTGTCACCTCTCTTTCCTGGAACCCTCGTTACCCAGACTTATTTGTTGTCGGTCATGGATCATGTACGTTTGTTTTCTTGTATTCTGAGGGAAAATTAGAATAAAATCAAAGAGAAATAAGATGCAAATAATGTGTATATTCACACACACACATATATTCTTACATAATAAGTACGATGTTTTTGTTGTAAACTTGTTGAAAATAGTTTCATGATACCAGTCTTTTATTCCAGGGCAAACTATGTAAATCTAAGTAGAAAAAGTAAAATTTCATAATATTGAATGGGCCAAAGGTTTTTTTATTTTTTTAATTTTAAAGCTGGGGAACATTACTTCCCATACTTACATGAGTGTAAAATACTTGAAATTGTTTGCAGAGTTGAGCCTTTATGAGTTTCATTTAAATACCTTCTGGTCATACTTGTAATATATAATTACACTGAGATTTAAAATATTTAGACCTGTATGAATATTCAAGTGGTCTTTCTAGGTTGAAATACTGTATAGTAGTACAGTATTGTAAGTAATTTTTAAAACATGGGAATCAAAAACTAAAAACTGAATCATTAGTTTGTCACTAGTACAGTACTTTATTAGGGAAAAATAAAAAAAAATGAATAAGCTGTACAATTCACTAGTATATTGTTTTTGCTTAAAATAGAACAGTATTTGTTTTTTTGTTAACAGTGCAGGAATTATAATTATTCCAGGTGTCCTGTATTTCTCATTTTGGCTCAAGCAAGGTATTTAGTTTTCAACTGGGTTTCTTAGTTTCAATGTGAGCTCATATACCTTATTAATATTCATATCAGGATCTTACATAGATCAAGCCATAGTTGCAAATATTATACCAGGGTATGTTTCCCTTCACATATTCTTTTATCAAATTTGTTCTAACCATTCTTTGATAGATTGTTTAGGCAGAGTATTAATGATGAAACTTTGTAGAATGGACAGCAACTGCCTGTTGGGGAACATCATCAGCAGTCAGGGTGTAATAAATTTTCTTTAGATCTCCAATATAATTTTCTGAGATGCTACTCATATGTATACATATTCTACTCTATAATATATACTTTATTCAACTTTGTTAAGTTTTTTTCTTTACCATTAAACAAACATCTTGAATTTGAAAAAAAAAAACACTCCTATCAACTTGGCTCATACCATTGTTTCAACTCTAATGCCCTTTATAGCCTTTTGGTTTAACTGTCTTTCCTAATTAGCTGTTTTTAGCAGATAGATATTCACAGATGCCTCTTCATGCAGTTTGTCTTACTGTTCCAGAGATTATTTTCACAACAGCTGGCAACATTGCAACTGAATTATTGTATATCATGTAAGGAGCATACTCTGAGTTATTTAATGTTGTAACAAAAACGTTTTGGCTTTCAAACTTGACATTCTGATACCATATGTTATCTCCACTCATATAAATAGCTGATCTCATTCAGTGATGCCTTCTGTATGCAAAAAAAAATGTTTTACATATGCCACAAGTTTTGAATCTCCCACATCTGGAATGGACTGATTCTTATAGAGTTTATTGCTTCCTTATAAACACTTTTTCTTTGTTTCTGCCAGTACAATTGTATTTTATTATTCAGTTTGCATTATAAATTCTGTATTACCACTTCATAGGTTATTTGTTCTATTTGCACCTTTACACTGGCTTCAGGTTGTGGTACTCTGCAGTATAATTTTCAGCTTTACGTCATTGGGACATTAATCACACAAGGAGCTGATGGTTTTCGGGCCTCACCTCGAGATTAGGGGCCCACACATTTTGGTGGTCTGCCACCTTTGGAAATAAATTATGGTATATTGTTATGGTTTGTGAATACTTTTTATAATATTACAGATAGCAATTTGAGACTTATATGTTTTGCTTGCTTAGTGGATATTCATAGTTCATTTCAACATAGAAATTATGCTTAGTTATATGCACTATCCTCTACTATTATTTAAGGATTACCCATAATAAATCTGACTAGGATATTAATCATTCATTTAACACTCCTACGAAAATTGGGGCTTAATAGGCCCCAGAGCAACTTGAAAGGTTATTAATATTAGGCTAATAATTTTGTATTTAAATGAAATTGCCATTTTCTGACCCTATCCCTCTATATTTTAAGAAGCAATAATATTTTGACTTTTAAGACATTTGCGAAATAATATTTAAAAAATTTTTTAAAACATCCACTAAGGGTATCACTTTAGTGGATGTAAATATTTTTTTCGTAGGAGTGTTAAATATATTTTCTTCAATATATCATGTTTATACATAGGTTATTTTTCATACACACTTATTTTATTTTATAAATTCCTGTTTATTTCATTTTTGTTATATTATTTAATGTTAGGTTAAGATTTTTATGTGAGAGCTCTGTCTTCCACTGTTTGATTAGGCTTAACAGGTATTGTTATTTTTTACTTACTAGTTCCACTTGACGATAATTGCTACTTAAGTTTAATAGCTTGTCAGCTTAGGCTTAATATGTGTCTATTAATTTCATCACATTCATTATGTTTAATTTATACTTTATACGTTTGTATGGAATGCTGTGAGCTGGTGTCTACCTTACCTGCTCCCAGTATTCTACCTGTAGAATCTGAACCCATTTCAAATGGCTCTAATTTTCCGTTTTTGCATTAGATTGCATTTCAGGCCTCTCAGGTTTTTTTATCTTGACATGTTTCATAGTATGTTCCCTTCTTCTGACATTATTTTTTTATGATCTTTTCATATTTTTTGAGATTGGGTACTAACAAGCCTCACCATATACATGCTTTAATTCTTTTTGTCTTAGCTCAACATCAAGCAGATTTTACTTTTGGTTTTATGTTAATGGGATTACTACAGGGTGGTCGCTAGAAAAGCGGAAAATTTGAGGGTCAGATGAGATCATGAATAAAATGCGTGCTTACTCATTTCTATTTTGATTTCTTTACATCATGAATAAAATGCATGATTTTAATATCATGGACGACATTTTGAGCATCTATGAGTGTAATATAACATATGCCTTTAAAAAACTTTGTAAAAGTTATTCTTTGTAAAAATAAATAGCTGTTTGACAAATTTTCCACTTTTCTAGCGACCACCCTGTATTAGTACTTTCCATTTTCTTCCCTACCCACATTTTCAGTTTTGTTTTACTCTATTTACTCTCCTACAGATAAAGTTTACCTTCCACATCCTTTCTTGGGTGTTTCACCTATACTTGGGATACCTCTTCCTTCTTCCCTCCATGTTAGGAGAGTTGCCATCTTCTATTCTTTCCCTCCACACATCCCCTCAGTGTGCATTCCTGTATGAGGTGAGGGGACCTCTTAGGGAAAGTTCTGTTTTTTTAGTTTACCTCCTCTGGGATCTAAACATCCATTCACATGTTTGCTGTGCATGGTGACCCATGAAGGGGAGGAGAGGATTCTGGTGATTGAAGGGTCCAACCCTAACACACTTCTTTGGCCTTGAATTCCTGCAGACGGGCAGCCTTGGGATGGCTTCCCTTGGGTGAATTAGCTGGTCCACTTGTCAACCAAGTGTTCACAAAACCTTGGCATTGCTGCAGTGTTCTTGTTTGACATTATAATGTGCCCTTGTAGGGCTCCATTTTGGGTGGGGCCAGTGGGCACTGATATTTCCCTTTTTTAATATGGATCCTCCAAATAAAAACTTAAATAATGAAAAAACAGTCCACAGGTAACCGACCACGTCTTGAAGATTCTGAGCAGCAATTTTCAACATCTGTAACACCTGTTGTACCTCATTTTATTATCCTACATTCTCTTTCAGACATATTTTTAGGGCAAATGTTTCCCTTTTTCATTCGGAAGGGGCTAGAGAGACTTGCTGGCTCTTCAATCTGTTGACATATTGTGGATACATCCACATCTCAACTCAGTGAACTCCTCTTGCATTCAAAGTCAATGGGTATATTCCTTTTGAGGTTATGCCTCATGCTACTTTGAATTCATCATGAGGAGCTATTGTTAAGAGGGATTTGAAGAACATTTTTGAGTCAAAGATTTTAGTTAATTTCTACTCCCAAGTAGTTTCTGCAGTGAGGCCTATCTCCACTCACAAAGTTAGAATTATGATGCCAACCAGTGTCCTAATTCTCACATCAAGGCAGGTTATCTTAATTGCAGAGTATGGCTATACATTCCAAACTCTCTCAGATGTTTCCAGTATCAGTGAATCGGTCACTTGAAGATGCCATATCATGGTTCCTTGACATGTGCTCATTGTGGTGGCAAGGACCACAATGCCTATGGATGTGAAACAGACCCTTATTGCATCAGTTGCAATTGCTGTCACCTGTTTTACTTTTGTTCTTGCACTAAAATGATTGGAAGGAAAAAGAAGTGCAGCATTTGAAAATGATTCATAACATAATTTACTCTAAGGCTCAAAAGCTGCTGTCCACCACTTCATTTCAGATGTATACTGCTGTACATCATTCCACTACTACTGTGGGAGTGCAAACGGATCTCTCTGTGCCTCAAAAAAATCGTTTTCAAAACAAATGCAATATCTTTTGACCTTCATGGTAAAAACGTTGATGAATCTACTTCAACGCCTATCTCTATCCCTCACATACATTCCAGCAAATCCCAAGATCCACTTCCTTTAGTTCTGGGTATAGGCATTTCCTTGAGTACATCTTCATCTCCCACCCCAAGATGCAAAATGATCATTTGTTCACGTCCTCAGTTGCTGGAATCCTCTTCCAAAAGTAAAGACCTACCCAATTGCAATACCCAGGACCATGGAAGTCAATAGACCTCCTTAGAATAAAGAGAGTAAAGAAAAAAGATGTGGTTGTAAACAGAAGAGTTTTCCACTGAATTCGCCTACACATAAATAAAAATGGCCACCTTGATACAATGGAACTGTCGAGGTTTACATTCTAATATGGATAACATCAAAGCATTGATTGCTTCCTATCATCCTGTATGTCTTTCCATACAGGAAACATTTCTGAAATCTGCCATTATAGTCACCTTTCTGCAGTTTTCTTTGTACAGAAATGACAGGCTGTGTGATGGATGAGTGCATGGAGGGGTGGCAGAATTGGTTGATTAGCATGTGCCCACCCTGTTGTTGCCACTCTTTCACTGCTCTTACAGAACTTGATCCTGTCATCGTCTGTAAGCCATCAAAAGACGACTGTGTGGCAGCAGTAACTCACTGTATTATATAAGCAGCTGCTCAGTGTATTCCTAAAACTTTAACATGTTTTCCATGATATCCTAGTCTGTGGTTGAATTCTCCCTGCCACATGGCATGGAAAGCTCAAAAACAGGCCTGAGATACTTTTCATAGGTATCCTACACTCTCGAACTACATCTTTTTCCAGTAAGCTTGGTGGATAAGATGTCAAAGCCAGAAGGAATCTTGGATTAAGTGCACAACCAGCATATCTTCTATCACCAATTCCAAAGTCATATTGGACAAGAATCAAAAGGTCAGTGGGCAATAAAATTCTGTCCCCCTTTTGATCTTTTCCTTTGATGGCCAGGAAGTAAATGATGCCTGGAGCATTGCCTATATTCTAGGTGAAAGCTTTTGCCAGGTATCTAGCACTTCTGTTTCTTCCACCACCTTCTTAGCCATAAAGACTTCAGCAGAGTGATCACTTCTTTCCTTTCAAGCTAATTGTCTCTGTGACTGTAATTCTCCTTTTACACTGGTGGAACTCAGACTGCTTCTCTTGCAGTTCTTTTTTTCAGTATCAAGATTAATGCCATCACTGAACAACTTCTTCTTACTGTTGGAAGTTCTATATCAATGACTTTCACATCTCAGGTCAGTTGTTGTAAATGAGGTATATTGAGCAGCAGGTAGAGACTGTTCTCAATCATTTACTGAAGTCGACCACAGCAAGTGGTTTTGAATTCTCTCTCTCTAAAACTCTTTGCATGCACTTCTGCCTCCAATCGGGTATCCACCCTGATCCTGAACTCTCTGTTGTTGAAGTTGGGCTACCTGTGGTCCATGAGACAAAGCTCTTGGAGCTTCTCTTTGACTGTAAGCATACTTTTGTACCACATATCAAGCAACTATGGGTCAATTGTACATGAGCACTGAACATACTCTATATCTTCCACCACATGGGTAAATAGTCTCATGAACTTTCTTTGCACCTCTGCTTCGAGACTTTGTTCCTTACCAAAGCATTCTACCTAGAGTTGTGTTTTCCTTCCTCAGTTGTCCATACTTTTTCAGAACAGACGATATCCCATTTCTCCTTTTGGCCTTTATATCCAGGCACAATTGGATGAATTGGGTCTGTCCTTGGATAACACTGCTGTATCCACTGGTCAGACCATCCCACCATGGCTTCTTACAGTTCCCAAATGTGACTTATCTTTAAGTCATCTGAGAAAAGCAGACACTTTTGATTGGAAATACTGTCTGTTTTTGCTGAACATCTTTCAAACCATCCTACCATTTCTATTTATACAGATGGTTCGAAATCTTGTGACTGTGTGAACTCTGTCATAGTTTGTTGTGGCTCACTTGTTGCACACAGAATCCCCTCTACAATGTCTGTGTTCACTGCTGAACTGTGTGCCATTTCCCTTCCACTGGATGACATAGAAGCTAAGCAGTACTCAAACTGCACCATTTATACTTTCTCTCTCAGCTCTCTGCTGGCCTTGGAATTGCTTCACATTAGTTCACACCTTGTTCTCACCGATATTCAAAACTGACTGGCCCATTTTTTTTAACATCTACTTCTATCCAGTTTTTATGGATACCATGCCACATTCGTATTTGTGGGAACAAGCTTGCCAACACCCACAGCTGAATCTATCTGCTCTGCCAGTATCACCTCCGTGTCTGTTCCATGTATGGACTGTGGTACTGTATTCAAGGCTCAACTCCATGCCAGTTGGCAGTTGACTTAGAGTGAGCAATGTGAAAACAAGCTTTTCCAAATAAAGCCCTGTATTGAACTTTGGCTGTCTTGCTTCCATATGGATTGGAAAGAGGGGTTGATCTAACTTGACTATGCATTGATCATAGCTTTTTAACTCATTGTTTTCTTTTATCTGGGACTGATGCACCAATGTGTTGTCTGTATAAAACTTATGTCACAATAAGCCACATTTTACTGTCTTGCTATCGTTATGACTCTGAACGACAGCACCATTTTAAACATGTTCTGTCCCAAGATTTATCCATGACGTTAGACAGTGCTATTGATGATGGTGACACTGTACACCTTAGAAATGTTTTTAGTTTTTCAAAAGGCTATTAATCTTTTTAATGGTATTTAAGATTTTTAATTTATAGATTATACCTTTTTTAATGTGATTCCCTTTTATGAATCAAAGTCGATCTTGTTTGATTTGAAATTAGAAAGTGACTGTGACATCAAATAACTCAAAACCAGAACTGTAGGGGCCAATTTTAGGTGACTAACACTGCTGTTTTAAATACCCTGGTGAGTTATGATAATTACATTTATGCTACAGAAAGTCCTTTACAACTTACATTACTATAGTTTTTCTCTTACTGCTATAGACTAGATGTAAACATTGGTTTTCAAATTATTTATATTTTTTAAAATTTTGGTTTGTTTTACTTTAATTTCCTTTTATGAATTTTACTATACTTAAATTTACTTTAATTTTAACTTTTTATCAGATATTTGGCACAGGTAGCCCAACTGCTTTGTGCCACAAAACACCAAACCAACCAACCCTCCACACATAGTATCTTTCCTTTTGGGAATTTTTTGAGTGGAACACTGCTCTTTGTTTTCCTTCCACTACTAATAGTTAGATCTATTTCTGTACTGTTCCATTTCTGAAGCATCTCCTGTACTTTCAGTGTCATGTTGGGTATTTGTCATGATATATTCAATAAATAGTTTTTTTTATTCCAAGATATTGTCGTCTTTATTCTTATTCCATGTCAAGCAATGTTTTGTCTTTTACCTATCCTACTAATGAATTGCAATGTACAGTCCATCATGTCTTTCCCACTGTACACTTAGGGGCACATTGTTTAATCTTATCCACTTTCATGTTTTTTGGGATTGAGTTTCATAACTTTAATACATAATATATGGTTTGGAACATGATCCTTCCATAGTTCCTTCCCTTTTATGCACATTCCTTCAATTTTCTGCCCATGTGTTTGAATGCCCAAATGGATGAAGAGTATACCTGTTTCAGAAGTGATTCAGTCTCCCACATATGATCAGAAGATTTCTTTGGGAGGGTCCTTTGAATGCTTTCCAAGAATGCCTATTTCTCACACACCAGTCCTTCCATCTGATTAGTGTGGAATCTAGCTATTTATGTAAGAAAAGGTAATGTACAGCATCAGAAATTATAATTTTTTTATTCTGAAAATATACTTCTGAAAGGTACTTACCTCCTCTCACACTTTCCACCCTTCTTCCCCAATGAAAACTAGTACTTCTATTTTCATCTAAAACTTTAAGTGATAGTTTGAGAGAAATGAATATAGGAAGTCACATGCATCAAGCTCTTGTTGGTGAAGGGTCTTTGCAAGACATGTTGGAATGAGTCAATTCCAGATGTGGAAGATTCAAGGCTTGTAGTAGACATAATAAATTTTTTTCGTTATAGAGGACAGCATCAAATGAGAACAGCTATTTATATGAAAGGAAGTAAGCACCTGTCAGAAATACATTTTCAACATAGGAAAATTATATAATTTCTATTATTAACAGTACTAATGCATTTCAAATACCATATAGTTTTCATACAGCTTCTACTGTAATATGAAATTTTGCCTTGGTTTGTTGAATGTAGTAGTCTTTATCAGCTAAAAATTTGATTTCTATTCTATGTTTATTCTGTCCTGAAACTCATAAATATATTCATACCACTACTGTTGGGAATGGTGTGATTGTCTGTACTTTTATGATCCATGTGCTGGTGTGGTGCTGTCTCACAGTGTAAGCTATAAACATATGTGTATAATTTGGTGCATTTTATTTTCATACTTTTGAGAGAAACAATCCCTTAATATTTGCATTTTATGCTCATTTTATCTACTGTTTTTATTAATATCTCCAATATTGTACATGTATACCAGAAATACTTTTAAGTTAGAAAAAAGCATATTTTGTCTCTTCTTTTTCACAGTTACATTTTAATTTGTTAGTTTTTTTACACATGTATCTTTAGAAATCTCAGAGGCAATGCTGATTATTTCTACAAATAATTACCTTCAACAGAGATATAAATTTATTTAAGTTAAGAATTTTCTTCAGTACTGTTTTTCCCTAATGTTTGGTTATCTGTGACAGAAAGGACAGTTTTCCCCCAGTTCTATTTTGTTTTACAGATGATTACCATAAAAAAACAGAAAGTTTTCTGCAGTTGTGTTTTGTCCTACTGCTGATTATCTCAACCAACATGGGAACATTTATCTCCAGTACGTTTTTTCCTACAGTTTGTTTCACTCACCTAACATAGGAATACTTTTTCTCAGAATTATTTTCTTTAAGTTCAGTTCTGTAGGTTTTTCTACTGATTACTGTTTTCAACAATTATTAGCAATGGATTTCATTACTTATAACTTTTTATATCTGTAGTTACATACAACAAACACAAAGCAAGATTAAAATTGATTTTTTTTATTTACAAAAGATATTTTATTCAAAGAACAGATATGATCACTTTTTCCGTAACCATAAGGATATATAAGCTTAATACAAACACAAGAAGGGCATCATCAGTTGTGATTGTTTAAAAATCTCTGTTGTCTCTGTTTTATCCTGCAGATGACTACCTTCAACAAACACAGGGAGAAATTTGTTTGTATTCTCTGAAAAGTCCATCTCATCCAGAGAGGATATATGAAACAGATACTGGAGTATACAGTGTGGACTTTCATCCTCAGAGGCCACATTTGCTTGTTGTTGGAATGTGTGATGGATCTATTTCCATATTTAACCTAAAAGAAAAAAAGAACAAACCTGTTTGCATGACTACAGATTTTATGATCAAACATACAGATCCAGTGTGGGAGGTAAGAATTACATGTACATAAAATGTCTTGAATAACACATGTAACTCAGTAATGGTTAGTGTGAAATATATATATGTACATCATTTTATTATGAAAACACTTGCAACTAACTTGCAACACAAAAGTTCAATATACGTTTTTTTTTTAATTTTTATTTTTAACATGACACTTCTGACATGATCACTTACCCCAACACACAGAAATCTATTTTCCTCATAAATATACATTAATTTTCCTAAGGTACTTCTATACCACCAACTTTGTGAAGACTTTTGCTTAAAATTCACATGAATCAGTTGAAATTGCACCACTGCATGATTATATATCGTGAAGCAAGTACTTCTATCAGCAGGAGTGGGACACACCTTCTTGTGAAAATGTTCTTTCTACATTCACATGCAAACACATCATTATCTTCTTTGACCTGGTTATTTTAAAACTGGTATGCATTACTTGTTCACAAGCTCATTAAACCATTGTTGGAGGTTTGTCGTCATTAACACTTAGTTATTTTGTGTCTCACTTCATATATATATATATATGTTAGTTTAGAAAATGGTTAAATCATGTTTAGGTTTTACTTTTATATTTTATTTAATTATGTATTATTCCTGTTTTAACATTAATACTAGAAAAGTTTAACAACTTTCTAAGTATAGCCCAAACTTTGTCTTGCTCTGCATGGCTTATATAACTAAGGTGGAGAAAAACACTTTGTCAGTGCTAAGAGATATTTACTGAATATACACAGGCACATGTTGACATGCTTTGACATAAAGAATTTAAAGTAAAAAACAAAAAGAGAAAATAAAGCATTAAAACTAGCTGGAGAATCAGTACCCTGAATGGAAATTATGCAAATTCATACAACAGACAGTACTGCTATCTTTAGTACTATCTTTACTGCTATATGTGAAAAGAAGATATTTCAAGATTATTTGACAAAGAATCAATAGATAGGTACATATTTCCATTTCTTAATTTTAAACATTTCATTGCGACCTGGTGGGTAAGACACTCAACTCGTAATCTGAGGATCGTGGGTTTGAATCCCCACCACACCAAACATGCTCACTCTTTCAGTCGTGTGGGCTTTATAATGTGATGGTCAATTCTATTATTCATTGGTAAAAATGTAGCCTAAGAGTTGGAGGTGGGTGGTGATGACTAGCTGTCTTCTTTCTTGTCTTATACTGCAAAATTAGGGATGGCTAGCACAGATAGCCCTTGTGTAGGTTTGTGTGAAAATAAAAAAACAAACATTTTGATGCACTATACATTGATGATAATAGCTGAAGTTAGTGATATGGAGAGATAAAGGAAAATAAAAACCTTTTCATGTTCATTTAGAAGGTTCCAGAGGTTATGTAAATTAAATTTGAAAACTGTAAAATAAAAAAAGTATTTTTATACTTAAAATGAAAAATCACCTTGTTCATGAATTTTTCAGAGTCTGAGTACAAATAAGGAATGTTTAGTAGAAATTGTTCAATAAAATCAAAATAAAATATTTTTTTCTGAAACTACATGTTTTGAGGAAAGTTCTTTCAAATTTCAAAATATTTCATCCACTAATTTTACTTTTGGAAGGAAAGTTGAGATTATGTAATTCATTTACGATGTAAGTACGTCACATTGAAAGTTGTTTAACATGAATACCTTTTACTCTTAATATGAGTACAAAATCACTCACTCTTTCCAGCATTTAGAAAGTTATTTCTTACTATGATCATGACATTATGTATTCAAAACCCACTGTTCAGGTTGAAAATGCATTAAGAAAAAGAGCAATGTCATATCATCCATCATGTGTTGTGGTCCATATTGCTGCATTTGCCTTCTTCCATTCCTGCCACATTTCACAAATTTTGAAGTTGAAGTTTAGGAGGACAAAATAAATTTCTACATAATGATATTTTGACTTTCACACATCATGTAAGCTTCTTAGCCATTGTCTCTTTTGTTCTTCCCTGTTAATGCTGCACCCTGCATTTACTTCATTATACAATTTGCTCCCACTGTTTTGTGCCTCATCATTTTTGCCTTACCACGTTATAATTTTCCTGAAAGGGGGCCTAAGACTGCCTGGAGGGGTCACTTGTTTTAAATATTTGCACCATTACACAGTAGTGTTTTTTTCTGTCATCAGTCAGTAAACAGTAAAATGACATCACCTAAGGTAACTTAAAGTGGCAATTTGGATTGTTTTGATACAACAAAATGTGATCATGTAATTAATCTTGAGACGAATTATGCACTCTATAGGCTATCAAGCAATATAACATATGAACTTTAAAAGCAAGAAGTAAAAATACACCCGATTTACATTTCTATGGACTTCCTGCCACATTATTAAACTCTGTCTCCCAGCAGATGAATTCATCACATGAAGTTTATACATCAAACTGGCTTTCCCCATCCTGCTGCTGCTTAGATGCTGTTTCTTGGATGGTTTGATGTTGGATTAGCCTAGGACCAGCCAACATGAGTCCTCTCAAATGTTATTAGTAGGGACTCTTCTCTTACTACAGAATAGGTGAAAATTCCTGATGTTACTTGGTTTTGAACTGGATTTGATCTACTATATTTGCATTCTCCCTTCCTGTCATTACCTTGACATTGGGTTCCTATGTGGTTTGATATTGGTTGTGTACAGGGTTTGCACCCGTGTCCTGGCCAAGTTGTTTGAATGGAAATTGTTTTTCACTTCTGCTTCCTAGTTTTAAGATAAGATGGTTAGGACTCTTTTCCTACTATGGATTGCAACCAAATACCATATATTGCCTGGTTGTAGTCTCATTCTCCCTGGCTACTTTACACCACCTGATACATCCTATTTCAGATTGGCCATGTCTCTTTTTTTCTGCCTGATTTAATAACATATATCTTGATACTGGCAACAAAGAGTATACAAATATGATGTGGTATCCCATGAGCGTAACCATATACTTCAGGTGTCACATTACAAGGGTTCTCGTTGAGCTTAAGAGTGTTCATCTAGGTAGCCTTTTCACTAGTCCTTCCACCATTTCAGTAGGGGATTCTAGCTATTATGTGAGGAAAGGTAAGGTACAATATCGAAAGATAACACTTTCATACACTAAAAATACATTTCTAACAGATATTTATCACTTCTCACACTTCCTTCCCATCCTCTCCAGTTCCGTTTTATTTTTGTATAAAAAGAAGTTTAAAGTAATATTAAAGTAGAAGTTTAAAGTAGATTATTAGTACATATGCATTAGAGGGAGTCAGCTTCACTAGAAAGGTGTGTTATACTCTTATTGGTGGAGGATTTTAGCATGCTAAAGTGTAGCCATACTGCACGAGAATACATGGGAGCATCAAGGCAAGTAGCAAGTGAAAATTGTACCGATAGAGGGCAGCACTAATCAAGAAAAGCTATTCTAGGTAATATGTGTTAAGAGATAAGTATTTATCTGAAATACTTTCAGTGTAGAAAAACGTAAAATTCTCGCCTGATTAATTAAATATTTTAAACAAAATGACATTAATGAAGAAAATAACATCTTTTTTACATTGAAGGAATATTTTACATTATCTTGCTTATAAGTGGTGATTTATCTTGTAAGATATGTAAAGCTTTTTATACCTGATTATATATTATGAAAAAATTTCAAATTGTTTGCACAAATTTTCAGTCGGTGTTTGAAAATCGGTATTCGTTTTTAAATATAAAGAACTGTGGTTATTTCTCACTTTTTCTTTCTTGTGTATGTATAATATCAGTTTAACACATCTTTTCTCAGGTGAAGTGGATAAATGATGATCTTGATGGTAATGTGAATTTCTGCTCTGTTGCTGCAGATGGTAGGGCTATCAAATGGACAGTGATTAAGGTATAATACCAATTACTTCTATACTTGTTTTGTTATTTAAATTAAATTATATGTCCTGATATAGTACATATCCTTCTAGTCAGAGTTTGATATTGCCAAAGGAATCTGTCATAATTAAAATTAGTTGATAAAATGTTAAGTGATTATAGAAGATTTACAGATGATTGCCTGTTCCACCACCACCAAACTGGATTAACTCTACTATATTCTATCCATCCTTAATAACCCCTTCTAGTGGCACAACAGTATGTCTATGGACTCACACTGCTAGAAATCAGGTTCCGATGCCTATGATGGGAAGAGCTCAGATAGACCATTGTGTAGCTTTGTGCTTAATTCCAAGGAAACTAAATCTATTCTTTGTCATTTCTTCTCATAATAAGAACAAATTTTCAAAAATTTAAAATTAATTGCAAAGACTACATCCAATTTACTCATGTACTTAAGTAATGTATAGAAATTTAACACTTTTTATTTTCTTTAGGTTCATCCTTCATACAGAATAAACTTTTATGTATTACATTTACTGTAACATGAAGTATAAAAGCTAGCACTCATTACTTTCATTCAGTGAATTATAGTGTATATTTTAGAATATAACCTACTCAGTCACATCAACTTGTTAGGGGACAGTTTTGAGAAAAATGAATGGCATGAACATGTAGTATAATTAAGCAGCCACAAATTAAAAGAAACATTAAATCATTACAAATTATATGCTGATAACAGGAGAGAGGGAAATAAGAAGTAGTTTGTCAAAGTTCGAAATATATGTTGTTAAAGGGAAGGAAAGTGAAGAGGAAACGTTTGGAAAACAAGGTTAAATGTTACACTCACCAATATTAAAAAAGTAAATAAAATAGCATATAAAAGTTCTAGAACTAAGTGTGAATAGAAAGATAAGGAATAACTGAGAATTTTTATAATAAATTCAAAAAACTAAAACAGAAAATCTTGAGTAAGTTGTAAGTAGCTTTCATAAAAGATTGTATGGACAAGAATATGGTGTGGAATAGAGTTAAATATACTTGAATCTTTCAGTTTAAGTTTCATGTGAGCATCATGATTTTGATAGTTTATATAGTGCAGGTGTTATATTTAGTTTTTTTAGAAACAATATGTTATGCTTAAGTAACTTTTTACAAATCATATGTTGTGTGGTCCAATTGTTATAAATTAGTGATTGGCCACAATATTAAGATTATTGCATCATAATGATAGAACCTCTGAGTTTCTAATTTGATAATTGAGCAATATTGCATTCAAATTTAGTATTGTGTGAAATGTTCTTAGCTTTTGTCAGGGATATGAATACATTCTGGACTGTGTGATCATGAGTTGAGAGATAAAGAGTGCATAGTGGCAAATTTTTAAAGTGAAATTATCACAGACTTTATTGTAACAACAGAGTTGAAAAGAATAATTGGCTGTGTTCACAGTGGAATACTCCAGAACTGGATACATCACCATCCCCTGAATTTCAAACTTCCTAGATTTAGATCTCCTATTCCTTAATTTGGCTGTAGCTATTAATGCCCTTAGTCAGGATTTGATGAACCAACAACTTTACATTTGTCTCCTTTCTCATGTTATTATCAACATACAAACCATTCCATGTCAAGCCCTATTGGTGGCTTTACTCTGGTTATTTCAATTTGTGTTTTCACTTCTGTGTCCCTTCTACTGACACCTCCTATTTCACTTTCCCTCTTAGAAACTCCCAGTTAGGAATGCTATATCATTCCCTT
The DNA here is from genome assembly GCA_011833715.1 of Carcinoscorpius rotundicauda. Taxonomy (NCBI): domain Eukaryota; kingdom Metazoa; phylum Arthropoda; class Merostomata; order Xiphosura; family Limulidae; genus Carcinoscorpius; species Carcinoscorpius rotundicauda. Next base: position 126,522,832 of record CM022392.1, read on the forward strand.
CCCATGTTTTTTTTTCACAAGTGACTTTCACCAAGTCTCATGCCAGATGGGCTGGATTAATTTACCAATGTAAGCAGGATGTCTGCCATCATTATTTTTCATGTTATGATTTTCCTTCATCCTTTCTCACTTTCTCACACCTCATTCCCTTCCTTACCTGGCTTTTTGACAAAGGAGTTATCAGTGTCCACTGTTGCTGGTTATTATGTGGTAAGATCAATCACTCTCCATGTCAAAAGATTTTAACTATGTCTTCACTTCTCTTGTCCTCACTCTTTTGTTCCATTCCTTCTGCCTTTGGCTTCCCCCACATCCTACTTCCCTCCCTGACTGGAACCTCAATGATCTTCATGCTCTCACACTTCCTTCCTTTGTGTCAATTCTTCAAGAACTTATCTTATTCCTATTGGCACAATAATATCAAAACTCACATTTGGTCTTTCTTGATATTTCATGTTTTTCCTGCCCAAAACTTCAGCCACATATGAGGCCAGATTTGCTTTCATTCTTATTTCCCTTCTATCCATTTCTCACCTTTATCCTCACTCCAGATCAGATCACCTCTTATGTCTTGTTTGGGCTCTCTGTTGTTTTGTAGCTCACACTGCTCCTTTTTGTTGTTGTTGTTCCCATTTGTTTATTCATTGGAGACCTTCCCTTTTCAGTGTTTCATCTCTCTTATTCTTCTGCTAATTGTCACCTTTTCCAAGTATTTTCACATCACATTTTCACGTCCCTGATTCCATTATTCTGAAGTGGATATAGCTTATGCTGACTTGTTAACCACACATACATTTACCTCGCATCGTGCACATCATCTGACCATTTCCTGCTCTGCAGGTTCCTTTATACTTCCCATCACTGTCTTGAACTGCATCTTTTCTCTATGAGTGGGTAAGTGCCCTTTTTTACACCATTTTTTTACACATACCTGTCTGATCCTATTCACTGTACTTATTCTAAGTGTAAGTCATAATATGTAAGTAGCCTATGTACCCTTCTCCTATCATGGCCTAGATGGTTTATTCCCATTTTTGCCTGGTTCTGGACTGGAGTTCAACTGCCACACTGCTGTCCACCTTCCTTCGGTCTTCTGGCTCTTTGTTCCCAGGAATTACTAGTAGTGGTCATTTGGAAATTCACACATAATGATACAGGTCTTTACAATGAAAGGCCTTCTTGTTTTCCAGTTTCTGTGAATTATTTTAACAGGAGAGGACCCTCTCCTAAACATTCTATAACAGGGATCCCTTAATTTAATTTATGGTGTTCCTCCAAGGATTTTACCCTTATTGCAACACATCAGTTTCACAAGTCTACGTAGAATATACTTGGTTGAGAAGTACTGAGTGTGTCTTACAAATTATTTATTCACACATACACATACTCCCACCTCTCCATGGCTTTACTTTGGATGCTCTCTGGAAGGGGATCATCTAGATAATATTACACTGGACCCTTCATCAGGTCAGTAAGGGTTTCTAGCTGTTATGTTTTTGTTTTTTTACAGATGGAATTGATTCCTACAGAGATTGTTTTGCTGAAAGACAAAAATCATACACTAGAAGAACCAGATGGAACCCAGTTAGAGATTGTCAGTAAGTACAAACATTGTGAAAAAGAATGTATTTTAAAGGTTTGGTTCACCATAAAAAAAAAATTTAGTGCAATTAGTGCTTAATAATGCCTGATGTTTTTAAACATGAAAACATAAATTCAATCTTATAGCAGATTCAATCAATTGGGAAATATGTTGATTAGTTTCAGTTTCATTGGCAGTGCTGATATCTAATAAATACAATAAAATATTATAAATAAAGTCCAACAAAATCATTAAAGTCTCATTTTACTGCAGATGGTTTTCTTTTTATTCCTTGTAATTAGTCTTTTATGGATACTGAATCAGAAGTGTGCAAATATTAAATTTCATTTCCATGTTTTATCAACCCAAGAGATATTGTACACAAGAGTGAAACTCATCAGCTGGGATGGATCTTTGGAGCCAGAAGTATGCTTAAAGAACTTTGAAGTACCAACTTAAGATCAGTTCACACATTTTTATTTTTGTAGTTCACTATTTTGATATCACACAAAATACAGTAGAAAAGAAAATGCATTTTAAAGTTCTCAATTACTTTGGTTTTGATAACTAAACTGTTACATTTGTGTGCCAATCATTCATATCATCTTTAATTATGGCTGTAATCAGTTGTCAGCATTAACTGAATATTAAATACTTATTAGAAACATAATGCTAATAGTTCTGGTTGTAAACTTCATTCAGTAGATTGTAATGTATATTTAATAGTCAGCAATATAAACTCAGTAATGAACACACTGATGAGACAGAAAATAGCCAGCCTCTTAAATTTAAGAATACCCTAGACCAGCGCTTCTCAAGTTTTTCCAATATCATTCAGCCCTATAAGATTTTCACAACAGCTCATTCACTGCACTTCTATAAATGATCAAAAATAGTAAATTAAAATACAAAATTCTGTATTACAGTTTAAATATACATCAAACTGCAACCAGAATGAATGCAACATTAAATAAAATTTATTTATAAAACTAAAACTAGAATAAATTATAATAATTAAGGACTTTATTTCCTCTTAAATGTGTTGTATAATTAAATAATACTCATTCAACCTACCAGCCTACCATTTGCCTTATTGTTCTCATTCACCCTGATACTGATCATATTGAACCCTGGATGAATCATTCACTCAGTTGAGAAGCACTGCTCCAGATCATGTTAGCCTTGTTTGCTTTTAGCCTACTAAAGTTACCATTTAAATCTTTTTCATAATTCTAATTAAATCTATTTTATATCATTAGATTATTATGTACATAAGCTTGTCTTATCTATAACTAAATTGTTGTATATATAACTTATCACTAAGTACATAAACAGTTTGACCTGTTTGTTCAATTAGCATACTTATTGTTTCATTATTTTATCAGATGTTTTTTTTTAAAACACAGCAATACGGGTAGAGTTTTTGCAGCAGCATGATATTTTATTATTGTTGTAATTTATTTATTTTTTGCTGATATAATATACTGCCTTTATTTTTCTTACTGGTGTATACTTTAATCCATACCTACTGACATAAAGCCATAAGTTAACTGTATCTCATGCCCTAATGAACATTTCTACCTCACTTGCAGTCATTTATTGCATCTAAAACAGACTAAATGTTTTTGTCTACCTTTTTCTTTCTCACAATTTGATGTTGGCTGACTAAGTTTTTAATCCAGTCAACTGTTCCATTTAATAATAGGCTACCGCTGGTTCAACAACCCAATGTAAATAATATTTATTTAAAATGCCAGGAATATGCAGTTGGTGGCAATTTCATACAAGTCACCAACTCAGGAGAAAGTAAATGAGAATCATGGGCAAAATATGCATTTATTGAATTTTTTAAAGAGAAAATTAATATTTATAATGGTCACTATCTTATTTGTAAAAAACTCTTATTGGTTTTTCATTTCTAAATAGAGAAAATCTCTTTTTAATTTACCTTGTTTTCATGCACTATAAGTGTTGCATCTCCTTAGATATTTAAGGATAAGACACAGTTGTAAAAACATCACATGAAATAATATTATTTGATCAAAGAAACTGCATGACATGGACTCAATAGGGTACAAAAAGGTTGAATTATCGTTTTATGTTCCATCACAGAGTTCTTAAACATAATATTATTCAGCATGTTTCACTTGATGTTATGAAGGAAATTTTGATAATTCTAGGGTGATGCAAAATTTTTGTCTCATAAATATACATCTTGTTACTTTAACTCAGTTACTAGTTTCTTATACTGCATTTAAAGATTTTTATGCAGTACTGAAACTTGTTCCATCAGGATAGCTCAGGATGAAGCAAGTTTCAGTAGCTGGGAAAGAACATGTGTAAAGACTAACTACTGGCTAACTGAGAGTAGCTATCAGTTAAATTATGTTAACACCCATCTGGATTGGTTTGATGACAGTTTTTATTCTTTGGTTTTTCTAATCTGTGGTCTCATCTGATTGTTGCAAACTGTCTATATTTATTTTTGCTAATTTAAGTCAATTCTCTCATACTCAAGTAACATACAACCATGACACATGAAAATCAGATAATAATTTTAATCTTCCAGTCTTTAGCTTGCAATCCATTTGACTAATTGTCATTTCAATAAATAATATTCAGTTTGTGTTGTTGACTCCAACAACTGATTCAGTTTCATTAATTTAAAAGTGCTTTCTCACATGAAGCCAACAAAAATGCTTTACAGAACATTGTTTTGAATTGCTTTATGATAATAAGAAATATCTCATTATTCTCTCCAAAAGAAGCATTACTCTGTTGTTATCCTTAATTAAGGAAGAATAATGAGTAAATATTTACTGTTTGTTACCGAGCTATGCATTATATTACTGTTTAATAACACACTTGAATTTTTACTTAACATATTTCTTTAGTTACTTTTGAGATGGAAATGTTTAAATAGTTAATATTATGATGTCATCATCATGCTTTTTTATTATTTTTTTATTAATTTAGTGATATAGTTTTTCTGAATGCTTCAGTAATTTATTTCCTTCTGTATGACTTTGTATTATAATAATTTTGATAAGCTCAAGTATCTGATTTTCAAACAAAATCTCAGAAGTCTAGTTGTATTTCTCTACTATATCTATTAAGAACTACATATAAATCGTATTGAAATAATTTTCACTTTCTCAATATAGATAGCATTTTAAAAATATTTTTATATTTATTGAGAAAATACAATATCTGGGAAAGAAAATTCAGTTCAAGTTTCTCTATCTAAAACATTGACTTGTGATGCTTAAATTTGTCAAAAACCTACTTCTACTTCTACCAATAAAGATTGGTAGAAAAAGAGAAAAACATGATTGGTTCTACTGAAAAAAAATAATGTTAATGTATGTATTAAACAGTAACAGTTAACTTATCAAACTCAATTACATGAAAACACCTCAACTTTAATCTATAACAGTGTGAAAAAAAACAAAACTGACAGTTATTTGATGTGCATTACCTTAGTAAATAATTGAAATGATTCATATATTACACTTGTAAATGGAATTATAAAAGTAATAGTTTAGAAGTAGTAACATGGTTTAATAAACATGTAAATTTATATGAATATGCTTTGCTTCAAGTTAAATTGCACATATTCTGTAGAATTCTAAAAAATACTGTGTTTTTAAATTGTAGTTCAGTTACGAATCACATCTTTGGAAAACTTTAAATGTGCCTCAGAATTCATACATGTCTTTGATGCCAAAATATTTTATTCACCTTGTGAAAAGAGCAACTTAACAAAAAAATCACAAGAGTTGTAAAGAAAGTTCAGGATTTGATCAGAAGTTAATATTAATAAATAATTTATTCAAATATTGCCCCAACTTAGTGCAAAGGCATTTTAATGTGTGTATAGAATTACACAACTAAATGCTCGAGTCTCTATAATTTGTATCCATTTCATATGCTGTGGGTCTTTATGCTCTCCTACTCTCACATGAGCAATGATATTTTCTTTAAAACTTTAAACCTGACAGTTTAGACACATTTGAATTAAGGTCTGTCTGGTCTTGTATATATCTTTTTGATGGAAGTTACAAGTCCAGACTTGAAAGTAAGTTTTATTTGTTGAGCACTAAACATACTGTAAAATATTAAGGCTATTGTTTCTTCTGCTCATTTATTACCCAATAGTTTATTATAAACTTTTATCAGCACACTAGAAATTTCTGTCTATTTAGATATATATCTAGAGACAAAAGGATAGAGGATATCACTTTTCTGACATTTTCAAAATACAGAACACATAATGAACATGTTAATACACAGAAGAAGTCATTCAATAGTTTGTTTCTTTACCTTTACATGTTGCTTAGAATGTTGATTAGTGTCGTAGTTTGTGTATCATTCTTCAAAAGAACAACATAATAAACTAGACTCACCATTGCTGCCTAATATAGCAGTGTTAGCATTGATGAAATTCCATATCAATGCTTTGTCTTATTTTTAGCAGTACATGAAACTGATTTATAAATATCAAGATTTTTTTCATAATTCTTTATCCAGTCTCATCAGCCAAACAATCAGGCACATTCAGTCTGTTTGACTGATCAATCACAAATTTGGCTTACCAGTATCTGGAAACATATCTGCACCATAACACAACATAAAGCAGTCTGATATACAAAAGTGGTTTAGAATACAATACAAATGTTTTCATGAAATGGTAGAAAACCTACTTGAGAAAAGTCTTTTTGCAGAAAGTAATACTTAGGGTAAATTAGAACACTAGAAAAGTTTACATATATTAAATGGAAAATAAAAATCTCGCACATAAAATGTATAACTTATGTTGTCACTTTGTAACTGTGTTACATGCTGTGCTGATTAATTTATGATTTTGAAGTTAGCATACAAGATTGCACACAAATTTGTAATGGTTTACAAATGAGACCCAAGCCTTGAGTGTTTTCATTTATTTTACTGTTCTTCTTCATCCTTTATTCTCCTGAAGAAGAATAGTGAAAGTATTCAAAAGCTCTCAAGTTTTGAGTCCTGTCTGGAAATGTTACAGCTTTTGTGTGCAATCCTGTGTACCAACATTTTGATCGGAATTTATATGCCACTCATGGACCACAGACCACAGTTTACTGAAGGTAAACTACTGGTTCTTTCATCTTGTACAGCCATTTTTGAGAATATCATTATTAAATTCCTTCATCAACATATTTCCTACATTAGCAACCAACATATTTAAATTAAACCAGTTAGGGTTCATTATTTTAAGAGTTTATATGCTGTTCTTCAGAGTTATCCTACATGAATATTGCCACTTAATCCCTGAATATATTCTGATAACAAAGCAAAAGAATTCAAAATGTGAAATATTTGTGCAGTTGAAGGACATCTGTTAGTTGTTTTAATATCATTTATGTGAACAATTTTTGTTTTGGGTAAGAAAAATCAGATGTGTATAGCTGGTATAATCATAACACTTGTTCCTAATTTTACATTGTGCAAACTGCCCATTGTTTCAGATTCAGTGCACTAATGTTTTTAATATAGTATACTTTATACTCATCCTGTCACATACTGTTCTGTATCTGTAGTGAAAAAGGTAATGTTCTGCTATATACATAGAAGTAAATTTTAGTGTAAGCATTTAAGATGTTCTCTACTTTTATAGCAAACCACGCTTGGTTCTTTATAAGTACACTACTGGCCAAAATCTTAAGGCCAATGAACATAAAGGAAAAATTTGCATTTTGCATTGTTAGACTCAATTACTTGTTTGAGTAGAGCTTCAAAAGATGAAAATAAGAAAAGGGAAAATAAAAATAAAAAGCTTTTTAGCATGTAATAGGGAATATGTGAACACTATGAAATTATCCTAAATACTAGCTGGTCAAAAGTATAAGACCATACCAAAAAGAAGTCCTACACAGGGTAGGAAATGCCCAACAAGAGGTCTCAGTATTGAATTGCACAGCTGTCATTGTGAATAACTTCAAACATTCGCTTTGGCACACTCGATATAAGCATTTGCAGAAGGCTTGCTGGAATGTTATTCCAAGTGGTGAAGAGGGCTTCATGAAGATCATGCACTATTTGGAATTGACGTCCATTTCTATGACTTCCCTTGCCATCCATCCCCAAACATTTTCAATGAGTTTAAGTTCAGGTGAACATGCTGGATGGTCCAAAAGAATCATGTTATTCACCATGAAAAAGTCATTTGTCCTGTGGGCATTGTGGATTGCAGAGTTGTCTTGCTGAAAGATCCAGTCATTTCCACACAAGCGAGGGCCTTCAGTCATAAGGATACGCTCTCCAACATGCCAATGTAGCCAGCTGCTGTTTGATGCCCCTGTATAACTTGAAGCTCCATTGTTCCATAGAAGGAGAAAGCACCTCAGATCATGATGGAACTTCCTCCACTGTGTCGTGTAGAAAATGTCTCCTGTTGGATATCTTTATCGTGCCAGTAATGTTGGAAGTCATCTGGAACATCCAGGTTAAATTTTTTCTCATCAGAAAACAAAACCTTCATCCACATTTTTACATCCCATGTTTGGTGCTTCTCAGCAAAGTTTAACCGAGGTGTTTCATGGTGTGGAAGGAGGCATAGCCTTTGAAGACGTTTACAGTTTTTAAAGCCTTTCTCACATAGATGCTGTTTTATTGTTCTTGAGCTGCATTCTGCATCTGTAAGAGCCTTAATCTGGTTTGACTATCAGCTGGTGTCTTGCCAAACAACCCATCAAATCCTCCTGCTCGATGCCGGCAAAATTTTCTTGGGCTGACCACTTGAAATTCAGGGTCTTTTAAGAAATTTGAAACAGCAGTTTTACTATGCCCAATCTCACCAGTAATGGCATGTTGATAGAGACCTTGTTTTTGCAGCTCGACAATTCTGCCACATTCAAACTCTGTCAACTTTTTACCCTTTGCAATGTTTTCACCCAATATAACACAGGAGATGTTGACAACGCTAATGTTTGAACACAACTGATTAAATTTTGTTAAGTATTTCAGCATGGTCTTAAACTTTTGGCCAGCTAGTATTTTGGCTAATTAGATAGTGTTCACATTTTTCCTATTAAATGCTAAAAGTTTTTTGTTTTTATTTTCCCTGTTCTTATTTTCATCTTTTGAAGCTTTCCTCAAATAAGTGGTTGAGTCTAGCAACACAAAATGCATATTTTTTCTTTATGTTCATTGGCCTTAAGATTTTGGCCAGCAGTGTATGTGTACGTTACATAAACATAGTTTGATAAAATTATGATATTACATTTTCAGAGCACTTCTCTAAACTTTTCAGAGAAAATTAACTTATAAAGACAAAGTAGTAAACTTGGCTAATTCCATTCCTTTAAGGAAAGGAATCTATCAGAATAAATATTTGTCCACACTAGTGCTTCCATGTTTGCCTTACTTCAGAAGAAGAAGAAGAAAGAGATTTGAAAAGAAAAAGTAATTAAAATAGAAATTTACTTTATAATTTTTACTGTACTAAGGATATTTTTTTTTCTGAAAGTTTAAATTTAATTATTCAAATACCTATTGAAACTAATAGTATAGTAATTTTTCCTTTGTATCATAAACTTTTAGGTTGTAATATGATGTGCAGACACCTTATACATATTATTCATCATTAAATATTAATGAATAATAATATTTGTTATCTATTAATATTATCTATATATTATTCACAGATTGTGGAACTGCTATTGCCTTCCACAGAGAGAATCCAACCATTTTTCTAGTAGGCGTAGAGGAAGGAGTGATCTATAAGTGTTCAAGTATATACTCAAGTCCCTTCTTGGCTACATACAAAGCCCATTATCTGAGCATTTATTCCATAGAGTGGAATTATTACCATCCAAGAGTGTTTATTTCTTGTAGTGCAGACTGGATGGTTTGCATCTGGGACCACACATGCATGTAAGATGTTTAAGTACACACACATACTAGGTATTAAGCACACTAGTATATTAATACTATACTATTGATTTCAGTAACTTAGTCACAAGTACAAATAAACATACATATTCATAAAGTACTAATACAATACTTATATCTTGCTCTCTGGGCTTTCACATATATGAACTACCATTAATTGGCATGCAAGAAACTACTTCAGTTCAGATATATCAATAAATTGCTCTTAAAGTATTCATTTTGTATCTGAAGTCATACAGCTAGGGTATTTGAATGTACCATGGATTTCTTTTTCTTTTTTTTTTGATTTGTACAAATAATATGCTTACATTTATCTGTCAAGAATTTTTCTTCCAAATTTCTCAGTTAAAGGCTTTCATATGAAGAGTCCAGAATGCAAATTGGCTCTTCCATTCAGAATCATTTTACCTGCTTTCTTGCTTGGTCAAACTTTTAATGCAATAAGTATGGTTCATGAAAGCATGATGTTCTTGTCATTATGTGGTGACTGGCTTCAGTTTCAACTTTAGTTTTCATTTGCAAAGTATTTCACGCAAACAACACTTAATCCACCTGTAATTTCCTAAAATAAGTACACTAAGTACAATTGATGGGGGTTTTATTTACATATTTAGATCTAGAATATGTATGTTACAGTTCATTCAAAATCATATGTTTATTATCACTTTGTGCTCGTGCATTCAGATGTTTCTGCATATTCAACTACATTTGCCTTCATTATAATAGTTGCAATAATTTAGCTTTGGTTCATTTTATAGACCAATGAAAACACGTTTTAACTTTATTTTCTTTATCACAAGTTTTATTCTTCATTTCTGTATGTTTCTTTACTTCATACTCAGTACACTACTATAAATACCATTACTTTATTGTTCACTTTACATGTAATGTAATTTATCAAATAAAATTACACATGTATAAGTTTATTGAATAAAATTATGTAAATGTGATTTTGTTCATCTGACCATGTAAACTTGTTTTAAGTAGACTGGGATTTATCAGTTTAACATATAATACCTTCAACTCTCTTGACATAGCTTAAAATAGTGTGCATAAAAATAATAGAATAAAGAAAAGTCAAGCAAGGAGAATATAAACTGCCACAAATGTTTGGAAGTTGCAACGACAATAAACTTGATTGAGAAAGCTATTATATTCATTCAAAAATGGAAAATACCTGTTACCACCTGGGGAAGGCTATTGTTCAGTGTAACATGTTGTGCAAGATGTTGACAGTAATGCCCTTCAATGGTTGTTCAGGTAGTATATAGAGACTATAACCAAATCTATGAAGTAATGAGAATAATCTCTTGTGTGAATATCACATCTTGCTCTAGGCAACTGCAAAGTATTACAAACTAGAAACATCGCATTTGGTCATTCTGGAACCTTTTTACATCTATCCAGTCTCATCTGGATAATCATTTGAAGCATATTATACAGTAGTCAGTCCTATGATCAAATAATGGCAATCATCCCATGTAAGTAACAGCAAGTACACACATTGTGTTTAGTGTTGAATAGATATTGTTTTGCAGTACACTTTACCTCTAATCTTGATACTTCATCTCCATTAAAAGATTTGGTATTGTTTATTAACTGATATGTTAAGTATAAAGTTGATACACTTTACCCTGGATATACCATGGAATGGATAGGTGTGGGAAATTTTGATGCCATGGCTACAAGGTGTCATTATTTGCTATGACTGCTGAAAATTATGTCACCCTTCATGTAAATACTTGTGTTATTAAATTTAAAAAAAAACTTCTAAGTCAAAGAAAATTGCATTTTATTCAATGAACAAGAAGGATAAAGTGTTATCAAAGAAAGAGAGTTTTTAAGTTTTGGAGAAGTCCTATCCTGAATGCAAGACATTGCTGGTGCTGCAAACATCTGTGACTTCATTCAATTTGTAAACAACAACCAAGTAAGAAGAGCTGCTAGTTTCTAGTGCATTCACATCTGCCATCCATTGTTTTCCTCTGAGAATTGCCTTGCTGGTGTGGCAACTGGCATGTCTAAGACTTGGTGGGGCAGTCTGCATAGGACTCCAAGGCCAGATGAAATCATCCCCAACTCTGATTGAAGCAGCATAAGAACAGAGAAGCTGGAGGAACCAGTAGTGAGGAACATCCACCAATAAGAGTTATCTTATAATCTCGTTAGATGACTGTTGCTAAATGACAAATGAGTGGTTCATGGGGTGATGATGAGCCCTCTTAGAACCAGGAAATATACAACCAATGTTAACATGACTCACAGAGGAGATCAGATTTTAACAGAACTTAGATCAAAGGCCTACTACCTGTTAAAATATCAGTATCCCTGAGAGCCACTACCATTCTTTTCTACCAATGTTAATGACATCTCAGTATGGTTTTGGCTAAAAGTTGAAGGGAAAAAGGTTTATAATGTCTCACTGTAAGTGTACATCTCTCCCAATATTTAAAGGTACAACCAAGTAACATGTATCTCTTAATTACGTACTTTAAATAAATCACACCCTGGAATGAACAGTTTCAGGGATAAGGCAGTGTAACTCCTGATATTGAAACTGTATAGTTAAGTGCTTTACTTAAGCCAAGCATTTAAATAAGGAGGAAAGAGCTGAGAGTATTTCTCTGGTTGTAAGTGTAAGTAAGGAAAGAAAGCACCAGAGTAAGAGGTGACAAATGGCTTCAACAGTCAGTCAAATCACTGCTGCTATCCTTCTCATTGATATACTAAATCAAATTATCATAGTTGAGATGATCATTAACTTGAGAATCTGTCATCTGAAAGGAAGTGATTATCCTTCCCTTCAAAGCTATCAAATGATGTTCATTATACAGTGTATACACTAAATTGTAATTTCCACTTAATTGCTATAAAACTAAGGTGGTTGATGCCATTAAATATACAGATTGGAGATGAAATAAGAATTAGAAAGTTCTGCTGAAAAGGTGGTATGACCTTACTTTCTGAGCTGATGGATGTTTTATAAAATACAGTTATTATGATTTGATGATCTTTAGTTAGGTAAGTTTGTTGACTGCATAGTTAATGGGGCTGAACAAACTTTATGGCCTCTACTCTATGAGCTATAAAGCAATTTTTATTATGAAAGATATCCATATGATATCAGATGGTGGTTGGTTAGCTGTTTTATTTGACACAGTTTAAGAGAGCTTGTGTCACAAGGTTTTAATGCCTGGTACATCAATATATTTCACAAGTGAAGATGGTATTTAAAAGTTTAAAGTTGTAGTTCAAAGAGCTTGACCATTGCTTTCTGAGATACTGAGTGACTTTATCCATGGTGAAATGTTGGGGATGCTTTGTGATAATCAATCACCTGATTTAGCTGAGCAACAAGAGTATGATGAATAATACAAAATAATTTTTGATAGATCTTTGTGACTGGTACACCTAAAGAAAATGTGGAACTTTTTTGCATGAAGTGAGGAAGTTGTGTTTCATTTGAATTTATATTGAAATAAACCAGGTAAAGACATGAATAATGAATCTGACTTACAAGAATCTTGCATTTAAAGACTTAGTTCAGTTGAACTTGGAAAGTGATTGTTTATTTAATGATTCCTTGTAAGTGACATCACCTTAAAAATGATAGGTATAGACTGCAGTTTCAGAAATTAACCAAATTGTTATAAACTAATTTCAGTGGGAGCCAGAAACAGTTTGAAAGCTATTTGCATATGTGGTGGTGTAATTGAAATAAATGTATGTGTTTCAGTTTAAATGCAATGTGAGTGGTATGACTTAATTAGATTATATAGCACAAGTGTCATATATAATTATTTTTAGAAGCAATATATATTATGTGTAATTCAATTGTTATGAATTAGCAACTATTTTCAGCAGCACGATTATTGTGTCATGTTGTTAGAACTTTCAGAGTTTCTTGGTGGATTGAGTATTATTGCATCAGAATATCTAATGTTATTTAGAATGTTCTAGTCTTTTGTTGGGGTATAACTATGTTGAGAAATCATTATTGAGTTCCAGCTCTAGACTGTGTAATCTTGAGTTTGATGATAAAGAAGTACGGTGGTCATTTTTAAAGTCAAATTATCACAGACTGCATTATAATAATAGAGTATGGAAGAATAATTTATCTTGTCAGTTTTATTCTGAGGTAACTGTGCCAACCTGTGTGATGGAAAAGAGGCAATTATTTAAAGCTGTGGATTCAATTGTGGTAACCAACAATGAAACAAACATTTTTATGTATGTTGGTTTTGTTTTTAATACATTACTTTTGAAACAAATGGCATAAGTTAAAGTTAAACACAAATCTACACAATGGGCTATCTGTTTCGAGTGTTATAAAGTCTGCAGACATACTGCTATACATATATAGCATAAATACCACTATCACTTCTAATTTAGAAGTCAAAACGTTTTTGGATTGTTCTTTCTTTAAACTTTTTTATTTCATGCAAAGTTGAAATATTTTGAATATTTTTTTTTCTTTTCATACTTGACTTTTACAGTTTTAAGTTGTTACTTTGTTTTATTTAACTTTTTATTTTTTGGTTTTCACCAGAATTTATGTTTCTACTTTGAAAATATTTTCTTTCGGCACAATTACAAGGCTACAGGTGGTGATGATACTTGACTGAGAAATTGTTTGATTTCATACATCAGGAAATTGATCTTTATTTGAGTTGAATTTGTCAGGCCTGGAGTTCAGGGCCCAAACGTTTTGAACTTAATCTGTCAACTTTGAACAGATAAGATGTTATACTATTACAGATTTTTAAATATTTTCATATTGATTTTCGTATTTATGATTCTTTGGATTCAATAACATATATTTTGTTAGATTTGTAAATACTTATGTTTAGGTTTTAAATTAGAGCTACTACAATGTTAGATTAGTTTCTAACCTTCATCTTCCCATATCAAGTCTTCTGTAAAAATTCTCTACATCTCCTTTCTGTGTCATACTACTTTTCTTAAGAAATGTTCATGGAATACCTTCCCTTTCTTGCTTCTACAGTGGAATGATTGCCATGTTTGGCTTTTCTCTGCACATGTGACTTCTTTTTTTTTTGGATCTTCTTACCATACACTTTTACTCTGAGTTTACAGACAGGTCTTTTTCTCCAGTGGTTCATTTTATGGGAGTTACTCTTACAACTTTAATGTAATATAAGGTATCCATGATGCCAAATTCATTTTTTTTTTTCAGTTGCTCATTTGTCTCATTTTGAGCCATTGCATTCTTTATTCATGTTCCATATCCACCACCTTTGTATAATTTACCTGTCCAATACATAAGGGTTCCTCCATTAGTCATGCACTATTGATGCATATTGAAGTTCTTCGATGAATATGTCCTGCCTCTTTCACTTCTTGGTTCTTTCTAGTTTTCCTCTGTTGTTGTTTATCACACTCTGGTGAGCCATTTTTCTAGGACTTAGAATACCTATGGTAGACATTTCATATTCTTTTATTCACATTTTTATTTCTCATCCTTCATGATCCTATTTTGGGTTTTTTTCACCTCGTGGTTGAGTACCAATTTTCACCTTACCCTTCAAGTTTGTTTAAGGTTCATATGTACTTTTTCAGGTGATCAATGTTTCACCCAACTTCAGTATGATGGTAATTGTACTTACACCACAATAAGAGACATCTTGATTATTCTAATTGTCTGAA
This sequence comes from Carcinoscorpius rotundicauda, assembly GCA_011833715.1. Lineage (NCBI taxonomy): Eukaryota > Metazoa > Arthropoda > Merostomata > Xiphosura > Limulidae > Carcinoscorpius > Carcinoscorpius rotundicauda. The sequence continues at coordinate 126,538,007 of CM022392.1, forward strand.
TGTTGGGTTCCTGGAATTTTCTCACATATACCCTGTTCACAGATTGATGAGCATGATATCTCCATCTTTTCTGCAAAACTTCAGGTGAAGACAGTATAATCCTTCTTCCTACCCCACTTGGTGATTGAGGTTTGGATTACAATTGATTTGCTACTGGTATGATCCTCTTTTCTAATCCCACATGGATGTTGACTTCCAATGGCTGAGTTTAATACTGTAGTTGATTTACTGATGATATGGTTCTCATCCTACCCCAACATATAAGATGGTTTGTATCCCTGTCAAACCATTTTCTCTCAGTTTTGGTTGTGTTCCAATCATTTTTGCCAATGTCTGTGACACCTCTCTTTATACCAGTATGTATGATATACTTGGTACAGAATTGCTGCAATCATCCATGTATGGTCTTCTGTTTTGAGGTTCTTACATTTAGGATTAACTTTGGATGATTTCAAAGGATTTTTCTTTCTATCCTTTACACAAATCCCTTCATTTTATTATACTAATAATGTATTTCTGTTAAGTAATTACCTCCTTTCACCCTTCTCTCCATTTCTCCACACTAAAAACTGGTGCTTCAATTTTCTGCCAAAGCTCCAAGTGATAGTTTGGTAGAATTGAAAAGAGGGAGTCATATGTATCAGGAGAGAGAGTCGCACATCTATACATGAAGGGTTGTCACATAAGCTACTTGATATCTGGAAATAGGGCTCTAAACTGTCTTTGTCAATTTCACATTGCCTACAGCTGTTGAGGTAAATAATACGTTTATTATTGAAGTGTAATTCTCAGTAATATGTATCAATTCCAGTAAAAAAAACTGTCAGTAGTTCAACTACACATTACATATATACACTTGAATCTTTTATTTAATATTCATGTCTGCTGCTGAAAAATTAATGATGTCTTTACCAGTGAATACACACACTCTGCAGAAAAACTGGAGGAATTTGATAAGATATGTTTGTGCAGACTACATGCAGAGTCTTCAACCCTAACTTTGAAAGTACAAGTAAGTGAGATTTGACCCTTACCACAAAATGCTTCACATGCAAGGAAAGAACAAGTAAATTTTTTCTTCCAAACTTTGTACCATAACAAACTAAACAGCATACAGTTTGCACTCAGCTGTACACAGTCAGCTTTTAAAAGGTTTCATCAATTATAATACATTGCATGAAAATAAAACCATGAGAAAGTATCACATGTTTAATTAACCCTTTTATCTTGGGAAGGTCAAAGTGTGCATATTAGAATCTTTGACAGAGTTACATTAAAAATTTAATTTAGCTGCATTAAGGTCAATCAATCTACAGGAATAAACTCAGCATCAAAACCTTCATAATAAATCAAAGTTTGGTAGTATCTAAGTTTTAAGTTCTTAAGTTTATAAAAAAAATATTTTTAAAAAATCTCAATCTCCCCTTGTGACAACTGTGACATTTGATACCTGTCTTCTCTCTTCTCTAATTTTTGTTTACTACCCCTGTAAGAAGTACAAAATTTAACGTAAATTACTCATTATAATGTTTTCATTGCTCAGACAAAGCATAGTTTACATTATTTACTATTTTATCTAGTCACAGAGCAATAAAATAAAAAATCAGACACAGGTTGCCCTGCCTACCTGTCACATTTGCAACAACTAGAAAATCAGAATTTTTCTCTATCAAATGACATCATATATAACACTGTTGTCTGTATAGAGAATTGTCTTCCTTCCAGTTCAAATTTTATGTTTATTCCAACAGGAAGTACACTGAGGAACTCACCGATATCTGTAATAGCTTTTGTCACACCTACAGAAAAATTGTGATAGCGATAGAATATTATTTCCTTACTTTTTGCACATTATTATTTTGTATTCTATTGTGCATTATTTAATTAAACAGAAATTATTTAATGGTTCATTCAATAAAAAAAAACAGATTTTTGATGTGTATTTTGTATTTCTTATTATAAAACTAAAATGTAAAAATTAAAAACTTTTTTCAATTATATGAAGTGAAGAAACTAAATATTAATAATGATATTTTTACGAGGTACTCCAGTACGTAGTCACTGCATTAGGCAATTTTATACTGTTAAGTTAGCTGCAAGCTTGCCACAGTTCAAAGGGTAATATCAATAAAACTTAAGTGTAAACAGATGTGCACTGTTACAAGCTTTATGATGCTTAGGATAAATAATTGTATTTTCTATTATGATTTCCAGTCATTCTAGAAAGAAAATTGGGGAAATTTATAATTATTTCCTGATTCTTTTGGTGGTTTATGTGGTTGATCAAATCAACCAACTTCATTTTGAAAATAGTAGAAATTTATAATTATTTCCTAATTTTTATTGTATTATGTGGTTGATCAAATGAACCAACCTCAAAAAGATTTAGGGTAAACAAATAACAGGAGATATGTAAAGTTTTTTTCTGAAAATAAATATTGATATTTATTTGGGAGCTTTTAGGGGTTATGCAGATAATGTTTGAAAATTTGCAAATGAAGAAAAGTATTTTTAATTTTATGGTAGAAACTACTTTCCACTCATAAAGTAAATTATAAATCAAATTTTTCATGCACATTTTGACTCTCAGAAGGTAAATATGTAGTGTACATAGTAAATGAAATTTTTCATTAAAGTTGATGTACTTTTTTGAGTTCCTTTAATTCTACCTATGAGACCTTTGAACATTACTACCAATATGGTATCTTACCTTCTTTCATAAAATAGCACTGCACGATGCACAAAGTTTCCATGCATACCACTAGCCTTCTATCTTCTACTTCTGCATATCCACATGTAAGTAAGCATGTAGCAGCTCTCCACCAATAGGAATGCAACACATCTATCACAACCAACACCCTCTTAATATTTGCACTCGTTAATGATTTCTCAATTGGCAGAAGAACTGTACAGATGTATTGCTTTTCCCTCACGGAGTTGATGACGTTTTCCATTATACTAATGACAATTTTTTCTTTAATGAATGGTTGCCTTTTTTCTTTTCATTGTTTTCTTATTATTTCAGAGGGCTTTTTACTATTATGTTGTGGATCTCACTATGGAGCAACTGGTGTGTGACATGCTTGATGTGAATTAAATTGTAGCTCTTCCTATCACAGATCTGATGTACAATACCAGATTCTGCCAGGTATTGGTTGTGTTTATGTTTCATTGCTATCCATGACTAAACAGCTCTGTTTGTATGCTTGGGATGTGCACACTGTAGAAATGGGTGTTTTATAGGACTGCTAGTAGTTCTCATTAGTGTTATTTTGCTTCGTAAATATGTTCATTCCAGGCCATACACTAGCATGAGTGTTTTACTTAGATTGCTACCCCTTTTTGTTGCAACATGGCATTTAGTCTCTTCCTGCAACAGACCTGATGTACAATTCCAGATGCTGCCTGATCTTAGTTGGTTGACTCTGTTGATATGGTAGCTCTGCCTTTCAAAATAGAATTTTGTAGTCACATGTTGCACTGTCTCTGATGATGCTATTCCCTGGACTCTCCAATGTTTTTTTTTTTCCTTTCCTTTTGTAGAGTATGAGAATCCTTTCCACTTATCAGCTCCTAGCCACTGACAAAATGAACCATGGAATGGGAGCCTGTCCTCCTGACTGATGAGCCATACCACTCACTCGAGAATAGGGCAGTGGCATTCTACAGGTGTGTAACTAGCATATAGCATTTTCTAGGTTAAAATGTTCCTCCTCTTCCCATTGTCTAAATGTACATTCCCAGTAGATTAAGTATTGATAAGATATGGTCCAGCTAAGTAAGTGTATTCACTATTATCCCTCCTCCTACCACAGAATGGATGGCAAACTCTCACTGACACTGGATTTTAGACCGGGTCCCAGCAGATCTGAGGTTGGTTGCATTGAAAATGCAAATGAATGCTGTTGGATTTTGATAAGGAAGCTTATCCTCCCTATCAATTCCTGTTTTGAGGTGAAGATGTTGGTGATCCTCTACCTTCAGTTGATCTGATGTACCATCTGGTGTTGGATGAAGTCAAACTACCACTATAGTCTGTTGCATCCTAACCATTTGTCACCCTGGAGTCTTATTCATCAGTCATTTACATTCCAAGATTCCTTCATGTTTTTTTCTGCCTTTAATGTGCATGACACTGTCAGAAATGAGTGAGGGTTATATCTGTAACAGATAGGATGCATTCTCTTACTGAAGTGTGGTGTTTTCTCATTTGGTGCCACACCTACCTCTTGGCCTCTCTTTGGGCATTCCAAAAGAGGGATTTTTTATTTATCAGCCTTCTACCAGTTCAGTGTGGGACTCTAGCTATTTCATGAGTGTAGGTAAGGTAAGGTATTGGAAGTTAGCATTTTCCTTCTGTGAAAATGTATTTCCAATAAATACTTACCTCTCTCACATTTTCCACTGACCTTCCCCACTTAGCACAGGTAGCTCTTGTGTAGCTTTGCTAGAAATTCAAAACAAACCAAACAAACAACCTTCCTCACTCATGATGACATATGGCGTAGGTCTTCTGACACAATATGGAAGTGATTAAGTGCAGATGTGAAGAGGGTGCTGGGTATGATAAGAATGATGTCATGCTCCTTCTGATGGTGAGTTGCTGCATGTAAATTTACATGTGAACACTCAGAAGCAGGAGGGAGAAGGCAAATACCATGTATTGAAAATTTGCACTGATAGAGAGCAGTGCTATTTTGTGAGGGAAGATGAGATATCGTATCAGAACTAATTTTTAAGGATCCCATAGGTAGAATTTAATGAACTCAAAAAAAGCACATCATTGTTAATGTGTATTATAAAATTAACTGAATTCTGACCTGAAGGAATTGAGAAAAGTAGTTCATTTATTTATAATATAATACAGAAAAACAACTTTATCAATGAGTATTTGCACATAGAAAAATAATGATACACTTTTCTTTGAGTGAAAATCTGGATAAAAGTCCTACAGAATTGCATCAGTGAAGTATTATGTTATAAATGATACTTTAAGTTACTGCATAAATGTTCTATGAACTGATGTATGAATTTCTCATTACCAGCTTCAAGAAACTTCACATATGGAGCTTTAATGTTTTTATTGTCTGAATAGATAAAGGTGTGGGAAGTTTTCTGTTAAATAACTGACTGAGGATCTTTTTCCAGTGCTCCAGTATTCACCTTTGACTTACATGCAGAAGTAGGGGACATAGCATGGGCTCCTTACTCCTCTACGGTGTTTGCTGCCGTTACAGCTAATGGAAAGGTCAGGTTTGTTTATGCAATATTCTTAAGCTGTAACATAAAAACCAAAAATCACATTATCTTTTGGATGTAATTACAATGAAGTGTAATATATGTCTGCTGAAAACATCATAGAATAAACCATCTCCCTTTCTGATGAAGGTGCTACAGCTGGAAACTTTTTATAAATTACAGTGGATATTTTAAAACTGAAACTAAAACAGAAATATCAGTAATACAGTTCCCAACCAAAAGGTTGTAAAAAGTAAATATCTATAATTTATATACTTACATTAACCCTCAATTACTGATTTGTCTATACTATGTTCACATGTTGCATCATACTGAGTAACTTTATATTCTTTCTGTCACAATGCTAAGTAGATTAGGTGAACTTGCTTATTTTCTATGTAAAATTATTAGGAAACTCAGTAGTAATTAGTGATATTAATTGCACTGTTGATATATTTTTGTTCTGTATTTTTATAACTCATACAGGGTCTTCATAAAACTTTAGAAAATGTGATTAAATAACTAATGTTGTCTTATGGTTAAATCTTATTAGCATTATTTACAATGTATTTATATTAGTTTAGAATATCACAACATCTGCACATTGTATTTTTGTACACCTTTTGTCTTAAAAAGATAAACTATGTGTGTACTAAAAATCTAAAAAATTTGATTTGATAAAGATCAACCATTCAGAAAATTTAATTATGCACTAATCAACTTTATAGAAAGTTTGTTGTTGGGCTTTTCAAGCATTGAAATGTTGAACTAACAACCCAATAAAATCAAAAAATTAAACTGTGAGAAGGGGTTTGAGTATGTTATGTTTATACAGTTTTCAATATGAAAATCAGCAAGTCATGTGACAAACAAAGCCAATTCAAAGTTGTTATGTATTAGAACTACATTTTTACATTATTTGGCATATTTTAAGTAATTTGATATCACTAAATGTGAGTTGCTTTTGGGTAGGGTATGTGACAGCCCTTTCAAGTGCAAAAGATTCATTTTCTCAGGTCAAACAGATGTATTCAGATTTGAGATTTGAATTTCCCTTGTAAGTAATAGCATTGAAATTTGGATCAATTTGGGATTTCTGGACCAGTCAAGAAGCCAGCAGGGAGTCATGCTCCAGCTGTGGTAACTAAAGTTTGGTGTTTTGTAACAGGTGAAAATCTATGCATTAAAGATCAGTAGCAAAAGAAAACCTTGGCCTCAGGATCATAAAGGCTATATGGAATCCATAAAGTCTGCATGGGCAATTGATGTTTTCAACATAACAACCATATGACAGAGCCTTTTACAGTGATTAAAAGTGCTGCATGGTTAGGAAATAGGGTATGATCAGTGAGGCTGCAAAATGGTTTTAATATAACATCCTCAACCTATATATATGTTTATTAAACATGTAGGCAATTTAAACTGTTATTGCATTGACATCAAGAAAAGTGTATATCAAATATACATAAAGAGAGAGAGAGAATGTGAGAAATTTTCAACATGAAGTCAATAGTGGTTTGAAAAGATAAATTAATATATTTAAAAAACATCTAGTAAGTTATTCCTTGTAAGTATCTTGTATCCAGAATGTTGGACTTTATTTACCAATCACTTGAAAGGTAACTTAATACTTACCAATTTTTTAATTTCAGATTCTGTAATGAACATCCATAAAATTGTAATTTATGTTTCAGTGAAGGTGTAATGTATTTATCAAGCATTTGGATAATTTATATAGTAAACATTTACAAGATAAAATCTATACATTACCAAAATGTTGGTTAATGTATTTGTCAAGAATCTTAAAATATATCAGTATACATAACAAACATCTGTTCTTACATGCTATGATTTCAGGTTCATATCTATGATCTTAGTGTGAATAAACATTTGCCAATCTGTCAACAAACTGTGGAACAGAAAAGGAAAACCAAGCTGACAAAAGTGGCATTTAATCCTTCCTATCCAATCTTGTGCATTGGGGATGAGAGGTTTGTTTTATACATTCTATTTCAGCTCAGTGTCAGCCAATTTGTATTTCCATATTAATTTCTGAGCTTGTTACTCCACACAGCTAAATGTTATATTAAAAAAAACAAAACAAAGAATATACGTATTGAGGAAAACAACAGAAACTGTTTTTACAAATTACTGTTTTTTGTACACCATTTTGTCAAACATAAATGTGTTAAGTATGCAGGATGTTGTTTTTGTATTTACTATTGCAATCTATTGACATTTTCTGATGCAGTTCTTTATCTCCATTCACATAACAGCTAAAACTGCTTTTCTCAGTTAGTTCTGCTTTGTTTGTGTGATTTTTGTTCACTGTTGGCCTAAATACTTCCACCTACCCTCACTTCATTGCATGTGGTATGTCTGTGCTCTAACGTACAAATATGCATATAACATCTCTCCACTAGTAGAAATGTGACACACAATCTTTAGAACAGCTGATTCTCTGTTCTCTCCATCTTGTCGAGTGTAAGCATCACTTCTCGATTTGGCACTGTAATTTTTAGACATTTAGATTGGTAATATCTTGTACTTTATTTTTTGTGGATTTTGAACTTAGTTTTCTCATATCATAATTATTTTTCCTTTTCTTTTTCACACCACTAATAGTTCCAGTTCCAATGGCTGTTCAGTGAGTACAGATCCCTTCAGGTAACTTTGTCCAGGTTTGCCCATCTTTGAACTGATACATAGGCTTTTCTCATTTTACATTGGAGTCTTCCCTTTCTTTTTGATGGGTTTTTACTCCATGCCTTTGATCAATGAAGTTAAATGTATCAGATAAGTACTTTCACATCCCTATTTCCCTGGCATCCTGTTGTTATCTTTTGTTTGCTCATAGAGGATGGGTTTATCAATTTTGCAGTCTCCATTTGGCCGAGTATCAGCTTTCTTCACTTTTTTCAGGTAGTTAAGGCTGTTCCTCAAGGGCTGTAGTTCTATCATTATGATGTCTGATTAGTTTTAGTTCCTTTGCTTCAAGCTTTATGTAACCAAACACCGTATTTTCTGGAAGAAGCTGCCTGTTTAACTTGGCTTGTCAATGTGGAAAATTTTATTATTTTCTTGACCCAATATCTCATTCACCTCAGAGTTTTTCAACTCCCATTTCAATTGGGCCCAGCCTTCTCCCATTTATCTGCATTCCATGGAGCTTTCAATTCTGAAGGATCAATTCTTTACTTCTCTATCTGCTCATGAGGTTCTGCCTCTTGAAAACTCTTTATTTCCCTGGGTTACACTCACATGAGTGAACTCTATTGGAAGCGACATTATCAAGGAAATATTATCAGTTCCTCCTTTGCCTTTCCAACTAGATTTCCACCTTTTCACCAATGCTTCTACAATTGGTTGGAGGGGATTTTTGGATTCTCAGGAAGCCTCCAGTCTTTGTTAAGTCATGATCTCACATTTGTCTTCTGGAACTCTTGACAGTTTTTTGGACTTTGGATCATTTCCTTCAGGTATTGTGAGTCAAATCATTTATAATCCACCTCAACAGTTTGACTGCTGTCTCTTACATCAATTTGTTTTCAAACCTTTTATCTCATTTTCTGAGTCTATTTTCAACTTGTTCAACATTTGGCTTTTCATCTCTAAGGTGATCTGTTTTGTTGCAAGTCTTGTCCCAACAAACTTCTGGCAGAGTGATCTCCCAATCTTTATGTTTTTTTAATGGCTGTGTTCACAGTAGGATACTCCTCTGGTGGAAACATTTTCCATCCACCTAAATACAAAGTTTCTTGTTGTCTTGTCCCCAGACTTTGGGAGTCAATTCCTTCAGTCAGGATTGGACCCATCTTTAACTTTGTCTATTCTCCTATCCATCTCCATTCCAGGGTTTTTTCCATTATTCAAACCATACTGTTTTATATGCAAAAATGGCTCGTTGGGTTGAGAAAATATTTTACATAGAAGAGCAAACAACGTTTCGACCTTCTTCGGTCATCGTCAGGTTCACAAAGAAAGAGGTAACTGACCAGAAGCTGACCACATGTTTGGAAGGGATTGTGTAACTGAGTGTCGCAATATAGAGGCCGGGGTTAGATGTTTGAATATATAATTTTATCTATAATATTAATATAGGTATAATAGCATTCCTTTATATTGGTTTAATTTGGGTTTAAGTTGTAAGGCTTCTTTAATTTTGCATTTGTTTCTTTATTTAGCATTTGAGTGTTTTCTATGGTTATGTTGTGTTTATTTGACTTACAGTGTTTGAAAACGTGTGAAACCATACTGTATTGAGTCCATCTGATTGCCTCATTCTGGCCTGCTCAGCTGTGATTCCCATTATTTCTAAAGTTTTATTTGTCATCTCTTTTATTCATTGTTTTATCTGCATTTCTCCTCCTTCCTCATATGCATGTCTTTTTCCCTTCCATTCCTATGCTCTGACCTCATGTATGGCTTTTGTCTTGTTCCTTATTAGGTGGTTCAGACTTTCCATATGTGTTGTGTCATGTATTTTCTATTCAGTGTACCCTTTTTCCTTGTTCATGCACCATAGGAAATTGTGTATCATTCACTATTGGTCTCTATCACAAATTTTCCTTTCCTCCCTTCCCAGTATCCCTCATTTACTCAGTTTCTTCACATGGCTGTTTGATAGTGTTCACTCTGTTTTGCCCGTTGCAGACTATTAGCAATGTTCCCTATTTATTTTCCTCTTTTGATATGTGTTTCACTTCTTTCATCTGCATCCTCCTTGCTTCACACTCTTATGAAATTGGAATTTTAATTTTTTTCTGTATGTTCTTACTCTTCCCGTTTGAACACCTGTCTTCCTGTTCACTGTACTACCTTTCCTTCAAGATCTATTTCTTGCTCCTTTTAACCTGTGGCCATTGACAGTCAGCTGCATCCACTTTTGACATTTCTTATATTCTATACCATAGTATTTATGTTCTCCTTTATCTTGATCACTTCTTACTCCCCAGAAATTCAGTAGCTCAGGAGGATAATCTGTTTCCTGTGTCCTGTTCTACCTCTCAGGTGTTATTTTGTTTGCATAACTTTCTTTCATAGTTCCTATTCCCAACCCTTTATCTACTGGAATCATTCTTCCTCCTTGCAACTTTTCTCTAATAACAATTACAGGTTGTGTTTGCCAGTTTATCTGTTTGGCACATTCTTCATTGATCTCTGCTTCACATTGCCTTTTCCATATTTCCTTTCATCAAATCTGACCCCACTCCATATCTTTAGCTACTTATTTCCATCATCTGTTAAAAGAGATCATTTAGGCCCACACATCACACCTTTATCACCCATTAACTACAAGCTATATCATTTGACCATCTTTTTCTCAAATATTGTCTTGCTGTCCTTGGTTTGCTCATGAGGAGGTAGTTTTTCATTTTATTTATTTTTAAGCTACAGTAGACATATGCTTCAGTTTGGGTCCTTATATATGGTGAGTTGTGTGTGTATAGATATACTTGTTGGTTAGTGATCTTCCATCCTGACTGCACCTGGATGTGATTTTCCAAGGGATCTAGACCTAAATTGAATTTCTGTCTGAACACTGGCCTGCTTTTCAAAGGAGGGTTTGCAGTTGCCCATTACACTTTTTCCTACTACCACCCAGATGTCGGGTTCCATTTCCCCTCTACACCATTTGCACATCCACTACATTCGATGTAGTTCTTTTCACTTTTTAATTGCAACATCTTTTTTAACTGCAGACAATAATACCTGTTACAGATGTGGTGTGGTTTCCCATGGATGTGATTCCATCTATTAAAATTTTCACTTCATGCTTCCTCTACCATTTCACTGTGAGATTCTAGATATTATGTGAACAAAGGTAAGGTATTATATCAGAAGTTAGCATTTTCATGTATTGAAAATGTATTTCTGATAGATACCTTTGCTCACATTTCTCTCATATCCTCTCCAATTCCTTTGCATCTTTTTTTTTCATATCTTGAAGTGACATTTGCCCTCAACAGCATAGATGAAGTCAACTGTTTTAGGAGGGTGTGTCACACTCTTATTGATGGAGGATTGTTACATTCTCATTTGCATACTACATGAGGGGGTGAAGGAGTATCTAAGCTAGTGAAAAGCAAGAATTGTGCAGATAGAGGACAGTACTAATAAAAAATAATATTCTAGCTATTATGAGAGAAGCATTTTCTATCTCAAACAACATTTCCCTACAGAGAAAAGGTAATTTTGGAATATTCATAGTTTCCTGAAATAGTTATACGCTTTAGAATATTTTAACTATCCAGCTAACATCTTTGAAGCGTTATATAATTTTTTATTATGTGTGTAATTTATTCAGGGAATTAATGGAATTTTTTTTTTCTCTCAATCACATCAACATATTTTATGTCATAGTGTACTCATCAAATATTGTTTTATGAAATGAAAACTTTTTTTTTTAAGAGGACAGATAGTAAGCCTAAAACTCTCTCCAAATCTGCGGAAGAACCTCAAGGTAAGTTTCTAACTTTAAAAATGGTCTAAAATTGTGATTCTCAAGTTGTGATCAGTAGATCATAAGCATTCTGTGAACATTCAAAAGGAAGTCCAAATATTTTATTTGAGAATTTAATTAATTTCTATGCTTAATAATATTAGTGATGTGCTTCCATACTGTAGGTATTAGCTTTCATATACAGACCTACTTGAGGTCTGTAAGATTGCTTTTTGAAGGAATCATGGGAAGAAAAAAAGTTGAGAACTGCTTATATAAAAAGTAATTTATTTTAATGAATTTTAGTTATCAAGAAAGATAAAATTAGTTTTCTATGTATTTTTATATACATTTTCCTTTTAATAATGTTTTTTTCAGTCTTATGAGAATTACAGTTTGTTAAATCAATACATTAAAAATACAAACAACCACATGAAAACTTTTAAGTAAACTAATAACAAGTTACTTGAATTAATAAACATTTACAGATAAATAACTTTAATAGAAATTATTTTATAAACAACTTACAGTTTGATATGTAAAGAATAAATCAACCCTTGTGTAGTTTAACCAAATGTGCACAGACTCAAAATATTTACTATAATTCTGAATTTACTATGTTTATAAACACAGTATGTGACAATGTTTTAGTAAAATGTACAAGTCTCTTACACATAAAATATCAGATGAGTTACAAAGTATTTGTATTCAAAAAGTGCCTGTGAACTGACAATATCAATCTGATTCAAGCTGTGGCAAGTCAGAATACAAATTGATATTTGTGCGAGTATAAAAATACTTTTTTATTGTACAGTTTTTCATACTGCATGTGCACAACTTCAAGAACCTCAGAAATGTCTATTTACCATTTTCCATATCCTTTGTATTATATCTGGTATTTATTTTCCTCTACTATAAATTCTTGTTAAATCAGTAATGTAGGGTAAAATGAATAGGTGATAACTCTGAAATCAAATACATGATACCATGTTAAATGGTACACTGTTAAATGTCTGATTTGTACACTTTGACCCCTCCCCTCACACACATAGTTTCAATAAGGAGACTTTCTTGTATCACCAGTTTTAAAAGATAGTTGATTGAACTTAAAATACTAAAATAACACCAGAAGCTTCATAATTATATACAGAGAACACTTGATGGATATCCCAGTCTGTTCCGTACATTTTCTTTTAAAGTGTTATTGTGAGTGTGGTAGAATCATTTTTGCTCCATGGTGCAAGCAGGACATTTGTGTTTATATTCAACAAACAACCATGTATGTTTTAGAATTATATTCATAAGAGTTAAGAAAAATATAAGGAGTAACTTGAAAATGCACGTTAATTTCTTTAAAGGATACGCTGTACATATGATTTTCCACCACTTTGTTCTGGTGTATTGTTATTATTAATCCACATATGGCAACATTAATGCCAGAGATATTTCTGGGGCATATGAAACATCTAATTTACATGAACTATCTTAAAAGTAGAAGTAAAGCTGGAAAGGTTTAGAATTACACATAACGATCAGTGCAACAAGGAATTTCATTTTTTTTAATAATATTAAAGATGCAATACCTAATTTATTATCATAATTGAATGCAGCAAAAAATATTCATTTTTGAATGTTTTTTTTTAGTTTACAACCTAAAATTTTACAGTTTGTTTTTCTGAGAAATTTGAAAGTAAGTGCTGTTTATCAATACATATATGAACCTTTTGAGACTGTCAAAATATGGAAGTAATGTAGCTTTATCAATTCTAAAACAACTAAAACTTTGAGAAAAAGTCATATAACCTAAAAAAAGCAACTATTACACATGAGGAAAAAGATGGACATATTTATCATAAAATGAAGAAAGAAACCTCAGGCAGTTGTACTAAGTAAGCTAAATACATCAACAAATGCACATAATAATTCATAGCACTGCAATTGTGAAGAAACTGGATAGTTATCTTATTTCAACTAGAGAGAGACAATGGCAAAATTGACCAAGAAAAAAACCACCTTCAACTTCTTTTCAGCTGGAACCTGCCCTCCTTTTTAAGAGTCCTGCATTCATATCCTGCAGGAGGATTGTATATTAATATGCAAAAAATAAAATAAGATTACCTGAACTGCAATAATCAGCAATTCTGTGGTATGAAAGCCCTAGAAGCAGAAAATAATATACATTCATGTGAAAAAAACGAAAATCTTTATCTATTTAACTATAATATGGCTTCAGTGATTAGAATTTGGATGGGATGTGGTAGTCTTTGAAGCAAGTCACTGCCACAGTCCAATGTTGCAAGAAAGATAGTACAGAACTTTTAAGTGTGTATAATGGCTCTACCCATGGTGTTTAGTGCTAATTAATAGTGGTATATGGCAGAAGCACACAGTTAAAAGGAAATCTTTGGCTAAATGCTGCAGAATAAAAAAAAATGTAGTCTGCCCTGAAATACTTTTAGGGTGAACAATTTTTGTTCAGCTTGCTAGCCCTGAAACTCACAAGATAACTGCCATGATGGTTGAAAAATGTTAACATAATATCCAACAAGGTTTACCATGTCATCAGAACAATTGGTTGTCATACAGTGACCTACTGAAAATCCACAGAAAATACTTCTCTAAATCCAACATTGGTATTTATAATCATGATATATCAGGCTTTTCAAACATATATTTCAAAGCAAAGTGTTCATTAATTGATTTGACAGTAACAAATAATTTTAATTGTTTTCTATATTATGGTTCAAGATTTAAGGTTTGGTGAAACTTACTTTACCAGTTTTGATGTTGAATCATTTTACAATCACATATTATTGGAAGAATTATGCAGTAGTTTTACATTGTAATACAGTTTATTCAAAAGTGAACTTCATAACTGAATACCTAAATATTTTCAAAATGAATATAATTTGCTGATAAAGAGTGTCACCTCATTTTTAATGGATTTATGTATGATCAGGTAAATAAGGGTATGGGTCCAAGATTATGAGTGATTAAAGCTTTTATGTCACCATGAAAAGCATAACCTATATAAGTACCAAAATGGAACCAAACAACTGTGTTATGGCCAATAAGTAAATAACATTTGTTCCATATCTAAACCAAGGGAATAAGGAACTGATTTTGTAATATCTAAACTTAATGCCATAATATCGAGTTCACTGTTAAGCATTAAAATGGCTTTAAACTGACATTTAGGGTACTCTAATTCAGAGCTATAGAAAGCTATAAGGCTAGTCAGACCATGTCTGATCACTTTTGCATGACGTGTATAGCTGTTACTTATGTATTAAAATTTACCTCTTTTAATTTGATACATTATGTTGT
This sequence comes from Carcinoscorpius rotundicauda, assembly GCA_011833715.1. NCBI lineage: Eukaryota > Metazoa > Arthropoda > Merostomata > Xiphosura > Limulidae > Carcinoscorpius > Carcinoscorpius rotundicauda. The sequence goes on from CM022392.1 coordinate 126,553,014, forward strand.
GTATATGCAGTATTTTTAGTTAAAGTGGCTCAATCTTATATCATTAGCTTCCTTACAGCATTGTAATTCATGGAAGTCAGGACAGATTTTGTTTGAGTTTGTAGAACAACTCAATGTTTTTGGCTTGGTATGAATATTCTAATTGCTTTCTTCCTAAAATGTTAAAAAAATTATTGGGAAAGTTCTTACTTTTTGAGCTCATAAATGTGTAACAAAATTAAGAAAATAAAATATTATCCAAATTAACAGAAAACAGAAATGGTATAATTGATAAAACAAATTTTAGCTGTGCTCAGTAAAATTACTGGTTTGACTAAACCAAGCAATAGTTTTTCCAAAAAACAATGTAACGTAAGTGTTGCTGTATGTAATCTATCCCAATTTGTAAAAAAAAAGCTATAGAAAATAATAAGTATGGAATGTCCTGAAGCTGAATTAGCATGTATTTTCAACATAACAAAAAATAAATAAATACACATTATCATGAAAAGTAATTTACAATAGTTTAAATCCACACTAACAGAACACTACGAAATTTTAATTAAAACTAGTTTCAATATTTCACATCCTTATCAAATAAACATTGAACTGAAGAGGACATGTGAAATGTTGAAACTGGTTTACATTTAAATTTGTTATTGTTCTATTTAATGAGTGTTATTGTGGATGTGGTAGAATCTTTGTACTCCTTGACACAACTAGGACATCTAAATTTATAAACCACAAATAACTTTTCAGTTTTAAAATTCTGTCCTAAAAATTAAAAATAATACATCATAAAGGTTTACGTGAAAGTGCATTAAAGTTTAAATCTACATGAAAAAAATATGTACAGAATATACCATTAGTTTATTCTAGTATTGAAAACAGTATATTCTGTGTAAGTAATTTGAGGTTGCTAGTGATGGTTTTAGCACATTGCTAAATTCAGCATTGAACCAATTAAGGTTATCCTATCCTCGACTCATTAGATTCTTAGGTACCAAAATTTTAGACAGTAATAAATGATGCAGTTTATTGTGTTAAAACTAGTTTAATTTCCTGTTCACAAATGGGCATTAGGCATGGCTAGTTAGTTTATGGAGTCAACTTGCAGTAGGAGTGTCACAGGTTTATATCGCCATCCCACCAAACATGCTCACCCTTTTTGCCATGGTGGCATTATAACTTGTTGGTAGAAGTGTAACCAAGAGTTGGCAGTGGATGATGATGACTAGGTTCTTTGCCCCTAGTCTTTCACTCATGTACCTTTGGCAAATTTAAAAAAGAAACAAACCATTCACAAATACTGGTCCTATGAATGCTATTTACTTCAGTATGGTGTTCACATATGCCTTTCTTTAGTGAAATCCAGTGGTACCTCAGTTTTCAAACTTTATCTGTTCCAGAAGGCTCTTTGAAAACTGATTTATTCGAAAACCGAATCAATTTGTCCCATAAGAAATACTGTAAATTAAATTAATCCATTACACACCTCCAAAAATTATGAAGCATTTTAAGTAAAAATATTGCTTATTTATACTTGTATAAAAATACTTACATGCATAAAGTCAACCACTAAAACTATAAACAATAAAAAACAAATGAAAATTTAACTGCACTTCACCCATGCTGAGGAGAGCTGGTGGTGTAAGTGAAAGGTGGTAAGGAACATGGAGAGTAGGAGGGTTATTATTATTTGGGAGTCATTTTCCATAAAAATGTCAGAATGTCAGGTAACTCACCTTCTGGGGTTCTTTCTCTTTTCTTTCTATTTGCACTGCTACAACCTGCTTGAGACTCACTGGACCAATTTCTCACAAAAACTTTGTCCAATGAGGTTTGTTTATGCCTGACACTCTCCCCATGTCTCACCACACTTGTATGACACTTCTTTTTCAAACCACCCCCTACTAGCCTTAAAAGCATCACTTGTATCAGCACTCGTTCCATGGGTGTTTTTCAGGAGATCAGCATGCAACTGATTTGCTTTCTCACAAATGGTCTCAGAAGTGCTATCACCAGCTTTTTTTTGTTTACCCAAATGAACAACAGTTTTTCTACCTCTTCCATTATTTGTGATCTTTGTTTCGTAAGCACTGTCACTCCTTTTGCAACATCAGCTCCTTTGATGACCTCTTCATTTTTCAGTATGGTGCAAACTGTAGACTTTGCCATACCAACTGTGTAGCAAGGTCAGACACACGAACACCACTCTCATACTTTGCTATGAGATCTTTTTTTCACCTCTATTGTGGCTTTAACAACTTTTCTTTTTGGTTTGCTGCTTTCACTATCCTTCTTTGACCCTATGATGGCTTATTTAATCAGAATGTTTGGAAAAACAACAACAAAAAAAGAAAAACAAGAACGTTCACAGCAGATTTTAGCGGTGGTGTGGACTGAGTAACAAGTGCAGGTAAAATGTTTTGGGCAAGCTTGGCATGGGCTGAAAATGTTTGAAGGGTCATTCAGGTCATCAGTTGGGTTATATCGGGAGTTCAGGCCACGACAGCTTGGTTCGGGAACCGAGTTTATGTTCAACAACTGAGACATTTTTTTCTCAAACAATATGTTCAAAAACCTAATTGATTGAGAAGGGAATCATTTGAGAATCAAGGTACCACTGTACGTTTCATCATTAGGAAAACTTTTAAAACATAATTTTTCTTTCGATACCTAATTTCTTATTTTGTGTGCTTACAGTTTATTGAGAATATAGGAAATATCAAGCAATATTTATTTTTTCTTTTCATATTTGTTCACCAATAACATTCAAACATCTTTTTGTTCAGGACATCAAAAATGTGGATCTTGTGAAGTTTAAAGAATTAGAAGTAGAAAAGATGGAGAAGATATTGGAACTTGCACGTGATTCTGTAATTAAGGAGAAATAAAGAGATGCTGATAGATAGAATGAGTAAAATAATTAAAAGGAAAATGGCTTCAAACAGGGTTTATTCTTTTCATTTATAACAACCTGTTTCTTGCTGTTTACCCTTTAATTTGAATAGACATGAATGATATTGCAGCTTATGTGATCTCATCACTGAAGCAGAAAAAGAAAAATGGAGATCACATAAGTTTTAACAATGAAAGATAGAAAAAATGAATAACCAAATCTAGTTTATGAAATCTTGTACCTGGAAATTAAAGATTTTACAATTTTTGGTAGCTTTTATCATTAAGGAGTAAATAGTATGTAGATATTGCTCGTTAAGAAATGCAAAAGATGAATATGTTGTTGAAACTTATAAAATAATACAGATGAAAATGTCACCAGAAATTGTTTATGAACTTTTTATTAAGGATTAGAAAACTTGGTGATGTTTATGAAGTGTGTACAAGTCAATGGCTAAAAGATTTAAGAACATACAAACTTACACGTATGTTATCCTTTAAGGATGTATTAGGGAACATTTGTGCAACTTCACTGTCATCTTGTTTTGTTTAATTTGAATTAAATTTTGGGAACAGAAAATTGTATGAGATATATTGACAGGTTTAGCAGAAACTGTATGTTAAAATGGCTATTAAATAAACTTTTGAAAGATATTTGTTAAATGTTATTAAAAACATATCTTGTTTTTGTACATTTAGTATTTCCTTCAATAATATTTTTTGAGAAGCTAAAGATCTAAAATACAGGAATCAGTAGTTTTAAAAGACAAAAGCAAATAAGCAATCTATCTCACACTCCAGAAAAAGGCCTACAAGTACTTGGGGGTATGAAATTAAAAGATATCACAGACAATAACAAGTTAAAAGTGACCTTGCTGGAATTCTATTAATTTAATATGGAACGTTTTGCCAGAAGTTCTGAGAAATCAAACCTGACACTGGAGGTACTGCTGAAACACCAGAGTTACTGTTGATTTCACTGAAGCAACATTAACAGCATGATTGCTGACATCAACAAATCTGAATTATGATAGGAAAAGATAGTGAATATAACATCCTCCTGACACAAATGTAATAAGTTACAATGAAGGTGGGAGACTAAAAACACTGAGTTAAATCATACTTTGTACTGCATTGAAGGCAATCAAAATGTTGTCATATGTTTACTGAGAGAAAACTGAATAAGGAAAGGATTTTCAACTTTTAAAACCATCTGCCTGTCTTTAAAGTAGTCTTTTTCATATAACTATAATTTTCAATACAATATATGGATAATTCCTGGACTTGTAATACATTAAAATTCTCCTCCAAACTCTTATAAACTTGATTATATACCTTCTCTTCAGCATTTTTCTTCCAGGCTTCAGTCAGCTGTGAATTCATAGTCATCATTTCTTGTATTTTCTTGTCAATTCTTTGTTGTTGCTTCTGTTGGTGGTCAAAGAAGGATGTTCCTTTGGAAGCACTGAATATAACTTGATTTATATAGTCCTTGTTTAATCCATCCATACCAGCTTTTCCATCATTAATTTCTATTGTCTTAAGTCCGGCTGATAAGTGTGCACACATTTTTTACAACACATCTCTTATTACAGAACTCTTGCACTTTACATGCAAGCCTATGCCAAAAAAAGAGTTAAATGAAACTTTCTGCTTTGATTATTTCAGCCGGATTAATTTCCCCATGTACAACTACCATATATGAATATAATTACGGACAAATTCCAAAGCACATGAAGTTCACTAAATCTTTAATTCAAGCTTTTACCTTAATAATATTCATATTTAATCACTGTTCAATTAAGTTTTAAAATCTGGATAATTTGTTTATATTTTTCATAATTTTTAAGGAGAAAGACTTTAACCTACTTACTTATTCATTTTCATTCATTTAATACATATAAAACACTGTCAGTAAATTTATAACTTACTAATCTTCAAATAGTTGCTTGGAGAACCTGTTTAGAGCTTTATAGGAATTTCTTCTCGACTCTTTACTGCAAATGAATTTTTTGTTTCTATTGAGGTAATATTCATGTTGATCCTAACTTAAAACAGAACTGCATTTAGATTCTCAAACCTTCTCACACCATAACCATTAAAGTAATACAGTTTCAATATAAAATGCTTTAAGTAATTATAACAGTTTTTACACTACCAAATTTACACACCAAAAGGCAGTCAAATTTACACAATCCAAGCATGCAATTTAGCATATATCTTTCACAAATCATGACAGATTCACACATAATCTTGCTTTGACATCTACAACCATTTGAAATAGATCTATTTACATCTAGATTGGACTACTACATTACAGCTTTTGCAAAGATTATGCCAGCTATTCTTTATGATGCTCATATGAAGATGAAAATTTAGCATTAAATGGACACCCAATTTTTTTGGCATCCAAAAATCTCTTCAATTGTATGACTGCACCTTGATGCCAAAGAAATATTAATTTTACACCTTGGTCAGTTAATACAAGTTAGCAGTTCCCTTCTCTTGAACAAGTTATTCAGAATAGCCATTAATGTAGGTAATCTACAGACTTGAGGATATTGTACTAGGAAACATTTATCTGAGTTGAAAGTGTATGATAACATTATTCTTGCTGTCCTTGTTCTGGGCAAGTGTTTACAAAGCTACTTTATCCTAGTTGTCAGTTGAACTAACAATAAAAATTATATTTTGAATTAAGTCATGCACATTTAGGTGAGATGTATTTTATTTATTCGCTTGTATATTTCTAACATTCAGTTTAATTTCTGCATAACATTTCTGGAAAATGTGATATTATGGACTCTTCTGGCTATCAATTAGATACCAGTATATCTGAATACCATACCCTAATTTTGTAGTTCATTTTCTTAGTTAATCTTCTATACTTTATCAAAACTTTTTTTAAATGCCTATGTGAATAAAATTTCACACCTCTTACATAACACCCCCCCCCCCCCCAAAAAAAAAAAAGCCTGTAGCTTACTTAGACAAGATTTCAATTCATTAAATCCATGTTGGTATTCTTTTAACATTCATTAGAATTTGTTAAAATTTATTTTACCACACTAGATTTTTTTGTAGTACAAAAATAGCACTAAATGATTTATACCTGAAATATTCATGATACATTTTATCAACACTTTAAAACAAAATCAATGTCACCAACTCTTTAATGCTGAAATACCTCCCCACATACACACACACACTAATTGTTCACTATCAGTTAATGAAGCTCACCTATCTGATATTTGAGCTATTTAAAAAAAACTTTCTGGTCCTAATACTTTATTGCTTGTACTTCATTTACAATATTGCTTACAACTTTTCTTGTAAAAAGAGCCAATAAAAAAGAAATACAGACTCTGCTATCTCACTTAATACTCCCATTAATTAAAATGAATTAAAAATTGGCTTTACAATTTGAAGAATATGAATTTGGTGATTAATAAAATAGACAAGCTTTCAGTGGTGAAAAAGCTAATTGTATTCTGGAATACATTTACAAAAAAATTTTGAACTTGTTTCATGAAATAAATTGATGTTGCATCTAATTCTATGCTCACCTCGTATAATTTAAGGAATAAGTGCTGTATTGCATTTAGTAATAGTATACTAGTAGTATTTGGGATGTTTGTTCTCATCTATTTTTTTATTTTAAAACTTAATTACAATTTTGCAGCAGCCAACATTAATTGGTTAAGAAATAATGCTTAGTTATTTCTAAAGATGTCCCAATTATTTTTATACAAACACTCACTATAGCACCTAGCATGTCATTTAATAAAAATTAGTAGTAAGCATACTCATGGTACATGTAATGATGTTTAACTTTTACTTTTAACCCATTACTATAGCATTTACAAATAAACGTCGTACTTTTCTTTCTCAAGGATAGGTGTGAAGAGACAGCTTTGAAAAAGCAAACACCAATAGTCACTTCTATGAATATAGAATTAAACAGTATATGGATATTGTGTTACATTCAGCTTGTTCTTCGGTAAATCTGAATAGGTATGTATTGTTATAACAGATTGTATCATTAATGGGATTGGTGGGGGGGATAATGCAAAGTCCAGTACATTTGACAAACAAAAAGTGTTTATTTATTCAAATGAATGTTTTACAAATAACGCAATTCAAAGATAGGCCTAACTCACAAATTATAATAAGCACATACATTTAAAATAAACTCAAAAGTAATTAACACATTCAGTAATAGAGAGGTAAAAACCCAGCAACAGATTCTGTAACTGGTGGACTGTCTCGCAGGCTAACTCCCCAGTTTACTGGTTAACTAATTCACTGCCTAACTGGTTGACTAATTAACTGATGGGATAAATAACCCTTGTTTTATAATTCACAATGTTTTTCACTATTGATGCTCCAAAGAAGCAGTTTTCCAACTACTTTAAATTTAAAATGTTTTGATACATCACAAAATCTAACAATATTTTTTGTTTTGAAAAAGGAATTTGTATTCCTAAATAATTGTTTTAATTCATACAAACTGAATTTTATTAAAAATGTTTTATTTTATAAATGATATTTTAAAAATATTTTTATGGAATATCGGATATAACTAGAGGACTACAGTTTGAAAAACGCTTCTCTTCAACTAACACACTGAATGAAAGAAAATAATTACAAGCTTCAGATGATATAAAAATACATTTAGGCTCATACACACACAAATGATATTTCAAAAATAATGACATCACTTTAATTTTACAGTTGCTTAATCAATATATTTTTAAATCACTATTTTATAACTATTATACATTTATAACTATATCAAGATAAGCATATAGAAATCAGCAATTAGGCCTAAAGTTTAAATACACTTTGTGGGTAAAGAATGGGTTTACCTACTTGGATTATAAAATATTATGTTATTTCTAATACACTTAAGGGCACGGTTTTACTTATTTGGTGTGTCAAGGTCGTCGCGAGTAGGAAGCTGACTATTTTAATAAGCAAATAAAGCAATGTTCCTCTATATTCTCTTCATTCTGCCCTCATCAGGCAGTTAAATATAGAGATCCATATACAGATATAACTTATCACACCTTACTCCTTTCAAAGGTAAGAATTAACAGTGCATCTGCTTCAAGATATATTTACAATACCTGGAACTTAAAACAGGATAAAATTCAAACAGAAAAAAGCTTACTGCTTATATAGCTAACAATAAAGGTGTAGATTTCATATATCTGGACTCTTAGATGCCACATAAAAAGCTTGTAAATACATTATTTCTACATGTGTGAGAGATAAATTAGTTAATTTGGACAAGTATGGATGGAAGAAAGCATAGGGTTGTTGCAAATGAAGCTCAGCCACACTGGAATAATGTTACAAATGGGATACCTTGGATAGCCTAACACATTGATCAACCATTACACAAAGATTCATTTCTTTTGTAACAATGTTAAGTTTATTACCATCCAAATTATACTTGTAATTCAAATTATGATAATCTACATGCATTATCTTGCATTTACTACAATTAAAATCAACCTGTCATTTATTTGTCTGACTCACTAAATGATCTAAATTATTTTGTGAATCAGCAATATCCATCCTCTTCACAACTAGCAACACCCAAGACCTTAATATCAACAATAAATTGAAGTAATTTACTGACCATTCCTTGATCTATATCATTAATGTAAATTAAAATTTACAAAGGACATGACTGAGACTGAGCTATGAGATAATAACAATTATGTCATTAATCCAGTATGAATGAACTCTATTCATAGTAACCACCTGCTTTTGTTTCATCCAGTACACTTTTATCCAGTTAGTTAACTTATTCCCTACAAATAGATATAAATTTTGCAAGTTTCTTTATATGGCACTTTATCAAATGCTTTCTGGAAATACAGATATACAAATTTAATCCTTATTGAGTAAGTTAACCTCATCCACATAAGCAGTCGCTTTCAAACAATGTCAAAAGATTTGTAAGGCAATATTTTCCTTTAAAGAAAGCATGTTAACTATCTAATAAAATTATAAACTTTGTTAAATGACTTTGGAAATCATCTTTTATCAGAATTTCCAAATCTTTTCCACAATTTATGTAAAACTACTAGGCTTATAATTATTTGGTGATAAAGTGGTGTAAGTGGCAATTACTGGATTTAGTGCTCTGTTATCATAATGGTTCAATAAAATTACAAAGTTTTTTGAATAAAAATGTGACATGAAAACATATACATTGGTATTTAACATTTTAAACACCTTCACGTACTGATTTGTTTCCTCGTCAAAACAAACTAAATCAACGTACCTCCAAACCGTATCTCTGTGTACTGGTATTAGACAACGACTAAAAACAAGACGAAAAATTAGTTGATTTCGTTATGGAAGGAAAAAAAGCGAAGTAGTGACAAACGAAAACAGTTGATTTTTAGAATTCTTCATACCATACTGTTTTTTTTTAATTTATTATGTGGTCTAATGGCTAGCAGGACTGTGAAACATTCAGCTGACTCGGGTTCCAACCCCGGCATGGGCATTTTACTATTGGCCTGGCATGGCCGAGCGCGATAAGGCGTGCACTCGTAATCCGAGGGTCGCGGGTTCACGCCCGCGTCGCGCTAAACATGCTCGCCCTCCCAACCGTGGGAATGTATAATGTGACGGTCAATCCCACTATTCGTTGGTAAAAGAGTAGCCCAAGAGTTGGCGGTGGGTGGTGATGACTAGCTGCCTTCCCTCTAGTCTTACAGTGCAAAATTAGGGACGGCTAGCACAGATAGCCCTCGAGTAGCTTTGTGCAAATTTCCAGAAAACAAACAAACAATTTATTATTTTATAATGTTGCCTTATCAAGAAAAAATCTTAAGATCCTAATAAAAGACGGCGATTATCCACAAAGACAAAGTGCTTATACAAAAATATTGTGTATGGAAATGCAATTCGTTTAGAGTTATTCCACGTTTTAACACTTATTTTAAAACTTAAATGCGATAACTCAATATTCTACTCAGCAGGTTTAGTTTTATTCAAACTCAACTACATGGTGCAACAACAATATCATTTAAAGGATCCAATCAGTGATGTCGAGAAACCCACTTGTTGAGAACTTTTATATGCAAAAACGGCTGTTCTGGGCCCAGAAAACACTTCAAATAGAAGAGCGAACAACGTTTCGACCTTCTTCGGTCATCGTCAGGTTCACAAAGAAAGGGGTTACTGGTCGGAAGCTGACCACGTGTTTGGGAGGGGTTGTATAATTGAGTGTTGCAATGTAGAGGGCGCGGTTTGAATATATAATTTTGTCTATAATATTAATATAGGTATAATGGTGTTCCTTTATATTGGTTTATTTTGGGTTTGAGTTGTTGTATAAGTAAGGCTTCTTTAATTTTTCGTTTGTTTATGTTTGTTTCTTTATTTAGTATTTTAGTGTTTTCTATGGTTATGTTGTGTCCATTTGACTTGCAGTGTTCGAAAACGTGTGAAGGTGACTTTTTATGTTCTTTGAATCTGGTTTCCATTTTTCTACTTGTTTCTCCTATATAGAAGTCGTGGCAGTTATCACATTGTATTTTATAAATAATGTTGGTGTGGTGTTTGTCAGTGTAGTTCTTACATAGTATAGACCTTAGTTTTGTGCCTGGTTTTTGAATAAATTTAGTGTTAACTGGAATGTTATATTTTGTTACTAGTTTTTGCCAAATGTTGGTTATTTGTTTGCTGATGTCAGGAATATATGGTATACAGCAGTATATGGTTTCGTGATTTTTTGATTCGTGAGATATATTTACTTATATATTAATATTAATATTATAGACAAAATTATATATTCAAACCGCGCCCTCTACATTGCAACACTCAATTATACAACCCCTCCCAAACACGTGGTCAGCTTCCGACCAGTAACCCCTTTCTTTGTGAACCTGACGATGACCGAAGAAGGTCGAAACGTTGTTCGCTCTTCTATTTGAAGTGTTTTCTGGGCCCAGAACAGCCGTTTTTGCATATAAAAATTTAAAGGATCCGTCTTTTTATGTGTATCTATGCCCTTCTCATATATATATGTATAGTTTTTACTTAGTAAAGCTAGATATGTGAGATAAAATTGTGCTTTGGCTCATATGACACAGCACACGCTTCTAATGAGGATTCCATTCCCTCTTATCTTTTATTTGTGTCCTAAGCAGTGTTTCACTTGTCAAATAATTTTATTGCATGTATTATAATAAGCACGAGTTTATTCCATAGCAGTTAAGTACAATATCTACATCTAACGGCGTACCGCTTATAACAGTAAGTCCTGGATGTTTAATGTGTTTAATATTTCTGATTAATGAAGCAAAACTTCTGTACTACAGTAAAACCTGTCTGGGCCGACAACAAGCCCGAAGTATCAAAATTTTGCTGCATTATCTTAAAACATAAAAGGTCCTCTCTATGGCGGAACCTGCATCATATATCAACAAGTAACTTAAATTGTTTGTTTGTTTTTTGAATTTCACTTAAAGCTATTCGAGGGTCATTTGCGTTACCCATCCCTAATTTAACAGTATAAGACTAGAGGGAAGGCTTGTTTGTTTGTTTTAAAATTTCGCACAAAGCAACTCGAGGGCTATCTGTGCTAGCCGTCCCTAATTTAGCAGTGTAAGACTAGAGGGAAGGCAGCTAGTCATCACCACCCACCGCCAACTCTTGGGCTACTCTTTTTCCAACGAATAGTGGGATTGACCGTCACATTATACACCCCCACGGCTGGGAGGGCGAGCATGTTTAGCGCGACGCGGGCGCGAACCCGCGACCCTCGGATTACGAGTCACACGCCTTACGCGCTCGGCCATGCCAGGCCAGAGGGAAGGCAGCTAGTCTTCACCTTAAATCTAATCATCATCACCCACCGCCAACTCTTAGGCTACTCTTTTACCTTAAACAGTGGGATTAACCGTAACTTTATAGCGACCCCACGACTGAAAGAGCGAGCATGTTTGGTGCGACTGGGATTCGAACCCGCAAGCCTCGGATTACGAGTCGAACGCCTTAACACGGTTGGCCCGTACTGATAGGACTAACAGTCATATTTTGATAAATAAGAATGCATGAGATAATTATCGATAACCCAAAGTTTTAACTCTCACAGTGTTAACTTAGATGACTTAATACATCGCTCCTTTCCAATTAAAAACTATTGCATAAGCTATTATACCGTTGTTGTTGTTTTCATTCTGTTAACATAAAAAATATCCTCGCCTTCAAAGATACAAACGTGTTAACCCTGCGTTTTGGTGCTTTCTACAGGCATACTGCTCGCACTGTCCTTAATATGGTCCTGTTTCTTGTTTCTGAAGCTTACTTGAATATTGTCAGTAGTAATGAGATAATAAGCAGTAGAAGAGTAATCAGTGTTTAAATTATAGACCGTGTAAAATAGTTCTAAATACTAAATGTACTTCCTCAGGATCCTCGAAACTGTTCCGTTTCAAGATTAAATAAAACCAAAATTAAAAGTAACAAATAGTTTTATGACTTCCTTTTGAAGTTCATATGTCATGCTGTGTTAATGCCTAAAAGGTGCATAATTCCTCTCGAGATTCATGGCATGCGCACGTTTTAATGACGTCACGATAGTACAGTCGGCAACGCTAAAGCATTATTTACGTAACGTCATTTTAATGTCTATGACTGAGAGACAACACTGCTGTATGGGTGGTATGAATGGTTAAAACAGGCAATCCTTTCAGGCGGCCTTCGGCCATCTTTCGGAAAAAATTAATGAAATGATACTGAATTTGCAAATATTTAGTACCGTCTAAGGAAGAACTAAATAGTAATAAGACGAAATAAGAACTGATATGATTAATACTGCATAAACTAGACCCCTATATCAGGAAATATAGCATTCATCTTAATACAATCAGCACCGCTTAAAGTAGTCCCAAAGAGTTATAAGATCACATAATAAGTAATATAGTTGGTACCGCCTAAAATGGCTTATTCCCATTTTGTTATCAAACGTATTTGTATTTCTTTTTGATGAAATATTACCAAATATATTTGCTTGACAATTTGAGAACTGAACTTTTTTATCCTTAAAATCTGTTTGAAAGATATGTGATGCCTTAATCTTCCCATTTAAGGCCCGGAATGGCCAAGTGCGTTAAGGCGTGCGACTTGTAATCCGAGGGTCAAGGGTTCGCATCCTCGTCGCGCCAAACATGCTCACCCTTTCTGCCGTGGGGGGCATTATAATGTACGATCAATCCCACTATTTGTTGGTAAAAGAGTAGCCCAAGAGTTGGCGGTGGGTGGTGATGACTAGCTGCCTTCCCTCTAGTCTTACACTGCAAAAATAGGAACGGCTAGCACAGATAACCCTCGAGTAGCTTTGTGTGAAATTCAAAAACAAATTCTTCCCATTTAAATGAGACTGGAAGTATAATGGCAACTTTGCCTACAAGTATCCACACAAAAAAATCCTAAAGGATTAGATTAAAAATGCAGTGTTTAAAATATAATAGGTCTAACATTAATATATTTTGGCCAGTAATTACTTTGTTACGTGTTGTTGTTGTTGTTTTTTCTGCGTGGTTTGGATGATTCTCCTCAGGAGAAAAATCGAAATTGGAAGCTTTTGCTTTTCTGACCCGGGTTATGAAGTTTTTAAAATTACCCATTTTCCAGAACATTCCAGGTAGCTTCAGTGCTGAGTAGCTGATAGAAAATTTTCTCGAACTTACAAGAATTTTCAAGAATGTTATAGAACTTACGAGAATTTTCAAAAATAGAGATTCAATAACATAGAAATACAATCGTACGAAAGATTTTTCGGTGAAAAATTCTAAAATTAATATCAAATAAGTGTAAATTTAACTTAACAAAAATACTCGAGGTAGAGTTAAAGATTAGGGGAAAAGAAACAAGTTTTGAGATTTCCAAGGTCAACTTGAGTTTTTAATATTCTGATAAAGAAAACGTGATAAATTTAGCCTCTTTTTAATTATGTTTAATATTGTGAGCAGCATGTTTGATCATATTGTTGGAAATATATTTAAACATTTTCGAGTTTGTTTTTTTATAAATAGATTTTAAGTTTCTCGATTTTGTGAGTAAAATAAAAATTTGTTGTTTTAATGTGTGCTTTTTATAGCAAAGTCACATCGAGCCATCTGCTGAGACTACTGAGGGGAATCAAACCCCTGATTTTAGCATTATAAATCCGTAGACTTACCGCTGTACTAGCGGGGACACATGGTGTTTAGTATTTTATCTCTCTCTCTTTCTCTCTTAAATTTGCACTAACTTATAGTATTACAGATAGAAATGGAGTACTTACTAGGTCCGCTTCTAATTGATCATACAATAAAACACTGATTACCTCAACGATCTTATAAGATACTTTTATTTTAGTTTATCTTGATTTTTATGGTAAAATGTACTTTCCGAATACATTTGTCTTAAGAGAATATAATCGAAATAAAAACTTTCACATCATTTACCATATTTAGTAGGTTAACATTTTCAGTTTTCATTTCTTCTCCGTACTTGTTTCTGAGGTAAAATATATTTATACTGTAAAGCGGTCATTGTTTATGCATTATTGTTGCTACTGAATATATTCCAACTTAACTAAATCTAGTTGACGTGAAAATTTCAGATATTCTTCGTTTGAGCCCAGAGATTCGAAGACTCACTTGATTTTTTGCATTTTTAAGAGTTTTAAAGCTGTTTCATTATCCTAACCTGTCACAACCGGCTAATAATGAACACATATCAGTGATGTCGAGAAACCCACTTGTTGAGAATTTTATATGCAAAAAACGGCTCTTTTGGGCTCAGAAAACACTTCAAATAGAAGAGCGAACAACGTTTCGACCTTCTTCGGTCATCGTCAGGTTCACAAAGAAAGAGGTAACTGGCCGGAAGCTGACCACATGTTTGGAAGGGGTTGTATAACTGAGTGTCGCAATGTAGAGGGCGCGTTCTCGAACACTGCAAGTCAAATGGACACAACATAACCATAGAAAACACTAAAATACTAAATAAAGAAACAAACATAAACAAACGAAAAATTAAAGAAGCCTTACTTATACAACAACTTAAACCCAAAATAAACCAATATAAAGGAACACCATTATACCTATATTAATATTATAGATAAAATTATATATTCAAACATCAAACCGCGCCCTCTACATTGCGACACTCAGTTATACAACCCCTTCCAAACATGTGGTCAGCTTCCGGCCAGTTACCTCTTTGTGAACCTGACGATGACCGAAGAAGGTCGAAACGTTGTTCGCTCTTCTATTTGAAGTGTTTTCTGAGCCCAAAAGAGCCGTTTTTTGCATATAAAATGAACACATATGCTGTTCCTGCGAAGGCAACTAAATACCGCCACCTGCAGAGATACCTTTTCTGGTAGAAATTAAAATACTATCAGTGTTACATAAATTTATCCAATACTATTTTGCTCCTCTATTGGGTAGAAATTAGTCGGTAAACAAAACCACTAGGTTTAAAAGTGTTAACTACCAGCCAGTGTTATGAAAACGTCATTAAACTCCAATCACTCCCAAAAACCCTTCAGTTTTAGCAGTTGTAGTTATTTATACAGATAAAAACTTTATAATTGTTAATAACATGGTCATAAACAGATATAAACTTTTCAATACCTGATAATAGGATTCTCTGATAAGCAGAAACGATAAATATCAGATTCTAAATAAGCAGAAACATTCCAATAGTTAATAACAGGATTCTGGATGACATATTCCAATAGCTAATAAAAGAATCCTAGATTAGAGAGGCAGAAATATTTCAATAGTTGATAACAGGACTTTGAACGAGCAGAAAAGTTTCAATAACTAATGAAAGGATTCTAAAGAGACAAAAAAGTCTCAGAAGCCACATAAAACTTCTTGCAGTCATTTGCAGTATTTTTCTCAGAAGAATAAATTCCAATACTCAATAATGAACACTACATGAATGTAATGTAATATATACATATAAAAAATCAGTGAGCCATTTATTCATACACGTTTGTTTGTTTGTTTTGGAATTTCGCACAAAGCTACTCGAGGGCTATCTGTGCTAGCCGTCCCTAATTTAGCAGTGTAAGACTAGAGGGAAGGCAGCTAGTCATCACCACCCACCGCCAACTCTTGGGCTACTCTTTTACCAACGAATAGTGGGATTGACCGTCACATTATACACCCCCACGGCTGGGAGGGCGAGCATGTTTAGCGCGACGCGGGCGCGAACCCGCGACCCTCGGATTACGAGTCACACGCCTTACGCGCTCGGCCATGCCAGGCCTTTATTCATACACACAAATAGCGAAATTTCCACTGACAAATTTCTAGAAAACTAACCGAAAATTTTCCAGTAGCCAACTCTATGTATTCAGGGATAACAAACATTTGCAATGGCTAATGGCAGGTGTAAGATTTTATACAAATAAAGAAAGTCTACACATGAATCAGTGATGAGTTTACTGACTTAAATAAATAAATTATAGGTCTTAATTCTCAGCAGCGAACAAAGCGCAAATAACCTTTTGCGTAGTATTAAAAACTTGATTCTACACTGGCAAAACTTATATAGTGAGTAACTTGTTTGTTTGTTTTGGAATTTCGCACAAAGTTACTCGAGGGCTATCTCTGCTAGCCGTCCCTAATTTTGCAGTGTAAAACTAGAGGGAAGGCAGCTAGTCATCACCACCCACCGCCAATTCTTGGGCTACTCTGTTACCAACGAATTGACCGTCACATTATACGCCCCCATGGCTGGGAGGACAAGCATATTTAGCGCGACGCGGGCGCGAACCCGCGACCCTCGGATTACGAGTAGCACGCCTTACGCGCTTGGCCATGTAGTCAGTAACAAAATAATAGCTCTACTAAAAAAAAATTATTGTCAATATTAAGCTTTTAAACAAATTAAAAAGTTATAAAAGCCATTAACGCATTATCTAAAACGTTCAGTAGTGAATTGCAGGATTTTGAAAAGTGAAAATCTTCCAGCAGTTCTTACAATACTTTTACTGATTATTCCACAATAAATGTTGTTAATAGAACTAAGAAACAAGAAAGCACCTGTCATAGAACGTCGTGTATACCACTTGTAACATTAACCCCTTGTGACCTCATTAGTTAAATTCATATAAGAAATAAAACTGTTACAAATGTATTAAATAATCTCCAAGTTCCTAAGAAATGTATGAATTAAATGAAATAATTAAGAAGTTTTATGATAAAAATATAATAAGCGTTTATAAAAATGCTTAAAAATATGTACATATATATGCGACATGAAATCCAAAAGAGATGTTGTTGTTTAGAATTAAGCACAAAGCTACACAATGGGCTATCTGTGCTCTGCCCACCACCGGAATCGAAACCCGGATTTTAGCGTGTAAGTCCGCAGACATACCGCTGAGCCACTGGGGGGCCCAAGAGAAATAACAAGTCATTACACTTATTACATCAATGACGCATTACATATAGTGTACTAGATATAACTAAAATAAATTTACCAATACTATTCCTACTCTTTTTAGTACTTTCTTTTCCTCTCTTTTACTGAGCTATAACTGAATGGTCACGTTCTCCTCCCCACCCTTCACTTACTGCTAGATCTTTCAAGATTTAAGCCTCTTACCTCCAGATGATCTCTACAAGGTCTCATAATGAAAGACTTCAAGTGTAGGAAAATACATTGCTACAACATTCCAACTTTTATTGCAGCTTAACTCGTGCATATTTAGTCTCTTGTTATAAAAAGGGAACAATAAAGAATCCCTCATGATACTGTAAATGTATCACCTTGGTGATATCAAGTTTATTAAGATATTTCACTGATGTTATTATTCTATAATCAGAACAAAATCTTTTGGATAAAATGCCAACATTCTCCTCATTAGGAAAATGGCTCCCAAGATTATCGTACCATTAAGACCAAATGTCATTTTCAATGGTGGGTTCACCTTTGAATGTCAACAAAATAAAGTTAAGTTACTTAATTATATAAAACCTTTTATTTTACATGAAAATCATGTATTACCGGTGTAGTACAAGATATGTGAAGATTAACACATGAAAATAGTGTTTATATTTTATCTGATATACTTAACAAGTGTTGACAAAAACATGACAAGTTAGGAAATTATAAATTGTTTAAGCTTTCATGTGTAAATAAAGTTAGAATTTCAAAAAGGTCAAATTTATGAATATATATTCTTTGATAGATTGTTTAGGCAGAGTATTCATGATGAAACTTTGTGGAATGGATGATAACTGTCTGTTGTGGAGACACAAGTATAGAGGACGACGTTTTGAATATCTTTTGTCTTAAAGACTTGAAAGGGAGAATAATTGCAAAATTTCATCCTCTACGATTATGTCTCCACAACAGGCAATTGCCGTCCATTCTACAAAGTTTCGTTATGGATATGTAGTTAAATAATTAAAAACAAATGAGATATGCCACTTTTTTATCAGTCTGGTATTGTCTATTTTGCATATCATAATATTTCCAATATTTGCTGTTACTATGTGTCTTACTCTACCTTTAACACATTTAAATTTTCATGAGCAGTACATTTTCCAACCATAGACACTACAATACAGTTCGTAATGATTATTTTTTAACTTGAATAGATTTACAATGTGTAATAGTTATAATCTACCAGCATTTGTAATAGCAAATCAAAAGAGTAAAATAAAAATCCTGTTTTCCCTAAATGCTTTTTATTCAGAAAATGCCCACGTAGATGATGTATGTTACTTAGAGACAGCATGCAAAGATTACTTCAGAAAATTGAGTTATAATTTCCAAATGGGAAAACGTTAAAACAAATGTTGAGCAAAAGAGCAGCTAGAGTAGACAAAGGTTCACTTTGGAATGAAATTATTCAGGTCATCTCTGTGCAACTCATCAGTATTAAGGCATATAGATGAAATGGCAGATTATGTTGAAAAACAACTAGTCAGACAATTACAAATTTAAAAAAATTAGCTCTGCAAAATGAAGCCCTACTGATAACATATGTTAGGTTTAAGGATGATAATCAGCTCAAAAAGAAATGTGTTTTTCTGAAAAACTTAAGATACCAAATGTGAAACAATTTTTGAAGAGTTGTTTCAAAGAAAACATTCCTCTTGAAAATATAATAGGTGATACTGCTGCCTCAATAGTAGGTAGATACAGAGGATTTATTGCTCATTTAAAAAATGCTGTGCTTAAGATTTTTGCATACATTGTGTGATTCACCGACCACATTTGATTTCAAAGAACGTAGGAGGACATTTTCACGACTCTCTTGTCGTTGCATTGTCCTTCGCTACTGTTTGTTTTTTTAATTTTGTGTAAAGCCACATGAGAGTTATCTGCATGGCTACCTTTAACATTAAACTGCAAAATGACAATGTTTTTGTGCATGTATAACATTTAATGCATTTACATAGCGATTTGCAAGTTTGGTTCAGCGACCTGCTGGGTGTTTGATCCATTTGGGGGGAATGCGGTCAATGTTAACATCACATTGTAAGAATATCTCAAAAACAGTTTTACAGCAATATAAACATTTTATAGGAAAGGAGAAAATACAAAAATGCATAATATCACACTAATTTCTTAGATAAAGAACAATAATACAGGTATATAAAAATGCACTTCTTTTCTCAAGAACAGTAACAAGGACCAACTCCCATGCAGCAGATGCTCTAAAGGGTCACTAGACCATCGACTGACTGCAGTAGTGTCCCTTATATATAGATTGAAACAGAGTTATAACTGATTAGTTCTTGTCTTCAACTCCATTGGCTTTTTATACCTTTTTCACCTTCACAACTCTTCTTGACATTCGAAGAGACTTGAGAAAAGCTTTTTAAAGAAACACCAAATTTTTTTAAGCTACCTAATTTCAAAGGGTAATGATAACATTTTAACACTAGAATTATGTTTTTTTATTTATGAAAAGTTAATAACACCAATAAAAACAAATATTCCATTTCAAAGTGTGTCACCTCAGTGAATTTGGTTAATACCATTGTTTTGGTTTTGAAATTATCATGCAATAAAAAAGAACAAGAAATTCTAATTTTTGCTATATCATACGTTATCAGAGCTTATGACTCAGTCATTATGTAGCCATTGTTATAAAAGGAAATACTAGTATTGTGATATTCTCAAGATCTATTGAGGAGATATTTAAAATACTATTTCAATGAATAATCTGAGCCATCCCTGAACACGCAATGCTACTCCTGCTTGATAAAACCTTAGGTTCCTGAGTCATTTCCTGTTTAGTGCATCTAAACCACCAACGTTTTTTTGGTGTTGTCCTCACAGATTAAACAAAAATACAGTGCCTTTTATTGGTCAAAGGTTGTGTAAAGTTTAGTTGTTTCACCCAGCAGTATGTATATTAAAAACATTTATTTTATGCATTTACAATTAAAGAAGAGATTATTCATTTCTGGTGCTTACTGTAAAACCAGTAATGAACATGGGATAATTTGGTACTTACGGAGAAATAATAATTAACGAGCTATTTTTAGAGTGCTGCATTAAAAATGAGAATTAATTTATTTTTGCATATGTACATAATTGGGACTAATGATTATCAGTCAATATTTTGGTACTGAAAACCATAAATTATTATTAATTAACTTGTTGCTTAGTGGGAGCTGATAATTTACATTCAATACTTGGACACCAAAATTTGTTTTTGTTGCTTGTTGGGGTAGTTTGTATTTATCCATTTGATGAATCAGACTTAAGTAATGGTACAGTTCTTCAAGAGAGAAACAAATTACAAGAATTAACATTTTCAATATCTGAAAATGTATTTCAAACAGATATTCATCTATCCACAGAATTAAGAACTGTTACCTACCACCACTATTGGAGATGATTTTTTTGTACATGCCAAGTCTTTGAACAAAACTTCCACTTCTACATTTAGTACTGTGTATTGCACCAGTATATAGTGTAACTAGCACAAACATTGGTTCTCCATCAACAGAAGAGCAACAGATCCTCAAATTGCAGTACTCCCCTTAAGCACATGTTCAGGTAAGAAACAATGTTAGCTTCGAAAATGCTACATACCTATTCACAAAACTATAAGCTAGAATCAAACATTATTACAATGATGGAAGAACCAGTGTAAGTACAAGGAGAAAAAGGAGTTAATTTTTAAGGATATAACAGCAGAAAGGGAAACCTTATTGAGCACATAACCAATTGTTGGAATGGGCCTAGTTATGTATTTCTCAGTGGTGAGAAGTTGCATCCATCTCATGCAGATATGGTAGAGAAGCTAGTATCAAGAAACTTCCTGCATATTGATAAAGTGTTACATAGGTGGGCAGAGTTTAGTGACTACTTAAACCAATTTGTATACCTCACGGGGTCAGTAAAGCATGAGTAGCACAGCTAGGGCAGTAAAACCATGCAATATGTAAGATATACTTCTGTGATACACTTATGAAAATAGTCTGGTTATTACAACTGGGGTGACCTGCATTATATTTCTAGGTAATTACCCAAACCACACTCACCATATGGTCTCATACCGATAGGTTTACAGTAGCTCAAAAGATAAATCTTCATATCAGTGCAGCTTGAGACTGGGGGAGAAAAAGTTCTACCACTTCAGTAGCAGAAACTGGGAGGTATGAATGTATGTAGGGGAGAACCGTGAAGACATGCATGAACTGAAGAGGAACTTTTTATTATCTCCATAACATCCCAAACTTATACAGGCTGTTTTTTATATATCACAGCAAACAGTGACAGCATGTGTTACCCCAAACATGACCACACCTGCAACTATCATCTTTTTTTAAAAAACCTTTATATTCTAAGTATGGCATAAAGATGATACACACACACACATATATATCTACTGCTGAAGCAAGTTTGTAGAAAAACTCATCTTACCAAGGGGATTGAACATGGACAGATGGGTTTATAATTTTCTACTATCCCTCAGTTGATTTTAAAATTTTCCTAAACTGAAAATGTATTCCCAATAAATATCTACCTCAGTGATGTCAAGAAACCCACTTGTAGAGAGAATTCTATATGCAAAAACGGCTCGTTTGGGTTGAGAAAATATTTCAAATAGAAGGTCAAAACGTTGTTCGCTCTTCTATTTGAAATATTTTCTCAACCCAAACGAGCCGTTTTTGCATATAGAAATATCTACCTCTTTTCACAAATAGCTTTTATTGACATATACTGCCTTTTATATGCAAAAATTTTAGCTTGCCATTAGATTTGATACTACTAACTACCCTCATATTTATTTATGTAACACATTTATACGCTATCATGCAAATTATCTTGCAGCAACCCTCCAACAACAGGTGTGTGACACAGCTAGTGCCCTGGCTTCCATGCAACTTATAATCACTTCAAGATTGGGCAGTGCATACAAAACAGACACAGGAAGTGGAGAGAACAGGTGGAAAGCATGATGAAAGGTATCTATTAGAAATACATTTTCACTTTAGGAAAATATTAACTACTGACATAATATCTTTCCAACACTTAATAATAGCAAGAATCCCAACCTACTGTCTCCAGTATATATATATATATATATATATATACACACACACACAGACATATATATGTATATATTTTAATAGGTCAAGAATTTTTGTGGGATCTGCAAGAAATAGTGTTCAACAACTCATTCCTTTATAGGAAGGTTAGCAATTGAAGAATGGCAACTGTAGAGAGACAAACCTCAGAGTGGAAGAAATAATAATGTAGTGTTTGGGATCTTCCACAACAAGCCATATTCTGGAGAAGCCATTAGATGGCTAACTTTAATAGAAAGGAACACAAAAACAAATTAATGAGTCATCTCTGACATAAGAATATATAAGTTGGAAGTACTGTGTAACCCAAACTAGTAAAGCTAGAAATAGAGTCTTAAGAAAATGTAGAATGCTAAGGGGTATCAAAGGGAACTGTGGAATCCTTTGAAAGAAAGCAGTGTGAGATAATAGCAAATTATTCTACCAGGCCAAAAAACATGAACAGGATCTGAAAAGTTACACAGAGAATAATGGGAAGACAACTGGAAAAAACATTCAATATTTTACATGACCAATCAAAGTTTCTGTGAAGGAAGAAGTAGTCAAGGAAGAATGTGAGAGGTGATTATGGTAAAAATATTATTGATTTATTTTTCATTCAAGAAGAAATATGTTGTGAATGAAACATGATACAAGATGATGAAAGGGTGTGTGTTTTTCTTATAGCAAAGCCATTATTAGGCTATCTGCGCTTTCCTTTAATGGGAATCAAAACCCTAAATTTAGCATTGAGAATCTGGAGACTTACCACTGTCTTTGCAGGAAATTTATGTTGAAGGCATGAATGAAATAGGGGTTCCCTTCCAGAAAAGGAACTGGAAGAGGAAGATATCTAAGTATAAAGTTTTAGGATAGATCTGTCAGAACCAGACAAAGAAAAGAATGGCCAGGGAATAGATGAAAGTTTATTCATAGTCATACTGTAACCAGTGGTCAAAGGAAGTAAAACTGTTGCTCCTGAAGCAAGATAAAGGAAGATCAGGTGATCTGGTGGAGAAGAGTGAAAATAAAATAACAGTAAAATATTATAAAGTGTAAAGGGAAATTAAGTTAAAACAAAAGCAGTGGCCCAAAATGGGATAAAAATTAAGCAGAATTAAAAAGACCTATGTCACTATTTCCAATGACACTGTCCAATGTCACATTAAACTCAAGGTAAAAAGGTCTACAATGGTGCTATGCTCATCGTTGTAATGACAGCATGACAATAAAATGTGGGCTACTGTGGCTTGAGTGTCACAGAGACCGCACATTGGTGTATCAAACCCAAATAAGAAAAAAAAACATAAGTTAAAAAACTATAATTAATGAGTAGCCTAGTTAGGACAACTTTTTCCTTCCAATTCTTACAGAAACAAGATGCCTAATGTGCAACAGAACTTTTTCTCTGGTAAAACTTATCAGATTCCTCATTCAAAGTTGACTGCCAACTGGCATGGAGCCAAGCCTTGAATATAGGACTGTAATCCATGTATGGCACAGACACATCAATGACAGCACCAGGGCAGACAAATGTAGCTGCAGTGTCAGTAAGCTCATTCTCACAAATACCAACACAACCCCAGGTGGTATGCTGTGGTAAGGATTGAAGTTTTGAAGCATGCAGTAAATATAGTCGCAAACAGCAGAAGTGTAGAGGAGGTTCATGAAACTCTGTATATAAAATCTGAACTGGGGAAGTGTGGAAAACCCCAGTGCAGAGCTAAAGTTCTTGATGATGAATAGGGTCCAGCATCTTCAAGGCCGATGTCCTGGCAGAGTCATAGACCAGTGATCCATAGTTGAGTTTAAATGAATAAAATCATATCTTTAGCATAGAACATCGATCTGCTCTCCAAGTGGTGGAAGAGAAGACACGGAGGATGTTCAACGCTCTTGTACATTTGACCTGTAGCTGCTTAATATGTGGTACAAAGGTCAGCTTACAATCAAAGATAAGGCCAAAGAACTTTGTCTCAAGGACCACAGATAGCACAACTTCACCAACATGGAGTTCAGGATCACGGTTAATATCCCATTGGTTTTAGAGAGAGAGAAGTTAAAGCAATTGCTGTGGTTTATTCAGTTAACAACAGAAGGCAATCTTTAGTTGCTGCTAAATACACCTCATGTTCGATGAGTAACATAAGATGTGAAAGTCATTGACATAAAGTCCATTTTTAAAAAAAGAAGTTTTCCATTGATGTCATTAATCTTTACACGGAAAAGTGTGACACTCAAAACACAGCCCTGAAGGAAAGAACAGGAAAGTATTGAACCCACACAAATTTGGAATCTCCTGTCCATTAAAAATTTTTAATAAAAATGGACAAAGGGCCATGTAACCCATATAAATGGAGGTATCGCAAAATGCTATACCTCCATGTTGTATCATAGGCCTTTTCTGTCAAACTGTCAAACAACAGTTAAACAAGATATTGTCATTTAAGAAAGGCTTCTCTGATTGATGTTTCAAGTCGAATCAGGTGGTCCATGGTGAAGGGATGAGGTCAGACCCCACATTGAGTGAGCGAGAGGAAGTTCTTTGAAATCGAAGAACCAAACAAGATGAGCATTAACCATACTGTCTAAGGTCTAACACAGTCACCTATTCAGAGCAATTGGATAGTAGTTTGAAGGAATCTTGGGATACTTCCCAGGCTTAGAGTAAGGTTAGAAAATAGCTTGGCATCAGATATCAGGAAAACATTCTCCTGCCAGATTTGATTAAAAACACTCAAAAGAATAGCAATAGAAGCAGGAGATAGCTGGCACAGCATCTCATATATATCATCAGGTCCAACCTATGTACTGCCAAACCTATGAAGGGCCAGTCTGAGTTCCACCAGTGCAAAGGGACAGTTACAGTCACAAAAACAATCAGCTCGAAAGGAAAGAGGTGATCACTCTACCTGAGACATAATAGCTAAGAAGACTGAGGAAGAAGCAGAAGTGCTAGATACCTGGAAAAAGTTTTTCCCTAGAGTACTGGCAATGCTCTGGGTATTGGCTACTTTCTGGCCATCAGAGAGCAAAATCAAGAGGGCCACAGAATTATACTGCCCATTGAACTTTTAAATCTTGTCCCATATGACTTTCGAACTGGTGGTAGAAGATATGCTGGTTTTGAAGTTTATCCAAGAGTCCTTCTGGCTTTGATATCTTACCCCATTGAGCATGTGCACAGGCCTGCTGGAAAGTGATGCAGTTCATGTTTGTGGGATACATACAAAAAGTATCCCAAGCCAACTTTTGAGCCTTTTGTGCCATATGGCAGGCTGTATTTCACCACAGACAAAGATGTTGTGGAAAACATGTCGAGGTTTTAGGATTACATGAAGCAGCTGCCAGTATAATACAGTCAGTTACTGTTGCCACACAGTCATCTATTGATGGCTTACAGACGATGGCAGGATCAAGTTCTGTGAGAGCAGTGAAATAGAGCTACTTTGCCTGATCCAGCTTCCACCAGGGCACATGGGTTGGGTGGCATCGACCAGGGCCAGTCTCTCTCAAAATTATAGGAAAATCACCACTGCCTCATGGATTATTGTCAATTTTCCATGAAAAATGGAAGAATAATGAAGGGGAAAAAACTGAAAGATCAATAGCAATAAAGGACTGACTAGGTGAATGAAAATAAGTAGAAGAACCAGAACTGAAGAGAGACAGGTTGTAATCAGAGAGCATACAGAGCAACCCCTCCTATCAATACCAGCACTTCTCCAGAGGTACAGAACCAAGAGAATGCACTATATCACAGGGTATATTTCAATGATCAGAATCCACCTTGAATTTCAAAAAAGAAGCATAAGAAGATAAGGAAAAATTACAGTTCTATATCTCCAAAGTGTAAAGAAAGTTTAGTCCATCCAGCATATAAAGGAGCCAGATAAACTAATTCAAATTAGCAGATTCCTAAAGGAAAAGTAATGTTGTAGCAGATGATGCCTTCAAGGACAGGGCTTGAAGTTACCAAATATACAGATAATTGTGGAAATGGAGACTCATTAAATGCAGTCTCTTTATTAATACCCTCAATGCTTAGAAAAAAAATAATAGATGTGAACCCTGAATAACAAAAAAATGTCTAAAGAGAAACTACAGAAATCAAGATTATCTTGATAGAGGTGGACAAAATATATGAGATAATCTTCCACGAGACCAAAGCTGAAGGGTAGTTCCAGATGCAAATGCTTGTAAAGCCACACAACAGCTGACCTTTTAAGAGGAATAATGCTAGGAAGGAGCCCTACAAAATAGCCTCCATAAATGGAATTCCTCAAAATACAAAAGAAGAAGTATAACTCTAAATTAAGCAAATAAAAGCACCATAGAGAATGAACTGGGTAGCAAATGAAGTTTTAAATGAGCAGTATGAAGAAAACATTAATGTGGCCTTGCCAAAGTAAGGCTGTTAGGGGAGTAATACAAAGCCTCATAAATAAGTAAGCAAAAAATGAAGGAGAGCATGTTGAGAATAAAAATAAAAAAGAGTCAAAGTGTAAGAAGAAAAATACCAAAGCTGGAAGAGGATATTCAAGAGGTTGGAGCATTAGAAAAGAGGAAAAAACCCAGTCACATGTTACACAGAATGAAACTGATATCCAGAGAGAGCATGTCGAATGAGAGTTAATAAGCATAAACTAAAAGAATCTGCAATAAAGCACAAGCAGGTAAGGAAAAAAAGAGGGAAAAACACTGTGAAGTGAGGTGCATGCAAAATGCAAATCTGAGAAAATGCAGAAATGACTGGAGTAAAATAACAAATGTGAATCCTATTTGATTTTTCTTTGGAACAGAATGATAATAAGCAATGTCAGGATATGAAAAACTTTGGCCAAAGATATACAGGCTCAGTAGAAAATACAAAAGCTGTGAGTTCTGGTTCTGAGATGATCCAACCACATATACAAGTATAGTTACACTGCTCATCATCTGAATAATGCCAGTTACAATATAGAGAAGAAGAGTCTAGATTTCAGAAATTTCAGAAACGTGAACATGAGAAATCATATGCTATAAAATTCTTGAAAGTGAATTAATTGGGAATAAATTTTTAATAGTTCTGGTGTGTCAGATAAGCCTTGATACTGGATTAAGTACAATGGAGAATAGTCCTATTAAAGAAACCAGTATCACAGACTCAGGAGCATGTGTTCTAAGATACATCAAAATGTAGACTACAATGTGTATGTCAAAACTAAAACTAAACATCCACAAGAGAGACCCATGATGGTAGCATAATGAATGAACATTAACATTTCCTTAAATTACTACAACTAAATTTTTCCATTGATATGTGATAAAGTTTTGGCTAAAGACAACACAAAATATCAATATTCATTACTGCACAAAAGTGTTATGACAAGAGAACATTTTGTAATTTTCTGTGACTTATTACAGAAAGTCAATTTCAACACTATGGTAATGCTTTAATGAACCTTATTCACAAGTAAATGAGCCAGAGTAAGAATACTTATCATACTTTAAAATTCCTATATACTTGTATCAAGGGCAAGTCACAAGGATTTTGATTTAATGAATATATTGATCCAATTTAGAGTATAAAGTAACTGTCACGTACCCCATGCAGTGTCTTAACAATACAAAAAGAAGCTAGCAAGGAGCAAACATATGGTACCAGCATGTACTAAGACATAAATTTAATAGCACTCTAATGAAAAACCTTGATAAAAACAGTGTTTAACAATATATGTTAAGTTTTGTTGGCACACCACAGGCCAGAAAGCCCAGAGAATTGTCAGCAGATCAGAGAGTTTGAATAAATGTTTTATGTGATGCTGGTTGGATTCTCCAGTAAATTTCCTGCAGACTTAAAATGCTTTCCAAATCCTGAAACAAGTAAATATGAAAATAGGAAAGAAAGAGACATAACACATAAACGTAATTGTAAGTATACTTGCTTAGGCAGGTATTAGTACAGAAGGAAAAGTGCCACAGATCTCAAACACAAGCTAAATTATAATGTATCAAAGCACAGAAGAGTGTTTAGACCTACAGTGTCAGAAAGACTGAATGAAAATGAAATATTTTGTCATGTAGCAGTTAAAAACCTTCACTTCAATCTGCAAGTATTGTCAATAGACTGAAATTTGTTAAAACGTACAAAACTTGGACTGCTAATGATTGGAAAAGGGTGTTATGGATGGATGAGTACAAGTTTGAAATATTAGGTTCAAAGCATAGGTTGTATGCCTGGCAGAAGATACCTCAATCCATAGCACTTACCACAAAGCATGGAGGAGACAGTGTGACAGAATGTTTTGTTTGCTGAGGCGAAAGGAGATATTTGCAAAATAGATGGAATAATGTATCATTCCATCAGTTGCTATTTATTAGGGTATATGCATTACTTTGCATATTATTGGTAAAGGATTCTACGACCAAGAATATAGTGACACCAAATATTCATCCAACCTATGCAGAAATCATTTAGTTAAGAAAGAAATGGCTGGAGTCATTCAAATGATGCAATGGCCTCCACAGGGTGGATGTTTAGATCCCATAGGAAGTAAATGAAAAAAACAGAACCTTCCTTGGAAGGTCCACTCAACACATACAGGAATCTATACAGAGGGGAGAGTGATCTATAGGAAAGAATACAAGTATTTATCTCTCTAATCATACATTAACAAATACTTACAAATGGTATGTTATATATACTATACACTGCTGGCCAAATTCTTAAGACCAATGAACATGAAGGAAAAATTTGCATTTTGCATTGTTAGACTCAACCACTTATTTGAGTAGAGCTTCAAAAGATGAAAATAGGTAAAGGGAAAATAAAAAACTTTTTAGCATTTAATAGGGAAAATTTAAGCACTATGAAATTAGCTGAAATACTAGCTGGTCAAAAGTTTAAGACCATACCAAAAAGAAGTCCTAAACAAGGTAGGAAATGCCCAACAAGAGTTATAATTAAATTTAGTAAAGTTCATAAAAGTAAATTAAGGTAAAACAAAACAAAGTTTAAAAAAAACATAAATAGTATCAAAATCAACGTTTACATCTAGTCCACAGCTATAAGAAAGAAACTACAGTAATACAAGTTGTAAAGGAGTTTCTGTGGCACAATTGTAATTATCATAATTTGCCAGGAAGATTAACAGGTAAGTACACAAACCACTGTCAGTCACCTGAAGTTGGCCTTTCCAGTCCTGGTTCCAAGTTATTTGACATTATAGCCATTTCCAAAAAGTAAAGTATTAACAGTTTTAAAAGACTTGTCACAAAATTTTAATAATAACTCACTAGGTATTTGAAACAGTAGTGTTAGTTACCTGAAGATGGCCTTTCCAGTCCTGGTTTTGAGGTATTTGATATAACAGCCATTTTCTAATTTTAAATTGAACTAGATGTACTATGATTTTTAAAACGGAACCACATTAATAAGGTGTAATGTATAAATTAAAAAACTTAAATGGTATTAAAAAGATTAATGGCCTTTAAAAAACTAAAAACATTACCAAGGTGTAGAGTGTCACAATCACCAAAAACACTGTTTAACGTTATGGACAAACCTTGGGACAATACATGTTTAAAATGATGCCATCATTGAGAGTCATAACGACAACAAGAAAGTAAAATGTGGCTTATTGAGATCTGGGTGTTGCACAAACTACATACTGGTGCATCAGTTCCAGATAAAAGAAAACTATCATCTTTAAGGTGGTACAGAGACAGCTTGTCAAAGCAATTGGACGGTACTTGGAAGGAATCTTGGGATCCTTCCCAGGCTTAAAGAAAGCTAGGACAATAGCCTGGCACTAGGCATCAGGAAAAATATTCTCCTGCTAGATCTGGTTAAAAACAATCAGAAAAATAGCAAGAGAAGCAGAAGATAGATGGCACAGCATGTCATAATGTATATCATCAGGTCCAACCAATGTACTGCCAGACCAATGACAGGCTAGTTTGAGTTCCACCAATGTAAAGGGATAATTATAGTCATAGAGACAATCAGCTTGAAAGTTAAGAGGTGATTGCTCTGCCCAAGTCTTGATGGCTAAGAAAGTGGAGGAAAAAGCAGAAGTGCTAGATACCTGGCAAAAGCTTTCACCTAGAGTATTGGCGATGCTCTGGGTATCAGCTTCTTCCTGGCCATCAGAGAGCAAGATCAAGAGGGGCACAGAATCAAGTTCAGCGAGAGCAGTGATAGTGGACCAGTCTGCCTGATTTAGCTTCCACCGGGGCACATGAGTAGCATGGCATCAACCACGGCCAGTCTCTCTCAAAAGGATAGGAAAATGATCACTGCCAAGTGGATTATTGTCAACCCTCCATGAAAAATGGGAGAATAATGAAGGGGAGCAAACTGAGAGATCAATAGCAGTAAAGGACTGACTAGGAGCATGAAAATAAGTAGAAGAACCAGCATTGAGATCAGAGAGCACACACTCTGTGGAGCGACCCCTCCTATCAACATAAGTACTTCCCCAGAAGGGATAATGTCCATTAAAGTCCCCCAGGGTTAAAAATGGAGATGGCAACTGTTCAATGAGAGCGTCAAGGTGTGTTTGATCATATGCCTCTCCAGATGACAGGTAGAGAGAACAAATAGTGATGCTATGACCCAAGGAAACACGGATGGCTACAGCCTCCAAGGATGTGTCGAGTGACAAAGACTGGGGGAGCACATGCTGCTCAACCAACAGTGCCACCCCTCCATGCATTCGTCCATTACACAGCCTGTCATTTCTGTACAAAGAAAACTGCCAAAAGGAGACTGTATCAGCAGGTTTCAGAAATGTTTCCTGTAAGGAAAGATGTACAGGATGGTAGGAAGCAATCAGTGCTTTAATGTCATCCAGATTAGAACATATACCTCAACAGTTCCATTGTATCAGGGTGGCCATTTTTATTTATGTGTAAGTGAATTGGGTGGAGAACTCTTCTGTTTACAACCATGTCTTTTTTCCTTACTGTCATTATTCGAGGGAGGTCTATCAACCTCCTATAGACTGTTTTTCACTATTTAATTAAGATTTTTAACTGGAGTATTCATAATAAAAAAGGGAAATTTCGGTGCCCACTGGCCCCACCCACCATAGAGCCCTAAGAGGGAATGCACTACAATGTCAAACATGGACAATGGAGCAACGCAAGGGTTTTGTGAGCACTTTATCCAAACACCAGCATCAGAAACAATGTCTACAAAACCTGTTGAGAATATCCAACACTGGTACTTGGTTGACCCTACTTAAGTGGAACAGCTGATTGACCTAAGGGGGACATCCCAAGGCTGCCCGTCTACAGGAATTCAAGGCCAAAGTGGTGTGTTGTGGTTGGATCCCTCAACCACCAGGATCCTCTCCACTTCTTCACGGGTCACCATGCATGGCAAACATGTGAATGGATGTTTAGATCCCAGAGGAGGTAAACTGGAAGAACAAAACCTTCCCTGGGAGGTCCCTTCATCAAAAACAGGAACCCACACCGAGATGTAAATCAATTTTTGAACAGTATCTAATGGTAAACATGAATTAATACTGGCCCATGAATAGCAGGATTTTGAGCAACCACACTAAAATGAAAATCGTTCCTGCAACTTTACAGAATGACCTGCATTATACAATTTAAAACAAAAGCTTTATTCAAACACCTTGTGAACATGGTGAACAGTAGCTAATTAATACTGATCCATTAACAGCGGGATCTTGTGCAACCACATTGAAATAAAAATCATTCTCCCCTCATGTAAGTGATGTCATAAGCATGTGCATTATGTTAGAACTTCACAACAGACAAAAACTTATTGAAAATGAGCCATAATGGTCTTAAATGTAGTGACTTGTTCCATATCTAATTTGAATGTGGGTGGTCCCTAAAATATCACCTCCTTCAGTATGAACTTCTCATCAACTTTGGTGACAATATCATTTTGTCTTGGCTAGTCGAAGATGTACTGTGAACAAACACCAATCTGTTCAAGTAATTTAAATTTCATGCTTTTTAAATCAATTAAGTGACCAATGTAAAATGGTTTTGTCACACAGCATAATATTTGTGTGTGTCAAAAACTGGTTTGAGGCTAGCCTGTATTTTCCAAACCTTCATAGAAGGTACTTCTTTTTTTAATCAGATAAGAGGGCCTCAAAATCAAGAATTTCTACATCATAACCTTCAGCTAATCTTGTTTCAAAAAGGTTTATTTGCTGCACCATCAGATTATTTTCTATTCTACTGATAACTGATGTGGGATCAGCATGGTCAGCAGTAGGGATTATTGGCATGGATTCTGTTTTGGGAAGATGACAATCACATTTATGACCTGATCCCTTGCAATAACATGACAATGTTCAATGATGCAGAGAACCCAGCTCATTGACTAAAATTTTATGTACTGTCATAGCACCCTTTATTGACTTTGATGGCATCATATTCAAATGTGGCTCAACATCTGCTAGTGCATCATCTGATGTCTTTTCCATTGTTATATTTATATACCCGTCTCCTCCATGTGCCATTATCTGGTGAGATGAATTTTTAAGGGATGCTCCAATACCGTCAGCTGGCCCTTTGCCATGGCTACTTTCAATAAAGTTCCAAGTCACACATTCAAACCCCAAACTAAATGAAATGTTGGCCAGGAGGAAGGAATTAGTTCTGTTTCTGTATTGGTTCGTTGGACCATCAGAAACAAAGTAAACCTTGTTCATACCATTTTTTCTGAGGTCTTTGAGCACTGGTTTCATGTGGGCCCATGTCTTGTATCGTCTAACAGAGTACAGTAACACTTTGTGAATATACCTGCAACTGAACTGTGAAAAGTTACATGGCATGTGTGTAATGTTAACTGATGCTTTGATGCTCCAAAATGCATCAACATAATTTCAGCACCCAGCTTACATTGACAATCTTGGCCAAAGTCAATTTGCAATACACATTCATCATTTGCTCACCTATTTTTAAGCTTTCTAATCTCATGGTACTGATGATATATCCTGTAATGGTGTGGCAACAGCTCTTGTAATTGAGATTCAAACAGGCTACAAACATTTTAAACTGAAATCTTTTAACAAATCTTTAGTGTTTATTTTTACTGAAATGACCCCATCTTTGATACTAATGCATGTTTCAGATTTACTTTGCCAGTGGTAGTATTTGATAAGATCTTTGAATGACTCAATATTTATACCAGTGATATATATGTTACTCATACTATCACTGCATTTGGTAACCTGCAGATTTTCAACCAGAAATTTCATCCTCAAGTTCTTTAATGTGTCATATAGGTATATTTTCAGTATCTTCTCTTTTTTCTGAGTAATAGTTTCTTTCTTCTTAGAAGCAGCTCTGCTTACATCATCCCTGTAATAAAATTCATTCACTAGTTTTAATTCTGCTGTTGGAATCTTGTTGAGCATTCCATCCTCATCCATTCCCGTGTTCTGTTGATCTCATTCTGTTTATTCTTTAGTTGTATTCTTCAAATGGTTAGGTCTCTTTTAGTTTTCTTCATCAATCTATATTCCTTTAGAAACTGTCCTTTAACCATGTCTCGAAAATTTTTCTAGTCATTGCACTGTCTTTGAACACCAGTGGCAAAAATGCACAGCATGCAGATCCATCACATTTGTGCCACTGGTGTTCTGACCTTTGTTGTCCTCAGATATATTTGTTTCCTGTTGAAATAATTTCTTGTTTTTTCTTTTCATTTTCCTCAGTTCATTCCTCAAGTTCTTAATTGATTCCTCCTGAATCTTGATTTTTTGTAAGCACTCTTTGCCTCTCTCCATAGCTTCTTTCTTCCTGCTACTTTTAGATGAGATGGAGGATGCTTAGGACTTTGAAGACTTTCAGGAAAACTTACTATGTTTATCATATTATATAATCAGGCAAAGAGGCATTACAATTTTTTTCAATTCCAAAGAAACCATACAAAGGACCAGTCAATTTTAATTTACCTCTCTCTCTTTTGCTAGTAAGCAGCATGCGTTTTGTTATCTTACTTACTTCTAGCCCGCATAGCTTTCATCATTACTGCTTTTGATTTTGGCATCTTGTATCACTGGAATAGAAAACACAGCAGAATTTTCACTTTGTTCACCATGTACACGTTATTTGGCAGTGAATAATGAATTAAAGGCCTATTTCACCTCAGCTTATGAGTGGGTAAAAGTATTTTTCAGTAGATGGAAAGAGACAGGCTGTTTATGAAGTTTACAAAACTTTAAATGGACTTAGAGAAATGGGAAAAAGAAGAGAAGTAGCTGTTGAGATTTTTTCCCACCAGACCCAAACATTTCACCCACCTGACCAAAAAACATGCCAACAACTGTTGGAGAAACTGATCTGATGGGATAACATTCTTATACTGGATTTAGAAACCTGTATTTAGGAATACAAACACAGGCCTGTCCATGTGACATTAACTATAATTAAAAACAATAATTCAAGTTTACTCATTATTGAAACTGATATGATATTCATGAAAATCATAAACATTTAAGTTATAGAATAACTTTGAGATAATTGGAATTATTCTTGTAACCGTCTATGAATACTTTCCAAAAATTCAATACTGTTCCTTAGATATGGAGTCCAAAATTGTACAAGGTATTCCAAGGTCTAATGAGTGATTTGAAAAAGATAATTATCTCAGTATGTCAAAAAATACCCTAGAATTCTATTAGCACTTTGCTAACATAAAAAACCTACCTGTATTTAGTTTGCTAACTCAAGTTGTGCTGATGAATCTTGAATAGGTGAAACTGCAATTCACATTGAAGATTTGTTTGTTTTTGAATTTTGTACAAAGCTACTCGAGGGCTATCTGTGCTAGCCGTCCCTAATTTAGCAGTGCAAAACTAGAGGGAAGGCAGCTAGTCATCACCACCCACCTCCAACTCTTGAGCTTCTCTTTTACCAACGATTGACCGTCATATTATAATGCCCCCACAGCTGAAAGGGCGAGCATGTTTGGCGCGACAAGAATGCGAACCACGACCCTCCGATTACGAGTTGTACACCTTAACATGCTTGGCCATGCCATGCCCCACAGTGAAGAATATAGGCAGTCAAAGAATCCATTAAACCTTTAAATCACAGATTATCTTTTCAATTTCATGTCTGGTGAAAGATAAATCTTTAGCATATTGATATATTAGTACAGGGTGGTCGCTAGAAAAGCGGAAAATTTGAGGGTCAGATGAGATCATGAATAAAATGCGTGCTTACTCATTTCTATTTTGATTTCTTTACATCATGAATAAAATGCATGATTTTAATATCACAAAATGCATTTTGAGCATCTATGAGTGTAATATAACATATGCCTTTAAAGACTTTGTAAAAGTTATTCTTTGTAAAAATAAATAGCTGTTTGACAAATTTTCCGCTTTTCTGGCGATCACCCTGTATTATTACGCGCAACAACACATTGCTTCAATGGTTTGAGTAATTTGTCCACCACTAAGCATAGATTCCCACATGTATTGAAAGCATAATCGAAATTGTGATAACCAAATGCATTACCTTATACTTAATACAATTAAAAGTCATTTGCCAAACATTTGTCTAATTTACCAAACTGAAGTCATACTGTAATACCTCAACGCCCTTAATAATAATGTTAAAAGAATAACCAGAAAACTAGTTAAATTTAAAGGTGATATTAATTTGCACTATATATTGAACTAAAATCACTGTTTTGCAGAGATATTTGGACTGTTTGTCAAACTGATTTACACATGGTGAAGTACCTTGTGATGTTAATAAGAATGAGGTTATGCATAAAAATTATCACATTTTCAATTATTCTTATATGACATATACAGCATACATTATCAACTCAAAACGAAGCTGTGTACATAGAAACATTGAGTAGAAGTTAAATGAAATTATGATTTCTCTTCTCATAGCATTGGTCAAACTTCATTTCTGCTATTTTCTTTCAACCTACACCATGTACAAAGCCTCCATGTTAATATTCTTCAAGTTCATAAAGTAAGGAGACCAAAACTGTGCATATCACTCCAAATAACAACTCAAGGTTTATAACATCTCAACCTTTTTTCTATTCTCCTATAAATAGAACTAATAACCTTATTGTTCTTTTCACCACAGAAAAGCTGTAATAAAACACATAAATAACCCCTTTATCTTTCAATCTCAACAGTGAAACTACCTCTATCAAAGTTAAATGAGTATATTTAGCATCAGCATCTTCACTTTCTATATATTCTACCTTTATCATCATCCTTGTCGCACGATCCTAAGCCATCCCGATTATAATCCAGTAATTACTGGACTAAGAATACGAATAAATGTTTTTTCTTTGCACCAAACCTTCCGACCTGTTTGTTTGTTTTGGAATTTCGCACAAAGCTACTCGAGGGCTATCTGTGCTAGCCGTCCCTAGTTCAGCAGTGTAAGACTAGAGGGAAGGCAGCTACTCATCATCACCCATCGCCAACTCTTGGGTTACTCTTTTACCAACGAATAGTGGGATTGATCGTCACATTATAACGCCCCCACGGCTGAAAGGGCGAGCATGTTTGGCGCGAGGGGGATGCGCACGCCTTAACACGCTTGGCCATGCTGGGCCGATTGCAAGCAACTTATTAAACTAAATGTCTAGCAATAATGCAACTACTAGAACTACGGTTAGTTGTTAGTACTGAAAATGCTTCCTAATTGCTTAACTAACAGCAACGGGCATGGCCGAGCGCGTTAAGGCGTGCACTCGTAATCCGAGGGTCGCGGGTTCGCGCCCGCGTCGCGCTAAAACATGCTCCCCCTCCCAGCCGTGGGGGTGTATAATGTGACGGTCAATCCCACTATTCGTTGATGAAAGAGTAGCCCAAGAGTTGGCGGTGGGTGGTGATGACTAGCTGCCTTCCCTCTAGTCTTACACTGCAAAATTAGGGACGGCTAGCACAGATAGCCCTCGAGTAGCTTTGTGCGAATTCCCAAAACAAACAAACAAACTAACAGCAACAATTACTTTCACAAGAACCTATTGCATATAAGTCAAGCAGAAACTATAAATTTCTTGTGCACACGATGCATAATATTTTTAATTCAAATTAAACATTCTCGTGAGTTGCTTCTCTTCCTTTGCACTATGGGCCCGGCCTAATATACTATTAGGTTGTCCAGAAATAAATGTAATCCTCACAATAGAAGCTGAATATTGAGTAACTTATCGTTGGTTTAATTCATTGTTTGTCGCTCACAAGGTGTCTTATTTGTCTGCTGTTTCAAGTCTTCTCAAAGTAAATTTCGCAATCCTCAAGGTAGCATGGACAAGAAGTACTTTCGTCTGAATGTCCTCTATGACTTTAAACTTAGATGAAAACTACTGAAACTACATGGAACATCAACCAGGCATTCGGCCATGGATCTGTTACTGAACGTTTAGGTTTCAACAAGCAGTGAATGTCTTGAAGGTCGTGGAAGGAAGCCATTCTTAGATTAAAACACATTAAGGGAAGTAGTTGAGACAGACCCTTGCACAACAAACAGTACATGAACTTGCAAAAAAGCTAGGCACAAGCAAATCAAGCATTGCCTGAGTGCGATTGGAAAGATGAAAAGTTGGAATAGTGGGTTCTGCATGAACTGACTGAAGATCAATAAAATCGGCATTATGAGACCTGTCAAAATGAACAGTCCAAAAACTGAACTAATTTGGAACCAAGATTTTGCCTCATCCACCTTATTCCCCATATATTTTCCTACATATTTTCATTTTTTCAAGTACTTTGACAACTTTATGAATAAAGTTGCGCCTCGAGATATTTCAAATTTTCGAGGAAAACACAGATATTAACATCTGTAAGACACTGCTCGAACTACTAGCTCGAGGTAGTTCACAGTTTAAACATTAGTTCACGCTACATTCCTTTCAATGACGTTCTCGAATTTTGAGATATGTTTCTGTTTACTTGTACTTTCAACTACGCTAGTAACTTCTCGAACTTTCTCATTTCTTAGGGGTCCTTCAGCAATTGAAATAACTGAAAGATGTTGTGATCAAGTGCCTGTGAGGTCTAGCAAAGTTCAATGAATTGTTTTGTTGGTTTTTAATCCTTGTGCATAAAAATTGAAAGAATTTTTGAACACTAATAATATTTGTAGTTGATAAATAATTGTGGGTGTGAAGAAAAGTATGGTGAGCCACAGACCTGTGGCAAAGTTGTGAACAAATGAAAATATAAGAAATATGACGACAGTTATCTAGATTTTGGTTTTACTTCGGCAGATGTCAATCATGAAGAGTGTCCATAGCATGTATTATGTCGAAAAGTTTTGGCTCCAGAGTGTTTGCTTCCAAGTAAACTAAAATGCCACTTAGAAACCAATCATCCTAACATGGCTAGCAAATATTGTGATGATTTTACCAAAAAGTTAAAAGATTTGAAAGAGCAAAAAGGTACATTTTTGAAACAAACATCAATACTAAGCAATGCTTTCCTAGCATCCTACAAGAGTCGTAAAGTGTAAAAAGCCTCACACCATCACAGAACTGATTTTACCGGCTGCAGTAGATATGGTGAACATTATGTTTGGTGAATCTGCGGGAAGACTGCTTTTAAAGATACCTTTATATAATAATACTTTGACTCATACAATTTAACACATGGCCAAAGACCTCAACAGTCAGCTAATTGAAAAAATGAAAGATAAGGCATTCAGGTTACAGCTAGATGAGGCGATGGATAGTAACAAGGATGCTCGTTTGATTTTCTACATGTGGTTCGTGGATGATGATAAAATTGTGGAAGACCTTCTCTTTTGTAAAAATATCACTTTTACACTCAAGACTTATTTGAGATCCTTAACATTTTATGTATGGAAACAACTTAGACTGAACAAAGTGCGTTGGCATCTATACCGATGGCGATTGTTCTATGTTCGGCTGTTATGGAGGATTGCAGGTACTCGTACAAAGCCTAGCTATTGATGCACTATAGACATACTGTAAAAACCAGAGAAAGGCGCTTGTGTCAAAGCACCTGAATCCTCCACTGAACCTAGTCCTGGAAAGTGTGTTGAAGATGGTAAACTTTATTAAAACTTGACCAAAGAAGGCGAGCCTTTTTAAAAACTTTATGAGAATATGTGATCTGAGCACTATCTTTGCCTTTTTCTGTTGCTTGCGATGGCTTTCTCGTGGGAAGGTACTGTCGTGTGCTCCAACTACGACAGGAACTCTACTCTTATCTCAAAAAAGAAGAACACGAATGTGCTAAAAATTTTTTGGATACTGATTTTTTTTTTTCAAAATTAACATACTTGAATGCATTAAATCTTCCTCTGCATGGAAGCAATACTCATCTTCTGAAACTCGCAGATGTTTCATTCTTCAAAAAAAAAGTTACTACTATGGAGAAGAAATAGGAATGAAGATGGTGGCAAAGTCTGTTTCCCACCTGTTGCAGCAGTTTGTTACATCCAGTGAAGTTAATTTGACCCACGAACTAAAATCTATTTTTAAAGAGCAGCTGACACAGCTCAGTGACTGGTTTGAAAATTACTTTCCACGAAAGATGGAGAAATTTGCAAGAATCCAAGATCC
Source organism: Carcinoscorpius rotundicauda (assembly GCA_011833715.1). Taxonomy (NCBI): domain Eukaryota; kingdom Metazoa; phylum Arthropoda; class Merostomata; order Xiphosura; family Limulidae; genus Carcinoscorpius; species Carcinoscorpius rotundicauda. The sequence continues at coordinate 126,593,022 of CM022392.1, forward strand.
ATTCAAATCTAAGGCCCCATTTGAATTTACCCCTGCAGAAGTAGAAAATCTTATTGACAAGACTTTAAAGACAAAATTTGGCAGCATGGAATTAACTGAGTTTTGTATATCAGTAAAAGATGAATATATGCTACTAAGTGCTAAAGCTCAGCGAATCTTAATTCCATTTTCGACGTCATATCTCTGCGAAGCTGGGTTTTCGGCAGTTGCTGTGAAAAAAGTAAGTACCGCGTCGAACAAGAAATGAGGGCTGGTAAAACCCAGTCTTTTTACTTATTTCTCTGCAAGTGGGTTTTTTCGTCATCACTGATTACAATTTTAAGGTTTGAAAAGCTGTACAGTGCCCAACAAACGCACACATCTCATTAGTAATTGTGGTAATTTAAAAATGATTTTTTACCTTCAATTTATGTGTATTATTCTTTCAAACAGCTACTAAGTTGTAAGGACATAAATACTTATTAAGTATTGAGTTGTTTGTACCTAACTACGAAATAAACGGAACTGTCAAGTTTTTCTTTTTCCCTAGGGACGCCGTAAACCGAGAAAATTTATACAATTTAAGAAAATTAAATGAAATATTTTAAATAATTATTTAGATTGATCCTCCCAATTCTTTTATAAAAAGAAAACAAAATGAAAAAGTATTGTTAATAAACTTAATTCAAATCAATTTTGTGCGAAATGTAAAACAAGCCGAATAATTTAAATCAGTTATTGTTATTGTTTTAAATTAAGCACAAAGCTACACAATAGGCTATCTGTGCTCTGCCCACCACAGGTATCGAAACCCGGATTTTAGCGTGTAAGTCCGCATACATACCGCTGAGCCACTGGGGGGCTATTTAAATCCGACATTCGCATAAACCTACGTAAGGATTATTGGAAGATTGAAAAAGGCTTAAGTTATCGTACCAAAATGTTCCCCTTATGAAATGATGGATTTGTTGGTTTGCCAAACATACTCGCCCTCCCAGTCGTGGGGGCATTATAAAGTGAGGGTCAATCCCACTTTTCGTTGGTAAAAGAGAAGCCCAAGAGTTGGCTGTGGGTGGTGATGACTAGCTGCCTTCCCTCTAGTGAGTCTAGTCTTACACTGCTAAATTAGGGACGGCTAACACAGATAGCCCTCGAGTAGCTTTGTGCGAAATTCTAAAACAAACAAAACAAAGGTTTCAGGTTTTGATATATATATATATATAGAATTCTTTACAGTAGATGTCTGCGACATGTTGGTTATAAATTTCAACCATAAAAATAGCACCCAGACAACGTGTTTTTAAATAATATATTAAAACAAGTCAAACGCATCTACACTTGTTACACTTTTGATTATCATATTTGTATTCAGAGCATTAAATAAGTTCCTCTTCCTCAAAGTTAACACGGACTAGTCAAGTTACTTTAAAACACAATTGAAAAGACTGTAATTAGCCCAAATGAGGCCTAGAGCTTTTCATACATTAAGCGATATAATAATGTAATAATGCTTGAAAAAATTTAAAAAGGTTCTAGTAACTTGATGCAATAATATAACAAATGGTATTACTTCTATAAATAAGAAAATTTAACATTCGAACTGCAGTTAAGTTGAAATAATAGGGTGTATTTAACAACAAGCCATCTTCAAGAAAGAATATTTACAATTTTTATGCTATATACAAAGACTATTTTCATTTCGTGCAAGTCTATTTATACACTCTGCATTGACATTTGAAACTCCCTTAATGGAGTCAGTGCAGAACCTAAAGTTCTGAAACTACAAAGCTTACCTCATGATTATTGCAATGTCGATTTTACACTTCTTGATTTATGCAAGTAACTGATATTCTGTCTGAATGATGAACTCCTTCTTCTGAAATATCTAGATAGCATATATGTTGAACAGACACTCTTGTGTCTAGTTATTCTCAGTATCCAACAGATTTTTACTGATGTACATTACGGGAAACAGTCCGTCTACATGTTCTTGCAAGAGTACTACTACAATTACAATATCTGATACATCAACCTGAATGATGAAGAGTCTCTTGAAATTGTGCATTCTAAATATCGACAAACTTCCTGATATGTTTTCAACTTCTATAATTTCATCATAGAGGGTATAAATCACAACATCGTAAACGTTTTAAGCATAACTTAAAAAGACAAAAATTGCAAATAAAAGCTTGTAAGGTGTAAAAAATATAGTTGAGACTGCAAGAAATTACTAGCTGTTATTAAATCAAAAAGATATTTATCTCTCAAAACAAAGGAATAACACAGAGCTAACCAGAAACTAATAAAACAGCGATTGGTTGGACTTATGAGATGAAATTCAGATAGAAAGACTCGATTTGTCCCAAATGAGAAAAGAACTTTATTATTTGAGAAAAGTAATCTATGCATTATCCTTGCTTTATACAAATTAGTACTGCTTCTTAAGCAACAATTATTTTACCTCATTTGTCAATGATAGTTGAGAAATTGCCTACAGAGATGAAGCAAGAAGAGGAATTGATGTGAACAGAGAGTAGATATAATGTTCCAGTAAAAGGGAAGTTGAAAGCTCCTCCTACTAAAGTCATATTCTTCAGATCTAAGTATTTGTAGTGCAGATAGCCCTCGTGTAGCTTTGTGCGAAATTTTAAACAAACCAAATCAAATCTAATTATTTGTAGACGATTGATATCAAGGAAAATGCATTTTGGTAACTGAAGTTACATGTAGACATGTATATAAGGTAAGGTTGGCTCTAGAAAGCCTCACAATCTATGTCCAGAAATTCCCTGAGTACCTGGTACAAATGGTAATTATTACACTGGAGGTTTAATGTTCAATGGAGACATCAGCGATGGTCCCTATACTATCCCAACGTGAGATACACATATTAGGAGTTAATAGCAATAATCCTTCAGCTAGTGATTGAGGCATAGTAAAACTCAATATTCTAGCACGCTATGATAGACTGATGGTTGGAAAAGCTTTTTTGGAAATAATAAGAATGTTATAGATGATTTTTACTCAGGAAAGAGTTTAATTGGTTTATAATAAAGTGAAAAGTATCTTTCCTGTAAAAGCTGATAAAGCAGGATTCCTTAAAGGTAACACAATATAGTTAAACAGTTCTCGTTTTGCGAGAATATAAACTCCAAAGAAAAATTAGTATTGAAAAAAGATCCAATCCACACTAAAACTTACATACCATAAACATCTTTGTAAGAATATTAGTGAGAGAAAAGACGAATGAGTAGTTCTAGAGGAAAATGTGTCAGCAAATCCTCAAACTGTAAAAGAAACCAGTTATTGTTGAGACAACTTTCACAATATCATCAAGATTGTTGGAACTAATTAATTCATCCAATCACGTTCAGGATACAACTGTTGTAAACCGTGGGATATCACAAGTGAATTACTCACTTATTTGTGTTGTGAGAAAAGAAATAATAGTTCGTCTTGTCAAATTTATTCTGAAGTAATTAAATCAGTCTAAGTAGACTTTTGACAAGAAAAGAGAATTATCTTTATACTGTTTGAGATACAATTGTAATATTCATGGTGAAAATTATATTTACATATAGTTTGACTTGTTTTGAATATATTATTTTAAAACAAGTGGACTGTGTGTTGCTCGTTTACTTCGAATTTATTTGCAAGAAGTCACAAATACCTACTGTAGAATAAACCAAGCCCATGTACATAAAACTGTCAGTTTTCTTGAATGATTTGGAGCCCCTTTGGTTGACTAAATGGAACTGCTTTCCTACTGACGACGTTTCGTTTGTTTCCTATCTTGCAATTTCACATATATGGGCCCCTCAGTTTGGTGGAAGAAAGGAAAACGAGGAGAAAATTGCCTCCTCTGTCTCAGTGTGGCTGGGGCTCTACAATTCATCTGGTACCATTTAGAAACCAGTGGGACCAGCAGTTTAGGAGGAATTACATGACACAACACACAGATACTGAATTTTGCTATTGTCAAGATAGTCCTGGAATTATTCTGTGGGATGTATACCCCAAGGTTATTCTTAGCTTAAATATTACTTCAAATGTGAATTGGTCTCATGCTCACCTTTTTCTTTTTTATGGTGGCTCATTGCTAAAGGTAACAAAATTATCTATTATGACTGCTTTTCAAGCAGGCTTTGTCACACAATATATACCTACAGCTAGATTATGAATTTGATTTGGGGCAAGTGTGAAATAGGATAAAGTCCTATGGTGTTGCAGAAAAGGGTTTATATGCCCATTTAGGTGTGTACAATATGTAGGCCTGTCTTAGAATAATGCATTCAGACTTACTTCAGATTTTCATGAATGTTATTATAATTTCAAAAGTGTGTGGGGTGGAGACTTGGGTCTCTTTGAGGGAAACAAGAGCCAAATTAAAATGTGTTAAATAATGTGCTCCATGCTAACTTTGTGGGCAAAATTTCAGGATATTCTCATTTTGACTGGGTCATACTTATATATTTCATGGGCTTGTACAGCTATCTGAGGATTTTTTTACCAATGCAACGAGAGATAACTCCTCAATCCAAGAATACAATTGAAGTGAAAAACAAGATATAATTTCATATTCATGTCCTAAACCATGGTTTGATAAATGGACAGTATATAAAATAACCAAAATATTTAGTTTTATGAGCTAGAATTGTGATTGTACATTCCTGTTTCAAGCTTATTTAATTAATAATTTATTTCTTGTAATATTTGTTTATGGTTAGTATTTTATGACTCTTTTACTAACTATGTAAGTTCAAATGTAATGAATTATTGTTTTATTTGTGTATTTGAACTGAAATTTTCAATCTAGGGAGAAAACAGTGTTGTTGACCTTGTTTCTAAATATTTTAAAAATCTATATGTGACATGATGTTTAAAATTTTCTTGAGAATTGGGGAAAAGAAAAATTGTGAAATACAAAACAAGTTATTTATCCCATCAGTTACTGAGTCAACCAGTTAGGCAGTGAATTAGTTAACCAGTAATATGGGGAGTTAACTCGTGAGACAGTCCATCAGTTACAAAATCTGTTGCTGAGTTGTTACCTCTCCATTACTGAATGTGTACTGGACTTTGCATTATCCTCGCCCCAATCCCATTAATGATAGAATCTATTATAACAATATATACCTATTCAGATTTACCTAAGAACAAGCTGAATGAAGGACTTGAACTGATAAATTAAATCAAGGATTTATATTTATATGAGTAATTTGTTTCACACATATGTTATTTACAACAAGTATATTTCATAACTACTTTCTTCATTTCACATACCCCCCCTCTCATGGAAAAGATGTGTGTATGTGAACTTCCAACACAAGAAACCAGGTTCTGATACCAGTGGTAGGCAGAGCCTAGATGACCCACTCTACATTTTTGTACTTAACTTCAAACAACAACTTTAATGTTATAAATGGTGTTACAATTGCTTTATTTACTTTTTAACTTTTGCTAATCTTTTTCTGCAGCTTCAGTGTTTTTGAAACATTTAATGCTTTTTTATAAGCCACATCAGAAGTTATTTTTCCTTTTAAGGGTAAAATAAAAAGCTTTTTCATTAGTTTATTTTTTTTTATTTATAAAGGAAAGGAACATAGGGCTTTCTGTTCTAGCCACTCTGGGAAATCAAATCTGAGCTTTTGGTATTAGATTTGTAGACTTACCACTTCTCCATTGTGAGATGATCTGTTTAGTATTAAATTAATCTGTTTTTTAGTGTTAAGAAATAAAATTTTGAGCAGTTTCCTATGGATTACTTTGTCTTATGTGTGGCTTTGGAAATTATGTTCTGAACTCAGTGCTGAGTTCTTCATTTGATGAGTACAAAATTCTGAAACATAATTTTCAAAACCAGGCAAAATATCATGTGGTGTAACACTAACTTTTATAGTGCTTGACTTAATTGCCATAGCCCTAATGTTATAAAGGTTTTAGAAGTCCCCTTGGTGTTTGAAATTTTTAAACAAATAAATATAATCTTTCATAAACATACTTCAAAAAATACACTTGACACTGGACTTCTAGTAGCCTTAAATTACCCCTGTTGGAACTGTACCAAAATTTTTTAGATATATAATGTTATCATGTTAAATATTTCATATTTGAAACCTAATTTCCATTTTTATGATTCTATTTTACATGAGGAAAAGATATGGTATTTGTATAAGTGTGTACACATTTTTATATACCCTCAAATGTATATAGACACATCAACACTACATAATTATAAAAAACATAATCTTCCATTTATCCCACTTAAGTTAATGGTGTAAAGTCAAAAGACATTTTCATCTAGTCTCTTGCTTTTCATCGTTTATGAATGATGAAGAACCAGCATTTTGAAGTAGCTAATACTATTATTATGATCATTGGAAAGCTTATTCCCAAGTTTGTGTGAATCACAATAAATGTCAGGAATGTATTCAGATACTACTTCAGACAGTCTTAGATCTCTTTTTTTTCCTCTGTATAGTTGTTTACAGTATATACCAGTAATACAATAAATTAAGCAGTGCAATATATAGGTGAAAAACTGTTACACTGTGTAAGTTTGCCTATAATTTGTAAACACAATGTCTTGATTATGAGCCACACACCATAAGGAACATTTATTGTATGGAATCTCCATCCAGTTCAATTACTGTTCTTTCTCTTAACCTTACTTTATCAGCAGTTGAAAAATCAGTTTTGAGCATAGGGGTTAAATTTGTTTCATATCCTTATACTACTGATTCCAACACAAAACAAGTTACACTTATCACATTAGCCCACTTCAGCAACAATATCTCTTTAAAATAACCGAAATACAAATCAAAATCATTCTAATGCTGACATCAATGATATCCTTCCTTCCTCAAATGTATCGTGTCATCCCTTAAGTAGTGTCTAATTTTAGGTTCAGAAAATGAGGATTTCAAATACTTTTAATGTTATTTAATCAACAATGTATGTTCCATTATTATTAATTAATTTCTTCCAATGATTCAAAAGCTTTTGAATGCCACTACTGTAAAAGTATTGGGGTTTGGAGGAAAAGAATGTAGAGAGAGTAGTTTTGACATCTACATGTGTTCCAAGCTCTTTTCATTAAGATAGTTCTGCAAACTTTGGAACAGACGATGATCAGATGGGGCAAGGTCTGAAGAATAAGGAGGATGTGGAAGTTTTTCCCAGTCTAGCTCTTTGCAGATGTGATCCTTGCTGTATAGGGCCATGCAATATCCTGGTATAACACATTACCTTTACAACTGATCAAAGCAGGCCTCTTTTCTTTCAGTGCAACATTCAAACACTCAAACTGTTGACAACTGAAGTGTGATGTAATCGTTACACTAAGCATCAGCAACTCAAAGTGGATCACACCAACAATATCCCACCAAACACTTAACAAGACTTTCCATGGGTGGAGGTCCATTTTGGGCTGTGCTTCAGCCAGTTTACCTGCACAGAGCCTTTGTCTGTGGCACTTAATATCTTTATCATACATCCATTTTTCATCTCCAGTCACTAACCTCTCCAAAAAAGGTGTTACATTCACAAGAGGCAGGGAAGTGCAAATATCCACTCTTGCTCTAAGGTTAGCTTCTGTCAAATCATGTCATTTTCCAAGTTTTGACACCTTTTGAAGCTGTTGCAGATGAAGCTGAACTGTTTAATGGGTTAAATTAAGCTTCTGTGGTAGTTCTTCAACTGTTACACCACAATCTTCATCGAGTGCAGCCAGCAGCAAGCCATAATTAAACTCAACAAAGTACCTGAATGTGGCACATCACTTAAGCTGTAGTCATCTGGTGTGAGCTTCTGAAACCACCTTCGACATTTTCTGTCATTAAGATACTCTGCACCATAAACACCTTGAATGTTTTGTGTAGTTTCTGCTGCACTATTGCATTTTTTAATCTCATAAAGCATTATATGCCTAATGTGCTCCTCAAAGACATCCATCTTCATAAGGGTTTACTTAATTAATGATCTGAAAATGTGGAGTGGGGTTAGTTTCTTTTACTTGACTTAACATTTTTATGCACGTCCTACTACATATTTTAGTCATTAAAGCCTTCTACAAAGATAGAAATGATGATGCACTCTCTATTAAATTTTCAGACATTACTTATGGGATGACCTGATAAATCATTTCTTTCTCTGAGACATAATAATACTTGATTACCTAGCCAAGCAAGATTTTTAGCTTCAAAATATTTTATTGACAAATATCAAGAGGGGTAAATAAGAAAATAATAAATTTGTATTTTAGTTCAATTTTCTAATAAAAAGTGTTGTGCACTTTCTTAGATCTTCTTATTCCAATTAGCCTACAAAATGATGAAACACATTTCTCTGTAATAATCAAACATAAAAAAGAAACTCAAAATAACAGAAACCAGTTTCACAAGTTAATATTTGTTTCGCATTACCTTGTAGTTAAGTTCTGCTTCACATAGACATAGCATATTTTTGATGAGTTTGTGCAGATATGCCTGAGTGATTGACTGCTATACTTCTTTGAGTACCTCAAAAAGTTCATCTTCCATGTTTGACTTGTGATCTTTCGTTAATAATTTTAACTCAGCCCATAAATTTTCAGTCAGATTGATATCAGGTGATGTACCTGGCTTTGCCATAACATCAGTTCTCTTATTTCTAAAATATCTTTTCATGACTCCATAATTGCAGAGGAATGTGTTTGATCATTTTGTAGACTAATTGGAATGAGAAGATCATATCTGAATGTATTTCATTGAGTGGATTCTAAGAACATGTAGTTCTACATATTTTTCTGTTATCTTATAAAACATATAACAACCTACAACATTTTAATGTGGGACCACATTTTTTATTCAACCCATGTATATTGAAACACAGCTTTACCATAGATTAGAAAACTCTCTAATTACTTAAAGATGGACATGACATTATTGTCAAACCCACAGCCAAAGGTGGCACTATAGTTTTATGGCTGGATAGAGTGAAGGCAGAACTATAACCATACTGTTATAAAATAGATAATAAATAATTGAAGAAATGTGCAATAAAGTTTACAAGATATATTAGACTGAATCACAGAAGTACCAAGAACATTCTTGTTTCTCATTGCACCTGAGATACATATATAACTTTCCTACAAAGCTATCTGACATTTAAGACAATTGTACATACTCTTCTAACCTATATCAAAGACAACACTAAAGCTTAAGTGTTTAATAAACATTTTCTTGCCACTTTTAATGTATTATTATTATTTATAATAGGCATCAAGCTTTTATACTCTGTCATATCACATAAGGAAGGTTTGAAGCTTCTAGGTTCTACCTCCACAACAACAAGTACTAGAACCACCAACAGATACTCTGGTATAACTAAATGAACAAATTTTGTCAGAAAGTTCTTTCTCTTGCACTGATTCATCTTAAACAAATAAAGGGCATAGCCATGGCTGCCCAGATGAGACCATTGTCTCCCAAACCAACCTCATTGTCAATAACAATATGCTAAATATTTCAAAATGCATGTTTTACACTAATGATATATTGATGAAATTTAGAATTCCAACTTTAACCATAGACAAATTCCATATTTTCATTATTTTGGTTAAGAGCTATATCATATAGCTCTTCAGTGAATAAGCAATGTTTCAAACCATTATAAGCTTCCTCGACATCACTTTAAGATAATATTATTTAAAAATTGCCTATTGACTTCCCTTCTATCTTGGATTAAAATTACAGGTATTCCACATTTTCATTTAAAAACTGTCACAATTTCACTGCCTCTGTTGTTTAGGCAATTCTGAATCTAATTTTAAAAAGTAGGATAATGTTTGTTTGTTTGTTTTGGAATTTTCGCACAAAGCTACTCGAGGGCTATCTGTGCTAGCTGTCCCTAATTTAGCAGTGTAAGACTAGAGGGAAGGCAGCTAGTCATCACCACCAACCGCCAACTCTTGGGCTACTCTTTTACCAACGAATAGTGGGATTGACCGACACATTATACACCCCCACGGCTGAGAGGGCGAGCATGTTTTAGCACGACGCGGGCGCGAACCCGCGACCCTCGGATTACGAGTGCACGCCTTAACGCGCTCGGCCATGCCAGGCCTGTAGGATAATGAGCTGTCAAGTTTTTCGAAATTAAGAGCTATACACTAGATATAATGAATTTAAATAGCAAAGACCATTCATAACATTGCATTACAAATAACAAAAAAAAAGATTGTAAAATTTGTGATTCATAATGTTAAAAAATACGTACGTTCATAAATGATAAAGATTAAATAAAAACTTTGTAACCCATTCGCTTTCGAAAGGTGGATTTTTTTTCCTCACGGGCAAACTGAAGTTGCTAGATATACATGATTGTTTCAGATTAAGTTTAATACAGTCATATTTGGAAGCCATAATTTATGCAGGTTTCTTTATTTAACTGTTTACAAATTACACATTGTGTAGTTCAGTAGTTACGAATTGTTGGTTATTATATCATGATACTTGAACTATCCAAGTTTTTCTTATTATTTTAATTGAGTATTGTTGGACCATAATATCGTGTGTGGAATGTGCTAGATCTCTACCACAATATAAATACACGTTGAAAATATAGTTCAAAAGTTAGATATACAAGTTTGTATATACGTTTGACTTAATATATTTGTTTAAAACAAGTGTAGGATGTACTGTTTGTTTATTGTTGGAACGCATGCATATAAGCGAGAAAAAACTATTGTACAAAATACAGCCCATGCATGCACAAAATCTGGTAATTATTAGCATTTTTAAATTAATTTAAGTTACTGTATGGTGAAGTAAAATTGACTCAAAATCCAAGGTCATTAGCCATTTTTGCGCATATAATATCTTTTATTGCATCTCATAGACGTCAGAGCAGATTTTAACCAATCATAATTTTATTACTTTTGAATCATGTTACTCGCTATTATGGTGTGTACGTTTCACTTTAGATGTTTGTAGAACTTATAAATCATTTTAATTTTGAGTTATTATAATGTTAGGTTGTATTTCGACTAAGTTAATATGAAAGGCAAAAGTTCTCTGTTTGTAAAAATGAAATTCAAAATAACGCAGTTTCAGAAGTTAATATTGAGTCGGCATTCCCATTGATTTCAGTACTGTTTCACATCGACGTGGAGTGTTTTCAATAAGTTTCTGCTGCTTTACGTAAGTGATTGATAACCAATTTCATGTTTGTCTTGTGATACTTCGTTAATTCCTTTAACTGAGCCCGTAAATATCCCGTCAAGTGATGGACCTAGCCATTCCATAACATCAGTTCTCTTATTACTTAGATATCTATTAACAACTGCACAATTGCAGAGTAACGTATTTGATCATTTTGGAGGAAGAAGATCTAAGAATCTGCAGAAAGTGCACAACACTTTTTATGAGAAATTCTAACCAAAATCATAAAAAGTACATGTACTTATGAAATCTAGAGTTAAAATTAAGATTTGAGCTCATAATTCCATTCAGTGATGTCGAGAAACCCACTTGTTGAGAATTTTATATGCAAAAAACGGCTCGTTTTGGGTTCAGAAAATATTTTAAATAGAAGAGCGAACAACATTTCGACCTTCTATTTAAAATATTTTCTGAACCCAAAACGAGCCGTTTTTTGCATATAAAATTCATAATTCCATTACTTTTGAAACATTCATTATTATGGCGCGTATGATTCAACTTAAACGTTTGTAGAATTGGTAAAACATTTTAAGTAAATTATTATACTGTTAGTTTGTGTTTCTGAAAGGCTCATTTGCTTCTTGTTTTCGTTAATTGTGCTTCGCTCAGCATGACTATCGAAACCTTGTTTTAATTTTAGCATTATTTTTATAACCTTTCACTTAAGATTTACAGCTGACTTTTTTTGCCTCAGGAGGAAGTTTTCAGGGTAACTTTTTAATACTGAGCGTCACTGTAACTGTAAAGTGTTAATGTATGTTTTTTACAAATCGTAAATTGCAGTTACTAAACTGCAAAGTTTTAACTTAAACCAACATTATATTTAGACTGTTACATCAATTTTATTTTCACTTTTTTTGACTGTTAACAATAACACAACATCTGTATACTGTTCAATTCTGTATTCGTAGAAATGACTCTTAGTGTTTGCATTTTCAAAGCTGTTCCTTCACAACTACCCTTGAGAAAGAAAAGTACGACATTTATTTCTAAAAGTTTTAGTAGTAATGGGCTTTTTTTTTTTGGGGGGGGGGTGTTATGTAAGAGGTGTGAAATTTTATTCACATAGGCATTTAAAAAAGTTTTGATAAAGTATAGAACATTAACTAAGAAAATGATCTACAAGATTGGGGTGTGGTATTCAGATATACTGGTATCCAATTGATAGCCAGAAGAGTCCATATTATCACATTTTCCAGAAATGTTATGCAGAAAATAAACTGAATGTTAGAAAAATACAAGCAAATAAATAAAACACATCTCACCTAAATGTGCATGACTTAATTCAAAAATTAATTTTTATTGTTAGTTCAACTGACAACTAGGATAAAGTAGCTTTGCAAACACTTGCCCAGAACAAGGACAGCAAGAATAATGTTATACTCTTTCAACTCAGATAAATGTTTCCTAGTACAATATCCTCAAGTCTGTAGATTACCTACATCAATGGCTATTCTGAATAACTTGTTCAAGAGAAGGGAACTGCTAACTTGTATTAACTGACCAAGGTGTAAAATTAATATTTCTTTGGCATCAAGGTGCAGTCATACAATTGAAGAGATTTTTGGATGCCAAAAAAATTGGGTGTCCATTTAATGCTAAATTTTCATCTTCATATGAACATCATAAAGAATAGCTGGCATAATCTTTACAAAAGCTGTAATGTAGTAGTCCAACCTAGATGTAAATAGATCTATTTCAAATGGTTGTAGATGTCAAAGCAAGATTATGTGTGAATCTGTCATGATATATGCTAAATTGCATGCTTGGATTGTGTAAATTTGACTGCCTTTTGGTGTGTAAATTTTTGCTTGCCAGTACTCTTGAAACTTCTGCCTGATTCCATGTGTTTATCACATGGTTTAACTGCATTTAAGCATGCAAATTAATATGCTACAGTTCTTTACCAGTGGGAGTGCAACAAACACACCTATTACAACTGACTTTTTCTGTTTAGTTGAACCCAGTATTCTTCATTTGGTGAGGGGACCTCCCAGGGAAGGTTCTGTCTGGTTACCTTCTCTGGGATCTAAACATCCACCCACGTGTTTGCCGTGCGTGGCGACCCGTGAAGGGGAGGAGAGGATCCTGGTGGTTGAGGGGTCCAACCCTAACACACCACTTTGGCCTCTAATTCCTGTAGACGGGCGGCCCTTGGGTGGCCCCCCTTGGGTCAATCGGCTGGTCCACCTGGGCTAGAGCCAATCAAGTACCAGTGTTGGAAGTTCTCAACGGGTGTTGTGGACATTGTGCCTGATGCTGGTGTTTGGGTATAGTGCTCACGAAACCCTGGCGTTGCTGCATTGTCCTTGCATGACTTTGTAGCGCGTTCCCTTGTAGGGCTCCATGGTGGGTGGGGTCAGTGAGTACCGAAACGTTTCTCTTTCCTATGGATCCTACCAAAAATTTAAATAAAATTGTAAAAAAACAGTCAATGGGTAAGCGACCACGTCTTGAATACTCAGAACAGCAATCTCCGACATCAGTAACACACGTACCTCGTTTTCTGATATTGCATTCTCTTTCAGAAAAACCTTTAGGGCAAATGTCCCCTTTTTTTATTCAAAAGGGGCTAGAGGGACTTGCTGGCTCTCCAAAGTCAGTAAAGAAGCTTCGATCTGGTGACATATTGGTTGAAACATCCACATCCCAACACAGTGAACTCCTCTTGAAATCAAAGGCAATTGGCGATATACCTATTGAGGTTACACCCCATGCTACTTTGAATACTTCACGAGGAGTTATTGTTGAAAGGGATTTGAAGAATGTTCCTGAATCGGAGATTCTTGCTGGTCTCTCCACTCAAGGAGTTTCTGCAGTGAGACGCATCTCCTCTCGCAAAGATGGAGTTACACTGCCAACAAATACCCTCGTTTTAACATTCACTTCACCACGTGCACCTGCCACCATCAAAGCAGGTTATCTCATTTGCAGGGTTCGGCCATACATTCCAAACCCTCTTCGATGTTTTCAGTGTCAGAGATTCGGCCACTCAAAGACATCTTGTCGTGGTTCCCTGACATGTGCTCGTTGTGGAGGCAAGGACCACAATGCCTATGATTGTGACATAAACCCACATTGCGTCAACTGCAATGGTTCTCACCCCTCTTACTTTCATTCTTGTCCAAAATGGTTGGAGGAAAAAGAGGTGCAGCGTTTGAAAACGACACATAACATTAGTTATACTGAGGCTCGGAAATTGCTGTCCACAATCCCATCTCGGACATATGCTGCTGCACTCCATTCCACAACTACAGTGGAAGTGCAGACAGATCTCTCTGTGCCTCCAAGAGAATCGTTTTCAAAACAAATGAAAAGCCTTTTGCCCTCCGTGGTTAAAAAAGTGGATGAATCGACTTCCACACCCATCTCTGTTCCTCCCATATCTTCCAACAAACCTCAAGATCCACGTCCTTCAGTTTCAAATACAGGCATTTCTTCTGATACATCATTTTCTCCCACCACAATAAACAAAACAATTATTCGTCCGCGTCCTCAGTCACTTGATTCCTCTTCCAATAACAAAAACCTGCCCACTCGACCCAGAGCAGGATCCATGGAGGTTGATAGACCTCCTCCGAAGAAAGACAGTAAAGACAAAAGACGAGGTCGTAAACCGAAGGGTTCTCCAACCACTTCACCTGCCCGTCTTTAAAAATGGCCACCTTGATACAATGGAACTGTCGAGGTTTACGTTCTAATCTGGATGATATCAAAATGCTGATTGCTTCCTACCATCCTGTTTGTCTTTCTCTACAAGAAACATTTCTGAAATCTGCTGATACAGTCTCCATTCGGCAGTTTTCTCTGTACAGAAATGACAAGTTGTGTGATGGTCGAGTACATGGAGGGGTGGCACTTTTGGTTGATCAACATGTGCCCACCCTGTCTTTGTCACTCAATACACCCTTGGAGGCCGTAGCCATCCGTATTTCCTTGGGTCGTACCATCACTGTTTGTTCTCTGTACCTGTCCCCTGGAGAGACATATGATCAATCAGACCTGGATGCTCTCGTTGAACAGTTGCCATCTCCATTTCTAATCCTGGGGGATTTTAATGGACACCATCCCCTCTGGGGAAGTGCTGTTATTGATGGGAGGATTGATCTGTAGAGCAGATGCTCTCTGATCACGATCTTTCTCTTTTCAATACTGGTTCTTCCACTTACTTTCATGCACCAAGTCAGTCATTCACTGCCATTGATCTCTCAGTATGCTCCCCTTCATTATTCTCCCATTTTTCATGGAGGGTTGACAGTAATCCACTAGGCAGTGATCATTTTCCGATCGTTTTGAGAAAGACTGGCCGTGGTCGATGCCACCCTATTCGCGTGCCCCGGTGGAAGGTGGATCAGGCAGATTGGTCCACTTTCACTGCTCTCGCAGAACTTGATCCTGTCATCGTAAATCAGCCATCAATAGACAACTGTGTTGCAGCGGTAACTGACTGTATTATACATGCAGCTGCTCAGTGTATTCCTAAAACCTCGACACGTTTCCCACGATATCCTCGTCCATGGTGGAATTCTGCTTGCAACTTAGCATGGAAGGCTCAAAAACGGGCCTGGGATACTTTTCGCAGGTATCCCACACATTCAAATCGGGTTGCTTTCCAGCGGGCCCTAGCACATGCTAGGTGGGTAAGACGTCAAAGCCAGAAGGAATCTTGGATTAAGTTCACAACCAGCATATCTTCTACCACCAGTTCCAAGATCATATGGGACAAGATTCGAAAGGTTAATGGGCACTACACTTCTGTTCCCCTCTTGATCTTACTCTCTGATGGTCAGGAGGTGACTGATGTCCGAAACATCGCTAACACTCTAGGTGAAAGCTTTTGCCGGGTATCTAGCACTTCTGCTTGTTCCTCCACCTTCCTGGCCATCAAGACTCGGGCAGAGCGATCACCTCTTTCCTTTCAAACTGACTGTTTCTTTGACTATAATAGTCCCTTTACCCTGGTGGAACTAAAAATGGCCCTTCATCGGTCTGCCAGTACATCTGTTGGACCTGATGATATTCATTATGACATGCTGCACCATCTATCTCCTGATTCTCTTGTTGTCCTTCTGATTATCTTCAACCGGATTTGGCAGGAGAATGTTTTTCCTGATGCCTGGCGCCAGGCTATTATTTTACCTTTCTCTAAGCCAGGGAAAGATCTGAAGATTCCTTCAAACTATCGTCCAATTGCTTTGACGAGCTGTCTCTGTAAGACCTTAGAAAGGATGGTTAATGCTCGTCTTGTTTGGTTCCTTGAATCAAACAACCTCCTCTCGCCCACCCAGTGTGGGTTCCGTCGACAGCACTCCACCGTAGACCACCTAATTCGTCTTGAAACATCTATCAGAGAGGCCTTTCTCAACCGCCAACACCTTGTATCGATATTCTTTGACATAGAAAAGGCTTACGACACAACATGGAGGTATGGTGTTTTGCGAGACCTCCATACATATGGGTTACGTGGCCATCTACCCATGTTTATTAAAAAATTTTTAATGGACAGGAGATTCCAAGTTCGTGTAGGTTCGGCACTTTCACGTTCTTTTGTACAGGAATTTGGAGTCCCTCAAGGCTGTATATTGAGTGTTACACTCTTCAGTATAAAGATAAATGCCATCACTGAACAACTCCCTCTCACTGCTACGAATGGGCTATATGTTGACGACTTTCACATCTCATGTCAGTCATCAAACATGAGATATATTGAGCGGCAACTACAAACTGCCCTCAATCGTGTACAGAAGTGGACTCTTGCAAATGGCTTTAATTTCTCTCTTTCCAAAACTGTATGCATGCACTTTTGCCGCCGACGAGGTATTCACCCTGATCCTGAAGTTCATATCGGTGAAGTTTTGCTGCCAGTGGTCCCGGAGACAAAGTTCTTGGGGCTTATCTTTGATCGTAAACTGACCTTTATACCACACTTAAAGCAGCTTCGGGTCAAATGCACAAGAACACTGAACATCCTCCGTGTCCTCTCTTCTACCAGTTGGGGGGCAGATCGCCGTTCAATGTTAAAGATATATATCGTGCACTTATTAGATCGAAACTTGACTATGGATCAGTGGTCTATGGCTCTGCCAGACCCTCGGCCTTAAAGATACTGGACCCCATTCATCACCAAGGACTTCGACTCTGCACTGGAGCTTTCCGTACCTCTCCAGTTCAAAGCATATACATTGAATCTCATGAACCTCCACTACACCTTCGCCGTTTGCAACTATCTTTACAATATACTTCAAAACTTCGTTCCTTACCAAAGCATCCCACCTGGGAATGTGTTTTCCTTCCTCGGTGGGCAGTACTTTTTCAGAACAGACAATCTGTCATTGCTCCGTTTGGCCTTCGCATCCGAGCGCAATTGGATGAATTGGGTCTGTCCTTGGATAACATTGCAGATTCCACAGGTCGACGCATCCCACCATGGCTTATTACAGCCCCCAAGTGTGACCTTTCTTTCAATCACCTAAAAAAGGCGGATACTCCAGACTGGAAGTACCGTCTTTTATTCATTGAATATCTTTCAAACAATCATTCAGTTCCTATTTATACAGATGGTTCCAAATCAGGTAATTCAGTGGGCTCTGCTATGGTTTGCTATGGGTTAGTAGTTGCACACAGAATCCCCTCTACAGCTTCTGTGTTCACTGCTGAACTGTATGCCATATCTCTTGCCCTTGATCATATTGCAGCCGAGCAGTAGTCCAACTGCACTATTTATACTGACTCGCTTAGTTCTATACTTGCCTTGGAATCACTTCACATTAGCTCACATCCTATTCTCGCAGATATTCGAATCCGACTGGCCCATTTCTCATTAGCAGCTACTTCAATTCACTTTTTCAGGATACCAGGCCATGTTGGTATTCATGGGAACGAGCTTGCAGACATGGCAGCTAAATCTGTCTGCCTCAGCACCATCACCCCTAAGCCTATTCCGTACATGGACTATGGTGTTGTCTTTAAAGCTTGGCTCCGTGCCAGTTGGCAGTCCACTTGGAGTGAACAACGTGACAATAAACTTTTTCAAATCAAACCCAAAATTGGCGTTTGGCCATCTAGCTTCCGTAAAGTTCGGAGGGAAGAAGTTGTTCTCACTAGGCTACGCATTGGTCACAGTTTTTTAACTCATCATTTTCTTTTATCTGGAACTGATGCACCAATGTGTAGTTTGTGTAACACTCAAATCACTATCAGCCATGTTTTACTTTCTTGCCATCGTTACAATTCTCATCGACGGCAATACTTTAAACATATTTTTTCCCAGCGTCAGTCTGTAACATTGGACAGAGTTATTGGTGATGGTGACTCTGTCCACCTTAATAACGTTTTTAATTTTTTAATAGCCATTAATCTTTTTAATCTCATTTAAGTGTGGTATGTTTATTTATTACACCTTTTTAATTGTGGCTCCTTTTTTAAAGTTGTATTCTCTCTCATTCAATGTGACATTAAACAATGGCCAGAACATTAAATAACTCGACACCAGGACTGGAAAGGCCAACTTCAGGTGACTAATGCTTCTGTTTGAACTACTCGTTAGTCTTCCTGGCAAGTTACTATTATACTTTCGCTGCATATCATTTCGCACTTTTACAACCTTTTTGTACTGGCCATATTGACTCATAACCCGGAACCAGGACGGAAAGACCAACTTCAGGTGGCTGACAGTGGTTTATATACTACCTGTTAGTCTTCCTGGCGGGTTATGATCATTCCCATTCTGCTACAGGTTGTCCTTTACAACTTTGTTGACTGGATGTCGTCATTGGTTTTTGCACCATTTCCTGTTTTAATTGCCATTTTGCTTTTATCTTCGATTACCTTTACACATTTTACTCCATTTACTTGACTTTTATCTTTTTACTGGACATTTGGCTACTCTTTATTACGATTTTGTTGAGTGTCTTTTAAAACTTTTATTCCATTACATTTTGATAATAGCTACTATGACACATAACCCGGAACCAGGACTGGAAAGGCCAACTTCAGGTGACTGACGGTGGTTCTTGAACTTATTCGTTAGTCTTCCTGGCGGGTTATGATCATTATTATTATGCTATGAGTAAATAGTTTATACCTTTAAAGATTAAATGTCACCATTAGTTTTTACACCATTTTCTGTTTTAATTGCTGTTTTGTTATTACCTTCATTTTCTTTTACAAATTTTACTCCATTTACGTGAATTTTCTCTTTTTACTGAACATTTGGCTACTCATTGTTGTGATTTTACTGTGTGTCTTATAATACTTCTATTATTTTACATTTTGATACTGGTTGCTATGACACATAACCCAGAACCAGGACTGGAAAGACCAACTTCAGGTGACTGACGGTGGGTCTTGTACCTGCCTGTTAGTCTTCCTGGCGGGTTATGATTATACCTTTTTGATAGAGTAAATACCTTGCAACTTTTTACACTCTGCCTTCTATCTTAACCTTGTAGACTAGGTGTCAACATTGGTTTTATACTTTTTTTGTTTTACCTTCATTTCCATTTATGTCTTGCTACATTTACTACATTTTTACCGGTTGTTTGGCGCAGATAGCCCCGTTGCTTTGTGCCATAAAACACTAAATCAATCAATCAATCAATTCTTCATTTGGCACACAGTGTTAAGATCTAGTGCTTAATTTCATTTTTTTATCTTTTTTTAGTACATTTTAAGAATATTCAGTTATTGATTTTATAAATTTTAAATTTGATTTCTTTAGTTGGTTGTGGATTCTGTTTCTCACTCAACTACTGGTAATCAGTAAATATTTATGAATTCACAACAAATAAAACCATACCAGTGTTCAATGGCTTGTGAGAGAATTTTTTTGTTTTAAATATTCTCTGTAAGAGATGAAGTTTAGTCATTACATGTCTCGTCTGATATTGAAGGATCTTAATGCAAGAGAATTCAAACAAGAAAATCCATCTATTTTTCAGCTTACATACCCTGTAGGCATTGTTGTGATGATATCTTTATCAGAAATCAGTGACCCTTGACAGAAGTGGTTTTACCAACTGAATATTGTAGCCTTAGGCACAGCATTATTAGCAGAATAAGTACTGGTTGTAGTTTATCTGGAAAGGGTTTCATTTCTCCAGGTCGAAGATCATTTATACAAAACATTTAGGAACATTACCTGAATATGATTAACAAATTATCGTAACAGGTCAAACAGCTAATTGGACTGTAGGTTGACTGATGCAAAGAAAACAAGGGATTGTTATTAGAATAGAGTTAAATTGATGATGTGATTCTTGTATTTTTGTAGAATACGAAATCGTATTTTATGTTCAAAGGCTTTAAAGCATTTCACATATAAAATTAATTTAAGTTAAATATTTTACATTCTCACATGAGGCTTTTTTATAAAGATGTTTGGTGAAGAATCAGTTTTACATTATCACAGTTTTGTCAGTTTTCTAATAAATCTTCCATGGCTATAAATATGTAAAAAACAAATTTGGTCATGTAAAAACTATTATAATTACTTAAAGCATTGAAACTGTATTACTTTAATGGTTATGGTGTGAGAAGGTTTGAGAATCTAAATGCAGTTTTGTTTTAAATTAGGATCAACATGAATATTACCTCAATAGAAACAAAAAATTCATTTGCAGTAAAGAGTCAAGAAGAAATTCCTATGAAGCCCAAAACAGGTTCTTCAAGCAACTATTTGAAGATTAGTAAGTTATAAATTTACTGACAGTGTTTTATATGTATTAAATGAATGAAAATGAATATGTAAGTAGGTTAAAAACATTCTCTTTAAAAATTATGAAAAATATAAATAAATTATCCAGATTTTAAAACTTAATTGAACAGTGATTAAATATGAATATTGTTAAGGTAAAAGCTTGAATTTGGATATTTAAGCCTTAAAGATTTAGTGAACCTCATGTGCTTTGGAATTTGTCCGTAATTATATTCATATATGGTAGTTGTACATGGGGAAATTAATCCGGCTGAAATGATCAAAGCAGAAAGTTTCATTTAACTCTTTTTTCGGCATAGGCTTGCATGTAAAGTGAAAGAGTTCTGTAATAAGAGATGTGTTGTAAAATATGTGTGCACACTTTTCAGCAGGACTTAAGACAATAGAAATTAATGATGGAAAAGCTGGTATGGATGGATTAAACAAGGACTACATAAATCAAGTTATATTCAGTGCTTCCAAAGGAACATCCTTCTTTGACCACCAACAGAAGCGACAACAAAGAATTGACAAGAAAATACAAGAAATGATGACTATGCGTTCACAGCTGACTGAAGCCCAGAAGAAATATGCTGAAGAGAAGGTATATAATCAAGTTTATAAGAGTTTGGGGGAGAATTTTAATGTATTACAAGTCCAGGAATTATCCATATATTGCATTGAAAATTATAATTATTTGAAAAAGACTACTTTAAAGACAGGCAGATGGTTTTAAAAGTTGAAAATCCTTTCCTTATTCAGTTTTCTCTCTAAACATGTGACAACATTTTGATTGCCTTCAACGCAGTACAAAGTATGATTAAACTCAGTGTTTTTAGTCTCCCACCTTCATTGTAACTTATTACATTTGTGTCAGGAGGATGCTATATTCACTATTTTTACCTGTTATAATTAAGATTTGTTGATGTTAGCAATCATGCTGTTAATGCTGCTACAGTGAGATCAACAGAAGTCAACAGTTACTCTGGTGCAACTGCTTCCAACAGTACCAGAACCTTTAAGGATTTTGGAGACTTAGTCAGTCAACTTGTATTTATCGTGCAGAGTGATCTCAATTTGTGCCAGTAATGCCAAATTCTTTGATGGTGTAGCTGGAGAGTTTCATGATCACATGGATATTTAATTGGGGAACATCTATCATGTTCACGTGATTTTCGAAAATTATCAATCTTTTGCTCAGACCTATTTGCTTTATTGTCTGTGTAGCAGGATTTGACTAATGTACTCGTGTTCCTCTTAGGTATTTGGCATTTCAAATTTCAAACCATTAGATGATTTAGTGCTTGAATGTTTATTTCTTTCATATTCTTATGATATTCAGATTATTGTTGATACCTTTAAAAACCAGCAAAATATTAATAACCTGCTTTTAGCAGGGTCATTTTCCTCAACTCATATTGCTTCTCAAGTTCTTGACCTTTAGGTTGGTTATCATGTAGATGTTGGAGGTTCTAGTTTGTCATATTATCAGGATTTCAATCTTACACACTATGATTTAGTTTTTCTGATTTCTTCTTTCAAACAATTGCTAGCTTATTTTCATTGCTCTGATTCTTTAAGTTAGAATCAAATAACTACCTTTCACTTTATATTAACTGTGGGTTTCACTGACATTTTGCATATTAGTATGTAAGTTTTAGGCTTCTTTGAAACTTTAACCCATCATTCTGTGTTACAAGGTACTTGTCTTTCACACCTTTCAATCTTTAATAACTTTCTTTCTTACATTATTTTAGAAAAAGCATGTTTGGAAGGATTGATTAGGATTTTAACATCTCGTTCATTTTCAGATAACAGAGTCATGTTTGTCTTCCTGTCTTACCTTCCTTGTCTAATTCTCAGTCAACACCTCTGCATCTACTCTTTTAACTTTTTTAGTTGCTAGATATTTAAGAAGATGAAAGGAGTCTTTTAGACTCACTCAATGACTTTTCTGTTTTGTATGATTCCTCCATCTGAATATTTTGAGGGTTATCTCTTGTGATTTGTTCATTTGTAAGACCCTTGAATTTGACAGATTCATCAGTTCAGTCTTGTACTTTCATTATTCTTCTACTTTTTTAATTGAACTATGTTTCTTTACTATTTCATCTGATCTTATTTGTTTATAGTTTCTGGATTGACAAATCTCAGATCTTATTACCAGCACAATATTTAATATATCTGGGATCTTGGACTAACACTGTTCCAAGAAAACATCAGTTATCTTCTATGGCATTAAAAGACTTGGAGCCACATACACTGCTGGCCAATGAAGTAGTTATGGGACAAATGTACAAGAGCACTGAACATCCTCCTTATCCTATCTTCCACCACTTTGGGAGCGGGTTGATATTCTGTGTTGAAGATATATCGTGCTCTTATTTGATTGAAACTAGATTATGGATTACTGATTTATGGCTCTGCTTTAAAGATGCTGGACCCCATTCATCATCAAGGATTTTGGCTCTGCTCTGAAGCTTTCTGCTTTTTCCCAGTTCAGAGCTTATACATAGTCTCATGAATCTTGTTTGCACTGCTGCTGTTTTATCTTTACTATATGCTTTGGAACTTCATTCCTTACCAAAGCATCCCACCTGAGGTTGTCTTTTCCTTCCTCGATGAGCCATGGTTTTTTGGAACAAATGGTCTGCCATATCTTTAAGTCATCTGATAAAAGCAGACACTCCCAGTTGGAAATGCTATCTATTATTTGCTGAACATCTTTCGTACCATCCTTTCATTCCTATTCATACAGATGGTTGAAAATCAGGTGACTGTGTTGGCTCTGCCATGGTTTGTTGTGGTTTGGTGGTTGCGTGCAGAATCCCCTCTACAGCTTCTATGTTCACTGCTGAACTGTATACCATTCCACTTGCCCTGGATCACATAGAAGCTGAGCAATGCTCACACTGCACTATTTATATATTCTCACTTGCTTAGTTCTCTACTTGCCCTGGAATTGCATTGCATCAGTTCTTATCTTGTTCTCACCGATATTTAAAACTGACTGGCCCATTTCTCTTTAACATCTACTTCTATCCAATTTTTCAGGATACCAGGCCATGTTGGTATTTGTGGGAATGAGCTCACTAACACTGCAGCTGAATCTATCTGCTCTGGCACTGTCACTGATGTGCCTGTTCCATACATGGACTATGGTCCTGTATTAAATTCTCGACTCCATGCCAGTTGGTAGTCAACTTGGAGTGAGCAGTGCGAAAACAAGCTTTTCCAAATAAAACCCTCTATTGGACTTTGGTTGTCTTGCTTTCATGAGGATTGGAAAGAGGAAATTGTTCTAACTAGACTACGCACTGGTCATAGTTTTTAACTCATTAATTTATTTTATCTGGGACTGATACATCAATGTATTGTCTGTGTAACACTTTGGTCACAGTAATCCACATTTTACTGTCTTGCTGTCGTTATGACTCTCAATGGTGGCACCATATTAAACATATTCTGTCTTAAGGTTTATCCATAACGTTAGACAATGTCATTGGTGTTGGTGACACTGTTCACCTTGGAAATGTTTTTATTTTTTTAATTTGTACATTAGACCTTTTTCTAATGTGATACCCTTTTAAGAATCAAAGTCCAGCTCTTTCGATTTGAAATTAGAAAATGGCCATAACATTAAATAACTTGAAACCAGGACTGGAAAGGGCAACTTCAGGTAATTAACGATGTTTGAACTATCTATTAATCAACCTGGTGAGTAATAATTAAAATTTTGCTACAAGTCTTTTTAAAATTTTTGTTACTTTACTTTTTGGAAATGGTCATAACATCAAATAACTCAGACCCAGGACTGTAAAGGCCAGCTTAAGGTGACTGACGGTGGTATTTGAACTTACCTGTTAGTCTTCATTGACAACTTATGATAGTTAGTTATGCTGTAGAAAGTCCTTTACAAATTGTTTTATTGTAGATTTTTCTCTTACTGCTGTAGACTAGAGGTAAACATTGGTTTTAATACAATGTATATTTGTTGTTTTTTTAAAACTGTTTTATTTTACCTTAATTTCATTTCATGAATTTTACTAATGTACTTTAATTTTAATTTTTATTGGATCAAAACAACCAACCATGTACCTTAAACATGAATTTTAAACTGCATCTCACCAAGTTTACCATTTTGCAATGTTGTTAGACTCTCAGTTGCAGTACCTTTTAGAGAATATTATGCAGCCTTGCATGTGAATGAATCAAAAACTTTTATTTACATCATGTTGTTTCTTTGGCTTCAGGGTTCTATTTGCCTATAGCTTTGAA
Source organism: Carcinoscorpius rotundicauda (assembly GCA_011833715.1). Lineage (NCBI taxonomy): Eukaryota > Metazoa > Arthropoda > Merostomata > Xiphosura > Limulidae > Carcinoscorpius > Carcinoscorpius rotundicauda. Next base: position 126,618,174 of record CM022392.1, read on the forward strand.
TCTTCAAGCCAGCTAGAATCAAAGCTGATGAGTTATTCTTTGTTACCACTTCAGTAAAAACCTGTTTTCTTTGATAGGCTAAGTATCAATATACTGGCAACAGCCTTTGTTATTGCCAATTACAAGGATGTTTGGAGTTATGAATTCGTTAAAAAAAAAAGGTGTGGTTTGTCATTTTTCATAAGACTTTGTTTGAAGGGATTTGTCTAACTTGGACTCTAGCATGTTATATGTACTTTGCTTGTATTGGTACTTTAAGAAAGGATGAGACCATCTAACTGTGGATAAAGCTTTTATGGTACCTCAGCAAGTAATTCCCCCATGAACCTGTTTGGCATCAGGGACTTCAGAGGTGATATGACTGTTCAGTGTATGGTGTCTTGTTGCTCCATGTTGCATGGGAAACATCTTAGTATTTTATTTCATTAATTTGTTTAATGTTTTAGTAGCATTCTTAATCAGTTTTATAGCATATCTCTGTGTCTGGTATACCCATTTTTTTGTTTCTATCTGTGCCACTAGTGACTATACTTTTTTTTTTTTCACTTGGCCAGCCTTGTCCAGTTATTAGCTGTTACTGACATACTCCTCCAAGAATTTTTAATTATCAATACAGAACAGCACACTGTGATCTGACCTGCTACTACATCCATCATGTACTGATGATTTCACAGGTGTATATAAGTATCACCTGATCATTTTCTGTTTTTATATATTAATTAGAGGTTGCTAAGAAGAATGTTTTTCCTGGGTGTCCTCATTTTGTTTAGTCTTTTGTGATGTTGGTCTGCTCCACTCATTCTTTTATAAATGCAGTTCATTGACCCTAATAGTTCAGCCTTGCTTGATTACATTTATTGTGGTCTTTGTTGTAACTTACCTGTGTAAGAATAAAAAAATTAGGTGATTCACTGGTGTCATTTCCCTCCTCAATCTCAGAGTGGATATTTTGGTTTTTCTTGTTTAAAAGTACTGTAAGAGAGTCTGTTTTGAATTTTACACTTCTAGAATTAAAATGCATTTCAAATCTTTTATTAAATTTATTGCTACCTACTTTTCAAACATGATGAAATATGTGGTTTCCACCACAAAATGGGAATTATGGTAGAAATAGAGCTTATATATATTTTGCTGATATAAGTACAATATATCTCAGAGTTGAGAACTATGCACAAGTTTTTGTATGTTCTGCATAATGTCCAGGCCATTTAAAGTTTGTCATATTTGGTGACAGCATGAGAGCAACTCAAAAAGGAAAGAGTTAGTTCCAAAATTAAGTTTAAATATGTAATGTAAAATTTAACAAAATGCAGTAATGCATATTAAATGACATAACAAAATTAACACACAAATTATTAGAAATTAACAGTAATTCTCAAATTACTTGATGCTCCAAGGCTGTAAATGCTTCATATAGTAGTCCTTAATTTTAATTGATCATACACTTCTGAATTAAAGTCAGTTTGTTTTTGAACTTTTAAGTTTGAATTGTAACAGTAAAATCTATTTGATCATTTGACTTTTCATTGTTTATAAAATATTTATTTGAAACTAACTTAAAAATTTCATTTCTATAATATTTTCACGAAATGATTTTAATTCTCATTCTCCTTGTGTATATTTAAAAATTGTTAAATTATTTCCATTGTATCTTGTTTTAGTAAAATTCAATGTTACATGTACAACTGAAGCAATGAAAAGCTTGCAATACATTCTGTTGTATATGAACTATACTTTCCTAATGTGCATGTTAGTTGAGAATAGTATCCATATAAAAGGCCCCCCAGTGGCTCAGCAGTATGTCTGTGGACCTACAATGGTAAAAACCTGGTTTTGATATCTGTGATGGGCAGAGCACAGATAGCCCATTGTGCAGGTTTTTGCTTATTCAAAACAATAGCATATAAAAATGGCAGTATCTTTTCACAACATAAAAAATTGGCTTGTGTTTATTCAAATAAAATTTCTCAAAATCTCGGTACAGGCTGTGAATGATGTTTAATGCATACTTTAGGATCTTTCACATGGTCAACAACAGTATGGACAATAACCTCACTTAACAAAATCATCCTTTTAGGACGTGCTCACATATATCACTTTGCCTTAGTGTATGGATAGGCATATATGTATATTTAACATACAGTCTGCTTCTGTACGTAGTCAGTTTACTAGATAAATTGATATTCCTTTTGTATCTGTGTCCCTAGTGACTACCTCCACTTAACAAGAATTTACCTTTTTCCTTTTTGAGAGTGAAATGTTTCTTGAAAATGTGGAGGCATTCTGTGGAGTACAGCAGAGCTTGAGCTTAAATGTAGACTAACTGGTGAGAGTAATTTTTGTTTTGTCACGTTGTTGAAATCTATGAAAGGTAACCATTTTAAACAACACTCAGAACACTTTATTTTTGCATTGAAAAAACTATGTCAAGCCTTTCTTTTTGGCAACATTTTTTAAAATCAGACTCTGTGTACACTGTATACATTTCCTTCAAAGCTCTCAATCTCTTTGTTTTCTGTATGAATCATCTATGTTAAGAATGAATATATATATATATATATATATATATTTTTCTCATTCGTTCTTAGCATAGATAATTCATCTTCAGCATATTGAATAACTGTCAAGACAAAATTAGACTAATAGTGAAAAACACAAATTTATAAAATGTGTACTGTAGCTTAGAAAAACAAACAACTTACATCAGGACTTTGCAAATGTATTTCCAAACAGAATAGACAACTTAATTACAGCAAATTTAAAAATCAATTTGGTAATGAATGTAGTTAATTAAATACATTTTCATAGAAAAATTAGAATGAATTATTTGATAATTTGGGTAATTTTGCTGATAATAACATTTCTGGTTGTAAATCTAATTTTCTACAATTAAAATGGATGATGTTAAAGGATGAACAACCAAGAATTATGATGACAGGCTTAAAGGTTGTTTTAAGGAGATTAAGAGTGAAAGAAATAAATTGAAATATAGATTGTTTTCTTTTGAAGCTAATTTTTTTAAGTGAGTTATAAAATATTTTTCCTTTGAAAAAAAAAATCCAGTCAAAATATACATAGTTGTACTGATTGGTCTTTAGAATCAAAATTTTAATTGCTGTTTAGGAAAATTTGATTCTATTTTAAACACAACTGTAAAAAAATTTCTTAGAAAATCAATTTATTTTGTCAATTAGATGGAACATTATTTTAAAGCCAGTTGCTTGAAAACTAAGGTTGCAAGAATTTTTTTGTTTTTCATGTTACTGATAACATCAGTTATTTTAAACAAAAGTTCTTAACATTTATTGTATTAGTCCAGTGGGTAGGTAATTAACATAGCTACTATTTTTGGGTCATAATAAACTGTATGTTTGTTTTATTGAATTTCAGATGGATATGTTATCTCTAATGCTTGAGCAGGAAAGAGATCTCTCGCGTACTATTGTTCATATTGATATGGATGCTTTTTATGCATCAGTGGAAATGAGAGATGATCCTAGTTTGAGAGAGGTACCTGTGGCTGTTGGATCATTATCAATGTTGGTCAGTTGCTTATATTACATATACTTTGTTACATAGAATTCTTGTAACTGACCTGTGTCTAACAGCTTTATTTATAACTGTTAAAGCACATGCAAATATCGGAGAAATCTCACAAAAGTACTGTATTGTGATTTGCTGATTTCAATGCTATTAAGTATGTGTGTTTATTTTCTTTTTTAACAAGTCAAAATTGCAGTCATAAAAGTGGATTACATGTTTGATAACTATTGCCATCACACAAGATAAGCTTTATAAAAATACTGGGGGCAGTAATTAGAGATGGGGCTTTAATTAGGAGCAGTATGCTAGTTACAGTATACATACACTTATGAACTTGGATTTACTACAGACTGCACTATTATAAATGATTTTGGAAATGAAATTAGCCAATTCGTATGAGTTGATAAGAGATAATAATATTGGAAAATATTTAGTTCTTATAATTTTAATATTTGGTTAGGTGATTAGTGGAATTTGCTAATTGAGTAAACAGATCCAACAAGGTGGGCGTGCAAAGCATGTGGTATGCACGAAGAAAAAAGTTTGCATGTGAGGGCAATACTGAATGACAATATCTTTTGAGCAGTTGTAAATACCTATTAATAATACAATTTCTTTATTGGAAGGTTAAAACTTGTGATGAATCATTTATTTTACATAGCCAAATCATAGTTCCTAGGTAATTGATAAATCACATTAACTGCTTGGATCTAGCCATACATGGATGTTTTTATTGGATTCTTTGCATTAACAATTTCTGGATTGTTTATGAGTATTTTGTGGGCATTACAAGCTTAATACTGAATTCAAAAATAAAATTGAATTAAAATAAAAGCACAGTCATAAACTTGTCCGTAGCCACCAAGCTCAGTCAATTCTAGTGAAAACTAGTCACAGAAGTGACTTGTACTTTTAGGAAAGCTGAAACCAAAATAATTTACAATATAGCACAATATATATAACAAATCAACAAAAAAAACATTTAAAACTTTCATTGCTTAATCAGTTATGTATTATCACTTAATCATGTAAACATGCATAGTAATGATATTCAAAATTATTTCCCTAATATTCTGTCTCATAGACTTTTATACCTATTATGAAAAGGAAAGACCAATTTAAAAAATATTAAATAGAATATTTTGGTATGGTATAAAAACATAAAACTGCTACTGTTTTTCTTTTCCAGTCAGCATCTAATTATCTTGCAAGAATGTTTGGAGTTCGATCTGGGATGCCAGGATTTATTGCCAGGAAACTATGCCCAAATTTAATTATTGTTCCCTGTAATTTTAAGAAGTACACTGAGGTAAGCAAGCAAGTAAGAGAAATCATGAGAGACTATGATTGTGACTTTCTTCCCATAAGTCTAGATGAAGCTTATCTAGATATAACAGACTGTCTTCAACAAAGAAAGCAGCAACTTGTGAAACAGAATCTAGCTGATGGTAAAATTGAAGATTCAACTACTAAAGTTTCAAAAAGTGGATATCTTGAATCAAGTACAAATAGCATGATAGAAATGGTTGTGAAAGAACTCAGACATAGGATTTTTCAAAAGACTGAATTGACTGCAAGTGCTGGTAAGTGTTCAGTTTCTTGAGAGACTGATTATGAATTTACTGATTATTATGTTTAGCAAAAATGTTTAATTCTCAGCTGCACATAAATTATTATACATGTTTTAATGCTTTCAAACATGATGGGGTTGTATTAATATTCATGGGAACTTCTTATGCATTTGAATTCTTATGTTTATATATTTTAATTTTTTGTGAGTAACCTTTTCATGATGGGACATATGATCATGTTTGTTGACTTGCATTCAAAATTTTATTGAATTACTATTTTATGAATTTATGTCAATAAGTTTAGAATCAAATTGTAATTACAATTTGAAGTTTTATATTACATATGAGTTAATTTCTTAATTTAAAACTAAATATTAAAAAAAACAAATATAGAGTTCAGTTAGTCACATGGTATGTTGAATGCATCACTATTTAAAATTAGATGTCAAAATACTAAGTTTGCAGTTTCATACAAATTAGGAACTCAAATTACTAATATTAACAAGCTAGAATATAAAATAAGAACTTATATCTTTCTGTTTTGCTGAGATATGGCTTATGTACTGAACTAAATTAAACCCAGTGGCCCTGTTCACCACTTCACATTTTTGGAAGTGGTCCCTTGTATACATGTACTTCAATATATGACATGTTAATAACTAGTCAATAGCTTAGAATGACTCCTAAGAGTCTTTTTCATCCATTTTAATCAGTGAAAAAGACTACCATATTCTTTCAAACCAAAATTTTAAGGTAGGTTTCATGTTACTAATCTTGATAAATTATAGTAGAATTTTATAGTATTGATATGGTAATTTATAATTGTTTGGTTATTCAGCTATCTATATATAACATATGTTTTATATCCTCCTCTTGCAAAATTTTAAAAGGCTCAGCAACCTATGTTCAGCAGTAACATATCATAGCTACACAACATTATTGTTTGCTTCTTCATTTATTGTTCTATATTTTAAGAAAAATAAGTTTCATAACTTTTTCTAAATGGTAATAATTTTTGTATATACGTAATGTATAATAAATGAAATATGACTTGTATTACAAAATACTAGTGCACAAAAATACAGCCAACACAGAGAAGACTAAAGGTCAGTTTTTGTATTATTGGATACTGTAACATGCAGTGTGTCAGTGCAAGTTATCTAATGTTAGTTAGGCATGACTGGAAAGTCGGTATAATAATACATATAAAGCATTATGAGACTTAAGCTATTTAGACTAAACATTTGTATTTCTATGTTATAATATGTAGTCATTCTAGCATGAAAAAAAGCATGATTTATATTTATTTCCTGATGTTTTTATGGTGGTTATGTGGTTGATCAGTTGATAAACTCCACGTAGTTACGATATAGAAAATAACATGAAATTTGAAGTTTCACTGAAAACAAATGTTTGAAATCTATTTGAGTGGTTTTAGAGATTACACAAATAATATTTCAGATTTTTAGGATAAAGAATAGTTTTTTAATCATAACACTTTGCACTCAGAAGAGTAATGAAACAGACTTGATATTTTTACAAACAAATCTTTTGTAAAAATATTTCATTAAAATATCTGATTTTTTATGTACAAAAACTTGTAATTTTTACAAAAAGTCTACCACATTTTGTGAAGATACACATTCTCTTCTAAAAGCTATATTGCAAATACTTAATGTGCAAATGTGTAGATGAACTCGTACCAAACTCATTGTGAAAGGGTTAAACCATTTCAAAATGTAAGGTTATCTCAAGACTCTTCTTGTTGAGCAATTTTTTTAGCAATAAGTAAGTGACCTATCACATACTCAAGAGGTTGTAGTACATATAAATTGAATATTAGTGAAGTTTCTAGATTCATTTTTAAGTTTTTATAACCCTCCAGCTGAATCTTAAAGTCTTGTGGATATGAATGCTCTTGTATGGATACTAGAGTTTCTGTTATTATATTATTGTTATTCAGAGATATATGAGGTATTGATATATAGTTTTGCCTTTGCATCCCAGAAGGTTTCTTTACCTACCTTGTTTTAAAATGAAATGTGACTTACGGTTGCTTGGGCATTTTTGTAAGATCAGTGGGTGTCCAAAATGAGCATTTGTGTTTGTGTGTCTTATCTTCATGTTTTCATATAATTTGTTTCTAAATATCATATATAAACATATACAATTAAACAATTGGTAATTGAATTTCTCTCTGCTGGACTTTCACAAATTGATTTTATTCTTTCTAGAGAATTGTCAGTACTAGATATTTATTCAAATAGTAACAAATGATTTTTTTTTTTACTCAGCCATGAGTTTGATTTTTACATTCATTGAAGATTTTATTTCATTATAAGAAAGGAATAAATCATGAAAAACTTCAGGTCATGTTGTCATTCAGTTTTTTTTTCATAGTACTTGGAATATTCATTGGTTTATCTTTAAAGTTTGCAGATTCTGTCTCAGTGTTTGGTCATTTTGAAATTATTACTTCAGATTAGAGCTCAGTATACATTTATTTACATGTCCCTTGTCTGCTCATAAATGTATTACCATGACACTGGGAACATTTTCAGAAAATAACATGCTGCAGAGTGTGTGGCCTTTACTAGAACTGATACCAAAATTAGTGTTTTGGAGCTCTTACCTGTTCAGAAGACTGTTTTGGAATTTTCTAAAAAACTGATGAAATCATTGTGTAAGAATCACATCAACAGTGGTACTGACATGACTGATATAAATTTAATAGGTCACTCTGGCTTGCATGTGCTGGGTTTTAAAGCTTGAGGTCCCTTTATGTGTATCTTTAATTATAATGCCAGCTTATCATGTATGAAATGTAATGAGTTTTGTGGCAGATCATTTTTAAATCCAGATAGTTTTATTTATAGAATTATTTCTACATTTTGTTTTAAGTAATTTTGCCATACTTTTTTTGTTTCAAGAAAGTTTTGAAAGTTTAGGTAATTGATATTTGGAATGGATTTAATATTAGATATAACAAAGTAAATGTCATAACCAGAAGAGCACATTTTTGCTAATGCATAACAAATATTACTGTTGAGTGATTTTTGTGACACTGATGCAACCTCTCTGTTTTCAGGTATTGCACCAAACATGATGCTTGCAAAGATGTGTTCTGACAAGAATAAACCAGATGGACAGTTTTGCCTTCAATCTACCAAAGAAGCTATAAAGGATTTTATAAATACTTTACCAGTGAAAAAAGTAAGTTATTGTATAGATATCTGTGTGTATGTTAACTTATTTTTCAAATCAAGTAGTTTTCTTCTCAAATAACTGAAAGCTTTTTGTTGTTGATTTTTCTCTCATCCTCTCAATAAACACATAATTCAAAGCTCTGAGCATTCTGGAAGCAGTTCAGGGTATGTATAGCTAGCCAACATCACTTATTGCACTTTTGTCAATATGTCTTACATAAGTTCAGTTTTTCCCTCAGTAATTCAGATTTTTTTTGTTAAAAGTCAAGGTTTTTCACATTTTACAATCTTTTTATAACAAATTTTAAAGCTAATACTACAATAAGTTTTTTTTTTGTAATGCTTCTATCAGTGATAGAAATCTTTCAGTTTCTTTTAGTTTTGTTTTTTTTTTCCTATGGATTTCTGTGAAAGTCCTTGTTGAGTATCAGGGCCTAATGGATTCTGGTTTGATGAATCATCAACCCTTTTATATTTTTTTTATTAATATAATCTTTTTTTTTTTCCACTTTCTTCTGACATTCAAATTGTAGCTGATGCTTTCAGAAATTATGCAATTCCAAAGTATAGCCTTTTGCCCCTTTTTTTTATTCCTCTGACCTTTCAGCAGTGTTTTTGTTTGATAATCAAAACTTTTTGTACTTCAGTTTAAATAAATAGATATTCTTGTTCAGTACTGCCCTCTGTATGCAAAACATTTTTTGCATTCCACTAATTTGAAGATCCCACCCATCTTTGAACTGACTCATTTAGCTGCATCTCACATGGAAATCATCATGTAACAACCTTTCACTTGTAAGAATGCAATGTACTTTCTTGACACATGTGGATCCTTTCTTTCAGTTTGACTACACTGTCTCTTCTCATTTAACAGTACTCATGTTATAATGTTTAGTATGTGTTCTCTTCAAGTTTCTTTTTTTCTGTATCTTTGTGTTAATTTCTCTCAACAAGTTTACTCATTATTATGCAGTAGTGGTGTTTGTAACTTGTTTGGTTGTGAGAAAACTTAATACTTCGTTGCAAATATTTTTTATTTCTATATGCAAACTTAGTTGAGTTTGGTTATTTATTTTGCATAATGAATTCTGTGTTACCACTTTGAAGGTTGTATACTTAGTCAAAACATTTACAGAGCCATAGTACTTTGTGGGAAGATTTTTGGTTTTACTTCTTCAGGAGATTGATCATCCAGTGAGTTGATCTTCTTTAGGTATTGCCTTAAGTTAGGGGCCCACATATCGTGGTATACAGCATGACAACTTTGGATGGATAAGATGTTTTACTGTTATGGTTTTTGAATAATTTTATTTTTAATATTTTTAATAATAGTTTCTGTAGTTTCTTAAACTGTAACTTAAGTTTCATTAGATTAGTCCATGTTTATATTGAGGTTCAAGTTAGGAATTAGTCTTAGTTGTAACTATTCTCTTATACCATTTGCTTGGGCTTATTGTGGCCTTTTTTATTTCAAGATTACCTCTAAATAGTGTAATTCATCTTAAGGGTATAACAGTGATAAGATTAACTGTAATGTTTTTTTGTCCATACATCAAATCTTATGTTATTGTTAAAACAATTTATTTAATTTTATACAAATATGTCTATTTCACTTTTCTGCTACATACCTCATATTCTAGTCTTTTTAAGATTGTGTATTTTTACACACCTCAGCCATTGGAACCGTCCATTCTCTTTTTCAAATACATTTGGAGGAGTTTTTTACTATCCTAACCTTTACTTTGGATTTTTCTCTTAATTTTCATCCTTCCATTTTCTTTTTATGTGTTAATTGTTGAACATATCCTTCACAATGTCATGTTTAATGATTTTTCCCTCTCTTCTGGATTCTTTTTCTTGATGCTCATCTCCAGATCAGAAGGAGGATTCAGGTAACTGACATACAGATGAAAGGTTTTATACCCTTCACACCCTGCAACTTCTGCTAATCCAAGTTGCTTTAATTCATTTTTTTTCTGTTGTCCAGATTTGATTATTTCTGTTTCATTTTAATATTTTGATGGTGAGGGCTTATATCACTTGTCAAGGGGTCACTTATTTGTGTTCCCTTTGTTGTCAACAATGGATTCTTTTTTTTAACTCGCACTTGACATACCTACCTTGGAGGGTCATATTCCAGGTGTTTTATCTTTATTGCAGTTGATTTTCCATTTCCAATATACTTTCTCCCGAGGAGTGATCTCTTGATCCTCCTAATTTTTGCTGGCTTTATCTCTCTTGGGCTCTTCCTCCAAAGGAATTTTTTTAATCTTTTATCACTTCTCAGTTAGTTACATCTTTTGTTTTTGTTCTATGTTCATCATCCACTTACCCTGGCTGTTGTTAAGCTCAGGAAGGCTTAGATCTAGTTTGTAATGTTAGTTTTTTTCTCATTCCTTCAGCCTTCAACACTATCCCTGCCGTGTCTTGTATTAAATTTTACAGTGGAATGAGTTATCAATACTTGAATGGAGCCCCTCATCTGATTTCAATATGGATGTCGATTTCAAGTAACTGAGTTTTGGATTTAGAACTGAACTAATTTATACAAGTTCTCACACATCTATTATAGATGTATCTGTTCCTTCACATTTTTGTTGTTGTTGTTTCATCATCTGTTTTGCGAATCATGGTGGAACTACAGATTACTACTTTTCTTCCCCTTGTGCTATTCCTCAATGTTGTTTCTATTTGTAGTTTTGAATTATAGTTGACTCACAGATGGTATGATCTTCTCCCTACCCCTGCATGGATGTCAGTTCCCAGCAGTATGGGTTTTGGATGTAGTTGACTTACAGTTGATCTGTTAAGCCCTAGCTAATTTACATTTAGAGGCAAATCCTTTTCATCATATCCACTTTTATGTTTTCAGGGATTGAGTTTAATAAATATTATGTAATTTGAATCTTTATCCTGACATAATATTCTCCCATTTGCAAACAGTGCTCATATATGCAACATCTTTCTACATAGGGCAAAGAGTACAAAAGTGCAGCCTCCCAGGTGTGATCGTCTACTATAAGGACCTAGTCTTTCCAAATCTCCTTCAGATGCTTTCAGAGGTTGCTTTTTTACTCTCCTTTGCAACAGTTCTTACACCTTTTCAGTGTAGGATTCTTGCTATTCATATAAGCAAAAGTAATATCCTGTATCAGATGCTATAATTTTCATGTAATTGAAATGTATTTCTAGTCAATACCTATCTCTTCCCACCTTTCGTTTACACTGAAAATTCGTGCTTCCATTTCCAACTAAAAGTCCAAGTGATAGTGTGTTAGAATTGAATAGAGGGAGTCACATGTATCAGAGTATATTGCACTTTTATTTGTAGAAAGTTGCCACATGATGATATAGTTACATGAGAGATACTCTTGAATCATTCAATTGAAAGAGGGGCTAGAGCTTCAAGTTTTGTGGTATGAGAAAAATCTATTGCATATAGAGGGTAGTATTTAATGGAAATAGCTGTTAATATGAGTGGGGTTAAGCACCTATTGAAAATATAGTTTCTTTATAGGAAGATTATAACTTTGGAACTTCAGGTTGTTTTTGTTTTGAGTTGGTAGAATTCCACCTTGCCTTTTGATCAGTATTTTTACCTTCCTTCAGTAATTGTGCCTGTTATATTATCTACTTTACCAGCTCAGTTTTTAGCTTTAAGCTGCTGTTCTTCATTTTCTCAAGAGAAAGTAGATTATTTACATGTTTTACTTTCTACAACACTTACTGTCTTAGTTTCAGTTACCACATGGCTTACATGTTTCTTTAAATCTTTATCTCATACAGTTGCCTTACAAAACATAAAAGTAAGCTTATTTGACCCACAGAATAACTTGCTTCATTTCCCAGTTGCCTCTTTTTTGTGGGGTGTGGGTGAAGTATGCATATAGAATAATTGATTCATCTCATCAGATTGTCTAATTCGTTTTTTTTAATTCAGTTTCATCACCTTCTTCAACTCTGCTCTTTTAGTTTCTCTTCTTCCAGCTGGTGCAGTATGTATTAAAATTTAAGATCAGAAAGTTTCAAACCTTTTACGTAAAGGAGTTACAGAAATAGTACTGCAAGCTCTCTTCAAGTTTTTTGTATTCTTTTCTGCTTGTATTATACAGGTAAATTGGAAATTCCCATCTCAATCTTTATTTGGAAATTCCTTTATTGTAGTTTTTTTATACATAATAAGATTGGATATAGGATGTGCTGACTTGCACATCCTGACCTTTCTCTAAAGTTTACCCTTTATCTTTCAGTATTTCAGTGGTTGTGCTATCATCTTTGGTATTTTTCGATGGATGAATTTACACTTCATTGGTTCTCAGTTCCAGACTGCTCAATATGTACAAGTTTGTAATTGTAGTAACATTTAATTTAGATAAGTGTGTTTGTGTGTAGTGTATACCATTATGAAGGTAACAAGATTTTATCCAAAGTTAAGCTTTAAATAGATGTATTAATCTTAAGAGTAGAATTACATCTCTATTTTTCATTACTATTTTTATAAAATTAATCTTATTACAGAAGTGTAACTAAAATAACAAAAAATAGAGACAGTACTAAGAAAATCATATTACTGGGTTAGTTTGTTTTGGATAGTTGCATAAAGATGCAGAATTGTTTCTTGCACTAGCTTATTTTAAGTTTGAACTGAGAGATTATGGAGAGGAGATAGTTCATCAATTTTTTTTTTAAGTTTGTTACTTTTTTAAGAACTTAAATAACATATAAATAACACAAATAAAGTATTTGTGTTTGTATTCAAGTTTTAAAAACAGTACTATTTTATTATTACATAATGAAAAAAGGTGTAGAAATCAAGCATGCATACAGTCATTTAGTGTTTGTGTTACTGAAAAAGTTCTACTCCTCTGTTTTTTATATTTAGATGATGTGAAAAGCTAAAATATTCCCAATATTTCTGCCACCCAGGTTATTAGAATATTTTTACAGCTTTCTTAGATTGTTGTGCCATCCTTATATTTTAACTGTTCTATAGTATTTTATGAAAAATTAGTTGTACACCACATCTGTTTCATTAATCCAGTGATTTGACGTGAAGGCTAGGCATATAAATTGACTATTGCTATGGACTTAGATATATTGCTAAATAGAAATTCAGTGTAATCTAAAGCTATGAGCAAAAGTGTTCATTTTGAACTGCTTAATCTGCAATATTTTGCTCTTTCACATCAAATATGTGGAAAGAATCTCAAGTTTCAATGAAACTTATATAACATGGAGTCTAAAACTAATAACTATTTGGCTGGAAAAACTCATTTGCAGGTCAATTTGAATGAAAAAGATTAGTGGATTAAACAAGTTGTAAGATGTTGGTAACTTCAGGTAGATTTCTCTAGATTTAATTTGCTGTTTTCTTTTGTGTTTGGGAATATTAATGTTTATAAAAGATCTCTTTCTGTTTAAAAGATAAATTCTTAAATGTTTCTATCATGTAGTAATCTTTGTACAAGACATTTTTCCACCTCCTTGAGGTGGATTCCTGTATGTGGTGAGGGGAGTTCTCACAGAAGATTCTGTATTTTCAGTTAACCTCCTCTGGGATCTGATCATCCACCCACTTGTTTGCTGTGCGTGGCAGCCTGTGAAGAGAAGGAGGAGATATTAGTGATTAAGGATTCCAACCCTAACATACCACTTTGGCCTAAAAGTCCTGTAAATGAGCTGCCTTGGGGTGCCACCCGGGTCAGTTGGCTGGTCCACTTGTGCTAAGGTCAACTGAATACCAGTATTGGATGTTCTCAATGGGTATTGTAAACATGGTGTTTGACGGTAGTGTTTGGGTATAGTGCTTGATTTCTCATTCTTTATTTATTATCTCAGAAATCCTTGGGGCAGATATCTCTTTATCATTAAAAAGAAATTAGAGGGGCTTCTTGGGTCCCCTAAGTAAGTCAAAAAGTTTAGCTCCTGCAACATTTTAATGGAAACATCTCCACCACAGCACACCAAACTCCTGAATTTGAAGGCCATTAAGGATATTCTCATCAAGGTTTCTCCCCATTTTACTTTGAATTTCTCAAGAGGAATTATTGTTGAGAAGGATTTAAAGAATATTCCAGAGTCAGAAATTCTTGTTGGTTTCTCCAACCAAGGTGTTTTGCAGTTTACTGTATCTTCACTCATAAGGGCAGAATAATGCTGCTTATAAATGTTTTTTTGACATTTGTCAAAATGTCCATCTTCCACTATCAAGGCAGGTTATTTGAACTGTAAGATATGACTACGTATTCCTACCCTCTCCAATGTTTTCATTGGCAGTGGTCCAGTCATTCAAAAGCATCTTGTCATGGTTTTTTGGTGTGTGCTTGTTGTGGTGGCAAAGACCATGATTTCTGTGAATGGAAATTGTGTTAATTGTAGTGGTTCTTACCACTCTTTGTCCTAAGTGGTTGGAGGAGAAAGAAATCCAACATTTGATAACTGAATAATACTTCCTACCCTGAGGTTTGAAAGTTAGTCACCCATTCCATCTTGTACATGTGCCACTGCACCATGTTCTACTGCTACAGTGGAAGTGCAGACAGATTTTTCCATGCTGCCTCTGACAGAGTCATTCTGTAACCACGTGAAGTCTTTTGCCCTCTATGGTTAAAAAGAGTTAAAAGAGGTTCCCACCATTCCTTCCAGTAACTGACCAGATCCATTTCCTTTGGCTCCAACTTACGACATCTGCTTAGGTTCATACTCTTCTTTGGCCTCAAGACACAAAACAGTTATTCAATCACTGGAATCTACATCCACCAAAAGATCCACTCAACCCAGGGCATGATCCATGTAGGTTGGCAGACCTCCTTTTACTAAAGAAAGATGGTGTGGTCAAAAACAGAAGGATTATCCACCCATTTCTCCTCCACCTAAATAAAAATGACCACATTTATACAATAGAACTATCAAGGTTTCCATTCTTATCTTGATGGCATTACATTAAGCCTTGATTGATTCCTGTTATCCTGGGTGTCTTTCCTTACAGGAAACCTGCCAATACAACCACCTTTTATTAGTTTTCTTTATACTGGAATGACAGGTTATGTGATAGACAAGTGCGTGGAAGGGTGGCACTAATGGTTGACAAACACATGCCAGCTGTCTTTGTCACTCGATACACCCTTGGAGGCCTAGATGCTCTCACTGAACATAGCCATGTCTCTTTTTAATTCTTTCATGATGGGTTCAGTATAATGAACACGAGTTTGTCTACACAGGTTAAATATTTGCGCTATAACTTTTGATACAGAATGTGTATCACTGTATAATTTGGTAGACCTTCAGTGAAGATAACATGTATTTGTGCACAACAAATCAGATGTTTTTCATGTAATATTTTTACTAAAGATTTATTTGTGAAAATTGAGTCTGTTTCTGTACTATTCTAAGTGCAAAGTGATTTCATGTTATGATTTTAAAAAATCTGTTTTTTGTTCCAAAAGTCTCAAATATTATTTGTATTACCTCTAAAACTTTCTAATTGCATTTTAATTTTTGTTTTCACTGAGATTTTATGTACTTTTCTACAGTCTTAACTATATGGGGGGGCCTGTCATTTAACTAACCTCGTAACAAGTATAAAAAAAATGAAATGTGTATAAATTATGCTTTTTATTTGCTAGAATGACTATATATTATAACACAAAAATACAAATGTTTAGTCTAAGTAGTTTAAGTGTTATGACAATATATATTTATTATTATATTGACCTTCCAGTCATGTCTTCCTAACATTACATAATTTGCATTGACACAGTGCATATTACTGTATCCAATGATATGAAACTGACCTTTATTGTTCCCTGTCTTGGCTGTGTTTTAGTGGACTAGTATTTTATATATATATATTATTATTATTATTATTACTGTCTAGAAGTAAATTATTAAACTATAAATAAATTATAAATCATACAATTGTATCTTGTCGCTATGATCTTTGAACTAGGTTGCTGGTCCTTTTAAAATTTTACCTGTGGAGTATATTAAACAATTTTTTTTAGGTTATATATATACACACACACTGTTGAATAACTAAAAATCATAAATAGCTATATTGATACCATAAAATTCCATTATAATTTATTAAGCTTAGTAACTAAGATATTAAAAAGATATGAAACTTTAAACAGACTCAAGACACAACCTACCTTCTTAAAATTTTGGTTTGAAAGTGCGTAATAGCCTTTTCAGATTAAGATGGCTGAGAAAACCACTAGGAAGACATTATAAGCTGTTGATTGGTTATTCATTTGTTACATTTTGAAGTTAATGTGTATAATGGATAATTTTCAAATTTGGGAAAAGGTGAATGAGGTCACTGTGTTTGATTCAGTACATAAGCTGTAACTCAGCAAAATAAAAATATATTAGCTTCTTACTTTATATTCTAGTTTCTTAATGTTAGTAATTCGAGTTCTTAATTTGTATGAAACTATAGACTAAGATGTTTGTGATGTCAAAATATTAATTTTAAAGAATGCTGCACTCAGCATACCATTGGACTTATTAAAATCTATATTCAGGTGTGTTCTTTTAATATTAAAGTTTGATTTATAATCTACAATGTTATTCCAAACTTGTTGACATAAATTCATAAAATAGCAGTTCAATAAAATTTTGAATACAACTCAAAAATACAATGACATGACTTTTGACCCATGACTCGTTGCAAAAGGGTTAATGGGCATAATTCCCTCTGGAGTGGGAATGGTCATTCCATTTTGAGTATGCTCTCAGATCACCATCTTTTTCTTTTCATGCACCTTGTCATTCTTTTACTGCAGTTGATCTTTTTATCAGCTTCCCCTTAACTTTTATCTCATTTTTCTTGATGGATTAACATTGAGCATCAGCATGAGCAAAAGCTTTTCTTGTGCATCTAGCACTTTTGTTTCATTCCCCACCTTCTTGGCCATCTAGTCTTGAGCAGAGTGATTACATCTTTCCCTATGGACCATTCATCTCTGACTATAATTATCTCTTTATCCTGGTAGAACTCAAGCTTGTTCTTCATCAATCTGGCAATGCAAGAGTTGGACCTTATGACATTTATTACGAGATGCTGTACCATCTTTGTCCTACTTCTGTTGTTATTCTTCTGGTTTTTTTTAACTGAATCTGTCAGGAAAATGTTTTTCCAGATGCTTGATACCAGGCTGATGTCCTCCCTTTAGTTAAGCCTCGTAAGGATCCCAAGATTCCTTCAACCTAGAGTCCAATTGCTTTGATCAACTGTCTCTGTAAGTTCGTAGAGAGGATGGTTAATGCTTGTTTTGTTTGGTTTCTCAAATCAAACAACCTATTGCCCACCTGGTGTTGACAGCTCTCCACTGTGGACCACCTGATTTTACTTGAAACCTTAATCAGAGAACAGCATCTTTTTCCATATTCTTGAACCTTGAGAAGGCTTATGAGACTTTCACTCATATGGGTGTATGGGTTGTGTGGTCTTTTACAAACTTTTGCCCTAAACATTTTTAATGGACAAGCAGTTCCAAGTTCATGTAGGTTTAACTGTTTCCTATTCTTTTCCATAGGAACTTGGAGTCCTCAGGGCTATCTCTTGAGCATTACACTTGTCAGTTTCAAGATTAATGCTATCACTTCACAATTTCCTCTTACTGTTGCAAACTGGCTGTATGTCGATGACTTTTACATCTCACGTCAGTCGTTCAGCATGAGGTTTATTGAGTAGCAGCTTTGAACTGCCCTAATTCATTTGTTGAAGTTGGTAACATCAACTGGTTTTACCTATTCTTTCTCTAAAACCATTTGTATGCACTTTTGCTACCATTGGGGTATTCACCCCAATCCCGAGCTCCTTCTCAATGATGTTGTTTTTCCTGTGGTTCCTGAAGCAAAGTTCTTGGAGATTGTCTTTGATCATAAGATGGCCTTCATTCCACACATCAAGCAGCTATGTGTCAAGTGTACAAAGGCACTGAGCATTCTCTATGTCCTCTCTTATATTTCTTGGGGAGCTGAATGATGTGTTATGCTAAAGATCTATTGCATCCTTATTCATTTGAAGCTGGACTATGGGTTTCTACCAGTACCTCAGCTTTGAAGATGTTTGGTCCCATTCATCATTTGGTGCTTTGGCTCTGCATGAGGGATTTTTTCACTTCTCGAGTCCATGGTTGGTACACTAAGTCTCATTAACCTCCTCTTCACCTCCACTGCTTGCAATTGTCTTTACTATATGTTTCAAAACTTCATTCTTCACTTCAGCTTCCAACCTGGAATTATGTCTCCTTTCTTATTGGGCTATGTTTTTTCAGAATAGATAGTCTTCCATTCTTCCTGTTTGCCTTTGTGTCCAAGCACAACAGTCTAAATAGGGTCTGTCCTTGGATGATGTTTCTGTTTCCACTGATTGGTTTATTACAGTCCCCACCTGTGACCTCTCTTTGAGGTATCTGAGAAAGGTGGATACACGTGATTGGAAATACAGTCTTCTATTTGCCAAAAATGTTTTGAAATCATCCTTCCATTTTCACCAACATTTGAAATCAGGTGACTCTCTGGGCTCTGCCATGGATTTTTTTTTTGGTGGTTGCATGTAGGATTCCCCTGTACAGTTACTGTGTTCTTTATGCTATTTCTTTTGCCCTTGATCAAATAAAAGCTATGCAGTACACCAATTGTGCTATTTATACTAACTTGCTACATACTTAGCCTTGAAACACTTCATGTTAGTTCTCACCCTTTTATCATTGAAAATCAAAACTGATTGGCCCATTTTTCTTTAGCATCTGTTTTCATCCAGTTTTTCTGGATACCAGGCCATTTTGATATTCCAAAGAAGGAGCTTACTAACACTGCTCTGGTGCTATCACTACCGTGCTTGTCCCATATATGAATTGTGGTCCTGTATTCAAGGCTCATTTTTGAACTAGCTGATGGTTGACTTGGAGTGAGCAGTGTAATAAGAATCTTTTCCATATTAAACCTTTTGTTGCTCTTTGGCCTTCTTGTTTTGGGGAAGTTGTCCTAGTAAGAATGCATTGGTCGCAGATTTTTAATTCATTGTTTTCTTTTATTCAGTACTGATGCAGCAACATGCAGCCTTTGTTTGTGACACTCAAGTCACAGTAGTGCATGTCATACTGTTGTGCTGTTACGACTCTAAATGATGGCAACATTTGACATTTTTTTCCATAAGTTTATCCCTAATGCTGGACAATATCATTGGCAATGGTGATACTGCCTACCTCCCTTGGCTGTTTAAATTTTGAAGGGCCATTGTCCTTTTTAATTCTGTCTTAAGTTTTATTCTTGCTTTTTGAAGTCCAACACTGAGTCCAAGGATGTAATGGAGTTTTCCAAGGTCTTTCATGCAGAATTTTTCCTTCAGTGCTTCCTCTATAATGATTATTTCATCATCACTATCAGCAACCAAAATAATATCATCCACATATACTGCAACTATTGCTAGATTTTCACCCTTCCGTATGTGAACACATGGATCTGCTGAACTCTGAACAAATTCCAGCTCCATCATCTGTTCTTGAAATGATTTGTTCCAACAGCGTGGTGACTGTTTTAATTCGTACAGTAATTTTTTTCAGTTTACACACAAGGTTTTCTTTCCCTGGAACAGCATAGCCTTCTGGTTGCTCCATGTATATCTCTTTATCCAGATTTCCATTTAGAAATGCAGTTATGACATCTATCTGGTGAATTTTTAAGTTGTTCTGCACAGCAAATGCAATCAAAGAGCAAATTGATGCATAGCACACCACTGGGAGAAGGTTTCCTCATAATCTAGACCATAATTTTGCGAGTAACCTTTGGCCACCAGCCTACTCTTGAACCTCTCTACATTTCCAGTATTTCCATATTTAACTTTGAACACCCACTTACAACCTATAGGTTTTCTTCCAGCTGGTAATTCCACCAGATCCCAGGTGTCATTTTCTTGTAATGAGTCAAATTCCAGATCTGTGGCTAACTTCCACTTCTTTGCATTGTCACTTGGCATTGCTAATTCATTTGCTGCTGCCATATCAGCATACTCATCATATCCATAGCGGATGGGGGTTTTCCTGTTTCTTGCTGGTCATTCAGCTTTATCTTTAGCTTTAACTTCTGTTTCTTGGTCCAGTATCTGTTCACTTGATGAGATATACTCATTTGTCACAGGCTCTTGACCAAATTCTGTTTCATTAATGATAACATCTTGCTGTATGAAAATCTTTCTGGATTTTTCATCATACAGTTGATATCCCTTGGTGCAGTTATCATATCCAATGAAACGTACCTTCATAGACTTCGTGAATAATTTCTGTCTGTCGCATCTGACACGTACATATGCAAGATATCCGAACACTTTTATGTGTTATACATCTGGTTTCTTCCCATACCATCTCTCATATGTCGTACTACCATCCTTTATTGCCGATGTGGATACTCTGTTACCCACATATGCTGCAGTAGCTACAGCTTCTGCCCAGTACATTCTTGGTAACTTAGCATGTGACAGTATGCTTCTTGCTGATTCTACAAGAGTTCTGTTCCTTCTCTCAGCAACATCATTTTGTTCTGGACAATATGCTACTGAAATTTCGTGATGAATGCCTCTTGACTTCAAATATTGCTCGAAATATGCTTAAACAGATGAAATTGTTTTAAAATTTGTAGTACACACAATCCAGGAGATACTGAGGATTACTGTAGAACAGTTTGGGATGACAAATTTTGTTGGATGGCACAGGATTTACATGGATACTTTATCACAAGTGTTAAGTGA
This sequence comes from Carcinoscorpius rotundicauda, assembly GCA_011833715.1. Lineage (NCBI taxonomy): Eukaryota > Metazoa > Arthropoda > Merostomata > Xiphosura > Limulidae > Carcinoscorpius > Carcinoscorpius rotundicauda. The sequence continues at coordinate 126,639,248 of CM022392.1, forward strand.
TTCGTTTTCTTTGTCTAGAAGCCATTGTGAAATATCAAGAAAAACTGTAAGTAAAATATTGATTGACACTCTATTTTCTCAAGTCGTATAAAGGGAGAAATAGATCTAAATCAAAGGAATATTACAGTTGTGGTTGAAATAGTTTGACAATGGAAGATAAAATATTAATTAATAAGTTGGGAGAAAATAACTGGGCCCATAACCTGTTGATACATGTTTATTCATTTAGAGTACATGTACAGAAAAAATATTCTTAACTATAGGTGGCAGCACTTATCTCAATATTGTTAACAATACATCACAAAAACAAAAATGCATATAAATGTATATCTACAAAGATATGCACACAAATACTAAGCAACAGAAGTTCCTGTGATTTAGGATAATAGTTTGTAATACACCTTTGGTCAAGTTGTCCTGAGATCTTTGCATTATGAGGTTAGTTGGCCCAAATCAAAATACAAGTATGTTAGCCCTATAGCAACAAGTTTGTCTATAGATTTGCACTATAACTTTTGATACAGCATGTGTATCTCCACAAAATTTGAAGACTTTTATTAAAGATTACAATATTTTGTATACATAAAAAATCATATTTTTAATGATGTTTTTACTAAAGATTTGTTTGTGAAAATAGTTTGTTTCATCACTAGTCTTGACTTCTGAAATATTTAACTGTTTTCATATTATGATTATAAAGCTTTTCTTGATCCCAAAAATCTCAAATATTATTTATGTAATATCTAAAATCTCCTAAATACATTTCAAAAACTTGTTTTTGGTGAGACTTTATATTTTGTTATTTTCTATACTCTTAACTCTGTGGAGAAAGTCACTTGACCAACCTTGTAACCATCATTTAAAAAAAAAATACATGCTAGAAAGACAACATATTATAACATAAAAATACAAATGTTTAGTCTAAGTACCTTAAATCTCATAATGCTTTATATTTATTATATTGACTTGCCAGTTGTATCTAGCTAACATTACATAAATTGCAGTTATGCAGTGCATGTACATTCATGTTATGTATCCAATAATATAAAACTAACCTTTAGTCTTCCTTATCGTGCTTGTGTTTTATTGGAATAGTATATACAGTCACATTTCAATTATTATGCATTAGATATATGTATGTGTATATATTATTACTACTTAACACTCCTACGAAAAAAATATTTACATCCACTGAAGTGATACCCTTAGTGGATGTGTTAAAAAAAAATTTAAATATTATTTCACAAATGTCTGAAAAGTCAAAATATTATTGCTCCTTAAAATATAAAGGGATAGGGTCAGTTAATGGCAATTTCATTTAAATACAAAATTATTAGCCTAATATTAATAACCTTTCAAGTTGCTCTGGGGCCTATTAGGCCCCAATTTTTGTAAAAGTGTTAAAAGTACCTTATTAAACTTATTTTTCTTAATATATAGAATGATAAGTGAAGAAATAAAGCAAACAATTATATCTTCTCACTATGACAGTTGTACTCGGTTGCTGCTAAGCCTTTTAAAATTTTGCACATGGAGGTTGTCAAAAAAAATGTTTTGTGTGTGTGTATATACACACAATTGAGTAACCAAAAATCATAAATAACTACATTTCTGCCATAGGATTCTACTATAATTTATTAAGCTTAGTAATTAAGGTGTATTTAGATTTTAAAAAATATGATGAATCTTTGAGCATGTTAAAGATGCAATGTATCTTGTTGAAATCTTGGATCAAAGGAATGTTGTAGCTTTTCGCAGGTTAAAATGGCTGAGAAAGCCACTGGGAATATTCTGTGCTGTTGATTAGTTATTCACAAGTCATCTAGTGAAGTTAATGTATATAAGGAACTGTTTGCAAAAATGAAAATAGGTGAATTGGGCCATTGTGTCTGATTCAGTACATAAGCCATATCTCAACAAAATAAAAATATATGAAATTCTTAATTTGTTTTCTCGCTTGTCAGTACTGGTAATCTGAGTTCTTAATTTTTACAAAACTATAGACTCAGAATTTTGATATCACAAACATCTAATTTGGAAACGGTGCTGCATTCAAAATGCCACGTGATCCACAAAAGTGTATATTTTTATGTATTATTTTAATATTTACTTTTAAAATTAAGAAATTAAAGTTTGAATTATAATTTACAATTTGGTTCCAGACTTATTAACTTGTAAAGTAGTAGCTCAATAACATTTTGAATACAAATCAATAAATGCAATGACATGCTCTTTGACCTGTTACTGTTCAAGAAAGGGTTAATATCCATTGTTTTCCATATAAATATTGCATGCTACCACATCTATTCTGTTTTCTTTATACCAATGTATGATAGGAACACTGTCTCAGGAAATAAATAACCAAAGCATTTGTTAACTTGTAGATATAGTTGCTATCCTGACACTTTTGTATATGATAAATTAGCTAAAACTTGATTTTAGATGACAAAATCATTTTATTACACTCAAACTTGTTATACCTGTGATGGTAAATCTTATGTTACCTATATATCATTTTCATATGTGCTAAATTGTAGTGTGACTATCATCACATTACTGTGATGTTAGAACTTATATGATAATCTCTTCTCAATTAAATGGTAATGTTACTGATTTGGATTTAAAAATTTTAGTGTTAAAATGAATTTTAAACAAATATTTAAATCAGAAGTACTTTCAAACCCACCCTATCACAACTTGTATATATTTTGATTTTCCCTCACAACTGCAACTTTTGATTATGCAGGAAATTAGAGCTTATGTAAGTTTATTATATAGCTGTAAGACTAATTTTATCAAAATTTATTAGTGCAATTAAAATGTTAACTTTCAGCTACTTGTGATAATGAAGAAACAGTTTTTGATTTTTACAACAGGTCCCTGGAATTGGTCCAGTTCAAGAACAGTTGCTCCGAGCTCTAGGAATAATGACTTGTTGGGATCTCTGGAAGCAGAAGGCAATTGTTTCTCTTCTTTTTTGTCCAAGCTCAGTAAAATTCTACATGAGAGTTGCTATGGGACTAGGCAGTATTGAAGTTAAAAAGTAAGTTAGAATCACTTTGCACATGCATGTGTGTGTGTGTGTATATATATATATATATATATCTGTTTGTTTTCAGTTATGTTCCTACAAGTTTTTAAGAGTTACGTAATAAGGTAAAAAGGCCCATGAAGAAAGTAGCAGCAATAAAAATGCAATGTTTTTGAACCAATATTCATGTTAAGAAATTGTTATATTTTGTAGGAATGACCAAAACCATTTTAATTTGGTTATATAAAAAAAAAAGCCTCTAATATGTGCCATATTTTTAGTCTCTAAAAATCAGATTGTTAAGTGAAATTTTTTCTTGACCTCTAAGATATTCAACTGTTTTCAATATATTTCAGAAGACTTCCAGTTATAGTGTTTGAGTTTGTGAAACTATTATCAATAACTTTTAATTTGTGTAGATGAGTATTTCATCTAGTCAGAATACTATCAATAGTTTCTGTTTCTTAATGTGTAAAGGAAGTATTTTATTCATTTAAACTCATATCTGCAATTTTTGTTTCATAATTTTCAAAGATAGTATATAAGCTAATCAAAATATTCAGCTATTCAAATGATTAAGAAGCCTCACCTCACCACATCTCATTCCTGTTGCATTGTTTCTGACATTCATCTTGACAATAATCCTGCAGCATAGTTTCTATTGCAAAACACTGCATCAAAAGGCTGTTATGTCAAAAATGCATTACAACTGTTTGCTGGCTTTCCATAACCTATGTAGTGTACAATTATGGCTGTCTCCCAGTACCCACTTCAACAGCCTGATCACATGGAAAATTCCATAGGTGATGTATGTATTTTTATGAAATTACATAGATACCTCTTTTGTTCTCCAAATGCTTAAAGTATGTGACAGCTGAAAATAAAAATGTTGGGGAAACAACTTGAGTGCATGCAATTTTGGTGTGTTTTTTCATGATTATGTTACATACTGTTATTTGAAATAAATGGAGAGGTTTTACCAGTGACTTCTGTATTTGTGGATTCTCACCTGTTACAAGACACTGCATTTTGCTTGCCATAGTTGGTGTACAACTTGTTGCAGGTCTCTTTTTGGATGTTCTTGATGCCATAGAATTATCTATATATTCCTTTGTTTTCGAGTGTCATTAAATACAACATATTTTTTATACAGAAATCTTATATGAACATGTGTATGATCTCGGTATGAATATATACTGTGTTGGAAAGGACTATTGATATCCTTTCCAAACATAATCAGTTTTTGAAGGCATCACACTACCTACCTTTGTGAAAATTCTGATAAATGCCATTCCATGACAACTTTATATTGACTTTATAATTTGCATATTCAAATTTGTTTTAGTATGACATACTCAACCCTTGATATTATCAGTAGGTTTTGTTTCTTTACTTTCGAAGGTTGTACGTGATCTGATAAAACTAAGTAGACTGTTTCTTAACTTTTAATTACTTAACATGTTCACTGCTTTGGATGCACTTGAGCATGTTTAGCATGTATTCAAAGTACTCATGATGCATTATCCATCCTAAATTGTTTACTTTTTGGCATATTATTAGTCTATGTTCTTTGTGCATTATTTAATTAAATAAAAATTTAGTGAATTACAACCATTAGTATAAAAATAGAAAGTAGGGTTAACTGCCAGCAAGAAAAAAGATTGAACAAGTAGTACTTGATTCTTTATTTTTCCTATTTATTTTTTAGTTATTATTATAAAAATAACTAAAACATAAAAATTAGGGATTTTTTAGGTTATTTATGATTGAAGTAAGTAAAATAAGTAGTAATAATAATATAATAATGTTTCACAAGGCACACACATAAGAGGCTTGTGGGTAATGCAATTCGATAATGTATTGCTAGTTGAGTGATTTACAACATATGATGGCATGAACAGTAGTTGGACACATTTCATAAGGCAATAAAATTTAGTTAAATAGATAGATACTGATGTTACAAGCTTAAAATTGTTTTAAGTTACAATTTTAAGTCATTCTAGAAAGAAAAAAATGATAATTTAGATTTTTTGTTCTTGTGGTGGTGGTGACAGTGGTTAAGAGTTCAGTCAAATTGAACAATCCTATATAGAGTTAATGTAGAAAAAATAACAGATAAATATAGTTTTATTGAAAACAAATGTTTGAAATGTATTTAGAAGGTTGTAGAGGTTACATGAAGGAAATTTCAGAGTTTTGAGATGAATAATTTAAAACAAGTACTTAATATATTCGTGGACAAATCTTTATTTTAGTTTATTGAAAATACTTTACTAAAGAATATGATGTTTTATTATATGTGAAAGACTTGTAATGTCAGTTGAAAGACTCAAATTTTGTAAAGATATACACACTGTGTTGAATGTTAGAAGTGCTAAATCTGTAAAGACTTTAAACAAGTACAAAGAGGTCACATTGTAGGTAAAATTGACCAAGTCCATGTTGAGAGAGTTAAATTGCTGTTCTTTTTTCATCATTAAGTAAGGTATTTATTATTATTTGACAAAATCTAAGTTTCCATATGTGTGTCATGGAAAGAAATGACCATCACAAAACTTTGATTCCTTAAGATCAGTTAACATATTTTACAATTTTTTGTTCTGTAATATGCAAGTACTACACTTTTCTCTCCATAGTATACATTTCCTGTGTATGAAGTTTAAGAATTTTTGAAGCTCTAATTTTAGAGCATGCTATATTCAGTTGAGGTTGTGCAGTACTCCATAAAGACTTTTGATGTAAATAAACTGCAATTACTGAAAATGAAAATTATACCAGTTTAACTGTAAGTTTAATCACTTATCATACTGATATTGCATTTCACTCAGATGGTCCTTAATAGGACATTCATATTAAGAAAAGTAAGCACTTCGTAAATGCAGCAAAACACCATCAAAATAAGTAAATTTTTAGCAGTAAGTTTTCATTTCAGTAGTTGTAACTTTCAGATAGTTACTATAGAAATGATCAATAAAGTTCTTTTAAGAATTGCCTCATACTTTTTGCACCTATATAGGTTTTTTTTTTTTTGTCTTTAAATCTTGTGAATATGCAAATACATAATATATATAAATACTGGCAAATACTGTATTTATTTTGTGAACACAACTTTTATATCTGATTAAATTTTTATGTTTAAATGGATATGCATTTTATATGGATTGTTTATATGCTGAATTTAGCTTAATATGTTATTTTTGGAGGTGGACCAATCAAGGATATTATCTATTATTTATAGCATATTTGAACTGACCTTGTATTATGAGGATGTTTTGCAACTGTTACATAACATAGATATTTCCAATACTATATTTTACCCACTTCTTATAGAATAGCTTTTCTCAATTAGTATTGTCCTCTGTAGACACACATGTTCAATATTTGCTACTAGTTTTTCATGTTCTGCATATCCACATGTAAGTAATTAAGCAGCAACTCTCCCCCAAAGAGGTGTTTGACACAACTACCATGACCAGCACCCTCTCCATATTAACTTAATAACAACTTTTCATTTGACAGTACAGATATGCTTGTTTTTGCTGGCAAATTGGTCAGTGTTTTCCTTAGTTTTTTTTATTATGTTTTTCTTATTTTTTTATTACAGGGGCTTTTTTACTAATGTGGTGGGTGAGTGACTGACAAGGTATGTTGTTGTTTTTTAACATCTGCACTGTTCTTCTTGTGACCATACTTCATGCCAATTACATTGTACATCTTCTTAATGCAAATCTGACATACACTTTCAGATATCACCAGGTTTGTTTTTTTTCTTTGTTCAAATGCCATCTATGCCATAACAGTTACATAGCAGGATTAGGTTATGCACATCATAGAGATGGTTTGTTACATAAATATGTACACTCGTGTGACACAGATTCTTATTACTGTGTACTTGCTATACATTTCCATGTAATGCTAGGTGTTGCTTAATTGACTCTGTCAGCATGGTAGTTTTACTTTTCTAAATAGGATATAGTGGTTACCTACAGCACTGCCTCTGGGAATACAGTCTTTTAGACTCTTCAATTCCTTTTTTCTCCTTTCTCTCAGTGTATTATGGGAGTCTTTGCAACTTGCCAGTTCCTTACCACTTTAAATCTTGTGCTTCTGAAGGCCTGTTTTCCTGTTTGATACATTTGCCATTCAGTTGAGAGTTGGGTAGTGACACTGTGCTGGTGTTAATAGCATACAGTACTTCCTTCCACAGGCGTGATGTACAATTCGATGTGCTGCCAGATTTTGATTGTAGCACTATGCTGTGTTAAGATATGTCTGACAGGTTGATTTTTCCCACAGTAGTATTCCTCCCTCCACCATCCTCTAGATGTGCATTCTAAAATCTGTGTAAAGCAGTTTAGTTCTTGAGAGAGAAAGCATTCTATGCAAATCCCATCTTTTTCACTATTAATGCTTTCTAGGTGTATGTATGTTATTTTTACTTTGCATTTAAACAGTAATTTACTATTTTTATTTATTTACATATAACTGACTATTTGCAACAGTCCTACCACTATATAGTCAGTAAACAGATACTTTACTGAAATTACTTATTTCACCAGCAATAAATTGTTTTACCTGTTTGTTTGCATATTAGATCTTCAAATCTCTTGTTTTCATGTGTGTAAGCTAAGTGAATCATCTGTTACCATAGTTACAATAAAATATCCTTTTATAGTGACTCAACCAGAAAAAGTAGGAGTGTTGAAGAAACATTTGGTGAAGTTTGTGTGCCCAAGAAACTTTACAGTAAATGTGAAGAACTGTGCAGAGAACTAGCTGAAAGTCTCCAGTCAGAGGGCATGATGGTACTGAATATTGTGATGTTTACTGAAAGCAATTTATTTCAGACAGTAAAGTATAATATTGCATATATTTTGCAAATGATAAAATCTCTATCAGTTAATTAAATTGGAATTCAATGGGTGCTTATATATTAATTGCAAATAAGCTCTAATACCTTTATTCCATGTGAGTTATTCTGTTATTCATTATAATTATTGGTAAGTATTCTATCAATTCTATCAAATTACAAAAATTAAATTTTAAAAGAAGTTACCAAAGTTCAAGGGTGCATAGAATTTTTCATTAAACATGGTGTTTAATAAGTTATATTTCATATGTGATATGACTGTTGCATAGACAAATAGCTCTTTCCTGAAGAAGTGAACAGTTAAAGAAATATTTTACTGATCTCTCCCCTCAGATACATTATGGTACCATATTAAGAATAAAATTCAAAAATGACATTTTTCAGCAAAGGATAAAAATCTGTATTGGATATTTTAGTCAATTAGTCTTGGTAAATAAGTTACCATTGTTGTAATAACTAGCCCTGATGATTAATCAGCTGAATATTTAATAAAGATTTTGTCTTTCATTGAGCTAAAAATCTTTTTACAATTAATTTACAATTAAACTCAGTTTAAAATGTTACTAGAATAAAATTTTGATCTAAGCATCTGTGATTTTTTTGATAAATTCAGTAGTGTTATAAGTTTTTTCATATTATTGATTAATTGAATTTTGTATTTTGATTTTCTAAAGTTTAATAAATTCAAGCAGTATTTTTGTATCTTTTTACTTGAGTACCTCACAACTGACAAGGTGTTTAACCTTATTGAAATGGGTTCAATATAATCTACACAAGTTCATGTAAACAATTGCACGTACTAAGTATGTATACTGTAACTTTTAATGCAATATGTGTATCTTTACAAAATTTGTTAAACTTTTAGTAAACATTACAAGTCAGTTGTAGATAGAAAATTAATTTTTTCAATGAAGTGTTTTTACTAAAGAGTTATTTGGGAATATATAGTCTGTTTTGTTACTACTCCAAGTTTGAAGAGGTTATCATGTTGGCATTAAAAATACTGTTTTGTCCCAAAAATCTTAAATTTCATATGTGAAATCTCTAGAACTTTTTAAATACATTTCAAATGTTTGTTTTCAGTAAAAATTTATATCTTATCAGTTATTTAATGATGTACTTGATTGTTCAATCTGCAGACAAATCCTCAAAGTATAATGAAAAGTTGTAAAATTAAAAATAAAATATGCAGCTGTGCCCCCTGTTTTATTATTGGTTATAAAGTTTTAATGCACTTCTGTAAAGAGTACTGTTAAACATTTCATATTTATTTTCTGTGTTTATTTTACTGTCAACAAAGTAGACATTAAGCAATAAATCCCTGCTTGTGTCAATAGGTTGTTCACTCTAACACAATAAAACAACAGGAATAACAGGATTTTGTATGTGTCCTACAGTATTTAAAAAAAGACTTTTCTAAAATTACAACACTGCATTTTGAATCTGTCAAAACATCTACCATGTGGTTCAGTACCAATACAATAAATATTGCAAAAAGAGTGTTTAGAATTCTGCAACATAAGTGCATAAAGATGTTATTTGATCACATGCTTACAAATTCCTATTTCCATTCTCAGAACTTAATTATCAACCCATAAAAACAACTCATCACAGTTTTTTAGTTTTGCAAGCCTTTTTGTTATTGACCCTTACCTTTAAGTAAGTAAGTAATCATTTATAACATATATTTACAGAATCTTTATTTGGTAAGTTCAGCATACAGTTGTTGATCTAGTTTAGCTGTTTCTGTATCATGTACTGCTTCTGGAAGTATGATGCAGATTGCAGAATGTATATACATGTAATGTGTTTTTTTTCTTTTAGAAGTGGATAAACATTCAATAAAAAAGAAAGGTGGAAGAGCTGAAAAAGAAAAATCTCTTTCTTAGAAAGAGATTGAGCTTCTTTTGAAACTTTCTTCCTCGTCAGAGGAAGAAGCAATTCAGTCAGAGGAATCATTTGTTGAAGTACCTAATGCTTCAACTTTAATGTCTCTAACTGAATGTTTACAAGCTCAAATGGCCACTAATTATAAAACCAGCTCATTTTTCAACTAAAAACCAACTAATTCTAGTCCCAAAATTTCACAGGCTGCTTCTTGCAATATTAGTTTTGTAAATTACTTGTTTATTACATTATAAAACAATATAGTTTAGTAGTTATATTTTAAAACTTTTTCAACCATTTTGCAAACCAGCTGAAACCTTGTGAACTGTTACCATTTTAGGGCTGGCAGTTGGGGATTGCTGCATTATGAGCTGTGTCCTGAGGATACTGACATTTGTTCTTTTTTCATGCAGTTTGAAAGAAACCCCCAGCTAGTCCTGATCCATCTCCAGAGCCAGAACAATGATTGGGTTGAGTTAGATCTACAAGATAGGTTAGCCACAAGTAATCACTTTGAGTTTGTCAAAGGACAGCTATGATTCTGATGTACAAAATAACATCAATGATAACTTAATACCCCTAAATTATTAAGAATTATGTTTACAGAAGATACAAGTAATACTCTCATCACTCTTATCGGTGAGTACAGTAAAGCACAAATTGAAAGAAAATGGCTGCTCAGAAATGATTGAGCATTTGTACAGGAATCCCTTTACTCATTACGAGCTTCTGAAATTTCTTGTGATGTCAGTGAACATCAGTAACTGATTAACATTTGATACTACTTTGTCATTTTCCAGTCCCTCTACACACCCTTCTGTCACCAAACGTTAAACAGGAAGAAGTTTGAGGCTACTTCTGTTCAACAATGCTTCATATGGGTACCCTTAATGATAAAGGGAAAAACAAAATTAAGAAAATTGAAATTTTGTAAGATATGGTGATAATTATTAGGACATCATTGAAATAATTTTGGCAGAAAGTGCAAAAACTAAGTTTAAAGAGTTGTTATATATTTTTTTTTTCAGTCATGACCTCTTTACTAACATAGCTGGCTTCTGTATTCCATTTAATTATTCTTGTGTTATCATGTATTTCTCTAAGGAAAATATGAAATTTGAGAATAACTGTTCAATACCAATTGTTGCACTTTTAAACTCTGCATTGGTATGATCCAAATAATGCTTTTTACATCATTTATATAGCCTGATGATAATACTTCAGGGTGTGTTTTGCCTGGGTAGTTATCACCCTGGTCCCAGTGCCATTCAGTATAACAGTGTCTGATAATGACTTATTAGTCATCACAGTTTTTCAAAATTTATTTCACCTCATGATATTCCAAATAAATATGGATATTGAAAGCTCTTGCCTTATTTGCATTATGTATAACTGGATAGCTTTGAGTCAGCAGTAACACTTTTTATAATCTTTTTGGTTGTTTGATAGCTTCCCTGACTGTTGAACTGAGACTTCCACATAGGTACAGAAGTTCTCAGTGATAGCATTCATCTTTGGGTGTAGTTTTGTCTCAAAAGTATGTAAGCCCTTTATTCTTGTTTCACAGTTGCAAAAAAAGTCCCTACTACTGTTGAGTCATGTTTCTTTCCAGAAATAATATTGAATAGAAAATCTATCTTTTGCAACTAAAATGTTACTCTGGCAAAAACTTGCCTTTAAATTCATTTATTTGTTCAAAGCACTGATACTAACTGATAAGAAGGGATTAGTGGACAAGGGAACAAGACAGGCATGTTACAAGCTGTGAAATATATTTCTAAAGAGAAAGGGAAGAGTAATCATTGATGTGTTGTTAACAGCAATTAAAGAAATTGTCTGAGTGAGTTTCATTTTACTTTTAAAAAATAATTAATAGTGAATCATTTCCAAACATAACAGTTATGTTTATATTTTAGGGAAAAGTTGTTGGGTTGAAGATAAAAACAGTGAAGTTTGACCTCCGTACAAGAAGTATGTCTCTTCAGTATCCTACATCAGATTGGAAAAACATTTTTCATGTTGCTAAGCATTTACTCTCAACGGAACTAACTCTAGCTTATCCAAAACCACTTAAGCTGCGTCTTATGGGTAAGTTAAAATGATAAATATGTCAAGTTGGTTTCATGTCTGGTAAAACTTTTCTGTTTGGTAACATTGTTACAAAAGTTTTAATTTTCTAAGCAATTTGTGATATGATTATAGTTAAGGTCTGAAACATTCTATTTACTCGTACAAGAAATGTTAAATATTGTATGGATATGGATATTTTAAGTAACATACATGTTTTATTGCATGAAGACATTAAAACTATATTTGCATGCATAAACGTATTAAATATTATTTGACTGTTTCTTACATGTATGAAAGTATTGATTTTAATAAGTACAGTTTGATTTTTTTAGTAATGTGTATTAAAATGCCTCATTGAATGTACATGTTTGTAAGTTTTAATGAAAGTGTTATTTCGGAGACATAACATCACCTCCTTACACAGAATAGCTTGGTCTCTTGTACATCTGTCTTTATGACTTGTAGGCCATTTTGCTTGAGCTAACTTGCACCTAAAAGTAATGTTTAATGTGAACTGTGTAAATGCATAATAAGTTCATCATGCAACAGTAACCTTCCACCAATAGGAGAGTAATACATCCTGCTTATCCAGAAGTTTTCAACAAGTGCTTACACTCAAAAGAACTTCATTCTTACTCTAGGCATTATTTGGAACAGCCATATTTTTAACTTGTTAATTAACTATGCATGAATTGGGGGTATCATTACTGGTTCTTATTACTTTCATGCACCTAGTCAGTCTTTTACAGCTGTTGATTTCTCAGTTTGTTCCCCTTCACTATTCTCTTACTTTTTATGGAGGGTTGACAGTTACCTACAAGACAATGATCATTTTCCTATCATTTTGGGAAAGACTTACTGTGCTCAAAGCTACCTCACCCATGTTTCCCAGTAGAAGCTGAATTAAGCCAACTGGTCCTCTTTCACTGCACTTGTGAAATATGATCCTATCATTTGTAACCCATCAATAGACAACTACTTGGCAGCAGTGACTGACCGTATTATCCAGGCAGCTGCTCAATGTATTCCTACAACCTTGACACATTTTCCACAATATCCTCATACATGGTGGAATCCTGTATGCTACATGGCATCGAATGCTCAGAAATGGCCCTGGGATACCTTTCATACGTATCTTACACTCTTGAACCACATTGCTTTTCAGCAGGCACCCATGTACATGATTAGCTTAAAAGCCTGAAGAAATCTTGGATTAAATTCATGACCAGCATATCTTTTTACCACCAGCTCGAAAATCATGTGTGACAAAATTTAAAAGGTCAATGGACAGTACAATTCTGTCATCCTTTCGATCTTTCTCTCTTATTGCCAGGAAGTAGCTAATGGTGGGAGCATCACCAGTACTATTGGTGAAAGCTTATGACAGGTATCTAGCACTTCTGCTTCATTCTCCACCTTCTTAGCCATCAAGACTCAGGCAGAGTGACAACCTCTTTCCTTTTGGTCTGATCATCTCTATGACTATAATTGTTCTTTCATGCTGGTGGAACTCGAGCTTTCTCTTTGTAGGTCTGGCAGTTCATCAGTTGAATCTGATAATATACACTATGTGATAATGTACAATTTATCTCCTGCTTTTCCTGCTATTCTTCTGGTTGTTTTTAACTGGATCTGGCATGAGAATGTTTTTCCTGATGCATGGTGCCAGACTTATTGTCCTACCTTTCTCTAAGCCTGGGAAGGATCCCAAGATTCTTTTAAACTACAGTTTAATTGCATTGATGAGTTGCCTCTGTGAGACCTTAGAGAGGATTGTTAATGCTTGTCTTGTTTGGTTTCTCAAGTTAAACAACCTCCTTTAGCCCATGACAGTGCTCAACCATGGACCACCTGAATTTACTTGAAACATTGATCAGAGAAGCCTTTCTCTTCTTGTATCAATATTCTTTGATCTTGAGAAGGCATATGATACTACATGGAGGTATGGCATTTTGCAAGACCTCCACTTATATGGGTTATTTGGGCATTTGCAATTTTTATTGAAAAAATTTTAATGGGCAGGCAATTACAAGTTCATGTGGGTTTGACACTTTCCCATTTTTTCCTTTAGGAACTTGGAGTCCCTCAGGGCTGTGTTTTGAGCACACCACTTTTCAGTATAAAGATTAATGTCATCACCCTCTTACTGTTGCAAATGGGGTCCTGTGTCAACAATTTCCACATCTCATGCCAATCATAAATCATAAGGTTATTGAGTGGCAGCTATAGACTGCCCTAAATCGTGTAGTGAAGTGGACAACAGCAAATGGTTATAACTTCTCTCTCTTTTAAACCGTTTACCTGCACTTTTGTCACCAACGGGGTATTGACCCCGATCCTGAACTCAGTGACAGTGAGGTTGTGCTTCTTGTATTCTCCAAGACAAAGTTCTTGTGGCTTATCTTTGACTGTAAACTGACCTTTATACAACAGGTCTAGTAGCTATGGGTCAAATGTAGAAGAGCACTGAACATTCTCTGTGCCCTCACTTCCACCACTTTGGGAGCAGATCAATGTTTTGTGCTAAAAACATATGCTCCTATTTGATCAAAACTGGACTATGGGTCTCTAGTCTTTGGCTCTACCAAGACTTCAGCCTTGAAGATGCTGGACCCCATTTACATCAGGTGCTGTGGCTCTGCACTAGAACTTTCCACACCTCCACTGTCTGTGACTGTCTTTACTGTATGCATGATCCCTTTTTAATAATTTTGCTCTACTTTTAATTTTTTTACTGGTTGTTTTGCACAAATAGTCTGGTTTCTTTGTTCCATAAAATGGCAAACAACCAACCAATCAACCTATGTTCCAACCTCACATATCTTTTTTTCACCAAGTAGTGTTGTCCCTTCTTTCATATCTGATGGACCAGACTCTCTGATAATGTAGCATTATTTTTTTTTTTTTGTTCCTGTCATCCCTCACACTTTGAAACTGTCAGAAATAATGGTAAGTTTTACTACATTGGTCCATATGGCATACTCTTCCTCTAAGCTGTCCAACTGTGGTTCACTCATCCTTTTTTTTTACATGGTGTTTGATGATGGATTGTCAGCATTTTATATAACTTGTTATTAACCAGCTTTGTTAGCTGCATTTTGCCATTCCCGTTACTACTAGATGTTTTCTTCCACTGTTTGCTCATTTTTCTGATCCTTCTATCTTCACCAACCCTCTTGTCCGATTTCCGTGTTTGGCTGGGACCTTGAGTTGTTTTAAAAGCTTTCATACACGTTTCACACTAGCCATTGCCTTTTTTTTTATCATCTTTCTTTGAAGATATACTTCCTTCTTCTCACCTGTAATCACTGTTGTTCAGATACATGCAACATCTTTGCTTCATGCACTTTTTTCTCATCATAGGTGTTTATTTCTCCACCCAATGTCTTTTATTCCCAAGACTTTGGCTTAGTGGAAGGGTAATTGCACTTTCTCTTCTATTTCTCTCACTTCTTTGCTCCTTCAGAACTTCTATGTTTGGTTCAGGCTGTGCAGTGTTATTTGGCACAGATGTCTCATTTTCAGGGTTCCTGTCACCATCTGTTGGGACTTCTTTGTCTAGGTACCTCTTATCCTTACTGGGTGAGACCACTAACTGTTCAGTCGGTGCATTATCCCTTAGATATTGAAGCTTGCAGGCTTTTTCACATTTCATAACATCAAAGTCGTCATGTTTATTTCCCACTGGTTTTATATCTTTTGCAGGATTTCAACTCCAACTCCATTCTGTCTCCCATGAGAAGGGTAAGTACTTTTTTTTAATCACTCTCTTCCCTCTTATAGGATCTTCCCAAGTGACTGGTGTTGCCTTACAAGATATGCTTATATCCTGCTTCAAACTAGTCATGCTAAAATTTACCCATCCCTGTAACACTATTTCACTATTTCCTTCCAGGTGAAGAGTATGTTCTGAATAAGACAAAGTGCAATCTCTCAAGGGCTTGCTACTATTGTGCCCTGACCATCAGATGTTAGACTCCCTGGGCTTTCTCTTCAGACACTTCCTGAAGGGAGATCATCTATGTTTAATGTTTGCACTGGCCCTTTCTGGTGAGGTGTCTCCTCAGATATTTTCCTTACCTCAAAGTATATTTCTGATAAATAACCATCCCACCCATCCTTCACTTTTTGAGCACTGCCTTCTTGTCTTGTCTAAGAAAGTGGAAAATGGGAATTACTGCACAAGGAAGTTATCTTGTTCTCCTATTGATGAAGGGCTATAGCTTTGCAATTGGTCATCAAGCAGTAGTGATTTTGAAGTTAAAAACATGATATTTAGGTGGGAGGTAGTTCAAGGCTACAGGTATACAAGTTTCATGGGCACATGGACAAGGGATGAAGCTGTTCTGTGTTTAGAGGTATCTATTGGATATGAAGAATGTTAACTTTTGCTTTAGAGTTTTGAGGAATCTTAAAGAATATACAGTTTTTTCTTCTTCAAAACATATAAAAGTTTAAAAGCATGTACAATTGTTGGGCTACCTGTTTAATAATTTAAAAAATATTGTTTTTTAATCTTTTTGTCTTGTACTAGCATTTAATATCCTTGAAGGGTAAAGATGTTTTTGAAAAAGAAACTAAACTTGCTTTTGTTTTGGACACCAGAATTTAAACTGTTAATAAAATATTAACAGTAAATAATCTCTATATGAATAATAATTATAATACTTATTGGTTTTACTTGAAAGGTGTGAGGATTGCTAACCTAACACACAAGATTCCGGGAGAGAGCCAACAAAGCCTTATAACTGGGTTTTTTTATCAGAAGAATCAAGAAAAATACAACATTCAAAATAAAAATCAGGAATCTGAGTTTTCTACTAAAATACAACCTCAATTATCTTTTTCCAATTTGAATTTGCCAATATCGTTACAACTCAATGAACATCAGTTTATCCAGAACAATAGAAATGTTTGTTTGCACTGTCCAGTTTGTCGCCATCCCTCACAAGACCTTTACAAATTAAATGTTCACTTGGATGAATGTCTAACACTGCAGTCCTCACCCCTAATGAATATACATACAGGATCTAAAAGTATAGTTGACAAAATGGAATTTTCTGGGTGTTTTTATGCAAAAACCACTGACAATCTGCACACTTCAACTGGTTTAGACATATTTAATGAAAATTGCAGTACATATCCTTCTAGCAGTTTTGAAACTCCCAAACACAAGACAGCATTTTCAGATAAAACTGATACTTTCCTGAATAAACGTGTGTCTTCTGAATCTTTAAAAACATTAAATATGGTTGTAACAAATAGAACATTGTTTGCAAAACATCTCAAAAAATTGAACACTGCAAAAACTAAAAATCTCGTTAAATCAAAGCAATGTAGATTAGAATCTTTTCAAAACACAAGCACTGTAGAAGCTAGCACATTTAATGATAATTTAAAGCCATCTGAAAATGTAAGTACTGCAGTAAATAAAGGCATAGAATATGCAAGATTTATGAACACTCCAAATACAGAATCTGAAAGTAAAATTGAGGCTTTTATACCATGGTCAAAAACTGCAAAAAATTTGACTGGCTTGTCTAATAAAATTGAATGTGGTTGTTTTTTAAGAAATAAAAACAATGAGATGGAAATTTCTAATAAGTTGAGAATGCCCCACAATGAACCTTCAGTTTCAATGGCTTCAAACAGTCTTCATGATCAAGGATTTCCTACAAGTAATTCTATGTGTCAAGAGTTTGGAAGTATGACAGAAAGTTTGATTTGTCCTGTCTGTGGGATCCAGTTTAAATCTTGGTCGCTTGAATTGTTGAATAAACATATAGATAACTGTTTGAGCAAAGATGCAATTAAAGAGATCCTGTCCTGTGAATCCCCTGATTATAGCAAGTTTGTCAAAAGGTAAACTAATCATTCCAATATAAATCTTATTTTTTACCAACTTTCTTGTACTTTTTTGGAAAAAACTTCTAAATTGCTCATAAATATTGAATAGGCTTAACATTCAATACATATAACAGATATAACTTAAAAAACTGGTTCAGTTTCTTGTGTGCAAATTCTTAAAAGAAACTAATACATTAACGTAAGGATGCACTGATTAAATAATGAAAAATATATAAACTAGCAGCTGGCTTTGACACACTAAGCTTGTACTTCTCATGGGATGGAGTAAAACTGTTCTCAAGTTCCTTTGTGTAAGTAACTATGACTAATGTTATGTATGATCTACTTTATATTGATTCAGAAGAGTCAACATTCACTTTAATTTGAAAAGAGAGAAAAAAGGTCTTAATGGGCTATACTCAAAACACATTGCATTAATGAGCTTGGTTTCTCATTTGTTTAATAATTATAATGATTCTCCTGTGTTAAGTTAGTGGAAGCTTTATATTCAGCAATAAATAAATTTTAAGAAAGTAAAATAGAAATTCACTGTAAACACCATAGTTTATTCCATTCTTTTCTTATGATTATACTTACTTTGGTCATGCAAAATGCTCTTTCAATTAAAGTAAAAGAAAATGTAGGCTATTGTTCTTGAAAAAAAATAACATTTGGTATCAGTAGTCATATAACTAAGCTCAAAATTTTGTTTAATCAGAAATCACTGTTGAATTAAAATTTTTCCATCAGTGCAACACAAAAAATGTTAGAAATATTAAAACAAATTGTGTTATTATGTTGATATACTATTGTTTTCTTTTACCAGCGTTTGATATTTCTATTTTCATTGTTTTTCTAACATCTGCTGAATTAAAGTTCTCATATGGTACTTCTCTCTTAATAAGGTTAATACTGTTATATTTTTATTCATTGCTGCCATTTATATGCAAGTTCTTTTATCATATGTGCAACAAACCCACTGCACCCTCTATTGGAATAAAATGATTCCAACATGTTTGTCATGTAAATTATCATGTGTCACTTCTCTACCAGTAAAAAAGTTCACTCACATGACTTCTTTTATGTCTCTACTAACCATCACTTCTTGTTTGGCAGCATTTGCACTCAACCATCTTTTTCTTGAATGGTCTTTCAGATTCAGTTATTTCTCAAAGTGATTTAATTTAACATACTTTGTTTTTTAACACATTCAGTTATTCTAGTCACATTTACTTCTTACTTCAAACACTTTTGTTGACTGATGCAACATGAATTCTGAAGTTAATGTCACCACTTTGGGTGTCTCACATATAATAGGCACTTTCAAATGCTGTTGAAAAATTTGCCTACATTTGTTTGCAGGTCAACTTCTATCTTCAGACATAGTCCCACTTCCTCCTAACCAGGTTTTATTTAATTCTTAATCCTCACTGTATCTTGCTTCCTATGAGATGGGGTGTTTCATAAGATCACTTTTAGGTGAGTAATCGTGCAATATTTGCTTCATAAATTGGCCTACCCATACTGTAACACCCAGTGACTTTAGAGGTAAAACAAGAGGAGAGCTGTCCATGTCTGCCATGTCTAATAAATAATGTCTAATGAATAAATTGGTATGGTTTGCTTTTCAAAATAGGGTTTTGTGACCACCCATTGCACTGTATCAGGTGTCAAAATTCCTCTGAGCTCTTCAGTGTATTCTCTGCTCCCATGTTCTTCTTGTGGAGTATGAAAGTCCTTACTGCATACAAGTTTCAAGCTGTTAGAGTGGTTGACCATGGAGGCACCCTGCTGGATAGTGGATAGGTTCCACATAAGATGACTGCACCACATCTGACCAAGGTATACTCTTCATTAATATATCAATTGTGTAAGAAATCTCCTTACTGAATGGTTACAGTTTCTCTTTTCAGAGTTAACTCTCGTCTACAGAGATATCTTTCTGGTGCTTTCAGAGGTACATTTGTTCTTCTGTTGAACTAGCCCCTTCTCCTAATCATCATGAGATTCAAACTAATCTTGTAAGAATAGGGAAGTGCTCTATCAGAAGTTATTATTTTTCTGTACTGAAAATATATTCCTGATAGGTACTTCCCTCCCTTTTTTTTTTTTAGTGCTTCTGTTATCTGCCAAACTTCAAAGTGATGTTTTGTTAGAAGTAAATAGAGGGAGTCATCTGCATCACTGGGCTGTTATTGCTTGATGATTTGCAAAAGAAAGTTGTTGGAATCATTGGAATGGTTTAATTCCAATAGGAGAATATGGGAGGCTGTAGCATGCATGAGAAAAAGATCACACACAGAGGACAGCAATGAATGAGAATAGCTAATCTTATGATATGAGCCAAGTATCTATTGGAAGTAATTTTCCAGTATGGGAAAATCTTCAACAGTTGTAATTACATTTTCATGTATCTCTGATTAGAGTATATTTACATTCATGTTAGGTATGATTTTCTTTTAGAATATACAGATTTCACTGTTTTCAGTTTATGATGTATATTCATATACACACACACACACACACACACACACACACACACACACACACACACACACACACACACACACACACACACACACATTAAAAAAGCATAAAATGAATAAAATGCAATTTTGGGAAATGCAAACATGAAACAAAAAATATGTGATATAAGTGCACTTTCATTGTTCATGCAGGTTGTGTTATTTTGGATAATTAATCAATTCCACTGAACCTTAGTTTGTATTTAACTACGTGCATGATAATCATACATAGTTTTGTATGGTTATCTTCCTTGCAATCCATATTTTCAGGTTTTGCATTCCAAATCTTTATTTCTCATGTCTCAAACCTTAAGTTTGTTTGTTTACATTCTTGCAATTTATTTTCACTTTAAACTATCTTGTTCCTTTATTTTTTATTATTCCAGTTTTTAATAATGTTGTAAAAGGAGCTTTAATGTATGTGAAAACTACAACAAAATCTTTAATGTTTTGTGTCTTTCTTTCAAATTATGTTAATTACAAAATATTCCCATTATTGATATAAGTGATACACAATAGGAATTATATCAGCTTATTACTTAAGAGTGTAAATCATTTCACAGCATATTTTATATGAAGACTGTTGGTGTTATTATTATTATTATTGCCAACTTTTCATGTTTTAAGGTACAAGATTAAATGAAAAAATGTATGAATTTCAAACTTTTGTGATAATCTGTAATTGGTTGTTGATTTACATAGGTTTATAGAATTATATTCAGTTCATGAACATCACAGTTATTTTGATATTTTTTCTAAGTATTTTTATTTCTTCTTCTTCCAGGAAAACTAGCAGGTCAGGTGAAAGGCCTAGAAAAAAGATTAAAACACAAGATATTGTATTTAGACATATAGATGAATATTTCTGCAAAAAGCCACTGAAAATCAAGGAAAGTTACTGTGAATAATTCCATGGTGTGCAGGATAAAAAACGCAATAGTTACTCCTGCTGAAAGCTAAAGATAATATTGTAATGCATTTCTACAAACCATTTCTATTTGATGTTTAAAACTTTCTTTCTTGCTGAACATGATTTTTAGATTTAAAATGAAAGTTAGTTTTTAGTAACATCTCTTTGTGTTGAGTAATAAAGGAACATGAATAGTATGTATAACCAGCAACAAAAAACACTCACTTTTCTTTCCATTTCTTAAGGAAAAGAATCCGTATATGTCATGCACCTTTCCTACTCTACCATTTCTTTCTGAAGAAGCTACAAATGGCTTGTGAGTTCTTCATTTACAGTAGGCTAGAAAATGACATCTTTTATGTATGAAGATTCCCCATAGTATATGCCTGTGCATTTTGTGTAAATGCAAGTACAAATGATGTATAGAGTAAATATATAATAGCCCATTAAAATACAAATCTTGAATTGTTGTAATAAAGTATTGAAATTTTTGACATTGGTATGCTTATTATTTGGGGTAGAATGTAAAATCAGGAAAATTTACTAATAACACTAAGTAACACAAATTTTGTTCTTACATAGTATGTGTTACTTCTTAATTGCTTATGTTGTAAAAGTACAGAAAATAGCCATCATTTCCTTCAAACTTTGCTTTTATGACCTGGATAATGAAATATAGAAATTAACCTATTTTCTATGAAAAAATTGGCAAATTTGCACATTTTCATTTACATAAGGTCTGAATGAAACAACATATGAATCAAGATTTATATGTATTTATACTAAAGTGATACAAAAATTAACAAAAATGTTTATAAGTGAGTAGTTTTTTGAGATTTGTGACTGTAATATAAATTACTCTTATGTACCAGTCCCCAAATATAGTCTCCCATCACATTTTTGTTATATGCTCCTTGGTAGCAACGGACAATCCGAGGGACGCGAGTTCACACCAAACATGCTTGCCCTTTCAGTCGTGGGGGCTTTATAATTTTTCGGTCAAACCGTTGGTAAAAGAGTAGTCCAAGAGCTAGCAGTGGGTGGTGATAAATAGCTGCTTTCCCTCTAATCTTACACTGCTAATTTACGGACGGCTAGCACAGATAGCCCTCGTATGGCTTTGCGCGGAATTGAAAACAAACGAACATTCACTGAACTTATAAACAGTTACAACATTTTACCTATCAATAACAAAAAACGCAACAAATTTGTTTCATTCCTTTTTGTTTCAAAAATTACAAACGAAATCACTAGACTTCAATAGTTTGAACATTTACCTTAAAACTTTATAAATCTTCATATAAAATTAATACGTTACTATCTAACACATGAGAACCTCTACCCAAAGAACAAAAGCAGGACATTTATAGCATTTCTTGCAAATGTGGCAAGAAATACATAAGACAAATGTCACGCTATTTAAAATCAAGATGGGCTTGTGTGTAGAGGCGAATTTTAGACATCAATAGGCCACGTGTGTATTACGTTCAACTCGTTATCTGTGGGTCGCAGGTTTTAATCCCTGTCACACCAAACATGCTTGTTCTTTCAGCCATGGAGGCGTTATAATGTTACGGTCAATCCAACTTTTCGTTGATAAAAGAGTTGCTAATTTAGGGACGGATAGCGCAGATAGCTCTCGTGTAGCTTTGCGCGAAATTAAAAACAAACAAACATATCAATATTAAATAGGTCTCAAAATACTACGGAATGAAATCCTACTACACTGACCCAAGACCTAGAAATAAAGAAGACTATTTAGAAACAACAGAAATAATCAAAGCTAACGATTTCTCGCTAAAAACGTGAAAATGGATATAGCGACATTAACAATATTTGGCAAATTGTATTCACTAAGCTCATAACTGACCAGACTTGCCTTTAACTGTATCCGGACACCTGCTGACATCAGTTGTGTTATATAAACTGTATATAGCTTAATAATGATCACACCTGAAGAAGCCAGACCAGTACATGTAGTATGTTCCAACATGAATAAGAAAAATTCATTATGCATATAAATTGTTGCGTGCCTACTTACTGACTTGTAGACAATACTTGGCTGAAAATAAATTATAGTTTTACTAAACTTAATAGATCCATATAATGCTTCGTACCCTCAAAGCGAAAGACACAACTGGCTGAAATAAACTATAGCTATAGCTCCATTTTTAAAACAGAAAATAACCTAATAATGCAACATTACTATTTGTAAATCCGTGTAGTTATCGCTGTGCCATCGGAGGACAAAGTAAAAAGTAGTTAGCTTCAGGAAATAGGAAATAACAAAGCTCTACTCATATAGATTTAAAAGGAAACGTGAGAGGGATGACCTAAAAATAATTAGTTGTATAAAACATAAAATACCTTTACAAGGTCTCTTATATTATCTTTCACCCTACACTTAATTAACATGTAATACACCAGATAGTTTCATTGAATACCGAATTACTTTGTAGGCTTCTTTCTCTAAATAGAAATGAGCTGCAATTAGTTTCAATAAATTACCACAATGCAAATGAGGCTCCACGCCTATAGTTATGTAAACTGCATTACATTAAGCCTAATCCTTTAGTATTTTTATCAGAACACACTTTCACCAAACGCTGTTGAATTGCAATAGTAATTGAATCGTTGTACTTGTAAGCTACTCTCTTTTAGAATTAAAAACTATAATTATTGTGTGGACTGTATTGTGTACATCTGTTAACCTGCATTTTGATCATGTATCGGATTGATTTTAAGTAATTAGTAATGGAAGAAGAAATACGTAACTGGTACTGGATAATACAGAGCTAGCTAAGTAAGCAAAGTAGACATTTGCCACAAAATGTGGGAACGGCAAAAATTTTGTAGTGAGGAGACGAAAAAAGGAAGATTTTGAATAAAATGAAGAAGAAATATGAAAGGGACTGCGCAATAGAGAATAAAATAAGAGAAAAATAACATTGCACAGCCAGTGATATCAAAACAGTTGTTTGTTTCTATAGAATTTTCGAGTAAAGCTACAAAAGACAGAAAAAAGGCAAGTCCTGTTAGCTCATTCTCCTCAAGTTTGAATGTTTGAATTGATATAAATAGATGAAAGACAGCGCCCAACATCAATTGTTATACTTCTCATGTCTAATTTGCTAATAGGCTTTAACTGAAGTGCCGAGTGTGTTTGCCTGGCAACGGGATGTGAACAACGAATTTTAGATTCGTAATCGAAGCACATTAACTAATACACTACGCCAGGGCCCAAACAGTAGAAAGGCATTGTTTCAGACTTCAGTGTTCCTAAATCTAACACTTCCTGAATCAAGGCCAGCGTTTTGTTGTTGTAGGAACTTCAAAAATTTAGACTTGCGTGACTGCTTGTGGCCTTATAGTTAATAGGTTATTAGGTCTAAGTTAGAATGACAGGTTTCAGAATATTAAAAATAATTGTAAGATAGGGTAATTATTGCATCAAAATTTACATGATCAACTGAAAACGGAACTAAAGAAATATTTTACAGGTTCGAGATGGATTCATGGATTTTTACATTTCAAATAAGAGCTGCTTTTACAATTTAGATTGCATAGCAGATAGGTTCAAACAACCTATGAACGTAGTTGTTTAGGTATCTAATAATTAAGTTCCAAAAACACATTTTAGCTAAATGTAGGGGTAGAAAGATGTGGTAAGGTTCATTGTTTTTGTTTTTTAAACAATGTTTTGTTTATTAAGGTTTATTAAGCCTTACACGCTAAAATCCGGAATTCGATACCCGTGGTGGGCAGAACACAGATAGCCCGTTGTTTAGCTTATTAAGGTAAGGGAGGGGAAGATTAATAAAACACATTGGAACAGTAGAAATAAAGGGACATTCTTCAAATTTACCACTAAGAAATTGGCGTATTGTTTTGCTCAGCAAATCTTCTGGATGAATATTATTTTTATGATATTTTAAATTAAGTTGATTTCATAGTCTGAAGGTTTGTAGTTATATATTTTGTAAGCTCTGTCCAAAAGGCATTTTACAAGACTCACTTTATAAAGAATAAAACAGCCGAAACATGATTGTTTTCACCGAAGGGCATCGAACTCCTGATTTTGTCCAAATTGAGGAACCAGTTAAAGGTATGAGAAGACCAACATAGGTTTTATTTAGTTCTCTTTGTTCGTTTCTTGTGAAGATCTGCTGTTCGTATTTGAAAGAAAGAAATCATTGATACTAAACATTTACTAAGAAGGAGAAAAAAACTCGCCTTCATCGGTGGGTTCTCGGACTACGATTTTTTTGTTTTTTGTTTGTTTAAATAACAATTTTCTTTTTGTCTAAAATCTACCCAACTTATTTATTACTACATTTTAAATGCAAACAGTACTCAGTCGAAATATCTCAGTTGCAAAAAGCCTCGTTAATTTCCTTGAAGAATTCTATTATTATTCAAAAAATGTTATATAACGCCTCTTGGGAAATCGTTTATCAACTGAAAAACCCATAAGTGTACAAAACATATAGTTTGCTTTAGTTGAAGAGGTATCAAGAAATCACGGAAAATTTTCCCACAAGTTGATTGAGTCCTGAAAACTCGATTTTCCAACATGGCCCTGGATCGCTACTAGAAGTGGTCTTTCTATTGAAGTCTAAAATAGCACTCCTGCAACAAGAGATGCAAAAGAGAGCAAATAGCAACTGTAACAAAAACAAGTGGTAGATTCTTTCATTCTCTTCGTTAGTTGAAAGTTTTCTGCAGAGACAAATCGACACAGGGAATTGATTGCTTCAGAAAAGTAGTTTCTGTAACAAAGCTTATTCTTAAGATTTGATAGTATGTATACAGTTTATTTTTACACACAGTAACAAAGTAGATGGGTTCAGTTGTATTTTTCATTGTATATTCTAATTCTGATCGTTGAATTACTTTTTATGTAAATTTACAGTGTAAGCACAACAACAAAAATTATTTCTCAGCAACTGATGAAAGTATCGCAAACTGGAAGTACTAATTACCTGTATTTTGCTTATTATCGTAGTGATTAATTCAGCATAAAGCCAAATTACCCATAATTATAGAAAGAAAGTTTATTTCTCAGTAGACAGGTCATCTAATACTACATATTTTTGGGCAGATGATACTGTGTTTTAGTGTTAGTTCAACAACCACACTACATTGTACTAATGACCTAGACTTTGTAATGAACTAGGCACACTTTTGTGTACAAGGAGGTGCTGTAACGCTATTCATAAAGTATATATATATATTATCGAATTAATATATTTTATTTATTTTCCAAATTAAAGAAAATCCTTTTTAAATATCCCTTTTAAGTTATAAATCCAGGATTAAATTCGTAAGTCGCGTTTTTACACGTTCTTAAATTAGTGGTGAGCCGCGATAATCCTCGCTCACAAAACTTGCTACAGCAGCTTAAGCGATTTCGCGGTTTGCTGGTCCGCGGCTTAATGGCGCTCCACTGTACAAGTTATAATGTTTTCAGGAATCTTTTTAGTGTAAATTAAAGTGCATTAAGGAAACCGTGAGTAAGCATATGAACTAAAAATGAATGCTGACACAAACAACTGAACCTTTCCGAAAACACTTTACATTTAATATTTTATTTTATTTTACTAACTATAAACAAATAAATATACATAGTTTGTTTGAGACCTGGCATGGCGTTAAAACGTGCTCTCGTAATCCGAGGTTCGCGCCCGCGTCGCGCTAAACATGCTCGCCTTCCCTCTAGTCTTACACTGGAAAATTAGGGACGGCTAGAACAGATAGCCCTCGAGTAGCTTTGTGCGAAATTCCAAACAAACAAACCCTCTTTTAGCAGTAAAAGAGGTTCTTTTGTTATAAGCAGTTATTTACATTTTCTAAAATTTGTAATAAACTACAATATGTTATTAATGTCGGAACATTGATGCAAATATCAGTATTTATTTTAATGAAAACTATAAATAAAATATCCTGTGATAAATATAAGAATCTATTAAATAAATATAACGAAATAAAACTTAAGGAAATTCTATTGAACGTATTTATGTATGATGAATTGTTGATACCCAGTAGGGTCAGAAGCATAACACCTTTTCCTCCGTCCATAACTTTCGTGTCGGCTTACTATTATGTTATCGTTGCAGTTATTTTGGGCCAGATTAACGCTCAGCGTTTTTAGAGTTGTAAGTCCGCAGACTTACCACTGAGCCACTGAGAGGTATTTAGGACTATGTTCATAATGTACGTAGTATCTGTCGAGATCACAGAGTAATTTTTATGCCAATTTTTATCATAATAATTTACTGCATTATTCAAGAGTTTTTCAGATACTGTCTCTATGTTAGCATACTTGTGCATGAATATGGATGAAGTACTTTATAAGTACTACGTGGTACTTTATAAACTGAAGTTAAGATTCAATTTTGTAGTTTATGTAACTCTTTTTGCGTTAAGTTTTTCCAAACTGGACATGCATATTGAATTATTGGTAGATTTTTATTATGTTATCAGGTAATGAAGTCTTTACCTTAATGCATAATTGGCTCTTTTCCAGATTCTTCTCAGAATATTGTTTGTGTGCTGTATCCACTTTAATTTGGAATCGTAAGTTAATCCTAAAAATTTAGTCGAAGAAGCAGTCTGTAAAAGTAATCTGGATCTTTTTATCAGTTTATTTCATCTGGTTAATTATTTAGTTTTTTATGTGTTTGGCAGTTCTCTTTTCCTGACCACTACATCATCAGCAAATTGTGATGCAAAGCCTAAGGCTAATTACTCCTCAGGTGAAAAGGACCCGTTCACATCTACTTTACATGTTTTATTGTCCAGAAAGTTAGATAGCCAGCGAATAAAAATCTTGGGTAAATCCATTTCTTGTTCACCGGTGACCGTGTCAAATGCTTTCTCAATGTAAGCAAGCTACAATACATGATTAAGTGGTCTGCAGTTTGTCTATATTTTCTAAATTCGTTTTGAATTTCGGGTAATTTTGAATTTGCGTCTAAGTTTATAACTATAATAGACGGTTACTTATTATTCTTTGTAAATTTTTGCCGATGAAACTGGTCAGGCTGATTGGGCAGTAATTATTTGGTTTATCTGCTAGCTTTCCTTTTTTCTGGAACATTAAAATTACTGCTTCCTTCCAAGAAACAGGGATATATCCAGCTGAAAATGATAAGTTACATATAATTTGTGAGAACCATTTTTTAAAAGGATGGTTCGTATACCATCATCTCCAGGAGCTTTACTTTTTGTGTTTTTGATAATACTTCTGTTACTGTTATATCTTTTATCAGTTGATGAGTGCTGCAGTCCTTTTCACTTTCAAGACTGCGGTCAAGCAGAGCAGACGTGTAAGTCAAGCCTGCGAGATACGTACTTTGAAGACTAAAATTTTTTTGAAGGACTAGTAAAACAAGATGAAGCGAAGGAAGATCGTAACGCGATGCAACGCAAAAGCCCTTTCGAACGAAGAGATAATGGAAATGCTGAAAGCGAACACTCAGGAGCTGAAGAATCACCGAGACGTGAATTTCAAGAAACAAACGCGACATCAAACGAAAGGAGGCTGAAGTGTAGGTTATACACCTACACTAAAACAGACTGGCACACTTTTAATACCCCATCCAATTGAACATGTAAATAATAAAACAGAACTAGACAACCATGTTGATCAAATTACAGAAGCAATAAAGAAAGCCATTAAAAACACAGTTCCTAAATCAAAAGGAAAACAATCACTTATTCAATGGTCTCTAACACCAGAAATTCACGCGCTAATTATCAAATGCAGAGAATTTAGACGAACACGCGATCCACACATTAAAACAGAAATCAATAGAACAAATACAAAAATTAAAAAAGCATAGCTTCTGTAAAAACTTAGAAAAAACCAAGAACAATCCAAAAGAATTCTGGAAAAATTCAAGAGTATTGCTTCAGACAAAAGTATAGTTTCTGACAATTAACGACGCTACTAACAATACTAAAAACGTAACCCATGTTAATGACGACAAAGCCACTAGTTCTGACAGAAATAACGAAATTAACCTGATTACTAACAACACCACCATCGCCACACAGATTGTTAAACTATTGAGGGCCTGTTACGCGGCCATTCAGTTTAAAGACATCAAACGTCTTTCTAATGGAAGAATCATGTTCTGAACCGTTTCACATATTTTGGCCTTTGGGGTTCAAGCCACTATTACTACACCAAAAACCAACACGTCAAAACTAACTGTCATTATCAGAGGTGTAATCTGATAGATAAGTAATCTGGATCTTTTTATCAGTTTATTTCATCTGGTTAATTACTTAGTTTTTTATGTGTTTGGCAGTGTTCTTCTAAATTCACTTTTCCTGACCACTACATCATCAGCAAATTGTGATGCAAAGCCTAAGGCTAATTACTCCTCAGGTGAAAAGGACCCGTTCACATCTACTTTACATGTTTTATTGTCCAGAAAGTTAGATAGCCAGCGAATAAAAATCTTGGGTAAATCCATTTCTTGTTCACCGGTGACCGTGTCAAATGCTTTCTCAATGTAAGCAAGCTACAATACATGATTAAGTGGTCTGCAGTTTGTCTATATTTTCTAAATTCGTTTTGAATTTCGGGTAATTTTGAATTTGCGTCTAAGTTTATAACTATAATAGACGGTTACTTATTATTCTTTGTAAATTTTTGCCGATGAAACTGGTCAGGCTGATTGGGCAGTAATTGTTTGGTTTATCTGCTAGCTTTCCTTTTTTCTGGAACATTAAAATTACTGCTTCCTTCCAAGAAACAGGGATGTATCCAGCTGAAAATGATAAGTTACATACAGCCGTTAGGTGTTCATATAATTTCTGAGTACCATTTTTTAAAAGGATGGCTCGAGGAGCTTTACTTTTTGTGTTGATGAGTGCTGCAGTCCTTTTCACTTTCAAGGCTGCGGTCAAGCAGAGCAGACGTGTAAGTCAAGAGCTGCGAGATACGTACTTTGAAGACTAAAATTTTTTGAAGGACTAGTAAAACAAGATGAAGCGAAGGAAGATCGTCACGCGATTTAACGCAAAAGCCCTTTCGAACGAAGAGATAATGGAAATGCTGAACAAGGCGATCGAAGGACCAGCCTCAGAATCTCTCAGTAGTTCAACTGAGATTTCTCAGGAGCTGAAGAATCACCGAGACGTGAATTTCAAGAAACAAACGCGACATCAAACTAGAGGAGGCTGAAGAAGAAAAAGGACATGGTAAGTATAGTTTCTGACAATTAACGACGCTACTAACAATACTAAAAACGTAACCCATGTTAATGACGACAAAGCCACTAGTTCTGACAGAAATAACGAAATTAACCTGATTACTAACAACACCACCATCGCCACACAGATTGTTAAACAATTGAGGGCCTGTTACGCGGCCATTCAGTTTAAAGACATAAAACGTCTTTCTAATGGAAGAATCATGCTTAAATGTTCTGAACCATTTCACATATTTTGGCCCACTAGCCTTTGGGGTTCAAGCCACTATTACTACACCAAAAACCAACACGTCAAAACTAACTGTCATTATCAGAGGTGTCGATTTCGACATCGAAGATAATGAAATCACTGACGAACTAAAAACTCAAGGATTTGTCGTATCATCATACAGAATTATCTCATTCAGAACGAAACAAAAAACGCCACTGATCATGGTAACCGTTAACAAAAAAGATAATCAAGAGAAATTATTAAAAAACGGTAGCTTTTAATTTTTCGTAAGACACACGACCGGTTCGGTAAGACACACAACAAACACTTTATCCAATGCTACAAATGTCAACGGTTCGGACACACAAAAACTAATTGTTAGATGTGGCGGATCTCACGAGGTCGTTCAGTGTTTTAACAAGCGTAACTGTGAGGGACCCCACGCATCCAGCCTTTGTAGCTACTCCAAATACGCAACAGATTCCTTTTTAAGACCACGAACTATAAAAATCAAACCCACATAACCAAACAACCTTTACTACAAAATCCAGCCGACTCGAAAATCAAACACTCTCAACCTCAACCAACACAAGCATTCAACCCCACAGATTTTACTACAAACTTGCTAGCAATGCTAATAGAATTAAGTGATCTCCCTTCATTCGAATCGAGGCACGGGTCACTCATGGCCGTTTGCAGCGTTGCAAGTTATTATTTTAACCTTCCTCACCTCAAACCACCCCATCTTTCACTCAAAATTCATGCAAGGGAAATAAAACAACACAATGATACAACACATTAAAATTTTACACATCAATTGCCAAGGAAACCTCAAAGACAAAAGGATAGAAATATACAACATAAACAAACATATAAACGCCAACAAAATCATCGTTTCAGAAACACTTTGCAAAGAGAAATATCCCCGGATTCATCACACACAGCATACCTCACTCAGAAAACAACAGACGCATAATAGTTTACTTTAATACAAAAATATCGCATTTAATCTCAATAGAAGATTCCTTTAAACCTAACATTGATGAAACCATTTTCTCTAACATACACTTTAACAACCGGCTGACTACTCCGATTCTATTGCTCACCGACATTAACTTCCTTTAAAAATGAAAAATACACCTACACTAAAACAGACTGGCACACTTTTAATACCCCATCCAATTGAACAGATTTTAACCTTCCTCACCTCAAACCACCCCATCTTTCACTCAAAATTCATGCAAGGGAAATAAAACAACACATTAAAATTTTACACATCAATTACCAAGAAAACCTCAAAGACAAAAGGATAGAAATATACAACATAAACAAACATATAAACACTAACAAAATCATCGTTTCAGAAACACTTTGCACAGAGAAATATCCCCGGATTCATCACACACAGCATACCTCACTCAGAAAACAACAGACGCATAATAGTTTACTTTAATACAAAAATATCGCATTTAATCTCAATAGAAGATTCCTTTAAACCTAATATTAATGAAACCATTTTCTCTAACATACACTTTAACAACCGGCTGACTACTCCGATTCTATTGCTCACTGACATTAACTTCCTTCAAAAATGAAAAATACACCTACACTAAAACAGACTGGCACACTTTTAATACCCCATCCAATTGAACATGTAAATAATAAAACAGAACTAGACAACCATGTTGATCAAATTACAGAAGCAATAAAGAAAGCCATTAAAAACACAGTTCCTAAATCAAAAGGAAAACAATCACTTATTCAATGGTCTCTAACACCAGAAATTCACGCGCTAATTATCAAATGCAGAGAATTAAGACGAACACGCGATCCACACATTAAAACAGAAATCAATAGAACAAATACAAAAATTAAAAAAGAAATCAAAAAGTAAGAGAAAACAATTAGCATAGCTTCTGTAAAAACTTAGAAAAAACCAAGAACAATCCAAAAGAATTCTGGAAAAATTCAAGAGTATTGCTTCAGACAAAAACACAAATCACATGTTAAAAACAACAACAAAATATAGGACGGATAGCTTACTTATTAGCTGACTATTACAAATCATCTTTTGGCGATTCAAACACCAACACCATGTCAACAACTTCATAAATACAAACCAAGCTTCATTCTCACCACGATTCCCTGGCGAGACACTAGAAGCATACTCAAGTTCAATCAATCGAAAAATAACCATAACCAAACTAAAAATTAATATCAAAAACTTGAAATACACCACCTCACAAACATCATGAACATTTCACTAGAAACCGGGTACTACCCTGACACTTGGAAAAAAAGTCATCATAACAACGATTCCCAAGAAACAAACTAACAGAACAAATCCAGATAATTTCCGCCCCATTAGTCTGTTTAGCTGCCTTGGCAAATTGATGGAGAGAATTACCTCCAACCGTTTCCTCCATTTTTGCAAATCGAATAACATCCTTCCAGAATCTCAAAATGCGTCCAGAAAAAATCGACTCCCCGAATCAACAACCGAAGCTTACAACAACAATCAAGTAACCATCGGGGCACAACGCCATCATATACAAACTCAATCACCTTCAAATAAATCCCATGAGAGTCAAATGGATTTTAAATTTCTTAACCAATAGAACAGCACAAGTAAAAGTCAATAAAACTATATCCAAATCATTTAATATAACGGCAGTCCTCTCTTCACTTCTATACACACACAATTCACAATACGCAGACGACACCGCAATCTGGAGCACCTCCAGAAACCCAGTAATGGCCATGTCTCAATAGGGAGCAGCAAGTGGAGAGTCGTGTTAAATCCAACAAAAACACAAGCAATATAGGAAACTAAAGAAGCAAAGAAAAAATATATAAAAAATAAAACTATCGCTTGGAAACACAACCATTAACATGAGCAAAAATATCACATTCCTTGGCGTCACTTTCGACACAAAACTAACATGGATAAAACATATAAACAATATAAACTCATCAATCAGCAAAAGGATTTCATATCTAAAAACTATAACTAGTAAACAATCGAAATGCGCACCGAACACCATTATACAAATTATCCGTCCACTAATAGAGTACGAATGTCAAGTAACATACAATATGTCAAAAAACACACTCCAGAAAATCCAAGTGCAACAAAACAGAATATTAAAATATGCATTCAGCCTACCATCATTTAAGCCAACAAGTTATCTACACCATATTAGCAATTTACCGACAATAACAGATAGAATAACAGAAAAATATTATCTAAAAGCAGAAAATAGAAACAAACTACACAAATTATCCAGTGCACCAACAAAATACATTTCACCTTACAACATATTTCAAGAATCACAATCTACTCAACAAAGAATCTAAATAAATAAAATCAATATCATGAACATGAATTCCTTTTCTTTTCAGATACACGACAGGGAAATCTTTCGGCGCCTGTTCTTGGAAAGTGGGTTATCTCGAGGCATTGGATTTCTAAATCCCAGCCGTTTGACTTGATCTGGATTTGAATTATATTCATGTTCACATCTGCTCAACATCTTCCTTTCGGGATAGATCCCGGCCTTTCTTTCCGCTGCTGCCAAAAACTCAAGAATAATAATAATGATTAATTTATAAAATAAAAAACACTCGAAATCTCGTCTACAGATGGAGTAGAATTTCAAAATTACTTTGTCAAAAATTCCGGCCTGCTCAGCAAAATCCCTGAGCATCGCAATAAACTTGGTTTCAATACTCGTTTTGACCACACTACATTGTGTAGTTTTGCGCTTAACAACAATTGAGAAATTAGCCAAGAATGGACCTCATTCCAAACTTAAGCCTATCATTTGCACTCAATTGGCGAGTGAACTAAAGCTGTTTACCTTATGTCTTGTACTAAACGCACGTTTAAGATACCATTAAAAAGTGTGTGGATAATGTATTTTAAATGCAAACAGTACTCAGTCGAAATATTTCAGTTGCAAGAAGCCTCGTTAATTTCCTTGAAGAAATCTATTATTATTCAAAAAATGCTATATAACGCCTCTTGGGGAATCGTTTCTCAACTGAAAAAACCATAAGTGTACAAAACATATAGTTTGCATTAGTTGAAGGGGTATCAAGTTACATTGAGGAAATCACGGACAATTTTCCCAAAAGTTGATTGAGTCCTGAAAACTCGATTTTCCAACATGGCCCTGGATCGCTACTAGAAGTGGTCTTTCTATTGAAGTCTAAAATAGCACTCCTGCAACAAGAGATGCAAAAGAGAGCAAACAGCAACTGTAACAAAAACAAGTGGTAGATTCTTTCATTCTCTTCGTTAGTTGGAAGTTTTCTGCAGAGACAAATCGACAGCACCCAGCTTTTATAGTGTTTTTTACACAGGGAATTGATTGCTTCAGAAAAGTAGTTTCTGTAACAAAGCTTATTCTTAAGATTTGATAGTATGTATACAGTTTATTTTTACACACAGTAACAAAGTAGATGGGTTCAGTTGTATTTTTCATTGTATATTCTAATTCTGATCGTTGAATTACTTTTTATGTAAATTTACAGTGTAAGCACAACAACAAAAATTATTTCTCAGCAACTGATGAAAGTATCGCAAACTGGAAGTACTAATTACCTGTATTTTGCTTATTATCGTAGTGATTAATTCAGCATAAAGCCAAATTACCCATAATTATAGAAAGAAAGTTTATTTCTCAGTAGACAGGTCATCTAATACTACATATTTTTGGGCAGATGATACTGTGTTTTAGTGTTAGTTCAACAACCACACTACATTGTACTAATGACCTAGACTTTGTAATGAACTAGGCACACTTTTGTGTACAAGGAGGTGCTGTAACGCTATTCATAAAGTATATATATATATTATCGAATTAATATATTTTATTTATTTTCCAAATTAAAGAAAATCCTTTTTAAATATCCCTTTTAAGTTATAAATCCAGGATTAAATTCGTAAGTCGCGTTTTTACACGTTCTTAAATTAGTGGTGAGCCGCGATAATCCTCGCTCACAAAACTTGCTACAGCAGCTTAAGCGATTTCGCGGTTTGCTGGTCCGCGGCTTAATGGCGCTCCACTGTACAAGTTATAATGTTTTCAGGAATCTTTTTAGTGTAAATTAAAGTGCATTAAGGAAACCGTGAGTAAGCATATGAACTAAAAATGAATGCTGACACAAACAACTGAACCTTTCCGAAAACACTTTACATTTAATATTTTATTTTATTTTACTAACTATAAACAAATAAATATACATAGTTTGTTTGAGACCTGGCATGGCGTTAAAACGTGCTCTCGTAATCCGAGGTTCGCGCCCGCGTCGCGCTAAACATGCTCGCCTTCCCTCTAGTCTTACACTGGAAAATTAGGGACGGCTAGAACAGATAGCCCTCGAGTAGCTTTGTGCGAAATTCCAAACAAACAAACCCTCTTTTAGCAGTAAAAGAGGTTCTTTTGTTATAAGCAGTTATTTACATTTTCTAAAATTTGTAATAAACTACAATATGTTATTAATGTCGGAACATTGATGCAAATATCAGTATTTATTTTAATGAAAACTATAAATAAAATATCCTGTGATAAATATAAGAATCTATTAAATAAATATAACGAAATAAAACTTAAGGAAATTCTATTGAACGTATTTATGTATGATGAATTGTTGATACCCAGTAGGGTCAGAAGCATAACACCTTTTCCTCCGTCCATAACTTTCGTGTCGGCTTACTATTATGTTATCGTTGCAGTTATTTTGGGCCAGATTAACGCTCAGCGTTTTTAGAGTTGTAAGTCCGCAGACTTACCACTGAGCCACTGAGAGGTATTTAGGACTATGTTCATAATGTACGTAGTATCTGTCGAGATCACAGAGTAATTTTTATGCCAATTTTTATCATAATAATTTACTGCATTATTCAAGAGTTTTTCAGATACTGTCTCTATGTTAGCATACTTGTGCATGAATATGGATGAAGTACTTTATAAGTACTACGTGGTACTTTATAAACTGAAGTTAAGATTCAATTTTGTAGTTTATGTAACTCTTTTTGCGTTAAGTTTTTCCAAACTGGACATGCATATTGAATTATTGGTAGATTTTTATTATGTTATCAGGTAATGAAGTCTTTACCTTAATGCATAATTGGCTCTTTTCCAGATTCTTCTCAGAATATTGTTTGTGTGCTGTATCCACTTTAATTTGGAATCGTAAGTTAATCCTAAAAATTTAGTCGAAGAAGCAGTCTGTAAAAGTAATCTGGATCTTTTTATCAGTTTATTTCATCTGATTAATTATTTAGTTTTTTATGTGTTTGGCAGTTCTCTTTTCCTGACCACTACATCATCAGCAAATTGTGATGCAAAGCCTAAGGCTAATTACTCCTCAGGTGAAAAGGACCCGTTCACATCTACTTTACATGTTTTATTGTCCAGAAAGTTAGATAGCCAGCGAATAAAAATCTTGGGTAAATCCATTTCTGTTCACCGGTGACCGTGTCAAATGCTTTCTCAATGTAAGCAAGCTACAATACATGATTAAGTGGTCTGCAGTTTGTCTATATTTTCTAAATTCGTTTTGAATTTCGGGTAATTTTGAATTTGCGTCTAAGTTTATAACTATAATAGACGGTTACTTATTATTCTTTGTAAATTTTTGCCGATGAAACTGGTCAGGCTGATTGGGCAGTAATTGTTTGGTTTATCTGCTAGCTTTCCTTTTTTCTGGAACATTAAAATTACTGCTTCCTTCCAAGAAACAGGGATGTGTCCAGCTGAAAATGATAAGTTACATACAGCCGTTAGGTGTTCATATAATTTCTGAGTACCATTTTTTAAAAGGATGGCTCGAGGAGCTTTACTTTTTGTGTTGATGAGTGCTGCAGTCCTTTTCACTTTCAAGGCTGCGGTCAAGCAGAGCAGACGTGTAAGTCAAGAGCTGCGAGATACGTACTTTGAAGACTAAAATTTTTTGAAGGACTAGTAAAACAAGATGAAGCGAAGGAAGATCGTCACGCGATTTAACGCAAAAGCCCTTTCGAACGAAGAGATAATGGAAATGCTGAACAAGGCGATCGAAGGACCAGCCTCAGAATCTCTCAGTAGTTCAACTGAGATTTCTCAGGAGCTGAAGAATCACCGAGACGTGAATTTCAAGAAACAAACGCGACATCAAACTAGAGGAGGCTGAAGAAGAAAAAGGACATGGTAAGTATAGTTTCTGACAATTAACGACGCTACTAACAATACTAAAAACGTAACCCATGTTAATGACGACAAAGCCACTAGTTCTGACAGAAATAACGAAATTAACCTGATTACTAACAACATCACCATCGCCACACAGATTGTTAAACAATTGAGGGCCTGTTACGCGGCCATTCAGTTTAAAGACATAAAACGTCTTTCTAATGGAAGAATCATGCTTAAATGTTCTGAACCATTTCACATATTTTGGCCCACTAGCCTTTGGGGTTCAAGCCACTATTACTACACCAAAAACCAACACGTCAAAACTAACTGTCATTATCAGAGGTGTCGATTTCGACATCGAAGATAATGAAATCACTGACGAACTAAAAACTCAAGGATTTGTCGTATCATCATACAGAATTATCTCATTCAGAACGAAACAAAAAACGCCACTGATCATGGTAACCGTTAACAAAAAAGATAATCAAGAGAAATTATTAAAAAACGGTAGCTTTTAATTTTTCGTAAGACACACGACCGGTTCGGTAAGACACACAACAAACACTTTATCCAATGCTACAAATGTCAACGGTTCGGACACACAAAAACTAATTGTTAGATGTGGCGGATCTCACGAGGTCGTTCAGTGTTTTAACAAGCGTAACTGTGAGGGACCCCACGCATCCAGCCTTTGTAGCTACTCCAAATACGCAACAGATTCCTTTTTAAGACCACGAACTATAAAAATCAAACCCACATAACCAAACAACCTTTACTACAAAATCCAGCCGACTCGAAAATCAAACACTCTCAACCTCAACCAACACAAGCATTCAACCCCACAGATTTTACTACAAACTTGCTAGCAATGCTAATAGAATTAAGTGATCTCCCTTCATTCGAATCGAGGCACGGGTCACTCATGGCCGTTTGCAGCGTTGCAAGTTATTATTTTAACCTTCCTCACCTCAAACCACCCCATCTTTCACTCAAAATTCATGCAAGGGAAATAAAACAACACAATGATACAACACATTAAAATTTTACACATCAATTGCCAAGGAAACCTCAAAGACAAAAGGATAGAAATATACAACATAAACAAACATATAAACGCCAACAAAATCATCGTTTCAGAAACACTTTGCAAAGAGAAATATCCCCGGATTCATCACACACAGCATACCTCACTCAGAAAACAACAGACGCATAATAGTTTACTTTAATACAAAAATATCGCATTTAATCTCAATAGAAGATTCCTTTAAACCTAACATTGATGAAACCATTTTCTCTAACATACACTTTAACAACCGGCTGACTACTCCGATTCTATTGCTCACCGACATTAACTTCCTTTAAAAATGAAAAATACACCTACACTAAAACAGACTGGCACACTTTTAATACCCCATCCAATTGAACAGATTTTAACCTTCCTCACCTCAAACCACCCCATCTTTCACTCAAAATTCATGCAAGGGAAATAAAACAACACATTAAAATTTTACACATCAATTACCAAGAAAACCTCAAAGACAAAAGGATAGAAATATACAACATAAACAAACATATAAACACTAACAAAATCATCGTTTCAGAAACACTTTGCACAGAGAAATATCCCCGGATTCATCACACACAGCATACCTCACTCAGAAAACAACAGACGCATAATAGTTTACTTTAATACAAAAATATCGCATTTAATCTCAATAGAAGATTCCTTTAAACCTAATATTAATGAAACCATTTTCTCTAACATACACTTTAACAACCGGCTGACTACTCCGATTCTATTGCTCACTGACATTAACTTCCTTCAAAAATGAAAAATACACCTACACTAAAACAGACTGGCACACTTTTAATACCCCATCCAATTGAACATGTAAATAATAAAACAGAACTAGACAACCATGTTGATCAAATTACAGAAGCAATAAAGAAAGCCATTAAAAACACAGTTCCTAAATCAAAAGGAAAACAATCACTTATTCAATGGTCTCTAACACCAGAAATTCACGCGCTAATTATCAAATGCAGAGAATTAAGACGAACACGCGATCCACACATTAAAACAGAAATCAATAGAACAAATACAAAAATTAAAAAAGAAATCAAAAAGTAAGAGAAAACAATTGGCATAGCTTCTGTAAAAACTTAGAAAAAACCAAGAACAATCCAAAAGAATTCTGGAAAAATTCAAGAGTATTGCTTCAGACAAAAACACAAATCACATGTTAAAAACAACAACAAAATATAGGACGGATAGCTTACTTATTAGCTGACTATTACAAATCATCTTTTGGCGATTCAAACACCAACACCATGTCAACAACTTCATAAATACAAACCAAGCTTCATTCTCACCACGATTCCCTGGCGAGACACTAGAAGCATACTCAAGTTCAATCAATCGAAAAATAACCATAACCAAACTAAAAATTAATATCAAAAACTTGAAATACACCACCTCACAAACATCATGAACATTTCACTAGAAACCGGGTACTACCCTGACACTTGGAAAAAAAGTCATCATAACAACGATTCCCAAGAAACAAACTAACAGAACAAATCCAGATAATTTCCGCCCCATTAGTCTGTTTAGCTGCCTTGGCAAATTGATGGAGAGAATTACCTCCAACCGTTTCCTCCATTTTTGCAAATCGAATAACATCCTTCCAGAATCTCAAAATGCGTCCAGAAAAAATCGACTCCCCGAATCAACAACCGAAGCTTACAACAACAATCAAGTAACCATCGGGGCACAACGCCATCATATACAAACTCAATCACCTTCAAATAAATCCCATGAGAGTCAAATGGATTTTAAATTTCTTAACCAATAGAACAGCACAAGTAAAAGTCAATAAAACTATATCCAAATCAGTCTCTCTTCACTTCTATACACACACAATTCACAATACGCAGACGATACCGCAATCTGGAGCACCTCCAGAAACCCAGTAATGGCCATGTCTCAATAGGGAGCAGCAAGTGGAGAGTCGTGTTAAATCCAACAAAAACACAAGCAATATAGGAAACTAAAGAAGCAAAGAAAAAATATATAAAAAATAAAACTATCGCTTGGAAACACAACCATTAACATGAGCAAAAATATCACATTCCTTGGCGTCACTTTCGACACAAAACTAACATGGATAAAACATATAAACAATATAAACTCATCAATCAGCAAAAGGATTTCATATCTAAAAACTATAACTAGTAAACAATCGAAATGCGCACCGAACACCATTATACAAATTATCCGTCCACTAATAGAGTACGAATGTCAAGTAACATACAATATGTCAAAAAACACACTCCAGAAAATCCAAGTGCAACAAAACAGAATATTAAAATATGCATTCAGCCTACCATCATTTAAGCCAACAAGTTATCTACACCATATTAGCAATTTACCAACAAAATACATTTCACCTTACAACATATTTCAAGAATCACAATCTACTCAACAAAGAATCTAAATAAATAAAATCAATATCATGAACATGAATTCCTTTTCTTTTCAGATACACGACAGGGAAATCTTTCGGCGCCTGTCCTTGGAAAGTGGGTTACCTCGAGGTATTGGATTTCTAGATCCCAGCCGTTTGACTTGATCTGGATTTGAATTATATGTTCACATCTGCTCAACATCTTCCTTTCGGGATAGATCCCGGCTTTTCTTTCCGCTGCTGCCTTTGCCTCCACCCAATACAACATTTAGAGAGACATCCTCCATCCAAAAATTCAAGAATAATAATAATGATTAATTTATAAAATAAAAATAAACACTCGAAATCTCGTCTACAGATGGAGTAGAATTTCAAAATTACTTTGTCAAAAATTCCGGCCTGCTAGTGGCTCAGCAAAAACCCTGAGCATCGCTATAAACTTGGTTTCGTTACTCGTTTTGATCACACTACATTGTGTAGTTTTGCGCTTAACAACAATTGAGAAATTAGCCAAGAATGGACCTCATTCCAAACTTAAGCCTATCATTTGCACTCAATTGGCGAGTGAACTAAAGCTGTTTACCTCATGTCTTGTACTAAACGCACGTTAAAGATACTATTAGGTCTTTCAATGCCCGGCACTATTACCTTAATGTTATCTTGATCTCTTACGTCTGTTGCTACTGATTCATTGAAGGAAGGTATTCTTAGTTCCTGAAATAAAATTCCTCTGACTCTCTCTTATCCTTTCTATTCTGTCTGATAATAAAATATCTATTTATTTCAAATATCTGTTGTTTTGGAGGTCTGCTTCACTAAATACAAAGACATCTTATGTTTCTTAGAAGCAAAAGCAAAGATTGATGTGTAGTGCTGTGAATTTATTCATGGTTGATAGAGTTCATGATATATGTTAAGATTTGAGGAAGGTGTTTTTGAATGTTTTTCATAATTATTTTAATGACCATGAGTATTAAACTATTTTCATTATTTGGATTGTTTTATTCAGCCATTATTTCAAAGATAGTGAAAGAATGGCATCGATCAATGTATTTTCAATATTCACAGATTTGGTTTTATTTGTGACTTCGGTTGTTTTTGGTAAATCTTCACTAATTATTGGTGTGTTTTTTCTGATTATGTAATGTTTTTTTTTACTGTTGCAGCATATAAGTTTAGTTGTATGTTTGTAATGTAGGTTATGTTTTCTGGTTTCTGAGTTTTAATTGTTCTTGGATTGTGTGTGTTTTTGACTTTTCCGTGTCTGGATTCTTAATTTTGTATATATGTCGTAATTGATTTATTTTTGGCATCCTTTATAGTTTGCCATGAGTTCTTCCATGAGTTACAGCATTTTGGTGTGGTGTTTGTTTAATGCATTGTGATGATTAACTCCACAGTTGCTCGGCATACTGCTGCTACATCTCCCTTTCAAGACAATGTCCTTGCATTGTGAACAGGCACATTTGTGCAAGTATATCATTTCTTTTTTGAACGTTTCACAGGTACCTGCTCTTGCGTTTGGTTTTCTGATTAGGAAATACCCATTAATACCCTAATAATGTTAATTAATTAAATCCTACACTAATGTGGGTAAAGACTATATCCGTGATGACGAGAAAACCCACTTGTAGAGAAAAATATATAAGTAAATTCGGCTGGTATGGGTAGAGAAAGCAAACAACGTTTTGACCTTTCTCGTTCATTGTCAGGTTCACAAAGAAAGAAAGAGATAGCTGATCACGTGAAAAACAAACATAAACGCAATATTAAAGAAGCAATATCTATACAACAACTCAACCCTAAAATTAACCAATACAAAAAAAACACCTTTATACCTAGATAAATAAATATATTCAACATCTAAGCACGTCCTCTGCATTCCTACACTCAATTACGCTAACCTCTTCAAACATGTGGTTAACTTTCAGTCAGTTACCGCTTTCTTTCTCTGTGAACCTGTGGGGCCTGAATTTTGAAGTTTCTATAGTTTACGTATTTGTATCCAAGATATGTTTATCGATGCTGGACGTGTATT
This sequence comes from Carcinoscorpius rotundicauda, assembly GCA_011833715.1. NCBI lineage: Eukaryota > Metazoa > Arthropoda > Merostomata > Xiphosura > Limulidae > Carcinoscorpius > Carcinoscorpius rotundicauda. Next base: position 126,682,509 of record CM022392.1, read on the forward strand.
CTATAATGGGTCTCTTTATAAAATTTAATTATGTTTATGGTGAGGTTTCTTGATTTTTACTGGTTAGATTTCTTGCATAATTACGCGTTTCCAAATTCTATTCAGTATACTGTTGGTGCGTTTAACCCATGTTAATTTGGTTTGGTAGGTCAAACCCTATAATTTTGCCGAAGAAATAGTCTGTTCACGTAAAGTTTGGGGAGGGGAAATCTTTTTCAGCTTGTTTGATCTTGTGAATAAAATTACTTGGTTTTGGGGTGTTTTTATTTGTATTCTGACGCGAATTTTACACGTATCCATAATTTAGGACTTTTAGAGGCCAATTACTCACATAATAAACAAGATAGGACTGACCATCTCTCCCTGAGTAGGCTCTATTTCGTTTATATTACAGGTTCTATGTTTCAAAAAGTTGGCCAGCGGCAAATAATTCCCTGGGATATTTTCATTTATGTCAACCAGTGTATTAACTCATTGTGCCAAAATGAGTCGAACGCTTTTTCAATATTAAGAAAGCAGGCGACCATGCATTCGTTTTTATTAGATGAAACTTAGTAAAATGGACGGCAACTGCTTGTTGTGGAAACATGTATATAGAACGATGTTTCGGAAGTATTTCGCCTTTCTTCTTCCGCGAAAGTGATGTTTTTGCTCATGTTAATGAATGTATTTCCGAGTGAGAGTTTTATTTTTCCTAGATTTGTTCTTTGATTTTTTAATTTCCTGTAGAAGGTGATTGCTTGTATTTTGGTTTGATTTAACACAACTCTCCATTTGTTGCTCCATGTTGAGAGGTTATTAAGTGATTCTTGTACATGGCCATCACTGGGTCTCTGGAGGTGCTCCAAATAGCGATGTCGTCTGCGTATTGTGAATTGACCGTGTATGTTAGATTTGGGAAAGGTATATCACTGACGATAATTATGTATAGAAGTGAAGAGAGAACTGATCCTTGGTGTACTCCTGCGGTTATATTAAATGATTTGGATACAGTTTTATTGACTTTTACTTGTGCTGTTCTTGGTTAAGAAATTTGAAATCCATTTAACTATCGTGGGATTTATTTGCAGGTGTTTCAGTTTGTATTTGATGGCATTGTGTCATACGCTGTCGACACAACTTGATTGTTGTTGAAAGCTTTATAGATTGATTTGGTGATTCGATTCACAAAAATGGAGGAGACGGTTGGAGATAATTCTCTCCATCAGTTTGCCAAGGCAGCTTAACAGAATAATGGGACAGAAATTATCTGAATTTGTTCTGTTGGTTTGTTTCTTTGGGATCGTTGTTATGATGGCTTTTTTCCAAGTGTCAGGGTAATACCCAGTCGCTATTGAAATGTTCATGATGTTTGATTGGATGAGATATGCCAACTTTGGTCTCTCATAGTGTTCTGGTGAAGAGCGTGTTTTGATTAGTTGGATTATCATTATTTCTGGTTGGAGGAGAGATTTCCTGTAGATTCAACCAATGGCAACTCACTTCTAATCTAAAACTAATGTCTGCTTCTCTTTTTTGAATAAACTAATGTCTGACTCTCATTTTCTCTCTCGCATCTCGAAACACCGCGAAATTTCTACAGATCTCCAAAACAATCCGCGCATGTCCGTTCTTGCACGAGACTAAACGTCTAGACACGAAGTCACCAGCATTTAATTTACAAACATATGATTGGTATACTTAATTCAAGAAAATTCTAAATGTTACCCTAAATGAATAACAACATATTTTATTAGTTTAAACTTCGAAACAATAATATAAATATGGAAATATAGTAAATAGAAATGAAAACTTAAACACAACACGACATGTTAACAAAATATTTACACGACATTTACATAACAATTATTAAAACCGGAAAATATCTGTATGTATGGCAAAAGTTTTAAGCTACTTTGTGAAAAAAATTACAAACTATAAACATCGTATTTTCTGATTGAAGAAATGTTTTGAAATGTACATTTCTAACTTAATTAATAAGCAAACAACTTCAGTAAATAAACGAAATTCCAATGTCACAAATTACAATAATATCAATTCACCTAGGAGCTTTTCAACTTGGTTGCTATTCCATTTGTTCCTATTGCGTCAAACTGGAAATTTCCAGTTATTGAAATAATGATAAAAAAAGAGCAATTAAGATTTCGGTTTATGTTCTAAAGCTAAAACAACTTACACAATCTAACCTTTGAAATAAAGTTTCTTGCCCTTTTTAGTTATTAATAAATCTTCTTTAGGAAGAGGAAAGTTGAAAAAGTTCATAAAACTCTTAGTTGAAGGATAAACGTAGTTCCTAACATATAGGAATATAGGTAAGACTGGCGATGTGCTATACAGTGTTCCCTCGTGTATCGCGGTAGATGCGACAATCGTCTTCCTCGGATGCGTTCCAAAAACCCCGCGAAAGGAGCTTTTCCGCGAAGTGGGATCGCCGATTTTTACGTATATATTTATGTGCATTTAGACTTTTAAAACCCTCCCTTCTTATTATTTAATAAGAACAATTATTAAGATATTAAGCCTTAAAATTAAAAATTACATATTTTTAGCAGGTAGTGTTTTTTCGGGGGACACCACTTCCTCTTCTGTGGAAGGTAAATCGGCAATTTCTTCGTCGGTCGTTACAACTTCAGGAACAGTACTTGCCACCGGGACCCTTTCTTTCTTGCTCGGCTGGAAAAACATTGTTATTGGCAGTTGTTTTCTCTGCCTCTTTAGCCTATCGAAAATCATTTGATAAGGAGTCATCAGTTCTTCTATTTTATTGCAAAATTGTACTGATCGAACCATATCGTTGTCCCATTCCTGTGAGCACTCCTTCACTTCGTTAATTAGTTTCATTAGTTTACCTAACGGCTCTAACGATCATCCACTTTGCTCGATTGTTTCCTCGGCTTCTTTAGGTGTTTCCTCTTCGTCGTCTTCCTCGGCAGCAGACTTCGTCAGTGCTTCTAAGTCTTGGTCGGCGAGTGGTTCGGATTCTAAGTCAATCAATTCATCTTCCTTCGTCATATCGGCAAATCCTTCACCTTTGATTAACGAAGCTAATTGCACAGCTTTTTGAACAGCCGAGTGTTGGATTTCTTCAGGCGTGAATCCCTTGTCGTCTTGCACAACCTCAGGCCACAACTTCTTCCAGCTTGCATTAACGGTGCAGGGCTTCATCTCTTGCAATGCCTTATGAACATTTTGAAGACATGTAGCAATGGTGAAAGACAATCAAAATGGGTAGCTTGTCTTTCATTTCTGCACCAATCATAGCCCTTCTTGCACATCGCTACGCCATGAAGCTGATCTTGCGTAGCCTTCGCAGACGCACAATGCGTACATATATAGCCTTTCCATTTTTACGCTGTTATAAACTCAAATATATGTTTATATCTCAAAATATACCTGTTTTTTCTTTACACTATTAATTATATTTATTTTTAATATTTTAATGGTATTTAATGCTATATTTTAGATTTAATGTTTATTATTTTATATATATTTATATATATATGTGAGGGGGTCGGGCGAGCCCGCGAAAGAGGAACCGCGAAGTGGCGAGGGAACACTGTATAGCATTATAAAGCTTATCGCTGAACACGCGTAATGTATCGATATTTATTACCAGATCCTTAACGAATATTTTCTTCAGAAGCATTTTTCTTTTTGATATAGTAATCTTGGAAGTGTGATTTCTTAAAACTAAATAGGTTAAATTTTATACGTGGTGTATTTATCTGTAGGAATGCAAATTATATTTTTAACTTATTCTTTAAATTTGTAACTAATGTATTTCATTTGTATTTGTAGCATTTATTAAAAACATAGATAACATATATACTTGTAAGTGAAGTAATGCATTTTAAATAAATAATCAAACAATCATACGACCGATTTACAGCTTTGAAGTATAATTAACAAGCAATTAAACAGAAAGCTGAGGAAAATGTAGTTAATTATTGTATCTCAGAACGGCTGTTCTGGGTATTAGCTTTTCAATGTGACCATTGACTGACACGTCTCAGGGACTACAGTATAGGTGGATGTTAGGTTAATAATTAGTGTACGTATAAAGGTATTCCTTTATATTGGTTTAATTTTGGTTTTAGTTGCTGTATAAGTAGGGCTTCTTTGAATTTGCGTTTGTTTATATTTGTTTCCTCACTTAATGGTCACATTCAAATTCTTTTTTAATCTGAAGATGACCTAGTAAGGCCGAAACGTTGTTCTCACCTTACCAATAAAAGTGTTAATACCTGTACCAGCCGTTCTGAAATACATTTTTATTTCATGTGGATTTCTCGTCATTTAGGTCAGAACAAGATACTTTGAGCAACTAAATGATTTTTGTTGACACAGATAAAGAATGCTTTACTTTGTTTCTGTTTATGAAGGAATATATAAAAAACACAGGAAGAATAATATTTTATTCTTTTCTAAAGTGACTTTATTTGCTATTTTGTACTTCTAATGATGTGTATTATTTTCTCAAAACTTTCTAATATCCATACAATTATAGACAATCAAATTAATTGTTCAATCTTACTTTAAAATGGAATGAATTTTTAAATGAATAATATAAAATTGTACATTTATTGTTGTCAATCATCATGAACGTTTATTTTCAGTAAAAATATTTCAGGCTATAGGCTGCTTTACAGTTTTCTATGTCAAAACTGCATATATATTTATCATTAATAGAAAAATCAATAATTACTTCAGTCAGTAAGAAAACAGATTTGGAAACATTATTAAACACTTCTATTTCATTATCATTTATTTTTTGTAGCTCCCTTTGTACAAAGCAGAAAGGTTATTTACTTAGTGTTTAAACTTCCAGAGAATAGTGCAAGAATAGCTTTAAAATTAATTATTTTACTAGAAACTGTCCATGTTCTTTCTTTATACTTGGAGATTATAAGAAGAAAAAACTACTTACATTTAACTGCAAAAGCAATATGTACTCAAAAACATAAAATAATTCTGATCTGTGCCTTCTGTTTTTCACTTTTTTTGATAGAGAAATAGGTTGTGTAAATGTGCTTATTCTCATAGATTGCATAGGGTGTATTTTACATATTCATAGAATACTACAATCATCAAATTCCGTGGATGAATCTTTGAAGAACTCCTAAGACAGTACCAAATGTTGAAAGAGCATGATGAAAGTTGTAAGATAATAGTAGCAGTGAGCCATCTTTAGCTCTGTGTCATAAAGCTTCCTAACTACGCATTCAACGAAGAGGTGATAACAGTTCTTCATCATAATCATTTTCTAACATCTGGAAGAAGAAAAAATCAATAATCAAAAATCTCCTCACCAAAAATGTACTTTCTTTAATCAATTAAACATGTGACATTCATATAAATCTAAAATTGCTACATTTTACATGTTTATACCAACAATACAATAGAAACAGCATAATGTAGAATGAGATATGACTTATTTTCTGAACAAATTGATTTAACTACTTAGAATAAACATTAATCTATAACAGAGAATAATATCTGTTATATAAATTCATCAAGAAAAAAAATGTTTTCAAATTACAATAAACAACACACAGCTCACCACCTTTTTAAATCTTAATGTGTTTAAATTTAATGGAATATTTGGCACAGTAATTTTAAAACTGTAATTCTATGTTTATTGTTTTGCATAATGCTACTCAATGAGCTATCTGCAATGTGCCTATCAAAAGTATAAAAATATAATTTTTAGTGTTATAAGCCTTTAGACTTAACAGTGAGCCATCAGAAGGTTTAAAACTATACACTTATCCTCACAAGTGTTATAATAAGTCTTTCAGCTATACCTGGATATGTGTAATCAGCAAGCTAATAGCTTCATTCTGCATTTCTTTTGATCCCAACAACAGAGCCACCTGTGCATGTAGCTACCATGGTTTTGAACTTCTTCATAAACTACCTTACTACACTAAAAATTAAAGCAAGATAATTTTCAATCACTTTAAAATACAGTAATGATTTATTAGAAAAATAATTTTTTACATTCAATGATCAATATAAATACCACTATCATTTAGTTTATTTGGTGAATTAATAGTTACAAGTTGTACATTGTCATTGCAATTATATAGTTGTCTAGCCTAGGTTTCACTGTAATTGTTGATGTCACATTACTTGTATCCTCAGTATTTTCTCATCACCTTAACTGAGCATTGTTAAATCTGCACTGTTTAGATACTTTACAGAAACTTTGGGCCTCAGTGATCAATGTATAAATACAGGCTGCAAGACAAGTACAGGTAAAGTGCAGTTCAGACAGAAAATCAGTTAGCAAAAGAAAACATAAAGTTAGCTCGTGTGCAAATGACTTTAAAGTGTATTTCATTGTTTAGTGGAGGTGAAGAGAATAATTTGTCTTGTCAAAGGTTGGTTGGTTGATTTTGTGTTTTATGGCACAATGTAAATTTAGTAAAATTCATAAAAGGAAATTAAGGTAAAAATAAAACAAAGTTAAAAAACATAAATAGCAAAAAAACCAATGTTTACATCTAGTGTAAAACAGTAAAAGAAAACTACAGAACTATAAGTTGTAAAGAACTTTCTTTAGCATAACTGTAATTATCATAACTTGCCAAGACTAAGAGTTAAGTACAAAAACCACTAACAGTCACTTGAAGTTAGTCTTTTCAGTCCTAGTTCCAAGTTATCTGACATTATGGCCATTTTCATAAAAAAAAGTAATGAAAGTTTCAAAAGACTTGTAACAACATTTTAACAATAACTTGCCAGGATGACTAATGGGTAGTTCAAACAGCAGCATTAGTCACCTGAAGCTGGCCTTTTCAGTCCTGGTTTTGAGTTATTTAATGTTATGGCCATTTTCTAATTTCAAATTGAACTAATAGACTGTGATTCTTAAAACGCAATCACTTTAAAAAGGTTTAATGTAAAAATTGAAAAACTTAAATGGCATTAAAAAGATTAATGACCTTTAAAAAACTAAAAAAGTAAAATATGACTTATTGTGATCTGAGTGTTACACAAAGTACACACTGGTGTAATAGTTCCAGATAAAAGAAAACGATAAATTAAAAAACTGTAAGAACTTTGTCTTTCCAATTCTTACGTAAGCAAGACAGCCAAAGTCCAATATAGGGTTTTATTTAGAAAAGCTTGTTTTTGCTTTGCTCACTACAAGGAATCAAACCTTGAATACAGGACCATAGTCCATTTATGGAACATGCACAACATGGCTTGGTATCTAGAAAAACTGGATAGAAGTTGATGTTAAAGAAAAATGGGACAGTTGGTTTTGAATATTGGTAAGAACACGGTGTGAACCAACGTGAAATGATTACAGGGCCAGTTGAGAACTAAGCAAGTCAGTATAAATAGTGGTTTGAGTATTGCTTAGCTTCTATGTGATCCAGAGCAAGACAAATGGGATATAGTTGAGCAGTGAACACAGAAGCTGTAGAGGGGATTCACCATGCAACCACTGAACCACAACAAACCATGGCAGAGTCCACACAGTTATCTGATTTCAAACCATCTGTATAAATAGGAATGGAATGATGGTTTGAAAGATGTTCAGCAAATAGCAGACAGTATATTCAACTGGGAGTGTCTGCTTTTCTCAAATGACTTAAAGACATGTCACATTTGATGACTGTAAGAAGCCATGGTGGGATGGGATGACGACTGAAAACAGCAATGTTATCCAAGGACAGACCCAACTCACCCAACTGTGCTTGGGTACGAAGGCACAAAGGAACAATGGCAGATTGTCTGCTAAAAACTTTGGCCTACCAAGGAAGGAAAACACAACCTCAGGTGGGATACTTTGGTAAGGAACGAAGTTTTGAAGCATGTAGTAAAGACAGTTGCAAATGGCAGAGGTGCAAACAAGGTTCATGAGATTCTGTGTATTAGCTCTGAACTATGGAAGTGCAGAAAGCCCCAGAGCAGAGTTAAAATCCTTGATGATGAATGAGGTCAAGCATCTTTAAGGCAGAGCCATAGACCAGTGATCCATAGTCAAGTTTCAATTGAATAAGAGCATGAAATATCTTTACCATAGAACAACGTCGATCCACTTCCAAAGTGGTGGAAGAAAGGACACAGAGAATGTTCATTGCTTTTGTACATTTGACCCACAGCTGCTTGATGTGTGGTATAAAGATCAACTTACGGTCAAAGATAAGCCCCAAGAACTTTGTCTCAGGAACCAGAGGCAGCACAACTTCACCAATATGGAGTTCAGGACCAGGGTGAATACCCTGTTAGCAGCAAAAGTGTATGCAGACGGTTTTAGAGAGAGAGAGAAGTTAAAGCTGTTTGCTGTGGTCCACTTCAGTAAATGATTGAGGGCAGTCTGTAGCTGCTACTCATGTTGGATGACTGACACAAGATGTAAAAGTTGTCGACATAGAAGCCCATTTGCAACAGTGAGAGGGAGTTGTTCAGTGATGGCATTAATTTTTATACTAAAAAGTGTTACACGCTAAACACAGTTCTGTAGAAAAGAACAGGAAAGTGTTGAACCCACACAAACTTGGAATCTCCTGTCCATTAAAAATGGGCAAATGCCCATGTAACCATAATATATTGAGGTCTAACAAAATGCCATACCACTATGTTGTATCATAAACCTTCTCAATGTCAAAGAAAATTGATACAAGATGTTGTTGTTTGAGAAAGGCTTCTCTGATTGATGTTTCAAGTCAAATCAGGTGGTCCATGGTGGAGTGCTGTCATCAGAATCCACACTGGGTGGGGGAGAGGAGGTTGTTTGATTCGAGGAACCAAACAAGACAAGCATTAACCATCTTCCATAAGGTCTTACAGAAAAAGCTCATCAAAGCAACTGGACAATAGTTTGAAGGAATACTGGGATCCTTCCCAAGCTCAGAGAAAGGTAGGACAATAGCCTGATGCCAGACATCAGAAAAACATTCTTCTGCCAGATCCGATTAAAAACAATCAGAAGAACAGCAAGAGAAGCAGGAGATAGATGGTGCAGCATACCATAGTGTACATCATCAGGTCCAACTGATGTACTGCAAGACTGATGAAGGGCCAGTTTGAGTTCCACTAGTGTAAAGGGACTATTATAGTCACAGAGACAATCATCTCAAAATGAAAAAGGTGATTGCTCTGCCTGAGTCTTGATGGTTAAGAAGGTGGAAGAAGAAGTAAATGTGCTAGATACCTGGCAAAAGCTTTCACCTCAAGTACGGGCGATGCTCCGGATATCAGCTACTTCCTGGCCATCATATAGCAAGATTGAGAGGGGACAGAATTATATTGCCCACTGACTTTTTTAATCTTGTCCCATATGACTTTGGAACTGGTGTTAGAAGATATGCCGGTTGTGACCTAAATTGAAGATTCCTCCTGGCTTTGACGTCTTACCCACTAAGCACGTGCATGGGCCTGTTGGAAAGCAATGCAGTTTGAGAGTATGGGAGAGGTAGAAAGTACCTCAGGCCCATTTTTGAGCCTTCTTGTGCCATGTGGCAAACAGGATTCCACCATGGACAAGGATACAGTGGAAAACAAATCAAGGTTTTAGGAATACATTTAGGAACAGACAGTGATAGTATGACCCAAGGAAACACAGATGGCTACAGCCTCCAAAGGGATGTCAAGTGGCAAAGATAGGATGGGCACATGCTGATCAACCAACATTGTTACCTCTTCATGCACTCGTCCATCACACAGCCTGTCTTTTCTGTACAAAAAAAAACTGCTGAAAGGTGAGTGTATTGACAGGTTTCAGAAATATTTCCTGAGAGGAACGACATACAGGATGGTAGGAAGCAATCAGTGTTTTGATGTCATCCAAATTAGAACATAAACCTAGACAGTTCCATTGCATCAAGGTAGCCACATTTAATTATGTGGAAATGAATTGGGTGGAGAACCCTTCTGAAAGACGTGGTGACATAAATGTCAGAATGAGTACATTGGTCGGCATCATAATTCCATCTATGCGAGCAGAGATACATCTCACTGCAGAAACTTCTTGGGTAAAGAAACCAGCCAGAATCCCTGTCTCTGGGATGTTCTTCAAATCCCTCTCAACAATAACTCCTTGTGACGAATTCAAAGTAGCATGAGGCACAACCTCAATAGGTATATCCCCAATTGCCTTTGAATGCAACTGGAGTTCACTGTGTTGAGATGTGGATGAAGCTTCTTTACTGACTTTTGAGAGCCAGCAAGTCTCTCTAGTCCATTTGGACTGAAAAATGGATACATTTGCCCTTAAGGGTTGTTTGAAAGTGAATGCAGTATAAGAAAATGAGGTACAACAGGTGGTGAGGATTGCTGCTCAGAATCTTCAAGACATGGTCATTTATTTATAGACTGTTTTTTCACTATTTTATTCAGATTTTTAATCGTAGTATCCATAATAAAGAAAGGGAAATTTTGGTGCCTACTGATCCCACCCACCATGGAGCCCTCCGAGAGGACACACTACAATGCCAAACAAGGACACTGCAGCAACGCCAGGGTTACATGAGCATTTTACCCAAACACCAGCATCAGATAAAATATCCATAACAGCTGTTGAGAAATCCAACACTGATACTTGGTTGACCCTGGCCCAAGTAGACCAGCTGATTGACCCAAGGGAAGCCACCATGAGGCTGCTCGTCTACAGGAATTCAAGGCCAAAGTGGTGTGTTAAGGTTGAATCCCTCAACCATCAGGATCCTCTCCTCCCCTTCATGGTTGCCACGCAAGGCAAACACGTGGGTGGATGTTCAGATTCCAGAGGAGGTAAACTGAAAGAACAGAATCTTGCCTGGGAGGTCCCTTCACCATGTATAGGAATCCACACTGAGGGGTTTTCATATAAGCTTACACAGTTTTAATAATAATATTTATATCAGGAATTTATGAAGATTAAACCATGGTTATGAAAATTACATCAACCTCTTTGTACCTCTGGTATTATTTCACCACATTTGCTTCATGTCTAAGACGAATCCCTGAGCAAAAGGTCATGTTTTTGAGGAAGTCATATAATAGATAAGAAAGTACTTTAACCCATCAGCTGGATCCATTCACATTTGTGGAATACTTCTAAAATCACTGACTGAAATGCAGCCAACATCAATATCCATTTCTAAGCATGCTTCATCACAAATATAGTATGATGACCATGATAATGCTCTCTCCCTGCCATTGAATAAACTATCATTAACTGTTGCCAAATGATAAGAATTTAGATTCAAACCACCAGCATTGCACATACCATGGCTTGAAGTTTGATCCTGATTTTAGTCTTTTGGTTTGGTTACTTAAACAGGAGTTGTGAACAGATAAACACCTACTGAAGTCACTCATTGCTTATTTATATAGCATACTGATCTGGAGGCAGCTTCCACACCTGAACTTATATTTAGGAAACTGGTTAGATCTTTACTGTATCACACTGTTTCAAATAAACAATGTACCCTTAGCTAACTTGATGTCACTTTTGTAGAGTAAAGGCTTTCTACCTCAACCAATTCTATAATCAATGGTACTAGTTTAATGTTCCTTTTTCAGAATTTCCAAACAACTCACCCTGAAACATAATTTTTTTTTTCATGCTGCCACACATAGAAGCCTTCACTGCACTACTACAGAGAAATGATACTTTATAAGCATTATGCTGGTTGAAAGACACCCAGTTACAGTATAAGCTATACATACTATCAACATGACTATGCTGTGGTATAGTTTATTTTCATGCAACAGAAGCTGGCAACACAACATGCATTTTATATCCATTCTGTTCAGAACTTCCATAATTATTTCCAATAATATATGCTATGTGCAATATCCAAATTCAATCATTCACTAAAAAATTACTACAATTTGTGCATGTCAAAATTATCAAGAAACCACATGAGATTTTACTGCAGTTTTTGTATAAATAATTTTGCACACATTGTAAAATATAAAATACCAAATTAACAAAGAACAGGGCAGGAAAAATTGGACAACTGCTTTCATCTCTGAACAAAACTATTTAAACAAACTGGAAAATCTAAAGTACCAAACAGGTAAAGAACAAAACATGAAACAGCACTGAATTTTGATCTTTGATAATTCTGATATGCAACAATTGGAAAATGGTAATTTCATTCACTGAATGGCTAAATTCTCAATTAAGCTTAACATGTATATATATCACTAGCAAATGTACCCATGCCTCACACAACAATTTCCCCAGCTACATTATTTACTGTGCAGGTCAACTGAATATAGGTGATTAGCAAATATATCCATGATAAGTGTGGCTTTAAATGCCATTTTTGATAAAAATTTAAATGACCATCAAACTTTAATCATTCTTCAAATTGCTCATCCATATAAAATCAATGTATAGTCTACCTGAGTCCCTCTTTTATACAATAACAACTTCTGATGTCAAGGCATAAGGCAGATAGACCACTCTAATTTACATATATTAACCCTTTTGCTACTGGATCAGAATAATATACAAAAGTTCGTCTAATCATTTGCACACTTAAAGTACCTTTCATACCCTATGTGTCATATATTTTCACAAAATTTGAGACTTTTAGTAAAGATTACAAATATTTTGTAAACAAAAAAATAAGATTTTTAATGAAATATATCTAAAAATTTTCTTGTGCAAATAAAGTATGCTTTATTACTAGTTTGAGTGCAAAGTGATTTCATGTTATGACTAAAAAAAGAGTATTCTTCATCCCTCAAATCTCAAATATTATTTTTGTAATCTCTAAAACTTCCTAAATACATTTCAGATGTTTGTTTTCAGTAAGACTTTATATTTTATGTTAATTTTTACACTCTAACAATGTGTTACTTTACCAGCTATGTAACCATCATAAAAAAAATCAGGAAATAAACATAAATTATGCTCTTTTTCATGCTAGAATGATGATACATCATAAAACGAGAATACAAAAGTAAGTGAATATATGGGTCAATTTTCAAAAAAGGGAAAGAAGTGAACAGGGGCATTGTATTTGATTCAGTACATATGCCATATCTCAACAAAATAGAAAGATATGAGGTTCTTGTTTTATATTCTCACTGACCAATATTAGTAATTTGAGTCCTTTACGTGTACAAAACTATAGATTCAGTATTTTGACATCAAAAACATCTAATTTTAAACAGTGCTGCATTCTACATACCAGTAAAATCTATATTCATGTGTAATTTTAATATTTACTTCAAAATTAAGAAATTAACTCATATAATATTAAAGTTTAAATTATAATCTACACTTTGATTTTAAAGTTATTGACATAAATTCACAAATAGTATTTAAGTAAAATTTTGGATGCACATCAACAAATATGATGACATGGCCTTTGACCCACGACCTGCTTCAAAATGGTTACTGTATGCAAATATTAGTTGTTCAGAAATACTCAGAAAATGTATTTCTGACAGGTTTTTACCTTCATTCTGACCCAAAGCTATCTCAATCCTGTATGTCTGATAAGCATTGCTAAAAATATATTGCACTACAACACTCCAAATACAAAAACAGACAAAGAAAGACCATGGCCTCATCAGCATCTTCACCTTCAGAACAGAGTGAATATTTGAACTAATTTTGCTTCATTTACATACCATGAAATGTTCAGTTTCTTTAATTTTTTTATTTCCATTGTATATTGCTGTAATGGGGAACATGGCACATTTCTCTTTTAAAGTATTGACAATAATTTTACAATCTGAGCAGAAATCATCTTGGCTTTTTTTTAAACATTTCATATTAATTTTTATTAGTCATAATTTATTCCTTTCATGATGATTAAATGCAATAATGATGTTTTATGTCCAGAAAATAAAAATGTAACCTGCTTCAAAAAAAAATCTGTTAGTTCATTATATCACTTAACTTTTTATTATTGTCCAATAAGGACCGCTAAACAAAAATAATTTTGCTGCATGCACCAGTCTTCACACCTAACAGTTTGGGCCATTTTAGAACTGATCATGTGACTACTCTCTCAGTCAAACTGTGTTATCTATGTTGGTGCATCTAACTCCCTGTACTGTTTTAGTACAATCCTCACTTTCTTGATTGTCATTCTGAGGTGTAGACATGGATTTTAACTTGCTATCCACGTTATTACAAAATTTTGATTTTACTTAATCATAAATTTATACTTGTTTCAATTATAGGTTTTGATTTCCTGTGTTTGAATTCTACTGTATCTTCTCATTTGTGCTAGAAATATTTCTATTTCCAAATTCTAATTTGTTCATACAGATTTGAGATTTAATCTGGTGGATGAGAAAATTCTGATGACAACCCAAATTATAGTGTTGACAATATCTTCTGGAAAGTATATACCTTAGTTCAAGAGTAGTCCATGCCTTAAATTCATGTGGTGATTTCTTCCTCTCCCATTATGATTTTTTTTGTGAAAAACTGAGTTTAAATTTCTTTCTACAGCACTTTCCAGCTGTTATTATGCCTCATATAATCTCCTGGGTTAGTTATTGTTCTTTTTCCCATGAGATCTGGGGTAAGGTTTTCATCCTGTATTTCTCTCTCCCAGTAGACATACCCTTCTGGAGGGAGTTCGTATGGATTGATCTAATTTCCTCACATGATAATTTAGGTTTTTCATGTCTTCTCAGTATTTGAAAATTAGATTTTTATAATTCTTTTACTATCTAAATTTCTTTAGTTTAAATTTGTGTTTAGAGTTTTATTATTTATTTGTTTTTGAAATATTCATGAGTTTTACACAATAGCTACTTGTAACTTTGTCAGTTCTTTTTCTTGACTAACAATCACATCTGATTGGGGATTAGACTTTATTCAGAATTTGTTGTTATGGATTGGATGCCTTTTCATTCTCATGCTTTACAGGGTAAGTTTTACTTTCATGTCCTTTGAGTGGACTTATAAGTTCATTATTTGTGTATATTTTTATTTTGTACTTTTTTGTTTTCTTATTGTTTTATGTTTTAGGTCAAATTTAATAATTTTTCAAGTTCAATATTTGTATGTGCTTTGTAGATCTAGTAAACCTTCAGGTTTTTACTAGTTTGTTAATAATGGGAAATTGTTGAAAGCTTATTTAGTTTATATGTATTTTTGGCTGCATTTCACAACAGCTCCATGGGTTCTGCAAGTCATGTCTGAAGGTTTCTGCCTTCAGCTCTGCTCTTCCCCTGTCCACTTCCTGGATCTCCGTTCCTCCTCCTTAGGATTGACTTCTTCCAGCCACCTTGCCTAGTATATTTAAATCCTACTAAATAAAGAGAAAGTCAAACAGGTGATATTCACTCAACTGGAGTTTCACTCCTATATTACTGTTGTCCCTCAAATTGTTGGAAATTGCAGACTTGTCCTGGAGCCATCTCGCTTTACCATGAAATCCTATCTATCACTTTGTGTGGCTTTTTGCTGGAAACCTGGATGACCAAATCATCCTGAAAGATGCCTATATTCATATGCCAACTGCTTCAGTGTCATGTAGTTTTCTTCTGTTTGTCTACAAGAGTTATATCTTCCAGTTCCTGATGCTGCTATTCAGTTCTTGGGTCTTTTGACTATTTTTTTTTTTGGATGAGACTTCTGCTCACCTCTTTACATGTCCAATTGATTAATCATGCCTGCTCACTCCTTTGAGTTGGGTTTTCTGTTCCAGTTGTAGAAGTCCATTCTTACCCCTACTCAACATATTAGTCCATTGGGCATTTTTCTTCAACATCCATCTTTGTTAGACCCAGTTTTTCCACTTTAGATCAGGGATATGGAGTAGGCAGTCTCAATAGCCATACTTTTTCCTTTTCCCATTGTGCAAATGGATCTCTATTTTATTGGAGATGTGGGCCAAGACAACGTTTTAACTCATTCATGAAAGGTTGCCATGTGCATACTATTTTTTAGCACCCAGTTCCTTATCAGATTTTGTCTTTAGCTGATCACTTTTGCCAGTCCTCAGAGGAGATTGTTCCAGCTGGAATGTGGACAACTTTGAATACATTCATCACACATTATCTGCATAACCTAGCTGTCTTCCTCTGGCAGGTGTCATCTATCTTCTATGGTGAATCTACATACATCTGTTTGGCTCAGCATGGCCAGGTGGATAAGGCCTTATAATCCGAGTGTTGTGGGTTCGAATCCCTGTCACACCAAACATGCTTACCTTTCAGCTGTGGGGGCATTATAATGTTATGGTCAATCCCACTATCTATTGATAAAAAAGTAGCCCAAGAATTGGTAGTGGGTGGTGATGACTAGCTGCCTTCCCTCAAGTCTTACACTACTAAATTAGGGACAAAAACAAACACATCTGCCCATCTTCAACTGGGTTAAGTCAAAATATTACTTTTTGTTTTTTGTTTATATCTTTTATTGATACATATTATATTTGAGGGTCCCACCTAGTGGTGGGTGTTACCTGGTCAGTTATGCTTCATATTATATTTGTATTAGATATGAATAATTATATGATGATCACTGTTTAGATGGAGGTGTTTCTTTAAGACCACCATCATTTTGTATGAGAGAATGCGTGTCATTTTTCTTTTGCTAAAAATTGCTAGTTTTATTTATAAAGGACCATCACTTATGAACCTCATGAGTAAAGCATATGGGTATTTATGCCCATCTTTACTGACCCATAATTCCAACAATCAGGATCTATCTTCTTTTCAAAATAAGGAATTGCAGACACTCATTGCACTGTCTCTGGTGTGTATTTCTCCTAATTTCCTAGCACATATTACCCCCCCTCCTTCCCCTTTTCTTCCAGTGGAGCATACAAATTCTTATGACTTGCAGTTCCCAGATGCTGGAATGGTGGACTATGGAAGTCTTTTCCTGAGTAGGTGTTGAAAACAAAATAAAACGTTTTATCTCATGTGTACTCATTCAGCAAAAAGAGGGCTAAAGTTGTTATTATTATTAAAATTCCAAATAGCAAATTATACAATAATATTCACTATCCAAGACACTTCCCCAAGATGTTTTTTCCTGAGCAGACTGCGTTTGTATATCATATATTTCTGATGCAAGAAGCTTCCATTTGATGTTTTTACCTAGATCGACTGCACTTTGCATAATCTAACATAGCCCCAAGCAGATCTGAATCCTATGTATCCAAGGCATTTCTACTAGATGTTTTTTGTTTGCACTTTACTTGTTGATTCAAAGTTGTTATGCCAAATGTTGGGTGTTTGTTGCCTAGACATATCCTATGGCACTTCTTCTGCATGTTTTTTTTGTCTGGGTGGACCCCACTTGATCTATTCAACTACATTTCATTGCCCTTATTAAGCCCAAGCTACATATCCTTATTTCATTATTCTTGTTTCTTACAATGGCTCGTTATGACATAGATTTGGACAGAGGACTCATTATGATGACTCTCATGATTGCACTCACAACAACAATTTATATCTGTCATAATCTCCCATATCTCAGGCACTCTCCCAGAGGTTTTCCCAGGCAGACCACATGTGTTGATTGTTATATGTTATATGAGGCATTTCCATTAGATGGAAATATTCTGATGTAAACTAAGACAGATCTTTTGGAACATAGATCTAAGAGAAAGTTTTTGCATACACACAAGCCTTTCGATGTTTGTCTGCACCATACTGATTCATGTCAAGAGTTATCTGGCATTTTATACATTGATTCAGTGCTGTACTTCTTGTTATTGGCTTCATGTGTGCACGTCAATTCACCTACTGTATTGATTGCTGGGCAAAGATCATACCTGTTCCAGAAGTAGTACCCCACTAGTGTGCTTTTTTGTTTATTACAACATGGGTCACTTTCCACTTTGTTTGAGATATGTGCATCAGTCTCAAACCAAGCCCCTCATAACTTCTGAGACAAAAAAAAAAGAGCCCTTATTGACAAAGTATTAAGAGTGTCCTTCTAAGTTATATACACAAATTATTAAATGGGTCTGATTACTGAGACTTTTCTATCATGATAAATCTTTATTTCATGTGTTTAAAACCAGCTATCAATGCTCCTTTTTCAAATGACTTAACTGTATCAATTGACTATTAAAATGCTATTACATTAAAAATGCTGAAGTTTTAAAATGAATAAAACAGAGATATTAAGAATCAAAAATGAAAATTAATCAACAAAAATGTGTCATTTTTCATGTTAAGCTCATAAAAATATGAGATGATAGTGCAATCCAACCAGCGAGGGTAACTGTTTATAAATTCAGTAGAATATAAACTTACTGTATTTGATTATCTCTTCATCAGGAATCATCTTACAGTGGGCTTATACCTCTTCATACATCTGTCTATACATCTCTGTTTATCTTCATATTTCTTAAACTTCAAGTTCAACATGTTAAATAATTGTCCATTATCATTTTGCATCTTAATCTTCTAATCTTCAATAGCAAGTGGAGCAACTATACAGTCAGCTCTAAACTGTGTATGTATATCATACCTGTCATAAATGATAATTAAAGAATAGCAGTATAATCTATTACTGATGATAATTCATTTCTAATAGCTTATTATTCTCCTTTATGGAACCTGATGTTGTGGTAAAGTGCTTGTATATGCAGAAGCTCAAAAAAATCTGTATTTAACCAAGACAATATGCTATTACAACAACCAACCAACATGAAAATTAATTTGTCCAAGTATCTTTGCCATCAGGAAAGTTCATCCAGAAAACTTATCCTGTTCACCAACATAAAAGAAAGTCTGAACAAAATTAGACCACTTGTTCAAGAAATATGCCAAGGACAAATTAAGCATGTAAAATTGCCCATACAAATCAGCATTTAGTTACAGATATGCAATTATATAAAAAAAAAAGCACAATTACAGATTAAGATGTGTCAATGTGGCTGTAATACACAAGTGGAATCCAAATGTTTTTACCATGTGGTTTAACAAAAACTTTGCTTGGTGACTTTTGTGCATTAGCAAATAATTACATAACAAGAGTTACAAATATTGATGATACTGTATGTATACAACTATTAAAGAACAGAAAAATTAAATATGAAGTGACAGTTCAGGGTCAACTGGGTGATAGCCAATTCAGCAATAACCCACTGGCAAACAGACTTGTTAGCATATCAATATTTCAAATATACCAGTAGTACTGCTGATAGTAGGTTAGGTGAGTGCTTATCAAAGCAAAATAATTAACTCAAGTTTTTGGCAAGATTGTAGCTTTTTTACTGTCTAAATTTAATACATAGCAAACTTGTTTCATTTATATCAAATCATTGTATTTTGTATTTATTTATTCAAAATGAACAAATATTTCATATACATTCTAAATCTGATACAGGTACATGTAACCATATGTGCATTTATCTAAGTAAACGTAACAAGTCCATCACATGACAATTGTTGACAGTCTGTTGTGAACAAGTTGATTTTTTGACCAGTTATATTCAGACAACTTGTCTTTTGATATAATTTACTGTTGTCCAATCTGCTGTTGCTAAATTTTTCTGTCACTGAGTTGGTTTTCAGCCAGTTGCAACCAAATTGAAGTAGCTAAAAATATTATAAATTTTTACATGTTTCACTAAAGGTGCAGACATAAAAACAGCAGAATGTATCTCAAGATAGCTGGTATGGGTATTAAAATAAATTAGAGAATAATGTCTTGACCTTCTTAAAAGATTGTCTAAGAAGGTCAAAGCGTTATTCTCTAATTTATTGTAATACCTGTACCAGCAGTCTTGAGACACAATTTTACTTCAAGCGATTTTTCTCGTCATCACAAAAAACAACAGAAATAAAGAGCAGAGATGTTTTCAACAAATATGGTACCAAAGAGGCGAGCTAAAGAGCAAAAGGATACACATTCAAAATTTTAAAGATTCGTGTGAAAAAAATATCAATAATTCATATCTTCAAGAGTCCACAAATACAAGACTAGCAGCTTATGAGTTGAACAATAAAATAAAAATAAAAGTCAAAGGAGCTAAAACCAAAGTAATGCAAAGTATCTGATAAAGTATCTTAGTAATCTTAAATGGTACAAGTAGAAAAACTTCCTTCCAAAACATAAAGGACATGTAAACTATGTGCATTATACTATTAATATCAACAAACAAAAAATCACCAACTTAGTTTAGGAAAGCTCGAAAGAAAACAACAAGATTCACCAGTTTTACATCACTATGACATGTGGTGTTTTTGAGAAAGAAATACTGGAAAAATACTCTGTTGTTTAAAAGTGGAATAAAATATAGAGAAACTCATGACCATGACAAAATAAAATGAGTTAGTATTTGAATGAAAATTTGTTCATCATAATTAAATCCTTTTATTCACATTCTTCACATGGTATAACATAAATACTCACTTATAAAGTATAATTTATTCAACATATTGCAAGTATTAAATCACAAGGATTTCATACTTCTGTACACACACACACACACATACATACATACTGCAGTGCATGCAAGCAAATACATCAAAATATAGTACTTAGAAAGTATTGCTAAGTATGTGGATGCCTTGCAATAAACAGAGGAAGATGCTGTGCAAGTAAACACATTTTTCAAAGTAATGATGCTTAGATAATAACAACATTTGAAGGAAACTATTCAAGAAACACATCACCCTGTGAGTAATCTTAAAGTGCAATATAAGCAAACATTTTTTAAAGCAATAATGTTTATAGACAGAACAACGATATCATAAGCAAATGTTAAGAAACATGTCACAGTACAATTCACCTGATGATGAATAACTGGTGCTACCAAAGATCAAATAAATACAGAGGCATCACTTAGATATTACTTCATAGAAACACACTGAAGGACTTCAGTTATGTGTTTAGATTGAACAAATTGATGCTCTCAGAGTAATAGGAGGTTACCAAAGCTATAAACCAAAGTCAAGTAAATATCACATGAATATTGAACTAATTATTCAGAAGTATTTACTTTATACACACGTGCATATAATTTATATATATCCTGACCAAATTACTAAAAATTTCTTGTTTTAATTCATCTTTAAGCAAAAATATCAAATGCAAAGATTTTCCTGAATGTGTCTCTGGATCAATAGTGTGGTGATCTTAAAGTTAAACTTCATACACAGCATGCAATCTTCACCAAACTACAATTAATGACACTTCATTATCACAATGTTCTTTTATATCAGAAAATGGATGATAAACTGGAAAGAATCTAATGTGATGGTGTAAAAACTGAATTCACAATACAAAGAAAAAAAACATTTGTGACATGTGTTTAGTTTTAAAATGAAAGAAACTTTCCTCAACTAGGGTGTTCACAAATATTAATATTCCTCTTCATCCCACTGATGACAAACAATGATGGCCCATTATCAGAATCACAGATTCGTGAAGATCTATAAATCCAATTCCTTGGAATTTGTTGCAGAGGGGAACAACAGTACCTCTAGAAAAATCTACTTTCACAGTACAGGTGCAGAATAATCTATCTGTCCTGTGCTCAAGCTATAGCACAAAAAAAAGATGAGAGTACTTAGAAAAACTCAAACGTATGTACACATTCTATGTTTGTCTACAATATATACTATACAGCAATACTGTTTTGTGTGGTGCATATGTAATGGCATGTAGAGTAGAAGTAACTTATTCCTTGTTTCTGCTTTTTTGTAATCATTTCACAATACACATTTTCTATATAGCTTAGCAATCAAAAAATGTGGACCAGAATACAAAAATATCTTTGTTTCATACATGTTTCCTATATACAAGGTCAGGTAAGACATGATATAGATGTTACAAATCAGAACTTAAAAACAAATTTTTTTTTATAGATATAAAATATATATATATGCAACAACTATATATCTTGTACTTTTGATATATATATGATATAAACAAGTTTATATAAATTAATCTCATACAATATTGAATCAAGTTACAGTATTTCTGTTTTATAACTAACGTTTCTAGGTGTTAAAAGCTAAATAGAAAATGGTTATAAAAAAAGAAGAATATTTTCCTTCTCTTTTTATATTATTTTTCTACATTTACAACAAAGAATCATGAAAAAAAAGCAGTATCTATATGAATAAAGTCACTTTTCTTCTTTTTCTTCTGTTTTTGTTTGGACAAATTTTTCAGCTTTTCTTGTTATCTCATAATGGGTTTCAAAATTGAACTAACAACATTAAAAATTATTATAAATCCTCTGTAGAGTACATAAAAATTATCCTGAATTAGAAGTAATGAAAAATATCTGTTATAGAAAATTCAACTCTTTTACTGGCACATTTATAGATAAATAACTTTCTCACCATCAGATTCATTTTTAGATACACATAGAATCACATTTGATTTGTATACTTACTTATATCTTGTTTATTACTTGTCATATCATCTATGAAATTAATTAAGCAAAATAATCATTTGCAAATTAACCCTTAAAAGATCTGTCTTGGCTGTGTTTTAGTGGACAAGTATTTTGTAAGATACAGTCATATTTCAGCTATAATACATTATATACACCCACAAATATTATTACAATTTATAAATGTGTTTTCAAACTTATTTTTCATAAAATGTAGGACAATAAACGAAGAAAGGAACAATTATTTTTCCTACTTATTATCTGTGTACGTGATTGCTGTTTGTCGAAGGTTGCTAAGCTTTAAGGAATTTCACATGTGGAAGATGTGAAACAAAATAATTTTTTCATGTTACACATGCACAAACATACATATACAGTTGAACAAACAAAAAAATCATAAATTATTATATCAACACAATAGAATTCTATTATAATTTATCACATTTAGTAACTGTGCTGTATTTATCTCAACAAAAAGAAGTCTCTGTTGTATTTTAAAATGACTGATAAAACCACATGTGGGACTTTTTCAACTTTCAGTTAGTAATTTATATTTATATATATAAAAGAGAGTATACAAGGGACTGTTTCCAAAAATCAAAGGAAGTGAGCAGAGCTACTATGTCTGATTCAGTATTCTAGTGATATCTTAGCAAAGAGAAAGTATAGGTTTTTATTTTATATTCTGGCTTTTAAATATCAGTAAATTGAGTTCCTAATTTTACAAGACTATAGACTTTGTATTTTAACATCACAAACATCTAATTTTAATCAATGCTGCATTCAACATACCATGACACACAAAAATCGATGTTTAGATGTGACCTTTTCTATAGTTGCTTCTTTAATTAACAAATTAAATACTACATATTATGAAAACTTGAGATATTAATTCAATAAAATTTTGAATGTAAGTCAAAAAATGTGATAACTTAGCCATTGACTTGTGACCTGTCACAATAGAATTAATATGCATATAATTGATCATTAACACACAAATATTTTGGGTTTTTTTATTTGATATTCCACTTTTCAAAGCTAAAACACTAAATGGTTCTGTAGTGTCTTATATATGTGATTGTGCCATAGAGATGAAATTTTATGTCGCTATGTCAGTGAAAGAGTTAAATATAAATATGAAAAAGATCATGCAAAAACTTGACTGTTAACTGATAAGAACAAACTTTCAAAAACTTTTAACTTTTTTACCTTTAAATAAATACACTGTTTTCATTTTTTAAAGATCTACAAAATCTCAACAGCAGCATAGTCTTATATGCAACTTACCATTGGAGATTGTTTTTCTGTGTGTTCTTCTACTGCAACATTTATGTTTTTTATTATGAGTCTTTATACTTAATAGGCTAGATATACTTAACTTCTAATAGAATGTGTATTATCTGTTTAAATACAATTTATTGTTGTTGTATTTTAAATATCACTGTTCTGAGAATCTTAAAAATTTAAATGAATATCACAACAAAAAATACATCACATTTTTATACATACAACCATTGCTAATATTTTCAGCCAGAATAAAAAATAAAGTATTTATATATATACATGTAAAACATTTTGAAAGTTTGTCAAAAACCCTGACTTCTAAATACTTAATTACAGAAGTTGCAGTAAAGAGCTTAAACATTCATATTTTACTTATCAATATATATTTTTCTATTACCATTTAAAAATGAATACAGCTGCATTTAATTAATCCTTGCCTTCCCTTTACACTAAGTTGTATAAAAAAGAACATTCTTCATGTGAAATATGTGCAGACTATTATAGTCATTAAAGCCACTTAATTTTTAACAATTAAAGAATTTCAATACATCTAATTAAACAAATAAAAAATTTACCATTTAAAGTGCTGTTTTCCCAAATGTTACCACATTTATATATTCAAGATAATCTGCCTCTTGAAAAACTCCTCACATGAGGAGAAATGACTGATTCACTGAGACTACAAAAAAGGAAACACTACATTTGATAACTATATATATGTATTAGTGAAATTAAATAATTACACCAAAATAAAGCCAAATAAGTAAACAAAACCACGAAAAAAGACAGCATTAAAAACAGCAAATCCCAACCTCTGATTAATTTATAAACATAAATTTCAAGCCATAAACAAATAAAAAACACATTAAAATTAAACAAAATACGAGGTCTATTCAAAAAATATGCGGACTGACGTCATAAAACAAATTGTACTTTATTTAGAAGTTACAGGTTTGGGACCCCTTCAAAGTACTCTCCTCCCCAATGCACACACTTATCCCATCAGTGTTTCCACTTGTTGAAACAGTCCTGGTAAGCTTCTTTTGCAATGTCCTCCAGCTCCTTCATCGCATTTGCCTTAATCTCAGGAATCGTCTCAAATCTTCTTCCTTTCAAGGGTCTTTTGAGTTTGGGGAACAATAAAAAATCGCAAGGAGCAAGGTCAGGTGAGTAGGGGGTGGGGAAGAACAGTAATCGAGTGTTTGGCCAAAAACTCACGAGTTCTGAGGCATAAATTTCGCAGCAACGTGGTGCTTCTTCAATTTTGCGATCAAAATCTCGTTAAAAGATCCAACTGATATCCCACACTCTTCAGCAAGCTCTCTGACAGTCAGACATTGATTTACCCGCACCAGGGTGTTGATTTCGTCGACGTGTGGGTCGTCAGTTGACGTGGAATGCTTGAATGCTGCACTGAAAGAAAGGAGCACTGCTTTGATCAATTGTAAAATTGTTGTGTTACACCAGGATAATGCATGGCCTGATACAGCAAGGATCACATCTGCAAAAATCGAAGAGCTAGACTGCGAAAAAACTTGTGTACCTTCCTCATTTTCCATACCTTGCCCTATCTGATTATCATCTATTTCAAAGCTTGCAGAACTATCTTGATGGAAAAGAGCTTGGAACACATGAAGATGTCAAAATTACCCTCTCTGCATTCTTTTCCTCCAAACCCCAAGAATTTTATAGAAGTGGCATTCAGAAGCTTGTAAATCGTTGGCAGGAAGTAATTAATAATAATGGAATATATAACATTGATTAACTAACACTAAAAGTATTTGAAATTCTTTCTCTTTTTCTGAACCCAAAATCAGGCATTACTTAAGGGATGACCTGACAGTTTGTACTCTAGGATTTTTTAAAAAATATGCAGCATATTTTGTTTAATTTTACTGCATTTTGTTTATGGCTTAAAAGTTTGTGGTTATAATATATTATATATGTATATATATAAAAGCATGCATACAAAAAAATCTCTGATGCTTTCCTTTGAAATCCATTTAAGATCTAGCATTTACAACAATAAATTTATACTTTATTTTAAACTACTTACCAAAGTTTTGGGGTTTCTTTTATTTCCTTGACAGCTTTTAAAGAAGTATTTTATATTCCAGATTCTGAAGATCTTACCAGATGTAAGGAATTTTCCATCCTGTGGAATTAAAAGAAAACTTCAATTTTGTAATAATTATTAGCGCTCAGTTTCAGTTGTAAAAGCTAACATTTGTTAATAGAGTGTACAATAACAAAAGATATACTTAAGGTACTGAAACGAAACAAACATCATTAATGAAATGCTTTAGAATCTTTATTTGTATTGAAACAGTATAAATCAAAACCACTTAATTCAAAGAAGAGGTTAATATTAAACATTAAAACATAACAGAATTTTTCAATCTGTCCACTTTTCTGAGAAGTTATCTAATGAATCATTTGTGAAAGTATAACACATCTTTTCAAGTTATTACTTACTTTAAGATAATCATAAGATTGATATATCTTCTAGAACAAATAATTTTCCACTTGGTTTAAAAAAAAACAAACTTTTCTTGCTAGTCCAGTTAAAAATTTCATACAGAAATTATTTTGCAATGAATAATTCGGAAAGAGCTTTATAAAAATGTTATGACAAAGGTGTGAAGTAACTAAATTTATTTTCAAAAGTATTTTGTTCAACAAATGTGAAAATTACCTTGTGTTTAAACCAATAAAGTTTGTACTTTTAAATGTTGAGAAAAAAAAACAATAAAACATTTAGCAATAACAATTATCCACATATCAGAAATTTATACCATTTTGCAATTTTAGGAAAGAAAGAAAAGAAAGCAAAAGTACTGAGTTTTTTTTTTGAGAGTAGTAAAAGTACTTTTAATAGAAAAACATAAGGCAGAATATCAAATCTAATCTATTTTAAAATGACTTCATTAATGAAAAAAAGAGAGATTTAGTAAAGCATAATATAAAGTAAATTAATAAACCAAATGGTTTTTATCTTCACAAAAACATTTGTAATATATTATCCCAAGAGAGAATAAGGGAAAGGTCTTTCAAAAATTCAACATGATTTTTGACTTTTAATTTCTATATAATTCGTAAAGAATGGATAAACATCCTTTCAAAAATAATTCTTTGCAACAACAACAACAAAAATGAATAACCAAAAATTCAGAATTATAATTTTCTTACATTGCAAATGTATTTCCAATAGGTACTTATTTCATATAACATAAATAGCTATTCTCATTCAGTGTTGCCCTCTAGAGGCAAATAAAATTTTTCCATTTATCCTACATTGAAACTGACCTAATCTAATGTGCCTTGCATGTAAATCATCATGTGTTAACCTTCATCAATAAGAGTGCAACATATTCTAATGATGCATGTGACTCTCCCTATTCAATTCTATCAAACTATCACTTTCAGTTTTGGCAAAAGATGGAAGCACCGATTTTCAGTGAGAAGGAAGGGTGAAAGGATGTTAGTACTTACTGGAAACACATCTGTAATACAGGAAAATTATAACTTCTGATATGGTGTGTTACCTCCACTCATATAAATAGCTAGAATATCAGACTACATAGGTGAAGGAAACAGTGCAAAGGAAGTAAAGAAGCATCTTAAGAACATTCCCTGAAATGAGTAAGATTCTAAGGCCTGATGTGCAAAATGTCACCACTTTTAAACCATGTAAACTCTTCACCCATTGTAGAAATATGTTGCTTATATGGGCAGAAAACAGAAAAACACATCTAAATTGGAGAGAACTACAACAAAATGTGATTAAAAACCCTGTAGTATTTATAAAACTCAATCCCAGAAACTATCAAAGTTGGTAAAATGAAGTGAATGTACCCTTAGGTGTAGAGTGGCTACAGCATGACAGATAAAATACAGCAAGTCAATTATATTCAAACACCTTGCCTATGAAGCCATCAAAGCAGAGTTAGAATGAGGATCATACTGTAGGTAAGTCAACTACAATCCAAAATCCAACCATCCAGTGGCGTAAGGAAAGATCATGTTGTTTTCACCTCAAGTTCATGAGACCAGAGAGAATCTCATGTTTCCCCTGACCCAGGAAGAGGACACATGATAACAATGTGAGAAACTGATTGATCCCAGAACCTTACATCCAGCATTGAAAAGATATCTGTGAGATGTAAAATAACAAGAACCACACATTCAAGGAAGTCAGACTTGAAAATTTTCATTTATTTCAGATTTCTGGGGAGAAAATGTAAGCTCTAGGAAATGTAAGTCATAACTTTTAATATAAATTAATAGTGTAGGTTCAAGTTTTAAAAACAGTCTTGCACAGACGTACGTAATTCTCGCTTTTATAATTCCTGTTCAGAAAAACTGTTTTGAATTACTTTTACAATTCTAAACAAATTCATTTGGTACGGACTGCAGTTTAATCTAAACTAATTTCGATATACTGTCTAGGTAGAATCTAACAAAAAATATTTGTTGAAGAATGCGATGTCAGAGATCTACCTTTTTATGTTGTTATTTTAGTGGCCTAATGGTGTTAGTATTGCTCTTAGAAACAAAATGCAAACTATTACTAAGTTAAAGTAGAAAAGGCAGTTTCAGATAACATTTGAAATTGTAGATCCAATTTCTGAAAATCAGTGTGAAACTAAAATACAGTAACGATACTTTTGGCTCATTTCAAGCAATAACTCATCATTTATGATATTGACAGTAACTTACCATATCAGTTATCTGGGTAGTAAGAAAGGAACTTATTAAAATGGCACTAAGTGACATATACAATAATCACATACAATTATTTTCAAATATAATCTTATGTAACATAAAAGACACAATAAGCATACATTTTCAAGTTTAACACTAAATCAGTAAATGTCTTTTTCTGTGCATGACTAATTTATTCCATTTTCTACAACAGTACTCAAATTCAGTGTTGTTGTTTTCCTGTAATATCAAACAGAACAAGTGTGAAATGATTTCTTTTTTTTAATTTTAATTCTGACTTTTATCCATTTGTGCTTTTTAAGGGCTATCTCAGAATTATTCAATGCACAGTTCCATTAATTTCAACATGGACGTTTTTTTTACTCTGTGATGCAAGGATAACAGTGGTGAAATTCCATTCTGTTTTTCTGACTTTGTTTTCACCTTTTAATATTACCAGCTCCATAACCTCTAGTTTGTCACTAATTGAAGTTGGTTAAATAGATAAACCATTTTACATAATCAGAAATTTAAAATTTCTGTTACAAGTAAACCTGTCATATTTTGTTACTGTTAACAGACATAGCTTATCTTGTATAAATGATACAGAATTACTTTATAGTTATAGTTAACCACGAGTAATAATTAAAAAAAAAATCATAATTGTAGTTTCAGTAATGTTATCATTACCCATTGATGTTAGCTTTATTACAGTTGCACAGGCAAGAATTAACATTTTGCAATATACATGCACATATGGCTATTTAATCACAATTAAATTTAATTTATTCTGTTTGTTAACATCCTACTACACTATATGTTTGTAGGTATGAATGCAAATGTCATTCATACTTTCTTTGTTATTTTTGAACGATTGATATTAACCATCCATACATTCTTCTCTGAAAAAATTTTTCTTTACATGTCCAAACTATTTGGACAGTATTTTTTATAACAGCTAGCTTATTTGTTTTAATAAAACAAATTCCTGACTGTATTGTTGTCTCAAAAATAAGCATTACTCTTTAGTTTTGTTATGCTTTAAGGCCTGGTAGGATTAGCCTCAGAAAAATATTTAAGCTTAGTTTTATATACCTTATTCACTGCAAGGAAATAAAAATTAGTCAGACCATGTTTATGGTCAAATCTTACCAATAAAAGAATAAACAAACTGTACATAAGAAAATTAATGGGAAATCCTCATGAAGCTTTGAAATAACATTTTCAGTTTTCCCACAGAAGAATTAGTAAGACTGTTGTTTATAAAGAGTTGTGTGTCAAGTTTGTTAATTTTTTAAGCCAGAAAAATTTCTTTTTTTTTGCAGTAAAATATTTTTGGGTGTAGAAAAAAAACACCTGTTAAGTAGACATGCATGCCCAATGAGTATTCAGAACTAAATATTTATAGCATGGTTTTGCAGACTTGTAATTTTATAATTTAATTTGTGGATCTGTTATGAACAAACAAACTTATAGATATAAACACTCTTAAGTACAAATGCCAGTAACCTTGTTTTACATCTGTTAAGTGCACATTTTTCAGCCACAACTGAATTTTCCAAAGTTTATCATTGAAGTTTTACCTTTAAATGGCCAAGTTACTTCAAGCTACTCCACCACCCTCAAAACCTGCTCCAAAGCCAGGTCAGTAATAAATACAAATTTTATATAACTTGTAATATAGTTATTAGCAGTTTTTATGTAGCTTTTAAATTGTTTGAAACAATTTGACAGACCGTGGGTCAACAAAGCTTCATGATATATGAATGTAAACTTAAACAAATTGAAACCAAAATATTACAGAAGGGTGTAAAAATGTTAACTACTAAGTTTATCTTATGGCTATCAGTGTCATTCTCAAAGACATTCCAATAAGGAACATAAATGATAGAATATATATATAAACAAAACCTTAACCTAGCTTTTGAAAAATTATAAAGACAACATTAGTGATTGTAACGTCATTTTAACTGTGGTTCCATAAATGTCTTATTTAAGGCAATGTACCAACCTCAAAATATTTCTCTGACTGTATTGGAGGCTGTGGTTTCCATTAAAAAGTCATTTTTTTGGTTGTTATTTTGTTGACTAAAATTTTATAATTTGTAAACCTAACAAAAAATATAGAATTCAAGGTAATATATTAGTTTCTGATGGACTTTTTGCCAAAATTGAGTAACTCTGGAGAGTATACACCATTAATTTTTATCTGTGCAAAGTGTCATGACAAAAGAATATTTTGGCATTCTTTTTATTTTATGTAACTAATTCTTCCATGCTATTAAAATATGTAAATTTTAACATTGGTAACAGTGAACTGATCCCTGTTGACAACTGAATGAATCAGGGTGAAAATACTAATTTGTTAGAATTCCCAAGATCTAATTATAACGACTTTGGTTGAGTGAACGTATTAATCAAATTTATGATCTGAAATGACTGTCATAGTACCCTAAGCAGTGTCTTAACTTTATTAGAAAGAAGCTGGGAAAAGAGTAAGCATGTGATACCAGTATATATTTAAATAAATCAATGTAAAGGCACTCCACAAATAAATGTTGAGAAAAACAGCAATTAATATTGTATATTAAGTTTTGTTTCATGCCATTGCCCAAAAGACATAGAGAATAACCAGTAGAGCAGACAGTTTACATAAAAACTTTACATGATGCTGGTTGGACTCTCTGACAAATTTCTGTAGACTTGAAATACTCTCCAAACATTGTCAGAAACAACCTGAATAAAGAGATCAGGACAGGTAAATTTGAAAATAGGAAAGAAAGAGGCAGAATAGTTAAGCTCAATGATACTGATGTTAAGAACCTTTGTCAGAAACAACCTGAATAAAGAGATCAGGACAGGTAAATTTGAAAATAGGAAAGAAAGAGGCAGAATAGTTAAGCTCAATGATACTGATGTTAAGAACCTTTGTTTGTGGAGCCTTTAAGGCAGAAGGAAGACTGCCACTGATCTGAAGCATAAGATAAATAGTATATACCAAATGATAGAAAAGTGACCAGAACTATAATAAGGAGAAGACTAAATAGGAATTGAATATTTGGTTGTGTAACAATTTAAAAACCTTTTACGTCTATATCTAAATGCTGTCAATAGACTGAAATTTACTAAAAAAATACAAAAATGTTCTGTTGAGTGGAAAAAGCTTTCATGGACAGAAATATTTGGTTCAAAGCAAAGGTTTTATGTCTGGCAGAAGAAAACAGTGAAAGACACTTACCCCAATGCATAGCATTTACCATAAAGCATGGGGAAAGCAGTGTAATGGGTTGGGGATGTTTTTCTGCTGAGGTTGAAAGGAGATATTTACAAAATAGATGGAATAATGGATCAGATACTAATCATGGTATACTTAGTGGTTTGTGTATTATTGGTAAAGGATTCTACTATCAAGAAGATAATGATCCGAATTCTCATCTTACCTATGCAGAAATTACTTAGCTAAGAAGGAAAGTGCTGGAGTTAGTTAAATGATGCAGTGGCCTCCACAAAGCACTAATCTCAACCCAGTTAAGCAGATTTTGGATTTGATGGTTCAAAAACTTGACAAATCAAAAGTTACTTTGAAACAAACTTTATGGAAGCGTATTAGCAACAATTGGAGTAAAATCCCAAAGGACACTACAACAACGTGTGAAAGACTTTCTGCAGTTATTAAACCAAAAGGGGACATGGAAAATCATAACTGTTTGCTGAACTCAAGCACTTCAACTGAGTTTCTGTTGCACTAAATATGAAGATTAATGAAACTTTGTTGTTTCACCTATGTTTTACCTTCCATTGTTTTTTGAAAGTAGCCTGAAATCTAATTTTTGACTTTAACACTTGTGCTGTGTGCATAACTGTAGAAAATTATTTTATCAATTCAAAGTGTTCCTGAAATCATAGAAAGTTCTTAATTTTAATTAAATTATATTTAAGTTGCTAAGTATATTTTCCAAGTTAAAAAAAATTAAAGCACAATCTTGTATGTGATCATAAAATAAACTAATGCATTGTCTTTCATTATACTAATCTTAGTTTGAGAAAAATATGTTTTCAGTAGTTCTAATTGAAACTACAGTATAATAACTAAGACTGTCTAACATAGTGCACTTTAGGCTTGTGCTGTATAACCTATGCCTATTGACCTAAACATCGTGATGCAGTTCTTGAGATATATATTCTGTGGATCGCATCTATTTTATTTTCTATGATTACTTTTTATGAAAATAGTTTCAGCTAAAATATTAAAAAGTTATTATTTTTGTCATTCTGATTGTAGAGATACATTAGTTGAATATACAAAGGTGCATCTGTAGCTTTAAGCAACCGTGTTAAATATCTATTTCTTTGTTCTGTAACACACATGTAATGGAATAATGATAGCCTGTTTACTATCTTTGATGTCTTTTTATCTGTTCATTTATTCTTTGTAGGCCAAGTGAAAGTTGTACGTGCATGGTATCACTACTCTGCTCAACAGGTAAGTCCAGATGATACAATTGCATTGAGGTGAGAATATTGTCATCTCAGTATGCTGTGTAACAAGTAACCTTACATTCATGAGAAATATAATTGTATTTCAACTGTATTGTAGCAGTAACAGGGAAGTTTTATTCTATTTATGTGTTGCAGTGAAGTAAATTTGTTCATGTTGTTGACTAGCATGAAAATACTACAGTAATTAATTTACTATAGTTGTATTATTTGTGAAATTTAAAGAAACTGAGCATGTGAGTTGTATATGAGTCTGTTGACTTTTTCTGAAGTAAAATTTTTTGTTCTAGCCAGATGAGTTATCTTTTGAAGGTGATATTTTATATATCCTGGATATGATCACAAACCCTAACTGGTGGAAGGCAAGTTGTGATGGGAAGGTAGGATTGATACCCAGTAATTACAGTGAGTATTTTTTAAGTTGTAGTTCTCTTTAATATTACTAGCAATTACTGAACAGCTTATAGAATTGGGAAAATTCATACAGTTACATTTTGGCATATTAAAAAATTATAAGTGTTTTTGTGTACTAGAAAGTAAGATATATATACAGGTTTTTGCCAAAAAAACATTAATTCAAGGATTAATTTTAAGTAGTATAATTTATTTTAGATGATCATAATGCTGAAAATATATTTATATATTTTACATTGATATTTTTATTTAAATTGAGCATAAGGACAATTATAATGCCTGTTTGGATCTTTAACAAAAATGTAAATAATTAATCCAAATTGGTATTTTTTATCTTACCCAGTAAAGTATTGCATTGTTATTGCCATTAGTTTTCTCTATCATCTTAAAAGTAACCCACAATAGGTGTAGTATTTTATGAACATGTTTCTGATTTATTTGTAGAATAAAGGGTGTAATGGATATCTTTATATGGTTGATGTTAATTTTAACGATTTCCCATTTATTATTGTTATTGCAAAGTTACAGTAGGAAGAATATATAATTTTGACATGTTCAATTTTTTGTACAGAATTTGCTTTGTTCAATATCAAATCCTTATGGGAGGAAGATGCTGGGTTACAATGTTTAAGGTCTAGAGATGATTTACATAAATGGAACTGTGCAGTATGTAAGACCAGAGCTGGCAAAACATTGCCCCTTTATGGTTCTATGTTTGATATCACATTACAATAAGACTAATAATAATCTCATTTAAGTGATTTTCAACTGGTCCAATACAAATTTTTACTGCAAATAGAACTTAAGTTTCCAAGTAAAAATCACAAAAGAAGCAATTATATTCATATCAGTTTCAATAATGTAAATCTTGCATATATTTTTTTAGTACCAACAGTGTTTTAATTAAATGCCTTTGTACTTAATTTTTTATATAGTTGAAGATAATACAGAAGAAAATTTTAATCCTTTGCATGAAGCTGCCAAACGTGGAAATTTTAGCCTTCTCCTAGATTGTCTTGCTAATAAAGTATGGATGTTACCTGTGCAAAGGTTAGTGTTTGCTCTGTGTCACCTTACCTTTTTTTTTATTGATGACACTAAAGTGATATCATTCTAAGAAAAAAAAAATTGATTTATAGAATGGATTCACTGTTTCTTTGTAATTTAAGAAATTATAGTACATCATACTTGTAGATTTTTTTTTGTCATCAGTGATAACATTTACTAAAATAAAACTTGGCATGGTATGACTTAATGAGTAACATGGCAGACTGTGAACTTGAAAGTATATAGTTTACATTTTACTTCTACGAAAATGTACTTTCGATTTCAGGGCTGTTAGTCAATTAGAAGAGTGATTGTCAAATCCCACTGTTCTTTTAGAGTAGCCCAAGACTTAGCAGTGGATGCTGTTGACTAGTTGTCTTCCATCTGGTCTTTCAGTTAAAAATTAAGTGTCAGTTTGTTTGAACCTCTCAAACAAACAAGAATTTGTATGGTTACTTTTACAGATGTTAAGTGAAATATTTTAACCACACAATATTCTGTTGATGGAAAGGATTAAAATGCTATAGCTTATTTTATTTTGAAATTTTTGTTCATGTTACTTTTTTATGTTAAAAAATTTGGAAAAACTTGTTTCAACTGAAAAGTAAAAAAACCCAAAACGAAAGAGAATGCTAGTTATCGATTTTACTTTTACAGTGAATTGAATATTAATTTTAGAAACACAAAATACTTAAGTTATTTTCAAATAGTGTTAGTAGATCATAATGGACTGCAGTGATTTTTGGCTTAATTTTTATATGATTGTTTTTCATTCCTATTAGATTTCAGTAAATGGGTTAGATAAAGCTGGTTGTACCCCCTTACACTGGGCTGCACACGGTGGGCATAAGGACTGTGTGCAAGAGATTCTTAGAGTACCATCTGTACAAATCAATGTTCAGGTGTGAAAAAAAATTATCATTTTCTAGAGTAAATCATATTTTCAAGAATTTATTAATATTTCATAATGCCCCAAAAATAGCATTCATTCTGTAAACCATCTTTAAGGTAAAAGTATTTAATTTCTACTTACGAGTTTGTGTTCTAACACTTAAGATTTAATTACAGATGTCAAGTAGTATTTCAGTTCAAGCTTTAGATACAAGATTTTAAAAAATATTTGCTCAGAACAAAAAAAAAGTAATGAACAGAGTTATTTTAGATATGAAAATGAAATAAACATGAAAAAAGTACTTAGTTGTTCATACAGACTCTTTTTCTTTGCAATTCCTTGCATTAACTGTATTTTCATGAATAGAATGCACATTCAATTTTGAAAGACTAAAAAGAATTTGTTTTCTGTAAACAATTGTACAAAATGTATTAAAGAGTTTCTAAATACATTAAACACCTATCAATGTATTAAATATTTTTGGAAATTCTACACTGAAAATTTTTTTAGGTGTTAATTTTACAAAATTTATTGAATAGTTTCTACACGATAAACATAAATTTTCATCATCACTAAAACTTTTTATGCCCATCACATTCATCAGATTTGCTTCCTTGAATCTTTGCTTCACCCTTTCTGATTCTCACAGCATGTCATCATCCACCCCATACATTGGATTGGATATGCAACATTTTATGAAATCTTTAAAGATTTTCAGTGATAGCTTCTAGTGAAATACTAAACAAAATTGAACACGCACAAATGTAATGAGTATATTTTTTTCAACTTTAGGCATAGTAAGATTTGAAAAATGATGTATTGCATTCTAACTAAATAGTCAACATAAAAGTTTTAAAGCATTTTTTACATTAATGAAAGCAATGTCCAAAAGATTTTTTCAAAATTATATTGAAATATTAATGATCTATCCCCCAATTGTACCATGAAGTGAAAGTGTAGAATAACATTTTAGATTATCATACAAGCTGTTCATAAATAAATTATAAGATACCAAAATCAAATTTAATCTGAACTTGATGTAGTGTTCCTTTATTACTTACTTGTGATGTTAAAAACAAGAAGCTTTATGCTTCACATTAAATATTTTGAGAAGTGAAATAACCACTTATAAATACAAATAACAGTGTTACATAATTAATTAAACTGGATATTTATACAAGACAACAGTGTTAGCTGATATTTCTTTACATTTTTTTTTCTCAGAACAAATTAGGAGACACCCCACTTCATTCAGCATCTTGGAGAGGTAATGATAATATTGTTAAACTTCTTGATAATGGTGAGTTATTTTATTGTATTAAATTATGATTTCACTCTAGTTCATGATGTTGTTAATTTAACTTGCATTAGAGTACTGAGAATCCAAATTATAATTCTGTTGATTGTGGTATGAGTAATGTAGAAATGTTTCATTTGTGAGTTCTTTATTTACTAAAGTAGGAATAATTTACTGTTGATTGTAGGTTTGAATACATTTTTGTTTTTATTGGGATCATGAATTTTGGTATTTTTAAGTCCTTGTTCTTAGATCCACATATATATTTGTTGATAAATGTTGTTGAAAAAATGCCAAATTGTTCTTCTGTATATTGTTATGAACTTCATCTTGCAATTATAATTCATATTTAAGTTCTTTTTTACAGACTGTGTTGTTTTGCATTGGAGAACAAACATTGTTCCTGATGTTCAGTTTTGATACTGTCTTAGTCAAGAATTACTGTGTTAGAAATAATGCTAATGCATTTTTTGGAAACAATTTACAAAATTATTTGAACTTGTATTCGAGATTCATAATGTATTGGACTGGTTTTTGAACATTTTGACATTGTGTAGGACATGATGATTATCACACACATGATGAGGATGAAAGAGTGTGTGGTGCAAGTTTATTTTCACACACAAAATGAGGATATGAGAGTGTATACAGCAAGTTCTCAAGATTGTTGCACATAAGGTGGCAGAACACAGTGTTGTCAATCTAGCATAGATCTTGCAGCTTTGGGGTTTCTCAAACAATAAAAGTTTGTCAAAGTGATCACTGATTTTCTCTGCCATTTCTAGTGATGCTTATGAGAAGGAATAACCAGCTTCTCACCAGCATCTCAATGGTACTAATAAAAACATTTTCAATGTTTAGTTGTTTGGTGAATAGAGAAATTTTATGAATTATCATTTTAAAAATCTCCTGCTTGTATACAAAAAAATGTTAATCCTGTGTCTGAATAAGATGTGTGTGTCTGTATATATATAGGGTATTCAATTAAATAATAAAAATACTGTACATAATTCCACACACACACACATACATACAGGATTAAAATTTTTATATACAATGAGGAGATTTCTATAATTTATCATTTTAGAAATTTTTTCTTCATATACAAAAAAATTTAACTTGTATGTATGTATCTAAATGTGTGTATGTGTATATTACAAAGAGTATTTTGATTATTTATGAATAGTATACAGATTTTATTTTGTAGGATGTCTAAATAGCAACATCATCTGACTTGACAAATGTAACTATTACAGATGCCACATCATATCTGGTCAATAGGGTAGGAAAAACCCCATTTGATATGTCCAAGAATGTTGAATGTGCTGCCCTTTTGAAGCTATATAACTTAAAGACTGGTAAGATTATTAATCATGTTTGTTACTTTCAACAAATGAAATATATATATGTAGACTTATTAATGTGTTTGAAAAAGTAACTTTCATTACCATACTTTCTTGTCATGTTTTCAAAGACGAGTTAACAGATTTCTTGTCATTTAAGGATATTATTGGTTGATTTATTTGTTAAATACCCAATCAGTTCTCTATTGTAAAATAACTTAATGCAAATAATTAATGTTCTTTCAAAGCAAGTTATATTATCTTAATGTCATAAGAAATTCTTCTCAGGAGCAGATTGTATACGAGTATATCTCTACTAGTTCTTTACTGTTTGCATTAATGGTGAAGAGATATCACATGTTACAAACTATAAAATCTCCAGCAGAACATGCACTTTGCAAGTGAATGTCAACAAAATGAGTAGAGTTGAATGATAAGTGGTATTTTCTCATCAGTTACATTCATTTAACTGATTAGTGCAGTGTTCCTCAAACATCAAACAATGGTACATATAAGTAAAAATAAAACAGCTGGTGGTCAGCAACAAGAAGAATAGGAGGGAAGAGGCAGATGCTGCCAGCCAGTTCACTTTATGGGAAAAGTTTAAATACCATTGGAGAGTCAAAACTTAAATATTTATTACAGAGGCAGATTGCCTTAGTAGCTTTGTCATAACAAATATAGTACGAGATAATTTATTGGCAATATATTGATTACTTGAATAGTTGGAATAATAAAAAATAGTAATAATTGAAAATTGTAATTTTGATCACTTAATTATTATCATCAATAGATTTAATTATAATTTTGATGAATTTATTGTTAGAATAACCAAAAACAGGAATAATTTGAAATACTTATTTCAATTAGTTGTTTATTTTTATGATAATAACTATAATAGGAATTTTGATTAATTGATTTAATTCATTAATTAAGGGATACTAACCAATATAATCACTGCTCTTAGGTAATATAATTTATCAATTAACTTTCTCACCATGTACTTTGTCCCAGGGACCAAACTCATAACCATTTTGTGCTTGTTATAGTTTTCATGCTATAATTTATTAATTATAACTTCATGAAACTTTTTTATCAGTAAATATTACAAGGCTTTCATATACAAACTATTGGATTTTTTTCATCAGTTTTAAGATTTTTTAATAAATAACATTTTTCTTTGTACTTTTTTTTATTGAATGTTGACCATCCAGCATACAAAGTTACTTTGATTTTAAGATTAGAAATAGTCTTATGAAAAAAGTATCAAATTTGACATGCAAAGTCAATTATTTTTATAACTGTATATCTGTATAGGTTTAGTAAACTTGACTGACCTCATAATCACCACACAAAATTAGAAAATAAATGTTTTTTTTTCATTCTAGAATGACTGTGGATTATGATGTGAAAACACAAATTTTCAGCTTAAACCTTGACATAATACATCTATATGTATTTAATAATCTTATAATATTGACCTTTCATCTGTGCTTGGATATGTTTTATGGTAAAGATACTGCAATCAGGTGGCACATATGTACTCGTGTTATTCTATCCAAGAATATAAAACTGACCTTTACAAAGTGATTGTCTTGACTGCATTTTAATGGACTAATGTTTTGTGAAATACAGT
Organism: Carcinoscorpius rotundicauda; assembly: GCA_011833715.1. Classification (NCBI taxonomy): domain Eukaryota; kingdom Metazoa; phylum Arthropoda; class Merostomata; order Xiphosura; family Limulidae; genus Carcinoscorpius; species Carcinoscorpius rotundicauda. Next base: position 126,721,921 of record CM022392.1, read on the forward strand.
CACATTTCATTTATAATACATTGTATATGTATATACATTATTACTACTTACAAACAAGTTTAAAACTTATTTTTCTTAAAATGAAAAAGTATAGCAAATAGTTCTCTTCAGGATACAAACCCTGTACTTGTTTGCTTTTTGCAATTTACTAAACCTTATCAAATTTCATAAACAATGCACCTATAATTTCTTTAGATTTCTTTGTGGACTCTCTTGAAACACAAATTTACATTATAAAGAAACTTTCAATCCTCTTATTTATTACATAACTTTCATACTTTCTCTGACTATTAGAATTGTGTCTCTTCTACATAACCTCACAGCATGTGATTTGAAGAAATATTAATAAAACTTTTTAAAATACATACGGAAGAGGTTTAAGTACCATTGAACAGAGCAAATTATAAACTATTTATGTCAATGTAAAGAGAGAATGAAATTAATTTCAAAAGTAACTTGTGTTTTTGAGAAAAGGAAATGGAAAGAGAACAATGAAATTTAATGTGATGTTCTAAGGCTTTGAAAGAAACCAGACCTGGGGAATTGTTATAGTTTCTATAATTGTCTGTATTTCTGGAAATGTTTTTTTTTTAAATTAAATGAAATGTTGGTAACATTAGATAAGCTGAGTTAAATTTAGAGAGCATGGAAGGTGACTTTAAAGTATCCTGATGACTCGTATATGATTGAAATTATTATTTATTGTGTATTATGCTATCTTTATCATATTTAAACAATGTAGAGATGTAACAACATATTTATTGAAAAGAAACTATTTTTTACATTTAAATCGATCTCAACTAAGAATTTTAATAAACATATTATTGCCTAGCCTGACCTGACACCATTGTGTCATGTCAGGTTATATACTACAATCAGCAAAGTGTCAAAAATAAATATTTTAATGAATTTCAATCAACTTCAAACTTTTTATATATAAAATTGAGCTTTTTTCAGTAATAAGAACCAAAATTTAAGTCAAATATTTTTTTTTACACACTGTAAAATGAACAATGAACAAAAATTAAAGAAAAGTAAATGAAATTACTTTTGAATCAGTCAGCAAATAGTAAGTATCCAAAGCATACTTACTATCTGCTGACAATATATACTCTGGTCTTTTATCCCCACTTAAATGCCTCTGACAATATCTAATTTCCAAAATTCTCTACTCTTGTTAAAGTGCTCTCTGTATTGGTAATGTTTGAGCACCTCATTTAGATTATGTCATCATTTTTTTCTCCACAAAACATTGGTAACATTTGTTTGATGGAATGTTTGTGTTGTATCATTGTGGATTGAGATTATCATACTGCCTTGTAAATTTCTTTACAATTATAAAAATAAACAAAACAAAAAGATGTGTGTATGTATGTGTATATTTAAATTAAATTAGGCTTGATATTTGTGGGTCTGAATTCCCGTGTTACTGTTGTCAGCAAAGTTACTAATCTGACCTCATGTGCTCCTCCTTTGTTATCTAGCATCTCTAGGTGGCAAGGGGGTACTTTCAGTTGGAGTTATCCATGTTTTTATCCTGGAGTGTTTTTTGGGGGGTTTTTGGAGTTGTCATGTTGTTGATCTTGGGGAGAATTTGGTTTGTTTTTCATTTCTTGCCTTTACTATGTTGCATTTTTACGAGTCCAGTTTGTCACAGTATTGTCTCTTTATTTTCCAGGACCCCTTACATTTTGTTTTCACTGGATCCCCCTTTGTTACCAAGGCAGGTGTGCTGCTTCTCTCAACCCAGTTTCACATTATCAACTAATTTTATTATTTTTGGTACTCATTGTAAAAGGCTCTGTAAAAATGAGGTGTTTCATAAGACCATATATGCACTTTCCAGGTGGTGTTACTATGTTATCACGAACTATCATTAGTAAAGCTAAAGCTAGTCTGATGTGGCTTTGCTATAAGAAAAAACACACTAAGGGGATTTTATTCACTTATTGCACTGTTTCCAGAGTGCTGTTCCTTAGGACTGTCAAATTTGCACCCCTCCCCCAAGCATCCATGTCATGATGATTTATTTTCAAAATTTAATTAAAATACTTTATTTCTCTTATATGTCAATAAAATTGACTTCACAAACTTAAGTTTATGATCCAAATTTTAATATTATTTATATTTGTTTCTTAATTTAAAAGAAAATATTTAAAACAAAATGCTAAACATTTTTGTCTGTCATATATCTTCTTGTTTTGTTGCTCAATTTATGTCTGTAATGGTTAACAAATAAAAAGTAAACCTCAAATTTAAGACATTTACAAACTTGAATATAAAATAAGAACTTTGCTCCTTTTTGATTTACTGAGATATTGTTATATTTTGCAAACCTACAGTAATAGCCCAGCCCACTCCATTATTTTGAAATCTCTTGTCTACTTTTAAGTACATGTTTATAATCAATAGATCCCAACCTGCATAATCCTGACAATTGTTTATAATTGGCTGGAAGGGGAAACTTGTAATGTCACTGAAAATGAAGTTAAATCACAGTTGTTAGGTAGAAAGACAGATAAATTAGTGGTTTTAGTAATTTGATAACTTTTAGATTTTCTAAAATACATCTTTAAAAAACTTTATCTTGCACATGAGTGCAAATCAGTTTTTAATGTTTTAAGTACTAGAAGTCATTCTTTTTCTATAATTTTTTATTTATTGTTTTATGTTTTAAAAAATAAACTAAAAGGTGTTTATGAGTATCTAGTACAGAGCCACAACATAAACATTTCTTGCACTTTTATTACTTTAAATAATTCTTGTTGCAACCACTTTAGTGTAAACTAACTGATAAATCCCCTCTCCCTCTAGGTTCTCAGAGCTAGGATTACAATAACATGTAAAAACATTCTGGTAAATGCATTGCATCAGCTTATTTGCTGTCGACAGCGTCATGTTATGGTGTTATGTAAATTGCAATTCATTGCTTATTTTTGGCTAGTTTCTACTTCAGTTGCTAACAATAAAATAAATACAGGAAATAGGTATGAAAAAGTTAGAAGTATGAACTCTAAAAAGCATTACTTTGGAGCTTAATGGTGAATAGTATTTAAAAAAAAAAAAAGTACCATTCACTTTATTTTTCACTTTAACTTTTTAAAGTTTTATAATGGTTATGAGGTCAGGCAAATTCACCAACCTGTGTTAGAGGTAAGGTAGAGAAAATAGTAGATAAAATACAAATTTTAAATTTTTTTTATTTATAAGAATTCAGACATTGCACAAATGAAATTTGAAAATGTTTTGATGGAGAATACTATACTATATTTAATCTTAACATGAAATCACTTTACATGCAGAGTAGTCAGCACTTTGATGCTCTATATCTAAGAACAAATATGTAATAAGAAATTATGATTATTTTTGTTTACAAAATACTTGTAATGTTTATTGAAAGTTCGAAAAAGTTCATGAAGATACATAATGTTAAAAGTTACAGTGTGGAACCCATGACAACCACTTTAGGGTCACTAGATTGGTGTGATCCAGTAAGAGTTAACCTCTGTGTTGGTAAATAATCATGCAGTTTGGTTTATTATTTCTACTTTGTGAAGAAAAAAGATCAAGGAATGTCCGTGATATCCTTCTTGTCTGTAAAGAATTAAATCTGTAACACTTTCACACTGTTTATTTGTTTCATTTGAGATTTTGAGTTTAAGGAATAGCACACTATGTAAAGATAGGTTTGTTGTGTACTCTATTCATACATTCAATACTCTGTTCAAGTTTTATACAAAACATGTTACTTTTGTTCAGTTAATTACATGGTATAAAAAGTGTGTGAGATTTACATTATCTAAATATTAGTCCTAGAGAAAATTTTAATAATGTACTTAAGAAAAAGACATGTAGATACAAAACTTTGTCTTATAAGCATATTTACATGTTTTTACAAAAATTAGGTTATCCACTTCAATAAATAAATGTTTTATAGGGAAGTCAAAGAAGAACAAATTATAAGGCAGGCCATAAAATTGTAGTATAGAGAAAGGCTTATAATTTAATGTACTTGTTTGTGTGGTCTATAGTCTCTAGAGCACTGCTCATATAGGTTTTGGATTTTGTACCTTCAAACTTTTTGGAAGTTATCAGTTTAAACATTCAAATTAGTAGATAAATATCTAAACATAAACATGACAGTGAAGGAATTTAAAATATGCATACAACTTGGATTGGAATTAACAACAAATGAAGACAATTGTTACAAGTTCTTATAAAAATTATAGTTGATTTACTTAATATTTGGAAATACAAAATAAATTTTATTGTTGTTTTCAAGGTCATAGACCACCTGTTGAAGATCAAGAATATGGTAATTCTAATGAATCTGACTAAAGTGTTTGTATTTGAAGCATATCGTTCCATAACTTTGAACATCTCTGAGCACTTTCCACAGGAAACGTGTTGAGCTCCCGTTGTGAAAAGTCATAAAACATAAAAATGGAACACTGAATGGCTAAACTGTTTCATTCCAAAAACATCCAGCATTTAGATAAAAAAAAAAAAGAAAAAAAAAGAAAGAATCACGAACTTGCAACTTGTGTCTTAGGTTTTTATTCAAGCTACTATGAGTAAGGAAGGTTTACAATTTATTAGCAGGTAGACATATATCATGAAATTCAAGTATCTTTGTCAGTCATGTAATTTTCTTTTTGAGTGATATAATTTCTACATAGAACTGTTTTTAAATACTCGTGTATGTATATTCATTAAAACAAGTATTTCTAATTATTAAATGAGCATTTGGGCAACTCAAAATATCCTCATATTTATTACTGGGGCTTTAACATTTTTCTGTGCTATTTATGCATCAAATTACTTATGGTTTAATTACGGTGTCTTTAATAATGAATCAGTCACAGATAATTCAAAATTTAAAGAAAAAAAACCATTAATACTGCAAATAATTTCTAAAATATTTCATAGAAAATGAGTGAGGGTGGGATCATTTACAGTTGTAGCAGGCAGAAACAACTATTGCTCATTGTAATAAAATATGTAAATCAACCCCATTTGTGGCATGTATAAAAACAAATTAGCAAGTTTAAGGTTGACAAGAGAACTGCATTATAATATGCTGTACCTACAACAGGAAAATATTCTAGCTGAACTTCCACATTGCATTTCCGTAAGTAATAAAATTGATTAAAGTATGCAAATTCATTCTAAAACTTAGGCTTAAAAGCCCAACTCTAGCATTGTATTGTAGGTTTTATATTTGTTATAAAAATATACTTGCACACATTTATATAAACTTAGCAGTGTATTGTGTTCAGCCATCAGTTTATTTTGTACTTATAGCAGTTGGTAGGACTTGTAAAGATTGCAAATATAATATTAAGTAAGAGAAAATGACCGTTGAATAATGTTACAAGAATTCATCATTAATAAAAATGTTTCTCTGATACATAGCCAGTATAGGTACTTCAAATTGCAAAAACCTTAAATTTTAGTTATTTTGATATGAACATCAATATGTTAAATATATTTTTTTTTCTTTTTGCCAGCCATTTTGCTGTAATTATATTCCTCATTTCTATCTGTTTTCAGCCTCCCAGGGCTATTAAATTGTGTGGTCCTTTGATATGGTGAGATATTTGATCTTTTTTTTAACAGTCTAGAACTTTGTTTCAGCCCAAAACAGAATTAATTATTTCATTCATCCAATTGGATTATATATTTCCTGAATTCTTTAACAGGATTTTCAGGGTTAATCATGTTTAATTCTGGTCAAAAAGGAAACTCAAGAAATTTCACAGATGTGTACAATACCTTCATAGAAAAATACATTCAGGGACAGAAAAGCATTGCTATAGTACAAATACATTCAATAACTATAATCTGATTATGACTTTTGATCCTGTTGCTGTGCATTGTTTTATAAATTTAATGTAAAATATGTATATTACTTAATTTAAAAAAAAAACTGATCTAATTGAACATAATTATTTTGTATATGTAGAGGTACTCTGCAGAAAAGCACAGTATATTTCAGTAAATGCTGACCCTAATTATATTTTACAATCTAGGTACTGCACATAACCCTACATTACAAATTTCATAAATGTGCAACGTTTAAGTGCGAGTTGAAAATATGTCCATGAAAAGAAGTTAAATTACTTCAGTCTGATCAGTTAATGGTTATGGCTATATGGTAGGAATGTAGTATGTCACATGTAAGATATCTCAAGAAATACTTTAGGAAGTAATATTTCATTCTATCAAGACCTTATGTTTGTTTTCATTGTTTCAAGTAATCAATGGAAAAAGAAAAATCATAAAGCAAATGAGAAAATTTGTGAAATATTCTGTAGATAAAAATTTCACAGTAAAATATATCATGTGGCCAAAATTTGCTTACATAAATAATCAGAGCTTTATGAAATAAAAAATTCATCTTGCTGCTTTACGAGTTCTTAACTGATACCTGGTTTAACACACGTCCATAAAAAGCTGTTGACATTAAAGTTCAACTTTTACAGAAGGAAACAATAACTATTTTACAATGAACTACACACCTATTTTTTATTATTAAGTTTTAAATTGGATCATATTCTTTTTTCTGCAGACACAAACCAATTTATTTTGAAAAAAAACTTATAGTTTAAATGATCATCAAATTTTTGATACCACCAGGGATGGACTGGGGAGCAAAAAAGTCTGAAAATTATTTTTAGATGGACTCTAACAAGGTTAGGAAGATTGGGTTCATGAAAAACTAATTGATGTTCTACATTTAATGCAACATAGTCTATAACATGTACTTTCACACAATTCATAAACTAAACAAAAGTACACTGTGCAAAACAGCTCACTTACAAAAAAACATTTAGTACTTTCATTACCTGTATTGGTAAACTATGGACCTCTTACCATATAATTACAGAACTTAAGCTAAAAAAAAGAGCACAAGGTGCAGTACTTATCTGTATTATAAACTGTTAACAGGAAATTCAGAATTTAAGCCTAATTTAAATAATGTGAAAAAATTACTTTTTCCAAATAGACTGCTATCTCAGCAGAAATTTTCCCACTTGTATCACAAGTGTGACTGGGAGTGAAATATCCCAACTCCATATATTTGGTCGAATTTAGATCCATTCTTCTAGTACATATAACTATTGAACTCATAGAAAGAAATAAGAATTCATTACAAAATTAAATACATTATAAAGCATTCTGATGGCAAGTTAAAGTTAAATGCACTGGATTCAAAAATAAAATTGTAACCAGGAACAAAAGAAAGGAATTAGATAAAATAAGCTTAAAATAAACCAAATAACAGTGATGCCTTTATATGTATAAAATTTAGATAGAATGAAAGAAATGTATTAAAAATAATTGGATACAAAAGTGATTTTATGTCAAACAAAAACCAAATGAAATTCACCTGAAAAAAAAAAAAAAAAAAAAAATTTAACTTGTTCTTCAAAATAATCACATCTTATTATGAAGAAAATTAAATGGAACATAAATCACACTTGTACACATTAAATTCATAGATCTGCTGTGGTTGTGACATGAAATACTTGGCATGTTTGTATCACTTGTCTTTATTTATATAATCATTGTTATTCCAGCTAGGGGCAGAATATCCAAGTGTCCAGTACAGACTAGCACTGGTACACCTGCACTTCGACAAATGACCTGCTTTAATTTAGACAGACTAGTTTTGTGTGTCAGCAATTCCTCCATGGTAAACCATAATACATCACTTGTATTGCTACTTCCCAAAACACATAAACAGTCCAGTTTTTGGGACCTATTCTGGTTAAGACAAGTTTTTTTTTTTCATAGAACTGGCTGACAATTTTCACAGTAAATCAATCTCTACATAATGAAATCATGAACCCAAATTAGAGAATAGTTATTTCTTAAATGTTGAGATGAAGTCAGTTGTCGGCCTCTCCAAATACATTTATTTGGTTTCCATTTTTAGAAACTCATCCTTTGTCTGCACTACAGAAAATCAATGGTTCTTCCAATTAGCAACCTTGTTTTTATGTTGAGAGCTGACTGGTGCATTCACTTGAGACACTGGCCAAACTCAAATTTACCTAGTTTAAACTCAGAAAAGTTTATTTGATTGTGAAAACAGCATTCAGCATAAATTACTGTCATATTAGTACCAAAATACATTACACTGCGTGTTTATCAAGCTTTTAACTGGCAATAACCTCTCGAACAGGTAGTTGTCTATAATGACAGTCACAGAAGTATGAAACCAATTTCAGCGCAACAACAATTTTTTTAGTGTAAAAAAAATTTCCATAATGTTGTCTTAAATGCAAAAAAAATAATTGGAAAACAATTAAATAATTGAATGCACAGTTCCATTTTATATTTGGTAAGTTTCTTTTGGTACTTTATTTTGCTAGTTATATTTGTTCTAGGCTTAAATTTAAGAAAAAAAGGGCAAAACTGTCCAAGATTTGTTTGTAACCCTAGAGCTCACTATCATCTTTGCTAGGCTATATGACATTATTTTGTCTTTTAGTGACAATTTGAAGATACAGGTCTTACCCATTGTTTTTAGTTTAAATATTGCTTTCATTATTAAATTTGATATGTATAGTATTTTCATAATGATGGATCATGAACCTTGAAAATTTGAATTCATAGCTTAATCCCACTATCAGTTATGCAGAGCCACAGCCAGAAATTCTGGTGCCCAGGATTAAAAATCCTTCCCTCTCTATCCAGTAGATGCACATTAACAAAGTTTGCTCTGTAAACTTTTAAATTACTCCCTTCTTATTTTCTATATCCATTAGTTAAAAAAATACAGCAAATCCACACGAACTATTTATTTAGTTATTTAGATATGTAACAATCATAGAGCTTTTATTTTATTTTATATCCTACAGCAAAAACAACTTATCTTTACATGTATATATTTGTCAAAATATATTTGTCCAGAACTTAATATTTTATGATGAAAGTAAACAATATTAGTGATCTTAGGATTCAAAATATCAAACTTAAGTTTTCTTAAAAGTAAATGTTTAAATCTAATTAACTATGTATAGTTAACAGACAGATTTATATTCAGGTATTTCATTCCTTCAGAACAAATCTTCTTTTACCTTAGTCAAAATATTTTGATAATTTAAGGCGGGGAATAATATTCATTGACTGCAGCTCTTGAAATAACAACTTACACGCGTAAGGTATTTGAATTGAGGCAATCTGACAAGATGACTGACAATAGTGACACCAGCCTGAGTAGCCTAACAGGCCACACTGATTACACACATCAACTTGAAAAGCATCACTTGATAGCATTAGTCGCTCCAATAACAACATACTTGCTCCATGTCCAATCAAACAGTCTCGTTCCATTTCACCTAATCGTAATCCTCCCTCTCGTGACCTTCCTTCTGTTGGCTGTCTGGTTAGAACAGCACGAGGGCCTCGAGCTCGAGCATGAATTTTATCCATCACCATGTGCTTCAGCTTCTGGTAGTATATTGGACCAAAATAAATGTATCCTCTGAGGTGTTCCCCAGTGATTCCAGATGTCAATGTATCTTTGCCAAGATAGTTGAATCCATGTTTTATCAACTCTTTACTGATCTCATGTATACTGCTTCCACCAAATGCTGTTCCGTAATGAAATTTTCCTTCAAGCACCCCAGCTTTACCACCAACAAGCTCTAATAACTTACCAACTGTCATACGAGATGGATATCCATGAGGATTCATTATCAAATCAGGACAAATTCCTTGATCATTAAAAGGCATGTCTTCTTGCTGGGCAATAAGACCTACAACTCCTTTCTGCCCATGTCTACTGCTAAACTTGTCTCCTATTTCTGGTCGACGAGTCTGTCGCATCAAAAGTTTAATGAGAAATGCCTCCTCATTATTTGATGAAATCATTACCTTTTCCACACAAGAAGGTTCTAATCCCTTATGTACAATTGGGACTTCCCTGTACTCCACTTGCTGTGGTTGTCCTGATGTAGTTTGAATTGGATTCATAGTAACTGCTGGCATAGATTTGTTGACTACAACCTGTCTGCTTTCCACTCTCTCACCAGGAGCAGCAATTCCATCAGCATCTAAAACCTCATGTTTCCATATTGGTTTACGAGTGGTTGCATCTATCATTGGACCCAGAACTCTATCAAATGTTTGGTTGATGTATCGTTTCAGTGTGCATTTTTGGCTACGGTAAACTAGACATCGTCCAAATCCTCGGTCAAGGGAAGCCTTGTTCATGACAATGGCATCCTCAATATCATAACCACTATAGCTCATTACAGCTACTGTGGCATTTTGTCCTGCTGGCAGCTGCTCAAAATTGATCAACTCGATAGTTCGAGATTTTACCATTGGACGATGAGGATACGCAAGAAGGTACATGAGAGTATCAATTCGGTTTCTCTGGTTGAGAGCAATTGTCCCCATAGCTTGTTTACCCATAGCACACTGATAAGTGTTACGTGGTGACTGGTTATGATGAGGATATGGTATTAGGCCAGCACACACACCTAATAAAGTAAACGGTTCAATTTCAAGGTGTGTTGTTTCTTCACTAATGCTTGTTTGATATAAAGCAACAATACTGTCATTTTCCTCATTGACATCTAAGTATTCAATCAAGCCATCATGGATGAAATCTTCAAACTGGCGAACACCACAACACAACTCTTCTAAATGGGCTTGAGTGACCACTGGAAGACCTTTTTTGACAATTATATATGGACGACACAATCGGCCACCATCTGAGGCAATGTAAACACAACGATGGGTATGGTTTGGGAAGATAGAAACAAATTCATTGATGTAACCAGCTCTACGCAAGAGACGGAAAGTATGCACTAATCTTTGGTAGTCTTTTATGACTCCCAGAATACCCCCATTTAAAAAAACCATGTAAATGTTTGGATGTGAAAGCTCTTCTCCACTTAGAAGGTGCACATCTTCTACCCCTAAGTTAAAAGCAAGTTTAATCAATGGTTCTTCCTCCATGTCAGTAGTAATGTGCGTCATCAATGCCAAATTTTTCACCAAACCACACGATTCACCTTCTGGAGTATCTGAAGGGCATAACATACCCCACTGAGAAGGCTGCAGAGACCTTGGTCCCGAGACTTTTCTTGTTTTTTCAAACTGACTGTTAATTCTTGTCATCATTCCTAGTGCAGAGATGTAAGACAATCTTGAAAGAACTTGTGTAACCCCAACACGTTCCATCTTGAATCGCTTCACTGTCCAGTTCCCAGTTGAAATAGCAGTGATTAAGCCATTTGTTATCTGGTCTTGACGCATGTGCTTAAGGATATCAAATTGGGCTGCTTTAATTTTAGGAATGTTCTTGTCTGCGATCATCTTCAGCTCAGAATTAAATCGCTTAAACAAGTCTTCAAACAACAGTGACAACAAGGATCCTGCCAGTTCAACTCTCTTGTTTCCATAATAGTCTCTATCATCAATTAGCTTGGGATTTGTCTGGGCTTCAATGATTCTTCTGACCATAAGAGCCATATACATGGCCTTTACCTTGAAAGTAAACTGTTCAGTGGGTACATGGGCTATAATAGTTGTTATTAATAAATCACGAGCTTCTTCAATGGGTGTTTTTTTAGGTCCACCTCCCCAAATTCGACGTTGTTTGATTTTATTTCCCATCCACCTTAAGGCTTGAGTCTGTGTATACACTTGAGCTCGATGACATTCTTCAAGAGAAGGAGCAAATACGGACAAGGTGTGGTCATCAGTTCCAATCATCTGCACAATTTCTTGATCACTTTCAACACCCATAGCTTTAAACACAATAGCAATAGGTATGTCTTCAGAAAAACTGTTGTGTTTCAAATAATAATGGCCATGCTTAACGATTATGTTGGTACGTGTTTTTCGTTCATGAGTAGAGCTAGTCACTTGACATGCAATTCCACCTTTACTATCTTCTTCAACAATCATTCGATTTTTTGACAACTGTTCTTGGCAAAGTATCACCTTTTCTATGCCATTGACAATGAAATAGCCACCAGGATCATGTGGACATTCATTTAGTTTAGCAAGTTCTGCTGGAGATTTACTTGTAAGTACACATTTGGAACTGCGCAACATAATTGGCATTCTTCCAACTGGAACATTATTTCTGACAACTCTCTGCTGCCCTCTAGTGTATTCTATGTCAACTGTTATGGGAGCAGAGTACGTCATGTCACGAAGACGACACTCATGAGGACATGTTGGTTTTGTAACATTAAATCCTTCTTCTACATCAGGATTTCCTATGTAAATGTTTAAGTATTTCATATAAAACAAAGGATCAGCATCACTAGTAATCTTGCTATTTGCCATCAAAATCTTTTTAATGTCAACTGTAATGAAATAATTAAATGAATCAACATGTTGGTTTACCAAACCTTTCACCTGAAGAAAAGCAGGAAGAAGTTTCCATTTTTCTTCTAGTTCTTTAATAGGTTTTGTCACTGTTGGATCTTTCACTACATTCCACATACTGAGAAATGATTAGTCACTTGAGTTATATTCTGCAAGAGTACTACAGTGAAGAAATTGTAAAACCCAAACAGTTAATTTTTATGTTATATGAAATACTATACCTGTTGACTGATAACAATACTAGCAAATATATAACATAAGAAAAACAGCTTCCATATTCATACTGTATCAATGGCAAATAAATCATTAAATAATTTTGTTTTGACTTGATTATGCCTAGAGGAACCAACTGACCTTGTAGTGGAATTTAGTTTTCACATTCCAATTTTAATTCATGTCATCTGAAAAAACAAAACAAAAATCATTGTGTGTATCAATATTCTTAAGTTTTAATTTCACTGTATTTTAAAACTAAAAAGCACAGTAAAGAACAATTAGATAGTTATTTTTAGAGCCCTTCAGTAATCTCAAAAACACCCGAGTCTAAGACTATTGTATAATCTTAACATTTTATTGAATGGATGGTTGGCCGAAATAAATTGATGGTACTTCAAAGAAAAACATTTCAAACAATCATAAAAACAAAACAGTACTTGATTTTATAAAGATCATCCAATATGAAAACCTCTTAGAAGTCTGAGTAAAGATATAACCAACCCATAACAAATTAAAATAAGGTTCCATGAAACATATGATTAAAATATATTTTAACTATCAAACTTCACATGGTACAAAAGTTAGTTAAAAATAGACCATTAATTGTATGTATGTGAATGTACTCAACAAGTTAAAAATATTTATAGTAAATAACTTGCAAACCACTTTGATTTTAAAATAATGTATTTTAAAGAACATCAACTACTATTCATATTACAATAAGCTTTACAAATACTCACTATTTCTGGTGTTAAAAAAGGTAATGCACTTACTTCATAACAACAACAATTAAAGTATTTTTCAAAACTACATTTATAGTTTGAATTATATCACTAAATATGCATGAATGCTTTGTAAAATTTGACTTTACTGAAAAACTAAAGTATTTCTAAATTTTAAGTTAAATGTTCTGCTACACCTACACAATATTTATGGTAAAATTACTCAAAATGTAGGAAAAAAATTAAGGTATCCAATAAATGATTCAGATAACATTGTAAATGACTAATTTAAAAAAAAAAAAGCCAAGAGCAAGAAACCTTCCCCATTTATAAAATTTTCCTATCTTTCTCAATCAGTAAATGTAATAAAGCCTAAAATAAGACCTACCTGCAAGATCAGTAGCATTAATGTTGGTTATATTTGATTTCTACTTACAATGCTTAAGGCATTAGACAAATGTAGTTTTTTACATTATCCAGTTTATTAGCACCTGTTATCTCAAATAATTTTTTTTATTACAGTTGTTAATGGAGATCATTTGCTTTTGTATTAAACAATGAAACTGTTACATTGATTAACTTTCAATGAGGCAGTTTTAGAAAGTTACATGTAGAAACAAGTTTTTCAGGGTAATTTAATTAACCTATAAATGTGACCTACTATTTTAAACTGCAGTTTTGAAATTAGTAGATAAATACATAACCAATTTTACATTTCTAATATGTATATGAACAGCAAATTCAGAAACAAGTTCAGTATCAATAATTTTCTGTGCCACACAAAACTCCAATAACATTTTCCTATGCCATGTACGTACATTTGCAACTTTTTAGGGCAATGCCTCCAAGTCCTAAATACCATTTAACTACCTACATTTTTGTAAACTTCTCATCAATTATAAGATGTTACTAAAGATCATAGGTCTAACTTCATGAGCTATATTAGTTTTTTAGTGAAATTTTGACACAACTCAAATATATACCATTGATAAGTATTTGCAGGATTCTTAATTTACATTGCAAGCTACTAAACAATTTAGAATAAATCACTGCTTACAACACATCAATTTATACATGTCAGAGGGAATATTGAAATGCCTCTGAACGTGCTTACCCAGTGGGGAAGAGTAATTTTTTTTCACTTTCCTAAATAAACTTTTCATACACCAGACGTCAGAATCCATTGTTCCTAGAACGCTATTTGCAACTTTTGTCATATTATATTGAACATACCTCACAAAATTTGTTTTCATTTGGTAACTGTCATAAAATCCCATTATGTATACACTTTGATATCTCTAACATTATTTTCACTTCATATAAGAGTACACAGTGACAACAGAAATTTACAAAAGTACAATAAGATGTATAAACAGTAATAAAACTTCAACAATTATCTACCAAAAGTCAAGTAATTATCTTATTCAGGCTATTTTGCACAATTTTTGAGATTTATTACTACACACATGTCAATATATATTTTTAATTTTTAAACTTACATGAATTATAATGGTTGTAAGAGTAATAAGTGATATAATTCTAGCATTCAGTTCATATGGCATTATCAAATTCAGTTTTAACAGTTAACATTTAAAACAAAAATGTACAAGATGAAATGCTACAGATCTTAGGCAGAAAGTTAATATAACTGAATGAATATATGGAAGAAATAAATGGAGCACACACCACCTTCAAGGAGAAAGAATCCTAAAAAGGACACTCAGAAAAAGATTCTCATCAACAGTGTACCTCTTCAGCCAGTAATAAAATAACCTGTGGAGCAACGCAAACTGCAAGATGTGGTCACATTAGATCACAAAATGTCCTGTACCTGTCGTTTAAGGGCAGAGTGGTAAGACTAGTAATAACTAATTACAAAATGTGATCCTGGGACACCCTACTTTGAAATGGTTAGCAAAGTTATGAAACTAGCTTAGACAGTAAGCACTAAGGAATAATAAAAAAAGACTTACACAAAGTCGAGTTCAACAACTCTAGATAACACACTTGGAACACTGAAGAAGGTTAAGGAAATATACAAAGGTAAATGTAAATCTCCAATACAGTTGAAGCTATAGATGATAATACAGAAAATAGACATCTTCAATGCCTCAAATGCCATGCATGGCTGAATTCAAAGGTAGGAAAAAGATACTTGTCAATGTACTATCAGATGAGACTCTGTCCACTTCCAATAAATAAATCACACTCATGAAGCTCCAACATAGTATCTGGAATTGTACTTAGCATAAATGCAATACTGCAGAAAAGAAACAGCCAACATTTCATCACATCTTTCTAATCTGTTAATTATTTTTAGATGTGTTACTTTTTAAGAATGAAGAAAAGGTTATGAAAGTGGCATACATAGGTTTTCAATAAACTTTACACAAGTTGCCACACAGCAGATTAACAATAAAAACTGGTCTTAATGGTAGTTGGAAAATTAACTGAATGAAAAAAGTAGTTTGGTGAAAAAAATCAAAGTTATTAATGGAGAGTAGTCAAAGAGGACATGTTATAATTGGCAATATTCCTCAAGGGTACTGCTCATGTTTTTTTTCTTACTTACATTAATAATACTGCTAGAAGCATAATTAAAAAAAAAAAATAGTAAAATTTGCTAATGACACTTTGCTGAGTATTTCTAGCTGCATTAAGGACATGTATAACAAAATGTCTTGAATTAACTGTTAAGTTCAAGAATGAGTTGTTAACAAGTTAATTATAACAGTTAAACAGTAATACATCTTAGCTATAATAATTTGGATCACAATTTTAGTAAAGATGGAGACCCACTTAAAAATATGACTAAAGTCATATGGCCAATTAAGACTTCAAAGCAGTACTCTAGCTTGTAGTGAAATCAACAGAATTTTAGAATATTTTCATAAAACATGTTGATTATAAACAAACTGACAAATGTATCTGTAAGCAAATTACTGGGAAGCCCTCATCTGGATTATATACAGGTTTGGTATCCTAATTCAAGAAAGAAGATTCACTGACTACAAAGAAAGATACAAGAATGATTTCAGAACAAGAAGGTTTATCTTAAGGAGATAAGTTGTATCAGAGAAACAAGCAGAAAAATGGAAACTATATTCAAAGAACAGAAAAATCACCTTCACACGTTTTTCCACACGGCAAATCAAATAAACACAACATAACCACAGCAAACTCCCAGAAATCAAGTAGGGAAACACATACAAAGACAAAATCAAAAAAGCCCTATTTATACAGCAACTAAAACTACAATTAAACCAGAATAAATAAATACCTTTATATATATATATATATATACTAATTAATAACCTAGCATCAACCTGCAATGACCCCTACAATTCTATACCCATTTATACTCGCATCCCAAAAATGTATCTGGCAACAGTCACATTCAAACTCTCTTTCTTAACCTGAAGATGACCTAGGAAGGTCAAAATGTTGTTTCTCTCCTTAACAATAAAATGTTAATATCCATACCAGACGTTCTGAGATACATTTTATTTCAAGTGAGTTTCTTGTCATCAAGAAAGGGATATCATGGTTAAAAACAAATTATGCTTTGTCCCAAAAAATCAAATATTACTTGCATAAAATCTCCTAAATACATTTCAAATGTTTGCTTTCAACAAGACTTTATATTTTATGCTATTTTCTATTACAAATTATCAAGGGTTTGTCACTTAACCAAACTTGCAACTATTTAAAAACAAAAAAACAAAAACAAAAAAACAACCTTTTCTGTACTAAAATGACCAATATTATACTATAAAAAAAATGTTTAGTTTAAGTAGCTTAAATCTCAAAATGTTATATATTTACTTTATCATTATTATTACACATTGATCTTCTAATCATGTCTACCTAACATTACATAATTTATATTTCTTAAAATATATTTTATAATTTGATCCAAGCATTCTATTTACTTGTTACACTATTAACAAATAATCAGCAAAAGGTTTCAGCCAAACTCTTTTCTCTCATAATAATACTAACAATCTTTTCCATTTCAAAAAAAAGAAACAGCTTTTAATCACTCATATTTTAGCAAACAAAGTGAAGATCATTTAATGAAACCTTTTATTTCTCACTTTCAAGTCAATTATTTATCAACATTCCAAGTTTTCTCAGACATACTGTAAAAATAGAACTTTATAATCCACCTATTGAGAAAAACGTTATTGTAAAAACCTTCTGCAAGTTTAAACATATCAACAGGAAAGTAATAATCCAGACAAATAAAAGCCTTATTAAAAATTGATAACTCACTGGTGAAACAGTGAACTACTACTTCCTAAAGTAATGATAATTTTCAAATTACAACTCCCAAGGTTTTCTGAAGCAATCCTTACAATGAATTTCCATACAAAAATTTATTTACCAAATTAGACTAACTTCCCTCTAATTTCACATCTTTTTCATACTCAGTTTTTGAATGTATTTATTGTACTCGCTACATTCCAAATCAGATATTTCTCATATTTAAAGAGTAGATTTTATAGAATGGACAGCAACTGCCTGTTGTGGAGACAAGTGTAGAGGATGACATTTTGAAAGTCAACTTGAAGACAAAATCTGAAAACATCATCCTCTACATTTGTCTCCACAACAAGCAGTTATCATCCATTCTACAAAGTTTCATCATGAATACTCTGCCTAAACAATCTATCAAAGATTAGATTTTAGTTTTCACAAAACCAACTCATCACTTGACCTCTTTAAAAGCCTTTTAAGATTCATTATCAGAAAGTTCTATGAATTTCCAAAACAAGTTTTCTTCACAAATATCATTTAAAACCACTACCTTAAACTTGTTAAACAGTAATCACTTTATGTAGATTTAACATTAGCAAAAATATTATTAAACTAAAGCATACGATTTAACACACTTATCACACACTGAACAACCATGTTCACTTTTTTTGTATTTTCACTTGTTTGACCATAGAAATGTACAAAACATAATTTTCTCAACAAATTTAATACACGTAGTAAAAATAAATTAATACAAGTCCTCTGTTTTAAGTTAGTTTATTTAATCAAACTAGTATAATTGTTAGTTTCTAAGGCTCAGCCTTTCTAATATCAGATGCAGAGTAAACATGGATTGTGTCCTTAAGTTTCAAAATATAAATTATAATTTTAACCTATTCATTGTCACAAGTATATTAACCTTGTTTATACATCATAATTTTTCAACATACGAAGTTAAAAACAGTTACCAAACACAAAATTCCACATCACATATAATTATTTCAATATTACATGCTATTAGCTGATACCATAACCTGTGAAAAGTAGTACACCAAAAAAAATATACAATACGCATAACAAAATTTATAAAAGCCTAACAGTAACTGTTAAACTAAGTGGTACTATGTATTAAAACTGACAGTAAATACACATAGATTTGTCATCTACAATGTATATTGCATCAATGCAGTTGAATGGAAAATAAAAATTCTATCTTTAGAAAGATCTAGACAAGCTCCAAAATCTACAATTTCTAATCTGAAAAATGCTTTTGTCTTTTTCACAATATAAAATACAACTAAATTTAAAATTCTGTAAAAAATGTTTTCAGAATTAAAAATTCCTAGATTATGAAAACGAACATTTAACACAATATGTGGAGGTTTAAGCTTTAAATTAGTTTGACCAAAAGTTCGTAAGTTGCAAGTTGCTAAATTAAGGACGGCTAGCACATAGTCCTCGAGTAGCTTTGTGCGAAATTCAAAACAAACATTTTGGAGTTTGTTTGCCTTTTTTTTTTTTTTTGTTACATAATTCAACATACTGGTCAAGTTATAAAACCTGGTTAAAATTCAGACAACTGACTTTAAGCCTACTGTACGTAAAATAATAGTAATACTAGTAGTAATATGTTAATACTGTCAGCAATAAATAGCTCACCTTCGTTAGATCTCTACTAGTATTAATAAAACTTTATTAATAGCACAGTTGATAAGTTTATCAGCTCTTCCAAATACAAAATGTTTCCTTCCTTTGTGCTTCTGCTAAACATTACTAGCACAGTATCAGTAGTCTATTACTGTTGCAAATAGTAATCATATTATTACTATTAGTACATACCACACCTAACAGCAGCTTTGAACAAAGAAACTTTTTCTATCTTTCTAATTATTTCTCGAAAACTTCATAACAAATGCAGGGAAATACAAATTAAATAACGTAACAATAACACTTAAACAACAACAAAATAAAAACACGCATGTTCTCACACTCAGATATTCATCAACCACAAAACTTTAGTATCAGTTCCACTCGTCATCCAACACTTTGTAACACCAAATACTAAATCACTTCCAGTGCTTGTTGCTTTCATTTATTCAAGATACGCACTCTACAAATTATGCAGTAATTTAGTTAGTTTCATATATGTTATGACGCAAATAGCCTAGTGCTTTGCGCCATAAAATAACCAAACCAATTAACTTGTATGTTATACAGGGTGGTCGCTAGAAAAGCGGAAAATTTGAGGGTTAGATGAGATCATGAATAAAATGCGTGCTTACTCATTTCAATTTTGATTTCTTTACATCTTAAATAAAATGCATGATTTTAATAATTTAGAGCATCTATGAGTGTAATATAACATATGCCTTTAAAAAACTTTGTAAAAGTTATTCTTTGTAAAAATAAATAGCTGTTTGACAAATTTTCCGCTTTTCTAGCGACCACCCTGTATATATAATCTGCCAATAAAAAATCCAAATTACTATTAAAAATTTGAATGTCCAATTACATCATAATTTGTATGTAAGAAAAAGAAAGCCCTGACAATACTTAATTCGAATCAAAAGAAGGTTAATAAATGCACAAAAACACACTGTAAATTGTGAAAGAAGACAGTTATATTAATTAAACTGAAATGTGAATTAAAGTCGCTTACCAAAAAACACCTTATGATCAATAGTATCACATTATGCATATTTTATGCTGAAACTGGGCCCGGCATGGCCGAGCGCGTTGAGGCGTGCGACTGGTAATCTGAGGGTCGCGAGTTCGAGTTCGCATCCGCGTTGCGCCAAACATGCTCGCCCTTCCAGCCGTGGGGGCGTACCATTAGGTACGGTCAATCCCACTATTCGTTATTCGTTAGTAAAAGAGTAGCCCAAGAGTTGGCGGTGGGTAATGATGACTAGCTTACACTTCTAAATTACGGACAGCTAAATGCAGTGGGCTAACAATCTACTCACTTAAAATCCTGTTACAGAAACCACAGTTCCTATGTTCCTTAAGGTATGGAGTGGCAGATAATGATGATGATGCTAAAACTATGTGATGAATTAAAATCAGATTATCAATACAGTTTCTTAAAAACGATGAATTATTATTAAATTTTAACAAAACTTTCAAGTAATCTGTTCGTAACTACATTGTAGCGACTGAAAGTACTATCGTATTCCATTACTCGTTTTTCATTAAATTCGATACTAACACACAAAAATAGACAACTTCATTTAATGTATGTGTATTAAAATAAGTGTAGCTTAACAAAAACAGATTGTTCAATATTCTTTGCGTGCTATAATTTGTCACCTATAGCATACTTATATCGAATATTTATATACAGATATATTTCGATGGGAGGATATTTCTATATTTGGTCTTGTAAACACACGTGTTTAGCATAATCCATTCTGTTGTGAACGTAACTATCATAACAATGTGCATATTATTCAAAAAGGTCACTAATGATGATTGCAGAAAATTACGTTACTTAATTTCTAATCTGAACTTCAAGAGTTTAATTATATTATTTTGGCTTAGGAAAGCCTTTGAAAATATCATTATTGAATACTAAACAAATTTTATATTTTTATAAGAAAACTAAACATATATTTACAAATATTTATTCAGCATTTGTTGTTTGTTTTGTTGTTGTTGTTTTTTTTTCTTTTAACCTTGCGTGCACTTATATAAGAGTAAATTATTTTATTCTATTAATTTTCTAAGGGGCAGCTCAGTGATTTTTCAAAAGTTTGTTTTGAATTTCACGCAAAGTTACAAGAGGGCTATCTGCGCTAGCCACCCTTAATTTAGCAGTATAAGATTAAAGGGAAGGCAGGGAAGGGTTGATTGGTTTGGTGTTTTATGGCGCAAAGCACCTAGGATATTTGCACCATAACATATATGAAGCTAACTAAATTACAATATAGAAGTCGTGGCAGTTATCACATTGTATTTTATAAATAATGTTGGTGTGGTGTTTGTCAGTGTAGTTCTTACATAGTATAGACCTCAGTTTTGTGCCTGGTTTCTGAATAAATTTAGTATTAACTGGAATGTCATATTTTGTTACTAGTTTTTGCCAAATGTTGGTTATTTGTTTGCTTGTTTGTTTGGAATTTCGCACAAGGCTACTCGAGGGCTATCTGTGCTAGCCGTCCCTAATTTTGCAGTGTAAGACTAGAAGGAAGGCAGCTAGTCATCACCACCCACCGCCAACTCTTGGGCTACTCTTTTACCAACGAATAGTGGGATTGACCGTCACATTATACGCCCCCACGGCTGGGAGGGCGAGCATGTTTAGCGCGAACCCGCGACCCTCGGATTACGAGTACACGCCTAAACGCGCTCGGCCATGCCAGGCCTATTTGTTTGCTGATGTCAGGAATATATTGTATACAGCAGTATACGGTTTCGTGTTTTTTTGATTCATGAGATATATTTACTTTTGTTGGTTGATTTTGATTTCTTTCTCGGTGTGTGCGTGGAGGAAACTTATTGATGTTGATGAAGTATTGTTTTATTTTGTCTAATTCATCGTTAATTTTATCTGGTAAGCATAGTTTTATGGCTGTGTTTATTTGGTTTCTTAGTATGTTGAGTTTTTGATTTGTTTCATGTGCTGAGTCCCAAGGAATGTATAGTCCAGTATGGGTGATTTTTCGGTGGATTTCTGTTTTGAATTGTGTGTTGGTTTTTATAATTTTGAGGTTAATAAATGATATTTGATTGCTTTCTTCCTATTCACATGTGAAGTTAATGTTGAGATGCATAGAGTTAATGTGATTGAAAAAATTAAATGCGTGTAGATGTGAATCCTGCAACCGTGTCATCTATACATCTGTACCAGTATAATGGTGGATGTAATGCTGTGTTAATTGCTTGCGTTTCAACTTGTGTCACAAAAATATTGGCTAATACTGGTGATACTGGGTTGCCCATGCTTAGGCCATTTGTTTATATATATAGTTGTGGTTGTTGAATATGAAATTTGTCATTATTGTGGTGAATTCTATGAGGGTTGATAACTGGTTACTGGGAATATCTATAGTTGGGTTAAGGTCTCGGATATAGAGTTCTAAGGCTATCTTGCAGGCTTCAGTTGTTGGAACTTCTGTAAAGAAGGATATAACATCGAAACTGGCCATTAAGGCTTTATGATTATGCATTTACCAAGACTGTAATTAAACGATTCATATGTGGGCATAATTGGTCGTAATGGACAATCTAGTTTATGAGGTTTGGGGATGCCGTGTATTTGCTGTGTGCGTGAGTCGGTTTTACGTAGGTAGGAATAAAGTGTTTGTGAAATTGTGTTGGTTTTTTTCATTTGTAGCAGTAATTTGTTCAGTTGCGTCTTTGTTGGATTTGTGTGTATTGGTTTAAATTTGTTCGTCTCTGATAGGATGTTATTCATTTTTTGTATGTATTCATTTGTGTTCATTAATACTATAGCGTTACCTTTATCTGCTTTTAGAATTTTTATGTTTTTAATTGAATTAATATCTCTTTTTGTAAGGTTGTTTTTTAGTTTTCTGTTTTGTGAAATTATGTTGATGGTTTTGTAAAAGAAAATTCTTTGAAAAAATCGTTTAAGATGTTGTTTTTAGGTGTTTCTGGAAAATATAAATTAATTTTACCTGGGAAGAGTGGCTGTTAGATGCCAATAAAATTATCTTAGTTGTCGTCTTTCTGTTGGTTGTTTTTGGTTTTTTCCTTGTTTTTGTTGATGACCGAAGAAGGTCGAAACGTTGTTCGCTCTTCTATGTAAAATATTTTCTCAACCCAAACGAGCCGTTTTTGCATATAAAATTCTCAACAAGTGGGTTTCTCGACATCACTGAAGAGCGGTAACCTTCCCATATCGTCACACGGTCCGTGACCAGAGCTCTCTATTTATAACTCAATGATACCAAATAAATAAAGCGCTTACGTTTGGTAGTGATTTAGCATCTAGAACGTGTTCGGAAGTATCTTGTATACAGGTTGTGTCTCGTTTTCACTGTCTGACCATCGGGCGTTTCTTGCCACCTTCCGAGATCTTTTTATATGCAAAAACGGCTTGTTTGGGTTCAGAAAATATTTTAAATAGAAGAGCGAACAACGTTTTGACCTTCTTCGGTCATCGTCAGGTTCACAAAGAAAGAGGTAACTGACCGGAAGCTGACCACATGTTTGGAAGGGGTTGTGTAACCGAGTGTCGCAATGTAGAGGGCGGGGTTAGATGTTTGAATATATAATTTTATCATAATATTAATATAGGTATAATGGCGTTCCTTTATATTGGTTTATTTTGGGTTTATGTTGTTGTATGAGTAAGGCTTCTTTAATTTTGCGTTTGTTTATTTATTTAGTATTTTCTATGGTTATGTTGTGTCCATTTGACTTGCAGTGTTCGAAAACGTGTGAAGGTGACTTTTTACGTTCTTTGAATCTGGTTTCCATTTTTCTACTCGTTTCTCCAATATAGAAGTCGTGTCAGTTATCACATTGTATTTTATAAATAATGTTGGTGTGGTGTTTGTCAGTGTAGTTCTTACATAGTATAGACCTTAGTTTTGTGCCTGGTTTTCCTAGCAACGGGGGAAAGCAGTGAAAGAAATGTCCCTAGCAACAAGGTGCACGCAGCAGGAGAAATTTTCCTAGCAACGAGGGGCAAGAAGTTGAGGAAATTTTCCTAGCAATGGGAGGCAAGTAGTGGGGGAAATCACCACCCACTGCCAACTCTTTCACTGACGAATAGTGTGATTAGAACACCTCACAACAGAAAGGGCGAGCATGTTTGATGAGAGAGGTGTTTGATCCTGCAACTTCCATTTTTTAAAGTGAAATAATAAAATTGTGTAAATAACCAAAATGTATTTTATTTATGGTAAATTCATTATAAATGCTAAACAAAGGCTAAACTTTACAGAATTCGTCGAAAAGTGTATTGTTCCTGTTTTCGAATAGAACATGGGGACCAATAAAAATGATAGGCTCCACATCATTTTTGTCCAAGTGTTGATGCAAAGGATTAAATGTAAAAAAACGTCTTTGCATTTTTGAATTCTAGTGGCCTATGGGGACGGCATATCGTCATCGCTCCCCCACCACCAAATCTTGGGCTACTCTTTTACCATCGAATAGTAGGATTTTATTCCAAGTTTTTTTTTTTCTTCCAGAATGTTATGTTCTTGATGAAAAATCTTGATAATATAAAGCTACTTTTTGCATTGGGCATTCCATACCAACCTCAATTTACACTGTAAAAATGATTTTAATCACATTCATATCAAGGACACTATACAAGCTTCACCTATATTTATGGTTTTCATTAGATGAAAACTGATCAATCTTATCTAAGAATGTCAATCACTGGATGATACAAGACACTGAAAGTAATTACAATGGGAAGAACAATTTCTTCTGCCTTATTTTGGTTGGATTATAATTTTTCTCGTTCTTTCTGACTGCTTTAACTTCACCAGGAAGAACACCATGTCTACACCTTCAACATTTGCATTTCATGCAAATACCACACTTTGTAACCTTGAACTTGCAATTGACTAGAGAAAATATGACTTAGACAGTGTACACTCACTAGTTTCTCACCAAACACAAGGTTCATTGTAATGAACTATAGACCTTCCTAAAACTATTGACAAATAGAAAGGAGGAACTAATTTTCAAATAAAGTTTGATGTAAGAGTTGAACTGATAAACATAAAAGTTTTGTTCAGAAGTGCTAATACTTAACAATCATTGAAATGTAATTTTAGTGCTTTGAATATTTGCTGAATATTCTGATGACTTCAAAATAGAAGTGTTTTCTGAGCCCAAAAGAGCCGTTTTTTGCATATAAAATTCTCAACAAGTGGGTTTCTCGACATCACTGATTCTGATGACCAAATCAGTTTTTGTATGATCAACAATTGCATTAACAATTAATATAATTTAGGAACACTAAATATACTGAAGAAGCAATCCTAGTTCAAGAAGACTAACATTTTAGACAGTGGAAAAAGAAATATTCAAAATTTAAAACTAATAAACATGACTGAGCAAAATAACACTGGCTGAAACCAAATCTAAGCTACTGATACAGTAATTACAAGCCTAATAATCTTCTGTTCATTAACTGAGGTAAACAATGATTACTCTTGAAAAATTTGTTTTTGTAGCAAATACATGTGTTTAACATACAATCAATGATTAGACAATGTATTTAAAAACATAACTGGCAAATTTTTATAACAAAAAGATGTTATTTATTTGTACATACTAATAAATTAACTTTCAGTGATGTTTAGTATCGTATAATACCAAGTCTAAAAAATATTTTTTTTTTATAAAGAGGTTCTCAACAATATTTCTGAAGTTGTATAATTATAATATACAAAAAAATATATATCAAAAATAAAATGAAAAAACCTTCAACATAGAAGAAAGAATTCAGATGTACACAATTAATATATACTTTATTTCTTCCCATGTTAAACTATATTTACAAATTTTAGTTCCTATCCAGTTGCCACATGGCAATTATTTTCACCTTACAAGTCATTTAGCAAAAGAATATTTTAATTTGTTTAGGGAGGTGATACATAATAAAATTTCAACCAATCATTTTATATTTAGTGAGAATACATGCATATATGGTCATATTAACTTCTATACTAATTAACAGTATGGATGTCAAAACTATTTTCCTAAATAATCTGAGACCAATTGAATGGTTAAGATGCCTTAAATTTTCATCTAATTATTGTAATAATTTAAAGAAAAGTACAGATGGCTTTAAAGGACAAGCACAGGAATGAAATACCTATAGTAAAGCAAATTTTCAAATAAAACGTTTGATTACAAAACACGTGCATATCTTTTCTTCCAACAAAAGTATATAAAAAGTGTGTGTATGTCTAAACAATTATTTCACTTGTTATAACAAACTATTTATAGCCAGAAAGTTATATAGTGAAATATATGATACAGATATTAGCAAATATACATTCTATGTTTTTCATGAGTATTTGACATTTTTACATTTCAAACAGATATTACTTACACATTCATAGAGCATTATTTTACTGGTATATTCACAACACACACACACACACACACGCAAACACACACAATAAGCAGGTTTGAACTTTTTCCTCTTTATTTAACACAGAAGCTTGAAAAATATATATATTACATACAAATACCTATATCCAGAACCAGTATAAAATCAGCGATAAAGTGCTGGTATTAAAATTGACCTATTACTATGTAAATCCTCTGCTTTTCCATAGAACTTGTACTCTTCAAATCCTTCAATTAAATTAAGGAAAAAAAATCAAAATATTGATCACTTTTATTTATGTTTCACCATTAGTTAGCATTCAAACCAGATTTCAAACATATATAATGTGTGATAAGAAGCGTAATATGAATTATAAAACATACTTTGTCGTCACAAAACTTTATTTTAACTGTAAATATAATTTTTATGCAACATGTTTAACACTCATCATAATAAGTTTATTTATCAAAATTCAGATCCTAATAGCTTGAGTTTAAAAGGAAATACATCACACATTTCTTTACAGTATGTGCATCAAAAATCATATATACAGGTAGAGAAAAACTGGTTAGAAAAGAAAAGAAATATACATTACAATACTGAATCCAGTTATTGAATTTTTAAAGTTTTTTTTCTAAAGATTACACATTGCTAGGCCATGCATTTTATTGTTTAATTCAAAGATTTCTAAAAATCATTGTTACATATTAATAAAAAGTATATCCCATCAGATATAAAATGTTTTAGAAATTAAGTTTTTAACAAAAAAATTTGAAAACTATTATAAAATTGTCTTAAATAGCCTGTAGATATTTACCAACCAAATTATGTAAAGCCTGTAGTTAACTAATTTACAACTATTTTACCAATCAAACTATTCTGAATATCCCAAATTATTTTAAAGTAGATCTGATTAATTCTCACATTAAACCTTCTTGGCCAGTTATTAACAACCTGATATATTTTAAAGTAAAACTCGTTTGGATCTTCTGTAATTATTAAGAACACAATTATTAGTTACATGACATAACTTGTAATTTTGGACCTCTTTGAACACCTGCAACTTTAATTCATTAAATGTAGCAAAATGTAGTATATAACGACCATTCAAATATAAGAACATTACCCTTCCAAATCTTATTATTTTCTGTATGTTATTTTATTAATACATATAAATAAGGAAAATTTATTTCAGTATTTTATTTCAACTTGCATAACGTGATATTTACTTGTATAATATTTCTCACATTGTTAATTATCACATATAACTGAAATGATTATCATACCACACAGCAGACATAACACATCTGTTTTGCTTTATTCACCTGGGGAGAGAAAGATATCATTTAACAAACAATTCCAGTCCATAAATGATAGCAACAAGCATTTACAAAATCTTCCACCATGGACTGAATAGCTAAAACACGAACATTTGGCCTTTCAGGTGTATGGTTTTCTTTCACATGGTGTCTGAACACAAGACACAAATTCTAAAAGCATGGGAAAAAAAGAAAAGAAAAAGAAGCTAAGTTTGTTGATCATACAGTATATGGATATTCCCATAACCTAACATACATAAAACAAACCACATAAAAAAACGCATGCAAGAATTTATGATAAAACAACAAAATCAACCTGACAAAATAAAATAAAAACTATATAATTTAAATAAAACTAACAAACTGTTGTAGAAATCAGATAGATACAGACAAAATAGAATGTAACTTATGCTAGAAACTATTACTCAAAAACTGTAACCTAGGGCTTATTACATGTAGTTCAATATAAAAACTGAAACCTCTTTGCACAACTTTTTCTAAAGCTGCTGAATATATGGATTCATGTTTGAAGACCTTGAGACACCTTTGTGTTTAATGAAGGCTTGAAAACTTCAAGTTTACTATCTCAATTGTGTCCTTTCTTTCTATATTTGCATCAAGCCTATTCACATACAGCCTACTGTTAAAAGTAACATTTCTCTGTCTTGAAGTACTTCACCTACATATTATCATATATAGATATGATGTGTAGATTACTTTTACCAAAAGTTTCTTACAATAAAGAGCAATCTTTTCTTATTTTCAAATTATAGACATCAATACCAGAAGATATCGCTACTTGAATATTACAATTTTTTTATTGCTAAAAGTACACTTTTCCAATTCTACAAGAAATGACAATTATCTAATAATTTTTGTAATAATTTCATCTGTTTTTTAAACAACACCGAATAAAGATTTTAACATATCATTAAAATAACTATAACAATATCAAGTGTTACACATATAGTTCTTTTATTAATATAATAACTGGAGATATGGTAAACAGAATTATATACTTTCTGTAATATATGTAATGAATATAGATACATAATCATGTCTTTTAGGAAATTCCATATAAATATATATATTTGATAGTATGTGTAATGTGTATTTATATCAACACTTACACACACATAGTTTTACAATTTGATAGCACTCCAATTAAGAAGAAAGTTGCATTTGATTTACTAGCCATACTTTTGTTAGATGATCACATATTTGTTTATATCTTTGAGAACAATTCATTTTTTCACTGAATTTTTACAATCATTGTCATTTTAGATAAACTAATGAAAGCCTTTTTATAAGTAGAATTGTCTCACAGAATAAAGTGTTTACAGAAACCTATCCCATCCCATAACCATATAAAACTCTATCCAACTATCTTGTAAAAAACAAACAAAAAACTCATGAAAACAAATGACACACATGCTATTCATTATATTACTCAACAAGTTAGTGTTGTAATTTATCCAAATCACTATAATTTGTGATGTAATATGCCAACAGAAAAATAGATATTTCAAACATTCAGAAAACGAATAATGATTATGCTCCTAAGTGTAACTATTTAAAAATTTAACCAAACTAATTATGATAAAGATTCATATTTAAAAACAAACAGTAAAAACTTTGTTCAAAATAATATAAAATTAACTAACTAAACTTACAGTTCTATAGATATGAAGGTTCACTGAGAGTAAAATAAAAACATCAGGACATCTGGTATGCAGAACAGTCTAAAAATAATAAATGAGTATTCAACAAAAACATCATAGAACATGCCAAATTAAACTCATATAGAAACTTTAAAGTACACAGATTGTTTAAAGCTGACTAATGACAATATGCAAAAAATGATGAGATTTTGGAAGTTTGATTAAAAATTCTTTCAGCAATTGTAATGAAAATGACTAAAGTATAGAATGTAACAAGGATGGTACTATAACACTTCTTCAGTTCTTATTTCAATAAACATTGATTTGATTGTTACGTACAATATTTATGAGTTACTTAAAATATCTAATTAAATATATATTCAGATTTTTTTCCATTTTTAGAATAAAAATGAATTTCACCTATAAAATACTCAAAGACTTTCCTTGTTGAACATGAACACATGCTGTCAACAAAATAGTGCACTAAGCATTTCAGAACATCATTTACATGTTGCACAGTACTTACTCATAATTCTCTGATATCCTGATGCTTACACAGTAAGTCACGAGACTTAATGAACAAACAAAATTTGCTAGACTATCTTCCTGCTAGTTAATGATGAAAATTTAGCTATGGGGAGACGGAAAGTTTTTCAGAGATAAATGAATTTTCAAAATGTAATATTCAAACCAGGCAAACTTACCCCTAAAAATAAGGGGGTGAAGTATAACGATAAAGAGGGTGATGCCTTGACAAGGCCTGTAGATAGTCTTTGGTGTAAATATGGAGAAAAGAATCAGATTATACTACCCAGTGACAAAGATGGAGGATAGAACTGAGAGAGCAGGAATTTTGATAAAAAGAGCTAGCAGAAATGCAATTTTTGTAGTGCATGTAGGAAACTAATGATGTAGGGAAGAATAGGTAAGAGAAGCTAATTAATAAGTACAAGGGGTTGATCAAGGGATTTAAAGAAAAAATTCATAACTTAATTTTGTCAAGGATAGTGCCAAGAATTAACTGTGGGATTGAAGCCATAAGTAGGTCACTAGGACTAAATGGTAGGCTTGGGTTAGTATGTAAAGATGAGCAGATTGGCTGTATTGACTTATGGAATCACTTCAATGAAAGAAAGTAGCTTTTTGGAATGAATGGTTTACATTAAAATAGGGTAGGAGCTGGCTTGTTTCTTAAGGCTATTAACTCAGCTGTAAGAGAAGTTTTAAACTAAGACTAGATAGTGGTGGAAGTAAGAAAAGCTAAATAGAAAATGGAAAAGAAAAACAAAAGTTTAGTACAGAAAATCAATATAAAAGTAGTTACAAAAATAGGCTTACTTGTTACTATTGTAATGCTACAAGTACAAGAAATAAAGCAGATGACTTTAAAACACTAGAAGAAATGGTGGATTTTAATATAATGGAAATAACTGAAACATGGTTAAATGTAGATGATTCTGATGACAGAAACTTCTTTGAAATACAAGGTTACAGGCTATTTAATAGGGATAGAGTATTAAAGATGGAGGGAGGAGTGGCTTTATATGTAAAATGTGAGTTAGATCCTGTTGAATTTTGAGAACTTCAAAGATAACGGCAAGAAGATTGTATCCACTTGTGTTTCTATGAGTGGATATAAAGAGAAAAGTCTTCAAGTGAGAAATTATTACAGACTACCAAATGATATTGATTAATCTAGTGAGAAACTTTACAATGAGATTAAGATTCCAACTGTTAAAGAAGTCATAATTTCAGGCATATAGATTTGGAAATGCTAGAGTTAAACCAGAAGAAGGAATGGTTTATGGAAACTGTCCAGGATGGGTTTTTTCAACAATTAGTTAAACCACCCACTAGAAAAAAAATGCTATTTTAGATCTATTTTTAACTTTAAATATATATTTAATTGAGAAGGTGGAAACTGAGTGCAAATGATCATTGTTGTATTAGGTTTGAGGTTTTGCTGCCTCACGAAGACTAGGAATAACGATAATATGATTAAAAATTTCAAAAATACAAATTATGAAGAAAAGCCAGAACAATTATCTGATCAGATGCAGGAATGTTTTAAAGATTCAAGATATTCCTTCTAACAAAATAGGGAGTAGCTGCAAGTAAAGACAAGGTTGGCTTACAAAGAGTTTAAGAGATAAAATTAAAGAAAAGCAATATAAATTTAAGTAATTTAAATTGACTGGTGTAACAGGAGTATTAGAAGATTATAGAAGATCTAGAAAGTTTGTAAAACAAAAAATCAGGACATTAAAACAGATGTTTGAGAAAAGGTTGGCTGAAAATGGAAAAATTAACAGTAAAGATTTCTTTAAGTACATTAAGGGGAATAGAAGTCTTGAAGGATATAAAGAAAGGCTAGAATTTGATGATTATGAAATAATTAGGTTATTAAATTTTTGCATATTCTTCTGGTTTTACAAAGTGATTTAAACAGTATTCCACATCACGAACAGTTGATGAATGGAAATGAAATCATACAAAATGAATGCATTAATTTTGAGCTGGTTAAGAAAAATTTGAAAGTTTAAAAAAGAACGAGATAATATTTCCCCATGGTATTTGAAGGAAATTAAAGACTGCATATATGAGTCACTTATTTATTGTTGGTTCTTGAAGAGCAGGCAGGTACCACAGTTAACTAATGTAGTAACTCCTCTTTTCAAGAGAGGTGATTAAAACTGTCCCAGTAATAACAGACCCATTAGTCCTAATGTAAATGAGAGTCAGGGTGTAGATTTGGTACATCCGAGTTTTCAGGAAGTATTTTATCAAGTGCAATATAAAAGGATTGTAAAAAGAAAAAAATCAAATTATTTCTATAGGTGTGAAAATTAATAAATTGAATAGAAGAGTGACTAGATGACAGAAAGCAGAGGACTGTTACAAATGGAGCTCAGTTAACTGGATTAATGTCACAAATGGGGTACACCTCAAGGCTTAATCTTTGGAACCTTCTCTTTTTGACTTGCAACAATGATGTAGACAACAAATTATTTAAACTTACAAATTATATTAAGATTTTAGGTGTTGCTAGCTGTGAAGAGGAAGCTGCTGATTTACAAAAGGATCATGGCACATGATTTCAAATTACAATAACTGTATGATAATGCTTGTGGGTTATCCAAATACGAATTAAGTACAACTTAGATGGGAATAATCTTAACAGTATTATGAAGAAAACGGATCTTGGTGTAATAACTAAAGCCATCCAAATAGTGTGCTGTTGCTAGCTTTAAGGCAAATAGGATTTTAGGTTCCATCTAGAAAAAATACAGAATATGTCTAAATTTTGTGTATGTGTGTGCGTGCATGTGCCCATGCATGCATGTAGAAGAACAGCTAATGCTGTGAGTACAAATTATTGAAATCAGTCTGAAAAGAGAGGAACATGAACCTATAAATAACTACAATAACTGAAATAAGGAAGCCGGGTGAATCAGAATGTGTAAATAAGCATTTGTATTCATCATTCAAAAACCTTAATGAAGGAACTTTCATAAGACTTTCACAAGGACTAAGCAGATCAATCTCCAATCTCCTGCTGCATTTGACATCAGGAAGTGATGAGAATGGAACTCCAATGAAAAACGTACATGACCAATAGCCCCATTTTGTGGAAACAGTTTTGGAACTACCAGATTCAAAACCAATCAGATTTCAATGATGAACAGAAAATCAAAGCAAAGAATTTGATGAACTCAAGAAACACAAAGGGAAAGATTCTACAGATTAACAAAACTCCGAAATGAATAACAAAAACTGAAACAGAGAAGTCACCCAGAAAAAACCATCAATGAATGAGTCAAATATCCACACTAGGCAATACTAAAAGTATGAATAGCTTTAGTAAGCATAAATAAAAAATGCACATGCAAGACCCCAGAAATGAATGATGACCAGAATGAAAATGAAGTCCTAAAACCATATTAACTTCTGTTGACCAGCAAACTATCAATTAAAGGGAAACAAGTTAAAGTGAAATTTCAGAATTAACAAAAATCGAAGTGGTTCCATTTTTCTTTTTTTGAAGATTCACACACACACACACAATCTGATAATGATAAATATTTATAAACAGTCTTGTCAGATATAAAAGACTGTTTAACGTAAATAACATTATTAATTAATTAATTTCATGTTTGCAATTTATTCATGCAGAGGCTATGGAAATTTCTAGAAAACCTACAGATGTATAAATACCTGCAACCAGACAAATAGAAACAGAGCATAAGTCATGTGAAAAAGAATATCAGTGACAGAAATGTTAGAAAACAAAGTTAATTGTCGTGGGAGTTAATGGCCTAAAGATTGATATGCTAGAGTCAGATTAACAGTTTGAAAGGGATAAGTAAAATAATTTGGCTTGTCAAAGGATATTTCAAACTAATTAAATCCACTTGTGTAGACTTTAATGAAGTTCAAGATACAACTGCAGTAACTCACAGAATAAATTAATTTTACAGATAAAAAGAGAAAAATAATTCAGTTTGTCAACTGAATTGTAAAGTAACTGAACTGGCCTAAACGAGATTTTGACACGAAGAAGCAAACTGTATAG
This sequence comes from Carcinoscorpius rotundicauda, assembly GCA_011833715.1. Lineage (NCBI taxonomy): Eukaryota > Metazoa > Arthropoda > Merostomata > Xiphosura > Limulidae > Carcinoscorpius > Carcinoscorpius rotundicauda. The sequence continues at coordinate 126,756,081 of CM022392.1, forward strand.
TGTTTATGATACAACAATGATCTCCATAGAGTAAATAATGTTTGAATATACGCATATATATTACATATATTATTTTTAAAACAAGTGGAGTGCATGCTGTTCCTTTATTGTCAAATTTATAACCAACAAATCATAGACACCTACTGTACAAGAATCCTTAGCCCAACACACTTGAAAATCTATCTGCAATACTTTATATATAGACTACAAAAAATAGTTCCCAACAGACTTGTAACTTCTATATTTCATTCTGCATATACATTCCTGTGTCTATGTAAACTGTTGTACCTGATGATGACATTGTATATCTCTAATAAAGGTTTCCTCCTTACCGATTCAAGTTGTCTACAAACTTATACATTCTGTTATCTCTTTAAAAAAAAAATGAATACTCTAACACAGCTCAATAGACAACAGAGTCAAAAAATAATTGAAGCAATAGCAGTCAGATGCATAAGATGGTAAAGATAATAAACTGTGTACGTGATTGTAAGTAAAATAATAATGAGAATAGCTAGTAATGGTAGAAGAGAAGAATGTCTTAAAAATTATAACAATAAAGCATATAGAGTAGAAAAATGATAATGATGGGACAAAGTAAAAAATTAAGTAAAATCTCTTCTCACTAACAAGTAAAAGTAAAAAAACTGAGAAAGGAAAGAGGAACATGAAGTGTATGTATATACAACTAGTTTAAAAAACATCTACAACCTCAGTAGTATGAGAATGTGGAAGAAGTAAGATTCAAATGCAGAAAACATTTCATATGACACAAGAACCCACAGACAGAACTGAAGCAAGTTCAATAAAGTAAATACAGAGCATATCTGCTTGCAAACAAAAGACCAACAGAAGTCATCAGGAGATTCTAACAGACAATATCAGCTCTTCATATTCTAAAGGTGATTAGGTGTGAGCAAGAAATCAATCATTATAAAAATATATACAATAAAATGATGTGTAATGCAAATTAGGAATCCTCATGACTTGTACCAATAGTTGCATAACAAATAAAATCACAGTAAAGATATTAGCAGGAATGTCAAAACAAAAATATAAATTAATGTTGGGAAATAGAGTTTATGCAAGATTCCCTATCACATCACATGTGTAGTGACTCACATGAAAAGTAGGAGGTTGGAGAATTATGGGTAATGCACATGCTGCATCATGTGAAAGACAATAAGAAATTATCAGTCATGTTTTGTTTATGGCAAAAGCCTTCAATGTTTCACAAGTCAGCCAAGTTACTATTTTATCTTACTAATTAATATAAAATGGCATGCACAGCACTTTTAGATTTTCTTAAAAATTAATAAATTAATATTACATCATGAAATATTTTGTCCATGAATCCTACTTACAAGAACTTAAAAGGGCCTATTAACAGTTAAACTTTAATATATTAAAACCTAATGTTTTATATAGTTGCATTTATAAGTACATCTTGAAAAATAGAGTCCAAGTAATTAACATATAGCTCAAATAGCAGTAGTGACTATACATAATAGAAAGGTCCTAGTAAAACATTTTAAATAAAGGATTTCATACAAAATTCTGCTCATATAGTAGTCATCTGAAAAGAAATGTTAAAAGAAGCTGTAATTGATTAGACAACACCAATACACATAAAATAGTGACTTGCATGGTACCATGACATACATTTATGGCATATGTTTGTTAGGTACCACTACAGAAATTCATTATAAAACATAACGTCTGAGAACATATTAAAAATATAAAACCATCAATATAAAACTCTGACACAATATAAATGCACAAGAAAAATTTTAAATTTCAGTCACATATTAAATTTACCTACCATATAAATGATATTCCCATCAGGTGACACAAAGTACACATGCGAGTCTGCATATTTAACTGTTAAAACTCGAGTTAAACGTTGGTACCACGAAATGTGCATGTTGTCGAAAACAGAGAGTTGAGGATCAAGGTCACTCAAAGTTACAGTCTTTACTAGTTTCATCAGCTCTGTAAACTCATTATAGTTGATGGTATTGGATGACTGTAGTTGTTGTGAAAATTAGGATATTTTGTTAGTGACATGATTTTATTAAGATAGTTGTCACTTAAAATTTGAAATAAAATTGAGATTGAACCTGAATATTTAGGAACAATCTTGTTGCACTACTTACAATGACTGAATTTTAAAACAAAAATAAAATAACTAAAACTTGCACTTCCACCGAACAACTGGCAATCAAGTACAAATTAAAATTAATAACTTATTCTCTTCAATCACCAATGAAATGAGGACAGGTTAGTAATAGAAAATGCAGTTGTAAAACAGTTAATGCATCTGTGATTATATGATCATTTTCATAACATAATGAAACAAAAATCTTAAAGGAAATAATGTTTATAACCTACTTTCATAGTTTTACCTTATTTGGAAAAGTGCACAAAATTAAGATAAATATCTAAAAAACTTCACTGGTAGTATCAGCAAAAAACACAATTTAAAGAAAAGACAAAAACTGAATATTTCATAATTAAAAGAAATCTTTAATGAATTGGAGTGTTGTAAAAAAAGCCATTTTTTATGCACAGTGATGACTTAAAGTTTTTACCACAAAGGTATAAAAACTGGAAAAATTATCATAAAAATTCTAAATTTATGTTTATCTCTTCTAGTCATATCAAATACAAGAATTTTAATTTAAGATAGTTGGATATGAAATCCCTTTATTTCAGAAACTCAAAGGACATGTCCATTCACGACTAGGCAATAAGAAACAAGATGAAGTTAACAGATTACCTATAAGCTCTGTATAGTTAAAGTTCACAATCATACTGATCTGTTGACAACAGTGAACCATGTCATGCACAACAATACTTAACATTCTGTAATTTTACAACATGCACTAAGAAACCTAGATATAAAAGTAAATTTTTTTTTCACACTTTTGAAAGCCTTTCATAATGCATGTGCTAAAGTTTGACACATACTCGAAGAATGTTCACTCCAGAAGAAAGTTCCTCTTTCATATTTTGTTTAATAATTTGTAATTAATGTGCCACTATTCTTTAAGTGTTAAACAGATATTATAAAATTTATAATAAATTACAAAATTTTATCAGTCATGTTGAAATACTTATACAAAAATTAAAAGTTAATTTTAGTTTATTTAAAGTTTCTTTATTAAATCCATTAATCTGTAACAAACAGTGATGTATTAAATAAATAGAAAGAAATAAAAATTAGAGAAATTTTACTTAAGATTTGTGATAGCGTCATTTAACAACTTGGCACTACTTTATGCAGATGTACACTTTGCAGCACATAAAGGTTTGTGCAGAACATGATTGTCACAGTAGACTTTATGAATGAGTGACAGTTGGGAGCTATACTAGTGTAGTTCATTTGCTTATCTTTGTTTATTTTTTGTTTATCTTTGTTTCAGCTTATTTTTCAAGTTATAACAAACTAATATATATATTGACACTACTTTCTACCATTTGACAGTATAATAAATGATACTATATTATTTTACCAATACTAGTAAAAGTACTATATATATTCGCAGAAAAATATTTTGTGTAAAAGTGACTTGTACAGTTCACCAGAAATCTGTCAAATTTTGTGTAGATGTAAATGTTATATTAAAAGTTATACTATTAAAACTAAGTAAATAATAATGGTCACATGGTTGCATGTAATGAGAGAGTTAGTAACCAACTCAATAATAAATATGGAGTGCACATATTGTAGATACATACTACAATCCTGTTGGTAAAGTTGCGAGCACTGACCAAGCATGTTTCAAACATCATGAACGAATTACTACAAAGTGCTTTGTATGCGGTATGCACATAAAGTGTGCAAATACCATATGTGCTGTTTGGTGAAAATATCTAATGAACACCAGTTTTGGTTTATCAAACTAAAATGTTATAGCACTGGCACTATGTTGTTGTAAGTCTCGAAGACAAAACACAAGAGAAAGGAATGATTTGCATGTTATGCTAAGCCAAGAGGAAAATGATTCACTGTTGGGATTGCTTTTATTCACAAACTGCAATGTGACTCTGGATATTTTGTCTCTTGAACTGAGAGAGAAGATAAATATCTACAATGCTTCTCAACAAAACCAACCAACTTTATTAAAATTTGGAAATAATGGTACAGACCCCTTCCCTAGATCCTGCTCCACTTCCTTCAAGGTCCTTCAGACCTTGATTCATCAGGCAGCTCCACAGATAGTCTCGTCGACAATCTACAGCAGCTTGCTGAACAACTTTGGTGAGATGACTCCTGGCACGTTCAGCCTGCTCTTGTAATATCACTTGCATCATTGTTTCATGGTTACTATAATAGCTCAAGTAGGACACCTCCTCATCACAAACTCTATGGACAGCTGTATAAGGCCTAAACAAGTATTACAATGCATTACTCCTTAACAGTATACAATTCTTTCAACAATTTTTGTTCCAATGTTGGTATAAAGAAACAAAGTTCAGAAGACTGTATACTGGAAGCAATAGTGGTATGAGTCTGAATAGAAAAAATTTTAAATGGCTTCAAAAAAGTAATGATTGCATCAGCTAACAAAGTCTTGACCTGAACAATTTGAGACATCTTGTAATGTTTCCATGAGGGAAAGATCACAAGTTCTCAAACCACTTGCAGTTGCTTTGAAAGAAAAGTGACATTATTGCATACCAACAGTTGGTAACAAGCATTAGTAATTCAGTCTAGGCTGTCATTAAAGTAATAATTGAGCATTTTCTTTAAAAAAAAAGTGGCAAAACACAATATCCTTTTTTACAGGTGAGCTAATCAAATACATCTAATAACATTATATCATTATAAAAGGAAAATATGCATAAAATAATTAATAGAATTTTTTATTTTATTTTCTTCTATTATTATTAACTTCTAAAAACAAAAGAAAGCTATCTAACTATAAAGGTAAGAACTTAAAAGTAACAAACTAATATTAAAACATTTACAGTGTCATTACTAATAATGCATTTGTTAAGAAACAATCACAAATTTCCATATATTACTAGTGCTCTAGAAAAATTTTAAATGTGTTACACTCAGGTAATATATGCATAACTATCCATTATTTTAATAATTGTGACAATACAATATGGACCATAAACCCTCAAAATCAAAGTTTTGACACAACAATTTCAGCCATTGACAACATCAAGAACTTGAAATACAAAATTTTTATTTTGGTAAAACTTTAAACATACAAAAGGAATAATACTATGTCAGTTACTAATTTCTAAAATGACTGATTAAATGCTTATAGAAAAAACTCAGGACTGACATACTGTGAAGCAGGACATCATATCTAAGTTATTAAGTTAACCATTCAACTAAGTGTGCAGCTCTAACACTTTATTGAAAGATTTGATACCACTATACAAAAGGACAACCAATATTCAAAATATTACAATAATAACAAAATAAGGCCACTTTTATAAAATAATATCAGGCACATACACCAGTTCATTGTTTTTGAAATCAGGGATCCAGTGCGATTTGAAATACAAGAAACTGGGAATTTGGCCACAATTAAGTATTGTTATACATAAATGTGTCTCAGATGACACAAAAGCAAACCCAAATTGTTCTTAAACTATAGCTAGACCTCAAAGACATCTGAAAGTTTCAGTTGTATAAACAATGATAGAATAAGGAATCCAATCAATCAATGCAGGTTGATGCAAATTGCTTAAAAGTTTTATAGTCTATTAGCAGAATCACTTCCAAAACAAGAAGACATAAAAATAAAATACACAAAAGACTATTCTTCACAGATGATTTACACTTCATGTGAAATAAATTCATACTAATTTCGAAAACATTATATGGTGCCTATAGTTCTGGTGGAAGTATAGTAAAGACAGAAGTAAGCACAGGTATTGATGAATTTGTAATCCTCTGTTGTGGTACCATTAATGCAATATATTATAAGGACTACATCCTACAATCTTTTTCACTGCCACATCCTTGTACCATTGGCTCTAACTTCTCCATAATGGAAGATAAAGACTCCAGCCATTATAACTAGTTAATAACTTTCTTGAAGAAATGAGTATTGATGTAGTAGAATGGATTTTAATTTCACAAGTATATGTTGGACACTCTTGTGAGACTTACCATTCTGCCAAGTAACTTAGGAAACTTAGGATTCCCCAAAGGGAACTCTTTCAAGAGTAACTTAGGATAACTCAATGACACAACTTAAAGAACATCCATGGCAGCCTGCTCTTGTTGTTCATGGTGATCATACTCAATAATAAAATGAACTGTTATGTTCATTAAATTAAAGGCACGAAGCCAACTTAATCATATGTTAATTAATAAGGGCAGAGCAAAACTTTTTATATTTCAAGACCATGCAACAGATTATACTCATGATTTACATGAAAATAAACTGAGGGAGAGACTGACATTATTTTATAATAGCAGCTGTACCTAGTCTTAATTATAGTACCAATTTCAAGTATCTCCTGTGATACGAGGTACATGTAACTAATACACATGACAGTTTCACCTTTTTATAATTTATTTTATACCCTAACTTACACACAACTTTTACTTTTATTATTAAAATAATTATTCCATCTAATCACAACTAAATAAAAATGGTTAATGCCATATACATAACAAGGTGAAACTAAATTATAATGTGATAAGTTTGGTACCGGTACTGAGGGTGCTCCTGGTGACTTTGTGTTTCAGTAGAAGATCCAAGACTATCATTTAATTTGTTCCTATCAGATATAGGATCCGTGTTTGAGCTAGTTTTGCGTGAGCTAAAGTTGCTTGAAGAATGTTTCCTTTTAATCCTCACAAGTCTAAATGTCCCAAGCATGGAATCAAAGTTAAAAAGTTTAGGATACAGTTCTCGCTGACTAGTTAAAAGAATGTAAAATTTGAGCACCAAAGGTCGACAGTTATTCTGAGTTTCCTTCTGTATGATGGAAATGGTGTCATGGGCAATCAACAAGCCAACATCAAAACTAGCAGTTTGCCTGAAGTCATTGGCATCTCTGTAGATTACTCTGCGTGTTGACAACTCAACTAGTACATATTCTGTATCCTAAAAAGATTGTCTCAATATTACAAATTCAAATAAAATATCACAAGGCTAACAAAAAGTAATAAACAAAAAAATGATAGCATATTTTATTTTCAACACTTCATGTTCTTTTTATTGTTTAATCACAAAAAAATTAATCTTTTTAATTATGAAGTATTAACTATATTCATTTAACACCTCTTACTACAAGTATGGTTAAATCAACAGATCATAACTCCAAAGTGACCATCAGGATTTCCATAATATAATGTTTAGAATATTTTATATATTTCCACATCAGGCATGCTTTGAAACATTACACATCTTTTATTCATAAAAAACAATTATTTTTTAAAAGTATTTTTACTAAAAAATGTGTGAATATACTGAGTCAGTGTTGACTGCTCCAAATGCAAAGCAATTTTCATCTCTAGGTTAAAAATGCTTTTCTCCAACTAAAAATTGTCAAATTTAATTTGCATAATCTTTAAAACTTTTTAAATAAAAACTTTGTATTTTATCTATTATTTTCTCTACCTTAACTACATACACATTCATTTTAAATAAAGCTAAATTATCTTCATTTATTTCCAAAATGACTGCAAATTGCAAGAGAAAACTACAATTGTTCTTCCTAAATAGCAGTATACATCTGTTTATATTTAATTTTGTTTTACTGCCCTTCCACCTGCGTATAAATAATAATCCCACCACACAAGGTGTAACTCGTTTGGTAAATATATAGCTCAAGTTACTGTGCTCCTTACCAGCATACTTCATCAAGAATTATTATTGTTGTTTTTCATTATTGTACTATTCTAGCCAAACAAATTTCTAATTTTTACATTTCAGATAATTTTATAATAATAAATAAAGGATATCGATGAAAAAATATAATTATTTGTGGCTTCTCATTTGTTGCTTAGTAAAATTTAACCTACTTCTTTTTGTTTTTTTTCACATTAATGGTACCAGAACACTAAATATTTTTTCTTATTAAATAATATAGCTAAAAACATAGAATAATAACAGAATAGAGCAAACAATGTTCTATAACTACCACAATTATTTGGCTTTCTAACTATGCAAAAAAGAGACTAAAAATTTAGCTAAGTTTGTTCATGTCAAAAAAGCACAAGAAATTTTCAAACTAGAAGTAAAATAGACAATAATCTGCACAGCAAACAATGTAATAAAATATGTCACTTAACAGATTAGAATCCTGCTTTCTACAAGTTATATATAATATAGTATAAATCTTCCAAAAGAACTATTAGCAATTTGTGAGAAAGTGCAAAAAATTGTCTGATTTTATAGTGTGGCTTTGTATTGTTGTTTGTAGTTAAACATAAAGCTACAAGCTACACAATGGACTATCTGTAGCACAACAGCATGTATGCCACTGCAAGGGTGGGGTTAGTACAGCTCTCTAAACAAATAAAACTGAAGGCTATAAAAATTCTGCTCTGCCTTAATTTCTATGTTGTAGCAAGTAATTTACATTTGATTCCATACTTCTCACTGGGTTGATAACTAGATTAAAAAAGAGGAAAGATCTAGAGAACAAATACCGTGGTTTTCATACTAAGAAAGTATTAAGGTAGTTTAAGTTTTATATTCCACTCTCGAAAAGGTCATGTCATGCACACTTTGATCTTTTTGTGGTGACAGGGTTAATTCAAACGAAATCCCTTAAATATCTAACACAGTAATAATTAACACCAAAGTAAATATTCCATAGTCTTTACTTTTATCTTCTTTCAGTATTATTAAAATAAACTTATTCTACTGTTTTTTTTATAGGTTTTTGTAAATTGTAATTTCAAGACTTATCACAATTTTTTCTTCTTATATTACTAAAATAATTTATTTAAATAGTATTCTGATAATAAAATACAAAAATCCCTCTAAAAACTAAAACCTTTCCAAAAAAAACCTACCATTTCCAAAACAGGATCTTGTAAGAAAGGAACCATTCTCAAGACTCTCATCCCATATACTTCATTATGACTAATTATGTAGTTGTATAGCTGGTGGGGTGGCATGCTAGTACTGTCAATGACAACTGATCCTGTAATGTTTAGACAAATCAATCCATTTTAGAACCTTCATATCTCTGTTTTTAATTATTTGAAACACAGTAATGTACAGTAAAGAGAACAAAGTACATTTCACACAAAATTAGGTTAAAAACAGTTGTTTTCACACACACAACACAAAAGACCAAAGTACTAGATAAATACCTACAAATTAATTTTCAAAAACTGAACTTTAGACAGTAATTTTTTAAACTTCAAGTAAATTAAAATTTATTTTTAACCAGGAGAAGTCACTCTAACTAACCTAACAGTTTAACTAGAATAATTTTAGGATTTGATGATTTTTTTTTTAAAATTCAAAACTACATATTTTTTCCTGTAATTCTTCAAGATAGATATTTAAAACAATTTTGTTAAACAAATAATTATCAAGAGGTGAGTTATCAAATATTTCTACTAAAGAGCTATTGAAAGGGACAGTCAGTAAAAAGTTTATTCTTTCTATAGCATACTTTAATGGTGTCAAACCATTAAAAACGTTAATTGTTCTATCTTTAATCTGCATTTTCAACCTTCCTCTTTATAATGCATTAAACAGAGCTAGAAATCTAGGGGATACATTAGTTTCTTCCAAATAACTGTTTTAACCCTCCTTTCCAACTAATATCACAAAAGTACATATGTACTTGATAACTCGAAGGCTAATAGATTTATTAATATTCAGTGTCATCAAATAAACGTGCTCTCTGAAATAAATAAATCTACAGTTAATTTCAGATTTTGACATTTACTTCATCTTTTATGATAATGTTACCCTTATATTCTTATCTGTTTAGCCTAGTGATATGGTTAAACTTGATAATAAAAATTACTTATTAACTGAAACTTAAAATACTTACACAGAAAAGGCTAAGAATATTATGTTGAAATGATTATGAATTAGTATCAGTAAGTCAAGTGACAATTACAGTCAATTTAAAGTGATGGTGGACCACCAAGTGTTGTAGATAGTATGATGCTACTTAAAATTTATTGCTTATACTTAATGGCAATTTTATGGATCAACTTCAAGAGGGCAGAACTATCCAGAAGTAGAAATATAACAAGTGAAAATTCACAAGGTCAGTGACAAAAACCTTCCACATGTCTGAGGTAGAAGAATGCAACTTAACCCTACAGTCTCAAACTCAACCCTCAGAACAAAGGTAATGTCACTTGCCAAGTTTCGTTAGAAAAATAAAACTGGTTTATAAAATAATTTAAATTTGTCAAAAAAGTTCTGAAAAGTATGCAGCTTCAGAAATATATAATGTTTACTTTTTTCCTACATCTATGCTGTAGGTCTCAAGACAAAGTATAGAAAGTAAGGATGACAACCATCAAGGGTTGAAAAATTTGTACCTGTTTGCCAGAGAAAACAGTTGCAGACTGTGGATATCATATATCAAATAGTCTAAATACATGTATATTAGCATATAGATTGGCAACTTATGTAGCTCAGAGTAAACCACCTCTATAGTGCAAATTTTTCAGTGTGTGGATAACGTGACACAAAACTGTAGTTTTCTTTTCACATGTTTCCTTTGAAAAATGGAATTAAACCTTGTATAACAAAAATTTAAATTATTACATCAATTATAATGTTACTTTTACTCACATATATTGATGGTAAAATGGTTTAATTAAAGTTTTAAGGTAACAGGTATGCAGAAAGTAATTTAAATATGGGTACTAGAGAATGATCTACATCTGTAAGCAGAAGGAGAATGGAAATGGGTATTCCTGTTATTACATGGAAAGAAATACTGGTCAAGTTATCAAACAGTGCCTGTAGATTTCTGTGCAATCAGACTCTTGAAACGAACACTAGGAAACTGTTGCATTCACACATTAGCTGTCTTGTAGAAAGCATGAATGGAGTAGTGATGTGCTTTTGACAACACAGCCTGATGACAAAGTGTTCTGTAACAGAAGATATGATGAGGGCTATTATCAAGAAAATAGCTATCTGATCGAGCATGACCTGGCATAATGTAAACAAAGTAAAAACATGGTGAAGCACCAAAATAAGTTCAATACCATGTACTCAACCTCTGTAATATAAATAAAAGAAAAATAATATTTTTGAACTTGTATACCCAATTTGAAGTATTAAGTATAGCATCTGAATAACAATAACACTATTATGTATATACTAAAGTATCTTGCTTTACCTATAGCATATAGTTTATCTTCAAATATTTAAACTTTTCTACATTCTGTTGTGGAACTTGATATGTACAATAAGATTAGGAACTTATCTGCTGTTTAATTAAACACTTTCATTGTGTCCGACTTCATTTATAGAAAATTGTTGTGCAAATGTTTCACATTGACAGAAATGCTTTTGTATTACAGTACCCTTTTTCTCATCAGCCAGTTATAGAGAATGTGTACAGAAAATCCAATTTTGGCATAATCAGATCAAATTCATTTCAACTTTTGAAGAAAATCTCAATTTGAGTCTGCCAAGAACTTGTTATTCCACCTTTGCTTGCTTATTGAACATTGATATGATAGATAACCTGCTGAAAGAGTATAATACACTAATGACACAAACATACATCACTGAAATAGAAAACTTTATCTATAACATTGTCAATTGAAAAAAGTGAAATATGGTTACCTGAAAACCTTAGTGTATTATATCCTTTTTACAAGAAATCAGTAGGTACCTTTTGTTTGGTCACCTACTATTTAATCTACAACAAAACCATTACATCCATCATTCAATTAATTCCATTTTAATTAAGCATTTCATATCTTGCAGTTGTCCTTTCATCAAACTTCAAATAAATAGTTTTATCTTCACTTTAACAGTGTTTTGTCTCTTTCATTTTACCAAATCACCAAATCTGTCATTCCACATGCTAGAGTCTCAAACATCTATCTTTTTACAGATGTTTGGGTGTTTGTGTGTTAAAGTTAAATTCCATAACATATTTTCCTTATTTAGACGATTAAATTTTAAACATGCAAACCTGAATATACAAGATTGTGGGCAGAGTTTGGAGACTTCTGGTAATAGTTAAGAAAGTCATCCAGGAAACTGGTAAGATGGTAACCTTGACGAAATATCAGCTGTCTTCCTGATATATATGAGTGTATAGTTCGAAGGTGGTAGTCATAGGTAAAGGAGTGTTGATGCATATTTACTTTAATTCTCTCAAGTTCATCCAGAAATGTGGTAGTAAACTAAGGCAAAGAAATAGAATAATAGGATATCACATTTAAAATATACAAATATGTAAAATATTTCTTACAATTAAACCACAGTTGGAAAATATAACACTGTTATTTAAATCATCTTGTCATTAAAATGATCAATAAACAAAGTGCATTAGACAAAAGAGTGGCCCAGAAAAAATATTGAATAAATATTACTAAAGATACTTAAGGCAATAAAATTAAAATATTTTAAAACTTGGAGGTTTTTAGTCAACTGCAGAAAAAAATACTGATGAATTTGACCAATATTACTTACCTGTGAATTCAAGGCACGAGGTGTAGTATAAGGCATGCGCATCAACTCCAATGAATACAAATGGCAATATGCATATGGGTCACACAGACCAACTTCAAAAACCAATAATCCACCGAGAAGAAAACGAACTAGAAAATATGCTGGAACATCTTTAGTACTCATCCTGGGAATCACTAAAGAATGCAAGCCACTTGAACTTATATTCCTAAGGAGTTGTTTAGAATCTTCATCCTTTGAATGATCAGTTCTAGCATAGTTTAAAAAGTACAACATGATGTTATCCCAGTCACCTGTTTTCTTTAAAACAAGAATGTATGATTTAAAAATTCAATTAAAAACTCTTACTGGGTAAAGTGAAAGTAGTTTCAAAAGAGAAAGCTCAAGCAGAATGTTAAAAGTCACTTTAGATAAAACAGTTTTGTTTAAAGTATCATATAAATGAAAACAAGTAAAATTAAACTTTACATCTGTATTGTATCTGAAGTTAAATGAGCAATTGAATTTTCTAAAATTAAAAGTGATTTTGTTATTATTAGAATTTAGAAGTTAAAAAATAGAATAAAGTTTACATTATAAAAATATTTAATGGAAAAGACAGTTAAACATTTTCTGTTCATTGAGTTAAATCTGATTTTTAAAAGGATTGTACATTATTTTTGCAAGTTTCTCCATGCTTTTTCTTCTTTTTTTTTACCTTCAGTTGTTTTATGAGAAGAAATTAGATGTAATTACTTCGATTGTTTTAATTGCATGTGTATCATTATAAACAATTTCTGTATGTTTTAGATAAATTCACATAAGAAGTTTAATTAAAGATTAACCAACAAAAAAATGATGGTTCATAGTATATCATTAAAGCAGCATTAAGTATTACACTTTGAGAAAGAATCTCATGGTGCTAATGGTCCTATAATATATACATCAAGATACTTAATATTACAAAACATAATGCAAAGTGAAGTCAACTATTGTTGTTTGTATCCTATATCCTACATCGACAAATTAACTGTAGTTAAACAATTAAAACTAGCAGTGTTTTGTGAGCATTCCTTTACGTTTTGAGTGTTTAAACACCAAAACAAAAATAAATTGTTATGATAGAAAATTAGAAAAGGTATGAAACAAAAAAATACAAATAAGCCTTAAGTTTAACAGTTAATAGAAATATTACATTTAATATCTGATTCATCTATTGATTGTTAACAAAGTAGTTAAGTCTAGGTTCCATATCACCAAATTGTGAGGTTGACTAATAGACTAATTCTCAGATCAAGTCAGTTAAGAAATTTCTCAGATCAAGAAGAATATTTTTTAAAAATTTAGTCAATAAATTACAGCCAAATGAATAAGTAACTATAAAAGAAACACTATTTACATAGATGTTAAACCAAATAGAATAATTATTAAATATATAATTACACATTTTTATTTTAAAATGGGTTTATACCTGAGGTAGATCAATCAAAGTTCAATCTATTTAAAAATCATTGGAGCCAAATAATAAAAACTTTGAACTGAAATATGAAGTACTTCTTTGACAGTAACAGACATTTCTATGGTAAGAGAAATAACTATCTCTAGAAGGGAGTAACAAACTCATTTCAGAAATAAATATCTCTTGTGACACAAATGAAGCTGTAAATACCAGACTGATAAATAGATGAAAGTCCATATTTCTTAAATTTGTTTGAAGCCAATATTTTTCAATGAAGGCCTACCATTTGCTTCAATAACAACCAGATTGGTCTTAAGGCATTGAAATGTGAGCCCCAAATATTTTAACCACAAGTCATTTGACTGTAGAAGATGGCATTATAAATTTGATAAAGGTTTCTAATTAGATAAACCCTCTTACACAAAGTCATAATGTGGATTGCTTTAGCAAATCTTTTGAGATACTTTGAACATGCTCATTCCATCCAAGGTTATTCTGCATAATTACTTCAAAAACTTTTACTGAATGAGCTCTAAAGAGTACATTTCCCTTAAAACATCATTCACTTGTTTCTCTGATGTAATTATAAAATGTGATTTACAAATATTTAAAAGTAGATAGTTATCAACAAGTCAGATATCTACTAAAGCAACTCACTGTTCACTATTTTAAAACAATCAGCAGGTGAATCAACCTATGCAGTAGGAGTCATATTGTCAACATACAAATTGCATGCATCTTTGAACATTCTAAAATTAAATCATTAACATAAACGATAAATAACAGAAAATTTAGCCTTGAGAAATCCCACAATGGAAACAAGAGAGTTGAGATTTATGTAATTAATTGAGGAAAATTATTGTAATTTAATATGTACATTTTACAAATCAAATTTTAACACTAGACCATAACGAGTATATTTATAAAGTAAAATTGTGTGATAAACATTACCAAATATCTTGGCAATATCAACTTTACAAATTTAAACAGATGTTTTAGCCCCATAATCCTCAAATTTCATAATAACAGACAAAAAACATGTTTCAGTAGATTTGTGTTTGGTGAAACCAAACTTAGAATTATTTTAAATCTTATAAAACAGTCCCAAAACAATGAGTGAATGCAGATACGATCAAAATAGGCTAATAATTTTAATAAATGATAGGTAATCCCACCCTTGTAGATGAAAATAACCTAAGCAAAGGGAAGGATCTCACAAAATAACAGTTGTACATATCTGAATTACCACTACAATTAAGGGGTCAATGACTAGATCACTAAGATTTAACTGCTGGTGGCAAAACATTATTTGATGCAGTTGGATAATATTACTGGAATATTTCTCTTATATTGTGGGTCATCACTCCAAATTACCCAATACAATTTTATCTTGTTTTCTTACATATTTTCAATTAGCAGTAATCTATGACCACTGTAGAACCAAAAACACAACTTATACATCAGTTAATTTGCTCAGATTCTGCAATTTTGGAATAAAATCTTATTGAAATCCAAAATTATTACATTAGTATTTTCTATGGTCTAACAGTGATATTAACGAATTTTAATTTATTTGAAGAAATGCTATTTTCATTTATGTAACTTCAAAAACTCTTTTTGTTCACTTTTTCTCTGCAACCAAATTGGGTTCTGATTATTGATGTAGTTACAGACAGTACTGAAAAATGACATTATTACAAATTCAACAACATAATTTTAGGCAATAATAATAAAAATGTCACAGTGTTTTAACTTATTGCTTCTGGAGATGTTGGAGAACTCGTGATCTGTTGGTTAGGCTTATAAACAATTTCTTCCACTTTAACTTGTCAAGCAATATTTATCATACTAGACCTAGTATTTTGTAAGTTTCTAATGCAGAGAAAAAAATAAATCAAAAATACTTCACTCTCATTATTAGCCAACCCTACTGTTTTCTTTGTTTATCTCTTTCATAATGTTCTTAATTCCACTTCAACTTACCCACTTTCACTTTCCAAAAACTTTTTTGTTACAGATCCTTTGAAAGTGGTTAAATTGCAAAATTCAATCATCAACATAAAAGGGTCAGAAAGAATATCACATACAAAAAACCTTTTCACTAATTTACTAACTAAAATCGATTTGATTATGAATCTATTTTACACAATTAAATACAACTTTTACAATTCTCTCTTTTTTTTTTTTTTTTTTTAAACCAAATTAACCTGAAGGTTCAAATAAACATTTTTAGTACAAGCTACAATGTTCAAAACTTTAAGTGCTAATCAACTAAACATTTTACTTCAGAAATAAAACCATGTTGTTAAATAATAAAAAGTATTACCCTTGTTTTTGTTCAGCTGTCTTTGTTTGGACAGCTACAAATCCTTGACTCTGTAAATACTGGATATACTCCTGAATATAGTTAGAGCACACAGCAAAGTGCCACGTTTCATCAGGTGCAGATCGTCTTAACTTTGGAGAGCTTGATGCACTAGTAATCGTTGTCTGCTGACTTGTACCACTCATCCACCTTGAACGACTTGTGACTGAGATACTAATCGAGTCAAATCCTTTTACACTACTACCAGAGTTATGGCGAGATCTCTATAATTAAAATGAACAAATAACAAACAAGTCAAAAAATAAAGCAGACCATCCAATTTCCTTCCCTGAAAGTTAATAAGAAAAAGGAAATTTAATAGAAACAAAAATTGTTGTACTATTTTATATTTCACTACTATTGTATCTTTTACTCTATAAAATTTTCTAATAATCAATCATGAAGAATTTTGAGATGAGCATACTATAAAAAGACAAATAAAAGTCTTTGGAACAGTTAAAATATACTTTACTGGAAGACTGACATATGACAGTAACCCTGCCTTTTAATACAACAGCAAATTATTTTTGCAAGTGTTCATTTTTATTTGAATATTAGATTTAAAACTAAATGCTTTGTGCATGTACCTTGTTTTTTCTATCATAATGATACTTTATTAGTGAAGAGTACACCAAATAAAAACTATGAAGACTAAGCTATATATATTTTCACTGTGTATAACAGCTAACTATAAACTACCTACTTAAACACAGCTTATACATCAAATTATTATTAATAAATATATAATAATTCATGATGACAAAATGACACGTGACTCAAAGCACAAAATTACTGACCAAAATGCACACTTCACTTTCTATCTTTCATGTAAACTAAACCAAATTTGTTACTAATAGAGAATTGGATATTTCATAACAACTCTTTAGATATAATCTTTAATGATTGATTTTTAGTTTAATAAGTATATTTGACTTTTATAGTTACACCAATTGCAGATTTAAATTCAATAAATTCCTTAGTAACAAAAAAATCCTCTTTACTAGGTTATGATTTTTTTCATCACACTTCAGTTTAGTTTCATATTACTGCATGTACTCACACAAAGACAAATATAGAAAAAATAAGTTAATTTGTGATGCAAAGTGGAATGCAAAAGTGACATGGTAATGAGTAGAATTTTTATCAGAAGTGTCTTTTTCTCAGTCACAAATGTATATTTTAAATTGTCAAACACGTGTATATTAGAAGTTTCTGTGCTACAAACAAATATTTAAATCTCTATTAAACAGTTTCAGTTTTCAAGCTTGTAAATTTACATATAACAATATTTCCAGGAATCTAATTAATATCAAAAACTGTCTGCACTTGGTGAAACCTTATAATGATATCCTTTTATTAAAATTAATGATATTAATAATTAAACAAATACACCTTATGTGTTAAGGAAGGAGGGAATTAAGCATACAACTGAAAGAAATGAAATCAAAATTTATGGCCAAACTAATAGGTTCACATATATCATAGATAAATATTTTATAAAAAATACTCATTCATTAATTAGCTACACTACATATTTTGTTTTACCCATCACTACACCCAGATCATCCTTTTGACACCTTGAGCTAGAAACTACTAATTTGCTTGGGCTAACCAACTTGAATGCCCTTTTAAAAACCTTACAGGTTTACTACTAAAAAACAACTAATTAAAACTGCAGAATTCATTTTACATGTATATATTAATAATTTGTCTTGAAATCTGTATGTGAAGTAAAGGTCCCATACATCACATACACTAGAAATATGTAATAGTTTAGATTACCCCAATCCAAGCTACAGGTAGTGGAAAATCTTTAAACTGTCATGGATTGTCTTAGTCGCATGACATGATGGCAAGTGCCTTGATAATATCTTGACTATGGGCACTGTGTGACATAAGATAGCAATATACATGTTCAATTGGTTGTTCGTGGGAAACAAGTTTTAAATATAACATTTAAAAAGAAAAACTGTGTTGTAGTCAATTACATAGTGCAGTGCAAATACTGAAGGAACAATTAAGTTCCAAAATTAATTAATATATGATATAATTTATTGTACATATACAACTTAAGAGGAGTCTATACTAAAATTGGGAAGGAATTAGTAAACAAATCAGTGTAAAAAAGATAGAAAAGCTTTTAAAAAAAAGCACAGCAATTAGAGATGAAAAGTGCAAAAGAATAGAAAATGAAGAAATATGACCACAGAGGATAAAAAACAACAACATAACATAAGCTGTTAAACTGAATAAAAGTAAAGATGTAAATTAACATTTTGATTAACTCTTGGGCTATTCCATACCAACACATAATAGAATGAACTATCAGATACGGTATTTGAACCAGTGACCCTCAAACGCTCTAACCTACAGGCTATGCCAGACAGTTGAGTGAAAAGTCTGCTGAGTATATGTGGTTTAAAATGAAATAGATTTCTTTTAGGATGATTAAAAAAAAATTATCAAGAGAATAGGAAGAGCATTCTGTGTTGTTGGGAAAAAGAGGAAATGACCAAAACTGACTAGAGTTAAATATACAAAACAGAATAATAAGTATTTAAAATGAATGAGTAACATTGAAGAACATAGAAACATGTACAAGAAAAAATGTTTAAAGAAAATAAAAGAAGAAATTAGAGTAGGAAGATTAGACTAAAATTTGAATAATATGAAAATTGAAATATGTTATTACAAGGAAAAGTAAAATTTACCAAAAAATGGAAGCCTTTGTTTTTACATTGATGGGAGAGAGACAGAAGAAACAAAAAGTAATAGCCAATTAACAACAACAAAAAAATTATACAGAAATGTATAAAAAATATTTGATAAAAATATGGAGTGTTGACCACATACTAAAAATAAGGATATTGAAATTCATTTTGAAACTTGAACAGAATATTTAAAAAGTGTATAAAAATACAGTTCTCCTTTGAAAGAATAATATAGCAGAAAGAGGATAAAAATAAAAAGCAATAGGATAGTGAAAAGTACTGAATGGAAGAAATATGGAATTACAATTCTATAAAAATTATAACAGCACTATATAAGAAAAATACCATAAAGCAAATATGCAACGAAGCAGAAAAAGATGAGAATTTCCACCGGGATACCAGAAGACAATAAAGGAATAATTCCTGTGCAAATTAAAAAGAAAAGAAAATGGTTAGACAGAAAAGCGATTATAAGCATAAAATAGATCTAAAGAGTAGAGAACAAACACACTTGACAGATATATAAGAAAAATATACTGAACCATTAATGGAAAAATATATACAGAGAGGTTTATTACAGACATATGAGTGAGAGAAACTTCAGTAATATTGTAAGTAATTGTAAAATAAAATTTTGTAGAAGAAATGTGTACAAAAGAAGAGAAAAAAAAACAAGTTAAATCACTGAGAAAGTACCAAATAAAAAGAAGGGATAACAATTATGAAAAAGGAAAAAAACACACAGAGGTGGCAATGAATACTGAACAAAGATCAAATACAAAAAGCATGAAATAAAGTATAAAAGGACAAGACAGAAAAAGTGAAAGTGAAGGAAAGGAAACTAAGGCTTATTAAAAAGCATTTGTAAAGGAGTAAAGAAATAAGATATTGAATCAAGCTCAGTAAGACACTGAAAGGAAGCTAGAAACAAAGAGAAATAATAGAAGTGATTTCCACAAGTTACATAAAATTTTTTTTAGAAAAGATATGGGAGAGAGAATCAAACGTTTTTTTGGAAGAGATGAATTAATATAAAGCAAAACAAATTAAAGAGATGTGCAAAGGCAAAAATATATCATAAAGTAAACAACAGGAAAACAAAATAGGAACTGGGGATGAAAAAATCATTGGGTAATATAGGAAAAATTGAAATTGGAGAAATCATTAAAGAAAGAGAAAGTGGATGTGAAACAGATGCAGTGGATGCAATGTTGAAAAAAGCAAAACAAAATATAATAAATAGTTGGCTAATCAATTAATATAACTATTTTAAAAGAATTAAAGAAAAATTAGTCAAACATAGCATTTGAAAGAGAAAAAGAGCAATTTATTAAAACATGACCATAGCTAATGTATGGTAATATACATACACAATGAACACAATAGAAAAATAAAAAAATTAAAATGTAGAAAAAGCTTGAAAGAAAAAATATGACGAAACACATGGAAGTGTGTAAAGATGCAACGAAAATGAAACAAGACCTGAAGAGAAAAAATATGACAAGACTGGGAAAATGATGAAAAATAAAAATGAATATATGCTAAGTATATAAAATAGTTTGAAAAAAAGATGAGAAAGAATGAAAATTTAGATGGCTGTTAGCCAAATATCTTTTTAAATAGATTTTACTGCTTGTATTAATTACTTTACTGGGCTTGTCAATTGTCTATTGCCTATTCAGTAATGATTTTGCTATACTTTACAAAAAATACTGCATGTATCAGGGTTTAAATATAATGGTCTCATGTATTTATAAGTTAAGTAACAGTGTTTTAAAAATTCTTTGTTTACTTTATGCTCTTGAAATAACAAAGTGGAAAGATTTTTATAAAATAGCTACGTTAGAATGTGAATTCATGAAAACAATTTTTGATCAAAACTATTTAATATCTTTCCTTTGATTAGATATGGAGTCAAACTTTTTTGTTTCCACTTAAGATTATTTTAATTGAGTTACAGTTATTCAGCTGCTTTTTATAATATTTTATGTATTATCTACTGCTTAGTTATTTTGCTAAGTATATACTTTTTCACTGTAAATCAAATTCAACTATTATTACAAAATTCCTTCAGTGTGGCAATAAAATACATTTTCCTCAATTCTAACAGCTTAAAAATAGCTATTACCTAAATCAGTTTAAACAAAACTTACACCAGATATTTTCTGTTCTGTCTGAGATTGTTCAGTTGCTTTCTCTCCTGTTCCAATTCCAAAAATACTGTTATCAAAAGTATGGTCTCGAATAGGGCCCACCTTCCGTCTCCATGCTGGACTAAATAATAATGGCGTCAGACAAAAGTGAGTAAGTCGACCCACTTTCCTCACCAGATGAAGCTTGTCCTGATCACACAAATACATAAATTAATGACAAAACTACAATCAGTACTTCCAACTTTATCCCCAAGACAAAGAGCATCTACACTATGTAACTAATATCAGCCTTAGTAACAAATTTTAATGGATAAAACTTCAGAATTATCTACATTAAAAACCTTCAACACACAGATAAAATTAAATAAGTACTAATTCAGAGCATCTTTCATTGTCATATAAAATTAACAGTATTACAAATATAAAGGCAATAAAATGCATGATAATGCTAAACTGATTTTTGTTTGTTTATTAATTATCATACTTCTATATGCACACACAGTCCCTTTGCACGTTTGTTTATCAAACTAGATAAATAATAATAGCATATTACTCATCATAGATAACATTAGAACACAGTGTTCTGATCAGAGTTAACCTGTTCTTCTACTCTTAATTCCAGGAGTAATTAGTTCTCTATACGCTAGTAAGTATGTAATGAGTTGAAGCTTCTCAATGTGTTTGACATGTGTAAATGTGTTACATGGCTACATTAACATGTAATTTACTTAATTAAATTGTCAACAAACAAGTTTAGCACCAAAAAGATGTTTCTATGTTGCAGGCTCACACCAACACCATACCCAGTCAACAGACAAAATTCTATTCTGTTAATATTTGTCATAACTCTTTTGACACATGACCTATTTACTCACTTGCAGCTGAACAAATGCAGCATACTGATTACATTAGAACACAGTCTTTGCACATACTCCTGTGAACATTGGGTGATGCACAATATATCAGGTTCATAGGGAGATTTATTTTCATCTAAACATCAGAAGTTTTTAAAAACCTGGCCTATTATAGCTCATTTGTGCAGAATGGCATGACACAGTTGGTGCTCATCCCAATCAGATCAGTCAGAGTAAAAACAAATCATCAAGCATATACTGAACAGTCAGTACTGCCTATTCATTCAAACTATGAGATTCAGTTTCATGGGGTGAAGTGTAAGTTTTTAAAGAACACATAATTTAATTCTGCACAAATGGTTGATGAATTTACCACCTTAGGCCATGTGGAGTTTTAGACATGCACTGCAGAGTGAATCCATTCTTCAACCAACACATCTGAAAAAGACTGAGATAACATTAATGTGACAGGCAATGGATAAGCTTCACACCACTGAGTAAATGAATCAATGGCAGCCATAAAATACCAAATGTCTTTCTCAACTTTGAGTACAGGAACAGCTATATTCTGTGAATTCTCTTGAGAGAAAAACAAACTGGGAATATGTCTTGACAAAACATTAAAAATTTAGTCAATGCGAACAACATTGCAGACATTTGGAAAAATTAGCCAAAAACTTGGAATATTAAAGATTTCTTATTTTATTAAAAGATAGAATCAAGTTCTGGACTGTTACAATCTTCATATGATTAGTTATTACACCACTTCCAGTGACTGGAAAACTGAAGAACTCAACTTATGCAAGCACAAGAACACAATTCCCAGATTTCAGTTTCAAGCCTATATCTTTATTAAAATGTACTGGAATACCAATTTTAAGTTTTCTGCTGCAATTTAAAACATGCAACCAATGACAAAAACAATATCAACACATGGGACATCTCTCTCACTGCAGCTTTGTAATTTTAAAACATTTTCATCATGCCTTTACAGTTATCACAGAGACACTAGAAACTATTTGGATCTTGGATGCACAATTAACGTTGCTGCTGAATTGTTCCTCTACTCCTATACATAGGATGATGCAACATTTCAAATTGAATCAGTGAAAGAAGATATGTCCTTCAGATCTATGTGGTGCCATGCGAGTTTACTAAACAGCTTCAACTCATTTATTGATTAGAATCTCTTTGCAGACATACCTGCCAATGCCTGTTCATGAAATCTCCTTAAATCATTCATTAACACGGCTAAATTTACACGTGGCATTTGCCTTCAGGATTTTGAAGTGGCCCTATAAATTACTCTGTTCTCCATAGGGTCAAATCTTTTGCATGATACACTAACAACCATGTTTCAGTTATCAAGCTGTCCCTTATCCAAGTGTTTTAAGGTGTTAAGTATGTAGCTGTAGACTCAGCATCAAAAATTCCATGACATGTTCTAGGGTTCATAAATTACAAACAGCAACTTGTCTGAACATTCCATAAAGTACTAACAGAAAATGATTACTTCAAATCATTTCTACAATTAAATGGTGGAGCTGACAGACACCTAATTCCAACCTCTCTACTGCTGTGTGCATTCAAATGAAACTCTCATCTCCTAGAAGTCCAAAGAAATGCAACATCTCCAGGCTCAGTCTGTTGCAGAAAAATCTTACTGCCAATACTGCCTCATACCCTAGATGAATCATAATAAGATGCCAATTACTGTCTGATGGCATTGAAATGACGTGCATCACTGTCAAGCATTTACATCTTGACACCTCCATATTCAAACTTATTGTTTTGATGATGGATCAAAAATGTCTTTGAAGACCTCACCACTGGCAGCAAAAACTACGAATATAAGAGAGTATTCTCTCCTATTCTTTGCCTTTTTCTCAAATTGACTCCACACTTTAACCATAGCTCTCCCTCATAAATTTTACGTGAATTTAGAAAACACCCTTCCATAAATGACTTACAAATGTTAAATGTTAAATACACAAATGGAAGGAAAATAAACATGTTTAAAGTTAACAAATCACAAAAAAACTCTTGATTACATCTCAAAAATGTTACTTTTTAACTTATGTTTGTTACTCTCACATCTCCTTAATGTATCCATAAAATCCAGAAATATTATAAAGAATACTATTTTTCAGGACAAATTTATAAGAAACACCAAAGGAATACAAACTCAAGGAAACAATAATGATTTTTTATTAATTAAATCATGTGTGAGGGTTCTAAACATGATGGCTTCTAATTGCTTATACTTAAACTGGCTGCTGTGGCTGAAATGACTTTTGCAATATTTGAACAGAGTAAGAAAAAGATAATTATATTAAACTGCACTTTCAGGTCAGACAAAAGATCCAAATGTATATTCTATTAATTTACAGGGTTCATATACAGCCAGACATTCAAAGTAATATTTCAATTTCTACACATAATTGAGATAAGATTTGACCTACCCCAGAGAATGTCTATACTTACTAGAATTCATGATGACAAAAAATCCACTTGAAGTAGAAATTATCCTCAAGATGTCTGGTATAAGTATTAAATTGTAACTCTCTTTAATAACATAAAGATGAACTAATAAGGTCAAAATGTTGTCCTTACTTTATTTTAATTATAGTTTTAATACTCATTCCAGCTGTTCAGAGAACACATACTCAACAGAAGTTTCTGTGAGACAGATAAATGTTACATAAGGCTAAAATAAATAAAAGAATTCACAGAACATGTTTATGATATTTTTTATAAGCCAGTTATTACAGGGTATACAAGCGAGTCATGGATAAATTTGAGGAAAGTCAGTGAGATTTGAGGGTTACAATGGATACTTTATCCCCTCTCTCCACCACAACTATAACCAAATTTTCTTTTCAAATATGCATAAATATGGTGTTTTAAAGTAACTTCATATACCCTTGAAAATAATGATATATGACAAAGTCTGTATGGTTTTTTGAATAATGATCATGTGGCTAGTCCTTTAAGAGATATTTGTTTACAGGCTATGACAATTTTTCTTTATAGTTACAATGAAGTATCTAAATAAAATCTGTGTTTAATGAATAAAATGTTTTACATTTTCTTCTTTATATTCTATTGATATAAATGTATAATGTGACTCAGTTCAACTCTGCTCATTCTTTTCTTGGTCAATACTCATGGCATGCAAATTTAGTATCAATAAAATTACCACACAAGAAAGGTACTAAGTAAAATGCATACAATCACCAATAAGAAACTGCTAATTTTGAGAGACTTTCAACCATTATACAAAGAAAGCCCTCGTTTTTTAAAGCATCATTCACTAGTTAAATGTCTTTGTTTTGTAAGGAAACAACTTACTAATGATGCATAGGCTCTCATAATCATGGAGTTGCCTAATTCACAAACACATGCTTACATTCATTTGCATTTTATGGTCAATATTATAAGCATAATTATTACAACTGAACAAGAGGAACTGAACTGGAGGAACAAAGCTGGAAAGTCTTAAAAAAAAAGAACTACATGCAGCAAACCTGCACGAGAATGCAAACAAACAACCTGTATACCTTATTACAGATATATTCTAAACTTAAAGTATTCTTGTATAATGTGGCTAATGTATTTAGTACAAATATATCAGATAAAAATATACACAAATTATTCTTATAATTGTAAAATTAAGGATATGTATTTAAAATAGAATTTAATTGCTTAATAGTAAACAATAACAAATTTATTGATCCAAAGTTAAGAACAAAACTAAAATAAGAGGTATACATGAACCACTAAACATGTATGAAAGTTCCATTTAAGTCTATATAATTTAAAAATAATAAATGTAATATGATTTACAAGAAAAACCTTCACTCACTACTCAAGGAATGGTGGTAGGAACAGAAAGAATTTTCTTAGCACTTTGGGTTATATATTGAAATATGTAAATATATCATGTAGATTAAATAACAATTTGGCTTGATACATTAATGAACTATATCACAAAGCCTAACAAACGAAATTAAGTAAAACTTTTAAGGTCATAATTGTTTCAATAAAAAAGAAAATTAAAATAATTTTCTCAAATTGGCTAATTCAATATTTCCTTTTGATTTTGAACAACTCAAAAACTGATTTTGTAACTGATTTTCTCAACCTAATAACATTTTCTTTCATTTACTATTAAAAGTCTACAATCAATCTTCCAATATTACTTTTACACACACACACACACACACACACACACACACACACACACACACACACACACGTATATAAAATTGCATAACTTACCATAAATGGCACATTTGTGCTACTTCCTCGAGCTTGCCACATTGTTTGTAAATCTTGCAAGTCTGAAAGTTCAATAAAAGTGAAGTGTCATAAAACATTTTTCATGGAAAAATAAATTTGAATTGCATGCCTATAATAACGCTAGGTGTTGAGTACACATGTCCAACTTTTATATAAAACTATCATGTCCTAGATGATTATATTAATTTTGGTAAAATTAGTAGGAACTAATGAATAATGCAGAAAATATAATACACATAGTACATTCTATGATGCATTTACGCCTTTGTTCAGAAAAGTTTAATTTTTAACATGAATTGTCTCAAGAGCTTTTGAATCAAAATTTGAGTGAGCAAAATTTTACATAAAATTATATCATTTTCATTTGATGAATATTTAAAAGTTGCATACACTGAATTCCTTTTGTACAGCTTAATATTTTATCTTTCCACAAATTTCAATAGTAATACACAACTTCAAATAAACTAAATATAATGTTTAGTGTTTCTTAAATGTTCTACACTGAGCTACTAGTGTTGCTATTCATGGACTTTTCTGATGGTGGATAACAATTCTATTTCATCTTCATTCAGCACCTTTTTTACAATAATTATACTTTTTAAACAAATTAAACAAAACTCAAATTAGAATAAATATCTATTCACTACAATATCCACATTAGTTTTCTATAATAGAATTTCAAAGTTCTTTCCCAAAATTAAAAAAAAAAAAGACTTATAAAATTGTTTATAAATATACGTAATACACACTGATTTCAATAGTTAAAAAAATCTTTTCACTGATATCTATATAGTGACCTTTCACTAATTTTGTTATTGCCTTTGTCTTATTTTAAATATTCTCATGAAAACCATTTTTTTTTTAATATATATATAAAAGCATACACTGTTACATTAATTTGTTTATCAAGATGTTTGTGAGTGTATTTCATAGAATGTTTAAAATACATTCTCGTTAACATACACGATGGTACACAAGTAGCTTAAACAGAGCAGTGTGGTAAATGATAATTATACTTAAGACAACTTAAAGATTGTTCATAATAATTCATAGTATAATTATCAAATTTTACTTGTAATGTATTTTGAAATGGTTTGCTTAACCTTTTAATTCAATGCTTGTTCAACATTTCTCAAATGCTAACTTTCAGTGGGATAATTAAAAGGACTCATATCCTAAGTGCATTTTACTGAGAACTTAAGAGGATGGAGATCACTTATTTAATAAAAAACTTGAAAGAAACCATAATGCTCTTAATTTTATCCCAAAGCTAAATTACAGGTTTTTAATATTTTAATCACTAATATAAAAAAGACCAAAAAGTGCAGATAAATCTCACATAGCTTTGCATAATATTCAAAACAAACAAACAAACAAAAGACCAAGACAACTACCTCTTCCTTCCGAGTTAATACGCGTTTCATCAAGTTGCTTTCCATGCCTCATAACTGGATCTCTCAAAAGGCCATAATGAGCTTTATGTAAAGGATGTGGTGGTTTTGAATCTCGAAGGAATTCAAGCATATTTGGGAAATTTGTCTGACTACTACCAGAAATAACATGTCGACCTCCTACAATACTGCCATGCTGAATATCTCGATGAGGAGGACTGAGATACTTTATGAGAAGAGTTATTTGATTTACATTAATGGGCAGGAAACTGGTCACCACTGTCTGAAAAAGAAACAGAACAAAAACTGTCAGGAACAAACACAGTATTATGGAAGAAGTGGCAAACAAATAACTTATTTTATATTATTAATGATAAACTTTCAAATACACAGTGAAATCTTTGTCATATCTAGTGTGTAATAATTCAACTAATTTTTAAATACCATAAATCCTCGTGTACAAGCCGCACCTGTGAACCTAAAATTTTGTTCAAAAGCTTGGGGTGTGGCTTATACACGCAGTCTAAAAATTATATCTGTAAACTTCTCACTACATCCGGGATTAAGGTACCTTTTAGAATGTGCAAATGCTAAAAATAATTTATTCAACAATGACACACGTGACTAGTTTAAATTAAATGTGTTAAATGAATGGAAAAACATATGTGGGGATGGATAAAATTAGTGTGGCATGGCGGGTGCGGCTTATATACGCTGTATACCTGTAACCCAAAAAACAACCTTCAAAGTTTGGGATGCGGCCTATACATGGTGGCGGCTTATACACGAGGATTTCTGGTATCTTTTTCTCAGCTAATTACAACAGATTACAAAAATGAGCTTGTAACACACACACAAATACATAAGCTACAATGACTTTTTTAAAAAAACTAATAAGAGCTAATTAATTATAAAAGTAACCTTTAAAGTATCACAAGATTGAATGCATTTCGACTTAAATAAAACTTCACATACATGTAGCACAACAGAACTGGTGTTAACATTTTATCTTTCCACAAATTTCAGTAGTAATACACAACTTCAAATAAACTGAAAAAAAATGTTCAGTGTTTTTAAATGCTCTACACTGAACTAAGAGTGATGCTATTCATAGACTTTTCTGAAGGTGAATAACAATTCTACTTCATTGTCATTCAGCACAAATCACTTTGGAAAAGAGCTGTTCAAAACAACTATTTAATAAATACATTAACAAATTTGTTTCAGTTTTTTAAAACAATTTCACTGAAAAATCATTTTTTGTATGTCAAAGACTTGCAACGTCAACTGAAAAACTGCTAGATTTTGTGAAGGTGTACCAAATACATTGAAAGTTAGAACTATAATATCTATAATGACTTCAAACAAATACAGAGGTCATGCAGTCTGTACATTGACCAAGCCACCATTGAGAGTTATAGGTATTATCATTCTAAGCTTACATACATTGAACTGGTAAACAACATAATACTGCCACAATAACAAAGACTACTCACACAAATTTACTCATTTATTAGATTTAAAAGCCCTATGTAACTTCTAAAAATTCATGAGTATGAAATGTTTTCTAGTATTGTTAAATGTTCCTTTAAACAATTTGGTAGGTTAATGGACTACAGGATCAGAAGTTTGACAACAAAGTGGTTCACGTTTGCTAGATACTAGTTAGTATGAATGATCCCAATTATACACAGATACTATTTTTACATTAAATAGACAAATTTTATTATCTTCTTACTTGAGATTTTTGGGTCCCATGTATTGTTTTAACAGCACGTTCCAAAGGCTGATTATTAAAGAAGCCCAATTTCTGAGAGATGACACTATTCAGCACTATGGCACGAGAGTTATGCCACAAAACCAGACGAGTCATCATACTGATAATACTGGTGCACAATTCAGTAGCCCAATTGTACAAATATAAGGTAAGCTGTAGGAAAAATATAATATAATTATGGTTGTAGTTAAGACCAAAGAGTGAGGTGGTGAGTGAACAAGCTTTGTAACAACAATTTAACACAATATAGAACTATAAAATATTTTCTCTTCCTTTCACAATTAATTCTTATACATCATTTTCTTTTATTGATAAATGAATTATAAAAAAAGAAGAAATCATACACAAAAAAACACCTCTCAAATAAGTAGTGGCCTTTGACATTTTGTAGATTGAAGGAAAATTCATGCAAGTTGATTTAGTAATTTTCTCATTCTCTAGGTTGAGAACTTCCTAAAATTTTATTGTATGACACTGTTTAAGAAAAAAAGTAATTTCTTTTACCTTAAAATTTCATTTTTTTAAAATTGTTAATCAGAAAGTTCCATTTCATATATTTAGTCAATTTCAACTTCATTGCCATTCATTAACACATTTCTCTTGAAACAGTTTTGCAGACTGCAGTAGTCACCACTTACAGTTATCAGTTATATAAAATATGGAAAAAATTGACAAACTTACCAATGGGTCTAACCTTTCCCAGTGGTGTCACTACTACCTATTTTTGCTAATAAATTCTTATTCAAAATAAATTTCCTTCTAACAAATACAGTTTATTTTTAATAAATAATATTTTACTTATTTACATTGTTTAAATTAAATGCAACAAACTTGAAGATAACATTGACTAAATAAAGATTTAAATAATTTAAATATTATGCTGTCGCTTTACTGCAGTTGCTCACCTCACAAAGCTGAAGTTTTGTCATACAACAATTATATTTTAAACATAATTTCAAATAAAAATAATTTTAGGAATTAAATAAAGATCTAAAGAAACTGCATAAAAACTTTCTATATCTCCATAAGACTTCTAAACTTCCCTTTGGATTCTGTTGTTCACTCCCTGCAGGAGCTGTCTAGTCACTTCCCAACATTACTGCTCACACCACTTTATTTAATCTACACGCAGGCATATAATCTGTATTCTACAATATAAATTAGACTTTGCCTGTAGTTACTTCCAAAGCTATACTTCTTTCAAAATTATTCAGACTGGATGCTGTAGCATTATGAGAAGTATGCTCAAAAGGCCTTCTAACAGTAAAACCTCAAACAGAGAAGAAAGAAATAACAAATGAAATGACTAGTTATATTTTCAAGGGAAAATCATTTCTCAGCAAATATAAATGCATACTTTGGGATTGATAGAAAAAAAATAAAAACTGAGAAGTAAACTGTTCACAGGCTTGATTCTGTGGACCTTCAGAAAAATGCAAGTTTCAAATAAAAATATTTTAAGTTCTCTTTCTGAATTACAGTAAATGTTACAAAATTATAAAATAACAATTACAAAATATTTTAGTAAAAGGTTGAAAAAGCTACAATTATTATTTTTACAGAAATTATGAATTTTAATACATTTACACTTAACACCTAAAAGGTCATGGTAGGACTAAACATAATTTATACATTAACATGTCCCTTTCAGTATAAACCTTTCCCAAAATTTGTTGCCAGTCTATCGTGACAGTTACATCTTATAATATGCTAAGGAAACAGACTGTCCAACATCTCAACTGCCTTTGAGTAATGATGAGTATTTTTTTATAAAGTTTAGTAAATATTCTCTCTGTTGGCTATTACTAAAAGTTGCTAATAGCAGTTGCTATACTGTGTATACAAGTGGAGTATTTTGAATCAAATAGCATCAGCATCAAATCCGTAAACAAATAAATCAAATGAATGAATTTTATTATTCATTTCTTTAATATTCTGGCTATTGTTTTCTAAAGATGATACTGTATTTTCGATAAGTGTTACAGGATCATATATGTTGAGCACTTCAGCCTGCAACCTTTCAATGAGAATAACAGTTTTGCATCTGTGGCATAAAAACAAAGAACAGACAAATCAGCGTTATTTGTCGAATGTGATATGATCACTACTGCTGACTCAAGTTGATTATTTCACGCATTTACCACTAAAACGGTTTGTACATGTGTAATGCTGAGATATGAATATCTTCAATGAAGATCATTGAAATACTTATCAAGAAACAAACATAGAATCTTAACATTTACCTATTTTGTGCAGTTGTGAACACTTGGTAAAACAACATTAAAAATCAAAGAAATTGGTAAGCCATTCATGGTCCTTCCTATCATTTTGGTGCCTCACCAAGTTAATTACAAAAAATAAAAATTCATAACTTACTTCTTTATCATTCACAAAAAGAATCAGAAATCTCTGTCGAGGAACAAATGGAGAGGTAGTAGATTCATTACTACAGTTCAGTGGTGACTCACTCACAGATATATCAGCTAGAGGAGTTGAAGGGAGAGGGCTTGTTACTGTGAGAAGGCTTGAATGACTGACTGCTGCAGAACTATCCCGAGACTTGTCTTGACAAAGATATGGTTGATAAAGTTGGTACGTCTTCTGTCCTATAAAATTAATGATACAGATAATGAACCTTAAATGAAAGAAACATTGCAGAAACAAACATATTCAAAACTTGTTATTTTTAAATTAAAGCTAAATAAATAAATAAAATCAAATGCAAAATGATTAAGTAGAATTTCTTTAACACATCTTGCTACTGTATATTAAGAATAAAAAACAAAATTTAGGCACAGTGAAAGAAAAACTCTTAGTTATTTCAAATAAATATGGATAAATTTTTAAACAAAATGTAAAACTTATTGTGTAGTCTAACAATTATGAACTTTTTTAATGCAAGTATGACAAAAAATTACTCCAACTTTAAACAAATCTACTTAAATTCATCTATGTAGCAAATGAGTTCATAAACACAAATTCCATAACATGCATGATTATACTTATTTACTTTTGAATATAAAGTTTTCATATCAAAGTTCTCTTATACATTTTAAGTCTCCAGTACACACATACTAATTAACAATACATTACAATAATATTCATAAAATTTTGTAATGAAAGTCCCAGAAATAGTACATTTGATAAACTTAAAAATGCAGTTAAAACTACACTTCAAGAAAATTCACTGACTGATTTCCTGACTTAAGTTACCTTTTTGTGGCACAAATGCAGATTCCAAAAAACATGAGAGTTCATCACAGCCCATAAATGCTCGCCATTGGTTCACATTTCTCCCAACAACTATGTAGTGTTTCTTTTCACCAGGTGCCACAGTACACAACATGTTATAGGGATCACCAGGTTTCCTTCCTCCCTGGGTAAATTTAGTATTTAAAAAATGAAAAATGTACACCCAGGTCAAACTTAGAATATTTATAAAAAGTTAAAATTTGAAGAATGTTTTTATAAAATTGCAGTTACCATACTCTATGTATCATCCACAGAATTCAACACTAATAAGAAATAAAGATAAACAGATTAAAAATGTACTGAAAAGATAAAAAAACGACTTATTTTATGGAAGACTTATGCAATTGTAAATCATTTACAAATTTTATTAAAAATAAAATAATTACTATGTACAACTGCTCATTAACTTACCAAATAATACTTCCACATGGTATTAAAAGATAAGAACTCTTCACTGCCATCTGTCAATTTGATGAAAACTTTTGGTAAAACATCAGGAGTTAGGTCATTCACAGCTGTTTGATATTCTTTCAGAACAATTCTAATGCAATGTTGAGAGCTAACTGAAAATTTGTGTTTCACAACTGTAGGTACACCTGCAGATGACATTTTTAATAAAAGAAACTGCAGTAAAAACTATTTTTTATAATTATTACTCTCTTAATATTTGTTATACTTAACTAATTATGAAATAATTAACACATTCTCTGAAATAAGAGACATTTTGGACTGATTTATCAATCTCAAATAAAATGTTTATTTCTTGATTTATCACTGTAGAACTTTTTTTTGTTGTATGTTTTTTAATTCTGTTAATATTGTTTCTTCAGAAAAAATACACTCACTTTCAAAACATAATAACAGTGATGGTATATTTTCAATTAACTATATTTCATAAAACAGCAATAAGGTGCTATACCACAGAACATAAAAGACTTTCCTCATATCATACCAGAGAGAGAAAATGACAAGAAAACAGCACCTGCAAGCCAAGTAGTTTAACTACTTTCATATAACAGCATTGTGTCCATACTTACAATAATATTCTATCAGTATTGGTTATTAAAGATTATAAATTGCATGTGTGTAACATTCAGTATGATCAGCAAGCTGAACATTTCTTAAAGTTAAATCACTAAGTGTTACTGGTATGATTGTCTCCCAAATGTGAAGTTTTCCCATATCATCTTTAAATCATTAAGAATTATAGTGTGCACACATCTTTCATGTTGTTAGTTATTACAGACTTGTCAAAGCCCTTTAACATCCAAATATAACTAGAGAGACAAGTAAACATTATTTACAGTGACTTTTATCACTAGCATTGATCACAGTTTCCATTGCACATGCACACACACATATTTAGCACTATTAGCTTGTGATGAAAATCTATCACTAATGTAGATCTATAGGAAAATCTTATATAAAACTTCACTGATATTACTTGGATGATAAAGAAAAGCCATAAGTTCTTAATCAACTTCTATATCTCACAAACCATCTGCAGGTTCATGTTAATGTACTACAAGACTCTTAAAAAGCACCATAAATATAAAGCACAAATAAGAAATGTAATAAATCAATAAATAACAGCTGGCAGTTTGTTACCAAGATTCTTTCCAAATTCTAAAACGGATTTCATGTTTTGATGAATAATGGAAGATAACTTTCCCCTGTCTCCTGCTTCATAAGCATGTGTGATATGGTGCAAAGTTTCAGTCCTTTTATTTTTATCCAGTTGTAGAGACATACAAGAGTCAGTCGATATCTCAGTGGAAACACCATTTTCTGTTCGAGTAGCATCTTGAGATGAACCAACACCACCAAACTGAGACAAACAGAGCAAAAAATGTATGTTATGAAATACAATAGGCAATGTTCGAATTGTAGAAATAAATAAAAAGGAACAAATGAAAATACAAGTTAAACAAAGATAAAACACTGATGTGTTAAAATAAAGTATATTTTCTGCCCATAATCTACTTATGAACATTGATGTCATACTTGTTTTGCGTTCTGGTCTTTAAAAGTCTGTCACTCAAATGAAAAGCCTATAAATATTTATGATAGGTGGTCAAATACACATCTTTTTGTTTATTGTAAAATTCTGAAATTAGAAAACAGTAGCCTTAAATCTTGAAATGGAACACTAATTATTGTTTTCATGTAACTTCAATTAAGAAGTAATTATATCCTAAAAAGACTTTAATAATAAAAGTTATGTACTGTGAAGAAATGTGGGTTTCACAATTAAAACAAATTTCCAGTATTAAAGAGTTTGAAACATAATAAGCACTAACCATGAAACTAACTGATTTTGTATCAGAATTTTTGCTCAAAGCTATAAGGAGGACTGTGTGATATATAAC
The DNA here is from genome assembly GCA_011833715.1 of Carcinoscorpius rotundicauda. Lineage (NCBI taxonomy): Eukaryota > Metazoa > Arthropoda > Merostomata > Xiphosura > Limulidae > Carcinoscorpius > Carcinoscorpius rotundicauda. Next base: position 126,791,316 of record CM022392.1, read on the forward strand.
TATATCTGATTGATGAGAGAGAAACCATCCATCTAACAAAATCTTGGATTGCTCTCGTCTAACTGTATAGTGTGATTTGACTGTCAAATTTACAAAGCACTCCAAAGCTTAAAGTGTGATTTCTTTCATTGGTTGGTTTGATGATTTATGGCACAAAGCAGCTAGACTATCTGTGCCAAACATCCAGTAAATAGGTAAAATTAAAGTAAACTTAGTAAAATTCATAAAAGGAAATTAAAGTAAAACAAATAAAAGTTTTAAAAAATATACATATCATTGAAACCAATGTTTACATTTAGTCTACAGTGATAAGATAAAACCTACAGTAATTATTGTAACTCACCAAGAAGGCTAACAAATAAATTCAAAAATCACCGTCAGTCACCTGAAATTGGCCTTTTCATTTCTGGTTCCAAGTTATTTGACATTGTGGCCATTTTAAAAAAGTAAAGTAATAACAGTTTTAAAAGACTTGTAGCAAAACTTTAATAATAACTCGTCAGGTTGACTAATGGGTAGGTCAAACAGCAGTGTTAGTCACATGAAGTTGGCCTTTCCAGTCCTGCTTTTGAGTTACTTCACATTACGGGCATTTTTTAAATTTCAAATCAAACAAGATAGACTTTAAGATGACTCTTAAAAGGAAATCACATTGTAAAAGGTCTAATGTATAAATTGAAAAACTTAAATAGCATTAAAAAGATTAATGGCCTTTAAAAAACTAAAAATATTTCCAAGGTGAACAGTGTCACCATCACCAACAATGCTGTCTAATTTATGGATAAACCTTGGGACAGAACACGTTTAAAATGGTGCTGTCGTTGAGTCATAATGATGGCAAGAAAGTAAAATGTGGCTTATTGTGATGTGAGTGTTACACAAACTACACACTAGTGCATCAATACCAGATAAAAGAAAATGATGAATTAAGAAACTGTAACCAAGGCATAGCAATTCCAGGACTAATAAAAAATTAAGCGAGTCAGTATAAATAGTGCAATTGGAGTACTGCTTAGCTTCAATATGATCCAGAGCAAGAGATATGGTGTACAGTTCAGCAGTGAACACAGAAGCTGTAGAGGGGATTCTGTGCCCAACCACCAAACCCCAACAAACAACGGCAGAGCCCACACAGTCACCTGGTTTCGAACCATCTGTATAAAAAGGAATGGAAGGATGGTTTGAAAGATGTTCAGCAAATAATAGACAGCATTTCCAATTGGGAGTGTCTGCTTTACTAAGATGACATTTGAGGACTGTAAGAAGCCATGGTAAGATGGGCTGACCAGTGTATACAGCAACATTATCCAAGGACAGACAGACCCAATTCCTCCAACTGCATATGGATACAAAGGCCAAAAGGAAGAATGGCAGATTGTCTATTCTGAAAAAGTATGGCCCACCAAGGAAGGAAAACACAATCCCAGGTGGGATGCTATGGTAAGGAACGAAGTTTAGAAGCATATAGTAAAGACAGTTGCAAACAGCAGGAGGTGTAAAGAATGTTCATGAGACTATGTATAAGCTCTGAACTGGAGAAGTGCAGAAAGCCCCTGTGCAGAGCCTACATCCCAGATAATGAATGGGGTTCAGCATCTTTAAAACCAAGGTCCTGGTGGAGCCACAGACCTGCATTCCATAGTCAAGTTTCGATTGAATAAGAGCACAATATCTTTAGCATAGAACATCAACCTGCTCCACAAGTAGTGAAACAGAGGTTACAGAAAATGTTCAGTGCTCTTATGTATTTAACTTTTAGCTGTTTGATGTGTGGTATAAATATCAGCTTACAGTTAAAGATAAGCCCCCAAAACTTTGTATCAGTGAAGTTGCACTGCCTGTGGTCACTGAGACAGAGTTCAGGATCAGGGTGAATACCCCGTCTGCAGCAAAAGTACGTGCAAAAGGTTTTAGAGAGAGAGAGAGAAAGAGAAATTAAAAGCCGTTTGCCATGGTCCACTTCAGTAAACGACTGAGTGCAGTTTGTAGCTGCCATTCAATATATCTCATGTTCGACAACTGACATGAAATGTGAAAGTCTTTGACAGAGAGCCCGTTTGCAACAGTAAAAGGAAGTTGTTCAGTGATGCCATTGATCTTCATACTGAAAAGTGTGGCATTCAAAACACAACCCTCAGGGACTTCAAGTTCCGTAGAAAAGAACGGGAAAGTATCAAACCCACATTAACTTGGAATCTTCTGTCCATTAAAATTTTTTTTAATATAAATGGACAAATGGCCACGTAACCCATGTTGTACCATAAGCCCTCTCAATGTCAAGGAATATTGACACAAGATGTTGCAATTTGAAAAAGACTTCTCTGATAGCCATTACAAGTTAAATCAGGTGGTACATGGTGGAGCGCTGTCATCGGAACCCACACTGGGTGGGCGAGAAGAGGTTGTTTGATTCGAAGAACCAAACAAAATGAGCATTAACCATCCTCTAAGGTCTTACAGAGACAGCTTGTCAAAGCAATTGGATGGTAGTTTTAAGGAATTTTGGGATCCTTCCCAGGCTAAGAGAAAGGTAGGACAATAGCTGGGTGCAAAGCATAAAAAAAAACAACATTCTTCTGCCAAATCCAGTTAAAACTATCAAAAGAACAACAAGAGAAGCACGAGATAGATGGCATAGCATTTCATAGTGCACATCATCAGGTCCAACAGATGTACTGCCATACTGAGGAAGGATCAGTTTGAGTTCAACCAGTGTAAAGCGACAATTAGTCATGGAGACAATCAGCTGGAAAGAAAGAGGTGATCCCTTTGCCCAAGTCTTGATGACTAAGAAGTTGGAATAGAAGTAGAAGTTTGGAGTAGCAGTGCCTAGATAACTGGCAAAAGCTTTCACCTAGAGTATCAACAATGCTCTAGGTATCACCTACTTCCTGCCCATCAGAAAGCAAAATCGAGAGAGGGACAGAATTATATTGCCCACTGACTTTTTTAATCTTGTTGTGTATGATTTTGGAACTGGTGGTAGAAGATAAACTAACTGTAAACATAATCCAATATTCCTTCTGGCTTTACCCACAAAGCATGCGCACGGGCCTGCTGGAAAGTGATGTAGTGTGAGAGAGTAAGATACCTATGAAAAGTATCCCAGGCCTATTTTTAGCCTTCTGTGCCATGTGGCAGGTAGGATTCCACCACTGACAAGCATATCATGGAAAATGTGTTGAGGTTTTAGTAATACATTGAGTAGCTGCTTGTATAATACAGTCAGTTACTGCTACCACACAGTCATCTACTGATGGTTTATAGATGATGGCAAGATCAAGTTCTGTGAGAGCAGTGAAAAGAGAGACAGTTTGCCTAATCCAGCTTCCACCAGGGCACTTGGGTTGGGTGACATTGATTACGGCCAGTCTCTCTCAAAATTACAGGAAAATGATCACTGCCTCACACATTACTGCCAGCTCTCCATGAAATATGGGAGAATAGTGAAGGGGAGCAAACAGAGATCAATAACCGTAAAGGACTGGCTAGGTGTCTGAAAATAACTTCAAAACTGCTATTAAAAAGAGAAAGGTTGTAATCTGAAAGCATTCTTTCTACAGAGTGAACTTTCTTATCAATATCATCACTTCTCCAGAAAGGATATGTCCATTAAAGTACCTCCAGGATTAAAAAGGGAAACTGCAACTGTTCAATGAGAGAATCAAGGTTTCTCCAGGCAATGGGTAGAGAGAACAAACAGTGATGGTATAATCCAAAAAAACACACATAGCTACAGCATCCAATGGTGTGTCAAGTGGAAAAGACAGGTTGCGCACATGCTGATCAATCAACAGTGCCATCCCTCCATGCACTCATTTGTCACACAGCCTGTCATTTCTGTACAAAGAAAACTGCAGAAAGGTGACTGTATCAGCAGGTTTCAGAACTTTTTTTTGTGAGGAAAGACATACAGAATGTTAGAAAGCAATCAGTGTTTTGATGTCATTCAGATTAGAACATAAACCTCAACAGTTCCATTGAATGCAATGACTGTCCATTTCACACTCATAGGCAACATGGTTCTTGGCACTGCAACGAGCACACGTCAAGAAACCATGAAATGATGTCTTCGAGTGACTAAACCACTGTCACAGGAAAAACATCCAAAGGAATTTTGAATCTATGGCAATGCCTTGCAATTAAGATAACCTACCTTGATGGTGGTAGGTGGATGTGGTGATGTAAATGTCAGAACGAGAATTGTAGCTCCATCTTTGCAACTGGAGGTGCGTCTCACAACCTCTGACTCAGGGATGATCTTCGAATCCCTCTCAACAATAACTCATCATGATGAATTCAAAGTAGCATGAGGTGTAACCTCAATAAGTATGTCCCCAATTGCTTCTGAATACAGGAGTTCACTGTATTGAGATGTGGAGGTTTCTCCCAATATGTCACCAGATTAAAGCTTCTTTAGTGACTTTGAAGAGCCAGCAAGTCCCATGAATGAAAAAGGGAGACATTTGCCCTAAAGGTTTTACTGAAAGAAAATGTAGGATAAGAAAATGAGGTTCAACAGGTGTTACAAATGTTAAAGACTAATGCTCAGAATCTTCAAGGCGTGGTCGTTTACCTGTGGACTGTTTTTCACTATTTTATTTAAGTTTTTATTTGGAGGATCCATAATAAAAAGAGGAATATTTTGGTGCCCACTGACCAAACCCACCATGGAGCCCTATGAGGGGATGCACTACAATGCCAAACAAGAACACTGCAGCAATGCCAGGGTTTTGTGAGCACAAAACCCAAACACCAGCATCAGGTACATCCACAACACCTGTAGAGAATATCCAAAGAGGCCACAACAAGGCTGCCTGTCTTTCGGAATTCAAGGACAAAATGGTGTGTTAGGGTTGGACCCTTCAACAACACCAAGTGGGTGTGATTTTGTAGGCTACAAACTATGAATCCTCAGATTCACAGTCCAAGCATGCTAAATACTATGTTAAGACTGGCCCAAAAAACATAAGGTAACTTTGTGGACTTACTCATGTTAAAGAAAGTTAGAACTATGGTTGAATTTACACAACCTCAACAAGAACAAGCATGATCCAAATTATAACTATAAATTGGAAATATATATATTACAGAAGTGTAAGTATTAGGTATTTGTATACTACATTTTTCAAAACCAAAATACTACAAAACATTTTTAAAGTACCTTGACAATAAATTATAAGCCTTAAATTAGACTATTTAATCATTTCCCTTGTTTTTATTTAATACCAATGCTGTAAATGTGATGCAGTTTTTCTTTTCAATTGTGTATTTTGTCATTATGCATATCTAGGGCTTTATTGTCCTTCACTTTTAACAATCTTGTGATTAGGAATGTATTAACTAGCATGTCTAATATTCAGTTATTAAAGTTTGTTTTTTAACAATTATTCATAAATCTTTACTATAATCATAAAACTCTTCAACAAAAAATTTAAATGGTAGTGAACACACAGATTCAAAATGGCTAAAGAAAAGAAAAAGGTTAAAAAAAGAAACTATATGGGTGAGCAGCTTTCACAACTTTTAACACAAAAAAAACAATGTATAACTATATACATCATAAGACTATCTCTACAAATAACTAGATAAGTTTTTATATACATAAACTTTTATCATACTTAATTTTACTAAAACAATTTGTAATAAATTACACTTACTTTAAAAAAGGAGGAAGGTTCTTTAGGTGATGTGATAACCGAGTGAGATCTGGTTTGTATATCTGGCACTGAAGCAGACAATTCTTTTCTGTGAAGAGAAGGTTGGAGTGGACCAGTGGTTGGGGAATTTTCTTGTATTGTGCCATAACCTGATCTACGAGCTAATTTAATCAATTTTTTTCTAAATCAAATTTTTATAATAAAAAGAAATAATTTACTTATTCAATAGTTGTTTTTAACTCTCATAATAATTACCATCAGTCTTAACACATTTGTAATCCAAGAAATATGCAATTACAGAAGTGTTTGTTGTTACTTGTTACATCATTATGCAACATTTATAATTTTAAATCATAGCTTTTGTAATTACTTGAAAATAATGCTTACTTTACTCTTTATAAATCATGAATCTGCAATAAGTTAACATACTTCATCTGAAATAATTATAAAATGATCAAAATTTAAAAAACCCTTTAATATGCACTTTGTAAAAAAAGAAAGAAAAACTATTACCAACTGAAACACTATAGAAATAAATACAAGAATGACTTATAATTTAACTACTTACATAGATGTGTTTTTGTTGGTTAAGTCAGATTCAAAGCAAAATATACATGATGTTATTTCCAAGTTTCTAACAATGTAAATAAAATACAACAGAAAACATAAATCCGAAAAAGTGTCTTTCGTGGTTTTTATAATTCAACTGATGTTACTGCCTGCTAAATATCAAATTACTGTAAGCATCTCATGAAAGTACATCTATGAGAACACTTGAACACCACGATACTACTGGCACTATAACATTATTTTGCTAATGTGCCAAATATTAAAATACTGCATTGTTATAAAATCCATTTTCTTAAAACTACCCTCAGTTATAGTTGTTTCAAGGTTTGAAAACCCAAACTTTTCTATTTATATATATTTTTTTAACAAGTACAGTTCCTAGTGCAAAATTTTAAGAGTGCTGGAGTAAAATCACTGATGCTATCTTAACCATGATACAATTTACAATTTCTTTTAGAAATTATACTATTGTTTTAAAAAGTGAATATAATAATCAACAAAGATTAAGAGCTTGTTCCATAAAAAAAAAGACGTTTTCCATGTCAGCTTCAAATTCCAAAGCTTTCTAAAAACAGCTGTTTTCCTGAAACAATTATATGATTTATTATACCAATGGAATCAATCAGAAAAGTAAAAAGTGATTTGCACAACTAAAACTGAACAGCACTTGATACTAAGAAACACCAATTTCTGAATTTGCTTTAAACTCGATATTAACAATAAAATTAATTACTACAAAGTTTACTCCACAATAATGGGTTTCTAATCCTAAAAACAGTTAACATTCATAAAGCAGTCAAATATGTTAATACAGGAAACAAACTTAATATGCTGTAAACCTGTAAGTATTTTGTTGCTTTTATACACAGTGAATTTAAAAGAATATTCTGAGATCATATAATTTCTAAAAGCACTCATCATCAGGTAAACTGAAATACAACATCCACAAGTCTTGTGCACTTCCCTCTTTGGAGATCAATGAAACATAAAACAAAAATACTACTAGAATAGAAATCTAACCACATTTTATATCTATTCAAACAACAATAGCATTACTTTACAAGAACCACTTTACTATAAAGTTTAAAAATGATAGCATTGTTCCACAAAAACTTTTCCAAAGTTTAACAATAACAGTGCTCCATTAGAACCACTTTACTATGAAGTTCAAAAACTTCTTAAAAAAATAACTGATGAAGAGGTCATTAATTATTTGTTAATGTACTTCATCACTCCTGTATCATGATTCTGCTTCCCAATTCAACTTTTATCAAACATATTTAAACATACCACCAAATCAAATGAAAACTGTAAAACAATGATTTTCAACATAATATTTCAAACCCTGATGTTATCAAATATGTTATCTACTTTTACAAATTTAATGTCACTTATGAGAAAGCACTTCTAAAAAATTTCATGCAATATTGTTCACTGTGATCTCTACATTCCTCAAAACAATAACACCAATAAAATTTTTTATCGTAAATAATTTTTTTTTAGAGTGAAATAAATCTAATTTGATATCTATTGGTACATACTATTGTCAATATAAAGTAAATACATAATATATGAAAGTTAATTATTTTCTAGAGAAATGAAATGATTCTGTTGAGTATGCATTTACTTCAATGTCTATGAAAATCTAGCATTATGGCATATGCTGATCACACAAAGGCTTGAATTATGAACAAATTAAGCATTTGTAGCACTTTTTAATTCCTGTTTTTAAAACATATACATGTTGATAGAATTTAATAATTTTTTAAACTTCACTACATATAAATAAAATAAAAACAGAGAACCTGAACAAATAATAAATCTAAAAAACAAACTTTAGATCAAGCTATACATTTAACTGTTCAGTCCTGTTATAACTACTTCAAATACAATATTGTAACAACATTTATAAAGAGATAAACATATAGCCTTACTTCTAACAGGGGTGGTTGGTTCACTGTAATATTCAGAGTCATTTCGAGAAGTAGCTTCAGCTAAAGGTGCTGTTAAAAGTCGATACTCCATCAGAATATCCCACAGTGCATGAGTTACTGCTGCTTTGAGTTTATTTACCAGTTGATCCATACCCACTTTTCCAACACACCAAACTTGGAATTGGATCAGAGCCAATGGTCCTACAAATGAAAGGACAAACACAAAATCTAGATTCCGATTTATTATTTTTTCACTTAGTGATTATAAAGCATTAACAACATTTATCGGAAAAACATGCATGCATGCACATATGTAATTTGCAAACAAATATGCTGGATAAAAGGATAATGTATGAGCAAATATATTTCAGTGACAGAAAAAAAAACTGAAAGTCACCATTAAATAATAATGAACAGTAAAACAATTGTACAGCTAGGATATTTCAAACTGGATGATTATTTTTTCTTGTGCTTTAACTCACTCTTCTTAAAAAACTAGAAAACCACAAAAAAGTCAATAAATTTTTGTAAAACCAAAAGTGAAATGTTATCACCATACATTTCAACAGTGAAAACAAAACTATGACTAAGTCTATCATTTGTGAAAGTTATTACATCATAAAACAGATGCAACAAAATATTACAGGATAATTCATTTCCATTTACAACAACAATTTCCATGAATAAAGTTCACTTCAGTCTCTCCTGGACCAAAATCTCTATTTATATTCACTTTATATTTTACAGATTTCTAAAGATTCTCCAAAATTTCATTCATTCTTCCACTATCTGTTTTAAGTATTTTAACATCTTGGACAATAAGATGTAGAATTTGCTTTGTGTTCTTTTTAAACCTGATTCATCCATTTTTAATTTATCCACCTCCTTTTGATGTTTGTTCTTTTACTCTAAATTTTAATCTTCCTACTAATCCATGCAATTAAATATATATCACATTTATTCTTTATGACTTAATTTTCACTGAGGAATGTTACTTGGTAATTCATATTTATCATGAACACAATCTATTTTTAGTGGCCATTGTGAAACATCAAGCAAACATTTCTTTCCTACTTTCCATTTTTGTTGCTTACAATTCAGAAATTTTGTTTATTTTTTAACAATAAACATAGCCACCAAATGTGTTGACGACCCTCTGTTGTTTATAGAGTGATTAATATTTCATCTTATATTGAGAATTTCATGTTGGAATTAAAACAGGCAGCAATCCATAAAGGATATCAACCTTAAATTGTAAAAAAGATGTACAATAAATATTGTAACAAACTTTAAATTCCTGGTTGTATCAAACTGCATAGAAATGGGCAGGCTAAGACACAGCCTTAAATAAGTATGTAGAAATTTTTATCATCAGAAAAGCAGCCTTTCTCAATTAAAACATGTATAAAACATCACTTTCAAACAAACATTTGTATCTTTTAATGAGTGTGTATAATAAAATACAGTATTACATGTACTGATTGTTTTTATTCCTTCACTTCATACATAGTAAAGGGGTTGTCTCACAAAAGACACCAATTGTATAGTGTACAAAGCATTGGGTATGTACATAATATAGTAATTTAATATTCATCTATATCTGGTATATCCTGTTCACTCTGTACTTCAGCCTTTTAAAGGAACACCAGATAATGTAAAAAAAGCTAATTTGAGGGGGTAATTATAACATCATTTATACTGTAGTTATAATGTTTTTTTAACTTGTGTAAAATACAGAAGAAACAAATCTACTTTTCAATACCCCTACAGGTTTATAGTTCCTTATTTAGTATTCTACAAAAGGTTTGAGTGCAACATATCAAGCAGTTTTTGATGTCAGTTGGTATGAAGAGAATAATTAAAAACAAGCCATTTTAAGATGAGTTTTCTTTTCCTTGTAAATCTAACATGAATGCTTTTTTTAATACATGTACAGTCTTAACAGGCAAAACTAAATAGTTTAAGGTGTTATTTGAACTAAATCATTATTGTTTAAGTTACTTTTTGCCCACTCATTCTATTATTTTGTGCAATTCCTTGCAATCCCTATTATGAATAATTATCCTGTTTCATTATTTTCTCATCTTAATTAAGAAAAATTATATTTAAAATTTAACAAGATGGTTAGAAAACCATGATTCAAACTATTTCAATAATGTTCTTAACATGCCTACAAAGATATTCCAGAAAACTATGCACATTACACAGTGCTATAAGTAAAAAGTAAATAACTGGTATTTGTTTAAATCTACAACACAGTAGTAAAATGTATTACATAAAACATATTTCAGAATGTAAATTAAAAGCATTAAAAAATGACTTAGAATTTTATTCCATAACAAAGTGCCTAAGAGAATTAACATTTTCAAGTGATAATATAAACTTTGAGATATTCAAACTTCAATGACTAAAGTAACTAAAGCATCAAAACTGAAAATGAAGAGACAATTAGATAATTCATATCACAGCATTGCATAAAAGCTTTTACAAGAAAAATTAATGTTCAGTGAAAATTATGCAATTCCTACAAAATACTCCTAGTGAATATTAGTATAAACTTTTGCTTAACAACTCTACATTTCGTTTTGAAAATGATTGGATCTAGTCCATAAATCATGCTAACATATCAATGCATATTAATACTAGTTTCTTATTTACATGGAAATAGCCTAAAATAAGTGAAACTGGCATCCATTTTAAAATTCTCGATGGATGTCCTGAACGTTAATAGAAAACTCGGCAATAAATATTTTCTGAATCAGTATGTCATAATTTTTATACAATATTGCCAAGAATGTAGCCAAAAAAAGTGTCAAAACTAATGAGATATTTATTATTTCTTACCCTAAGATCTATTATTAATTTCACAATGATACTTAATTGATACATAACCATTTATTACAGAGCATTTATTCATAACTCAAAACTTTCAGTAACATTAATGCTGTATATTGATATTGGTACATCTAAATTTTGTTATTTTTTTAAAAATTCAATCAAATCAGAAATTCAATTAAATTTACACATTTTCTGTTATTTCTCCTGCAATTCATTTAACGTTCTTATTTCTCAAGGTTAATCAGCATCTCTAATAAGACAATTAAATGTATTGAAATTTACACAAAATTTTCATTCAAATAAGATAATGTTGCTAATTTTATGAAAGTAAGCATCAACTGTTTCCAACTCAGTGTAAAATGTTACATGACCATAGCACTTATTTGGAGCTTAATGCTTAAATTAAAAGCATGTTTTGTAAATCCTGTCCATACTGTGATCACGCTGCAACTTTTAAAAAATTTAAAACATACAGTGCAAGGTAAATCTTAAAATCACAGATAGTTTCTTGCAATATCTTAAATATTCACCAAACATTATTATCTTTAACTGTTCCCCTGAAGCCAGGATGTATATGTTTCAGTGAACAGGTTAAAAATATCTGACATTGGAATTTCTGTATACAAGTGTCAAGCCATACAAATAAATAATATTTTGATGTTAATTCTACAGCATATCACAAATTTTTACAGAACTAGATGCAATAATGAATTAACAGATTTGGATACACTTATTACATCCACACATTTCATTTTGCTGATGCATTCAAATTATTAAATGTACCTACTAGAAAACAAGCAAAAGAATAATTTAATGATACGCATTTGTTATTACAGAAACAAACCTGGAATCTTGCTATTACAATTACTACTGTCTTCATAAAGAGCTGTGGATGTTAATGCATTTAATTCGTAGCTTGAGAAACCATCTTGATAGGCAAGGGGTGATGGCGGAGGGCAGTAAAGATGTTCAATAAGTTGACCTTGACCATTGACCATTGAGAAAATAACACATGCAAGACCTAATAAAATATACAAGTTGAACAATTCTATTCAACAATATTTTATGGAAAAAAATGAATAATTGAATGAATGAATTATTACTGTTATAAGATGATAGACAATTAAATTTGTGTACAAAATTTATGAAAAGCTTATTTATAATCAGAGAAAAAAGTTATACCAGCTTCTGCTGAGTTACAAACAGTTTGGTAGATGCTGCTCATTCTCAACTGTACCAAAATATCAGTGGTAAAATTACACTTTGTTGAAACACATCATTCAATGCTTGACAGGTTTGCAAGTGTTCTTATGTGTATATACACTCAACAGTGATTTATACATATTCATACACACAACCCAATTTTTACACATACTTTATTTAAAATAAAGCAATTATTAATTTTCCAATATTACATGTATAGGTTTATGATTTTTTATGACATTTTCAAAACTAATATCCAATAACACAATACTAACATGTGAGGAAACTGTATTACACCCCCTTTTTTTTTCATATACTCACAAGATTAACATGTTTTTATTCTACATTCTCTCATTTTGGACCCAATGAGTTAAACAAATTTCATCTATATCTATAAAAAGCCAAAAGACCTATACATGCATACACAATTTGATAAAAAGCACATATGACCACAAAAGTTGATAAATTACATTTAAGAAACAGAATAAACCAAGAGTTGTGAAAGAGCATTATCTTCCCAAAAGTGTTTTAGGTCATTGAGACAGCAATATTCATATAAGAATGTGTATGCCCTAAAATATATAAAAATATGCACAAACAATAGCAAGTAAAAGAAACAACTCAGCCCTGAAATTACTAACTTGTTTTTATACAAATCACTACTACTGAATGGGGTTGGCATATTTTGCTTCACATTTAATACTTTCATGTCTTTACCAGTCAATACATTAATTATCCAGAACTGACCAAAAACAAATTGGAGTAGAATAATTTTTTTTATTCTACTGTACACACACACACACACATGCACAATACAGAATATTCCAGTAATACTTTGAAGGAATAACTATAATACTGATGGTAGTTCTGATAAGTCTCATGCATGTCTTGTACATGATTAACACCCTATATTCATGCGCAATTTGTTTTGAAGACAGTTGGAAAAATGTATTTAAAAAGCCTATTGGTACAGATTAATCCTTGTTTACCTTTACTTCCAGTGGTACCTGAAGCTTGTTGCAAACAGTAGAGAAAAACATTATTATCTGCTACAGATGCTGATGAGGCATCCTCATTATAATGCTAAAAAAAGAGAAAAAAAGCATTAATTGTGACAAAAAAAGAAGCTTTGTAAACCAATTTAAAAACAAAAATAACAAACATACAATGAATGCAAACACTAAAATAAAATTAAAAGGCAAATACAAATGAAATAGATTGACTAGTTTTTGTTAAAAAATATTGTAATTAACAAACAGTTTTAACATGACAATTGTGGTCTGTTTCATTCAAATGACATTCATTGAAACCACATCTTACAACCAAAGTATTTACTTTCCATTTAATTACAATGATTTTAAACTTTTCTTCTCAATTTGAGTTTTACATGTTATTTAAGTTTATTCATTTAGCAAAACTTTTAAATTATATTTCACAAACTTAATAGCCAGAGAGTTAGTGCACCAATAAACAAATTTAAAAATAGTTTATATAGCAATTCAAACAAGTGATTGCATGTTATTTCTGCAACTGAATTATGTTTGATATGCAAAATTATATAAAAACTGGACTTGTAAGAAGTCCTTATTTAATTGCTTAACTTAAAATACCTTTAACTGAACAACCAATATGAACCACTACTACTAACTTCAGTCAACATGCTAAACAAATATGTTGATACCAGAGCTGAGTGAATAACTGTAAACTTATTACCTATGAGAATCAATTACATTGATTACAGTCCATAAAATTATACAATAATCAAAATTATTTTTCAATTAATTAGTTTCCTATTAATACTAGTTTTAATTTTCCAACTGTCAAAGTTATTAAAATATTGCCGTAATGGTTTTACCATTATTTTTTGTTTAATTCAAGGCTGTTTAGCTAAATTAATTAGTTTTAGAAAGAGATGAACTTAATTTTCTTGACATATATGGTACACACAAAAGATTGAAAAAAAAAGTGTTACAGTAATACAAAAAAGATGCTTTTTATATTCATATACCACAGAAATACAGCTGAAACTTTTTGGATATATTTATATTGATTATAAGTCAAAAATAGATAAACAGTTCCTCAGTACAAATCACTAGTCAAGCCTCATGTAGAACAGTGCAACTTTGGTCTCTTTTCAGTAAGGAAAACAATATTGACTTTTTGAAAGGAATACAGAGGAGAATTAATACGATGCATGAAAGAAGGAGAAATTATCTCACAGGCAGAGCTCAGTGATTGACTCAACTAACTGATTACTTATGAGCATCAATTAAAGTCATGACAATAATGAATTAAACACAATTGGTGTTTCTAAATGAGACTGATGGGTTTATTCCAACTATCCAATTAATAAGAATATTGGAATTATATCTCATTACTGTGTTTTATTAAATCAATATGTTCAAGTTTAATTGATTAGTGTTATGACTCATAAAATCAACTAATTTAAATTTAAATTTGAGATAATTATTTTTGATCATTTTAAGTATGAAAATCTCATCTCAAAACAAGTGATCAGTGGATTTGCAAATTCCCTTAACTGTTGAAATCTAATTGATACTGAAACTGCATTTAATTTTTCCTACAAATACAAAGTTACACATGCTTGTTTTAGTCTGTATCCATCAGCTATATAGCTATAGTGTTCACAGTCAATACAACTGCCTTAAAACAATGTGCAGTAATTAAAAAACAAAACAAAAAACAGAAATCTTACTAGATGCATAACATAATTAGCCCAGTTAACAAACTTTGTAAAATAATCTAAATGTAAAATTTATGGGCAGTTTTATGACACAGAAAGAAGCAGAGCTATAAATACATCAGTACCTTAAAACGATTCTCTGCCTTACTGTCAGTATATTTGGGATTATTCAAGAAACTGAGCAAATTCTGTCGCAAGAAAACTTCCACAGCATGAAGATTAGTTTGAGTAGGAATGGTAAAATGAAATACTGATGCTGGTTTCTTCCCAGGCTTTTGAATAAACTGCAGAAGCATCATAAGAAAGATTTAATAGCAATCTATATCCATACACAAACTTCTAACATTATTTAATAATCAATACATTGTTGTATTTGTCAACTATTGTATTTTCTACCTTATCTGTGGCTCTTTTGCATTAAGATGCAAGAAACATTACACAGTTATACATTTCTTTAACTTCAGAGAAAATTTTTTCTTTATTTTTCTTAAATTTCAGCAAAGAAATAAACTAAAAATAATTCAAAAACTGAAAAAAAAAAAAAAATTACACTCAATTATCCCTTCACCAAAGAAGCAGTATTTATTTCTTGGGCAAAAAATTTTGCTTTTAAACTTTGGTTGGAACACTGAAGTTTTTATAATGTAGTTTCAAAATTACTACAACAGAATGTTTGATTTCTTGTCAAATAAGGGCCCAGCATGGCCAAGCGTGCAAATCATAATCTAAGGGTTCTGAGTTCACATCCCTGTTGCACCAAACATGCTCGCCCTTTCAGCTGTGGATGCATTATATTGTGATGGTCAATCCCACTATTCACTGATAAAAAAGTAGCCCAAGAGTTGGCAGTGGGTGGTGATGACTAGCTGCCTTCCCACTTGTCTTACACTGCTAAATTAGGGACGACTAGCACAGATAGCCCTCGAGTAGCTTTGTGCAAAATTAAAAAAAACAAACAATCTTGTCAAATTCAAATTGTAATTCTTTATCTGTTGCTCTCAGATAGGTAACTTATCTTTTCATAGACATCCAACATTTATTACTTAATTGGAATAAACTCTGAGGGGTTCTCCATCACTCAGTGCTTTGATTTTTTCTGGGATGTTAGGAGAAGCCTTTTGTAAAAGTGAAAGCATAGATAACCCTTATTTTTTAATGTTTGTTATGGTTAAACAGCAATAAAGCTGTAAAAGTAAATCAATGAATGTTGAAAAGGAATGAAGAAACCATAAGATTTATACCAAAATTTCTGTGAATGAAAATTATCCCATTGAAAATATGCAACACTCAGGTAAACTTTGTCATGCAATTTAGACAAACACTAGAATACTTAGAGATTTCCCTGGAATGCAATATACACGTAGCCAAGTCAAGTGCAAACCTGCAGAGATGTGTATATGGTAGAAAAGAGTATGCCATGGATTATATGAACACATACAAATAGCTATCATCCTGTATGACTTATTGCAAACAGAAAAAGGTTTAACAGAAACATGAAAAGAGTAAGTACTTCTAACAAATCATAAAATACAAAAATATATTAATTTATTTCTATTCTTCACATGTCTCTCTTAAGTTAAGAACCTCAAGTCAATCATGCCTTTTTTATTGATTTTACATCTGTAAACAAGGCATTGCAATTTTTTTGTTACTTGTTCTTGAGAAAAATATGACAGTGATGAGCAGCATATACTTCATGGAATTTTAACACAAAATTACACTTCTATTAAACAGCTGTATCATGTTATATTACACTCAGTAACAGCCTTAACTAAATGCTAAAAGTGAATTTATGGACCATTCTCAATGTATGTTTTCAAGTCTAATATTGTTTTGTTACATTTTGCAAACATCCAGTTTTTCATATCAAATTATGCTTTACAAATTTTTCAAAATCTGAAAAATAATATTGCTAGATAATACAGATAAATTATTTGTTAGCTATTTAAGGTAAATCCAATGCCAATTCCTATGCAATTACCATATTACAAATATAAAAAAAAACAAAGCAAGTCTGGAATAGTGTGATATTAATATAAAGTTAAAAATATATTGAAGTCAATACACAACCTCATTCAACAGATAACATTTCAATACAAAGCATTCACTAATGTAATTTTAAAAGACTAGTTATGAAGGCAGATGAAGTTTAAAAAAATAACTAGCCTTTTTATCTGACATTTATACAAACTGGTTATCAAGACAAAGTAGAACATGCAATTCATTTACAACAATATTTCATTTGTTTCAGAATCATGCACATAATGGGTCATTTTATTCTCAGCCTTCCCTAATATTGAAAAGATAAACAAAAAGGAACATAGTTGCTCAACTCCTGTGATAACCCCATCTGACCAAGGAATGGGATGGTCACTCTCATAGTGCACCCATGGCCTCAGAGTATGTAAACAAGTTTGTTTCTGTAACATGTCATAAATCATGATTTCTCATATTCAATATTTGGATATAATAACCACTAGGCCATCTACATAGATCCTTCAATAATCAATACACACATGCACAAAGAGAAACAGAAAAAAGAGGCTGCTTTACATTTCTGGAATATTAATTTGCAACTAAAAGCTTTACTTGAACATCTTCAGGAGTTAGTTTGCACATTGGGTTCCTTTCTAGCATCACAGAAATCATATCCAATACTGCATCATCTAATCTGTTTTGAAGAACTTGGACAAAATCTTCTTTAATTTCCGATCCTAAACACATTTAAATATACATTTTATTCAATTAACAATTCTTCACCCTGATCATTTAAGCCATTCACAGAATTTCTTTTCCTTTTTTTTTTTCATTATTTTAAGAACACCAGCAATAACATGTTTAATTTTTACACAAAGCATTCTCACTAAAATCTTTAACTTTTCAAAAAACAAAATCAATGTAAATATAATCTTATACAAACAGTAAAATATTTGTTTATCTTCCTAACATTAGCTAGACTCCAGAATGATGTAATGATTGCAAATGACCTAAAATCTTAATCCAAACTGACCTTCAGAGTTTTCAAACAGTAAATTCCAATATATTTTGTGCATCTTCATGAAATTTTGAGGGTTTCACCAGCATTATGTTACTTGTAGTCATTAAATCAGAACTTTTGATGAAGTATTTTCACAAAAAAGTTTTTTCATGCAGTGTTAACTGCTCCAAGTGAAAAAGATATTTATATGTTTTGATTAAAATTAATTATCTTCTTCTAAATATTTAATTTCTTAATATCCAAAACCTCCTAAACAAATTTCAAACATTTCTTTGACAAAATATGATAAATAAAATCAAGTGCTGATGTAACATGGAAGTACAGAATGGTAAAACTTAGATTTATAATCCTTCTATTTAATTTAAAATTTATTAACAGTTAGTATTTCACAGTTATATTTAAAAATAATCACTAAATAACTTGTTACAGCAACTTCACTCTTTTGCAATGGGACTTAGGATCTTGCAAATTGCTGGGGTTGTAAAGGAATTTAACTTGCAACTGAAATTTCTTATATTCGTACCAAAAACTGATAACATTTTGTTAAATTTAAATGGCTATAGTAGTCAAATAACATTTCTAGTAGAAATACAATTAATGTCATTATTAGTGTACAAGAAACTTGTAAACTCTTTGGAATTATTCATCTTACAATTTCATCTTTTATTTGAATAACCTCTAAAACCGCTTCAACAAACATCAAAAAATTTTTTGTTTCTTAAACAAATGTATTTTTCATTTTCTCAACCATATCACTAACAGCAGATACTGTCAGTAACAAACAATAAATTTTAAAATTAATAAACAGAATAACATGTAGAAAACTTTTAATTTATCACAGAAAAGGTTAAAAGATTGTTTGGTTACATTCATAATTTCACACAGTTATTGTTTTAATGTTTCTGCTAGCTTTTTATGGACCCAGCATGGCCAAGTGTGTTAAGGTGTGTGACTCGTAATCTGAGGGTCATGGGTTCGCAACCCCGTCACACCAAACATGCTCGCCCTTTCTGCTCTTTATAGTCTATTATTTATCTCAGCACGTATCTATAGTGCCCTTGTAAAATAATTACAGTATCTTCAGTAGAAAAGCGTAAGCCAAGCACTAGGTCTCAAATATTTCAAATTTTTAATTCTATAATGTAATACTTAAAAAAAAATAATCACAAATTTCTCCATGTTGTGTCATGCGTGATACATTTTCTCTTACCATGTGGGTTCGGATTCCAGTCACACTAAACATGCTAGCTTTTTATGGGCCCAGCATGGCCAAGTGTGTTAAGGTGTGTGACTTGTAATCTGAGGGTTGTGGGTTCGCAACCCCGTCACACCAAACATACTCGCCCTTTCAGCCATGAGGGCATTATAATTGACAGTCAATCCCACTATTTGTTGATAAAAAAGTAGCCCAAGAGTTGGCAGTGGGTGGTGATGACTAGCTGCCTTCCCTCTAGTCTTACACTGCTAAATTAGGGACGGCTAGCAGAGATAGACCTTGAGTAGCTTTGTGCAAAATTCAAAAACAAAACAAAAACACTTTGCATGTCATCAACCCTATTTTATCCACCACCCCTCAAACAAGTATGAAGTTAAACATAAATTACTCTACAAAATCATCATTGCCCAGACAAGCCATATTTTGTATATTTTAAATTTGTTTGGTTACAGAACTAACAAATAGAAAAGATTAAGAAAAAAGGAAGTTAGTTGAGTATTTTATTTCTTTTTTAATGTTTGTTATTCAGGTATAAGTATAAAAGTAATTGAAATGTAAAAATAGGTGTATTTTTAGGTTAGTTAAGATTAGAGTAAGTAAAATTATAATACAAAAAATGGTTCTAAAGCCACAAGAACAGGTTGTAATAGCTGATGGGTAACAATTTGTTTGTTAAAGCAAGCTGCATGTAATTTACAACTTATAATGATGCAGATCGTAAGAATTTAAGAGCTACTTTGGACAAAGAAATATTTTTTCATTTTACAGTTTTACAGTCTGAAGTTATTCCAGAAAGAAAGGAGAACATGGTTTTTTGGTGGTTAAGAGGTTTGTCAAATTAATTCAATTTTGAGATGGTGTAAAAGAAAATATAGAAACTACAAAGTTTTACTAAATAAAACATTTGAAATGCTTATAATTTTAAGATGAGGAAATGTATTTTTAATGTACAAATTACTTTGCACACTGCCTATTATAAACAAATACTCAATAGACAAATTACTTTACTGCAAATACTTCAGTAAAAATGACTTTTTAAATGTGAAAGACTAGTAATATTATCTGAGAAGCTGTTAAATTTTGTGAAGATATACACATTATATTGAAAATTAGAAGTATTAAATCTAAAGAAGGTCACATGCTCAGTCAAATCAAACAGAGCCCATATTAACAGTTAAAAGAAAAGGGTTATTCAAACCAAGAAAATCTAATGCTCTTGAAATTAAAATAGCATATATTTAATATGTATGAAGTAAGGTACAGAGCAGTATATACTACATAGTAAAAAGAAAAAACAAGATGAAAGCTACAAATTTGAAAAACAAAACTACATATAATATTTGAATTAACATTTTATAAAATTAGATTCTACAGAAACAAAATAACATTATTAGCATAGGTAACTCTGAAAAAAAAAAAAAGAAGAATATCCAGTAAGTGAGTAACACTTACTTTTAGTTAAAAACACAGATAAAAGTGACCACAAAAAACACAATACAAAAATATTAACATGAAAAGATGAATAGACATGAAACTGTTTGTTTATAGTTAAGTACAAAGTTATACAAAGAGTTATCTATGCTATGCCAACCACAGCAATGAAACCCCGTTTCTATCACAGATATATCAGTGTGATACTGGGGAATGGTATGAAAGAGATTAAACAAAATAAACTCACAAGTTTCAAAAAGTGTACAATGTTACAAAGAAGAAAAATATGGGGCAAAATGGAAAAGTACAAAAAATTCCCAATTTTTTACATTTTAAATGGTAAAATTTTATAGTGAGGTAAAAGTAAGTTTTCCCTTTAGGATCTTTTTAGTTTAATGCTTCTGATATGTAGATTATTATCCCTTTTTTTGAATTTAAAATATTATATTCTTTCCTCTTTGCTTCAATTAATATATTGTTTTATGACATTAAAATTTGTTTTCAATTTAGTTTCAATCTATTTCATAAATCTGCTAAATATGTTAAACTGTTGCCAGCTTACAAGATAATGTATTAATCCTCCATTACTAACAAGTAATATTCATTTCCAATATTTTATTACATATACATACCAACTTCTCCAATTCCATGAACTTGTAATGCTATACACCGTTGGTTCTTCCTTGTTGTTGAAGCTCTAGATGACATAGAAATGTTGTCCAGGTTTGTGTCATGGTCTGAGAACCCTGAACCAAAGCGAGGTCGAAAGTCCTGAATTACAGTATAAAAATAGTTTTTATTCTCTTTGGCATAGAGAAATTTTCTAAAATTGACAAAATATGGTTTTATTTTCAGGAGAAAGATAATTAGTAAAATAAGTTATTACTGAAACAGTTTCAGTCTATGTGATTTCAGTTATCAATCCTGAGAGTGAAACCTCTAGGCCTAACCACAGTTTAGCATTAACATCAACTGTTACAGTCTGCACAAATATCACATCGTCCCTTATTTCTGTTTTAATAAAAATTTTGTTAATTGTATACACTTGCCCATTCCCCTTATTTTATATACACTAAAAAACTTGTTAAATACAGTACCCCACACTTCCTGGGCAAATTTGCTGTTATTAATGGATCTAATTCACTGATCTCAAAGTATCACACACATACACTACATTATTTTTTTTTCGTTTTACATATCCAATCCATATCATGTACTCAACCTAGAATTTGAATTAGGATATAATCAAAGCCAAATCACAATGACCATAACTTACACATATAGACAATACAAGAATGAGATGATTTAAATTGCTACCAGTCTTATATCAATAGAATATTGTACACACACTAGTTTAGAATTAAACAAATAATGCTGTCATCAGTAGCATACATATAACAAAATATAGTTGAAGTATTCTTATACTATCTTCTTACTAGAAACCAACAGGCGTCAAAAAAAAAGAAAAAAAAAAGAAAAAAGTGATCTACATTCACTTTTATAGTTATGTATATCACAAACCCACACACATTACGCCTCTAATGAAGGGTAAATTTTGACCTTGTAAGGTTTGGAACATATAAAATGAAAAATGATTAAATTCTTTGATAGTATTGTTTAGCAAAATGCATTGACAATATTACAGTAACCACTAGTTCATATTAGTCTGAAAACCCTTTTTACTTCACATGTACTGTACAAAATTGAAATAAAACATTAACATGTAGTTCAGAAATATACAGAAAAGTAATCATGTTTTTGTATTTCAAATAAATATACAAAGTGCACATTTAATATAAATGCAACTGATGCTGTGTGTGATACTCATATAGCTCCATACAGTAATGCCCTAATTTCATCAAACTGAAAACATCCTGAAGCTGACTTGAGCAAAACAAATATTTACCTAAGAATTATTACTCCAAGAAGGTTAACAGTCAATCTTTTTGACATTAATTCATTGATTAATTAAACACATAATAAACATAATAACGAATAAACAACAAAGCATAACAGGATAACAACAGACTTTCAAATGTACCCAAAAGCTATGAGAAAAAGTGTTATTAATGTTATTTATTTTATAAACATTAGTGATTAATTAAGCATATACCTAGGATAAAGACACCAACCAAATAAATAAATAAAAATAGTAATAAAAATTATAGTAAACAGCAAAACAGATCAGAGTAACAATAATATACCTGTTAAAAAATAAATATGGACCTCCTACTACAACAAAAATTTTATAGGATAGACGATGCAAGTGTAAAAATCATCCATTGTTTGAAATAATTTCTCTCAAATTCTTTTACACTGGGCATAAATGTTCAGTAACACATGCATTTTAAATATACTCATTATCACTCAAGAAAATGTAAATAAATTTCAACCTTACATATATACAAAACAGTAGGACTGTTCATAATAAACCAAATATATTTTTATGCATTTTTTATTCAACTAAAACAAGCGACTATCTAATATTTCATTAATTAGCTCATTTCTTTTAATGAATTACATGACAACAAAGTTAAAAAAGAATGAAGTGTAGTTCTTACATTAAACTCTTCTTCGTCACCTGCAAGTTTTTTCTGTGGATTACTTGAAACTAAAGAACTGGGAGAATCTAAAGTATTTATTGTACAAAAAATATTATTAATACAATGATCAGAATTTTGTCAAAGAAAAGTTATCACAAACTGAATTTTTTTCTCAATGAAAAATGTCAATTCATGTTTAATAAATGATTATCCATCTCATGCACACATTCATAGAAATTCTTAATAAATTTTGAAGTTAATACCAAACTTCTTAAAACACTGCTATTAAATCATTTAAATAATTACACACATTATATTGTAAAATATTTATCCAAAGTATATTTTCACATAGCTACAAAGGTACTTCTTGAAAAAAAACTAAAAATAAATACTTTTCTTGAAACTTATGGTTATAGTAGTTTGGAATAGTCAAAATAACTTTTTTCCCTTAAAATTAACAGTAGGGTCCAGAACCCCATTAGCTTTTTCAAATGATTTTTTCTCAACTACAGGGTGGTCACTAGAAAAGCGGAAAATTTGTCAAACAGCTATTTATTTTTACAAAGAATAACTTTTACAAAGTTTTTTAAAGGCATATGTTATATTACACTCATAGATGCTCAAAATTATTAAAATCATGCATTTTATTCATGATGTAAAGAAATCAAAATAGAAATGAGTAAGCACGCATTTTATTCATGATCTTATCTGACCCTCAAATTTTCCACTTTTCTAGCGACCACCCTGCACCAAATTCTTGTGGAATCACAATAATGTTCATAACAGAGTTCCTAATACAAGATACAAGTAACAAAAAATATACATGCAATTAAAAACACCAGTATCATTACTCCCACTGTTTAATATTAGGATTTTCATACTAAGTTTAATGTAAAGCAAAACCTATGACACAATGGGATCCACCAATAATGAACAATTTGTAAACAGGCTGGTTATTTGGGGATACAGTAATTGCTACCCTATGAGTATCATTTGAACTTCGGATTGCTTGGATTATATGAAATAATTTTGTTAAATGTTCTGGAACTTAAGTTACAATGTTGAAGTCTTTTCAAATTAAAAATACTCAAATATAACCAAGATCACTGAGTATGGAATACTTTAAAAGTAAAATTAGTAAAGTATATTCAAAATATCTATAAACAAGTTACTGAAACAACTAATCAAGAACATGTTCCCGGGTTAACATAGTGTCTGATACAGTTCAAGATTCATGGTAGAAATAACAACAATGCTTGCCAACTTTTCTCATCTTGTATTGAGGAATGGGTGAAGAAAGAGAGAGTTACCAATCCAATATTAATTTATTGCAAAAGAGAAGTTTCTAAATAATGGTACAAGATTTCATTTCACCAAAATAAAATTCAAATATTGGGTATCAAAATAAGATTTAAAAAAAAAGAAAAAACGAAGTTAACAGAACATGAGAGGAAACATACATACACCATCCATCTATGAATATACAGATATACCTTTAACTGACAAGATGATTTCAAATTTTAAAAAAACCCTTATTTTAAAACACAATATTTAGCACAAGGTATAAGTTGCTCTGACCTTATACTACTGATTACTATAAAATGTAAACCTAAAAAAAAACTTTCAAATTTAAAAAAAAAATCTCAATGCAAAAACAAGGATATACAGGGTGGTCGCTAGAAAAGTGGAAAATTTGTCAAACAGCTATTTATTTTTACAAAAAATAACTTTTACAAAGTTCTTTAAAGGCATATGTTATATTACACTCATAGATGCTCAAAATGTCGTCCGTGCACTTCAGAGCAACGTCTTAACCTAGAAATCCAAGCTCGTGTAGCGTTTTGAAGGGTAACTTGAGATATCATTCCATCAAATTTTCCGCTTTTCTAGCGACCACCCTGTATAAGTGACAAAGTTCAAAGGATCTTATTTAGCTCTCTCACTGTGGCTATAATTCTCTCACTCATACTGTAACTTTTATTGAATTTACTTCCCTGGAAGTTGGCTACCAGTTTACTCATAGAAAATTTCAAACAATGCAACAGTGAAATTTGTCACTGGTAGCCTCACACTTGAGATTATATCAGTCAATTGCAAGGTAAAATACTTATATAACAACAAGGTCATTAAACACTGTAAAGTCAAAACAATGAACATTTCAAAGAGAAATATCTTAAATATTCTTAACAGAAGCAGAAAAATTTGCACAGCACAGCACTTAGGAAAGGAACAGAGTCCCAACACCACACCCCAGACCATTCTGTACCAACTCCTTTATTCACAATGTCAAAGCTGTGGTTAGGGAAAAACAAAAACAATCACTGCAATAAAACCAGCAATATTTTTAAGCATTATTAACAAAATAATATACTACAAGGGCCTGGCATGGCCTGGTGGGTTAAGGTGTTTGACTCATAATCTGAGAGTCACAAATTTGAATCCCCGTTGCCTCAAATATGGTTGCTCCTTTCAGTCATGGGGGGTGTTATAATGCAACAGTCAATCCCACTATCTGTTGGTAAAAAGAGTATCCCAAACATTAGTAGTGGGTGGTGATGACTAGCTGCCTTCCTTCTAAATTAGGGAAGCTCTCATGTAGCTTTGTGCAAAATTCAAAAACAAATAACATACTAGACTTAAAGTTACAAAGATTTACAAGCCAAACATTAATCAAACCACATTTTTGAACAACAGCTGTTTAATGAAGTAAGAAACATAGCTAAACACACTTGCCTTTTGCCTTATCAAGAAATTTTGAAGCTTTAACCTATTTAAATATGGTCTAAGAAGCCTATATCTATGTATAGTGAAGGATATATGGAAAGTTTGTAAAGTTATGTGATCTCCATGATCAGCCTCCTCATCCTGTGTAATTAAGTTTAGTACTATCATAGATACAATGAAAATTACCATTCAAAAACTTAACTGTTAAGCATTTTATAGAAGGAATTTGATGTGCAACTGTATCTCTTAACAGAGAAGTCTAGCCAATATATGAACCAAATAAAATAATCCAGATATGAATAATTATCCAAATTAAGTTATCTACTGATCTCACATAAGAGTAGTGCTTTCACCGAGATTTACTTTGAGTATGTAAAGAATAATAATAAAAAAGTCCGAGGACAACTGTCTCTTAATATACTGAAGTTAGCAATTCTTACATTCTTGGTCTGTAAAATAAATATGCATAGTCTCACAAGTAACAGTGATTATACCATCCAAAACAACTACCCTTCATGGAGATGTTACTCTTTTACAATGATATTAAAGATACCTTCAAGATACAATGCATTCAAAGCTTATTATTATTAAAAACCTTCTTGGATTAGAGAAATTTCACACTTTCTTTTTTAATGGAGATTTTCCTAAAACCAGTTTATATTTAATAAAAATGCTCAAAAGAAATCTCTTGTAATATTAATCTAAATATTTTTGCATAAATTAGTTGAAAGGTATAACAGATCTTTTTTGAATATATTTTTATTAAAGGGAAAAATGACCATCAAAAAAACAGTTCAATATACCAATACAGAAATTTAAGAAACTTGATAAAACAAAAAGGTCCTCTTCTGCAATTTAATTAAATTGAATTTGGGTGGTAATTAAGTAGGCTAGAAAATAATGCCACAATTTTCAATATACAGGGTACAGCCCAAATCTTGATTTATTAAGATCAAAAATAAAATTCACTGCCAAAATAATTTGTCTATTAATAGTAATAAGCTGTGAAGATACAGACTTTAGAAGGTTGGCTGAACTGTCCCTCTTCCATGAAATACTAGAATTATTCATATTCTCTTAAACACCTCATAGTGACTAACAAGCTTAAACAAGCCTTATTTGACAACATCTGTCAACAGAATGCAAGATATCCATGGAGAAGACACCTTTATAAAGTTAAGATACAGATAATGTATTCATTATCATGTGTTGTATGGAATTTTGTAAGAAGGAAGATGATACAGAATTTACTCTCCATAAGCCTGGAAATTACAGTAGATTCAGCCACACTGGTGAGCAATTCAGATGTCACAAGAAGTTTAAATTTCTATACTAAATTTTAAAAAAAGGGTGTACTGGAAAGTTTTATTTACATACCAACCCACTCAATATCTTCCTTAGAAAAAAAGTTTAACAATTATCTGTATCTAACTTAGGTAATGATTATACAACACATACTTACTAAACAAATAATAAATGGATATACATAGACTATGGTAAGAGAAAATACCCATTACTACCACAGTTAAATCCTATAATATTAAGAATGTTGTTTTAAAGGTCTCTAAAACACTAATAGAAACACAAACCTGAAAGTGAGCTTTCGTCTTCCCTCTTGCTTAATCCATACCCTGAATGTCCTTGACAAAGTGTTTCATTCAGTCTATAATAACACAAGTGTTTTGTTTTTTTGCACTCCAAACTACAAATGTACTGGTAATGAATTATTAATAATAGATACTGCAAACCTTTAATTTTTGTTAGTTATATATAGCATTATTTTATATCTCTATTATACCAATTATGCTGCAATCTCCCACAAACTCAACTATAGAGACACTTAAAATACCTCGTTATATAGTTTCATCAATAATGAATACTGTCAGTTTATATAAAGAAAGAAAATACTTTAAAAATATTATATAAAAATACAAGAAATGACAGTATATGCTTCACCTGATTAAAAAAATTAAATCCAAGATAGTTATCATAAAACATTTAAAAGTAAATAAATAATTTGTGTGCTTTAATGAACACAACAATATCTGAGTCTGAGAAAGAATAAGTTAAACAAATTAACATTAACAAACCTCAGATAAAATACTGATCCAGATCTTTCTTGATATACAAACATATTTTTCCTATTATTGACAGAAAATGGATTTAGCACTGCTCGAAGAGCTCGGATCCCTATTGAACAAATTTAAATTTCAGATTTAGAAAGTTAGAGAATAGGAAATAATTAAAATATAACGTAAGGAACAGAAATAAGCATTTTACATCCATAATATAATAATAGAAGAAA
Organism: Carcinoscorpius rotundicauda; assembly: GCA_011833715.1. Taxonomy (NCBI): domain Eukaryota; kingdom Metazoa; phylum Arthropoda; class Merostomata; order Xiphosura; family Limulidae; genus Carcinoscorpius; species Carcinoscorpius rotundicauda. The sequence goes on from CM022392.1 coordinate 126,819,442, forward strand.
AATATTAAGTGCCTGTCTTAACAAATAATTTTAAAATAAAATTATGCACACACTATTTCCATGAGCCTTAAGAGTTCTCTGGACATAATACTTTTGTGACATCATTACTATTGAAAAAACAGGTTATTAAATAATTTATTTCAATCCCTTTTAACTTCTTCTCAACATAATAAATATTCTCTAGTACTATTATGTGACTAAATATAAATTAAGTATTTTTGACTTAAATGCTACAGCTTATTTAAAAGTAAATTAAAGATTTTGAAATATTTATATCTTCATAAAATGTTTCAATGATAAGTCATCAAGTTATACCTATTATTAAAGTTATATTTGACACCAATATAATTTTCAGAGCCTTTAGTATACCTCTTGAAACAACATTGTGACCTGGTCCTGTATTCAACCTAGGATGAAGAGTGAAGTGAGTTTCCCAAACGACTCCACAATCAAACGTTCCAGGCATAAACTTCATGGTGGCTTCTAAGTAGCTTTGTTGTTCTGGAGCATCATGTTCTACAAATTGAAGTTAAAATTAATAATAACTAGTAAAACTATAAACAGATAATGTATAAAATTATTTACAAAAGATGATTGTACAAAAAGAGCAATTTATCAGTAATGCACAAATGGAAATTGTACAATACTTTTGTAAGAGTGGTCACAGAACTTCACATGTAGATGGTGTAGGTAATAAAAGGTCTACATACCATCTGCTCCTAACATACTGTGCCCATACATATGAGCTACTTTTCCTGTGGATAAGAAACCTCCTTCTTGTTTCCATATGTCTTCACTAGCTTCCGGTACTAGCAACTGGTTGCACATACGTGATTCATGCAAGTCTTGAAGAAGAAGAGTCTGTGATAATACAAAAAATATTAATGATCTGGAAAAAAAATGTAGGAGTGAAAAGTCACATAATTGTAATATCTGATATAATACTTTATTCTCTGCAAGCTTAGTTATGCCCATTTAATAATGATATGCCAACCCAAAATGAATGTCAAAGTGAAAAGTAATAATAATAATAATACTTACAAAAGAAAATCTATACATTCCACAAGTAAAGATATTACACTACACAAATAATTCTTTCCAAAATAAAATTATCCTCTCTAAATAGCATTATTCCACTTCAAAGAAACATACTATTTGGAATGATATAGAAATAACATCTAAAGAGGAAATGTATTTCAACTTCAAATAATAATATATAAAGAGTATACTGTATATGCAATAAATCAAGCTATGAATTGCTAAAATAGCTCTGAAGTAATCAAACTGAGTAAACAGTGAAAATTACAAATGACTTGGTGTTAAAATATTCATATTGCCAAGAAGTAAATGACACTTGTTGTAAACTGTCACAAGTTAGAAAAAATATACTTTTCAACTTTTATTAGTTTACATACGTGTGTGCTAAGTGAGTGAGTTAGTGTATTATTTACTTAAATTTTAAAATATTCCTAAAGAATTACTTTATAACAAAAATAATGGTAAAGTAGTTAAACATATATAAAAGTCAGTGACAAACATAAGCCATAAGCTTCTTTAGATATGTTTGTTAATTACAGATTTAATTAATGTTTATACATTAATAAATTATACACTCAAATATCAAAAAGTCATGTTTGATCATAAATCCTGTTTACCAACAAATAAATTCCATGTTTAAAATACTAAATATTCTCTACATTCAAATATACGCTTTTATGCATTAATTAGCAACAAAAATGCATTCAAATTATCAATATCTGGATATACCAACAGATCAAGTAGAACATCTCACTGGTTGCAAGACAAAATTCATTTTTCATTTTATTGAACATGTTACTTTATATGTATGAGTAATATAATACTTAAAATAATATGAAATGTCATCAACTATTTACCTGATTTACAACTTTACATACATCTTTAATGATCTGTACAACTTGTGAAAAAATCTCCTTACACTGACGAAGCTCATCATCTTCTTGTTCTCTGTGACTGAATTAAAAACATGTTTTTAAACTACTCTTCAAATTACTGCTATCGTAAAGTCTTAAAAAGCTAAAAATAATACTTGCACAGATATACTGACTTTATTTGTGGTCTACAATAGTGCTTTTATTCAAATCATTGTAACAAAACAGAGCTATAAATCAAATAAAAATACCAACAAGAAAATCTAAATCGGAGCTTTTTTGATAACAAACACAGAAAAAAGTCCACTTTCTCTTCTCATTACTTTTTTGCTATCTTAAATATTATTAACGTTTTAATGAGCAACATCATGATAAAGGTAACAAAATTCAAAATATTCCCATACACAAACTACATAATATTTTCTGTAATTTGTATTACAAGAACAGTATTATTTAGACTTAACACACAATATATATAATAACTTCAAGGAAAAAACTTTCAAATGGAATTATTTAACCAACTAGTATATAGTACTAAATCTTGTTGTCTGTTGATAAGCAAAGTTACACAATGGGTTATCTTTATCCTGCCCACCATGGGTGTCAAAGCTTGATTCTGTGTTATAAGCCCAGACTCATAACTGTTAATAGGTTGCCAGTACTAAATTAATACAATAATCACAAAATTATACACAAATCTTGCTAACCTGCATTACCATTAAGTTCTCTTCCAGTTACTGATAAAAAAGTTAATTCTAAAACAAAACCTGAAACACATCACAATACTGAAATCTGATTAAATATTTCTATTAATGATTGTACATTACTAATTTGTTGGATTCAACAGAAGAAAAACTGAGCAAAAACTTGTACACATTCAACATTTCATACTAACCGTATATGACAGTATACATAAACATAATCCTGCAGAACTTTCAGAATAAACCAAAATCTTGGCATAAGTGGACGTCTGGTGTCAAGAACATTCAACCAATCCCAGTCACTTGCAGAATCACTACTGTCCCCTTCGTACCCTAAGCAAATATCATTATTATTGACAGAAAATGGATTTAGCACTGCCCAGAGAGCTCGGATCCCTATTCAACACAAATATAATGTTTATATAGTAAAAATAACCTAAACATGACTGGCAATAGGAAAAATTAATTATAGTACTCTGTCCTTATACTTATTTAATATTGATGAAATACTTCTAGTTTAAATTTTCCTATAACTGATTTGCAATAGCAATGAATATTAAAATTGTCAAATATAAGAATATAACTTTTAAAAATATAATTCAAATACTTCTTCACATGGATGAATAGCAAGAATCCATTTTATAAAAGAGTCAAGTAAGCAGTTTATGAATGCAGATGTTTACAATAAACCAAAATTACATATTTTATAAAATAATTTTTCTGAAATTTTAATGTATTACTTGTTTTCAACAGTACCAACATTATTTGTTGTTTTCCATAATGTAACACTTAGATTCATTTCCAAAAAAACTCTAACCTACCATCTTCAGTATTGCTAACATGTTCACTACCAATAAAACTCGAGACTTCAGTATCATGGAATAAAACAGGAGTGGAACGTAAGGAATCCTGTGTTCCCTGTAGCTGTTGTACAGCTGGATGAACAAGAGCTCCAGGAATCTCAACAGGATGAGATTCACCAGAGAAGGAACTGATACTGTCAGACCTATCTCGAACAGTACTGCCACATGTGACATTATCAACTGCACTGGTACTTAGTAAAATTGTAAGCTGCTCTCCAGATTTTACTGGATTTTTGTTCTGCAGAAAAATATAGAAAATAAATAAAGATTTCATACGAGTTTACAGTTAATGTACGTAAAAAAAAATTACTATTGATAAATGTTTTCATACAACAGTCATTTTCAGAATGTGATAACAGAAGTCCAAAATCTACTTGCACAGCAACAGTCTGAGATAAAGCATTATCTCAGACTCAAATGTATTAAAACAACATATTAACCTTATTGTAAAAACATAAAAAACAAAAGTACTGCTCATATACTGTACCTCATTTGTCTACCATCTTTAAACCACTAAAAATAGTTTTCCTCATAACTGCCAATTTTTACTTGAGCAGTCAGTTAGGTGAGCTATTTAAAAAAGAAGTCTATTATATAAAATAAAACAGATTTTTAAATACCTTTGTAAAAGCTATTTCTGAGGAGAAAGTAACAGGAATCTCTGTTACTGACACAGATTCAGAAAACATGGTTGAAGACTCGCTAGGTACCACTGATGCAGACCTTGAAGCACTTTGAGTTGAAGATTCTTCTGGTGCAACTAATGCTGATCTTGAGGCACAATGTGACTTATCCTTCAGGTTTTTGGACGATACTTTTCTCACTGGACGTGACCGGTTTAATTCAGTGGTCTCATTTTCTTCAGTTTCTGTACCCTTGTCTTCATCTCTGACTGCCTGACTGACAGAATTAACATACTTATGATCAATATTCCTTTCCATTATCAGTGGCATTCCCATAATCTGATTATCGTCCTCCATTTCACCAGATTTATTTTGTCTTATCAACAGCCCTCTGTTGGAATTCTGATCCAAAAGAGGAAATACTACATTTTGTAATTCCCAACTAGCCTTCTTCAGCACTGTACTGTCATCACCATGTGGATGCTGTGGAATCCTCAAGTCTCTACTAGCAAGACCCAGTGGAGGCACAAGAGACCCAAATGAATGATGCGCATGTTCTTCAGACTCAGGGTCTACCACAAGATAATAGTATTCACCTAGCTTACTCAAATGATAGCCTGGAAGGGTCATCTGTTTTAGCTCCTACAGATAAAGTATGTAAAGTATGCAATATTGAAATAATTTACATCTCTCTCTTAAAGATAGAAAATGAATAAAAATTTCCCCTATAATGTTTTTAAAATTTAATTCCCTATTACATATACATTGATAAGAATAATTACAAGTTTATAATACATAAAATATTACTTGAAGTAATGTTTTTATTTTCAAATAACATATTGCAAAAAACAATTGCATTAAGAATTTCACAAAAGCAGAAAAAAATTGCAGGATCTTGTATATTATACCAGCTTTTTTTTTTTTTAAACATAAATAATTTGTGTATTTCATCAGCATGGAAAATCTGGTTTTGTAATTACATTACACAACTGAGCTTAAAATCTGGAAATGCCTAAAATAAATGAGCTGACAAACAACATTTCAATAATCTTAACACACCTTTTCAATGTTCAATCTTACAAATGCTCAACTGCAAAAACACAAAACAGTTTAATTCAAGCAATTACTTTCAAACCCTCCTTTCTGATACCACAAAACTGAAAAAAATGGTTGTTCTTAATTTATTTTACCATTCACTATTGGGAAAGTAGTTATTTCATGCTTTTACTGAAAATTCTTGTAAAAAATAAATCTAATTTTTCCAGTATGTGTTTATATTAATCATCATATACACATCAATAAATGCATCACCTGGTATTACAAAAACAACCCACTAATTTTCATGCAAAATGTCTGCTGTTTTTGTTTGTTATTGAGTTTTGTGTAAAGTTATTCAAGGTCTATAATTTACCACTCTTCGCTAATTCTGAAGTGACAGATGAGAGAAAGGGCAGGTTATTGATGAAACGCAGTGCCAACTTTAATCAAACAGTTGGACTTGACCATCACTCTTGTAATTCCAGTTCCAAAGTGTGAAGCTCAATTTGCTTTTTAAAGTAACAGGAAAACTGAGATCTACAACACAAAATACTAATCCCTATTGCTTTCATAGGCACTTAGTAATGCTTGGTTAATTGTAATTATATCATTGTTTCTGCATGCATATAATTCACTGTGTTTATAGCTTTAAAATAATTCATTAAATGTTTGAAGTGTCAGTTTTGAATAAATATTCAAATTGTTGTTTACATTCTGTTACATGTACTGACATAAAACTTAAGTTCTTCATCTGAGATTACAACAGAAACACTTGTTTTAGAATTTTTTTTTATTATGAAACTACAACATGGCACAAGACTTGATAATATAAAGATCATGTGCACATGAAAATTGTCATCTGCTTTTTCTATGCACCAAATAGCTTAAAATGTTAGCAGCATGCCTTGCCACTTCTAAAATGTTTCTTCAAACATGAACCATGCTTCTCTTGCCAATTTTATACAACAAATGAAGTCAATTCTGTTAGTTGGATGCAGAAGCTTCATTTAATCCTCTCCATATTGGTCATGGGTAAGAGACATGTCATCACATTTGTTAACTCACATTCAGTATTTTATTGAACTAATATTTTATGAATTTATTTCAATAACTTTGGTAACAAATTGTACATTATAATTAAGGATTTTAGTATTATACAATATTTAATTTTTAATTTAAAAGTAATTATTAAAAAACGCTAAACTCATGAAAACCATTGATTTATGCGTGTCACGTGACATGGTGAATGCAGCCCTTGTTTGAATTATGTGTTTGTGTTGTCCATTAACAAATAATAACCAATACTGACAAGTTCAAATATAAAACAAACTCCTATATTTCTGTTTCCTGAGATATTACTCATTTACAGAATCAAACAGTGGCCTCACCCACCTATTTCACTCTTTCACATACAATTACTTCTGTCTATGATATGCAAATAATTAATCAAGAGCTCAAAACGTCCCCTTAGCAGCCTTCTCAACCATTTACAAGTACTCTGATGTCAAGTCATTATTTAAATAGAAGACTTCATACTTTTTAGACTCAAATATAACTTAGTTAATTACGCTTGATAATTGGAATTCTATGATACTAATGTAGTAATTTATAATTTTTTGTATTTCAAATGTATATATAAAACCAAAAAAAATTATTTTCTTTGATATTCTCCACGTGTTAAATTTTATAAGGTTTTATAAGGCTTATCAACCTACAGCAAGCAGCAAATGAGTATAAAGATCCTAACAAGATGTATCTTTTTGCTATACTTATTTATTTACTGTTCAAAGAAAACTGTTATATTTTCAAAGTTAGAACTTATCTCCAAGCAATACTTTCATAATACAGAATGATGTACAGGCAGGCAATGAATATGATACATTCAAAAGTACTTAAAAGTACAAAACATATTTATTTGAATACTAAATAATTTACTGAAACTTTAGTTTAGGAACTGAAAATCATTATCATGACTTGCTATACAAAATAAGTGAAATGTGATTATTTTATAAAATACTAGTGAATAAAAACACAGCCAAATCAGGTCACTTTGTAAAACCTAAAGGCCAATTTTATATTCTTAGATACAGTAAAATCAATACACGTAAACCACACCATTGGAACTTCAGTAATGTTAACCAGGCACAACTGGAATATCAATATAATAAAAAATAATTGCATTTTCTTTATACAAGAGATTTCAGTTATTCAGAATAACCATTTGTATTTTTGTGGACAAACTAATCATGATTTCTTTATTTTACAATTCAAAAAAACCAACATCTAAAAAAACTATTTGACACTTTTTTTTCTTTACCTCAATAAACTTATCTAAACTCAGATCTGGACCAAAAACAAAATGGAGAGGTACTTCATCCTTCAAACAAGTAAGGAAACCCTTTGAATTTTCAACATGATTTACAACAAAATCCAATGTTGACGGGACAAGGGGAAAACTACCAAGAGCTGCTGATGCTATTTCATCTTGGAACATCCACTCAATCTACAGGCAAAATAAATATTTTTGACAGCTTTCAATAGTGCTCCAAGAGAAATACCTCTACAGAAAAATTATAATTTTCATATAAAGTGCCTTTAATCCAATTAATGATATTTTATTACTCTTAAGATGCACATACAGCTGAAAATGTAATATGTGTATAGGAGTATCATGGCTTAAACCTAAGATCTTCCAATCCACAGCTCAATACATTAACTATTGGGCTATGACTAGTTATTGTTAATATACTTTACAAAAATATGCACACCAACTTTAATTAACCTAGGTTGTTTAAACAGTGTTAAAGTCTACCTGTTTATAAACAATAACTACTTTCATGCAAATGCATAAAAACTTATACTTTAATGCATTTTAGAAGTATATAAAATACCTTTGTTGGAAAGAAAAAATTTAAGTAACAAAATTTTTAACTTTTTTTTCTCTCCCAACTGATGCTGTTTCACACTCATTACCTGTGTCCAAGCAATACTTTCATAATACAGAATGATGTACAGGCAGGCAATGAATATGATACATTCAAAAGTACTTAAAAGTACAAAACATATTTATTTGAATACTAAATAATTTACTGAAACTTTAGTTTAGGAACTGAAAATAATTATCATGACTTGCCTAAAAAATATGCCAGACAATATATAGAACAAAAATGCCTGCAAGAAAAAAGCAACTGAAAAGTCCTATTTCATAACAAGCACTTATGTTTGCAAGGAAAAGATAATATTCTTTGTTTATATTTCTCTTACAACATTATGAAATGGACAAGTTGGGAACTACTGAAAACTTCCATAGCATTACTTAATTTTAACTGACATAAATACATCTCTTAGAATATCAATAACTTTCAATAGCTCACGATGTCAGTCTATCATAAAAGATAAACAAATACTAACATTTTCTAATGATTAAAATGTATTTCTAATAGATTATTACACTTTTTCACAATAGCAGCTTTTCTTAACTTGCACTGCCCTCTATATGCACAACTTTCACCCACTGCAAAACTATTCTCCCAATAACTCTGTTTTCATGTCAGGCAGTTGCATGATAGCATGCAAAAGAGCATGTAACAACTCTCCATCAATAGGATTGTGACAAATCCTAATACAGCTGACCCCTATGCAGCTTGGCTCAACTTCACTAAGACTGAGAAACATTGTTGAATACACAAGATTGTTCAGCAAGAGTGCTGTTGATTGGTTCAGTACTTAATGATTGTTTAGTTTCCATAGTACGAATGCTGACAGGTTGATTGTTTTAAAAGTGTTAGATATGATAGGTGTTATGTAAATATCACGTAAATGTTGTCGAGAGTGTTATGTAAACGACAACCATGTCGAGTGTTATGTAAATATCATGCATATGTTATGTAAATATAATGTAATGTCGTATTTGAATTCCCATATTTATTATTTATAATTCTATATTTATATTATTGTTTCGAGGTTTAAATCGGTGAAATTTAAAATAACATTTTAGAATTAATTAAAATTCATTTAGAAATTTTTAAAACTAAATAGATTGATCACTTGTATTGGCCTGGTGTTTGTACTGTGTTTATATACTATATCGCGTAACTTCCCAGAATTTCAGATGGCGATGCGAGGGAGATCATCCATTTTTACTCAGGTCAAGAAGTGAATCATCCATTTTTACTCGGGTCAAGAAGTTTGTCTTGTTTGAGAAAGTTTAAACTGAATTTGTGAATAGAGCTAGATCGACTAAAGCGGTGAAATTTTTATTCTGTCAATCTTTACAATTCAGTCGGATTACAGATTATATCGAAAGTCAATAGGAATTGAACTGTGAACTTTTGTTTGAAATTACCCATTCAAACTTCGGAAATTTCTCCGTGGGACTGAATTCAATGCCTAGATTGGAACTTTGGATTTTGGATTTGGACACTTATCCTGGATCATATTATTAAGCACAGGCCAGTACTTTTTTGTATTGTAAGTTGTTTTGATGGTTGAAACTGGATATCTGTTATTGCCATTAGATAATATATTTTATGTCTATCACATAAGTAGATAATTATAATAAATTAAACAAGCTGCTATCTGTGTCTTTCTGTTGCATTCAGTCCGCATGCAAAAAACGTAACAATAAGTTTCATTACATAGCTCAGTACAAGTCATACATTGTGTACAGAGTTTAATTGTTGATGTTATCTTTCTTAAAGCCTCTAAGATTTTTCTACGAATGTGTATTGTTACATCATAGGGTCTCATAGCTTATGAGAAAGTTCTAGGCCTAATTTGGAAAATGTATGAATAGAGGTGACCAAGTGTGTGCAAATAAAGAAAGTTAAGTCAGAAAACATTAAGTTAGTGAAAATGAAGTTAAACTGCACAAGTGTTAGTTGCACCATAATTGTCAATATTTAATGAGAGTTTCACAGATTACAGAGACAAAAATAATAAATCTGTCTTGTCAAAAATTGTTCAATAGTAATTCAAATGGCCTGTGTGGACTTTTGATATAAAGGAGAATTACTTAAAGCTTTGAACATGTGTATAGCAACCCATAGAAATAATGCAAGTGATTGAAGAATAGTGCATGTGTGTTTTCATGCAGTATAGCTATATCAGGTTTTCTTTGTCCACCGAGGGAAACTGAATTCCTGATTTTAGCATTGTAAATCCATATACTTACTGCTGTACCAGCGAGGGATAGAAGAATAAAGAACAGTAATTCACTTTGTCAATTAGGTTCTGACGTAACTGATGGTTTGTTTCTTTGTATTAAATTTTACGCAAAGCTATACAAGGGATATCTGTGCTAGCCATCCCTAATTTAGCAATGAAAGAGGCAACTAATCATCATCAAGCACCATCAACACTTAAGCTGCTCTTTTACCAAGGAATACTAGAATTGACTGTCAATTTATAATGCCTTCATAGCTGAAAGGGTAAGCATGTTTGGTGTGATGGGGATTCGAGCCCGTGACTCTCAGACGAAGTCAAGTACATTAAGCAATTGGATGTGCTAGGCCTATATATATGTTTAAAAATGTTTGTGCAATCATGTGAAGTAAAATGATATAATCACTTTCTAGAAAACAAGATATAAAAAGATAATATTTTAAGATTGTTACATTAAACCTGTGATATACACTAAAAACAATAACATAAATTATTGTTTACTGTTAAAAACTAGTAGCTTTGTTAAAAACAAACACTCTCCATAGAAACATCTTTCTCTTTAATTACTTCAATAATTTGTTGAAAGACTAAGGCACTTAATCTTTTTAATTTCAAAAAGAGCTCAATTGTCAGTGATCAAAATAAATAAATTTCTATATTACTCAATAATTATGTCAACTCAAATGTCGAAATAAAAATGAACATGCTGGGCCTTGAAATACCTGTGTGGGCTTTTGACAAAAAAAAGAAAATTTAGAATTTTAGCCATAACTGTGATACCACATTACGGAAAGAATTTTTTTACACTTGCTTGACTTGTTTTGAATATCTTATTTTTAATCAGGTAGATTGTCAGTTTATTTATCCCCAACAAGTCACAGACAAATGCTGTAGAAGAATACCAACAAGGAGCTGAGGTAAAAAAGATAAAATTTCTCCTAGATTAAACACTAACTGCTATTCACTGAAGATCAATCCATTACAATAAGCTAAAAGTGTTAAATATTTTTATTTCTTCAAATACATTTTCTTTTATAAGATTTTTTTTTTAAATTAGTGATGCAGTAAATATTGTAATCAATGTTAACCTTGTCTATCGGTATAGTATCTTCACGCAATTTCATTGTTAATAACAACAAAAAAACATGTAATTTTGTTCTATTATGGCACACATTTCCATATTCTTTATAGTGGTTTATACCCTATTTTTCAAGTACTTCAAATAAGTTTCTGTCTCTAAGATTCCTGTAACCAATACAGAAAGATTAGATAATATGGGTATGTGATTGTACAAAAACTATTTTCATGTGATGTGAAAAAAACATTACATATTTTTGTTTTTGTGACATTAAAGTTATTAATTCTATAATAAAATTGTTTATACATTTGAAGTAAAGATTCCTACCCTTTGAATACACATTTTCATGGTCTCTTGTTGAAAACTTGGCAGATGACTAAGCTGATGGCATGCAATTTCTGTTTGTATGCTGAAAATTAAATATTTAAATACAGATATTACAAGCTCCTAAAAATATTTAACCTCTAACTCAATACCACTACTATATATATATAAAAGAGCTTTATAAAGGAAAACATCAGTAATGCTAACACACCCACACACACACACACACACACACACACACACAAATATATATATATTAGTGAAATTAAATAATTACATATAAAGGAAGTAAAACGAGTAAACAAAATCACGAGGAACAACAGCCTCTCATTAATTATGTTATAACCATAAATTTTAAGCCATAAACAAAACACATTAAAATTAAACAAAATATATGCTGCACATTTTTAAAAGGATCTTACAGTACAAGCTTAAACACAGGATTATAAATTGTATCTCACATTTTGGAGGTGGCTGAAAATTAGGACCCACATTGCAGTAGATGGGGATACACCATCTATCACTCTTAACCTCCATTTTGCTAGTCTCATATAAGAAGATTAGAAATTTATAAATTGGAGAGAAAGATGTGAATGCTCAAGCCCACAACGTCCCACATCTATATCACCTTTCACTGCTTGGAGACAGTTGTGAGAAGATGACTGCTCTCCCAAGTTAAAATGAGAATAAAAAAACAAACCCATAAAAATATAAAATATAACAGGAAAATAAGGTACAACCATTTGAGGTAAGATAAAATTTCACTGATGTCATGTTAATTAGTGCCTCTACCATACTGGGGGCAGGAATGCTAGCTTCAAGAGAAGTAACAGTTTACAGTGATTGTCATGTTTTTATTTGCAGCTTAAGGTGAGCATCTGCATAAAGTAGTGCCAAGTATTACATGACCTTATTTTTTAACAAAAAATAATTTTTAGAAGAATTTCTCTTCAAGCATATATATAATATTATATATTTATTATATATGTAAAGAATACATACATTTAATCAGGTTAAAAGATGAAGTCAAAGCACTAAGTACTCATCAGGTTTTATAAAAATACTGTAAACAAGGTTATTTACTCTGAATGCGATGCTGACAAATCATCCTCGTCTTCATCAATAAATTTCCAAGGTTCAGACTCTGGCATTGGTGAGGTGCTACAATAGGACACTGTATGCACAGTTTTATCAGATTCTACCAGTTCCTCCATTTCAGGATGTAAAGTCAAGCACAACACATCAAGAGTTACCTGAAGATCATCCAGATCAATATTGGAGCCAGGCTCCTCTAATGAAGAAATTACTTCTCCTAAAGAATAAACCCATTGTCTCTAAGTTTTTCCAAGTATTCCTATCAAATCTTTCACACTAAAAACAAAATACAATTCTATAATGCCCTGCTTCTCTTTAATCATGACTACTACTAAAATCAGTTATGAAGCTACTGTATTAAAACACCACATACTCAATGCACAAAAACTATAAAAATTACACAAATGAACTAATAAAATTTGAGAAATATGAATAGGTAATAAAAAAAAAAACTTAAGTAAGTTTGAACAGTAAATAAATGTACTTGCCTTGAACTGGATTCCTCATCATGAGCTTGAAGTTAAAATTTATACAAACAAGGTTTGGATTCATTAGTAAAAACTATGTATTTATTTACAATGTTGATGCATTTAAAGGATACAGGTCACAGTTAGGTTCAAACTATGGCTTATGCATTAATATTCTACACTGTCATTTTCAAGCATACTTATATTAGTTGATTTCAAGAGGATTTAAAGTTCTTCATTTAAACTTAGTATTTGGGTGAGGCTAAGTGAATAAAGTTATAGAAACAAATATAACATTGGGAAACAATGTTTTACCTGAAAAATTTGAGTCAAGTAAACTCAGGAGCTTATTTAGGTCTACAAACCTACAACAGATTGAACTATAATGGCAGTATACAATGATATAAATGCACACATTAGTACTTGGGGTAAATCCTTTGCAAAACACCTGAATAACATAATGCACATAAACTATTAATGAATGTTAATGAAATCTTTATCCAAATGCTCTGTAGCATGTTAGGCTATTACTTATAAAACACAAAATTGTAGAATACAGTATCTTACCAAGACAGGTAGGCAGAGATTTTAATGAACAATTCCCAACATTACGGTTTGTTCGTACTGAGCATGTCAAATGAACAAAAAGTGGTGGAATAGAAACTCCGTAATTTGGCCAAATATTCTTCTCATCTTCATCTTCAAGTGAAGATAAGACAGACTGCCTACCAATACTTGTGTCCTCTGACAAACTGCTTGCTTCTTCACAAGAGGGTGGTGCTTCACTCTCTTTAAGTGGAAAATCTAAAGTTATGAAAATTATTCCAAAATCAAAGAAACAGGATAACTTTCATAAATATTTATATTTCACAATAACAACTCACATTGAAATTATTCATACACTTACCAATTTTCCTTTTAAATATAATCAAAACATCAAATATAAATCACATTATATATTCATTTTTATTGATAAATAATGTACAGTATCTCTTTAGGTGAATAAAAAAAATTTAAAGTGAAAATACTGTAAATTGGAATTATCTTTATTACTTAAAAAACACTTTTATCTACCTGCCAAAAACAAAACTTTAAAGGGTAAAAATGTGGTAAGTAATACTCCACTTGCTCTGAAGAACTTCACACAATTCTTACTAACAGTAAATATACAAGGGGAGAGGGGGAATATGGTAGTCTTGTGGTTTATTTTAATATTAACATTGCATTTAAACTGAACACATCAAAACTATTACTATGTAGTTTTTCACAGTTGGTTCTGTTGCAGTTTCATGTTTGTTTTCTTAATTTTACACAAAACCACAAAACTTTCAGCATCAGGTGTCTCTAATTTTGAAGACATTGGCTACAAAGTAGGCAAATAATCAACACAACCCATCAGAAACTTTTTGTATATATATATACAGTAGCAAAAACTGAATAGCAAGTTTGTTTGTACAACCTTTCATAAAAACAATGTCATGTCTCTTGACATTTGGAAACGTCCATTTTACCTGAGAAGTTTTTAAAATAAATTTTTCATGCATGATAAGTTCAATCTTTACCATTATTAGAGCAAGTATAGATCAAATTCAATTAGATGTTGTCGAGAAAGTTTTTCAAATATGTGAAATGGAATAATATAAAACTGAATTAGCTCTTACTAATTTTTTTCATACTTTGAACTTCAATAAGTTCAAAAGATACTGACAGTATACGTTTTTAGGCTACTGAAAGTCATTTTTAGACTACTTAGTGGTACCTCAAATATAAGTTACATACAATTGTATTTCATACTTATGCTTTAAAACATTCATAGTGAACTACAAAAATAAATCACACCATTCATCTCTTGATCAGGCACAAATCTAACATGTTCCATCTGAGAATCTGCCTCTGTTTCACTCCTCTCTGCATTTTCATTATCATCTGATTGTTCATTTATACCTCCAGCCACATCATTATATTCCACCTTGAATCAATTTCAAAGAAAATTAATGGAAAATAAACATTCTTTATGATTAAATTATGCACTTTATTTTACATTGCACATAATAATATTCAAAACCAATTTCTTAATAGCAAACACTGAAGTCAAAACAACAAAAGCTAGCTGTAATAAATTTGAATCAACTGTCAAATCAATAAAAATTCCCTAATTTTTGAAATGTCTTTGCTTATTTGTGGGCACTAAAATAAGTATATTTTTATCAAAAAAAAAATCATTTTGGAGCAAAGCTATACTGAATATTCACAACCTTAGCTTCACGACTACCAAACAATAGCTTGTCACTGTCTTGCAAACTTTTCACTCATACTTCTAAAAACTTTTGTTTAATGAAACAATTTGTCAAAAAAAAAAATTCAAACAAAGAGTAATAAATAACTTGAATCTACAAATTACAGAAGTGTAGCCTCATGAGGTTAACCTAATCTCACCCAAATTATACATTTTCTTATTATCTTAACTCAATAAAACTGTAATGTTACCTGGTGCCCCTGCTGTTCTGAAAAGAAAAAATAAAAGTCAGGAAGAGAGGGAATGGGATGAAAGAAAGTCTGAAAGACTTTGGTGAATTTCTGTTTAATGCTTGAATGAAGTTGTTGGAGAGGTTCACAAGGATGATGGCGTTGTAGAAGGTCCAAAGGAAAATTTTTCCTCCAACTAGGAAACAACAGGATAGAAAAATAAAAATACGAGATCATACTCAGATACAAAATTCTCTAATGATAAATATCATCAAAAACAAGCACAGTTTTTTCTTTGCTTCTCAAATAATGCAAATTAACCTTCAACGTGCTATTTTTTTTTTTAAAAACAATTTGTAGTACACATGCATCTACAATATTCTAGTACCACATAAGGAATTTGAGGATATTTAACAGGAATTTATTTTCACAAGTAAACAAAACTACATAATATAGAGTAGTCACTTAACTTTTCCCTACTTTTCTACAGATTAATTTATTGCATCTTACAAATACTAACAAAGCAAAATCTGATGCACATATACAGCAATTTAATTTCATAAAATAACAAAAATAAATGACTGACCATAGGGGTTTAAATTATTAATTTACAAAAATAAGACAAATAAATATAATTTCTTTGGTTATATTACACATTTCATTCATGTCTCATGAGTAATGAATAATACTTTAGATTTTCTGGGGCAAATTATTTCATACACTCAAGTTTGATGTTTTATTTTGGATTCCTTATTCATCAGTTTAATTTTGGTTGAGAGTTGTTTCTATTTCAGCTTACTTCAACCAGAAACTATTATAATATGCAGCTCAAACAATTATGTAGTTCTAAAGTTCACATTACAATTAAGAGATTGGATTTTGTGCAACTGGACTTTTACATGCAAATCCTGCTAAAGCACTAAATTTTAATAAAAAAATGTATATCTCATTTTATGTATAATAATGGATGTTACAATAAAATGTAGACTTCAGCATCTTCAGATAAAATTTTAAGAAGTTTCCTTCACATCTAATAGAAGAGTGTACAATTTTACTAAAATTTTCATTAAGTCCAAAAATGAACTTTTGTATCCAAAAGTTCAAATAACAAAAATACACAAGATAATGCTTAGAACACTCTAAAAAACTTTACAATATTGTGTACATTTTAACTCATTGTTTCTACAGCTCTGAAAAATTCTTTAAAATAGTCCCTACTCTCAACACAATATAAAGCTGGGATGCACAGATATTATATAGATGTGCAAACATAAGAACTTATCTAACCACATAAATAACTTCCAAAACTTCCACGTACAAAATGTACTACATGAAGCATCAATCAATATTTGCAAGTTTTAATAATTTAATTACATAGGTGCAGTCAATTGGTTGAGATCAGATATTAATTATCACACTTAAACTGTTTAACAAAATAAGAAGAGTATTCACAACATAATACAATTAGAAATAATACACAACTACATAAACTTCCAATGTGGAATGAGAATGATGGGATTTGAATGCAAACTTCAAGAAATTACTTATTATTTTCTGTTATTTATTTTTATAATTATCTTATTTTCCATTCCATCACATTATTTCCTTTTCCTGGTTTATTTGGGGTAACCACCCTAGTACAAATAGTTGCAAATATCAAATTGTATTTTTGATATATGCATATCTATCAAATGGTTGAGAATTCTCTATAATGAACTAAACAAGTGCTGAACATGTCACCCATTGCAGCAACAAGCCAGTGCATTAACATTGCATGCACATATTATCAATATAAAGTGTAATCAACATTGGCATATTCTCAAAGATTACATAAATTTAATTTTTAATGTTAATGCTTCCTTTGTCAGCATTAACAATAACTTTTGTGGACACCATCTTTTGACTTCCATAGTTTTTGTACATATAAATTACAAAAAGTAAAGTATAAAAGATCAAGTTATAATACAAAAAAAGTTTTAAGCATAGATCTAAGACCTATACTTAATAGCCCTCAAAATTTTAAATGTTTTTCTGTGAGAAAATTTCTTCTTCTCAACCTTACTTTTAGTCACGTGGTTTGAAAATGATGTTTTGTAAAATAATTACTGTATTTAATGTTGTAACTTTTTCTTCAGCAGTTTAATTTCAATCTTGTTCCACAACTGACTTTACTTTTTCATGCACATCTTTAATACCTATAAATGGCTTATTGTGTGTGATAACTCACATGGTACCTAATTTTATTACATATTTAATTACACACCTTTCTCCTTCTGATATTATACTGGCATCTCCACATTTCTTGTGTATATCCTGCTCCAAAACAGTTTTGTTGGAACTCTTTTCAAATGACTTGCAAGTCTCTTCCATGGACATTTTGACCTTAAAGTCTTTCACATGCCCACAGATCATCTGCAAAAAATGAGTAATATCCACTTCTAGTAGGTTTTCCTGGCAGATTCCATCCACAACTGCTTCAACATCTTGTTTTTCAAGGTGGTGGCCTTGATGAAGACACCTAGGTAAAATCAGCAAAATAAACAAAATATGAATTAAAAGTCTGCATAATCTTCAACTAAAAGTTTTTTAAGCTGTGTATTTGTATTTTAGCATGCATATTAGTTTAACCGAGAATAAAATAGTACTCTAAACATTAAGTTTCCCATACACATAAATGATATTTCGCTCGGATTCCGTCATATATATTTTTTAGTTAATAAAAATTAGCAAACCAAACCATACCTGAACAATGTATACACAAAGCTCTTTGAAAATGCAGCTTCAACAAGATTACAGTGCCGTTTAAGGTATAATTTATCAGAATATGTTTCTCCTTCCTCTGACCTACATTCTGGTGATGGTTGTTTAGAGTTTTTGCTCTGTTGTGACTCACAATATGAAAAGCCTATGCTTTCTGCCTCACTGTATGAGCTATCAGTCTTAAAGGTCATGTCTTGGTAAATATCTTGGTACTTTTTAAAGTCTTCTTCATAAACAAGTTGGTTAATAACTGATCCAAGATGGCAATCATAGATGTAGACTGGTAATATGACAAAACCATAAGGGTGATTTGTGGAAGTATTTTCAGGTTCATTATCTTTCATTATCTGTTCAACAGGGGATGGGAGAGTTGCACCATCTACCAATTCATTTTTATCTTGAACATCCTCTTTGGTTTCTCCATCCTGAAAAACCTTGCAAGTTTCATTTTCTCTCTGTGATGGACTATTTGCATCAACAACCTTTTCAACACATCTCACAGATCTTGCATTCAAGTAATTTTCATCTGTTTCCAATTTTGTTAAAACAAGCTTCTTTAGGTCTTTGTAAGAAGCAGGAATTACAGTAAGTAACACATGGTTTGGTGAAGCATTCTTTGCAAAACATCTCCAGTTCACTATATTTTCATCATCATAATCATCTTTCAAGATATGTTTCCCATTCTGATACTTCTGTTTTAACATCGGTGAAATGTCTTTACAACCTCCTTTAACAAAGATGTCTGTGCCACACTGGTAGATAAAAGGTATGCTAGGAGCTTTTAGATTCCTTTCTCTTTCAAATATTTTCCTACGAAGTTGTTCAATTTCTCTTGGTCCCAAAATAATTTCTCTGTCATGAATTTTATTTAGATTTTCCATAAGAAAGTGAAACAATTTTATATTCGAAATGTCTTTCTCTTCAGTATTAACATCACCTGGTCTGTTAATATCTAAAGAAAGAAAAAACAAAATGGATATAAAACCGATAAGAAATCAAGATTAGATATCTAACACCCAACATCAAGGATCCTTCATTTACATTTCAACAACATTACATTTATTTGCACACACAAAACAAGCTTATCTTGTGATTTGTTTGGTGATAACTAAACAAGCTTTCATTTTCAGGATTTGAGTAGTTACTAAATGCACACCTGCACACTGGGTCTTTTATGCTCTAGCCATCACAAGAACTGAATTTCCAAATTTTAACATTAAGCTATCAAGCATACCACTGAGCCACCAAGAGACAGATTTGATCGTATCATTACTGGGCTGCATAATGTGTAACAACATTCTCTACAATTTTGAGAATGGCATAATAAGGTCCATCTAAAATGGTGATTGATACTGACTCTCAACAGGGGTTGAGTCCATATGACCCTGTAATCACTTGTAATGTTTACTAAAAGTCTAACAAGTCTGTAATGAGTACAAGTCTTTTCCCACTGAAAAATCTGATTTTTAGAGAAGTATTTTTACTAAACTTGTCCATAAAAATATTGATTTATTTTAACTAGTTCAAAAATATTAAATTTAATTTGCATAAAATATAAAATCTCTTAAATAGATATACAAATTTGTTTCAGTAAAACTTTGTATTTTTTGTTAATACTTTCACTAGTTGATTCTTCAGCCTACAGACATCTTAAATATAATGAAAAGAAAATTTGTAAAATCAGAAATGAGTAATTGTTTCCTTTTTTCATGAAGTTTCAAAGTACCCCAAGAGTTTCAACTACTAAACATATCCCACATATTTTCTGTGTTTATTTTAAGATGAAAATATGAAGTTGAGCAGCAAGTTAAATTTTATTTAACTGTTTACTTTATTTTATTTAACAGTTAGACTGTTTACTTGTGACCATAATATAATACCAGTGAAAGCAGCAATGCAAGTGCAAAGTGGCATGCCCTTTGCTCCAAGGACACAATACTGGACTTAGCTGCTCATGTTTCAAACAACAATTACAAAAGGAATTTCACAGCATAATAAAATTGCAATTAGAACATATGAAAATGTTTCAAAGTTGGGATGCTCCAGCAAAACATTGTAGGTTTTGAGCAAGGCCTATCCAATGATATTGCAGATAATTCAGGACTACTGGACATCCATTTCATACGCGAGAAATGTTTCAGCATAAGCAAGCCATTACTTGGACACATTCTAATGAAATTTACTATGCTCTTCCATTTTCACAACGGTTATTTTCCAACCAACAGAAACTAAGGTTATACTACCAACTATTACACCCTTTTAGATTTGTTTTTGTTGTTGGTTAAGAAAGTCTTGTAAGTAGTCTTCTCTAACAAGCACTTCACCTTCTTCCAACTTGCAATCAAAGTTTGTAAAACACTTTCTTTGGTTCTCATACGAAAGTGATCATTTTCAATACACATGCAGAATATTTATTCAATAAGTTTAATATACACCTGTTAATCAAAATTAAGAGTATTTGTTTCTGTATCTTAGCACATCATATACTCCTGCAATGTTATATAAATTATATTCACTGATTTAAAAAATGTTTTATTCTTCTAGAAATGGAATCTCAAACATCAGTGAGAAAGAGATATAGCATCTTCTCTGATTTTATAAGATAGCTACTTTTTCTGAATCTGCTAAAGGTGGGAAATTCTTATTTCATATTTAGCTTGCACGTATTTCAAATTTGCATTTCTAATTAGTTGGCTACTTGTACATGTTGTATGGTGGGCATAATAAAATATCAACTGAGCAATAAGACAACTAGACATGTGACACACAAAAATCAACAGTTAACGTTATTTCTTTACATTTCCTTTTAAATTAAGAAATTAATACACATAAAATACTAAAATATAAATTATAAGCTACGTTTTGATGCCAATTTCATTAACATATGTAGTAAAAATGTTGCTTGATAAAATTTTGAAATAATGCTCCAAAATTTGACTGGTGCACTTTGACCCACTTGGGGAAAAAAGTTTAAACATGTATTTTTGTAGTCACTTAATCGAAGACATTCTTTGTCACAATGTATCAACAACATATATGAAAGGGAATACACATTTCACTAGAAACTAATGAAAATACCAACTGTTGTTGATATATCAAGACAAAGACATACTAGTCAATTGCAAAAACATATGATCATGTCTCAAATAGTCAACTTCTTCAACACCACAAAGGATCTGACATAATCAACTATATCATATGAAAAACACTACAAAAAATTGTCACATGATGTCTGAGTGTTAACATTTTCTCACTCTGAAAATGTATTTCTGATAGGTACTTATCTTCTTCCCTCACCTAAATCTTTCTTAATCCTTGTCTGCCATTTAAGCATTGCAAAAACAATATTTTGCAAAACTGCACTAATTCATAATACCATTTCAGAATATGTGCTGGTAATGCAACTACTTTTCATCAAGCATACTGTACTATCTATAGTGATACAGCTCGTTCCCTCAACTATTCAAGAACAATCCTAACTTTTGAAAATTGTGCAGGTACAAACTATAAACCCAAGAATCTCAGTGAGAGGAAGGGTGTAAAAGTAGATGAGAGAATACAAGTAGTTACTGGGAGTATGTTTTCAGATTAAGAAAATGTTAGATTCTAAATCATTACAACCTTCCTTTCACACAAAGCTGGAATGGTACATTGCCAAGTTGGAAGGGCCAGTAAAGGTACATAAATCGTAAACCAAACTAAAATCAACTGCACTGAAAGAACAGGTATAATAGAATATGAAACAAAGTGTACTAATGGGATACAACACTATTTCTGGAACAGGAATAAATAGTGATATAATTGGGTCTGAATTGAATTGACAGGCAAAATGAAAGATGTATAGCTCTAAATCATTGTAGGAAATACTGGATAACTATGACAAAATACAGTAAGGAGTTAACAAAAATATGAAGGCTTGTGTGTATGAAACGTTAAAGAAAGTGCCTTTGGTTACATTTGTTTATGCCAAGTGTCATCATTCTGGAAAAAACATCCAGTGGAAACACCTCATATAAGACTTAGCAATAAAAAAAAACATCAGGGTGAAGTGCCCTGGACATGTAGGATTTTAAGAATCTTCATAACTAGACCTCTGTCTACATCAATTATAAGAAACAAGATGTAATACCAAACATAGTGATAGTGAATTGTATCATGATGCTAGTAAATGAGCAAGAGAAAAACAGCAATAAGTAGCTAGGGCTTAAAAAGCGCAAAATATATTTGGATAGGCAAAATGGAGTTTGCCCAAGCAAAAAACATCCAGAAGTGCCTTGCATAAGAAACATACAATCAACAAGTGTGATCTGCTCAGTCAAGCACCCAGGAGAAGCATCTTGGATACTGAATATAATTGTACAATTCATTATTTTGTACTATAACCATAAGAAAAACTACAGCTCTCTTTTTCACTTAGTGGATATACATGGGCTAGAAAGTAGTTTTTCCAATACCCACTCGAGAGAAAATCTTTATGACCTACCACTTTGGCAAGTTAGAACCAAAAATGGTAAGGACTCGCATTCTCCACAAGAAGAAACATGGCAAAGAATATGCATTGAGGAAGCCAGAAGAACAACACACTGAGGAGAGTGCAATGGGTGTCCATATTTCCCTATTTGAAAAGCAGATAAGGCCTGATTGCAGAAATCAGTTGGGATGAACAGAAACAACATACATACATTATGAGAGAGAGAGAGAGAGATACATAATTATTAAATTCTAGTGCAAGTATAATATGGAGCACATCTGACCATATAAGACCTGTCAGCACGTGAGATCCTGAAATACGTTATGTATCAACTAAAATATGTATGAAAAGTAATATTCTGGTCTAGCACAGTCAAAGATGTGTAGAATCACAGAAGGCAAACAATATCTATCCTAGATCATGCATATAATGTGCAACAAATGTATAGTTAAGGTGTTCACATTCCAGCCTGAATGATACCTAGCAAAGACTGGCAAATAGATAAAAGAGACAGTTATATGATGATCTGGGTGAGAAGAAACGTTGTGTTATTGGTGACCTATGAACAAATCAGAATAAGCAATCATACAAGATGATAAACTTAACCACTGAATACAATGGGGACACAGGGAATCCTTAGAATAAATAGACAGAAATAACAACATGAATGGACGTAGTATGGACCATCTTATGGAACAATTTGGACAAAGAAGTTTATTTGGAACCAAAGGACAGTAACAAGTGAGAAATATTAGAATAATGATGACCACAAGTAAGGAAGAGAGAGACATGGTACATGCAGCAATGGATTCAAATAGATAACTGGACATCACATGAAGTACAAAGTTGAGATCCAATATGCCAAAACAAAGTAACAGGAGGCAGACAAGAATAGAACAAAAAATGAGGGAAATAATATGGAATGAGAGTATTCTGTAAACAGGTGAATCTCAAGGTGTTTGACAGGGTAGCCCTATAACTATGAACAGTTGATACAACAAACCTTAATCAAAGGCAAAGAACTTGTAAACAAGATATACAAAAAAACAAGAAGAATGAATGCCACAGCAAATGGACCAAGATCTGAATAAAACCAATGCCTTTGTCTTTATAGACTAAAAGAAAGAAAAAATAGAATGGAAAAGGAAAGATGCTACATGATGAACAAGTCCATGCTGATGCAAGGAACTAGTCAAAAGCTACAAGTGGAATTCAGTGACAATGAAATGAACTGTATCTGATTGCAATTGTCAGAGGAGAGACTGGGACAAAGGAAAGGCCAAGGGATGTTGCCCCAGTAAAGGCCAAAGTAAAGGGAACCATGTTTGAGCAGGCCAAAACAGAGTAGTGAGAAAGAAATAAGTTGCCCTCTGGATAAGGGGAGAAAGAGTCTGATCTGAGTGCAGATACACAAGTGAAGACTATTAGGCCCAGTGAAGAAAATTCATAGTCTGAAAGCGGAGATCTAAATTTAGTTACCCCTTGCTTTGTGATATAGCTGACAACAGCAGAATAATAAGTTTGAACCAAAACCACCTAGCCCCTCAAGAGCAGGAGGAAATAATACAGAGTCCAATAAATTGCAAAACGTTCCAGGATATATCAAATGGAAAGAAGTCTCCTCAATAAAAAAAACAACCAGAAATCTCTTGGGAATGGAGGAAAGTTCCTACCACCCAATCCACCAAAGAAACATTATTCCACTTCATAAAAAAACCTGAAGTGAGAAATAATACTCCATGGTAAAGCACAGTGACTTCAGTCAAAAAGTTCAACTAGGACAATTCTATAACAGGTCTCCAAACAATCTGTCTTTTGAGGGACAACAATTAGATGGAAGTTAAACTCAGGGGAATGAATAACACCCATTTGGCAGCCCCTTTATGTAGTAAATCTTAAACATACCAATCTCTGAAGTAAAATGATCCCAAAGAAGAGGAAGGAAGGAAGAAAATGGATGTGGGGAGGAGGCAGAACTGAGGTAGAAACCTTCAGACAGAACTCAGAGCCCACAGAATTGTCATGAAATGCAGCAATATAAGTTAACATAAATTAATAAACATTTAACATACAAAACCATTAAGGAACTTACATGTTAAAAAACAATTATCAAACTTACAAGTCCACTAAAAAAAAGATAAAGGACACAATAGGAAAACACTATCTTGGAGGAAAAGACAACAAATTAATAATAAGAAAATTTGACTCAAGCCTAATCCCTAACTGGACACAACTAGTAGTAAAGAAAAAGGAAATTACAACTTAACCCTTTTGCTACAGGCTCAGTATAATATACACAAGTTGTACACATTTGCACATGTCAAGTATTTATGCTAACTTTTGACACAATGTTCATATCATCACAAAATTAGGTAAATATTTAGTAAAGATTACAATTATTTTGTATACAAAGAAGCAGATTTGTTTTTAATGAAATATTTATGCTAAAGATTTGTTTGTGGAAATGGTCTGTTTTGTTACTAGTCTGACTAAAGTTATTTGATGTTATGCTTTAAAAATATATACTTCATCCCCAAAATCTCAAATATTTCTTGTGTAATCTATAAAACCTCCTAATTTTCAAATGTTTATTTTCAGCAAGACTATACATTTTATCTTTCTTTAATCTAACAATGTGGGGTCTGTAACTTAGCTAAGGTATAAACATCATAAATAATTAAAAAAAAAAATACAAGTCACGCATTTCTCCTGTCAGAATGACTACATGAAAGTATAATTGTTTAGTCTAAATAGCTTAAGCCTCCTAACAATTTTTCCCCCCCATTATATAGATCTTCCAGTTATGCCTAGCTGGCATTATGCAACTTGCATTGATACAGTGCGTGTATCGCTGTGTCCAACAGTACAAAAACTGAACTGTCTTGGTTGTGTTTTATTGGAAAGTATTTTGCGATATACAGTTACATTTAAATTATTACACATATGTATATACTACACAAATATATATTATTGCTATTGTACGAATAAATCAAGGAATTCTCTTCTCTTTACAACCTTTGTACTTGGTTGCTGCTGGACATTGGTTGCTAAGCCTTTTAAAATAACTGCACCAATACCACAGAATTCCACTATAATTTATTAAGCTTAGCAATTAAGATTTATTTAAATTTTAAAAAATATGAAACTTCAATCAGATTAAAGACAGAAAGAACATCCCAGCTTTTTTACAGATTAAAATGGCTGAGGAAACCAATCAGAGTGGGCATTCTAAGCTGTTGAATAGTTATTCACATGTCACACACTGTAGTCAGAGTATATAAGGAACAGTTTAAAAAATGTAAAGAGTTGAATGGGGCCACATGTTTGATTCATGAGAGAAGCCATATTTTAGGAAATTAAAAAGATACAAGGTCCTTATTTTAATATTCTAACTTATGAGTAGTAGTCACTTGAGTTCCTAATTTGTATGAAACTATAGATTTAGTATTTTGACATCAAACATTAATTTTAAATGGTGTTGGATTTAACATAACCACATGACTCACTAAAAATCTATATTTAGGCATGTTCTTCTGATACTAACTTTTAAATTTAGAAAGTAAATCATACGTAATGTTAAAGTTTGAATTATAATCTACAATATCATTCCAAATTACTGACATAAATTCATAAAATAGTAGTTTAATAACATCTCGAATGAGGGTAAACAAATGAGATGATATTGCCTTGAACCCTGATATGTCACATATTAACGAGCATAACCAGAGAAAGGAAGTATAAATGGGGAACCAATTCATCGAGAAAACTTATCAAAAGTTACTATTACTAAACGATAAGTATCATACAAAACCCATATGTATACCAAAAATTAAACAAAGTAATAATCAAACTAATTGCAAATTTAAAGTTCAGTAACTGAAGCAATAAAAGAAAAAAAATCTGACATGCCAAATTTGAACAGAGAAGATATGAAAGATTTAAATAATAATGTGAAAAAGTTAGGTTAATAAACAAAAGCTCATAAATTCACTAAGCATGGGCATACCAACTGCAAATGAGAGATACTAAAAATCTTACCACAGATCTTCAAGAAAAAAGTATAATACCTAACCAAGTGTATTACATGGAAGCATAATAACATGTGAAAAGTTTCATCACAAGAAATTTCCATTCAGTAATATCCTTCCTCCAAAAGATCATAATATAAAAGGAAGAAATTATTGGCTGAATACAAGACAAACTCCCTACAAACTAAAGTTTGTACTTCACTAATAGACACTATCAACCTCATAACCTGGTTTATCATGTCAGAACCATCATCATCTTTCTCATCAATTTCATTATCTACCACATGAAATCTCAGATTGACATGAACAAATTAGAATTCAAAATACAAGATCATTTCCAAAGCAAACAAGTGAAAACAATGGAAATCAAATACAAAAAGTCAAAACTTCAAATTGAAACTGATATGAAATCTGTGATCAAGCACAATCAATATTTCATAGTCTCATAAACAATGAGTTAAAACACATCTACACACTAGAGTGCCAATGGAGAAAGTAAACATTATTCTAAAACAGTAGAGTATAAATGGCACAGTATGATTAGCACACGTTCTGAAATGGCACACAACTTTAGCAGTATAAAGAAAGGTGCACTGCATTTTTTTTTAAAGAAATGCTTAAAGGGCAAACCAGGATTGTAACAGCTTTGGGCAAGAAGTGGTTATACAATTTTTAAACAAATACCACAAAATGCAAATAACAAAGCATGGTTTAATTGGTACCTTACACAAATTGTGGTCAAGTAATGACTTGGAAGTGTGGTCTGATAAGTTGCATTTACACTACTGTGTACAAACAATGAAAAAAAATAAGATAAAGCAATTGACTGAATTTATGTTGTTACACCAGAGCAAGTCAGGAGAAGTACGAGATATTCTCATGGTAAAAAGAAAAGGATTCTCCTTTCAGAAAAGTTGGTAATCACCAGAATGTTTATGAACACTGTTCATCATACACTGCTACATTTTCACCATCAACAATAACTTTTTCAAGAACCTCTAACAAAAAATTCTCATTCAAAGAGCAAATTTATGATTTAATTCATCTTTGTCGAGCAATTACCAAATCTTAAATCAATTAAGAATACACAGGATGAATATGAATACTGCATTTGCCACTGTAATCCAATGGCGACACCTTTGAATCAAATGAAAATTGCATCATTCAATGAATGCATTAAAATATGACTTTTCAACATCTTCAAGAACACATGCTACTTGAAAGTCTAGGCAATTATCATAACAAAATGTGGCCAAACATGACATTAGACAGTAATGTAAGTAAAATAAACAATCATTATACGGTAACTGCAATTAAGAGAACAACTCTTATGCACAATTTTAAAAACACACTAAAAGAGACCATTAAATAATGCTTCTACTTGATTTTTTTTCATATTTCCTTGTAGTATACATACAAAATATATACACATGTTTATGTGAATGTACATGTTAATTATAATAAAATAAGAGAAAATCAGTTAGATGATACATTTAACTACTTAATTCTGATGATTCACTTTACAATTTTTATATGGAAGTTTTATCCTTGCTTTCAGTCCAAAAGTAACAGTATGATTAAAAAAAAATCATGAAATACACAGATTATCACTTTTTGTGTGTATAAGATGCACTTAAGATTGTTTTGTAAACAACTTTTTATCTGTGCTTTCTCAAAATCATAGAAAGCAAAAGATAAAGTATGGCAAAAACCTACTTATTACCAAGAGCAAATAATTTGGGTTACCATATTTCTTACGTTATCCATGCTGACAATCTTCAATAAAAATATTTTTTAATAGTGACAGTCAACTTACAGGATCTTAAATAAACATTTCTATACAAATATAGTAAACATATCTGATTTTAAAGTGTTTACTTAAATATTTTAAAAAAAATTTAGAACTTAAATTTGTTTGAAAACACTAATACTCAAATTACTAAACACTATCACTTTTAACCATAGGTATCTAAACACATTTTTAAAAGAATGCAACTAAAACCACAGGTACCTTGCATAATTTAGAAACAGAAATAAATTATCATTTGCATGAAAAATTTATTCTGCATTGCACAGATCAAAAATGGAAACAAGACATCAAATAATAAAAGAAAAGAACTTAACTTATAATGTTAACAACTTCAACCTACCTTGAATAAATGTAGAAAACAGAAGTTCTGCTTGCTGACACTTGGGAAGTAAATTCAACAAGTCAAAACTAAAAGGCACTTGAGTAATAGTTGGTTCATATTTGTGGTTTAAGATTGAAGTCTGAGATAGCATAACATCTGGAGTGGACCTTGCTCCTGAGAGGATGGAATGCTGTTGGTCTGCTTTACTCGAACAAGTTGAGGAATTCAACTTGAGAGGTTCTGACACTGGAGAAGGAACTTTCATATTCTGGCACATCAAGCACAAATGTTCAAAAGTAATCAAGGCTGAGATGCACTCCAGATCAACTAAATGAAACTGAACATACAAAAATATATTTTAAAAGCATATTCCTCCATTAAAATTTAAGAATTTGTTATTAATAACTTAACTCTAATCAAAAGTAAGTTGAAAACACAAGATAAAGTTTTTGAAAACAGAGTATTGTATGAAGCTGATAAAATACATACATTGTAAACTAAGCCTAATGTAGAGTAATAGCAATTAGTTGGGAAGGCTAATCATTAAAGCTAATCAATTGCATAAAACCATGCAGACACTCCCAGCTTCCAGCCAAAAACCCAGATTTACCCATATGGCAGTGATAGCATCTGAGAACATTTACCGTATTTTCCGCCTAATAAGCCGACTTTCTGGCCCTAAATTTTGGACCTGATTTTTGGGGGTCGGCTTATTGGCCCATCACCAGCTTTGGACCAAAAAATACCAAAGACCAAAATCGGCCTCAAAATCAAAACTTTAATCTCACAGTTACGGCAGAGTTATTTCAGTTGAATAAACTTTATTTACTAATAGAAAAAGGTCAATACATTACAAATGACGTGTATTCATAGAAATAACAAAATTCATAAAAACACACACTTTAATCTCAGAAATTTATTAAAATCTATCAATTCATCATCTTCATCATCAGAAGCACCAAATAATAGATTCCAACCCTCGGCAGAGACCTGGTCGTCACAAGGGTCATTTTCTGGTGTTATTAGCTGAGTGAGCGGAATGTTGTCTTCCTCGTCGTCGTACAACCACAACATATCATCTTCCGTTCCATCCATTGCATTTGAGATGCTGCATTTTTTAAATGACTTCTCTACAGTTTCAACACTAATATCGTCCCATGATTTCACAACCCACTCAAAGACAATAGCGAACTTTGTTAACGATTTTGTTTCCAACCATATTGAAAAAAATCAGAGTCTCATCCATATTACCAATCATTTGTAGAGGGTAGTTGTGTTTTTGGTGATGATGAATGATAAATTTCTGGTACGAGGTGATTTTATCATCCAAGTCACTTGGCAGTTTCTGTGCGATCTTTGTTTTCTCTCGAAGTACAAGGCTGTGTCGCTTCTTGAAGCAGGTACACCAGCTGTTGGTTAACTTAGTCTCTTGAATTTTCTTTATTTCGACCAGCCCACTTTAGTGCAAAAATACGGATCTGGGCACGCGTGACAGTCAGGCCACTCTGCCGGTTTTCATTCACCCATGTCGCTACATCTTCCAGTTTTGGCCACTTCGGTTGATTTTTCTGGTTACATTTACTTGTTTTTGACATTTCTTTTAGCACACATTCTGCTTTCTTCCATTCACGGACCTGTTTTTCATTCACACAGTAATGGCGAGCGGCATTCATATTTGAGGTTTTTAAGGCTAGCTCTAGTACTTTCAGTTTAAAAGCAGCATCATAACACATTCTTTTTTTTGCAGGTGTAGACATCTTTGGCTTTTCACGGTACAATGATAAATTCCCACTACATACCCCTGGTATTTATACCTTGGGTTAGCGATTTTAATTACTGAGTAAAAATTCTGGAATTTCATTGGTTACCTAATTATAGTGAGTGGAGCCAATAACGAAGACATATTGATTCCATCTCTGTCTCAATACAACACGTTCTGCTTTACTACAGAACGCCAATGATCACACACAACATGCATGCTGACGCTGAAACGAGACTAAGAAATCATTTTGAAGAAACTTGTCACTTCTTAAAAATGGCCTCAGCTTATTGGGTGGTAATAAGCAAAAACCCTCGTTTTCAGAGCTGAAAATTGGCCTCGGCTTATTCGGCGATTCAGCTTATTAACCGGAAAATACGGTATGTTTTTGACTAAAAACTAATCCAAACTATGTTATTATCTACATTTTACAAACAGGCTGAAAATATTATAAGGTATAATAATGATGATTAGGACATGAACATAATTTTGACAAAATGCATAAAAAATTATGCATTTAAATAGGTAAAATACATTATGAACAAAACAGCATCTTAATTCAACATGACCACAATTGCAGAGAATTATCATTATGGTATTATTGTAGTTTAAAATAATTTTGATGGAATATCAAATGCTGTACTTATAACTACTATTTTACAGAAAAAATTACAAGATCAATTGTTTCATACTGTTATGATAATGCAGTGGCTGGTTGGAAGTTGGTTAGGAATAAAAATCAATCATTGCATACTATTCATCAATACCACAACATTAATAATAATTATATTCCAAGCTCAACAAAACTAATGGCTTTTGATAAATTTTAACTAATTGCAGTTAATTACTGCTGTTATGTATGAAGTGAATCCTTACTATCAACAAATTATTTCGGGGAAGATCTACAATAATAAATTGTTACAAAATTAAAGTATTCAGCAAGATACATTGTATATTCCAATGAAAAATATTTTAACAAATCTCTCAGCACCCAACAATCAGCTGAAAATGGAAGGAAACAACCCATAAACTGAACTAAATGGGTCCTACTGACTGAGCCTGTAGAATGATGACTACCAAGACTGACAGTACTGAAATCTGTGAGAACTGGGAAGCCAGATTGGAACAGAGTATTAAAAAGAGGTAATACACAGTAGAATGAAGTAGAAGGGCAGAAGACAGAAAGAGGCAAGGAAGCATGGGAGAGAAGAAAAAGAAAAATACTGGCAAATAACCCTAACACACAACTCTGGAATAAGAAACAATCCAGTAAAATCACACTCAAAAATGAAAGGAGTCAGAGAAATTTGAGTAATCAAGGAATCATGCCCCAAAAATCTCTAGCAATAGATCAAGCACATATTAAGTGTGTTTCACTGTGGAGACAATAAGAAAATCAGCAACTGCTAAAAATCCTTATGGAAAGAGTGTGAGATGAAGATGGAAAAAAATTATACAAGATTTAAAAAAAAAAAAAAAAAGACAGAGAGAGAGAGAGGGAGAGAGAAAATGAGACATGCATGCAAAGTAGTAGAATATGGACTTGCATATTTGCATAGGTGGTGAAACAAATTTAGAGGCAAGCAATGAAGGAGAAGGAAGCAAATATACCTGAAAATTCTAGCCCTGAAATTATGGAAAAGGAATAGATTCAAGACAGTAGAAGTATAAGATTAGACAAAGGTAGGTAGTAAGAAGAAGAAAAAAAAGGCAAAATCCCTTCCATCATAAGCAAGAAGCATAAGTGGAGGTATGTCAGGTGCAAAAGAAAGTCCAAGATGCATGAAAGACTCCACCATTCACCACAACTTGATACCAATGTCGTTGCTAAACTAGCATGAATATCACACCAGACAAAGTGGAAATTATTGCTATTTATGAAAAAGTTGCAACAAATGTCGGAAAATGAAAATCCCACAATAATAAGTTATGTCTTCATAGATACTTTCATTAAAAATACTTATACTTGTAAAGTCCTTATACATAAAAGATACATATAATTACCAGAATACCATAGAGAGAAGTGATGAATGAACAGTCAGAATACAGAAAATCAGCTGCACTAAAAACACGCGATGCCTGGCACCTGGCATCAGGAAAAATATTCTCCTACCAGATTCAGTTAAAAACAAGCAGGAGAGAGATTGCAGAGCATTTTACAGTGTACATCATCAGGTCTGACCAATGAAGGGCCAGTTTGAGTTCCACAATTGAAAAGGGACGATTATAGTCATAGAAACAATCAGCTCAAAAGGAAAGAGGTGATTGCTTTGGCTGAGTCTTGACGGCTAAGAAAGTGGAAGTGCTAGATACCCAGCAATACCTTTCACCTGAAGTATTGACGATGCTCCAGATATCAGCTACTTCCTACAGAGTGCAAAATCAAAAAGAAGACAGAATTATACTGCCCACTGACTTTTCGAATCTTCTTCCATATGACTTTGGAACTGGTGGTAGAAGATATGCTGGTTGTGAACATAATCCAAGATTCCTTCTGGCTCTGACGTCTTACCAACAAGAGCATGTGCATAGGTCTGGTCTGCTTGAGAGCAATGAGGTTTGAGAGTCGGAAATACCTATAAAAAGTATCCAGGACCTGTTTATAAGCCTTCTGTGCCATGAGGCATACAGGATTCCACCACGGATGTGGAAAATGTGTCACAGTTTTAGGAATACATTGAGCAGTTGCTTGTATAATACTGCTGCCACACAATCATCTGTTGATGGCTTACAGATGATGCCAGGATAAAGTTCTGCAAGAGCAGTGAAAGAGGGCTAGTTTGTGTGATCCAGCTTACAGCTTTGAAAGATGAAAATAAAACACAGGAAACTAAAATTTAAAAAAATTTTAAGCATTTGATAGGGAAAATGTGAAGACACTTAAATTAGCCTAAATACTAGCTGGTCAAAAGTTTAAGACCATAGACCATACCAAAAAGAAGTCCTGAACAGGGTAAGAAATGCCCAACAAGAGGTCTCATGCTCTGTATAAGCATTTGCAGAAGGCTGGCTGGAATGTTATCCGAAGTGGTGAAGATTGCTTCACGAAGATCATGCACTGTTTGGAATTGGCATCCATTTCTACAGGCTTCCCTTGCCATCCACCCCCAGATATTTTCAAAGGGGATTCAGTTTGGGCAAATACACTGGATGGTCCAAAAGGATCACACTATTCACCAAGAAAAAGTCCTTTATCCTGCTGGCATTGTGGATTGCAGTGTTGTCCTGCTGAAAGATCCAGTCATTTCCACACAAGCAAGGGCCTTTAGTCAATAAGGATGCTCTCTCCAACTTGCCAATGTAGCCAGCTGCTGTTTGACACTCCTGTATAACCTAAAGCTCCATTGTTGCATGAAATCTCCTCCTGTGTCATGTAGAAAATGTCTCTGGTGAGATATCCTTATTGTGCCAGTAATATTGGAAGCCATATGGACCATCCAGGTTAAATTTTTTCTCATCAAAGAATAAAACCTTTGACCACTTATCTACATCCCATGTTTGGTGCTTCTCAGCAAAGTTTAACTGAACTGTTTTGTGGTGTGGAAGGAGGTTTGGCCTTAGAAGATGTTTACAGTTTTTAAAGCCTTTATCTTGTAAATGCCATCTTATTGTTCTTGAGCTGCATTCTGCATCCATAAGGGCCTTGATCTGGGTCAATGATTGGCCGGTGTCTTGCCAGACAACCCACCAAATCCTCAAGCTCAATGCCGACGAAATTTTCTTGGACCTACCATTTGAAATTCTCTTTCTGCATCCCTCAGGATCTTTTAAGAAATTTGCAACAGCAGTTTCACTATGCCCAATCTCAACAGCGATGGCACATTGAGAGAGAGATGTCAAATATAAATTTAATAGATATTAACTTTAAATTAAAATTTCTGGTGACTTGAAATCATAATTCCTACCACACATAAAATAATAAATAGGAAACTCATCTGAAAAATTATAATACATAACACTATATTCTTTAATTTCTATTACTGTCTGCATGTCAACATAAGCAATCTGAAATAATGTTAAATCAAATAAACTAGTTGGATCTAATATTTTACATAAAACAGGTAGACATCACAGTTGAAAATTACATTATTTTAGACAGCATTATTTAAAAAATAATATTGTATGGGTAATGCAACTTTTGATATTGCATTTATTTTCATAACTTACCAACAGTAGATACATTCTTTACTTGTTTTGCATATTAATGCTTGGTCACTATACATTTTAAGTTCAAATGTTCAGTCTCATAAGGGCAATTACTCAATGATAATGATACAGTAAATTCAAAGTTGTGATAAAAATAATTACATAGAAAAAAAAGTATTTGACCAGTTGGCAAAGTATTATGGTAAAATATATATACTACACAAATCCTGCAGTCACAGGTGCAAAGCATTAGCATTTATGATCACTTAACACATTCCATTAATGATATATATAAAAACTGAAGTAATTCATTCTTTTAATTCTTTTTTTAGATTACTAATGGAGAAGTTTTAAAAATAAACTTGTGAATGTTATGAAAAGTTTTATATGATAAACAAAATACAACCTCAGAGACTGTTGTTTTGGGGCTGATGCTGAAAAATTAATGCTATGCCACCTCTTCCACAGTTTGTAAAACAATCATATAGCAGTATTCTTCACAAAAAGTAATAATTACATAGGTAAAGTGATGTAAATATCAATGGATTGATCATATGACACACAATTTGAAACAATTTAAAGCACAGCAATACAAGTAATACTACAATGTCATTACAACTGAAAGAAAATATGACAGCAATTAAATCAAAAACGTTTACCACATAACCTAAGGGTTTTTCACTGGTAGTCTATGGACCCCTTGAACCAGAAGCAAAATAATTGATTTTTTCCCTTCATTATTCTGTATGCGAGTGCATATGTTTTTGTGCAATTTTTTGAGGAAGGGGTCCATAACTTTTTAAATCAGATTCACAAAAGAGTCCATGACACATTACCAAATCAAGAACTAGAATCAACAAAATAAATGACACATTGTAATTTGATAGTTTTTTTGGTTTGTTTTACACAAAGATCCAAGCTCTGTAACCTGACCCTGTATGACAACAAGGACAGAAAAACTGTCATTTCCTCCCAGTAAGAGAGAGATAAATGATCAACAGAAAAACTAATAAAAATATTTTAGCTGCTATATGCTCTCTTTTTTTCATTTTAGATGACAATGACCTTTTGTAAATAATTCATGTCAAAATATGCTTAAACCTTAGTGTGGGTAGCTAAAACTTTTATAGCAGAAGAGCCAATAACATGATTAATGTTATGAAAAATAAGTGAAATATGAAGATCCATGACTTATAACTTGACATTGTTTGTTTGTTTTGAATTAAGCACAAAGCTACACAATGGGCTATCTGTGCTCTGCCCACCACGGGTATCGAAACCCGGATTTTAGCGTGCAAGTCCGCAGACATACCGCTGAGCCACTGGGGGGCATAACTTGACATATCCTGACAAAAATTTTATGGCTTTGACTTCTGCACTGGTGTGAATATTCACATTAATCGTCAACTTAATACTTACAAAATTAAAACAATGTTTTCTTTCAGTGTCATCTTGACTTTTATACATGCTACAAACTCAAATTTGTGTAGCATATTTGATATTCTTATACAATGAAAGTAAAATGTTAAGCAAACTTAACTGTGACTGTTTTTGTTTTTAAAAGTTAATAACAACAAGAAAACTATCTTACTGCATTGACAAGCTCTTGGTAATTCAGTCCTTGAAGAAAGTCACAATATGGAGGTTGAACAGTCACAACTCCATGTTGTGGCTCAACCCAACATTCTGTAATCAACTGAAGTTCACCATCAGCTTCTGCCATCTCAATTTCTCCATCCTCATCTGAAATACTAACATGAAAAAAGAACAATTTTTTAACAAAGACAAAATAAAACACAGCAAAAGTATTTCATCAAGTAGTTGCAACATTTGTTGCAAAGTCATTACAGTGCTGTTATTGTAGGTTATTTTTTGCTTTTTCTATCCAAAGCTCAAGAAGTTGTTCATAAAAACTTTTTTGTAACAATAAGATCCAATTACTTAAGTAAATAATTAGTGTATAAAGTAAAGATTAGATTTTCATAAATTGAAAATATTAATGTTAAAAATGCCTACATTGTGAAACTGGTCTTCATTTATAATCATACTACTCAATGTTAAAAGAACATCACACAACACTGTTTACAATAATGCAGATGTTGAATGCATTAGCAATCGAAAAAGTAGGTAATAATGACTTGAGTATCAAATAGCTCAAACATAAGTAGACTGCTTCATTGCAGAACAAAAACAATGTGTCAAAAGACTACAAACAATGCAAACCCTTGTCAGGACAATTTCTCTCAATTACTGGCCAAAACAGATAACCAGCCACTGACAGCAGATTTAATCTGAAAAATCTTGTTATAAAATTGCTCAACCCATATTTCCTGCCAAGTCTTTAAAGCATCCTTAAAACCCATGTATGAAATAAACAAATTTAATGGTGTAAACAGAGACCAATTTCCTACTCATTTTGTTATGTTCTGATGCACCTAGGATTAAAAAAATATGATAACTAAATAAGAAAACAAAAAGTAAACTAGGTCATTTGTGAATACCCAAAAAACTAGATAAAAATATGTCAAGCAATTCCAAAGCCTTCAAAGAACTAAATTAATAATTGTACATTACACAGTTAGTATTCTTCTTAGTTTCCACATAACCAATGAATGAGAGATTACAGACTACTCAGCAGTAAACACAGCAACTGTACATTGGATTCAAATAGTAAAAACAGTGGCATCAAATTATGGCAGTTAACTGATTTTGTTCAATTGGAAAAACTAATAAGAAAAAAATGACTGATATAATGAAAAACAGAACTGTTACTTACAGTTTAGAATATCAGAGGTCTGCAGCAATTTAGAAAATATCATTATACTAGTATACAATAATAAGTCAAGAAAGGACAAGCTTATAATAGAATTCTGAAATATTATCCATTATCAGGCCAAGATACAAATTAACAATGGACAATATTTGAAAAAGTTAAAACAAAAGACTAAAAGTTATGACAACCACAACCAAAGATTTCAAGAACTTTGCCATTATAATTTATAAAATACTATTCTGAACAATGACAGCTAACATTACCTACACAGTTTGAACAGTTTACTTTGAAGTTTTATTTACACAGATACATGCATCTATTACACATATTCAGATAGATTACTCTCAATTAAAATACAACATACAAAGCACTCAAATTGAAAAGGATATTCTCTTTTATTTGTATCAAATGACTACTATTTAAAGTTTCTCTAATATTTTTAAACTACTTTTGGTTTCTGTCAAATCAATTACAGTAACATAAAATCTTAGCTTATAATCCATATTTTAACAGTATACAAGTTCTTAATTTTATATGACAGTAACATTCTCTCTTTCAGATTTCAATAATAGTTCTCTCATGTTTAATTACATATTACCTAAGACAAATACAAAGTCAAGGTTTTCATCCATCAAATGATTTACTGTATAATGTTATGTTCTGAACAGCTAAATGCCCGTATCATTGAGAATACCAACATCATTCCTGGGAAAACTTAACTATTTTTCAAATGTTTTTAGTCAGTATTGTTTGGGGCATTATTTAATTAAATAAAAATTAATGTGCATTACTATTACTTGTATAAAAAGTTAGAGCAAACTAATTGGCAACTGAAAGAAAGATTGGTTATGTATTTTATTTCTTGTTTATTCATTATTTCTAATTATAAATGTGAATAAAACATAATAGAGATCATTTTAGGTCAGTTAAGATTAGATTATGCTAAATTAATAACAATAATACAAATGTGTCACAAAGCACACGTGAAAGCAGCTCATAGTAATTTGTGGGTTATGTTATTCATTAGCATAATGAGCTGCGCATTCCTCAACTGATTTACAGTTTTATAAAAGTAGATAGTAGTTAGACACAGTTAAGAGTGCAATAAAATAAAAGCAAATTATAAATAAATTTATAATGTTATGAACTTAGAGCTACTCAGAGTAAATGAATGTGGTTTCATGTTACAATTTCAAGTCATTCTCGAAAGCAAAAGGAATAATTTCTTTTTTTGGTGGTTAGGAAGTGAATCAAATTGACCAATACCATTTTCAGATATGGTACAGAAAAAAAAACCAGATAAACTATAAAGTTTTACTGAAGAAATATATTTAGGAGGGTTTAGAAATTTCAAAGAAAATCTGAGATTGATATTAAAAGTATTTTTAACATGAAAATTGCACTGCACAAACAAATACTCAGTATATTCATGTAAAAATCTTTATTAAAAATACTTCAATAAAATGTTTTTTTTTTTATATGTAAAAGACTTATATTAGCTAACAGACTGAAAATATACATACTATATTTTAAAAGACACAGCAGCTGTTTTAAAATATCAATGACCAAGCAAAATGAAGAAGAAATCTATAAATGTGATGTCCTATGCAAGTTAAAACAGTTGGTTGGGGCATGATGTCTATGAGATACTTTTTTTAAATTTTATGATAAGACATGAATAAAAAAAATAATATCCACACAAATAATTTAAGCAACAGAAAAAGACATTACAAACTTCAATAACAGTTTGACAGATTTAATATCTTCACACTTTGTCAAATCTAGTATGATGTAAACATTATCTGCTACATTTATTTAACTTTAATTTTATAATTTACGTACACAGACTAACAAAAACATTAGGTTATATTTTTGTTGCTAAGTAGCATGACATACAAGACATTGTTGAAATATAGTCTTATCAAAATGCACAGCCATTTTTATGTATTAATAATAAACATTAATAACATTAATAATAAACCTTGAATGTTTTACAAAGGAATTCAACAATATTGGACTGCTTCAACTGCACTTTTCTGCCTCTGTTGGTCAAGCTTCACAAAATGTATTTATTTCAGTTAGCTAAGAAATGTGAGGTTAGAGTATACTATGGGATGGGGATGGTGGTACTTGGCTTATTTTTGATGAGTTATAAGCTAGTCCTTGCATAATAGTGTCTGAATAACAAAAACATCAGATAAATATTAACACTTTTACTTCATTGAACAGAATTTTAAATCCTCTTTGATCATGTTTTGAAAGTGCCATAGTTACACATGAATACCTTGTTCCTTTAGAAAAACAAAATTCTGATTTAACTGTGGTATTCATCTTCTGTGTGTGTTTAAGTGGTCCTAAAATTATTGTAAATCATGAAACATACTTTTAACAGTTGTAGAAATACTTCATTTGTAAATGTTTGTGAGTAAAACACTTCACTTTTCAAACTTTGTAAATCTGAAATCATGAATTCCAGACTGTACTAAAAATGAAAATGTATAATTATACTTCAAACCAATTACATGAGCTCAGTTCAATCAGCCAAATTTGTGAACCTTAACTGACTTTTATAGCTTCCATAATACAACTTCTAATATATATTTTTAATGAAGTATTTTCACTAAATATTTCTACATTAATATATGAAATTGAAGCGTTAACTGCTTTGAGTGTCAAATGATTTATGTTAAGCTTAAAAACACTTTTCTTCATTTAAAAATTATCAAATTTTATTTGGGTAATTTCTAAAACTTCCTAAACAAAGTTCACACATTTTAATTTTTAGTAAAAACAATATCCTATCTGTTATTTCTGTAACCTAATTCAATACAAGTTGGTC
This sequence comes from Carcinoscorpius rotundicauda, assembly GCA_011833715.1. Lineage (NCBI taxonomy): Eukaryota > Metazoa > Arthropoda > Merostomata > Xiphosura > Limulidae > Carcinoscorpius > Carcinoscorpius rotundicauda. The sequence continues at coordinate 126,860,078 of CM022392.1, forward strand.
AGTTTGACCAATTTTGTAACCTCTATAAAGAAATGTAAAATAAATCTAAGCTATCCTTTTTTCTTTCTAGAATGACTTCAAATTCTAAAATGAAACTATATTTGTTTATCCTAAATAGCTTAAAATCCATTATACTAGACATCTGTTCTAATTAAATTTTATTGTTTATCACCCTTTCAACAACGTTTAGCTAATAATTCATCCAAGCGATTTGTAAATCCCTTGGCAAATGTACATCTCACACTACCCCAATGAATTATATTAGGTACAGGCTTTAAGAAGTACCTCTTGAATTTTTTTTTCCTTTATTTTACCTAATCTCACCTAAAAAATTCATAATTTTTCTTTTTACTTACTTTCATAATGATAAATAAATAATAAACAGGAAAAACAATAAATACAGTACTTAAATAGGTTTTTTCTTCAACTGACTGTCAGAAAACCCTTTTTTTTTTTTCAACATACTAATGTTCTACTCCATTGAATTAGTGTACCTAAGAACACAGAATAACATGTAAAAAGCAGACAATGATTTATGACTATCATAGTTTTCATAGTTTCCAATTATGTGATAATTGCTATTGTAAACTCAGCTAAACTCAATGTTTCCTGCATGAAATTCTTTCACAATGAATTTAAACATACACACATTTTTGAACTGGAAATGAAAATGATAATTCTCTGTACAGAAAATAATGTAATATAATACATCATGTTTTAGATTGCAACTCCAGCCTTTTATTGGTTTTCAATAACAGTATTAGACATCAGGCAAAACTATTAGGAATTTCTGAAAATGACAACTGGATGTAGCAAGAAAGGTCTAATAATTTTCTACTTTATGGCTCTCTATAAACAAACAAGATTGAATGATATAAAAAGTTTGCTTTGCACAAGTAATAATATCATTGTGATCAGCAAGTTACATTAGATTTCACACTTCTCATAGTAAATAAATAAAAGAGAAGGAAAGACCTAGAAAGCAAACATCACAATTCTCATACTGGAAGAAATTAGTGTATTTTTAATATTGCCTTAAAAATAAAGAACTCAAAACTTGTATAATATTAAAATTTTAATTATGTGCTACATTTTAATGCCAAATTTATTTATATACCATAATAATAAAATCATTTAATTAAGTTTTGAATATTTTAACATTATAACCACACACAAAGGATGCCTGTATAGAAAGAGCTAATACCAACAGTAATCATTACTTTAATAAAAAGAATGTACTTTGTCACTAGGATGTGTGTGTTACTCAGTACAAAAAGAGAAAAGGGGTTAGTTTGAGTGTGGTGCTTCTCCATACTGGGTACATGGGGGAATCCATAGTGACATCATCAGTGCTTGTCAGCCAATCAGCACTCGCGTAGATGGGTATTTCTCATTTTCTAAGCAGCATAGAAACACCAATGTGATCATTCACAAGATGGAAAAAAAAAAGCCTCATTCACTAGATTGTCTTGTTTCTGGCAAATCTAAAAGAACTAAAATTGTTAAAGGTTCTGTCTACAATCATTACTCTCAGTCATTTGAAACAGTTGGCATCTCTGCATTATAATGTTAAAGACTAAATGAACAAAAAATAACAGCTTTTGCATCATGTTTAGTTCAGGATCCTGTGGCCTGTCTGAGCTTACATGCAGGCAATTCCATCATACCATGATAAGAGAAGCTGAGAAAGAATGGCTAGCTAAAACTGAAAAAAAATTACACTTGTATTTCAGCCAACATAAAAAAAACTAGTTTTATTTTGCTTAAATCTATTATAATTTTCTTCTTAGATAGTTACAAGCATCATATCATGATCATAAAAATTAATCTAATATGTAAATTTAACAAACATGTAGTTCATACCAGATATTTAAATATTACACATGCTTAGGAGTTTTTCCTCACTGGAACCAGTTATGCAGCACTGACATCAAGCCTAACACAAAATGAAGATGAACATCTGCTTTAAGTAATAAGACTTATCTTCTCTTTTTCAAAAACGTTTGCTACAGATAATACTCTTCAAAAACTCTTTAGTACCACAAAAAAAATAAATTGAAAAAGATCAATACAGTTTCTGGAATTTAATTCATACAAGTTACTAAAACTTACCTTTCTACAAGTGTAGTGTTGGAGTAAGGTGGAAAAAGAACATATTGGACAACACAAGGATGAGTCTCTTTTTTCAAATCACTGTTAGTGTGCACTTGCATATCAATTTCATTCAAGACATGGTCTTCACTCTAATTTTTAAAGGAAACAAGGAGCCACAAACTTATGAAAAATTAAAAATCATTTCTAAACAAAGTATTTAAATTTATTTTAGAGTAAAATGTGGTTTGTCTCTGTTTGATAGACTAGAAGGTACATGTTAGATGTGTTTATAACTGTAGGAAAACTTTTCACAATTCTCAAATATCTCAAACTCTTTAAAAGTTAAATTATGTGACTAAATGCAAATACTATTCATCCTTTTTTTCAAAAAAAGAAATGAAAACTAAAATATTCTCCAGTTTTTGTTTGTTTTTATGACCAAGGTATCAACAAATGCATTTTCAAAAACTCCTCACATATATTTTGTTATTAAAAAAAAGCATGTTTTTAATGAAGGTATCAATACAAAATAAATTATCAGTCCAAATCAAGATTATCTCAACTCTTTCATGATGAGTCCCAAGTCAAAAGCTAAGTCATTACATTTGTTGACTTGCATTCAAAATCTATTGAACTACTATTTTATGAATTAATGTCAACAAGTTTGGCAAATGTCAATATTATATACAAGTTAATTTCTTTATTTAAAAGTGAATATTAAAAGAATCCACCTTAATACAGATTTCAGCGAGTCAGGTACATGTTGAATGCAGCTCTTTAAATTTAGATGTTTATGATGTCAAAATATTAAATCCATACTTCATACAAATTACTGATATTAACAAGATAGAATATAAAATAAGAAACTGGTATCTAATGTGGCTGAGATTTGGTTCAGGTACTGAATCAGACACAGTAGTCCCTTTCACCTCTTTCCATTTTTAAAAACAGTTCCTTATATACAATATATGGCATGTGAATAAGCAACTGATAGCTCAGAATTTCCCCTTAATGGTGTTCTTAGCCATTTTCTAGCATTCCTCATCATTATAATTTAAGTTATGAAAAAAAAGTGATAAATTTAAAAACTATCAGGATTATTCTTGTAGCTAATGTTGTCCACAAGCATTTTCTTCTAGCAACATATCTCAAAGCTAAGCCTTCATCATTTTATTCTGAGTTCTATGCAAACCACTGGTTTGAGATGCCAACCATTACAATTTTGGGGTATACATTATGATTATACACTCATACAGACAAATATTACAACTTGATGCAACTCCCTAATTATTATATATTATATAGGCCAATACAATAAAATGATAAATTGTTCCACCAGGGCTTGAAATTGGTGAAAAGAAAATTTCTAGTGGGATGCAAATAAATTTTGATAGTGAGTAAAAGACAGTCAAAATGGCCACTTGCAATAATCATGTTTGTGCTTGAAATAAAAAATATTTGCATCTCCTACATCTACCAATAGTTTCAGTGAGATGCTTCTCCATCCTGGCTACGTGGGGGAATCCATAGTGACGTCATCAGTGCTTGTCAGCCAATCAGCACTCACGTAGATGGGTATTTCTCATTTTCTAAGCAGCATAGAAACACCAATGTGATCATTCACAAGATGGAAAAAAAAGGCCTCATTCACTAGATTGTCTTGTTTCTGGCAAATCTAAAACAACTAAAACTGTGAAAGGTTCTGTCTACAATCATTACTCTCAGTCATTTGAAACAGTTGGCATCTCTGCATTATAATGTTAAAGACTAAATGAACAAAAAATAACAGCTTTTGCATCATGTTTAGTTCAGGATCCTGTGGCCTGTCTGAGCTTACATGCAGGCAATTCCATCATACCATGATAAGAGAAGCTGAGAAAGAATGGCTAGCTAAAACTGAAAAAAAATTACACTTGTATTTAAGCAAGCATAAAAAACTAGTTTTATTTGTTTAAATATATTATAATTTTCTTCTTAGACAGTTACAAGCATCATATGATAATAAAAATTAATCTAAACTTTAAATTGCTGATTTTCTGTTAATTGCTATGTATGAAATTACATGTATACAACTTTATTGGATAAATTTCAACTCTGCTGATTTTTTATGTTATCTGTGGAGAAATGGCTGCAAGTTTTATTTTATGTACGATTATCTTTTATTCAATAACTCAATTTTACTCTCTAGGCAGAATGCATCCATTTGGGAATCAGATGTGATGAATATACAAGCTATTTATCAATTTGAGAACTAATATTTTAGAGAGTCATTGAATATATATACCTGCATATCCAGCTCAATCACCATGTTAGTAATTCCAGAGTAGGAGTGTCCAAAGTGAAACCCTTCTTGCCGTCTTCTCCTGATGAAATTACAAATTATTATTCCAGATGTTAACTGCTCAACTAACAGATTAAGTTTATAAATGTGCTCTTATAAACATCTATTCAGGAAGTGAAAAGCTTTACAAAAATGAATAGACTTTTTAACCAAACTTTCAGAGAAAATTTATCATTATGCCACTTAATTCTCTTTTCATCCTGTTTCTTTTTATACTAACAGTAATCATCATCTGAATTGAACACTACTTCTAAATAGTTCCTTGACCATTTTTCTAAAGATATAGATGACATAATTCTTTTACAATTTGTATTACATGCTATTTACTCATTCTGGTTTTTTTTTTTCCACTTAAAAGTTAACCCTATATGCATCCACGGGAGTCAAGCTGTCCATGTCCCAATCACTATAAAGAGTGTCATTCAACAAAATTTCACGTATTTCATTTCAGAGTTAAACATTTCATGCTACCCTACACATTTAATTCTGCAACAAGTTGTGTTATAAAAAATACTGGATAAAATACAAAGGAACACAAATAACGTTTAGGTATGCAATAGGGAGGTCATAGATGTCATGTACATACAATTTGCAATTTGCAAAGTACAAAAGCATATTTTTATTCTTCACATGAAGATCACCTTGCACTCCAATTTGTAAGAAGTTTAATTAACATTTCAAACACATCATTAGCACAGAAGCTTTAGTAATGTAACTGAAATTTTGTGCACAAAAGACCACTTAGTCAACAAGCTTTTACATAATGCAAAAGCTCGTCACAAGTTGTTAATGAACATTCCTCATGAAAATGTTCTATAATTTATTTTACCTTCATCTTACCTAAAACATTTCTAATTTTTACATTTTAATTACTTCTATAATAATAAATTTAATAACATACATGAATAACAAAAAGGAAAGTATTTAGTTGGGTCTTCCACTTTTTTTTTGCTGTTGACTGTCAATGGCACTAAACATCCTTTTTTGTTCTAATGGTACTACTGCACTAAATTTTTCTTTAACCCTTAAACAGCAGCTTTAAACATCATCAACTGATGCTGCAACCTACAACATTCCCACTGTTTAAGGGTTAAGTAAATAATTCATTAAATGATATACATTAATCACAAGCAATGTCCCCAAATTATAATAATTTTTCTGGCTTCTAACATCAAAATAAGTCATTAAAAATTCAGTTACTCTCATCAGTGCATTTCAACATTTGAATTGAAAATGAAATAGACAATCCCTCTACAAAAAGCAAATTAATATAATGTCATTTGATTGATTAAAAACCTTGGCTTTCTACTGATTAGTAGAATATAGCATTAAATGTCAGAGAAATATTGGTAAATTCCAAAAGATCTGACAAATGAATGTGACAAGAGTTGTCTGAATTTTGTATATGATAGCTCTAACCAACCAAATAAATTGAAGGCTATAAAAAGTATGCTTTGCCAGAGTGATGACAACATTATAACAAGTAACATTAAATTTTATACTTCTTGGAAGGTAGTAAATGTATCAAAAAAGAGGAATGCCTAGAAAGCAAATGTCATTTTTCATATTAAGAGAAATCCAGAATTTATTTCTTAATATTGCCATATTAAGTTAAGAATTTAAAACACTACTGAAATTTGGATTATGAGCTATGTTTATGTGCCAAATTTAGTCATACACCATGATATGAAAGTAGTTGAGTTAAGTTTTGAATATAATTTATTAAAACCACATTACTGACACTGAAAAAGATGCCCATAGCAAAAGTGTTTATGGATGGTGTTATACTAGCCAGAGTATTGTACACCATATACTGATATAAAGGACTTACTGTACAAAGTAAGAGTTTTTTTGTTTTTTAAATAAGTATTAAATACTCCTACATTCACAAAAAAGTGAATTCATCAAATAAATTGTTGCAAAGAATGATGCTCAAACTTATATTATTATTGTACTCTTTTTTACTGGTCCTACAATACAGTATCTACCTTGTTCTTATATGTATTTTTTTGTGTAGCACTTGTTTTTTTTTAACTTTTATACACAAACATGTAAGAAAGCAGAAACAATTCTAAAACCTGACTGTAATAAACTCACTTGGTCAATGTCGACAAGATCCTTGCAACTGCAGCTAAGGGCAATGGGGTGCTAGGACTATTCTGAACTGTCCAAATCCAACGATGATGATGTAAATAACGTCTTAGTGTAGTCAACGTGTTTGTAACAGCATGTTCTGGTATTGACACTCCTTGCTTTCTCATCCCATGGTTGGTTATTAATGACGGAATGGAGCTCAGGAAATCTGATGGCACACGTTCATATCTAAGAATTTAACATTTAAAAATCAAAATTAAGTACCTATTAAGCATCAAATAAATTTTAAGAAAACATATTCATGGAAATAATAAATGCCATATTATACGGTTTCATTATTATGTATAGTTTGATAATAACTAATGTTCCAGGACTGACTATAAAATCATAATTAGTTTACCATACTGACTGGTATTGTGATATGGAACTATAAGAAATATTTTTTTTTTAAATAGTTAGTTACTTAATCCATTACCTACTACTTTTAAACTTCATTGTATTATTGCAATAATTTGTTTCAAAGTTACAATTTTCCAACATTGAAAATTTATTTCCGATAGGTACTTGCATCTCATCTCCCAAGGTTAGCTATTCCTGTTTCTATGCTGCTATCTATATGGAAACTTTTCTTTACATGTGCCACAAGCCTTCCCTTCCTCCCTGATGGAATTACTATATTCCATCAAGTCTCTCATGTAAATCATCATGCATTGCTTGTTAACCAAAAGTAGCATGATATACTCATGTAATACATGCAATTCTTTCAACCAAACTATCACTTCAAAGTTTAGCAGGTGTTAGCACAAGAGATATGGGAAGTGTGAGAGGACTTAATATGACAGTTACCTCTTATCACAAGACAAGCTAGAATCCTACTTTGAGAAAGAAAAGGGGCCAGTGCAAGAGAATGACAGAAATATCCCTGAAAGTGTTTGTAGGATAACGCTAAAAATAAGATCCACAACACAAATGGAGTAATTCAGGAGGAAGCCAGATAAGGAGAATTCATGTGATGATTTACAGTAATTACTTCACTCTAATACCAAACTTCCTTGGGGTGCCAGCATTAACACAAAGGTAGAATGAGGCTTTCCAATCAAAGGGGCTAACTTTGATTTCAGCATCTCACCTCCCGTCTTAATTTTAGTAGTATTAGAAAGTCATGTCACAACTAGTGTGGTTATGTATATGGTACTGGAAGACAACATCATCCCATAAAGTGATGGCTCAACTACAGTGGTTCTGTAAATGGTATCAGAAGGCCACATCATCCAGTAAGATGATTTTTCAACTCTTCTATAGACTAACATCTCATCTACAACAGGAGATCACCACCTACTAATGATTGAACAGTCAGAACCATCTTTTTTTGAAACTCATTCAGGAAGGTGCCTCCAAATTCAACCACACCAGTGGCTTGAAACTGAAAAGTGGTAAGGACTCGAACAATCCACTCAAGGAAGTGACGGTGACATTGTGGTGGATAATCCCAGAGGAACATCATCACTGGAAACAGTGCAATGAGCAACCATAAAGTTGTATTTTGAAAAACAAACCCATACTCACTTATTCATTTGAGGCATGGCAAGGAGGGCAGCAATTGCCTTCTGCTTTCTCCATGTGGGCTATAAGTGGTATGATCTAAAAGAGGCAAAATATTTTGAGGTTATTCAAGATCAAGTGATCTGTGGAATGCTCCTTTTAAGATAATGTGCAAGTCTACATGCTTGTACAATGCAGATTTAAAGAATACCTGGTCAAACACCACTCACCACTGAGAGGGATCCATGAAAGAAGTAAAAAAGGTCCCATAAAGAAAGAAACTAAAAATATAACTCAACAGTTAGAGGTGCACCAAAGCTTGAGGAAGAGTCAAAAGTAATAGAGGAAATCTCAGTGAAGAAGAATGCATTGGGAGAAATCTGCATGCTGGACTGTAGGAATCTCCTCTGCTGGGCAAAAAATATTAGAAAGAAAGTTTTTTATATGCAAAAAACGGCTCTTTCGGCATTTTTTGCATATAAAATTCTCAACAAGTGGGTTTCTCGACATCACTGATTAGAAAGAAAGGAAAAAGTGAATTGTTGGATCTGATAAGAGGGAGCCTGGAACAAGTTAGAAGAGGAAAAAAATAGGAAACAACAAGCCAATCAAACTAAAAGACAGACCAACTGGTAAGGGTAGAAGATGAAAGATCACAAAGGGGGAGGGAGTATCATAGGATAAAAGGCCAGGATGGTACCTCAAAAGGTAACAAAATAGAGCTGATAAAGGTAAAGATGAAAAATAGATGGAATTGGAACAAAGAAAAAGATAGGTAAGATGATAAAGTGTATGTAAAATACTGGTAAACAAATCTGGCCATCAACATCGACAGCCTAAGAGAAGAATAAAATACGTTTTAAGGAAATGATGAACCAAAGAACACAAGAAAAGTGGTTCAAACAGAGGTAAAGTAAGAAAATATAGAACCACATTAATGCCCCAATCCAGAAAAGCAAGACACCTGCAACAGAGACTTATCCTGAGGTAACACATAAGACATGAAAATAAAACCCAAAAATATCAGGAAAAATGAAAGGTATGGGATAAGAAGACTTACATCTGAAAAGCAAATAGACTGAAGACCCAAGTGAGGAATTCTCCCACAAGTTACAGTAGGCTTTTAAGCAAGAAACCTCCCTCTTTAAGTAGACTCACAGCAGAAAACTTTACTCTTGCACAAGTATACTTCCATGAAAGATGGATGAATGGAAATAGGAGCAGTCATTGTTATAGTAGAAACCAATATTGCATTGGCCAATAGGGAGTAACTATAATGGCCCAACAGTGAATGGAGTGAACAAGAGAAATCACCTGATGAAGCAACTGGATGGGAGGGTACACAAAGATACTTCTGTGACTAACATTGACTGAAGGCATCAACCATCAAAACCTGCAGATGCAGTAAATGTGACCAAAGGTAAATTGCTTATTAGGCCCATAGCCAAGGCATCCAGATAGAAAAAATTCCTGAAAATGGGTGAAACTAATGCCTACTTCATTGGACAAATCTGGTTAGGGTACAAAAAATTACTAGAATAAAAGCACCTGGCACATAAACTATTGTTCAATGGTTATGTATTGTAGAATCAATGTTCAAAAACAAATCTCTGGAGCAGTACTCTTTGGAATTTTGTATGCGCTACCAACACCAAACAATGACAGACAAAAAAAAGAATGTGATGCAATGCTCAATGTACAAGTTCAAGAACACTGATATACAAGACAGTTTCTTCCAAAGACCAATAGCCAGAAGCTTCCTAGTGACCCTTGACCACTGTTCTTGAAGGAATGCATCCATGAAAAAATGGAGATCTATACATAGCAGAGAAGTGTATAATCTTATAAACAAAGCCACTTGAGGCTATCTGCTGTGTCCACTGAGAGGAATCAAATCTCGGATTTCAGCATTGTAAATCCAAAGACTTACTGCTGTCTCAGCAGGGGGACACATAGCACAGGAATCTGTACATCTATTAACAAACAGGCTTTATCCAGCTGTCATTGCAGATTATCTTTCAAGGAAGAATGAAGGGAAATGGGGACAGAAAGAGGATCCTGAGTGATATTCCATTGTTCATAAAGTGCCCACTGAAAGGATCTCATGTTAGCATGAAAGAGTCAAGTGCAGATATAGAGGATCACCTCACAAAAAACAATTTAGCAGCATGAGCAGTAAATGACTGAGTTGAGAGGGCATGGTGAATCAGAAGTTCCATTGAACAAAGAACGTAATATTCATGCCAAAAAAACAAAAAAACAAACCCCAAATGGACAAGATATTGAGCAGGTTGAAGGAATGACTTTTCTATTTAATAAGACACCACAGAAAGAAGATAGTGAATATAAGTGGTTAATTCCTGTTAAGTATGAACAAAAAAAAAATCCAGTCATTCATGTAACAATGAAATTGCAGTCCTAGAGGACGGAGATCATGTGTGAAGCTCTTACTATTTGATAAAATACAAAAGGTGCCAAGACAATCTCAAAGAAAATGTTGAAACATTGGTAAATCGCAATGAGATGCACAAACCAAAAGTAAGGGCAAGACCAATGTACTATTGCAATGTGTAAGTAAGCATTGGAGACTTGATGATAAACTTTGGTAAAGCAAGGAAGCAGTTAAGGCGAGATAAATCTATTACCAACAGCCAATCCCTAGTTTTCTTGGGGACAACAAAAAGTCAAGAATAAAAATTCCCAGAAAATGAGGAACTGGTGTGATTGTCCTGAGTAAAATTGTTTCTCAAACTACTTTCAAAAAACACTGGCAGGTCACATAATCACATAAGGAGGAAAGGAAAGGATACAATGAGAATTAGGAGAATAAACTGGATAATGAATCTTTCTGATATAACCAGTATCACCCATCGATCATTGACACAAAGACTCAACTGAGGAAGAAACTCAAACAGCGAAGCTCCATTGAACCTAAACTCACAAGATTTATCCCTATAATTATAATGCCTCTATATAAATAAAGTAAATATACTCAGCCAATGTCCAAGGACAGATGTTGACTCCTGTAACATTTGATCCCCAGATGTATAAAAGTCAGATTTCTGGTGTACCCTTCCAAGGTGGTAATGAGTTTCAGAATACTTTGCAAAGGAAAACGTTCACAAAATTATAGTGCAAAAATTCAGCAACAATAATGAACTGATAAAAATCAAAATGGCAACTGATGGAATGAATGAAAATAAAGTTGAGATGTAACAATTTCATGCAGAAAAATGTTGTCACACTCAATGTACTAAGCACAAGAGTACATCTTAACTCAAACACTGCCAAACAAGAAATGACAGATTGGTAGTAAAGTGTACAGGAAGTCAAAAGCATCAGGTGAGCAAATCATGCTCATATATTTGGTTTAGAAATAATACATGATAATTTACATGTTGGAATTAGTAATTCCAAAAGAAGGGGAAAAGAAGCTTGTGACATACATTATGATAAAGTCTGCATACAAAGAACAGAACTAATATTGTTAGAGGAAATATGTACCACACTGGAATACTATAACAATTGAACCAAAATTGTATTTCAGAGTATTATACGGTCATGAATCAGAGAAATATGCCTTAATGAAAACAGCCATGTCAAACGTTCAAAACTGATGGGCAAAATGATAATGGTATTGTTTGTAATAAATATAATTATAATTCATCATACGATAAATTCAGTGAAGATTGTTCCAATTTAACCTATGTTTTTCTAACAGCAACTAATCAAGGAAACTATTTCTTAGTTATATTACATGCTATTTAACCTTGTATATCTAACATAGCAGGCAATATCAACTTTGACCATATATTATTATGAGACAAGTAATTCTACTTGTTTCTATAAACAGTTTTCTCTTAGGAAAAATATGAATATATTAGTGGCATTTATATTTAGATTCTTTTGTAAATATAACTTTCTTCCTAGAAAACATATGCAAAACCTACTGGACTATAGATAAAAATTTTGGCATTTTTATTGTTTTTTTAAAGCACGATGATTGTTTATCAAGCAATTCTAAAGTAATATTCATAACAGAAAAGTATAAATGATTAACTTTACTAAAAAATCACCATTACTCCAAAGGAACTTTATAAATTGTTAAATACAACAACGATACTATAACCAGATTTACCAAATTTGCACGTTCAGCTATTTGACATAAGTGGATTTACCCAACATTGTTACAAAGTCTTTCACAGTGCAACAAGTGAAATGCTCAAATGTCCCTAAATCTCCTCCCAAGTGCCACTTCTATGGATTTTGATTTTGAAAAAAGTATTAAAAAAAAATTTCAAATTCTACATTTCATTTTTAAGAACTCTCCCTATAAAAATAGCTGTAAAATTTTGCATGTTTATAACAAACTTCGTCATATTTATCATAAAGAAAAACTGTGGGATGAGTAACAAAGATTTTAAATTTTTGGATAATTCAAACCTTATCGTGATAGGCATCCTTTATTGTGCATCATGAGGTTTTATCAACTTAATTCAAAATTTTATTAAATTACTTTTTGTTTCAATCCTACCATTAGTATAATATAAAATCTTAGCTAATAATTTATATTTGAATAGTACAAAAGTTGCAAATTCTTAATTTTATACTTTACTATTTTGATTACAAAATCCTAAATTTCCCCAAGTGATACATGTGATATTTTCTCTTGGTATTCTCTTCTATTTTACCCATTATCCCTCAAATAAATATAAAAAATATTATTAAAAAAAAAAAGTAACAGCTAATGTAACAATGAATTGAACAAATTACTGTAATGTGGCATTCATTAACTTTTACTTTTATTTTACAAATTTATCTTTTTTTTAATATTATAAAGATCTATAATGTTCAAGATAATGGCATGGTAATTTAGATAGCAACACTAAGCATTCTAATAGTAGCAAATCAAAATATTATCATTCATCAGCCCAATAAACACAATTTTACTGAATTAATTCATTAACGCATGTCATGAAGAGTCAATATTAAACAATTCTGAGACAGCTTCACTGGATAACAAAAAAAACTACATTATAAATTAAGACTTTTTGACATTATGTAACAAAATCATTTGCTTATAAAATGTTTTTCTTTTTATTACCCAGTAAAGCCATTTCTAAACTTTTACTTCAATTAGCTTCTGCAATCTTAAGTTCATGATACCTGATTAAAATTTTCTCCACTGGTTTCCTTAATAATACACAACAACTTTGAGACTGAATGAGAGCTTCTGATGATTCAACATTTCTTAATGAATCCTCTCTTTTATCTGTCTGTACTTGTACTTCCTTGTTTTTTCCCCGTTTGGGAAGTTTGAGGTTCAACAGCTTATCCTTAAGTTCATTTACAATCTAAAATATAAATCACTTTCAGTTTATAACAGTCAGTTTTTTTAAATACACATTTTAAAAGTTAAATAAACACACTAGGGTGTGCATTTTGCAATACAATTTCCATCTAGTGAAACAACCTCATCAATGGTCCTTTCAGTAACAAAGGTACAGAATTAAAGACTGTCAATAACTGCAGTGATGTGTTTTGTATTCAATATAACAAATTAATCCTTTGAATATTTGTTATTTTGTAAATGTATTCAATATACTCCATGCAAGTTTTTCCAACCAATTTCACAAACATTTTAAACAAAATTACCTTCAATGAAAGAAAGTGCTGGAATTGAATTATCCAAAGACACTTAGAACAAAGCAAAGACAGAATAAAAGAAACTGAGTGACATAATATTTAATAGTAAAAGATACTGTAAATTGTAATATAATAATTGTATCACCTTGATTTGATTACAGACACAGAATACCTATAAAAATTTCAACTACAATAAACACAATTATAAGCTTACCAGTTTTACAATATATGTGTAGCAAAATTCTTAATATTTACTTCAAAGGTATAACATATTACTCACATATATAAAAATCACTAATTGCATTTTTAGAAATTATGTGAAAAAATTTCTTATAGTCTGCTCTGTTACTATATAAACATTCTTAACACCTACCAATTTGCAAGAAATGCATGAAGTGTTCTTACCATGTTTCTTTTATAACCAGGAGTCCCTCCAAGAAAAGCTAGCCTTATGACCATGCAAGATGCTTTTGATATAACTCTAATAATATAGAAAGCTGTTGGAGGTTTCTCCAGGTCACTTTATAAAAGAAGACAAAAATCATTTCCATAAGTAATACACATATAAACATTATTTTTAATTCATTATTTGAGAGTGCAGTTTAAATTAAAAAATTACTTATGGAAATGATTATATATATATATTAATAGAATAATCTAACAGTATACTATCATCATGTACAAGTCCAGAAAGGGAACACATTTCCATAGTAGTCTAACTATTTTAACAGTAGATCAAAGGTTTTCTTACGATGTAAATTAACTTGTTAAACATCAATCACTCGCAAATTGAAAAACACATTCTCAGAAACTGGTACAAAAACTTTAACATTAGGCTGCAGCTTACCATTTCAAATTCTCTTTGTTAAAATTTTCCTCACTTATTAAAGCTACTTTAAGAGAATATTTTAAACAGAAAATTGTGATCACATTTTCAGATAAGTCTACATTTTAATCAAAACCAAATGTTTTCATGTATGCAAACTTTTTACAACTAGTCTTATGGGATAAAATACAAGTAAACTATTGTAGCCCCAAACTATTTCTTTATTTGATAGTTGTAGGTTCATACACAAAGAAACCATAAGGCATTTACTTCCAAAAGTACCACATAGTTGAAACTTAATTATTGTAAACATGCTAAATATTGTAATGGTAGACAATCATCTACTTCTGTGGCAAATAAAGCATTAAGATGTTTCACTGATTACTGTAAAAACTAACATTCCATATACGATAAGTTTTAGAATTCATTGCACAAGAAAAAAGTTCATAAAATTCTAGTGCAAAAATTCAGCAAGAAGAATGAACTGAAACATTATTTTAACTGGTAGAATAAATAAAAAATATATGAAGTTAAAAAGTGACCATTTCATTCAAAAAACAATTATTTGCACTATATAATTATTTATTCATAAACACTTGTGTTGTTGACTTGCTAAGCATCTAAAAACATAATTCTGAAATACTGCACACAAATAAATGTTCTAACATCAGAGACAGGTTTCTCTTGATCTTTAAACTCAAAATGTTATGTTATAAGCGACACTTTCTCTGCAGCTTCCCCATAGTAGCTTATTTTAATTTTAAAAAATTATATTGAAGAATCTATTTTTAGGAAGACCAACCAATTAAAAAAATGCAAAATTTTAAACAAAAAGTTAACAATATTAACATTAGACACTTTGTGAGATATGCCTTTTAAACAAAATTCTACAATTCTTCACTTTTGCAAAAACTTAAGACTTGTTCATGTTAAATCAAGCATTAAAAACCTAGGTATAACAAATTTTAATACAACAATATTAAGCACATTAATTTTAAAAAATCACTAACCCAAACAAAAACTTAATGTAAGAATGATTTTCAATCAGTACAAAAGAACTGTAGTCACGTAATAGTGCATCCACCAACGTCAGTGCTTGACGACACTGGACCTGACCATATCGACCACTAGAATTGGGAAGAAGAACATTCTTAGGTAAGGGCTCATCATGTTGTAAGACTAGTCCAATACGATGAGTGTGCATCCATTTCTGCCTAAAAAATAAAAAAAAAATAAAAATGACAGAATCAATGTATGAACAAATCAGAAACCAATTTCAAATTTTGCACAGTTCAAAACTCCACAAATAGAAGAACTGTTGAATGGTAAGAAGTTAATACAATATTCCCTTAATTTAATAATTTTAATATCAAAAGATAAATAACTTAAAGCTTTTTTGCAGTTACCCACAATTAAGATAAAGAAAATAATGGCTAGTTACATTAGGACTGAAATATGGATTTGTCATCTGATGGAACTTTATTGACAATTTAAGAAAAACTGATAAAAAATAACTTTTTAGCCCTTAGGCTGAAAATTCACAAATACACTTTAAAAAAATTAAACCATTTGTACATTAAAAGCACCCAATTTTTTTTATTATATACATTAATAATTAAGTTCACCTTTAAAACAAAATATACATGCACATACAAATGAAATAAAAAGCCTACAATGCAAGTGGTTTTGAAATGTGGTCTACTCAAAGGCATTCGGGTTAGAGTTTGTTTTGTTTTTCATTTCAGTCAAGACTTTTGAACCTATGCATTTTTCTAACATCATTAATGCAGATGCAAACATAAGTGTTTGGTACACAAATGTTGCCATTTATCTTTCATTCCTAGTGTTGATTTGGTTTATGTTTCATTGTACAAGTCCATAAATCACTGGTTTGATGCAGCATGCAAGTTGATGGTCTAGGTTCATTTTTTGTTTTTGCAAGTCATGTAGTTCTTTGTATTTCATGTTCACTGTGGCTTTAAGTAGTTTTTCTGTAAATTTTGGATAATGTTTGTGTATGTATTAAAATTTTTTGATTGTTTAACCTTTACAAAATTAGGGGTTAGTTGTTCCTTTCTACATTGTTGAATGAAATAGGTGTCATTTCTTCTATTGATAATTCTTTGGTTTAAATTTTGACAATCGTACGAGCATGTACTGTTAATTGGTATAAGGTATGTTAATTCAGACATAACAGTAACAGATAAATACAAATACACAAAGAAAACAAAGACTTGCACTTGTTGTACAATTGCAGTGATAAAATAATAATCAGTGATGTCGAGAAAACCCACTTGTAGATAAAAATATGTAAAAACATCTCATTTGGGTTAAAAAAAAATGTTTTACGTAGAGGAGTAAACAAAGTTTCGACCTTCTTTGGTCATTGTCATTTTTGTAAACCTGATGACAACCACAGCTTAAAAACATGTATGCTAAGACAGCAAAGATCCACAACAAACCAAAATAAAAAGAGACCCAAGGCTGGGCTTACTAAAAAGATAACCATTACAAGAAATGAAAACAAATTCATAGTTAAAACCAAAATAATACATGTCACTGAAACGTATCTTAAAAGCATCAGGAAAATGTGATGATCAGAACAATCTTCAAGCCATCAAACCATCACAATGTAGTGAAACATTTGAGTGGAAGAAAATTAGATAGTCAAGGAATTGCATGTTACAAAACACATCCCAGAAGAAAGAAAAAAAAATTCAATTCCCAAAAACAAAATGTAAAAACCCTAAATAAGTATCTTCTTGAAGGACAAAATTAGAAAAGAGATATAAAAAGAAATACAGAAACATCTTCAACAAGCTCAAAAACAATAAAACATTCCAGATGATGGGCAAGTGTTCTAGATGCCATAAAATCCATGTTTCAGATTCTTAGTGAATGTCCCTCCATCTTGTTGCCCCATTGTAGATCCATCCATAAGAAAATTACATGATGGTTGCTGTGCAATCATCAAGTCCTAAGAAAATGGAGTTTTCTCAAGAAAATAAATAAACTGTTAACTAGTCTCTAGACTTCTTCCACTAAGAGATGAAGGCCTAAAGACCTAAAGTGTAAATAGGTACTATCAAAAGAAACTATGCCCAACAAAGTTCAATGTCCTCAAAAGAGAATAAGCCTCTTCAACCAAGATCAAATGGAAGAAAATAACTTCAATATTTACGAAAAATTAAAGAAATCAATAAAGATATTTAAAGAAATTTTCATAGAAAAAATACAGCAATATTAAAGAGATATCAAAAACAATAAAAAACAGTTTTTGCAAGTGACTTAAAGAAGTTCTTATTTTGAAATTATCAAAATAAAAAACTGGCACTGCAGGCACATTGACGACGAGTGATAAAGACAAGAACTTAAAAAGTGAAAGCCAATAATACTCAGTAGCCACTTAAAAAAACTGATGTTTCAAAGTACTCATATTTGAAAATCATCATTCATGAAAACCTTGTAAGGAGTATAATCAACTGCTATACAAAATAAGTGAACATAGCATGTAAAAGGTGCCTCATGCACAAGCTACAGGATAGAACAGGAGTTTAGACAAGAAAGAAAGAAAGAAAACACAAGTAAATGAGATAGTTATGTTCATCATTTAGTGATATGTCTCTGATTCCTTTCAATAGAAGGATGACAGATAGTTGTGTTCAAATTAGTATGATTTAGAAATGGAAACTAGTACAATATTTTGCTTTTATTAAATAGAAAATAAAAAAGAATAATATCACAGAACAATTTTGGTGACCTTCCTATAGCTTTTAACAGCAAAAAAGGTACTACAAGTAGACATCAATTTCCACAAAATAAACTTTAGTGAATTAAATGCTACTGGAACTGTGTGCTGCACAAAAGTAGAAATGTCACAAGTCATTTGCAGTTAGCATTAGACTATTAAGAAATAGGTTATAGAAATCCAACTCAAGCACAGATGAAGTAAAACAAGCACAACATTAACACTGCTGAAACTAGACTGTAAATAGCAGTAAAAATACATGAAATAGTACTCCTGAAGATGTAACAACAATCCGAGTTGGTATACAAGACAGTGTTATTTTTATTGTGTAAATGCATAGAGAATCATTGGTTACATGTAAAAGTAATCTTGTTCAAAATGAAAATGATTACTGTCCAAATGCTGACCGTTAAAACTCACAAACTAATTTATAAACTTTTTTTTAGGAAAGCTACTAATTATTTAAAGATGCTTAATGCAAGCAAAAAACTATGAAAAATTCAGAGTACAGGAATAAATTTTTTTTGTATCAAGTGAAAAGTTCAGAAATTCATATTACATTTATTTATGATAAAAAATATAAAAAATTCTTACCAAACATTAATATCCAGCATACAAATAGGTTTCCAAAATGAAGCAAACTGTGTATGTGATGAATTCCTAAGAAATAAAATTACGTTTTACACTAACCAATCATACACTTATTGTGTTATGAATTATTTAATGAAGTGAGTAACAAGAATTTCACTTCACTATCCAGATAATATTTTTAGCATACTTACACTGAACATGCCTAAGCATCAACCTAAAAATAATTAGTTCCATTGTAATAAATTAAAACTGCAAATATATGCAACAGAACAAAACTATTAATATATTAACTTAATGTTATTAAATACAAAACATACATCAACAACATTAATGCATCATACTCTATTCAAATCAAGAATATTAACTACAAATTAAACTTTGTGAACTAACATTTATATCCTAAAATATTATCAAGGCTAATAATAAACAGGAGAGTAAAATAAAATACAAAATCTTCAGATATTATGAAAATGTAATTTTAAGGCAGCTTACAGATACACAACTCTTCATGCTTAATGTGAGTGTTAAATGTAGTTATTTTTTGAAGAAATAGTTTTCTACAGATTTATTTATATAACTGTATGTGAATCATCTATAATGTAGTTCCAGTGTTATGGTTTGGTGCTTTTATCATTGCATCATGCTTCTAGAACAAAGTTTTTCTCAATGTTTTGATAAAATATTATTACTAAATAATATCTCAATGTGTAGAAAGTCTAAGTACTCAGTCAGATTATAAATTCACAACCACAATGAAGTTTAAACATGTCAGATAAGTGAAAAATATATTCAGATAGATACGGGCTGCATAATTGCGAGTTTAGCATTAAAAGATAGTACACGACAATGTCTAACGTTACATTATCAATAACTATAATGTAAAAATAGAGCAGAAACAAATAATATATCTTGTGAATCATATTTTACAATAACTGTGGATGATAAATAATTGTTTCTTTGTATCCATGTTTTGGATTCAATTGCTGTAATTAACCACATAATGTGCATGAGCATGCAGTAATTGTTGCCATTTGTTGGTTTCTCAAATTTATTGGCAATAAGCTAAAACATCTACTGTAAAGAGAACTTAACCTTATAGAAAATATGAAATGAGGAAACTTTAGATAACTAATTAACTAAGAAGACATTCTTTCAAACAGGAAGTCATAAAATACTATATCTGCTCACTTGGAGAACAAGACAGGTTTGGATGTGTTTGGTGGTAAGCAGAAGAGAGGGACTCCATTTTTTATGCTGTCTGGAATAGTATAAAACACTGAGTTGTATGTGAATGAATGAAGGTGAGCCAAAAGCTGATCTGTATGGGAAAGGCTAAAACAAGAGAACAAAAATTATTAATTGTAAGAAAATTAAATTTCAAAAAAGTGTAAAATAATTTAAACAATGTGATTCTTCAGGTACTGACTTTGGCATACATCAAAATTTAACATCTTTGCTCCTTCATCATAATGCAAAAAGGAAATGCAGAAACAAAAAAGAAACTACAAAAGTCCTATTTGTTTCTAATGTCAAAATTTTTAATTTCATTATAGTCATGTTATGAGAATTTTGCGTTAAAAATATTTTAATCTACCATTTTTAAAATCTTTTCACATTCAGCACTGAGCAATAAAATACTTGTATTTCAAAATTAACTTGATGCAATGCACTTTTTAATTATTTATGCACACAACATATGCATTAGAACTTGCTGACATAACAATAAGCTAATTAATGGTGAAACAGGTAATTAATCAAAGTTAAAATTAACTGTCATTATTTTACAGCATAAATTTAATAAAATCTTAAACTATCAGCATCATAACAGTAAACAGAATAAAACTTCAATGTTCATCTCATTTTGATATGTATTATTAATAAATTAAAAAATAATTTATCAGATATGCATATATCGTACAGTGCGGTTATAAAATGTGAAAAATTAATTCCTAATACATGAATGAAAGGTATTATTCACACACAAAATACCCACAAGCAATGTGTTTTCTAAAACACATGTATAAGGTTCTGGAACAGCAAATAATTCCACTGTATATTACCCATCATAAATACTTCTATTTGGAATCACAAAAGACTTTTGGCATAATACGAGTTGTTACTGGACAAGCCCTTTAATTCAAACATTCAATTACTTCAACTAGAGGTCAAATATAATATTTAACACTCTTTAGATTAAAACAGTGTTCTGATGTGTACATGTATACACACACACACACACACACACACACATTCTAACATGAAACTAAAATGCTAGTGTTAAAAGTAAAAATATTTATGAACTTGGAAAGCTCTTTAAGTTTCAGTATTTAAAGGTTTAGTTCATTTCTAGTAGTCCAAGTTCTTATTGATTTCAACAATTTAGTTGCTAATAATTTCATTAATATTTTCACTTTTAGCAAATGCATTTCAGCTTCTTGACATACTGCCTGAGTATACACCTCAAAACACAATCTGCTAATTTATCAACAAGCTAACATTTACAGAAAAAGGTCAAATTTTGTTTCAAGTCTTCATTAAATAACATTTGATAGCTACTCAGTTAAAAAGCAGCAGCTAATAGGAAAATATAAATAAAACAATTTTTAAATTAATTTGACAGAAATTAAGAAAGCCACTCTTTGTAATCTAAGTCTTGCTGATATTAAACTAAATTTAAAACAGCTAACTAAAAATTGCCTGAACTAACACATTTGAAGTAATAAATTTTATTAAATGCAATTATACAAAAAATAAAAAACTAGATATAGTCTTACTTTTTTAGTGTGTTCCAGAAGTTACATACAACAGCTTCTCTATAAAAACTTTTGATGGGCTTTTTCACACATGTGACATCATGAAGGAAGTCATAGCTTCCTTCAACAATCAGTTCACAATGGCAACTTTCAGGTTGAGTAGAACAAGGTGGGTGATCACTTTCACAAAAATAAAGCATGTCAACTGTTTTTAGTGACATTAAAAAAAATCACATGTACAATGCAAGAAATATGAACCCATCTATCAGTTCTATCTGTCAATTAAATAATTTCACCAATTAAAACACTTTTTAGGGTCAGTACAAATTAATCACTTTATGAAAAAATAGTTACATTCTTTAAAAATAAAAAATGTTGTTAAAATGAACCCAACAAACAGTATGTAAATATTTATTGCAAATCATTAAAATTTGTTAACAGCTACTACTGTTAATATATGGATATAAAAAAACGTTTTACAAAGCTTTTGCATTATACACACAGAAAACAACTCACTTCTTAGATCGTGGAGGCCATGCAGCAAGAACTACATACTCTAACATAACGTTCGACTTCCAGGGTAGCACAAGCCTAACTTGAATCTTACCGTCTCCTAAAAACCAAGTCAATAACAAAATGAAGTACTGAAACATGTGTGTGCGTGCACATTAAAACTTGTGTATATATCAGTACAGAAGTAAAAATATAAATATGCTTGTTTTTAATATACTAAATACAATATATTGCAATTTACCATAACAATTTAAACAAACAAACAATTACGAGTTAAATTAGTACTTGCAACATGTTTCTTAAAGAAGTTTCCATTCTTTACTTTTGTTACAGCATGAAGTCACATCCCCATTATCACAGATGCATGAATTAAGATATTCTAATAATAGTACTTCATGTTTAACAAGTTCAGTTTTTCAGTTAAATAATAATGACTAGAACCAAGAACAAATTTTTGTTTATTTGGAAATAAATTCTCAATCATAATAGTACTAAAATGAATGATTAGTACCCATTGATAATTATTGTCCCGCAATAGTACTATAATTTTGAAGAATTATTACATATATACATACATTTAGTTCACCAAAATCCTAACAAAATTTTTGCATTAAAGAATTAAAAAAAAAATACATGCAAATATTTGATGGAATTTTCAGAACAGAAAATAACATGTTTTACTTGCAATTTGCTAACTTGTAAACTTAAGAGAGCTACTTAATAATAATAATTAATAAAACACATTCAATGAAATAAGTATGCTGTAAGATGAAAAAAAAAAGGAAAAAATAGCATAATAAATTTGCATTTCATTTTTCGTAATATAAACCAAATAATGAAAGTTTACATTGAATGAAGTATGTTACATCAAACCATTTTTTTCCTCATTTGACTTCAACAACTGTTTGAAAATGTTACATTTTAATTTTAAGCAAAAACTTGTCACATAAATATTCGTGGTTTTATATTATTGATTTAGGTAAAGTTCTGGTTTTGTCCCCAACCTACTACAAGTTTCATATTTTGCACAACATTTCACTGGCTGTGTGAAGAACAATAAACTAACCTTTCCTAAAACTAACACTCTTAACAGTATAACCTTCTCGAAGTCTACAAGACAAAATACTGGATAAAGGTGCAACAAGATTGGTCTCAAGTTGTCTCTTCTTAATAAATGGTTGGTTTTGACTTGTATAAAAATTACAATTCCTGAAATGAAACAATAATATTCTGACTGTTACTTGAAATTTATAAACATTTACAGAGACAAGTTTTTTAATACATTTCTAACATTACAGTTCCTCTCACTGAACTTTCAACTCTATATCAAAAATAATTTCTACCTGCTCAGAAACTGAATTGTAATGTTCTGGATATAGTAAGCTTATTTCCCCAGCTTCTATATGCAATTAAGAATAAAGTCAATGGAAGTAAATATTTAACATTAAGTATTACAAAAAGGCAGTATGTATTGAAGCTTGATCTTATTTGAAAATAAAATGTTTGAAAATTTTCTTTTTAGCCATCTTTATTTCTCACCTAGATTCAACACTCAACATTCACTGTATTTTTCAAATTCCAATATATCTTACACAAATTCTTCCCTGAATATGTTAGTTTCTCATCAAATTACCTTTAATTTAAATGAATCATTTTCCATTTTAATTGTAATACAACATTTTCTTTTTCTCTCTCTCTCCTAACTTGATCATAATTGACTAACTCAACTTCCTCTGATAATTTAACTTCAAAATTATTTACCATAAACACTATTAATTTATTACACTTACATGTTAAGATATCTGAGCAATAATTTCTTTTACTATTCATGATAAGAGCATTTTTTTCTTGAAATGACATAACCTTCATCTTAAATTTAAAAACTTTTTTATACATAAGATAAAAAAAACAAATGGAGATAATCTCAAATTATTCAGATGAATTTCTGCCATAATCTATCAATGCATACTGAGACAACTGTTAAGAATCACATGCAATACTCAACATACCTAAAACACAAAATAAACATTTCTTTATTTTATGGTTTAGAAGCCATTGAATTCATGTAAAAATAAATGCAATGAGAATTTAATTATGAAATAAGGAAGATTATTCTCTTTATAGTTACTTAATTAAACACAGCAATAATAGTCAGAAAGACATCAAAACGTCTCTAATCACACAAATTGTAGATTTCCTAAACATTGTTTTCTCCACAAGCAGAACTTAAATACCTAACTGTCATCAATAATAATTCACATTATAGTAATAGCAAGTTCTGTTAATATATATGTGCAAAAAAGTGAGTTTATTATGGTAAATCCACAATAGTCCAAAAATATTTTGGCCTGTATCAAGTAATGAATTATTTGACTTAAAAAGTTAGAGTTTCAGATAACTGAAAATGTTTTCATTCCAGATTTTTCCCAAATGATTAGTAATTTTGTCCCATATTTAAACTAATGACTGAAGTTATTACACAAAAATATGTAACAAGTTAATACTGCAACGGTAATGGCTTCACCTTCCAAAAAAACCCAAACTGACTATTATGAGGGGCTATTTTTCTTACCCCCTAAGAATGAGTTTGAAAAATGTGTCAACTGTAAAATGAAGATAAAGTATTTTAGTAGGAAACATCCCACAAATTACAAGTAGGTAGGTAGGTTTTTTATGTTTATTGGCACAAAGCTACTAGGCTATCTGTGTCAAACAAGATGTAGCATACTATAACAGTATATGGAAATTAGGATAAAAAATACATAAAATATGTAAAATTAAGACCTGCCAAAAAGACTGAAGCTGCCAGTCACCTGAAGTTTGCCCTTCCAGTTCTGGGTTCAGGTCAAAATAAAAGTTAAAATGTGTAAAAGAAATCCTGCTGAAACAATGTATGGTCCAATAAAAATCTTAAATTAAGTTAAAAAGACCAATGGCTCTTAAAAGTGTAAAAACACAAGTGAGTCAGCCAGTATTATCTATAACATTGGCTAATGTCAAGGGCAAGCCTACCTTAAAAATATGTTTAAAATGGCATTGACAATCTTGGTTGTAACAATGGCATGATAATAAAATATGTAGGTTTGTGACCTGAATGCCACACAAACCATACATTGATGCAAACATAAAAGACAGTTTCAAACAGTGAATATAGAGAGGGGGTTCATGGGACTCCACATACAAACTCTGGGACTGGCGAAGTAGGAAAAACCCCAGTGCAAACCCAGAGTCCCAGAAGATGGATTGGATCCAAAATTTTCAGTGCTGAGCTTCTGGCAGAACCATAAACCATAGACCCATAGTCAAGTTTGGATTGGAAAAGGCACAATAAATTTTAAGCATGGAGTATCAATCCACTTCCCAAGAGGTGGAAGAGAGGACATGGAGAATGTTCAGTGCTCTTTTACATTTGACACAAAGTTGCTTGATATGGGAAATAATGTTCAATTTACAGTCAAATATAAGACCTAAGAACTTTACCTCGGGGACGACAGGAAGGACAACATCATCAATATGAGGTTCTGAATCAGGATGAATACCCTGTCAGCAGCAGAAATGCACACAAACAGTTTTAGGGAGAGAAAGTTAAAAACCATTTGCCGTGTTCCACTTAAGTATACGATTGATTGAACTTAATAGCTGTTGCTCAATAAACCTTATGTTTGTTGACTGATATGAGATATGAAAGTCATCAACAAAAAGACCATTTACAATTGCAGATGGTAGCTGTTCACTGATGGCACTAATCTTTACAATGAAAAGTGTGACACTCAGGAACTTGGAGTCCCTCAGGGCTGTGTTCTGTGGGAAAAAATGGGAAAGTGTCGAGTTTACATGGACCTGGAATTGGCAGTTCATTAAAAAATGCTCAATAAAAAGTGGCAAATTGCCACGCAATCCATATGAGTGAATGTCTCACAAGATGACATATCTTCATGTTGTATCATAAGCTTTCTTTAAATTAAGAAAAAATAGAAACAAGATGTTGTTGCTTCAAAAAGGATTCTCTGACTGATGTTTCAAGGTGAATTACTTGATCTATTATGGAGTGTTATCTTCAGAAGCCACACTGAGTTGGTGAGAGAAGGTTGTTTGATTCAAGGAACCAAACAAGATGAGCATTAATCATCCTCTCTAAGGTCTTACCAAGACAACTCGTCAAAGCAATTGGACAGTAATTCAAAAGAATCTTTGAATCCTTCCCAGGTTAAAGAATAGGGAGTGCAAAAGCTCGATACCAAGCATCAGGGAAGACATTCTCCTGCCATATCCATTTCAAGACAGCCAGGAGAAAGGTGGCATAGCATCTCAATGTATATCATCAGGTCCAACTGATGTAGCACACGTTTAAGTTCTACCAGTGTAAGAGGGCAATTGTATTTGTAGAAATGATCAGTCAAAAAGGTAAGAGGCAGATATTCAGCTCGCATTTTAATAGCTAAGAAGGAAGGGGATGAGTTTTAAGAGCTAGATACACAGGAGAAACACTCACCAAAAGTATTGGCAATGCTCTGAGCATCAGGAACTTCACAGCTATTGAATATTAAGATAGAGAAGGGGGCAAAAGTATAGAGTCGGCTCAACTTCCAGATCTTGTCCAATATGACTTTTGAAGTGGTGGTTGAAGAAATGCTGGAGATGTATTTAAACCAAAATTCATTCTGGCTTTGACATCTAATTTGCCAAGCCCATGCATGGGCTTGCTGAAATGCAATGCAGTTTGAAAGCAAGAGATATCTATGAAATTCATCCCAAGCATGTTTCTGAGCTATTCATGTTACAGAACAAGCAAAACTACATCAAGTGCAGGGATGCTGTGGGAAAGATGTCCAGGTTTTGGGGAGGTACTGAGTAGCTGCTTAGGCAATACAGTTAATTACTGCTGCTACACAATCATCTATTGATGATTTACATAAAATGGCAGGATTAAGTTCCTAGAGAACAGTGAAAGAGAGCCAGTTGGCCTGGTCCATCTTCCACTGAGGCATACGGGTCAGATGGCACTGACCATGACCAATTTCTTTTAATATGACAGGAAAATGATCACTATCCTGTGGATTGATGTCAACCTCCCAAAAAAAATCAAGTGAAAAGCAAAAAGGAGCAGATGGAAAGATCTATAGCAGTAAATGACTGATTGGGTGCATGAAAATAAGTGTAAGAGCAAGTATTGAAAAGAGACAGGTTGTGATTCAGGAGCATATGCCCTATAGCACAACCCCTCATATCAATACTAGCACCACCCCAGAGGGGATTAATGCCCATTATGATCCCACAAAATTAAAAAGAGGGTTGGCAGCTCCTCAATGAGAGCATCAATGTCTGATAAATAATTTTTTTACAAGGGTACGATACAGAGAGCAAACAGTGATGGCATAATTCAGAGAGATACAGATGGCTACAGCCTCCAAGGTCGTATTCAATGACAAGGACCAAGTGGGCAATTGTTTATCAACGAGCAGTGCTACTCCATGTCCTTGTCCTACACATTACCTGTCATTTCAGTATAAGGAGTATTGTTGGACTGTGACTGTATTAGTAGGTTTTAAAAATGTTTCTTGTAAACCTCAACAGTTCCATTGGATTAGCATGGCCATTTTTATTTATTTTGGAGGAATATATGGCAAGGAGACCTTCTCTTTGCAACTGTGCTTTTTTTCTTTGACTTGACATCCAGTAATGTTTGTAAACATACATTCCAGTGACTGAGGACATGAACAAATTATTTGTTTAGTTTTTAGGATGTCAAGAGAAGAAGACCCCATGGAAACACATGGGCTTGAACAAGGTGAAGTTGGGCAATGGCTGGAGGATGTAGTAGGGACAGAGAAGTAAATACTGGTTTAATAACTGTTAATTTTGCAAGGAGCGATATTAAAATGTGCTATAGGAGGCACAAAAAGGTCTGTCTGGTCTCCTACTGTAGTAGTGGAATGAATTATAGCAGTACAAGTCTGAGATGGAATTGGGAATAGTAATTTCTGAGCCTCTGGGTAAGTAATATTATTAACTGTCTTTAGACGTACTTTTCTCTTCTACCCATTTAGGGCAAAAAGTAAAATAGGAAAGATGTGGATGATTACAGTTAATAAAATGCAGTTCTAGTTGGTATTCAAAAGCATCATGGTCTTTATCAGCACATGTCAAGGAACCACGGCAAAATTTTTTTGAATGATCAAATCATTGACAATGAAAACATCTAATAGGGTTAGGAATTCAGATATCCTGCCATGATTGTGGTAGGAGGATGTGATGTTGTAAATATTAATAGTGGAACATTTATTGACTCCATAATCCCACCTCTATGAGTAAAACTTCAGCACACAGCCGTAAAAACTTGGCTGGTGAAACCTGCAAGGATCTTCGACTAAGAAGTGGTCTTTAAATCCCTCTCAACTATAACTCCTCTGGAAGAATCCAAAGTAGAATGAGTTCCATTAATGGGTATATCCCCAATGGCCTTTGATTTCAAGAGGTTGATTGATTGATTTAGTGTTTTATGGCACAAAGCAACGAGGCTATCTGCGCCAAACAACCGGTAAAAATGTAGTAAAAGACATAAATGGAAATGAAGGTAAAACAAAAAAAAGTAAAAAACCAGTGTTGACACCTAGTCTACAAGGTTAAGATAGAAGGCAGAGTGTAAAAAGTTGTAAGGTAGGTATTCTATCAAAAAGGTATAATCATAACCCGCCAGGAAGACTAACAGGCAGGTACAAGACCCACCGTCAATCACCTGAAGTTGGTCTTTCCAGTCCTGGTTCTGGGTTATGTGTCATAGCAACTAGTATCAAAATGTAAAAGAATAGAAGTATTAAAAAAACACACAGCAAAAACACAACAATGAGTAACCAAATGTTCAGTAAAAAGAGAAAAGTCACGTAAATGGAGTAAAATTTGTAAAGGAAAATGAAGGTAAAAACAAAACAGCAATTAAAACAGAAAATGGTGTAAAAACCAACGGTGACACCCAGTCTTCAAAGTTATAAACTATTTACTCTATCATAATAATAATGATCATAACCCGCCAGGAAGACTAACAAACAAGTTCAAAAACCACCGTCAGTCACCTGAAGTTGGCCTTTCCAGTCCTGGTTCTGGGTTATGTGTCATAGTAGCTAATATCAAAATGTAATGGAATAAAAGTTTAAAAAGACACTCAGCAAAATCGTAATAAAGAGTAGCCAAATGTCCAGTAAAAAGATAAAAGTCAAGTAAATGGAGTAAAATGTGTAAAGGTAATTGAAGATAAAACCAAAATGGCAATTAAAACAGGAAATGGTGCAAAAACCAATGACGACATCCAGTCAACAAAGTTGTAAAGGACAACCTGTAGCAGAATGGGAATGATCATAACCCGCCAGGAAGACTAACAGGTAGTATATAAACCACTGTCAGCCACCTGAAGTTGGTCTTTCCGTCCTGGTTCCGGGTTATGAGTCAATATGGCCAGTACAAAAAGGTTGTAAAAGCACGAAATGATATGCAGCGAAAGTATAACAGTAACTCGCCAGGAAGACTAACAAGTAGTTCAAACAGACAGTTCAAACAGAAGCGTTAGTCACCTGAAGTTGGCCTTTCCAGTCCTGGTGTCGAGTTATTTAATGTTCTGGCTATTGTTTAATGTCGCATTGAATGAGAGAGAATAAAACTGTAAAAAAGGAGCCACAATTAAAAAGGTGTAATAAATAAATATACCACACTTAAATGATATTAAAAAGACTAACAGCCATTAAAAAATTAAAAACGTTATTAAGGTGGACAGAGTCACCATCACCAATAACTCTGTCCAATGTTACAGATTGACGCTGGGAAAAAATATGTTTAAAGTATTGCCGTCGATGAGAATTGTAACGATGGCAAGAAAGTAAAACATGGCTGATAGTGATTTGAGTGTTACACAAACTACACATTGGTGCATCAGTTCCAGATAAAAGAAAATGATGAGTTAAAAAACTGTGACCAATGCGTAGCCTAGTGAGAACAACTTCTTCCCTCCGAACTTTACGGAAGCTAGATGGCCAAACTCCAATTTTGGGTTTAATTTGAAAAAGTTTATTGTCGCGTTGTTCACTCCAAGTGGACTGCCAACTGGCATGGAGCCGAGCTTTGAAGACCACACCATAGTCCATGTACGGAATAGGCATAGGGGTGATGGAGCTGAGGCATACATATTTAGCTGCCATGTCTGCAAGCTCGTTCCCATGAATACCAACATGGCCTGGTATCCAGAAAAACTGAATTGAAGTAGCTGCTAATGAGAAATGGGCCAGTCGGTTTCGAATATCTGCTAGAATAGGATGTGAGCGAATGTGAAGTGATTCCAAGGCAAGAATAGAACTAAGCGAGTCAGTATAAATAGTGCAATTGGAGTACTGCTCAGCTGTAATATGATCAAGGGCAAGAGATATTGCATACAGTTCAGCAGTGAACACAGAAGCTGTAGAGGGGATTCTGTGTGCAACTACTGACCCACAGCAAACCATAGCAGAGCCCACTGAATTTCCTGATTTGGAACCATCTGTATAAATGGGAACTGAATGATTGTTTGAAAGATATTCATTGAATAAAAGACGGTACTTCCAGTCTGGAGTATCCGCCTTTTTTAGGTGATTAAAAGAAAGGTCACACTTGGGGGCTGTAATAAGCCATGGTGGGATTCATCGATATGTGGAATCTGCAATGTTATCCAAAGACAGACCCAATTCATCCAATTGCGCCCGGATGCAAAGGCCAAACGGAGCAATGACAGATCGTCTGTTCTGAAAAAGTACTGCCCACCGAGGAAGGAAAACACATTCCCAGGTGGGATGCTTTGGTAAGGAACGAAGTTTCGAAGTATATTGTAAAGACAGTTGCAAACGACGAAGGTGTAGAGGAGGTTCATGAGATTCAATGTATATGCTTTGAACTGGAGAGGTACGGAAAGCTCCGGTGCAGAGTCAAAGACCTTGGTGATGAATGGGGTCCAGTATCTTTAAGGCCGAGGGTCTGGCAGAGCCATAGACCATTGATCCATAGTCAAGTTTCGATCTAATAAGAGCACGATATATCTTTAACATTGAATGGCGATCTGCCCCCAAACTGGTAGAAGAGAGGACACGAAGGATGTTCAGTGTTCTGGTGCATTTGACCCGAAGCTGCTTTAAGTGTGGTATAAAGGTCAATTTACGATCAAAGATAAGCCCCAAGAACTTTGTCTCCGGGACCACTGGCAGCAAAACTTCACCGATATGAAGTTCAGGATTAGGGTGAATACCTCGTCGGCGGCAAAAGTGCATACATACAGTTTTGGAAAGAGAGAAATTAAAGCCATTCGCAAGAGTCCACTTCTGTACACGATTGAGGGCAGTTTGTAGTTGCCGCTCAATATATCTCATGTTTGATGACTGACATGAGATGTGAAAGTCGTCAACATATAGCCCGTTCATAACGGTGAGAGGGAGTTGTTCAGTGATGGCATTTATCTTTATACTGAAAAGTGTGACACTCAATATACAGCCTTGAGGGACTCCAAGTTCCTGTACAAAAGAACGTGAAAGTGCCGAACCTACACGAACTTGGAATCTCCTGTCCATTAAAAATTTTTAATAAACATGGGTAGATGGCCACGTAACCCATATGTATGGAGGTCTCGCAAAACACCATACCTCCATGTTGTGTCGTAAGCCTTCTCTATGTCAAAGAATATCGATACAAGGTGTAGGCAGTTTAGAAAGGCCTCTCTGATAGATGTTTCAAGACGAATTAGGTGGTCTATGGTGGAGTGCTGTTGACGGAACCCACACTGGGTGGGCGAGAGGAGGTTGTTTGATTCAAGAAACCAAACAATATGAGCAATAACCATCCTTTCTAAGGTCTTACAGAGACAGCTCGTCAGAGAAATTGGATGATAGTTTGAAGGAGTCTTTGGATCTTTCCCTGGCTTAGAGAAAGGTAAAATAATAGCCTGGCGCCAGGCATCAGGAAAAACATTCTCCTGCCAAATCCGGTTGAATATAGTCAGTAGGACATCAAGAGAATCAGGAGAGAGATGGTGTAGCATGTCATAATGAATATCATCAGGTCCAACAGATGTACTGGCAGACCAATGAAGGGACATTTTTAGTTCCACCAGGGTAAAGGGACTATTATAGTCAAAGAAACAGTCAGTTTGAAAGGAAAGAGGTGATCGTTCTGCCCGAGTCTTGATGGCCAGGAAGGTGGAGGAACAAGCAGAAGTGCTAGATACCCGGCAAAAGCTTTCACCTAGAGTGTTAGCGATGTTTCGGACATCAGTCACCTCCTGACCATCAGAGAGTAAGATCGAGAGGGGAACAGAAGTGTAGTGCCCATTAACCTTTCGAATCTTGTCCCATATGATCTTGGAACTGGTGGTAGAAGATATGCTGGTTGTGAACTTAATCCAAGATTCCTTCTGGCTTTGACGTCTTACCCACCTAGCATGTGCTCGGGCCCGCTGGAAAGCAACCCGATTTGAAAGTGTGGGATATCTGCGAAAAGTGTCCCAGGCCCGTTTTTGAGCCTTCCGTGCTAAGTTGCAAGCAGAATTCCACCATGGACGAGGATATCGTGGGAAACGTGTCGAGGTTTTAGGAATACACTGAGCAGCTGCATGTATAATACAATCAGTTACCGCTGCAACACAGTTGTCTATTGATGGCTGATTTACGATGACAGGATCAAGTTCTGTGAGAGCAGTGAAAGTGGACCAGTCTGCCTGATCCAGCTTCCACCGGGGCACGCGGGTAGGGTGGCATCGACCACGGCCAGTCTCTCTCAAAATGATCGGAAAATGATCACTGCCTAGTGGATTACTGTAAACCCTCCATGAAAAGTGGGAAAATAATGAAGGGGAGCAAACTGAGAGATCAATGGCAGTGAATGACTGACTTGGTGCATGAAAGTAAGTGGAAGAACCAGTATTGAAAAGAGAAAGATCGTGATCAGAGAGCATCTGCTCTACAGATCGACCCCTCCCATCAATAACAGCACTTCCCCAGAGGGGATGGTGTCCATTAAAATCCCCCAGGATTAGAAATGGAGATGGTAACTGTGCAACGAGAGCATCCAGGTCTGATTGATCATATGTCTCTCCAGGGGACAGGTACAGAGAACAAACAGTGATGGTATGACCCAAGGAAATACGGATGGCTACGGCCTCCAAGGGTGTATTGAGTGACAAAGACAGGGTGGGCACATGTTGATCAACCAAAAGTGCCACCCCTCCATGTACTCGACCATCACACAACTTGTCATTTCTGTACAGAGAAAACTGCCGAATGGAGACTGTATCAGCAGATTTCAGAAATGTTTCTTGTAGAGAAAGACAAACAGGATGGTAGGAAGCAATCAGCATTTTGATATCATCCAGATTAGAACGTAAACCTCGACAGTTCCATTGTATCAAGGTGGCCATTTTTAAGGACGAGCAGGTGAAGTGGTTGGAGAACCCTTCGGTTTACGACCTCGTCTTTTGTCTTTACTGTCTTTCTTTGGAGGAGGTCTATCAACCTCCATGGATCCTGCTCTGGGTCGAGTGGGCAGGTTTTTGTTATTGGAAGAGGAATCAAGCGACTGAGGACGCGGACGAGTAATTGTTTTGTTTATTGTGGTGGGAGAAAATGATGTATCAGAAGAAATGCCTGTATTTGAAACTGAAGGACATGGATCTTGAGGTTTGTTGGAAGTTATGGGAGGAACAGAGATGGGTGTGGAAGTCGATTCATCTACTGTTTTAACCACGGAGGGCAAAAGGCTTTTCATTTGTTTTGAAAACGATTCTTTTGCAGGCACAGAGAGATCTGTCTGCACTTCCACTGTAGTTGTGGAATGGAGTGCAGCAGCATATGTCCGAGATGGGATTGTGGACATCAATTTCCGAGCCTCAGGATAACTAATGTTATGTGTCGTTTTCAAACGCTGCACCTCTTTTTCCTCCAACCATTTTGGACAAGAATGAAAGTAAGAGGGGTGAGAACCATTGCAGTTGACGCAATGTGGGTTCATGTCACAGTCACAGGCATCGTGGTCCTTGCCTCCAGAACGAGCACATGTCAGGGAACCACGACAAGATGTCTTTGAGTGGCCGAATCTCTGACATTGAAAACATTGAAGAGTGTTTGGAATGTATGGCCGAACCCTGCAAATGAGATAACCTGCTTTGATGGTGGCGGGTGCTCGTGGTGAAGTGAATGTTAAAACAAGGGTATTTGTTGGCAGTGTAACTCCATCTTTGCGAGTGGAGATGCGCCTCACTGCAGAAACTCCTTGAGTGGAAAGACCGGCGAGAATCTCCGATTCAGGAACATTCTTCAAATCCCTTTCAACAATAACTCCTCGTGAAGTATTCAAAGTAGCATGGGGTGTAACCTCGATAGGTATATCCCCAATTGCCTTTGATTTCAAGAGGAGTTCACTGTGTTGGGATGTGGATGTTTCAACCAGTATGTCACCAGATCGAAGCTTCTTTACTGACTTTGGAGAGCCAGCAAGTCCCTCGAGCCCCTTTTGAATAAAAAAAGGGGACATTTGCCCTAAAGATTTTTCTGAAAGAGAATGCAATATCAGAAAATGAGTTACGTGTGTTACTGATGTTGGAGATTGCTGTTCTGAGTATTCGAGACGTGGTCGCTTACCCATTGAGTGTTTTTTTTACAATTTTAATTAAATTTTTTGAAGGATCCATAGGAAAGTGAAAAGTTTCGGTACTCACTGACCCCACCCACCATGGAGCCCTACAAGGGGACGCACTACAAAGTCACGCAAGGACAATGCAGCAACGCCAGGGTTTCGTGAGTACTATACCCAAACACCAGCATCTGGCACAATGTCCACAACACCCGTTGAGAACTTCCAACACTGGTACTTGGTTGGCTCTAGCCCAGGTGGACCAGCCGATTGACCCAAGGGCCGCCCGTCTACAGGAATTCGAGGCCAAAGTGGTGTATTAGGGTTGGACCCCTCAACCACCAGGATCCTCTCCTCCCCTTCACGGGTTGCCACGCACGGCAAACACGTGGGTGGATGTTTAGATCCCAGAGAAGGTAACCAGACAGAACAGAACCTTCCCTGGGAGGTCCCCTCACCACGTACAGGAATCCACTCCGAGGGGATTTCAAGAGGAGTTTGAATGTTTGGATGAAGATGTTTCCAGACTGTAATTATTTTTAATGATTTCAGAGAGCCAGCAAGCCCTTTTAAACCCTTCTGAACAGAAATGGAGACATCTGCACTAAGTTTTTTCAGTTAAAAAAAAGTATAAAAATTGCAGGACAGATTCAAGTTGTACAGTCATCAATGCACGGTCATTTGCCAATAGTTGGATTTTTCTCTAGGATGTCATGCTTTTTTTTTTTTTTTAAGGGGTATCCATAATAAAAAAGAATATTTTGGTGCCCACTGACCCCACTCATCATGAAGCCTTACGAGGGGATACACTACAGTGCCATAGAAGGTCACTGCAGCAATGACAGTGTTTTATGAGTACTATACCTGAACATCAATATTAGACAACGTCCACTAAGCATGTTGTGGATGTCCTATGCAGGCACTCAGTTGATCCTGGCCCAAATGAACTAGCCAATTGATCTTGTGGGGGCAGCACTCCCACAACTACCCATCTAAAGAAATTCAAGGCCAAAGTGGTATGTTGAAATTGGATCCCTCAAGTACCAGGATCCTCCCCCCCTCCCCTTCACAAGCCACCATGCACAGCAAACATACAGGTAGATGATTAAAACCCAGAGGAGATAAACCAGTGGTGGTGCCAGGATATTTTTGTTGGGGAAGGGGGACTGAGGTAAACTGTGGAGGCGCTTCCCAAAATGTTATCAATATGAAGTATAGATAGTAAATTACAATAATGTAAATACCAAGGTACATTTCAGAAAGGTGTGCTATTTTGAACTGGGTTTTCAATGCAGTTTTCATTTGAAACTCATACTCTGATTAATAATTCATTATTACAAATTAGAAATAATCTGTTTATGAAAATGTGTATATGTAAAGGAGGAAGCTCACCTAAATTCTACCACAGGTAATACATAATAAAGAAAATCAAGATTAGCTTAGATTGAACATTTAATATACCATTAAGAATAAAGCAATAAAATAAAAAATAATAATAACAAAAACAGTTTACATAGCAGAAAGGAATTATCCCATGTGAAGTTAATACACTGAGGAAAAGTAAAGTCACTATCAGACTAACTATCTTTCACCATGTTGTGTTTATAGTCAATATTACTTCAAAACAATACACGTGTTCTGGTGATTGGCAGCAAATGTGTCTATAACAGTATCAATAGAGTTGTTCTGCCCTCCTGGAGTTTACTGATACGACAGCAAGGTTGCTGATATGGTTGTTACCACTGCTGTTGCACAAGTATGTCTTGAGAAGTTTCAGACATGTACATCTCTCACAGGCAGCTGAAGTGACAGGCAGGGTCGCAGTGATGCATAAAAGTTTGTGGAGATCTATGAAGACATCCTTGTATGAATCCTGTGTGGTTGCAAGCTCCAATGGTGTGGATACTTCCTGCACCTTATCTTTCTTCCTGGCAATTAGCCAGTTCAACTAGTGGACATCAATTGCAAGATCATCCTCTGCTACACCATAGTTTGCTGCTATATTCCTCCTAAGAGTGCTTGCTTCTTCAGAAATGTGGAGTGTTTTGGGTTTGATGCAGTTGCACTCATCAGAACACTGCAGGCATCAGAGGAGAATCTTCTATTCAGCTTGTTGAGCATCCTGTCTATGATGGTATATAAAATGTGTCTCCTGGCATCTGGTGTTGATTCATCTCTTTGGTCAGTACTAGATGTAATCATGAATTCACCCAGGTGTCTGGATGCAGATTGCTGTCCACCTTGATGCACTGTCTTAGTGCATATTCCCACTTTCTTTCATATATCCTCAATAGACTCTTCCAAGTCTTTCCATGCTGCTTCAGTTCTCATTTACGAGAGGCCAGAGATTATACTAGGTCCTCTGCAGAGTCCAGCTGCAGGTCAAGTGACTGGTAATTCTTAAGCAACTAGTACAATTGTGCTTTCCATATTTTATGAACATATGTAGGTAACAATATTGGAATACACATCGAGAGGACATATTACAAACCAAAACTTAACAAGCTGTTGTATCATACAACCCAAAAAAACATCCTTTCTTTCAATAATTCCATGCTTGTTGTTCTT
Organism: Carcinoscorpius rotundicauda; assembly: GCA_011833715.1. Lineage (NCBI taxonomy): Eukaryota > Metazoa > Arthropoda > Merostomata > Xiphosura > Limulidae > Carcinoscorpius > Carcinoscorpius rotundicauda. The sequence goes on from CM022392.1 coordinate 126,897,424, forward strand.
CCAACATATTTTGCTCATCCTAATAAATTTTAATTAATATCAACCATCCAACATCAAAAGAACAATGTAAAAAAATATCAACGAAAGCATGTTTGCTCAGCTTCCCAAATAAAAATATATTGTATAGGTCATATGCATTGCACCCATTATTCATAAAAATACACATGAAAAAATGCCCCACTCGAGTACAATGGTAAGTCTATAGATTTACAATGTTAAATTCAGGGGTTTGATTCCCCTCGGTGGGCTGAGCAGAATTTAGGCTAAATCTGTCAATGAAATACAACATACCTCAATATAGCTCAATATTACAAAAAAATAATAAGTAAAAACTGTCATATTGGCAAACAATTTTATAATTACTCTTACTTGTCAAAAATAATGATTTTGCTACAGTAAAAAACAGCATCTTAAAAATATAATTCATGCAAGAGCTGTTGAAAAGTTAAGATAATAATTAATAATAAATTGCCTTTATTACGAGGTAAACTACAAAAAGTTGTACAACCACACTGCTGTAGGTTACCAGTTGGGTATTACTGCTGTTAGCAGTGTTTCAAGTCCTTATACCAAGAACACTTGATGAAGTTGACACTGCTTGCATAAATTACTTGGCAACATAGAACTGGCACATTTAAAGCTTCTTGTACAATATCTGACATTTAACCAATGCAGTTATTACTATCCAAAAAATTCAATGTTAAATGTTATATATAACACTACAGGGTGTTCGGAAAGTCACTGTGCAGTTTTGTCTGTTAATAAATATACAAGTGCACAGCGACTGGAAACACCCTGTATAAATAACTAAAACATATAATTTAATTATATCAAATGGTTTAAGTTGCTTAATGTTACAGAAACACACACTTAACAGATAAGAAAACAAAACCACTCTAAAACAAGTTATCAAATAAATTCCAATTACCTTTCAGCACACTCAAAATACATACATGTGAAAAACATTAAGTGTACTATCAATAACATCTGATTAAAGCAAACTACCTACATACTTTAAAACTAAAGGTTAGCTTAATATACCAATAACTAAAAGGTGAAGTGCCATAAAACAAAAATTAAGACTTACTCTATACCCCATTCCACCACATTTATATCTGGCATGTCATGTAGCAAAAGTCTATCATCTGGATATGGCTGTTGAAAGTTCCATGCAAACAAGGCCTGGTGGTAAATATTTAGATCTGGCACAGAACATTTCTCCTAGTTTCAGAACAAAATTGTAATTCTTTAGCACTACAGTACATTATAAAGATACATCAGCTCAACACGGCATACAAAATAATTTTAAATTTGTAACTAGTCTTTTTTTAATTTTCAGAAGTTGTATGTATCCCTTAACTTCAATTTTGTATCTAACATAATCAAATCAGAAAAATATTACTCGTTTTTTTTTGTTTTTTTTTAAAACAGATGTACTTAAAATTACAAATCCTATAGTTTTTATAAGAAAAACATATCTAAATTAACACATTAAAAATATTTTGTCATGAACACAATTTACTCATTGATTCAGGAAACTTATCATATAGTCAAATAAAATCTACAATCAACAGTGCAGTAACAGAAGCACTATCAATATTTTAACAAGTATGAATTAAATAAACCTAACTGATAGGACTTACCAAGTGAGCATCATGTCACTAATATATACTGCTGATAATAAGACTTAAAAAGATTTTTCAAAATGCTGAAAAAAAAGTTTATATATATAAATAAAAAATATTTTTTTTACCACATCTGGACATGTTGGGAGGTAAGTGCCAAAGGTTGCTGTAGCAATGAAGTTCATTAAATCTGTATATGGCACAAATCCAAGGTTGGAGAAAGGATGGTAACAGCTACCAAGTTGAAAAAAAGAACAGGCAATGGTACTATTTCGCAATTGTGTGAGAAGAGATTCAAGGAGAGAAACATTTGGCATGCTTAACATTCCATCTGTAATGACTATAATAGCTGAAATATACAAAAAATGATTTAAAACATTCATTTCATTTAATAACTTATAATTCATGTTATGGAAGAACTAGCAGAGTATGAGAAGGTTCATTAAAAAAACATTATATAAAATGATTTCCCAAAAATGTTTATTCCATAACAACTTTTTGTGACAAAATATATTACTGATAAGTTATATTTTGTAAAATATCATTAAGTTTTTAAATGTATTTCTGAAAGTATACTTTAAAATATTGTGAATTTTATCATATTCATAAAAGAAATGTAACACCGATTACATAAATAAACCAGTATACATTGCTCCTCATCTTCGTTTTTTTATTTACCTTTCTATTTTGAGGATTCATAATAATAATAATAATAAAAAAAAAAGAATATTTCAGTGTCCACTGACCCAACCCACCTTGGAGCCCAATGATGGAATTCACTACAATGCCAAACAATCTCACTGCAGCAATGCTACAATTTTGTGAGCACTATACCCAAACATCAGCATCAGATACAATGATCACAACACCAGTTGAGAACAATGGTAGTTTGTTGACTGTAGCCCAAGTGGATCAGCCAACCAACTCAAGGGGGGCCATTTCAAGGCTGCCCATCTACAAAAATTCAAGGCCAAAGTGATGTGTTAGGGTAGGACCCTAAATCACCATGATCATTTACTCCCCTTTAGGAGTCACACACAGCAAACATGCAGATGGATGTTTAGATCTCAGATGAGGTAAACTGAAAGAACCAAACCTTCCCTTGGAGGTCCCCTAATCATGTACAGGAATCCAAAACCAAGAGGAAAAGCGTTTGGAGAGCATTTCAAGTCTAACAATTTCTTACAAAGTCTAGTGAGCATCACATAAAGCTTTTATACAAACTATATTGTGCTGATAACAATCAATGCTTTTTGGGCCATGGCATGACAACAAAACTTAATATGTAGTGTTAAACAGTGTTTTTAAAGGTATTTTCTGGAGTACTATTATGTTGATTTCTTCTAACAGATACTGGTACCATATGCTAACTTTTTTCAACATAGTTATGACATTGCATGGGGTGCCATGACAGTCATTCCAGACCCAAAGTTTGATCAGTACATTCATTCAAGCACAACCTGTATGACACCCCCTCAGGTAAAAACATATGGGAATTCTAAAAAGTGATAACAAATCACACTCTGGCTCATTTGCTTGCTATCAAGGATTAGTGAAACATTACTAATGTGTTGAAATTTACATTCTGTAATGATATGGAAAAACTAGACCCATAAAATGGAAAGAAAATATTCTCTCGTCCTAACAATTTTGCACAGTTACTGTTGTAACAATTTACATCTATTTAAAAATGAGTTAAATAGCAATAAAACAATCAAATGTAAGTATACCTATTTATCCTGCTACATAAATTGTAAAGAACAAGACACAATTAATATTACCATTCTTAATGACACAAAGCAACAGCTTCATGCATTCATAACTTTTTAATGATGAAAAACCCACCTGGAATAAAAATCTCAGAATGACTGGTATGGATATTAATACTTATTAATAAATCAGAAATTAATGTTTCAACCTTCCTATGTCATTTTCAGGTGACCCTGGAAGGTTGAAACATTGTTCTCTGTTTTATAATAGTGTTAATACCCATAACAGGAATTCTGAGATACAAGCATAACTTGTAAAGATATTTTTTTTTCATTACCCAAGTTACAAAATTTTTGTTAGTGCACATATGGAGTCAGAGTGCACACTGACTTCTCCAAGTGCAAAGTATTTGTCATGTTGAAATAAAAAAAAAATACTGCTTCATCTTACAGCTTGTTTTTCATTTGCACACCTCAAAACCACTAAATGAATCTCATTTTTCTCAGCAAGACTTTACATTTGATCCAATATATTCTTTATTCTTAACAAGCTCATTGATTTCACCAACCCCATAATAACAATACAAACTGTGAAATAAGTCTAAATTACAATTTTTTTCATTTGAAATGTGTCTAACTAATTATCCTGCCCCATAAATTGTAAAGTACTCAGCAAACATATAGTTCATGTTACTATACTGAATGACATAATACATCAGATGCACACATGCATAACTTTTAAAAAATTTTTTTCATTCACTAACCAAATGTAACTTTAATTTCAAACTATTACATTATAGTTACTTTCCTAACCACAATTGTTGCATGTAACGTTTAAACAAACAGCCACTGTTCTCATAACAGATACAGCTACAAGTCTAATGGGGTTTTGTGCAGTGCTTGACGAAGATGATCATCGGGCCTAGGCACCATCTACTCAGCCCTTCCAGCAGTAGAAGTTAGACCAAAGGCAAAACAAATTATAGATATATAAATTATTAATTCTAGTTTGACTTGCAAGTATTTGTGTGTATTAATACACTGAAGTTAAATATGAGCTGTATACTTATGTGAATGTGAGTACACAATGTAATGCATACATATAAAAATATTATATAACTTAAAAAAGTAGTAAAGTTTTCACATTAAAATGAGTTTCATTTTTTATGATTATTATTTTTTGGCCCTCTCACATTAACTTGATTAAAAATTTCATGGACCCATACTTTTTGCAGACCCTAGGAATTGTGCCCAATAAATAATCCAGTCCTGGTTTCAGGTATGTCCTTATGTTAAAGTGGAGCTGTTGATTGGTTGGTTGATTTCGTGTTTTATGGCACAAAGCAGCTGGGCCATCTGCAGCAAACATCCGGTAAAAAGGTAAAGGTAAATGTAGTAAAATTCGTAACCGGAAATGAAGGTGAAACAAAACATATATGGCATAAAACCAATGTTTACATCTAGTCTACAACGTAAAGAGAGAAACAAGAGTAAAAGAAGTTGTAAAAGACTTTCCATAGCATAATCATAACCTGCCAGGAAGATTAACAGGTAAGTAAAAGAAACACCATCAGTCACCTGAAGTTGGCCTTTCCAGTCCTGGTATCGAAGTAATTTTATGTTACAGCCATTTTCTAATTTCAAGTTGAACTAAAGAGATTGTGACTCTCAAAAGGGAACCCCATAAAAAAGGTTTGATGAAGAAATCAAACAATTAAATGATATTAAAAAAGATTAATGGCTGTTGAAAAAGAAAACTGAGAAATCAATAGCAGAAAATTACTGACTAGGTGTGTGAAAATAAAGAACCAGTAATGAAAAGAGAAAGGTTGTGATCAGAGAGCACACGCTCTTCAAAGCAACCCCTTCTATCAATACCAGCACTTCCCCAGAGGGGATGATGTCCATTAAAATCGCCCAAGATTAGAAAGGGAGATGGCAACTGTTCAACAAGAGCATCAAGGTCTGATTGATCATATATCTCTCTAGCAACAGGTAGAGAGAACAAACAGTGGAGGTATGACCCAGAGAAACATGGATGGCTGTGGCCTCCAAGGATGTGTTGAGTAACAAAGAGAGGTTGTGCACATGCTGATCAACCAACAGTGCCACCCCCGATGTACTTGTCAATTACACAGCCTGTCACTTCTATACAGAGAAAACTGCCGAAAGATGAATGTATCGGCAGGTTTCAGAAATGTTTCTTGTAAGGAAAGACATACAGGATGGTAGGAAGCAAGCAGTGTTTTGATGTCATCCAGACTAGAACATAAACCTCAACAGTTCCATTGTATCAAGGTGGCCATTTTCAGTGACAAGTAGGTGAAGTGGCTGGAGAACCCTTGTATTTATGACCATGTCTTTTTTCACTACTGTCCTTATTCGGAGGAGGTCTATCAACCTCCATGAATAGATTGGGCAGGTCTTTGTTGTTGGAAGGGGATTCCAGTGACAGAGGATGCAAACAAATGACTGTTTTGCATCTTCAACCATGACATTACGTCTTTAAGTGGCCGAACTTCTGAAATTGGAAACATCGAAGAGGGTTTGGAATGCACAGCCATACTCTGAAATTCAGATAACCTGCCTTGATGACGGCAGGTGCACATGGTGATGTAAATGTCAAAACAAGGATATCTGTCAGCAGTGTAACTCCATCTTTGCAAGTGGAGATGCGCCTCACTGCAGACACTCCTTGAGTGGAGAGACCAGCGAGAATCTCTGACTCGGGGACGTTCTTCAAATCCCTCTCAACAATAACTCCTCGTGATGAATTCAAAATAGCATGAGATGTAACCTCAATAGGTACATCCCTAATTGCCTTTGAATTCAAGAGGAGTTCACTGTGTTGGGATGTGGATGTTTCAACCAATGTATCTCCAGATCAAAGCTTTTTTACTGACTTTGGAGAGCCAGCAAATCCCTCCAGTCCCTTCTGAATAAAAAAGAGAGACATTTGCCCTAAACGTTTTTCTAAAAGAACATAGGATGAGAAAACGAGATACATATGTACTCGTATGAGATACAGATGTTGAAGATTGCTGACAAGTCTTCAAGATGTGGAGGTTTACCTGTTGACTGTTTTTTCACTATTTTATTTAAATTTTTATTAGGAGGATCCATAGGAAAAAGAAAATTTTGGTGCCCACTGACCTCATTCACTATGGAACCCTACAAGGGGATGCACTATAATGTCAAGCAAGAACACTGTAGCAATGCCAGGGTTTCGTGAGCACTATACCCAAACACCAGCATCAGACACACAATGTTCACAACACCCATTGAGAACTTCCACCACAGGTATTTGGTTGACTCTTACCCAAATGGACTAGCAGACTGACCCAAGGGGGGCCATGAAAAGGCTGCCTGTCTACAGGAATTCAAGGCCAAAATGGTGTGTTTGATTTGGTCCCCTCAATCACCAGGATCCTCTCCTTCCCTTCATAGGTCACCACGCATGGCAAACACATGGGTGGATGTTTAGATCCCAGAGGAGGTAACTTGAAAGAACGAAACCTTCCCCAGGAGGTCCCTTCACCATGTACAGAAATCCACACTAAGGGGAAGTGGAGTTGTAGACAAATGTCAAAATGAGAATATAAAGCATATTTAAAATTACCTTAATAGTGATAGTGTGTGTGAAGCTGGTAATGAGGACAGTGATGCAAAGAATTTAATTTGCACGAACATAAAGTACTAGAAGCAGAATTACATTACAGATAGTAAATATAAACAATGTGACGATACACAAACTTATAAATAAAGCAAAACTTTATGCTGCAGCTGAAGACTCATATTAGTGATTATCAATAACATATGCTGTTGTTTTTTCTGTATCAATCACAAAGCATTATCAATTTTGAAATAACATAGCAAATAGCTGAGCTTGAGAAAAATCTCCTGTCTTAACCTTTTTAAAGCCAAGATTATTTAATAGAAATTAATATACGATCTCATATTAACTAGTTTGAAAAATATAGATTTCATTTCAAGAGTGTCAAAATTGTTTTGTCTCAGAAGTTTCATGCTTTATTACACTTGTGAAATACACGTTAACAATGTTGTCAAAGTTAGCCCTTTTCATTCTTGATACTTGACCTGAAATTTATTTTACTATATGCAAACTCATGAAACTGCCACAATTTGTCATCTCCTCGCCTAAAAAAAAGCAAAAAATTTGTCACTAGTTCACTGTAATATTAGGTTGGTGATATTTCAATTTGTCTAAGAGAGTCACGATGCAACAGTTGTTGAAATTTGATTCAGCAAAAGCTATTCTACCCAAAACCAATGAAAAACATCTTAAACATCATATTCCACAATTCACTTCACAACATAACAATGTTATCACTTACTTTAATAAAAGTTAATATTCGATATTAATAGAGTTTATGTTTTTGAAATCTGCTTTTATAATATAGTTTATAATAAACAAATGGCAAAATTAACTATAAGTAAAAAAATTAACTTAGTGTTTGAAAATTGTTTTATTTTACAGTTAATGTATTTGCTTCTTAATATATATATTCAAATTTTCAAACTATTCAGTGGTAGTAAGGTTTTCTTATACTACAAACTCTTCTATCACAGTTAATCATTAATGCAATATAACTAACAAATTAAATTATTTTACAACATTGATTTTCTAAATACTCAAAAACAAATAACTTTAAAGTTTAAAACCAGACACTTTAAACTACACCCTTGACAGTTTAATTATATTTCAAGGTTAGACAACACCCACCCAAAAATTTTATATTTTTAATAAATCTTATAAAAACCATAAGTAAAATGTGCAAAATTTGACAAGTGTTCATTTAAATATTATACACTGCCTTTGACTTTCACCAAGATGAATTAAAATTTAACCAAGTTAAAAGATAAAGATAACTGCATTAATTTAAACTGACAAATAGAACTGAATATTTTAAGTTCTATAAATAGCATGATTGAAACAAAGTTTAGAATTAAAGAAATTATTGGACAGAATGTTCAAACAAGAGTGAAAGAACAATAATTAATATTATACAAAAAGTACTCTACTAATTAAGGTTTTTTTTGAGACAGTTCTAAAGAACTTGACTATAAACTTAACACCATGGCAAGTACATGACCAATTAAAAGTTTTTTTAGAGAATCTGGATGCACAAACTAATTAAAGATAGCTTCCAACACAATTTTATAAGATGTAGTTATAAATGAAAACAGCATTGTTAGTCCCTTAACTTACCAGCACCACTGTTCTCTGGAAGTAAATGTAAAGCTAAAATGCCATAACGAAGCATGTCTACTGTATTTATATTAGGAGTTATTGTCATTTGATGTTCACAACTATCTGGGACATCCCCCACAACTGCATCTTTTGCATTATCTTTTTCTACCTATGTAAATAAAAAAAATAGAGGTAATAAACAGATTGAAAGATTTAAGTATATTAAACACAGACTGTACTAAATACAACATATGTTTATGCATTCATATAAACATCTATTAAGTATTGCAAGTTATGACACTACAGTACACAAGGTGGGCCAAATTCATTCTCACTGACTAGATGTTAAGACTTATAACAATAAATTTCAGAATTCCAAAAACTGTTAAGCAAACCCAAATGTGTTTGAATAAACAAAGCAATCACAACTCATTACATCCTGAAATAACGATCTAAAGCATCACAATAGAAGATCAGGTCAGGTCTCCAGCATTCACCATTGCCTTCTCAATGTTAGGTTCTTTAAGAGCTTTCCACCCTTTATGTGAAGCTTCAGCTACCAAATAGTCACAGATTTTATTGCGACGTCTTGTCCTCACAGAGTTAAGCTTTGGACACTGACTGCTAAGGTGACAAAGGGTCTCTCTCGCGGCCGAGCAGCCCTGGCATTTGGGCTCACTTGTGCACTTTGATGACAAATGGATACCAAATGATATGTGCTGTGAGAACTCCATGTGCAAAACTGTTGCAGAAACAAACTGAGAGATATGTTGTTAAACTGCAGTTTTTCACTGTCATAATTATAGGCTTAATTGCCTGAGACAGCATGTTTTATTACTTTGTTACTAAAAAGCATATATGACTGAAAAGAATGTTTCAAACATAAATGATACAAGAAACCTAAACAATCATGAAATTAAATCCATAAATCCAAGTTGCTGTGACATTTTTACATTTCTTTTGTTTACTCTTCTTATATTTCAAATAATTTAGCAACTCAATACACTTCAATGAGCAGTAAATTCCCAGTGAAACAGATTTCCCATTATATATTTTAATATCAATGTTTTTGTTAAATATATACTTAGAAATACATGTAAAATACTGTTAAATGTGTTGCAAAAGTCTTGCTTATCATAAAGTAATAATGAATAATACATATTTTATGAAATCATGAGCACATCTTTGAATACTGTTGGACATGTGTGGGCGCATGTGTGTGCATGTTTTCATACAGCAAAGCCACATTGGGCTATCTGCTGAGCCCACCAAGCGAAATCGAACCCCTGACTTTAGTGTTGTAAATCCATAGACTTACTGCTGTACCAGAAAAGGGGTTGGAAGTGTGTCAAATTTTTGTATTTAAATCATTATTTGTAACAACTGTACTTTTGTCTGTGATATGAAAATATATTTATGTCAAGAAAGAAAACTACATATTTAAAGCTTGATGGCAAATAAATTTGATACAGACATTTAATTAACTAATAAATTACAATTTAACTCAGTTTTAGGTTATTTGAAATCATAATACACAACATAATAATTTTTCTGGCTAACTGCTCAAAAAAACCCATCACAAATTCATACAAGCTAACTGAAGTGTTTCTAGTGATAACAAAGCTTGTACTGAAAAAGAAATTAATATTTTCTGTAAATCAAGCAATGTAATAATATAACTCATTTAATAGAGTAAAAATAAAAACTTTGGATTTTTATTTGTTAAAAATAATATTAAACAAAGCAGAACTGTCGACAAATCCTGAAACAGGACATGGCAGTTGAGCGTAGCAAGAGGGGTCAAATTTTGTTTTTAATTACTCTGTAACCAAACAAAATTGAAAGCTATAAAAATTATGCTTTTCTGAGCATTGGCAATATTTGTAAAAATAACTTACTTTAAACTTCATATTTCTTACAGAGATGGTAAATAAATTAAGGAACCTCAGATGTCTGACAAAAAACAGTAATTCCTTGCACGAGCTTTTTTATCATTATCTAAAACTATGAACGTGAAACTTGTATACTATTAAAATAGGACTTATTAGCTGCAACTTTATAGCATACCAATTAATTTAACATTAAGAAAGAAAATGTTATTTAAATTTTGAAGGTTACTCAAAAACTTTGTGACACACAAACAGTAAAGAATGCCTGTGCCAAGTAGGATAATTACTGCTTAAAAGTTAGAATATTTTTTATTAAAAAAATAAAAGAAGCCATTTTGTAAAGAGGATGATAATGTCTCACCAAAAAGAGAAATAGAGTAACTTGAAAAACAATCTGTGGCAACATTGTTCAGTTGTAATACCTTCAAATTATTTCCTACTCTGGTTAACTCATTGTTGCATTATTTTGTGAATGGTATTTCTTACAGTTTTGAGGTTTTACCTTATATACCACGAAACTTTGTTTTGCAAATGTTATGTATGGTACAATTAAATATTAGGGTTTCAACCTGTGTAAACATCCAATTTATTTCTTTTTCATCAGTGGAGATCTTCACAAAGAACAAAATTTTAGTGCTGGATTTAGTTGCCATAATGTGACAAATGGATACCTAATGATATGTGCTTATTGCTAATCAAATTTAATACCAATTAGCAGATTCTGTTAAAGAAATCCAAAATATTTTGTCCCACACCCCTTTTTTTGTTTTTGAGAAAATTAATACTAAAAGTCAACAAAATCAAAATAAAGGTACGAGTTAAAAACAGCAAACCCAAACCTCTGACTAATTACATTAGTTTGTTATAACCAAAAACAAAAATAAAAAAACGTTGCACTAAATAGTGCAACATTTACTACTGTTTCAGCTTTCTTTTGATTATACACTAACATATCAATCCCTGCTCGTCTCTATGAGAAAAAAAACAAACTTGTTTCAATCTAAAAGCAAATAGCTTCAGGTAGTTAAAGGCAAATAACTACCAGCTCTTTAACTGATGTTGTGCTTGGCAACTTCAGAGATGAACACTCTTAACTTTGAAATTCCTCAAATCATACTTGGGATTTATTAACCATAAAGACATACAATTCAAGAGAAAAAAATCATAGTAAATAATGTTTAGACTACAATTATGGTCTTTTGCTGGGAACTGGTTATGAAAAATTAAGAACATGAGAAGAAAGTAATTTGATCTACCAAACAGATTTGTTGTTGCTCGTTAGTTTTTGATGTGGCTTCCACTACACAAGCTAGAACTTCATACAGCTTACAGTTGATCAAGTCAAGAAACCTGTTAACATTATCTTCTGTCATTTGCCAACCATGGACAAGAACCTGTTGAAAATGCACAGTGTAAAATATTTTTATGATAGTTTATAATTTTTTAAGGGAAAAGATAAATTAACATGAATGCAAAAAAGAATTTGGGGATTTCAATGAAAGTTTTTTTCATTTTTCAATGTATATTTCAAGAACATTAAAGAAATGATTAATGAATATTAAAACACATTTAAAAAGATTTGTTTTCAAAAATGTATAAATTACACACACACACAAGCAAACAATAGGCTTGTAGTATGTTATCCTGAAAGCAAAATAACAGGTCTGCTGAGTATTAGAAGATTTAATAAGATATTTATAATGAAATAATTGAGATTACCAACTCAGTTTGTGAAAACAAGATAAATATTAAAAATAAAAAACAATATTTATTAATAACCTAAACATCGCATGTAAACACACTTCTATCACTTATGTTTTGAATTTCACTCAAAAGCCATCTGTACTAGTCATCCATACTTTAGCAGAGAAAGACCAGAGGGAAAGCACTACCCATAACAAATTTCTGGAGCTACTCTTGTCAGTGACAAGTGATACTGACCATCCTATTTTAACACTCCTTGACTTAAAAAGAGAATATGTTTGGTGGGATGGAAATTCAAACCCACACCCCTCAGATTGTGAGTGAAGCACCCTAACCACCTAGCCATGCCAGACCAAACTATCACTTTTATAGAAACTGAACTGCTCTCAAAACTTACTTCTTGAAGTAAAGAGAAATGTATAGAGTAACAAATAAAAGATACAAGCTTAGCTTTGAGACAAAAAATACTTGTGTTTGTAGATTATAGCATTCTTCTGGACAATTGAACAAACTGCTGACAAGTTATAAATCAGGCTAATCAACCTGTATAATCCTAAGTGTAAGCTAAGGACTGGTATTTGTCACTTCCTATTTGAAATATAAACTTAATTACAGTAATGACAACACAAATTAATGATGAAATAATATATTTAACTCTAAGTTTAGGCTAAAACTATTGTCAAAAGGCTACTTGTATTTAGTGTTGAATATATATTCCCAGGCTGCAATGACTAAACGTTCAGCATTAAACACTCAGTTTGTATAGTGTGACAGATGGAAGACAGTGGGTTTTATCTGCAAACTCAAAAAGAGTATGTACATTTAAAGAAGCTAGTAATGAAAATACACAATTAATATAAAGTTTGTATATTGAAGGAAAAATTAGAAACTGCCCTAAGTAAAGTAAGAAACAATGACCTAAAAAAGTGTAAACTGTTAGAAATTGCAGGATAATTGAAAGAACTTAAGCTTTTCTATACAAAGGATATACGAGTCAATATTCACTTTCAGTAAGATAAAAACTGTATTAAGAAAGCTAACATTAAGTAAAAGATCTCAAGCTTTACTTCTGCAGATAAGAAACTATGGGAAGACATAACAAAAAAGGGCTATAAAAGAATGGAAATTTAAAATACAGAAGCTGTGTTATAACCAAATTTTAGCATGGCACATGGTTTGTGGAGTAAACAGGAATCAAAGCGAGTGATACAGTAAAGTGTTGGCTGCGATGCAGTTTTCACTGTGCACACACATTCAATGTAGGTGCTAATGAAAAAAGGATAGATCAGAGGACACAGTGGTGAGAGCCATAAAAATATAAAACAGTAATGAGTGTAATAAGAGAATAAAAGTAATAAAATAGATGACTTAACTGCACTGGTTGAAACAGAAGAGTGATGTAAGAGGAATAAATAAAATTTGGTTAAACAAACAATTTTGATGACAAGTGTTTCTAATACACATATTTATAGGTTGTTACGCAAGGATAAATTACTAAAACAGATGGAAAGGAGTAGCTCTATGTGAAATGAAAGTTGCATCCTATTGAAGTTAAAAATTTCAAAGCTAATTGTTAATCAAATTTAATACTGATTAACACTTTCTGCTTAAGAAATCCCCCAAATTATTTTTTCTCCTGCAAAGAGGTTAAATCTATTTGGGATTCTCTTAGTGGTTAAAAGGGGAAAGACTTACTTGAAAGTTGTAAATAATACCAGATTAAACAAATGAAACTACTAAAAACTAAAGAATTTGGTAATTTATGAGGTTATAAATATGGGAGATTTTAACTTCAAGCATATATACTGATAAGTATTAAAAATCAAATCATGAGAGAGAGAATTTTAAAAACTTTTCAGGAAGATTTTCTTGACCAATTGGTTACAAATTTTAATGCAATGTTCTTTTAGATTTACTGTTAACTTCTAATACAATAATGCCCGACAAGGTGGAGGTTAGGGTGTTTTGCTGCATACTGAGATAAGGAACAAGACTTGTCACCTGTAAATTGGGCAAATGAATTACAAATACTGAATATGAAAAACTTTAAACCCTTAAATTTAATATAAGCACATTACTTAAGGAAAAAAAATGGCTGCAACATGAATTGATTGATTGATTGATTTAGTGTTTTATGGCACAAAGCAACGAGGCTATCTGCGCCAAACAACTGGTAAAAATGTAGTAAAAGACATAAATGGAAATGAAGGTAAAACAAAAAAGTATAAAACCAATGTTGACACCTAGTCTACAAGGTTAAGATAGAAGGCAGAGTGTAAAAAGTTGTAAGGTAGGTATTCTATCAAAAATGTATAATCATAACCTGCCAGGAAGACTAACAGGCAGGTATACAAGACCCACCGTCAGTCACCTGAAGTTGGTATTTCCAGTCCTGGTTCTAGGTTATGTGTCACAGCGACCAGTATCAAAATGTAAAATAATAGAAGTATTATAAGACACAGTAAAATCACAACAATGAGTAGCCAAATGTTTAGTAAAAAGAGAAAAGTCACATAAATGGAGTAAAATTTGTAAAAGTAAATGAAGGTAATAACAAAACAGCAATTAAAACAGAAAATGGTGTAAAAACCAATAGTGACATTCAGTCTTCAAAGTTATACACTATTTACTCATAGCATAATAATAATGATCATAACCCGCCAGGAAGACTAACGAATAAGTTCAAGAACCACCATCAGTCACCTGAAGTTGGCCTTTCCAGTCCTGGTTCCGGGTTATGTGTCATAGTAGCTATTATCAAAATGTAATGGAATAAAAGTTTTAAAAGACACTCAGCAAAATCGTAATAAAGAGTAGCCAAATGTTCAGTAAAAAGATAAAAGTCAAGTAAATGGAGTAAAATGTGTAAAGGTAATCGAAGATAAAAGCAAAATGGCAATTAAAACAGGAAATGGTGCAAAAACCAATGACAACATCCAGTCAACAAAGTTGTAAAGGACAACCTGTAGCAGAATGGGAATGATCATAACCCGCCAGGAAGACTAACAGGTAGTATATAAACCACCGTCAGCCACCTGAAGTTGGTCTTTCCGTCCTGGTTCCGGGTTATGAGTCAATATGGCCAGTACAAAAAGGTTGTAAAAGTGTGAAATGATATGCAGTGAAAGTATAATAGTAACTCGCCAGGAAGACTAACGAGTAGTTCAAACAGAAGCGTTAGTCACCTAAAGTTGGCCTTTCCAGTCCTGGTGTCGAGTTATTTAATGTTCTGGCCATTATTTAATGTCACATTGAATGAGAGAGAATAAAACTGTAAAAAAGGAGCCACAATTAAAAAGGTGTAATAAATAAATATACCACACTTAAATGATATTAAAAAGACTAACAGCCATTAAAACATTAAAAACGTTATTAAGGTGGACAGAGTCACCATCACCAAAAACTCTGTCCAATGTTACAGACTGACCCTGGGAAAAAATATGTTTAAAGTATTGCCGTCGTTGAGAATTGTAACGATGGCAAGAAAGTAAAACGTGGCTGATAGTGATTTGAGTGTTACACAAACTACACATTGGTGCATCAGTTCCAGATAAAAGAAAATGATGAGTTTAAAAACTGTGACCAATGCGTAGCCTAGTGAGAACAACTTCTTCCCTCCGAACTTTACGGAAGCTAGATGGCCAAACTCCAATTTTGGGTTTGATTTGAAAAAGTTTATTGTCACGCTGTTCACTCCAAGTGGACTGCCAACTGGCACGGAGCCAAGCCTTGAAGACAACACCATAGTCCATCTATGGAATAGGCATAGGGGTGATGGTGCTGAGGCAGACATATTTAGCTGCCATGTCTGCAAGCTCGTTCCCATGAATACCAACATGGCTTGGTATCCAGAAAAACTGGATTGAAGTAGATGCTAATGAAAAATGGGCCAGTCGGTTTCAAATATCTGCGAGAATAGGATGTGAGCTAATGTGAAGTGATTCCAAGGCAAGTATAGAACTAAGCGAGTCAGTATAAATAGTGCAGTTGGAGTACTGCTCAGCTGCAATATGATCAAGGGCAAGAGATATGGCATACAGTTCAACAGTGAACACAGAAGCTGTAGAGGGGATTCCGTGTGCAACTACTGACCCATAGCAAACCATAGCAGAGCCCACTGAATTACCTGATTTGGAACCATCTGTATAAATGGGAACTGAATGATTGTTTGAAAGATATTCATTGAATAAAAGACGGTACTTCCAGTCTGGAGTATCCGCCTTTTTTAGGTGATTAAAAGAAAGGTCACACTTAAGGGCTGTAATAAGCCATGGAGGGATGCGTCGACCTGTGGAATCTGCAATGTTATCCAAGGACAGACCCAATTCATCCAATTGTGCCCGGATGCAAAGGCCAAACGGAGCAATGACAGATCGTCTGTTCTGAAAAAGTAGTGCCACCGAGGAAGGAAAACACATTCCCAGGTGGGATGCTTTGGTAAGGAACGAAGTTTCGAAGTATATTGTAAAGATAGTTGCAAACGGCAAAGGTGTAGAGGAGGTTCATGAGATTCAATGTATATGCTTTGAACTGGAGAGGTACGGAAAGCTCCAGTGCAGAGTCAAAGTCCTTGGTGATGAATGGGGTCCAGTATCTTTAAGGCCGAGGGTCTGGCAGAGCCATAGACCATTGATCCATAGTCAAGTTTCAATCTAATAAGTGCACAATATATCTTTAACATTGAACGGCGATCTGCCCCCAAACTGGTAGAAGAGAGGACATGGAGGATGTTCAGTGCTCTTGTGCATTTGATCCGAAGCTGCTTTAAGTGTGGTATAAAGGTCAGTTTACGATCAAAGATAAGCCCCAAGAACTTTGTCTCCGGGACCACTGGCAGCAAAACTTCACCAATATGAAGTTCAGGATCAGGGTGAATACCTCTTCGGCGGCAAAAGTGCATGCATACAGTTTTGGAGAGAGAGAAATTAAAGCCATTCGCAAAAGTCCTCTTCCGTACACGATTGAGGGCAGTTTGTAGTTGCCGCTCAATATATCTCATGTTTGATGACTGACATGAGATGTGAAAGTCGTCAACATATAGCCCATTCGTAACAGTGAGAGGGAGTTGTTTAGTGATGGCATTTATCTTTATACTGAAGAGTGTAACACTCAATATACAGCCTTGAGGGACTCCAAGTTCCTGTACAAAAGAACGTGAAAGTGCCGAACCTACACGAACTTGGAATCTCCTGTCCATTAAAAAATTTTTAATAAACATGGGTAGATGGCCACGTAACCCATATGTATGGAGGTCTCGCAAAACACCATACCTCCATGTTGTGTCGTAAGCCTTCTCTATGTCAAAGAATATCGATACAAGGTGTAGGCAGTTTAGAAAGGCCTCTCTGATAGATGTTTCAAGACGAATTAGGTGGTCTATGGTGGAGTGCTGTTGACGGAACCCACACTGGGTGGGAGAGAGGAGGTTGTTTGATTCAAGAAACCAAACAATATGAGCAATAACCATCCTTTCTAAGGTCTTACAGAGACAGCTCGTCAAAGCAATTGGACGAAAGTTTGAAGGAATCTTCGGATCTTTCCCTGGCTTAGAGAAAGGTAAAATAATAGCCTTGCACCAGGCATCAGGAAAAACATTATCCTGCCAAATCCGGTTAAAGACAATCAGAAGGACATCAAGAGAAGCAGGAGATAGATGGTGCAGCATGTCATAATGAATATAATCAGGTCCAACAGACGTACTGGCAGACCAATGAAGGGCCATTTTTAGTTCCACCAGGGAAAAGGGACAATTATAGTCAAAGAAACAGTCAGTTTGAAAAAAAAGAGGTGATCGCTCTGCCCGAGTCTTGATGGCCAGGAAGGTGGAAAAACAAGCAGAAGTGCTAGATACTCGGCAAAAGCTTTCACCTAGAGTGTTAGTAATGTTCCAGACATCAGTCACCTCCTGACCATCAGAGAGTAAGATTGAGATGGGGAAGACAGAATTGTAGTGCCCATTAACCTTTCGAATCCTGTCCCATATGATCTTGGAACTGGTGATAGAAGATATGCTGGTTGTGAACTTAATCCAAGATTCCTTCTGGCTTTGAAGTCTTACTCACCTAGCATGTGCACGGGCTCGTTGGAAAGCAACCCAGTTTGAAAGTGTGGGATATCTGCGAAAAGTACCCCAGGCCCGTTTTTGAGCCTTCCGTGCTAAGTGGCAAGCAGGATTCCACCATGGACGAGGATATTGTGGAAAACGTGTCGAGGTTTTAGGAATACACTGAGCAGCTGCATGTATAATACAGTCAGTTACCGCTGCTACACAGTCGTCTATTGATGGCTGATTTACAATGGCAGGATCAAGTTCTGCGAGAGCAGTGAAAGTGGACCAGTCTGCCTGATCCAGCTTCCACCGGGGCACGTGGGAAGGGTGGCATCGACCACGGCCAGTGGATTACTGTGAACCCTCCATGAAAAATGGGAGAATAATGAAGGGGAGCACTCTGAGAGATCAATAGTGGTAAAGGACTGACTAGGTGCATGAAAGTAAGTGGAAGAACCAGTATTGAAAAAAGAAAGATTGTGATCAGAAAGCATCCGCTCTACAGATCGACCCCTCCCATTAATAATAGTACTTCCCCAGAGGGGATGATGTCCATTAAAATCCTCCAGGATTAGAAATGGATATGGTAACTGTGCAACGAGAGCATCCAGGTCTGATTGATCATATGTCTCTCCAGGGGACAGGTACAGAGAACAAACAGTGATGGTATGACCCAAGGAAACACTGATGGCTACAGTCTCCAAGGGTGTGTTGAGTGACAAAGACAGGGTGGGCACATGTTGATCAACCAACAGTGTCTCCCCTCTATGTACTAAACCATCACACAACTTGTCATTTCTCTGCAGAGAAAACTGCTGAATGGAGATTGTATCAGCAAATTTGAGAAATGTTTCTTGTAAACAAAGACAAACAGGATGGTAGGAAGCAATCAGTGTTTTGATATCATCCAGATTAGAACGTAAACCTCGATAGTCCCATTGTATCAAGGTGGCCATTTTTAAGAATGGGTAGGTGAAGTGGTTGGAGAACCCTTCGGTTTACGACCAGGTCTTTTTTCTTTACTGTCTTTAATCGGAGGAGGTTATCAACCTCCATGGATCCTGCTCTGGGTCAAGTGGGCAGGTTTTTGTTACTGGAAGAGGAATCTCGTGACTGAAGACACAAACAAATAATTGTTTTGTCTCTTGTAGTGGGAGAAAACGATGTATCAGAAGAAATGCCTGTATTTGAAACTGAAGGACATGGATCTTGAGGTTTGTTGGAAGGTATGGGAGGAACAGAGGTGGGTGTGGAAGTCGATTCATCAACTTTTTTAACCACGAAGGTCAAAAGGCTTTTCATTTGTTTTGAAAACGATTCTCTTGGAGGCACAGAGGAATGTGTCTCCCCTCCCACTGTAGTTGTGAAATGAAGTGCTGCAGCATATGTCCGAGATAGAGTTGTGGACAGCAATTTCCAAGCTTCAGGATAAATAATGTTATGTGTCGTTTTCAAACACTGCACCTCTTTTTTTCCTCCAACCATTTTGGACAAGAATGAAAGTAAGAGGGGTGAGAACCACTGCAGTTGATGCAACGTGGGTTCATGTTACAGTCATAGGCATCGTGGTCCTTGCCTCCACAATGAGCACATGTCAGGTAACCACGACAAGAAGTCTTTGAGTGGCTGAATCTCTGACATTGGAAACATCGAAGAGGGTTTGGAATGTATGGCTGAACCCTGCAAATGAGATAACCTGCCTTGATGGTGGCAGGTGGTGGGTGGATGTTTAGTACCCAGAGAAGGTAATGAGACAGAACTGAACCTTCCCTGGGAGGTCCCCTCACCATGTTCAGGAATCCACACCGAGAGGGAAAATCAAGTATAAACTTTAGTCAGCAAGTAGGTTCCACCCATAAATAAAATAGCTAATGACAGAAATGATACAGAGAAGTGAAAGTTAATAGCTGATAAGCTTTTATGCTCAACATTTGGTTACAATTACACAACTAACTTTTCTCACACAACCCCAGAATTCCACCAAAGACAGTTCAGTAAATGACAGTAGTGGTAGTGATGTGTACGAGTGCACTTTGCACTTCCAATCAATGTTATTTACATAACTGGTTATTTCATTTCAAAAGTAAGAAACATTGCAGCCTTGAATAAAATCCACTTCACACATTCTTTCAACAGGTGAAAACTGCACATATACTCAATAGCAGATTAATTCCATAAATGTTCTACTGTTAATATAAAAAACAAAAGACAGCATTCTTAAATACCAAATTTATGCACCATATATGCGAGTGAATGGAAGTATTTAAAGTAATTTAAATCCTAAGAGAAACTTAAAAAAACTTTCACATACAGTATAACAATCTAAATTTTACAAACAAAAAACTGCTATGCAATAATAATTTAGCCCTCAGTAATAATCTTCACCAATACTTCCTAAGATAACTTAAACGGCAAGCTCAGTTGTTTAATGTAACAATTTCAAGCAGATATAAATTAATATGTATGTGATAAAACATTTGTTAATTCTACTCAAGTTGCAATAAATGTCCTTTGAGTACAAAATGCTATTCTTTCAAAATGATGACAGTTTTTTTATGAAATGGCAATTAACTAAAGAAACAGCAAAACAACTAGTACAATATATATATATATTAATGCATTAACATCATACAAAAAAAGTCCTCTACCAGTGATAAATGTTTCATAACCTTTATATTTGAACATGCAATTTCTTCCTATGTCTACTTTACCTATCAAAGTTATACATTCATAAACATCAACAGTAAATAATAATAATAAATTTAATCTTAAATTTTCACATGTTCAATAATTCAGTTTAGTGAGCTCTTTCAGTAAGAGATACATAAGTATGTGAAAAATAATTACAAATCTACATGTAGAATAAAGTATAAAGCACAATTCCAGACGTTTTATGTACAATACACAAGGTGTCTATAGATTATTAAACCACTGAAAATTTGAAAAATCATAATAAACAATAAAAATAGGAACTGTATAGGCCTTTAAAGTTCTAAAAAAATATATATTCTTAAAACAGATCTTTTTTCTCACTCTCAGTAGCAAATAAAGTGGTCAAAATCTTGTCAATTATACACACTTAACATTTCATTTAAAAAACTTTAGCCTATTCCTATCAAAATAGTTAAAAAAGAGCCTTCTTTACAGAAACTGTATAAACTAGTTTCTCAATCAGTGATGTCGAGAAACCCACTTGTTGAGAACTTTTATATGCAAAGGGCCCAGAACAGCCGTTTTTGCATATAAAACTAGTTTCTCAGTTTTTCAATAAGACATTTCCCAAAAACATGTATAAATCTGATAAATCCTTTTCATCAAAACGGTTTTTTTACATCTTGCAAGGATCAACAGGTTTGAATGACAATTATATCACATGAATTACAAATGTTATGATTTGAACTAGTAGCAGATTTAAAGCTGTGTGGGGCCAGTGGCTAATAATTTTTGCAGGCACTGCACCTCATGTAATTTTACATAAAAGAAAGAAAGATTATAACGCAGAGCACGTGAACATTTAAGGAAATGTACAAGAATTCAATGCACTTTTGAGGTTCCATTAAATCTGGTTTTGAATGTTCTTAGCCCAAGACAGTGATCCGATGTATTAGATCACTAAGGATGCTACAAAATAAAACTTCAAGAAAAAAGTATTTTTTAAATACATGTTTCAAATGTAAAAAGATGTTACAAGAACAAGAATAATACTTTTTATGCACATAAAATAATATTACCTTTGGAGACTAAACAAAAGAAAAACTATATATTGTAGCATGTAATATTTGATTGTTATTCTTTAACATTAAGGTGAAGTTAAAAAGCTAAAGCCAGTTAGTTCATATATAAGAAGCATATCCCACAGCTTAAATGCATTCTGAAAAGCCACTGTTACTATCTACTCTTTGCAAGTTGGCTTTTAAATAGTTCACATTTTTACATTACATTCAATAAGAAATTATAATGAATAAATCAGAATGATTAGCAAGAAAAATAATGCATTTTATCAGCAATCATGTTCTGTGAAATAAGTTACACTTTGAACACAAACATTTGAAGACCAATCTTGAAAACAGTTTTAATTACATTTAATAAAACATTTAAGAAGGTATAAAAAATTAATAAAGTAAAAATAAGAGGAAAACAGATTAAATTAAAAAAACTCACTTGATTAACTCCTGATCTGTAGAATGGCATATGGGCAATAACAGTAACATAAATATTTGGTCTGAAGAGGAATCCACTACCAGGAATCTCAAACTAATGAAATTATGAAATAAAATAAAATATTCAGAACTTAATGCAAATAGAGAAAAATTTCAACAATATTACACAACACAATCTTTGTTTGTTTGGTTGTTTCACACAAAAATGAAGATAACAATTTTCACGCAAAAATCCAATTCCCCCAAATATCATGAAGATAGAATTAGAACTACATACAGTCCTTAAGTTACCTACATATAACACAAATAACAAACTTCAGTAAATAAATATATCAGCAAATAAATAAAAATACAAAACTTCTCAAAAGTTCTTGTAAGGGCAGCTTTATTGCTGAACTTCCTTAATACAAATATGGAAACCTAAGTTAGCATTATGGTACCATGTTGTTTAGTCTTGATAGTTTTGTGTATTCATAATTATTAATCAAGAACTAAATTTCACTACCAAACAACTGCAGTCAACGAAAATAAATTTAGAATAAAACTTTAGAGTTTGTTTCACAATTTCTCTTGTCAATCTGTTACTGACTAAACAAAAAAGTATTTTCATTAGCCTACAGACGAGTTATTTCAATAACACAAAAACAAATTTCATTTGACATAACAAATGTAATGATTGTTAGATGTACATTCATAAGAAACAGAAAATGTTTTTTAAAAACACAATCAGATTTTTGAAAGCAAACATTTTTCATTAAACTGTATTTGGAATGTAGTGAAAAATCATTTAATGTCAAGTTTACAAAACTATTTACGTTAAGTCATAATGGCTATATTTTCAAATTGTTTTTTGTTTTTTTTATATAACAAATGTTCAACATTACATGGTAAATATGATAAAATAACATCTAAAGTGTACAGCTAGTACAGCAAAGGTTTTTTTATGAATACTAAATCTTTGACATTTAAAATGGTATTTGAAAATTAAATTTTAGATTATCCATACCCTTTAACAATGAACTTGACTGTGCTTAAATAAATCTTTTTCTTTAGCTAGTAATTAATTTTCAAAATTGTGTGTGTGTGTGCGTGCGTGCGTGTGTGTACACACACACTACATAAAATAAGCTGAAAATGTTTGTCTAATCTGTTACAAATGTTTTCAAACTAAAAGGACACATATGAAACAAGTTTTCACTTTAAAAGTAAATTTTTTATAATGTTTATGCTTATCTTCCAAAACTTAAAACAAAACCACAGTTTTTCAATAATAAACTTAAGCATCTACTACAAAATTTGCACAAACCGGTTTTACTGCTCCTTTTGTACATTTTCTAAGTACTTGATAGATTTCATCAAACAAGATACTTCCATGCTGTATATCCTGTAATAAATAAACCATCACACATTGCACTGGCATTATAAATTCAAGAGTCTTCAGTTGTAAGAATAGTACATCACTAATGATAATTTTTTTGTGAACAAAATTCGTGAAAATGAATTTGCAAAAGCCTAATAGTGTGTCCAATATACAGATTTTACATCCTGTAAAAATCCCAGCCCTGCTCCACTGAAGAATGGGATTACATCGACATAAATTGAAGCTGTCCACATGGACTTCTCCAGCAGCTTGGGACTGGAGAAGATAGGAATCTTCCATTACTCCACTAGAATAAAAAGGGGAAGGAATTCACTTAGGAATGAAACACAAGTAAAAGTACATAGATCAAACAGTAATTTTCTATCATTTGCAGAAAATATCACACTTGATAGATTAAGCACTGGGTTGCTGTGAATAGGTACACAGCAGATGCTAAACAGATCTTAGGACAAGCTCACACTGGGTGGTTAATAATATAGATTGATATAGATCTGAAACACCTTCAAAAACACCATCTCCATAGTAAGCACTGAGCAGGGGCAGATTTATCTCCCACTTTTATTCAGAATTTGGAAGAAAAAAGTATTCATTATGAGGTAACACAAGTCATGTGGCAAGATTAGTTGTTTCTGTTGACATTGAATTAAAGCCAAAGAAAAAAAATGAATGAAAACCCTACCTACAGAAGATAAAAACATGGCAACTGGAGGAAGACAAACCTGCAATGTAGTTTAAATAATCTGACAAATGTTTTGAGGGTTATCTATATTCTCCAAGATTTTGTTTAGGGAATATCAAGGCAAGATAAATCATGAGATAACAAACTTAAGAGATGTAGAAAACAGAATGCAAAATGAGGTAGTTAACAAAACCAATCAAAATAGAAGGAAATAAGTTACAGGAAGAAGATAAATCTATTCCCTCCTTTAGCAAGAAAAGGTACAGTTGACTGCCTTGAAAAGAAACAGCACAAGTGAAACAACCAATCACCATTCCATACAAAACAAAGGAGATGTTCAAGGTTACAACAACTATAAAGGTAATAAATGATGGGTGAAAGCATCCAATATCTTGCAAGCAACTCAGATTTTAAGAAGGAATGAGCTATGACAGATTAATATCAATCTACTTCCTGTTATAAAGGGTAGGAAGCATATGAAGCAAAATTGTTGGCACAATTGTTTCCACAAGTAGGGAAAAGAATAAGTGAAAAATGATATGGGAAACAGGGTTCAAATGGAGAATATGAGAGTCCTGATATCTAAACAAAGGTTCCATTCCCTATGAGAAATTGAAGAAGCAGAGAAACTGGTGAAAAAGCTTAATAGATTTATAAAAACCAGAAAAAGTAAAACAGTAAGGAGATGGAAGGACAAGTACAAAACCAACCTGAACCACTTAAAAATAGGAATATAAAGAGGAGGTTAGGTATATACAAAATTGGAACAAATCAATGCTCAGAAAATCCATTGTCAGAGTTGTAGTGAAGTTACAAAATCAAAAGTTAGATGATGAGGAAGGTCAATTAAACAGCAATGATAAGGCACCCAAAAAGAAAGCAAATTCAACGAAAACACCAAAGTATAGACAGACCACTCTGAAAAAAATCCAGAAAAGGAAAGATAATTAACACATTATCAAGGCCTAAACTCCAGACATTAGTCAAACAAGTGAACTTAACAAGTGTGGGTTTGAAAGAAAAAAGCCTATAACATGGAAAACAGAGTATGAGAGCAAGTTCTTCCCTTCCAATGAATGGAAGGTGTAGCAGGGGTATATGAATGAATCATGATAAAAAAGCCAGAGAAACAAGTCAGAAAATAGTGGCAAGCTGGTTGAACAACCATAATATTGAGGGTATTGGTGCAGAAAAACCAATCCACTGGAGATAAAGCTCCAGAAATTGATCAGAAAGCCAAAACCACACCTCACATGAATAAATTAGTTGGAAAGTTTCATTCCTAGGATTGTTTGTGTAAAGGTGCACAGTTTGCTGCCTTAGCTGTACCATCCACAAGTATGGTATCCTACAATTTGAGCATTGTAAACATTCAGACTTATTGTTGACCCATTGGAGACTCCAAAAAGATGCAAATCTAGATAAGGTAGGTTTGGTTTGTTTGTGTAGAATTTTGCACAAAGCTACTCAAGGGCTATCTGCACTAACTGTCCCTAATTTAGCAGTGTAAGACTAGAGGAAAGGCAGCTAGTCATCACTACCCACTACCAATGAATAGTGGGATTGAACATAACATTATAATGCCTTCATGGCAGAAAAGACAAGCATATTTGGTGTGACAGGGATTAAAACCCGCAACCCTCAGATAAAAAGTTGAGTGCCTTAGCCACCTGACCATGCCAGGTCAAGGTGAAGTGGAAAGACGGATGTCCAGAATTGTGCGAGTGATTAAGGGATGGAGGGAAAAACACAAGGAAAACAGTAAATTTCTGGATATATTTGCATTAATTAACCAGAATCCATTAAAGAGAATGTACATAGATATATCAAGGAGGAACAAAAGAATTCCCAAACAGAGAGAAAACTTTGTGAAAGAAAGAAGGATGCATAAGAGCCTTGGCATCAGAAAGTTCCCATCTCAAAATCTTAAAGTAAAAGACCACGTACATACAACATATGAACTGAAAAAGATCCAAGTGAATGAAAAATTCCACACAAGTCAAGACAAAGCCAAAAATTCAAACCAGCCACCCCAAAAAAATCTAAATTCCAAAGGAGAAAGAAGATCACAACATTAAATGTCACAAAGAGCAAACAAACAATGTTTAATTGTTGTTGATGATGAACAGAATGATTTGAAGGAGAGGATAAAAAAGAATGTGTAGAAAAGTATCTAAGAAAAATCCTAGTCATCCACGTTTCGGTAGAATACCTCACTCAAACTGAGAATACAATTCATCTTAACTGAAAAACTATCAAAGGTTCAAATAAGACAGGTTGACAACATGTTACAAACCTCCTATCTTCATCAGAAGAACACAAAAATGAGATTAAAACCCTAGTGTGTGAGCAAGCAGGATGAAAGAGCAGGGGAAAACCTTCAGAAAGCATCTGTAACTGCATTACAGATGCAGAAGTTGAGAGAGATAAGCTCTCAAACTGAAGCTGAGGGGCAACTTCAGAAACAAGTTACCTCCAAAACCAGTTACGCCTAGCACTCGTAGAAGGGAGAACACTCAATAGTAACAACAAAACCAGGAAAAAGAGAGAAAATAAATCCAGGAGGAGGTACAAAATAAATTTTGTGACAATCACTGATTAAAAAAAAATAATTGAAAGCCAATACATATTTAATATCAAATATATGAAAGACATTCAAAATTTGGCATATTCTTCATAACAAAAAAAAATGTCACAAATTGTAACAAAACATCCAAAATAACAAAAACCTGACAATTCTTAAGAAAACCCATCTAAAAGCAGTTCTGAGGAAAGAAACAAAACCTTTGTTACTATATTAGCATTTCCAAGTTTACTGCACATAGAAGATGTGTTGCTGTCTTACTGGGTATTTATTTTCTAATAATGATTACATCATAGGATAGCACAATATACATACAAGTTTTTAATATACCAATTAAACTGTTTTAAATACAAAGCAAGAACAGAAGTGTCGGTCTTACAATAAAATAAAGATAGGAAGAAGGAAAAATAAAGTTCTTAGGTGATACAAGTAGTATGTAAAAATCACACAAGGTAATAATTCTAAATATGGAATCATATTTTTATTATAAACTAAATATAACATTTCCCTAAATTATTCATCTTACAACTGGTAATTGTTATGTATGAAGCATTTAGAATGCCATGTTGTTGTTTGTATTATTGTTTTGAAATTTAAACCAATAAAATGTTGTTATTCATGTAGAAATTTCTAGAATTAGGTAGATCGATCATTTGACAGTAAATAGAATGTATGTCGACCTGGTGTCTAGACGACGAGTCTCGTGCAAAAACAGACATGCGTAGATTAGTCTGGAATTCTGTGGAAGTTACGCGATTGTTGGAGAACACAGTAGGCATACTAGTATAAAAACAGACGGCAATGCGAGGAGAATGAAATAAGTCAGTCATTCATTTTTATTTGATTCAAGAGATACTGTTTTTGTTCGAGAAATTTTCAACGTTTGCTGTGTGTTTATTCAACTTGGATTTGTGACTAGAGCTAGATCTACAGAAGCTGTGATTTTATTTTGTCAATCTTTATAATTCATTCGAATTACTGGTTATACTGAAGGTCAACACATACAGGACTGTTTAGGGGAGACCGGAAAAGTTGGAAAACGAAAAATCTGAGACATTCATCAAAAACATCGTAAAAAGAACTTCGTCAAATTTATTGGACTGTGAATTGTTTCTGGACTTCTCCATTCAAACTTCGGAATTTCTTCGTGGGACCAAATTCACTCCCTAGACCGGAATTTTGGATTTCTGATCTGGACTTTTGGACTTTCATTCTAGATCATTATATTGGACACAGGCCAGTAGCATTTTGTATTGTAATTAACTTTA
The DNA here is from genome assembly GCA_011833715.1 of Carcinoscorpius rotundicauda. Taxonomy (NCBI): domain Eukaryota; kingdom Metazoa; phylum Arthropoda; class Merostomata; order Xiphosura; family Limulidae; genus Carcinoscorpius; species Carcinoscorpius rotundicauda. Next base: position 126,925,684 of record CM022392.1, read on the forward strand.
AAATGAATATTTGTCATTGTTATTATATAATTTATTTTATATCTGTCACATATATAATAGTTTATTGTAATAAATTATATAAGCTGTTATCTGTGTCTTTCTGTTGCGTTCAGTCCACACATAAAAAAAACGTAGCATAATTTAAATTTAAAAGAATATAACAATTGCAAATTCTTTCAGTCATAAGTGTTGAATCTAATTCACAAAAAAGAGTGTACACTCAACACCTGAAAGAACTTAACCCTAATATTCGTAGATCAATTTCCTTTCTAAAAATATATCTGATTTGAGTTATTATTTCAACATAAATGATTAATTCAAGAAGATAAATGAAACAGCATGATTAAAGCTACTATCACAAAAAAGTCATATCCTATGGTGTTTTTCACAGAAGCAAATATTTTACACACTTATAAAAAAAAAATAATAATAATAATTACTTTTGACCACTACTTAATACAACCTCTACATATAATGGCAGTTATTATAATAACAAACACTCATGTTCATGCTATAAAATCCAGAGAACATTTCATCATGTGTTTTACTTATCATCCTATGATTTGTTAAATGCGAAATACAAAGATTGGAAAACATAATAATTGTAATCAAAGGTATCAATTTCAGTAACTAAATTTTATAACTCAGGTTTAACACACCCACTGTTTTATTAGGAAAATGGACAAGAAAAAAAACAACCTTCAGATGCCAAATTGTAGATGCAGAACCAACACTAAAGTGCAAGAAAAAAATTAATATGAAAAAATGCTCTTCTCACAGGGCATTTGTTTTTGTAGTCTCAAACTTACTTTACAATTTTTAATTCAAACTTCATTGAGTAATACAATATAGTACAAATAATTTAATGTTCTGCTAATATTTACAAAAAAAAAAATTAAAATTCTGAAATTTAATTTGATTTTGCCCTCACAATAAAAGATGTCCCAGGTAGATATGGGAGATCATATTATAAGTCTAAACAGAACTCATTCAATATTGATTAAAACCCAACGTAGAACAGCATTTGCCAAACACTTTGCTTACAAATGAACATAACACCAAAGATATTTCACAGATATTTAGTGCTGCTGATTTACCTATATTTAATGCAAAAATTTAAATTTTACATCCAAAAGTTTACAAAGATGTTCAGCTGATCTGACAATTCCAAAATGAAAATACTTTTGATAAAACTTAAAGAAATTATAGTTTTAACTAAACCAAAAATATTCAGCCTCGTTTTTGATTTCTCATGTTTTTCAGCAGTAAAAGTAATAAAATACTCCACAAGAGAGCTCCAAACAATATTTAATTCTTTCCACTCAGCCAGTTTTAAATAATTTATTTTCAATTTGCTCCTTTTTGTTTGCGACTATTTACTTTAAAATGGTTGTATGATGCAACTTAAATTGCATTTTTTATCAAAACTTCTAAAAACTATAATTAGAGGACAAAAACGGAAGTTATTACTTTATGATTTAACTAATTTTTGTCAAGTTTATTAATTAAAAAATTAAACCACTGGTAACAGAAAAATAGGCTTTATATTTATTGACAAGTTCTTATAATTTAAATTTCTTCAAGCTATACCTCATTTCTACAATCATTATCAGTAATCCATTAAAACATTACTTTTCCTGATATCAAAAACAAAGTTTTAAACACTGGAAATACATACGTGTATGATCCATATTTGTGCTTAATGAAGAAAATTTCACTGCATTTTATCAGTATTTTTCAGATAGGGTAAAAATGACAGTTTCACTACACACCAATAAAACAGCTCATAGATATAATGAAATATCGCAATTTTCACTGACTATTTCTATAGTTATCAAGAAACATCAATGCATATTTAAAAGCATCCTTACCACTGTACCAACTGATGAACTCAAATCCAAGCAAAACACAATACGATACTGATGTGCAAAAAACATTGTTTTTGTGAAGGGTGTTACGCGATACTGGTATTTGTGACTTTCTTTAGGGTTCCAACCTTCAGGACATGTCTTTGGGAGGACAGAAACTACCCCAATTTCTTCTGTGAACTCTGCCTAACAAGTACAATAATAACAATTACTCAAACAATGATACCTTTAAAAATACATGAATAAAGAACCTGATTATGAGCAAATAAGTATATATTAAATATTTGTACAAATGTCAGTCATGGTATACTAAATTTTCTTTCCTAATAAGTACACATAGTCATTGTTTGGCAATTTATAGTGCAAAGCAACCAGGCTATCTGCAACAAACAACTGGTAAAAAAATAAAATAAAATAACAGTTAAAGTATTATAAAGTGTAAAGTGAAATCAAGTTAAAACAAAAGACAGTAACCCAATGTCATATAGAATTAAAAAGGTCACTGGTCCTTATAAAATGAAAAACATTTGTAAGATGAACAGCGTCACCATCGCCAATTGCATTATCCAACTTCCAGAGTAAACCCATGTTAAAAAACATCTACAATTATGCTGTTGCTCATGGTCATAATTATAACATGACAGTAAAATATGGGCTATTGTGACTTAAGTATCAACACAAACTGCATTGGTGCATCATTCACAGATGAAGAGAATAATGGATAAAAAAAACTGACAAATGCATAGCCTACTTGCAACAACTTCCTCCTTCTGATCTTTACAGAAACATGATGGCCAAAATCAAATAGGTCTTATCTGGAAAACTTGTTACATTGCTCGCTTCAAGTCAACTACAACTGGATCAGAGCAGAGCCTTGAATACAGGGCTGTAGCCCATGAATAGAATAGACACGGTAGTAATAGCACCAAAGTAGACAGACTTTGCTGAGGTGTCAACAAGATCACTTCTGCAAATACCAACATGATCTGGTATCTAAAAAAACTGGATAGAAGTAGCTGATAGAGAAATAAGCCAATCAGTTTCAAATATCAAAAAGAATATGGTGATAACTAAAGTGAAGTGATTCCAAAGACAGCAGAGAGCTAAACAAGTCTGTATAAATTGTACAGTTTGTGTACTCCATAGCTTCTACATGAGCCAGGGCAAGAGAAATGACATACAATTCAGCAGTGAACACAAACTGTAGAGAGGATCTTGTGTGCAACTACCAAATCATAACAAATGGCAGAGCCCACAAAATATAGAGGGGTTTCACAAGACTCAGTGCACAAACTCTGGACTGGATAAGTACAGAAAGCCCCTGTGAAGAGCCTAAGCCTCAGATACTGAGATTCTGGCAGAGCCATAAACCAAATATCCATAGTCCAGTTTCAATTAAATGAAGCCTTGATAGACTTTGAGCACAAAATACCAATCTGCTCCCAAGAGATGAAAGAGAAGACATGGAGGATGTTTAATGCCCTTGTACATTTGACATGATGCTACTTGAAGTGTGGAATGAAAGTCAACTTATGGTCAAATATAAGCCCCAATAACTTTACCTCAGGGACCACAGGAAGCACAACTTCACCAAAACTGAACTCAAGATTGATGTGAATACCCTGTTGGTAGCAAATGTGCAGACACAGTTTTAGAGAGAAAGGATAAAACAATTCAGGATGGTCCAATTCAGTATGCCAAGGAATACTGAGCAGCTGCCTGGACAGTTCACTCCTCTATCAATAGATTGTACATGAAGGCAGGATCAAGTTCCAAGAGAGCAAAGAAAAAGAGCCAGTTGGCCTGGTCCCACTTCTATCAAAAGCATGTGGGTCAGGTGGTACTGACCAAGGACAGTCTCTCTCAAAATATTAGGAAAGTGATCACTGCCCTATGGGTTCTCCCCCAAGAAAATTAAAGGGAGAGAAGATAGAGAAATCAAGAGTAGTAAAAGACTGACAAGATGCACAAAAATAACTATAGGAAGTAGTCTTAAAGAGAGAGAGAGAGTTTGTGATCTGACAGCATGTGCTCTATGAAACAACCCCTCCAACCAATATCAGCACCACTCCATAGAGGATTATGTCCATCAATATCCCTTAATAGTAATTGTTCAATGAGAATATCAAGGTCTGACTGATCACAAGTAGAGGGAACAAATACTGATGATACAACCCATGGAAACACACAATTATGGCTTCCAAAGGAGTATCTAATGACAATGACAGGACAGGCACATGCTAATCGGCCAGCATTGCCACCACCCCTCCATGCACTTGCCCATCACATAACCTCTCATTTTTGTACAAAGAAAACTGCCAAAGGGTGACTACAACAGCAGGTTTCAGAAACATTTTCTGTAAGGGAAGATATATAGAATAAAAATAAATCAAATCCTTAATGTCATCTATATTCAAACAAACTTGACAGTTCCACTGTGGAAGTGAATGGGACAGGGCACCCTTCTGTTTTAAATCACATATTTTGTCTTTATTGGACAGAGGTCTATTAACCTACATCGATCTTGCCCTGGATCAAGTAGGCATGTTTCTGCTAGTGGATAAAGATTCCAGAGATAGAGTTCATCAGTGAATAATAAATTTTACATTTCTGTCCCCCAAAAACAAGATGGACCTGACGAAATGCCTGAACCTACAAGGAGTAGCAGGGACACAAGTGGGAGCAAACGTTTACTCAACTCTTAACCATGGAGGGTAAAAAGATTCTTCAGATGTTTTGCAAAAGACTGCTCGAGGCATATAGAGATATGTCCACACTCCCACTGTGGCAGCAGAACAGAGTGCATCAGTTTATGTCCAAGATGGATTGGAAAACAATAACTTCCAATCCTTTGGGTAGGAGATATTGTTCACAGTCTTCAAGCATTGCACTTTTTTCCTCTGCTCACTTAAGGCAAGAACTAGAGTGAGATAGGTGTGAACCACTACAGTTAACACTATTTCCAGTTCACTTTCATAAGCATTGTGGTCTTTGAAACCACAATAAATGCATGTTAAAGATCCAAGCATCATGTCTTCAAGTAACTGAACTGCTGACACCAGAAGCATCTGAAAGGGTTGAGAATATATGGCTGTACCTCACAGTTTAGATAGCCTGCCCTGACTATGGCAGGTGGGTATGGCAAAATAAATGTAAAAATCAGAACACTGGCAAGCATTATAATCCACTTTTTGCTAGTAAAGGTTCTGCATGCCACAGAAACATCTTGGTTTGAAAAATCAACAAGGACTTGACTCAGGAATGTTCTTCAAATTCCTCAACAATAGCTCCTCTTGATGGATTCAGTGTAGCATGGGGAAACAACCTTAATGAATATATTCTTAATGCTCTTCAAATTGAGCAAGAATCTGGCATGTTGTGGTGAAGATGTTTGACCAAGATGTCTCCTAAGCACAGCTTCCCTAACAACTTGGGGAACCACTAACTCCCTTTAAATCCTTTTGAATGAAAAAGGGAGACATCTGTCAATGATTTCACAGACAATGAATGCAGAATAAGAAACTGAGGTATTGAGTCTGACATTGATGACTATATAACAAAATTGTTCACATAGTTATTTTCTAATAATCATTTTTCTTCTCTTCTTTCATTTTTATTTGTTTATGAATGGGGGATACATCCATAATAAAATAAAAACAACATTTCAGTGCCCACAGACCCTACTCCAGTTATGCTAGTTTTGTGAGCACTATACCCAAACACCAGCATCAGATGCAATGTTCACATCTGTTGAAAAATCCAATATTGGGAGTTTGTTAATTCCAACCCAAATGAACTAGCTGACTGGGGCCACTCCAAGGCTGCTTGTCTACAGGAATTCAAGGCTAAAGTTGAGTGTCAGGGTTGCACTCCTCAACCACCAGGATTCTCTCTCATAGGTTGTCATGCATGCCAAACTTATGGGAGAATGTTCAGACCCCAGACAAGGTAAACTGAAATTACAGAACATTTTCTGGAAGGTCCCCTCATCACATACAGGAATCCACTTCAAGCATCCACATATATTATTGAAATGTGTTTCTGACACAATGAATTAGTTAGGAAACGATTACCTGGTTTCTTTTTGCACGAAATTAGTTATTTTTAGTAGGTAAGGATGACCAGTGTATGTTGCATGCCAGAAACAAGAGCTTTAAACTTTTGTAGAAATGTAAGACAAAAAACAAAAAAAAACTCATCTCACACATTTAAATTACAATTTAAGCTAAAATAACAAATTTACACATCATAAATATGAATAATTAACTGTGTTGTTACTTTGTATCTATATCTTTGTTCTAAACTCAATGTTGAATAAAGATTTTCAAAAAATATTTATCAGCTCTGCATTTCATGCTTAGCTTAAATAGTAAAGAAAGTACTTATGTCCTTAAGTTGGTTATTTTTAAAATATTTGATAACGTTGTTTGGTTGTAACCAAAAAACCAATATGCCCCATATTTGGTGAAGAACAATACATTATCAAGTCCACTTCATGAAAAGGAAAGCACTTTACTTCTACTACAAGTTCTACAAAGTTCAAAGAAATATTCCCCAATTTCATAAATTGTGCTAACTTACTTGCTAACTTATCCATATCTCTTGAATTTATTTTAAAATTTAGTACAAGTTAACAATACTAGATAACTGGACTAAGTAACAGACAAATTAACTAACCCACTTAGCTCAATAATCAATCCAATCCTCTTGTTTTTATAGCTTTCACCCTATTTCTTACACAAAACTCCCTCTAGTTAACACTGTACATTTTCAAGTTAAAAGCCTACAAAAGATTTACACTTTGAAACTGTGAACAATGCATTTAGTTTCAAAAACAGTTTAAAATCAAACATAGTTTTGGGATGCCTTCTTTTCAGATAGCCCACTTTTCTTTTGTTCAACAAATTCCACTCAAGACTTTTCCAGTGGTATCCAATGGTTTCCTAAGGGCATGCACAATCCAGTCTCATTTTCTTTTGGCAGTATGAATGACCATTAGATTTTAGTTGGTTCTCTGTTATAAATCATTATTACTGAAATTTAATGACCACTTAGTTCACAAGATGTTTCTCAAAACATCTGTTGATGAGAGCTTGGAGCCTGTTGAATGCAGTGGCATTTACTCTACATGTTCCAAAGCCATGCAACATGAATGACTTAATGTTATTAAAAACCTTGGTGTGTTTTTCTTTTAACACATAAAACCTTTAAATTCCAAACTTATTTTAAGGTGATGAAGGCATGGCCAGCCTTCTCCATTCAAGTGTTTACATCTTAATTTGTCTCAGCTGATGGATGAAATACTACTCAGGCAAGTGGCTTTTTCAGGTTACTCTAATTTAATATGATGGCCTCTTTCTGCTTACTTTGGATCTTCATTACTTCTGTTTTCTCTGTGCATAACAAGTTTTGTCTTTACTGTTTTCATGATCAGCCTATCAATTTTTGTTTCTATGTGCTGCCCATTAGGAAACAAGCTATTGTACTGTCCTAGGTATTTACAAATACTCAGTTCATCTTAACCTTTATGAATATATTTCCTGGTTTTATTTTGTTTTTTAAACATGTTTTGACAAAGTCCCATTCTTACCTGATACAAGTCTGATGGTTTTCTGGGGTACTCAGATCCCTTGTGTCTGCAACTTCTGCTTTCACTACAATATCACAGATGTCTTTTTTTTCTTTTGTCTTTTTGGGAACTTCTTTATTTTTACATCTTTATTTAAAAACTAGCATCTTATTTGAAACTCCCTTTTCACTATATTTCAAAACAGTTAATTTGTTGCTTAGACTGTTTTCTTTACTTTAACAAAGTCCATGTTTTAGTTGTCTTTCTTGCCCAAAACCTCTGTGCTGGTCTCCTGCCATGCATCTTTCAGAAAAGTCTTGTGTTCATCCAATGGCTTCTCATCTATAATGTCCTACAGTCAGCAAATCTCTCATTGTGATCGTAAATATTCCCCTCACGGTGTTTGCTTTGAGTCTGTGTTATGTGAAAGTTTGTCAATTGTGTTTCTGAAGGCCTCATGTTGATTCTAAGAGCTCCAAGTACAAAACAGTGGTCACAACTATTATTGACAATTCTCTTCACTTGAAGATCTAGCAGATTGTCTCCTTTTTAAGATCCACATACACCTTTACAGTGAATCTCTCATTTGTTAAGAAATCTTCTGCCAGTACATTTTGTGTACTGGACTTTTGTTTTCCTTGTTCTAACATGTTGAAAATACAACAAGATTATTTCTAAACAACTAAAGTTTCTATCAGATTGTTAATATAATATTTACCTATTTGTTCAACTAAACAGAGAACAAAAATATGTCAACTGTAATTTTACATTATTATTTATTTTACAGGTATATCCCTTAAAATTAGAGAAAATACAATATGGCCCACCCATCTTTATAATGGCAGCATTTAGGACCTTCAAATTGCATTTGAAATGTTCATTTAATGAAATCATGCCATCATATAGCATATTTCCATAAACAGTGTATTAACAACAGCATTTGGAAGTACCTGAATTGACTTTTGGGCTGTCTGAAATTATGAAATTATTGCATGCTTAGGCCAGTCTGATTTACAATTACTTGAAAAATTCACTATAGGTTTTATCATTATTGTGAATGATAATTTTTACAGTAGATTAGACCTCTGTTAAATTGGTATTACCTGCTGACAAAATTTAATTGTATGAAAGCAACTTATTGACAAAAATAATGTTGTAACACCCTCGGGTAGAAAAATTCCAAGCAGCCTTTCACATGATACTCAAGGTGTGTGAAAAAGTAGAATGTATACCACTACTAATGGATAGAGGTGAGGAAACTAGTGATTAATGCATATAGGTGTTAATAACAAATTCAAATTAATTTGATACGTGGTTGTTCTGATTCCGAGTAATTAACCATTGAAATAAGGTATTTTGTTGTGGGTTAAATATATTTATAGTTTAAATATGTAGTCACTAAAATGTCTTCCTGACTCATTTATCCTAAATATCTGAAGTAAATGCTATTATCAACAGATTTTCAAAACATTCATCACCTCCAAACATTTGATACATGGCAGCACAGTTTTCCAAGCTTTTGATTGTTATTCAAATAAACTTTCTCCATCCACATAAAATATACCTTCTGAAATTAAGGTATTCATTAACATTTTAATATCCTTAATGTCCAACAATTACCACCTTATCAAAGAATTAACTCTCATTAAAAGGTAATAAATCTATTCCACTGAGTCTGGAGAGAAGAAAAGGCAAAATATGTAATCAATAAGAATCTCAAAACTAGAATAAAATTCATATAAACTAACATTCCTTTTCAGAAGGTTCTGAAAGAAGGGATTGAGGCACTTTTTTTATACTAAATAAACAAATTAAATAATGCTCAATACTTACTGGTCTTCAAATGAATTTAATAGCATCAGAGAGAAAACATTTCTGCATTAAGTACAATATCTGAATGTATATTCCTTATACTTAATCTTTCACGTTATGTTGCATTTATTCTACAACAAGGATTCTCATATATCCTCACCTCATGACCAGTTAAAGTGGCCATTCAACATTACGGAACTTGTGTTCTGCTGAGAAATATTACGGTTTTTATATATTTCAAAAACGTCTAATAGTGTTCTTGTGTTAAGTAGTTTTGTTTATTTGAATATAATCTTTAATGATATTCTAAGAGATTTTATAATAGAATATCTATGATTTACTGCATCTTGTTCTAAAACCTACTTCTAGTAACCCAAAGATCTAGAATACTGGATACTAAAACATATTCAACTGCACTTGTAAAAAATACCCACACATGTACATGATAAAGTGAAGTTACAATTCAGTATACTATACATTCAAGTTACTTAATCTTTTTAAAGTTTGTCTTATTACTACATAAACCTGTCTCCAGTGTTTTATTTCTAGACTATATGAACAGAGAGGTAAAATTTCATGACTGGTCTTAAATTGTCCACGTATTAAACAATGCTTCAACACACTATTAAAATTAAGCTATCATGTTAAGTCTGGAATCATATTTTATAGGTGATAAATATCATTTCGAAAGAGTGTTATTCAAGGCTGTTTTTCTGTTTTAACAACATCTTAATTATTCATAAAAGAACACAATTTAATGATCTGGTTTTGGCTGATGCATGACTACGTTCTTTTTCATGCATGTGCATTTCAATTTTAACATTATAAAACTTTGTGTATATACAAAATGAAAAACATTAAAAAGTCTTTTTAATCCTAGTTTTGCCTTTATAGCATCATGTATCATGCAAACTTTGACATTCCTTTTCATTTTTAAGACTCATTTTTATTTAAACAGTACTATGCCAGGTGTTTAAATTTTGTCCATTCACAGAAATCTACACCTACCTTTCTTAAAACCATCATACATTGATATGTTTCGGCATGTGTAGAAATTTTCCAACGGGTAAGCATCATGAACTTGAAATATAACCTTTATTTTCAAAAGCGACTCTCAAACTGGTAATGATCAAGCTATGATAATAACTAACAGCCTAAAAATCAGAATTTTGCTATTTCCAGAAATATAAAGTAAGCACTGTAATGGTGTTTATTAAAAAACAATAGTTAATCATTAAAAATATAACCAAGTTGATTAGTTTGTATACAAACAATTAAAAGACTGCATACTATTAACTGAATAATAATAGATTTCTAAAGTTTCCTTTAGGAACTTCACTCTTTCTCACTTTAATACAAAATGAAACTTATTGGTTTATACCTCCTTAGTATTTAAAAAAAATATATATTAAATTTTTTAAAGTTACCTTTACCTTACAGTTTTCATTATAATCTTTGGAAAATACATAGATGGTACAAAGGAAATCTTCCAGCAAAGCCATACACAAATATTCACAGGTTTACATTTATGAAATATTACTATGTTCATGTTACTGATTTGATTAAGTTCATTATTTGCAAGTATTTTAAATAATCAATTAAAAGTTTCATGGCATTTTTCATAGGAATATATTTATTCTTCTCATTTATTTTATGTAAACTGTAAATAAGCATGATAGTTTTATATTTTTTATTATAATTCAGCATATACAGAGGTGTCATTCTGTCCTTATGAAGTTACATTTAGACAGATTTTTCTTGAGGCATATCTGTTATTTTTACACACAGTGTATAAAAGAAATTATTTTCCTAAATGAAAATGCATTTCCAATAGCTACTTTTCTCCACTCAGAAGATTAAATTTTCTCATTCTGTGCTGCCCTATCAATAAAAACTTTTTTAAATGCACATCACAAACCTTCATCATCCCTCTATTTTGAAACCAAATATTCAACTTGTCTCTCATGCAAATCATCATGTGTTGCTTCTCCCCCAATAAGAGAACACTATCATGTGGAGCATGTTACTCCCTTTATGCACCATTACCAAACTATCATTTCAAAGTTTCATAGAAGATTCAAATACCAGAAATGTGTGGGGAATAAGAGTGGGAAGAGTGAGGAAAGAGAAGAACCTATCAGAAATACATTTTCTTTTAGAAAATTAGAATTTCCAATACTATGCTTTCTCTCCACTCCCAACAATAATTTGAATACCACATTTAAATGGAGGATGGTTGGTTGGTTGGTTTAGTGTTTTATGGCATAAAGCAGCAAGGCTATCTGTGCCAAACGTCCAGTAAAAAGGTGAAAATAAATGTAGCAAAATACATAAAAGGAAATGAAGGTAAAAACAAAAATGGCATTAAATCAATGTTGACATCCAGTCCACAAAGTTAAAGGATTTTCTGTAGCATAATGGTAATGATCATATCCTGCCAGGAAGACTAACAGGTAAGTACTAGAACCACCGTCAGCCACCTGAAGTTGGCCTTTCCAGTCCTGGTTCTGGGTTATGGTTATGTGTCATAATGGCCAGTACCAAAAAGTAAAGTAATAAAAGTGTTAAAAGACATACAGCAAAATTGCAACTTGCCAGGACAACTAACAGGAAGTTCAAACGGATAGTTCAAACAGCAGCGTTAGTCACCTGATGCTGGCCTTTCCACATAAAAAGGGTTTAATGAAGAAATAAAACACTTAAATGACATTCTAAAGATTAATGGCTGTTAAAAAACTAAAAACTTTATCAAGGTGGACAGTGTCACCATCACCAATAACACTGTCTAATGTCATGGACAAACCTTGGGACAGAACACGTTTCAAGTGGTGCAGTCGTTGAGAGTCTTAACGAAGGCAAGAAAGTAAAACATGGCTTATAATGATCTGAGTGTTACACAAACTACACATTGGTGCATCAGTTCCAGATAAATGAAAACAATGAGTTAAAAAACTGAGAAATGCACAGTGTAGTCAGAACAACTACCGATCCTTACAAAAGCAAGATTGACAAAGTCCAATATATAAGGTTTTATTTGGATAAACTTATTTTTGCATTGCTCACTCCAAGTCAACTGCCAGCTGGCATGTAGCCGAGCCTTGAATACAAGACCATAGTTTGTGTATGGAATAGCCATGGTGGTGATAGTGTTACAGCAGATAGATTTAGCTGCCATTTCTGCAAGCTCGTTCCTACAAATACAAACATGGCCTGGTATCCAGAAAAACTGTACAGAATATGATGTTAATGAGAAATGGGCCAGTCGCTTTTGAATATCAGCAAGAACAGGGTGTGAGCCAACGTGAAGCAATTTCAGGAGCAGTAGAGAACTAAGCGAATCAGCATAAATAGTGCAGTTGAAGTTCTGCTTAGCTTCTATGTGATCCAGGGCAAGAGAAATGGCATACAGTTCAGCAGTGAACACAGAAGTTGTAGAGGGGATTTTGCGTACAACCACCAAATTGCAACAAACCATGGCAGAGCTCACAGAGTCACCTGATTTGGAACCATCTGTACAAACTGGAATGGAAAGATTGTTTGAAAAATGTTCAGCAAATAGCAGAGAATATTTCCAATAGAGAGTATCTGCTTTTCTCAGATGATTTAAAGAAAGGTCACATAAGTCATAGTAGGATTCTGCAATGTTATCCAAGGACAGGCCCAATTCATCCAATTTCACCTGGATGTAAAGGCCAAAAGGAGCAATGGCAAATTCTCTGTAATGAAAAAGTATGGCCCACTGAGGAAGGGAAACACATCCCCAGGTGGGATGCTTTGGTAAGGAACGAAGTTCTGAAGAATATAGTAAAGACAGTTGCAAACGACGAAGGTGCAGAGAAGGTTCATGAGATTCTACAAATAAGCTTTGAAATGGAGAGGTGCAGAAAGATCCAGTGCAGAGTCAAATTCCTTGATGATGAGTGGTGTCCAGCATTTTTAAAGCCAAGGGTCTGGCAGAGCCATAGACCATTTGTAGTGGAGTTTAGATCGAATAAGAGCACAATATATCTCTAACATAGAACATCGATCCACTCAACAACTGGTGGTAGAGCAGACACAGAGAATGTCAGTGCTATTGTGCATTTGGCCCGTAGCTGCTTTAAGTGTGGTATAAAGGTCAGCTTATGGTCAAAGATAAGCCCCAAGAACTAGGTCTCAGGGACAACTGGCAGGAAACTTCACCAATACAGAGTTCAGAATTAGGGTGAATATCCCGTTGGCAGCAAAAGTGCATGCAAACGGTTTTGGAGAGAGAGAAATATATTAAAGCTGTTCACCATGGTCCACTTCAGGACACAATTGAGAGCAGTTTGTAGTTGCCGCTCAATATATCTCATGTTCAATGACTGACACGAGATGTGAAAATCATCGACACAGAGCCAGTTTGCAAGAGTGAGAGGGAGTTGTTCAGTGATGGCATTAATATTTGTACTGAAAAGTGTGATACTTAAAACACAGCCCTAAGGGACCCTAAGTTCCTGTAGAAATAAACGGAAAAGTGTCGAACCTACACGACTTTGGAATCTCCTGTCCTTTAAAAATGTTTAATAAACATGGGTAAATGGCCATGTAACCTACATATACGGAGGTCTCACAAAATGCCAGATCTCCATGTTGTGTCATAAACCTTCAAAATGTCAAAGAATATTGATACAAGATGTTGTTTGAGATAGGCTTCATTGATTGATGTTTCAAGTCGAATTAGATGGACCGTGGTAGAATGCTGTCATCAGAACACACACTGGGTGGGCGAGAAGAGGTTGTTTGATTCGAGAAACCAAACAAGACAAGCATTAACCATCCTCTCTAAAGTCTTACAGAGAAAGCTCATCAAAGCAGTTGGACAGAAGTTTGAAGAAGTCTTGGGATCTTTCCCAAGCTTGGAGAAAGGTAAGATAATAGCCTGGTGCCAGGCATTAGTAAAAACATTCTCCTGCCAGATCCAGTTAAAAACAATTAGATAAAGAGAAGCAGGAGATAGATGGCACAGCATGTCATAATGTACATCATCTGGTCCAACAAATGTACTGCCAGACCAATGAAGGGTCATTTTCAGTTCCACTAGTAAAAAGGGATGATTATAATCAAAGAGACAGTTCAAAAGGAAAGAGGTGAACACGTTCTGCACGAGTCTTAATGGTCAAGAAGGTGGAGGAACAAGCGGAAGTGTTAGATTCCCAGTAAAAGCATTCACTCAGAGTGTCGGCGATGCTCCGGACATCAGCTACCTCTTTGCCATCAAAGAGTAAGATCAAGAGGGGGACAGAATTATGGTGCCCACTGACCTTTCAAACCTTGTCCCATATGACCTTGGAACTGGTGGTAGAAGATATGCTTGTTGTGAACTTAATCCAAGATTCCTTCCAACTTTGACGTCTTACCCACCTAGCATGTGGATGGGCCCATTGAAAAGCAATGCCGTTTGAAAGTATGGGATATCTACGGAAAGTATCTCAGGCCCATTTCTGATCCTTCCATGCCACGTAGCAGACAGAATTCCACCACAGATGAGGATATCATGGAAAACGTATCAAGGTTTTAGGAATATACTAAGCAGCTGCTTGTATAATACATGGAGTTGCTGCTGCCACACAGTCGTCTATTGATGGCTGGCTTATTACGGCAGGATCAAGTTCTGTAAAAGCAGTGAAAGTAGACCAGTCTGCCTGATCGAGCTCCCACTGGGGCATGTAGGTAGGGTGGCATCAACCATGGCCAGTCTCAAAAGTATAGGAAAATGATCACTGCCTAGTGGATTACTGTCAACCCTCCATGAAAAATGGGAGAATAATGAAGGGGAGCAAACTGAGAGATCAATACCAGTAAATGACTAACTAGTTGCGTGAAAATAAACAGAAGAACCAGGATTTAAAAGAGATAGGTTGTTATCAGAGAGTATACACTCTTCAAAGCGACCTCTCCTATCAATACAAGCACTTTTCCAGAGGGGATGATATCGATTAAAATCCCAAATTAGAAAGGAGGACAGCAACTGTTCAACGAGAGCATCAAGGTCTGATTGATCATATATCTCTCCAGGGGACGGGTAGAGAGAACAAACAGTGGTATGACCCAAGGAAACACAGATGGCTGTGGCCTCCAAGGATGTGTTGAGTGACAAAGACAGGTTGGGCACATGCTGATCAACCAACAGTGCCACCCCTCCATGTACTCATCTGTCACACAGCCTGTCATTTCTGTACACAAAGGTAACTGTATCAGCAGGTTTCAGAAATGTTTCTTGTAAGGAAAGACATACAGGATGGTAGGAAGCAAGCAGTGTTTTGATGTTTAGATTATAACGTTAACCTTGACAGTTCCGTTGTATCAAGGTGGCCATTTTTAAGAACGAGTAGGTGGAGTGGCTGGACAACCCTTCTGTTTATGACCATGTCTTTTCCTTACTGTCCTTATTTGAAGGAGGTCTATCAACCTCCATAGATCCTGCCCTGGATCGATTGGGCAGGCCTTTGTTGTTGGAAGAGGATTCCAGTAACTGATGGCACGATGGAATGATTGTTTTGCATCTTGGGGTGAGAGAAAAAGATGTATCTGAAAAATTCCTGTATTTGAAACCAAAGGATGTGAATCCTGAGGTCCATTGGAATGTATGGGAGGAACAGAGATGGGTGTTGGGAGGTCATAAGGCTTTTCATTTGTTTTGAAAACGATTCTCTTGGAGGCAGAGAGCAATCTGTCTGCACTCCCATTGAATTTGTGGAACAAAGTGTAAAAGCATATGTCCAAGATGTAGTGGCAGACAGCAATTTCCAAGCCTCAGGATAACTAACGTTACAAGCAGTTTTCACACACTGCACCTCTTTTTCCTCCAACCATTTTGGGCAAGAACAAAAGTAGAAAGGGTGAGAACCATTCCAGTTAACACAATGTGGGTCCATGTCAGATTCACAGGCATAATGGTCCTTGCCACCACAAAGAGCACATGTCAGGGAACCATGGCATGACGTCTTTGAGTGGCTAAACATCTGACACTGGAAACATCGGAGAGGGTTTGGAATGTACAGCCTAACCCTGCAATTTAGATAACCTGCCTAGATGGCAGCACGTGCACATGGTGATGTAAATGTCAAAACAAGGATATCTATCAGCAGTGTAACTCCATCTTTGCAAGTGGAGATGACCTCACTGCAGAAACTCCTTGAGTGGAGAGACCAACAAGAATCTCTGACTTGGGGACGTTCTTCAAATCTCTCTCAACAATAACTCCTCGTGATGAATTCAAAATAGCATGAGATGTAACCTCAATAGGTACATCCCCACTTGCCTTTGAATTCAAGAGGAGTTCACTGTGTTGGGATGTGGATGTTTCAACCAATATGTCTCTAGATTAAAGCTACTTTACTGACTTTGGAGAGGGTTTGGAATGTACAGCCTAACCCTGCAATTTAGATAACCTGCCTAGATGGCAGCACGTGCACATGGTGATGTAAATGTCAAAACAAGGATATCTGTCAGCAGTGTAACTCCATCTTTGCAAGTGGAGATGACCTCACTGCAGAAACTCCTTGAGTGGAGAGACCAACGAGAATCTCTGACTTGGGGACGTTCTTCAAATCTCTCTCAACAATAACTCCTCGTGATGAATTCAAAATAGCATGAGATGTAACCTCAATAGGTACATCCCCACTTGCCTTTGAATTCAAGAGGAGTTCACTGTGTTGGGATGTGGATGTTTCAACCAATATGTCTCTAGATCAAAGCTACTTTACTGACTTTGGAGAGCCAGTATGTCCCTCCAGTCCATTCTAAATAAAAAGGGGAACAAAAAGTTTTACTGAAAGAGAATGTAATAAGAAAATGAGAAACGCGTGTTATAGATAGTGAGGATTGATGCTCGAATCTTCAAGGCATGGTCGTTTACCTTTGACTGTTTTTCACTACATTATTTAAATTTTTTGTAGGAGGATCCATAGGAAAAAAAGGAAAATTTCAGTATCCAATAACCCCACCTACCATGGAGCCCTATGAGAGGAAGCACTACAATGTCATACAAGGACACTGCAGCAAGGCCAAGGTTTCGTGAGCACTATACCCAAATACCAACATCAGATACAATGTCCACAACACCCATTGAGAACTTCCAACACTGGTACTTGGTTTACTCTAGCCCAAGTTGATCAACGAATGACCCAAAGGGGGGCCACCCAAAAGTTACCCGTCTACAGGAATTCAAGGTCAAAGTGGTGTGTTAGGGTTGGACCTCTCAACCACCAGGATCCTCTCCTCCCCTTCATGAGTCACCACACATGGCAAACGTGGGTGGATGTTTATATCCCAGAGGAGGTAACCAAAAAGAACAGAACCTTCCCTGGGAGGTCCCCTTACCATATACAGGGATCCACACCGAGGGGATGAAGGATGGAACAGAAGCATAGAAACATACAAAAAAATCAGCTATATATATAAAAAAAAAAGAGGAACAGATTAGAAGATTTCAAGAGTGGCACTGCACCACATCTGAGCCAGGTACCTCTTTGCCATGAACAGGGGTAAGGTGAAGGAATAAAGAACCACATTAAATGTCCCCAGTCTGAGAGGTACAAATGCCTCAGTGGATGCAATTCAAAGAAATTTCTAAATGTTTAAAAGGTTTGTCAGGTAATGTAAGAGGTAAATTTTTGTTGTTGCTTCTTGATAACAACAATCATTTTAAAATGTTTTAATATCAAACACATGTTAAATGTTTCTCACGTGAAAAGTTCAATATTTTGATTTCTAAAATGTTCATTCTTCAATTTATATTGAAAAGAGCAAAGCATTGTGTGCATGTGTAGCAGCTCCTGTGCACTGGAGCATACCATTATGGGAGAGTACAGAATACCTTAAGTAACTGCATTGCTTCAATCAAATACACCAAATGCCTGGAATACATTGTTGTTAAAAAATACAACTGCTAACAATGTTCACACTTGTAATGCTTTGTTGTAATTTAAAGTATGCACTTCCTTATAAAATTAGGAGTCTCTCTCTCTCTCTTGTTTTTTTGTTCATTACACTCATCAAGCATGTTTAATTAATCAAGAAGTATGTTCAAAAACCTAACAACTGTTAACCTATTTCATGCTGTTACTCTTACACTAGTTTATTTTGTTTAGATCAGCTCCAGTCCTTTTAATTTGATAAAACTGGGTGTAGCTGCACAATGCAAGCTTATTGTATTTGTCTATAAGAATATCACAAGCAGCACCAAATACATATATTTATGTAAAGTTTTTGATTGGCAAAGTAGGTAAGTTAGTAATATAGCAAATATGGCAAGTGTAAATTAGCTTTATATACTCTTCAAAATAACCTACACAAGTATCGAAAACCAATGAAAACCAATCTTACTATAACGATCTGAATCATTTGATTAGACTTGAGTTATGGTCAGGATAGGTGTCAATTCTTGTTTATACTGGTACCCACCTTATGATTTTAAAATGGATTTTATTACTCCTGTTCACACATATTGGTATATTTCTTGTGTTTGTCAGGTCAATGTGAGGATATATTTTATAGCTCATATGTTTACCTTACATTGATATCTATCTTATAGAGATAAGATATGGTTAGGGTAAATATCACAACTTGTACTCAATTAAAGGTGCCCATATCGTAAAAACATTTTATTTGAATTAATGGCAAAGAAAATCACCAGACCCAGCAGTTGGCCTGGTATAGTAATTGTATGTTTGAGTACTAATAGCAGTTAATTGAAAGAAAACCAAAATGTGCAAGCTGTAAAGTCAGAGCATTCATATAAGCTTTGGTTCTAAATTTGAAGCCCAGTTCTTCGCAAATTTCTTAACATACTGATTCATTGCAATATATTTGGCAATTGACTTAATACAATTGTACATTCAATACAGCAAATATTTTACATTCTCTTAACTTATAAGATAAAAGTTTAAACTTAGAAACTCTTCAACCTGGAATTATCACACGAAACAATATAAAGTGCATTTGAAATGGAAAAATGCATTCCTTAAGATGTGAAATGGTCATTTCTCTTTAAAAGAATTACCTATTCATACATGCATATGTAAATAACCAATGTTAACGAGCAAAAGCAATTATGTAATATATGCATAACATGTAAATTGCAAACATTAAGTTGCTGACTTTGACATGCACAAGCATTTCCACTTCAACATGTTGGCTCCCATACAACCCACAGGTGGGTCATGATAGTCTTCTGGAAAGACCCACCAGCAAGTCATGCTCTATTTACATTTTAAAGGGCCACTACTGGTTGGGGCACAACAGTAACATGTATACCCTTCCTCCAAAAGGTAGTTGTAAAATAACTAGTGGACCCCGGAAAGTAGCAGCAAAATAAGTTTGGGAGCCAATGCATTAATGAGCATTTCACAAAAGTCAATCATACTAGACTTGCATACATGAATCATTAAAGAGAGTGAAACTCACCAAATTCTTCCTTGGTAAAACACCGATTGTTTTATTTAAATGACCAAAATACCACTGGGCTCGAATGTTGCGAGATATACGATATTCCTTCTTCATTAATACAAACACATGTTCTGCTTCTAATATTTTATTTTCCTCCTGAAACAGAAAAATAAGTCATTATTCCAATTAAATACAAACCTCTGATATCAAGTCACTGCAGGATGAAGTTTAAAATCAACTTGGTATAATGTACAATAATCTGAATAAATTTATGATTTTTTAGATTTATGTATACTTACACAGTTGTATATACTGTAGAAAGAAACATAAATGCACCATTCGTACATACAAACATTTTACATGTACATACAAGTCTTTCTTTCCATCTCTCTTACAGTTTCTATAAAATTCTTTTAACATTTTACTGGGATGCAACTATGAAATATTTCCATTATGACAATCTGTGCATTCTAAAATGGCTTAAAACAGAACAAACAAATAATTCTTTCACATGCAATTATAAAGTATATAAACTTAACATGTTATTGCATTACTTCTGAAATTGAGGAACCTTTTGTTTATACTTCTATAGTATATCTGTGATGGACTGCCCTCCTATCATTTTCTAAATATTTTTATTACCCTAAAGTGATGCAAGAATTTTGAAGTAGGTGCATACAAAATGATAAAACATGCTAGTTCTTAGTAAAGTAGAATGTATATGACAATTATACATACTAACAAACACCTCCCTACAGGTTGTTGTTTGGACTAGTAATGACTAATCGTTGTATCAATAACTCAATTAAAACAAAAAAATTTAGAAAAAGTGAGAATTTCTAAAAGGGTTTTTCTGGGAAGTACTCCATGGGAAAAAAAGTTTTCAGATTTTGTTGATATAAACTGTAATGTTTGTGTACATTAAAAACAGTACAATTCATTTAAAAACCATTTTAGATAATCCATTTTTTAGTACCTATATTTACAAATTATAACAATAAGCCCTCAAATGCAGCTTTAATGAAATTCATGTTCTCATTAAAAGGACAGTACTTTTATTTAAAACCATGTTTTGTGATAAAGAAATTGTTGTTACACATAATGTAATAATTTCTTTGTCTTAATCTTGAATACCTAAAGCATGAAATTTTTTTATGGATTTTTGTTTGTAGTTTCATTTAACAGATGGCTCCATATTGTATTTATTATTTCACACACACAGACACACACACACACACCAAGTTCATTATTGTAAAATTTTCTGAATTATGTTTATATTCAGATACTTTCTACAGGTTTAAAATCCATTTACCATGACTATTTTTCTTTCCAAAAAGTTTAATTTTATTTGTTAAAATTTAGAAATATTTGAATGTTTTTTTCTTTTATGTATCTCACCCACAGCACTTTGTAGATTGTTTTTGTTCATATATTGTCGTGGTATACAACATATTGATATGTATAGTTAGTATCATACAACAGCTTCAAATAACAGAAAAGTTTTCTTGGATTAAGATTCTTACTTTTTTTTTTTTTATTAAAATACAAGGAATCTGTTGAGAACACTCACTGTTTTAAAATACCTTCAGTTGTAACAAAAGCTAAGGCTGAACAAAACTAAAGTTTCTTAAATGCAAATCTCAATATGCTGAATGTAAACTGGAAAAATCAACACATTTGTTCAAAATATTGCTAAAGAAAAGAATGAAGTTATTCAAAGTTCAAAAGCTTTAAAGAGAGTTAGTACACACATCACACTCCTGTAGGTAGAAAGATATTGTCACAAAGTTGCTCTGCACAAGTTCAATTTATACACAAATCTTAAGTGAAAATTAGTTCAAAGCTGTTGGTATTCTGTGTGCCATTAAATTTATTAATAAAAGTATTCCTTGAAGAGCAAATAGAAACACAAGGGCTACAGCTTCTTGCTAGTTGCTTAAGTACAGGGTATTTTAGAATATGTTGGCTGTTTACATGGTGACACACTTAAAGCAAACACCGAGATGGTTGTACACGTGGTATAATTTTCGGGTTAAAGGTGAATTACTCAGTACTGTGCAAAAGTAAGGACAAGAGAGTATTTTGTTAATCTTTTTATTTTATTACACTAATTCTTCCATGCCATTAAAGAATGCAAATTTCAATACAACTAAATGAGCCAGGATAAAAATATTTTATGTTTAGAATTCTCATATACTTGTACGAAAAGCATGTCATAAGGGTTCTCCTAACATCTTCACCAAATTTAGTCTAAAATAACTGTTATGGCACCCAATGTAGTTTCTTAACTACACAGAAAGAAGCGAGCAAGGAACTGGCATAAAATATCAGAAAATGCTAGAAAAAACAAAACAAAAAGCAATTTAATAGTCCTCCACAAATAAACTGAAAAAAATGACGACAATTTAGAATTTTCAGTAGGACAGAGTTTGAATAAACTTTATTTGATACTGGTTGAACTCCGACAAATTGATGCAGACTTGAAATTCAAGCATTTTAAAGCACACCCTAGATCATGTGATTCAAACTGGTAAATTGGAAAATAAAAAAGAAAGAAGTGGAATACCTAAACTCAATGATACTGATGTTGACTATATTGGTTTATACAACCAAAAGATCCAAGACCATATTTTCAACACACTGAAGATGGGTTAGTTCAGATGGGGGAAAAAAATTAAATGAAGAGAGAGAGAGAGAGAGACCATGTGTAAAAAATCTAAAGAACCCAACTGTCAGCCAAAATCTAAGACCAAAGACTAGCAAAGTGAAAAACAAGCCAATAAAAGAGAGAATATAATGAAAACTGATGTCAGGTTGCTTCAGCATGGATCTCTTGTGAATTAGGAATACCACCAGAGACTTAGAGGTGAAGTAGGTTCATTTATTGTTTTAGAGAAAAGCCATAAAGAGGTATTTGCTCCATCTACCACAGGGAATTGAACCTTGATTTTTAGCACTAAAAGCCGTCATGCTTACCTCTGTCACACTGGAGGAGATACATGAGAAAAGGAGCACAAAAAAATCACAGCTAAGAATAGTGGTAGTGAATACCAGTGAAGACTGAATCTTGACCCGATAAGTCTTAAAATCAGAGGAAGCAAATAAGGAGAAACAGCAGAATAAGGAGTATGGACCAAAGTTGTAAAGAGAAGAGAATGAATCTCTCTGTAAAACTACTTTGGAGCACAAAGAAGTGTCTCAAACATAATAAAGAGAGGGAGAAAGTGTAGAGCAAGAAGGTAGTGAGAAAAAAAATGAAGATGAGAAAAATAGACAGTATAAAGTGAAAGAGCAGTCAAAAGTGGTTCAATATCAAAGCAAGAAAGAGATTCCAAAAACTTGAAATCTTGAAAAGGAAAAGTGGTTGTAAGCCAATATAAAAAGAGCAAAGAAAGATGAGGTGGGGTGGAAGAGTTGTTTTTTTTTAAAAGAAATAACTCAATATAAACCTTATTATCTCACATTGTAAAAGATTAATTAATCCCAATAATAGGTTTCTTTCAAAAAAACAAAAGGAGGAAAACAATACAAAAGCGAAAGAAAACATAACTCTTCAGAAATACCACAGACAAAAGATTAAGAAATGAATGATTTTCCTTAACCAATAAGGCAGTACCCAAAGCAAATCCATCTAAAAAGTCAGTCAATATTGTTGTCCTCCTGGTCATTCTCAAGTGAAAAATATGTCAGCCAAATGGACGGGAGGATAAAATCCTATGTGCATAATGGGACCTATAGCATGGTGAATAATAATTTTAACAACCTCAAAAGTAATCAATCCTCAAGAAGCCATAATAGAAACATGTCATGCATTTGTAATTTTCTGACCTTCAAAGTTATTATCACTCAAGAATTCCTAACAATATCCAATACCTTTGAAACAAAATTTAAGGCTGAGCAAAACAAGTTTCTTAAACAAATGCAAATATCAATATGCTGAATGTAAACTAGAAAAAATTAACACATTTCCAAGTTCAAATGCTTTAAAAAGTTACTACACATGTTGCCCTCCTATTGGTGGAAAGATATTGTCACATGTTGTTCTGCACCAGTTCAATTTATATAAAACACAAGTCTTTGGTAAAAATCAAGTCAAAGGTAATGGCATGCAAATCTTGCAGAGAAAAGTGCAAGGGGTATATTGGTATTTTGTGTGAAGAGGTGAGGTATCATCTCAGAAACAATAACTTCTAATCAGAGTGAGCTATATACTTGGAGTATAATTGAAAATTAACCTGGTTTGCAACATAGTTAATGAAATACACTTATCTTACACATCCAGTAATAATTACACTATGCAACAAAATTTTTTACTTGTTCTTGTTCCTCAACAGAAAGTGTTATTTCCCAACTGTTTATGCCTAAAGGAAATTAAAAACCCATTTTTCTCTTTAAAAACTTTGCTTTTGTGACCTGGGAGCATACAAAGAAAACATGAGACTATTTGGGGGCTGATATATAAAAGTAATTTACATTGGAGTCACATCTCAAAAAACTGCTCACTTCTACACATTTGTTCATTTTTATATATAAAACTTCAGTACAAACATATGTAAATCTTGATTCATATGTTGTTTTATTCAGACCTTATGTAAATGAAAATGTGCAAATTTGCCTGTTTTTATATAGAAAATAGGTTAATTTCTAAATTTCATTATTCAAGTCACAAAAGCAAAGTTTGAAGGGAATAATGGCCATTTTCTGTATTTTTACAACATAAGCAATTAAGAAATAATGCATACTATCCAGGAACAAAATTTGTGTTGCATAGTGTTGTTAGAATACAAGATGTCATTTGTTAGGAGCCCTCACTGTTTACAATACCTTCAGCTGTAAACCCAAATCATAAGATCCAAAAGGGCTGATATTATTTAAATATACTAAATAAAAGCAAAATATTAGAATTAGTACAGGGCCCTTAAATGATGCTCAAAAGGTAACATTTCATTAATGAAATGTAAAGCTCTTTCTATCAAATACCAACAACAATACAAAAGAAAAAAGAGGCAACTGGCCTACAATTTTCAGGGTAATTTATTCTATTTCAAAATAGAATAAACAAGCAACTCTCCAATTCTCAGGCACTATTCAGTGATTCACACAAACATATCTGATCTCTAACCATTAAAACAGTGTAGAAATATTGTCTAGTCATGGTGCTTTATCCACTTTCAGTCTCAATCCTTCTACATATTACCAAATTAATACCTACAGGATTCAGGTCAATTTCAACATTTCCAAAAACATGTTTGTGGTTAGAAATAGCAATAATATTTGATCTCGTGAAAAAACAGAAAAAAAACTAATGTTTAAAAGTTCAGCTACCTCACAGACTTCAAACAATTAAAACAAAATTAAACTGAACAAGCAGTTTCTAAGCTATCTGACCAAGATGCACTTTACCCTAATATACAAGTTCATCTTTCTGATATTTTAAATTTCATCATTTAAATCAAGCCACTTAAAGAAACACTGTCCAAACTTTAAAAACTTTGAACACTTAAATCAAGCCCACTCTAACTTTTGTGCTTCTGAGAATGGATATTCAAGACTAAGGTTAGTTCTTCATACATATTGCTTACACCACTTTATGACAGTGCTTCTTACCCCTTAACTGCAAGAATGTTGAAGGTAGCAATACCAATTGATGATGGTTATGGTTTATAAGGGTTAAACTGTTCAATGAAACTTTTTGAGTGAATAACTCATCTAGATATTGATGCGAGATGCTTTGGGGAATGAAATTAATTTTTAATTTTAGCAGCTCGTCACAGGAATGTATGAACACTCCATTCGCTAACATTACAATCAGATTTTAAAATATGTAATGGTATGTACGATGCTTGCCAGTAATTACTTTTGAAAGTTGTACATTATTATTGTTGTTCATTTGTTCCATTTTAGTTTATCACACGAAATTATTTTGCTCAATGATATATGTTAATAGTAATTTTTTTTTTCTCTTCATATAAAATTTATAAGATGTACAAAAACATTTTTTTAAATAAGGAAGCTACTCACTGCTCTTTAGTTTTTTCAGGGGTAAAATATAGTAAAAATTTAAAAATTCTCTCATTATGCCTTTTCAAATTTGAATTTTGAAATTCAAATTAGTAAATTTGATGAGGAAAGGGCACTACTACACATAATCTTTAACTTCGCATATATAATAAGGAAAATGGAACAAATTATAAAGAAATAAATAAAATTTTATGATAACTTTTCAAGGGTGAATGGCATTGAAACAGTTCAAATAATGCTGTTTCTTCTGTTTCACTAGTCTAACTCTGATGATATCCTTCCTGTATGGAAAGGAGAGTGCCAAAACAATACAGAACACACCAAATTAAACAAAAATATTTTGTAAATAAAAACAAGTTGTTGTTTTTTACTTTCAAAACTCCAGTATACAAAACCAAGAATTATTTTCTCCATAGCTAAACATGCTGCAAAGAATTTTTGGGTTTTGCCAGAAATCACAATTGAACTTTTCTCAAATTATTTCTTACTACAGTACTGATGTTACTTTCATTAAAAAAATATTTTCAAAGTTCCAAATCCCACATATTTAACTTTACACTTCACAATATCCAACTTTGTTGCATTTAGACACACCACAAATGTTATCAAACTCCCATAAAAGTAATATCATAGAATTCCTTATATAAATTGAACAAGTTTACTTACTAACATATTCTACGCAAGAAAATTTTTATTGTATATTCATTATATTTACATAATAAAGTGTTAATACAGTACAGATAAACCTAAAAATAATTCAAAGATTTCTTCAAATTATATTGAAAAGTCCAAAATAATGATGGTAAACCTCCGTTATAGCTATTACTACATATATTATTAATACACACATTTTTAGAGCTTCAAACTTATAGCATACAACACACACTTCTAAACAAAAAAAAAAATTGATTTTTTCTTTCACTTACCATGCATATTACATATGTAACAAAAATTAATTCAACCAATACCTATTCTTAATCATTTTACTATATGCATTTCACTTGTAAATACACAAGTTAATATTTTTCATGCCAAAAAGGCACATGGTACATAACTGCAGTTTCCTTTGGCACAATTAAATGAGAATGGTGATATTTTTCTTTAATGGGATAGCATTCAACTAATAACTAACAGCCACCTACCCACTCATACCCCTTATACATCTGAATAAATTGAAACAACCAAGACAATAGGAATATCATTTCATCACATAGATTACTGATAATGCCTCACCCTTACATTTAAGGAAAAACACCAAATTGTTCAAGAGATAGGTGCTATATTGGACAGAAAATTTGCATGCAAGAAGTTAATATCTCCAAAATTGTTTTTTTTCAAAACAGAAGAGGTAAACAACTTGAGTGAAACATTTAAGTCCCAATGCATCCTTTTACACGCACACACTAAAACATGTTAGTGGTGAGTATAAACGAATTAAGGAAACATAACTGTACATTTTTCAACATAAAACTCATTAAATATTTAATCATTAAGCCTGAATCTTATTTGTATGCAATCACCTCAATGGACCAACAAGATCTCTGTTGTCCTCTACATGTTATGGTTGGGTAAAATAAATGCCTTAAACCCATAAACTTTTAATTACGAATTCAAACCACTAACGATTTTGTGTCGGATTAGTTTAATTTTCCTTTGGTGCGATTAAAATAAAATTTAGTATAAATGTATGTACGTCACTCAAACAACAAGGGCAACATTCTATTGCTGTTATCAAGTATTAAACTACCTTACACTTTATAGTTACTATAAACTAAGTACAAAACAGTGTCAAAATATCTTATACCTCATACATGCATGCTTGTTTAGCATCTTCGCAATCAATTCCATTGAAATCTGTCATATTGGTAGTACTGCTACAAGTAGAGGCAAGAAGTACAGGTGAAAACGAGATTTTCTATTTTACGACAAAAACACAATCATACAACGTTAATCATTACATTTGACAAGATAAGAAAAAAAGGAAAGCACATATATATTTCATTTACATTCCTAACAAAACTCTCCTTTCTTTCTATCGCAGTAAAGTGGATAAACAACAAAAAATTCACAGTAAGATGTGACAAACTTCAGCTAATCGTACACATCGTTGTTATCCCAGTCTGTACCATTCCAAAGTACAACTCACAAAGTTCATTTCGCATTAATATCTCTCACCCCCACTTATCAACCACAACTGTGTGTATTTACTACCAACACCCCCTTTAGAGGAATTAATGAGTTAAGTTAGTATTTGCTATATTTTTAAGTGAAAATGTGCGAAATTAAATTTTTAGTAAAATTGCCATATTTGTTTGTTTGTTGTGTCTTTGATTACGTGCAAAGCTACAAGTGGGCTACATGTGCTAGCCGTCCCTAATTTAGAAGTGTAAGACAAAAGGGAAGGCAGCTAATCATCACCATCCACCGCCAACTCTTGGGCTACTCTTTTACCAACGAATAGTGAGATTGATTGTACCATTATAACGCCCCTACGGCTGGGAGGGCGAGCATGTTTGCTGCAACTGGGATTCAAATCCGTGACCCTCGGATTACGATTCAAACACCTTAGCACGCTTGACTATGCCGGGCCTGCACAAATGGAAAAACACCCAATAAGTTTGTTTTGTTTTTGTTTGTTTTTTGGAATTTCGCACAAAGCTACTCGAGAACTATCTGTGCTAGCTGTCCCTAATTTAGCAGTGTAAGACTAGAGGGAAGGCAGTTAGTCATCACCACCCACCGCCAACTCTTGGGCTACTCTTTTACCAAAGAATAGTGGGATTCACCGTTACATTATAACGCCCCCACGGCTAGGAGGGCGAGCATGTTTGGCGTGACTCGGAGGCGAACCCGCGACCCTCAAATTACGAAGCACACGCCTTAACGCGCTAGGCCATGCACCCAATAAGAATGTCATTTTTATTTCATCGTGGTTATAATTTTTAAAATCTTAGCAAGATACTTACTACTCAGCAGATTATTATTGTGAGATGAGTTATGCTCCCAAGTGTTTGTGTAGTACCTATTTCCCAGCATCCTATAGATGTATGCACCTTAATTTAAGAAAATAAATAAACTGAATCTGTAGATCTTCATGTGAAGCTGAACCTAAAAATAAATATTCAGTTTAACAGGTAACATCGGTTTCTTTATTCAGTTTGTGGCATCACTTTATGTCATTTGTTCTGTCACGGCATTCGCTAATTGTAACGTGTAGCTGTTATCCATTTGACCAGCAGAGAATATTGCAGGCGAAAAACCTTTCAACACGTATTTGCGATGTCGCCACAATATCATTTCAGGCAGGTTATGTATTGTCTGCCACAGAGAACAAAAAAGCAGCTCTACCAAACCAACTAAGGAAACCAAGGAATTAAAGTAAAAAAAAGACATGAAAATATTAAGAACTTGTAGATACCATAACAGTGCCAAAAACAAATTATCAAAAGATTTCCGCGCCACTATAGAATGTAGAAAACGCAAGATATGCTCTCATGTCACACACTCTCAGATTTTTGTACGTAGAAAGACATTTGTAGTAATGTATATCAAGTAATATAATTAAAGCAGAACTCTATGGAAAAATAACAGGCAAAAACAAATGCTTTATTGATTAAAGAAGAAAACAAAGGGTGGAATTACAAACTGGCTAATCTTTTACAAACATGATTACTGTATTGTGACAAAATAAATGTATGAAATTATACATACAGAAAGATGGTGAAACTATATTTAACAAAGTTTACTATCAAATAAACTGAATAATATTTATGATGATTACAAAAAAGCACACTCAACAACATTTTTACAGTGAGTTAACTCTTTTAAATCACAACTGAATATATGATTGAAAATACTGAAACTGCACTCAGATTTTACTTTATTTCTGTAAACAAGAAATTTAGAAAATTGAGCCTCAAGTATCCGAATGTACCTCCGCTCTGTATCACACTGCACAAATATGCTATAAAACAAACAATGAATAGAGGTGCAGAAAGTTTGGTCCTTGCATTATCTTTCTTCATATGTGAGAGCTTATCTGAAGACAGTAGTAAATCAGTAGTAAATTAATGAACCTAGCAGACCTGCGGTCTTCTTTGTTCTTAATGCTCGTAATTCCTGTTAAAAAAACTGAAAGACAAATACTAATGACTTTACGAGAACAAGAAGTAGGAAACAGAGAAGTGTATAGATATTGTTTACTGGTTGTATGAATAAAACTACAAACGCATTTTGATGCACTAATCGACTTTTTCTTGCCTCGGAGTACAAACACAATAGTTTTCTGTGTTTCTTTAATTCCAGTTGAGAATATACAAGCTCCCTTGATGTACGTACTCCAAAAAATGCAGTTCTTCTGATATCTCTAAGTAAGAGGTGATGATGATAAATCTAACAAGCAATTACCAACAGCAAGATTAAATGTCGGCAGTAATTTCAAGAGTTTCACAGAACATATTCTTCCTTTAAAATATTTTAGTGTCCGCAGAGGAAGAAAAAAATCCCCCTGTGATACTGTCAGAAAGAATGGTTATATATTGTCCAAGTACTCCTATGTTTTATATATATGTCTGAAATACATAAATCTTGTCAGTAGCAAATTTGTTTTACTTATCTAATGAAACACACACTACAAACACTTTGTATCACTTGTTAACAGACTGAAGTAGTATATAAATTGTAACACAATTCATCAACCGTTCATAAATGAAATTAACTGAAAGTTGAACAAATAATGATATATACATTCCTTCAATTATGTTTTGTGACATTTTCACACATTTGAGTTTGTCGGTGTTGAATTGCACGAGAAACGCAAGATGGCTCAACATTCCAACGTTTCATGATTAAGCGTGAGATATCGAAACCAATAATTGCTGAAGTTGCTGTTGAAACTACTTTATCATATGCAAGAAATGTAATAATAAAAGTCTTTAACAAACCCATTATGCTGCAAATGTACTGGAAAACCCATTCACGGTAATAAACTTGTCGAATCACAGAAAAATTTAAAATACTGTTCGGACCACAATGATTTGACAAATCATGATCCAGTGTGTAGTTACCATGTGATGTCCTGCTGACAAAGATGTCGCTAGACATGACACATCGCTGGCACACCGATCCCGTTCTCTAATTTTATTTGACAATGTTCCGAGTTAACAGTTGGTGTCCTGAAAATTTTGAATAAAAAATCATGATCGATATTATATCAAAATGCCAAATCTTTAGCGCCTAGGGGCCCTTGCACCGAATTTTTGCGTTACGGAAACAATATGTAATTTTTTTCTTAGAAAGTAGGCAGCAATAACTCGAACAGTTATTTTTTGAAGAGGATGTAGTCTAATGTTGCTTTGTAATTATGAATATGTTGAGAATACATTTGTACTTCAAGTGAGTTTCTTGTCATCATGAAATGACTTGTTTTTGGTTTGTTTTGGAATTTCGCACAAAGCTACTCGAGGGCTATCTGTGCTAGCCGTCCCTAATTTTGCAGTGTAAGACTAGAGGGAAGGCAGCTAGTCATCACCACCCACCGCCAACTCTTGGGCTACTCTTTTACCAACGAATAGTGGGATTAACCGTCACATTATAACGCCCCCACGGCTGGGGGGGCGAGCATGTTTAGCGCGACGCGGGCGCGAACCCGCGACCCTCGGATTACGAGTGCTCGCCTTAACGCGCTCGGCCATGCCAGGCCTAATAGAGGATATTCAACCAGCAGCCTCTGTATTTCAAATAAAGTGATTTCATTCTTCTCTGTATACTCAAACTACATTTTAATACAAAAATACATTTAGAGAAAAAACAAAAAATGATGACTAAGAATAGATGCAAAATGAGTTTTTACTTAATTTTATGATTTTATATTTGTGTGATCTATGTGTATCTTTGTGTTATAAACGAAACATTGAAAGTGTGCATGGAGTCTATTCAATAACTGACTTAGTAATGTACTTTGTTTAAATGAAATAATTTGAATGATGCGTGCGTGTTAAATTGAGACCTCAAATACTAAATACGATAAGCCTACCATCTACTTTAACGCACTGTTGCAGGTAGAAAAGTCAAAGTCTAATATACTTGTCATTTCATACTGGCATGGCCTAGCGCGTTAAGGCGTGCGCTTTGTGATCTGAGGGTCGCGCCAAACATGCTCGCCCTCCCAGCCGTGGGGGTATACAATGTAACGGTCAATCCCACTTTTCGTTGGTAAAAGAGTAGCCCAAGAGTTGGCGATGGGTGGTGATGACTAGCTGCCTTCCCTCTAGTCTTACACTACTAAATTAGGGACGGCTAGCACAGATAGCCCTCGAGTAGCTTTGTGCGAAATTCCAAAACAAACAAACAATCAAGCATACTTAATAGTAGTAATTGCTTCTTGCGTTCGAAACCCCGAATATCTTCACTAACGACGTCCCTTTTTGCAAGTCTGATAAAGAAACTGCTTAGCAAACTTTCTAGAAGTGGCTGTTTAAAGATGTATTTATATATATCGTCTTCAGAATTACTGAATAAAATTATTATGGTCAAGAACTTTAGTTGCAAAAATGTGCTTTCGTGATGACGAGAAACCCACTTGAAGTAAAAATATATCTCAGGACGGCTGGTATGGGTATTAACACTTTTACTAATAAAGCAGAGAACAACGTTTTGACCTTTTTAGGTCATCTTCAAGTTAACAAGGAGAGAGTTTGCAACTGACCGTTGCCAAGCATATGTCTCATGGACAAGAGTATAAACGGCTACGGGATTGTAAAGGGTGTTGCAGTTAGATGTTAGGTTATTAATTACTATTGTTTTAAAGGTGTTACTTTATATTGCTTTAATTTTGGTTCTAATTGTAAAAGTAGTGCTTGTCTAATTTTTCGTTTGTTTATATTTGTTTACCTACTCAGTATCTGGGTGTTATGTTGTGTTTATTTGATTTGCAGTGTTTAAAACTTGTAAAGGTGTTGTTGTTTTTTGTTCTTTGAATCTGGTTTCCATTTTTCTGCTTGTCTCTCCAATATAAAAGTTGTTACATTGTGTTTTATAAATAATGTTGATGTTATGTTTGTTTGTGTATTTTTTACATAGTATGAACTTTAGTTATATTCCTGGTTTTTCAATAAATTTGGTGTTTACTGGAATGTTGTGTTCAGTTATGTTTTTTCCAAATGTTGGTTGTTTTGTTGCTGATGTCGAAAATATGTGGTATGCAGCATAGTTTGTAGTTTGTTGTATCATGGTATTTATTATAGTTTGTTTTTTTTGCTGATCTAGGTGTGCGCGTATAATTCTTTCAACGGATTCTGGAGAAAATTTGTTGATGTTGATGAAGTATTGTTTTATTTTATTGATTACATTGTCAATTTTATCGAGTGAGAACGTTATTGTAGCTGTGTTTATTTGTTTTCTTAATATGTTGAGTGTTTGTTTTATTTCATGTGCTGAATTCCAGGGAATATATAATCTAGTATGAGTGATTTTCTGTGGATTACTGTTTTGAATTGTGTATTGGTTCTTGTGGTACTGATATTGAGAAATGCAATTTGATTAGTTTTTTCCTGTTCACAGGTGAACTTAATGTTGGGGTGTACAGAGTTAACGTGGTTGAAAAAAATCAGTGTGTATTCTGCAGATATGAATCCAGCAATTGTATCGTCAACATACCAGTACCAGTTTTGTGGTGAGTATAACGCAGAATTGATTGCTTGATACTCAATCTGTGTCATAAAAATGTTGACTAGAACTGGTGACACGGGATTTTTCATTATTAGGCCATTTGTTTTTATGTAGTTTTGGTAATTGAACATAAAGTTAGTTTTGGTAGAAGTGAATTCTTTAAGGGTTGCATTTATGAACTCGTACAACGAAACATCAATGAACTCAATATTAAGAATGGCAAGGAAAAGAAGGTCCGCCAGAATAAAAAACTAGATAAACTATGGTGCCAACAACAACAAAAATATTCTAACACAATGAACCAGCAACAAACCTCGTAATTAACACATCCGACCGACAATTAAGCAATGAAGAGATACATCTACTCAACACCTAGAAATATTCTATCCGTCGAAATAAAAGCCTATTTGGAAGACCGAGCTAGAATACTGGTGATCCATTCTACACAAACTGAAAACACCAATAAAACAACGGAAAACAACCAACAGAAAGAAGACAACTTCGACAACCAACAATCTATCTTTCCATGTGAAAATGAAAACATTTATTTCCTTGAAACACCTCAAAACAGTACCTTAAACAATAATTTTCAAAGAATTTTCACGCAAAACCATCAACATAAATTCACAGAAACGAAGACTAAAAGCAACCACACACGAAAAGATATTAATTCTATGAACAACCTAGAACAAGACAACAACATCAAAATTCTAATAGCAGACAAAGGCAATGCAATAGTTATAAATAACACAAAACTAATACATAAAAAAACAGATACAAAAAATTTAAATTAATATACACAAATCTAACAAAAACGAATGAAAAACAATTGCACAAAATACTACTACAAATAAAAAAAACAACACATTCTCAAAAAACCGTTATTCATACCTACGAAGGACCGACTCACGCACACCACAGCGATACGGAACAAACTCGAAAGTCTTCTATGACTCTTGATGTCTATCTTTGAATCATTTGACTACAACCTCGGTAAATACAAAACATGTGCATTTTCTAAATATGTAACATCAGCTAGCTCCTTTTCAAAGACTCTTTTGACTTTAAAGCTATTCTTAATCAACTAAATCATAAAGCCTTAAGACCCAGTTTTGATGTAATCTCTCTCTTCACGAAATATTAACCACTGAAGCCTGCAAGGTAGTTTTAGAACGATATATTCAAGATTCCAACCCATTGATACACATTCCCAAAACATGTGTTCGGCAACGGTCTGTTGCATACTCTCTCTTTCCACTACTTTTCAATTCATCCACTTAACATCAAAATAGTCACTTTAACATTAATATGTGTTAAAACTTGATAGTCTCCACTCTTTCTATTATGTAGTCTGAAGTATTTCCTGACTGGAAGCCCAAAGAACCACTAGATACATTTCAGTGATGTATAGAGACGGTACAGTATACAGTCATGGGAAAAAGTTAGGACAACATATGAAAGCCTGTGTATTTTTGTAACAGTAACAGTATAAATTTGTTATAGCAAAACTGACTAAGTCTGTCAAACTCCAGCAGAAAGTTCTTGGAAGAATAACTCTGCCTACTGGTTTTCTTCCAGAAAGTGAAAACTAAGCTAAGTGATCAGAATGTGTTAGTCATTATTGATTACTTCACCAAGTGGGCTGAAACTTACATAATGGCCAATTTGTTCACACATATTCCCTCTAATGTACTGAGAAAATACTAAATATCAGAAGCTGACTCACTGGAAGAAATTAACATCGCACATAGAGTTAATTTTCATAGCCAGATAATATTTAAGTGATGTTATGTTTTTGATGTAGTGAAGATACTTTATTCTCCATCTCGTACGCAGCTCAGTGATTTGGTAAAACAAATAATATAATACAAACTACCAATCTGATGTTTAGAAAGTTTACCAAGCTCAAAAGATCCAACTGTAATGAGATCTTACCACGCATCATGACAATATATTGTGCAATTGAAGCGTTTAACTAAACAACATTAATTCCTGTGAATTCATAGTCTTCACCTGGAGTAAATGAGAGAATGTGTGAAGTGATAAAGGTCTGCATTACTTGATGCAGAAAAAAGTCGTGAATCAAAAGCTAAGAAAAGCTGCCATGCAACAGAGTTTGTGTTATGATAAAAACAGCGAATGACCAAACATTTGAGTATGAAGACTTGGTGTGGTTACGATATATGCCAGTATCAATGAAGTTGCTCTGTTTTGTCTAAACACGTTCTAATCTTATTTACCAGCAACATAATCAAATTACGAATTGCAGTGATCCTTTGGTGTACATAAACACATTGAATGTGTTGACATCATAAGGTCATATTTACCAATGAATTTCTAGCACAGTAGCTAGATGAGAAATTAGACATTAAGACCAAAAATCAGAGACAGTGAGGGTACCAGAAGTAAATGTGATGGAAGTACGTTTTCAGCTGTATGAGAAGAGTCAGATATAAAAAAGTATCACTCGAAAACTAAACTTTGTGACAGCTGTTATGACCAGCCAAGATTCCAATAACATTCTCCTAATTGGTATGGACATGAAAAAGAATGGTTAGAACACTCGCTTAAATGTAAGAACAACGGTTTTATTGACAGTAATAATAATGAAACAAAACGGGAATCGTGATTCTTACTTTCAAACCCACAGAATGATTTTCAGTGGCGAAATATTTATATATCTTATAAGAATTGTTTGTTCTATTTATGTAAGATATAGCAAGATTTCTTCAAAAATAACTGCATAATACTTGCAAGACTCATTGCTAATTTGTTTGTTTGTTTTTTGGAATTTCGCACAAAGCTACTCGAGGGCTATCTGTGCTAGCCGTCCCTAATTTAGCAGTGTAAGACTAGAGGGAAGGCAGCTAGTCATCACCACCCACCGCCAACTCTTGGGCTACTCTTTAACAACGAATAGTGGGATTGACCGTCACATTATACACCCCCACGGCTGGGAGGGCGAGCATGTTTTAGCGCGACGCGGGCGCGAACCCACGACCCTCGGATTACGAGTGCACGCCTTAACGCGCTCGGCCATGCCAGGCCTCATTGCTAATTTAAACACTTAAAATGTTTTTATTTGGCCGAACTGTGAGTGATCACTAGAATTTCTAAGACGTTGTTGTTGTTTTGAATTAAGCACAAAGCTACACAATGGGCTATCTGTGCTCTGCCCACCACGGGTATCGAAACCCGAATTTTAGCGTGTAAGTCCGCAGACATACCGCTGAGCCACAACCGAACGGTGTAAAAATGCTATGATCCATTTTTCCAAATCTAAGTACTCACACAGTAGTTTCTTGGGAACATTTGTAGATGTTTTTCAGCAAAAATTACCATAAATTATGTACAAGTGCAAAGTTTATATAGCCTACATATGTAAATATATATGACTTAAAGATGTTCATAATGGATTTGAGTTCTTAAACAGCACAGAATATGAATCACGTTGGTGTGAATCTAAGCATAAAATTTCTTTTTTCACTGGATTGTGTCTACATTTAATTTTTAGGATACTGACTACGGTGAATTGATTGATTGACAGTGGTGGTACAATATCAAGACAGTTTATCTATTTTTATGGCCGTCTAGCATATAAAATGCATTTTAATTTGTATTACTGGAAGTCTTGGCTTCCATGGTAATGTTATTCAAGCCTTAGGCAATCTGTTTAACATTATTAATACACATGATAATATGTGATGTTTAGATATATATATGTTTATGGCAATATACATGTAAGAATATTTGCATTGTATGTATATGGTACTACACATGTCTCATAAAGTCATTCGTGAGTGTTGTATGGCATAAATCAATTAATTTACAGATAAAACAACTGACAAACAAAGAAATTAAAATAAAAAACTTTATATATATCTTAAGATGTTGAGAATTGAAGTGAACTATCGTTATTAACATGTGAAGTATTATTGGGAGTATTTAAATTGATATTGATGAAGGAATACTTTCAATTCTGAAACTGAATATTCAGCAAGTAGTGGATTTTTGCTGTAACGATAAGAGCAACAACAGGATTCACACTACATATGTAAAGCAAATTGTAGCAAGCTATACCACCCAAACAATGACTTCTTTCAAATGCTTATATATTGCTCGGCTAGTTACGTTAATAGAAGCCTGTATCTTATTAGTTATCATTTCGTTCAACAAGAATTTTGTGCATGAGTGAGCATTTTAACATGTTAGTTTACTCTTCACAGCTCGTAATAAAAATTATCAATAGTATCCTTTTTTTTTAAATTCATTCTATTCTAACCTTTTACTGCTAATATATGTCAATGCCCTTTATTTCACTGGAATCTGCTGTGTTACCGTATAAAACATTATATTTCACTCCCACGGGTAAATGTAACAGTGCTTATCACCGTTATTACGAGATCTGGTAATTAGAATATAAAAATATGTAGCTTTTACCTTAAAATTAATGTATCAGCAATGTAAAAGTGATAAACACATCAGTGGAAAAATTATATAATACCCATGATATGTAAATGAATTTTAAGTATGTCTGAAAGTCTGAGGTGTGAACATTGAAAGATCGAAGTAAACTTTTGTAGTCCAAAATGTATGCAATACTGTGCAAAAAAGAATGCTACGACAGGAGAATGTATTGTCACTATTTCCATTTTTTGGAGCTAATTCTTCCATGTCATAACAGAAGAGAAATATCAACGCTATCGCAATGCTTTACTGATATCTGTTGACAATTGAATGAACCAGAGTTAAAATACTTATAACTGTTTAGAATTTCATATGCTTGCACCAAGTGCACATCATAAAGGTTCAGCTTGAATGAACACATTGATCAAATTTAGCGTTTGAGATAATTTTCGTGGCACCCCATGCAGTATTTACATAGAAAAATCTCGCAAGGAGCTAGTATATGACATCAGTATGTGCT
Organism: Carcinoscorpius rotundicauda; assembly: GCA_011833715.1. Taxonomy (NCBI): domain Eukaryota; kingdom Metazoa; phylum Arthropoda; class Merostomata; order Xiphosura; family Limulidae; genus Carcinoscorpius; species Carcinoscorpius rotundicauda. Next base: position 126,963,962 of record CM022392.1, read on the forward strand.
AGAAAAAAAAAGTTTAATAGTACTCCACAAATCAACTTTGATAAAAACAGTATTTAACACTAAATATTAATTTTTGTTGTTTTTCGACGGCCTTAAAAGCGCAGTTAGTTGTTTATATAGTAGATAGTTCGCATAGAAGATTAATACGATGCTGGTTGGACTCTTTGACAAATTGTTGCAGGCTTTTAATACTCCCCAAACACTATCAAGCACACCCTAGATCATGAGACCGAAACAAGTAAATAGGGAAGGAAGATGCAGAACTCCTAAATACAATGGTAGTGATGTTAAGTATCTTTGTTTATGCAGCTTTTTGGATAGAAGTAAGATTGCCATTAATCTTAAGTGCGAGGTGAACCACCATGTACAAAATAACAAAAAAGTGTCTATATCTACAGTGTCAAAAAGACTCAATTGGAGTGAAATATTTGGTCAGGTAACAGTTTAAAAAATCCTTTACTTTGACATCCAATTATTTTCATGAAAGTTAAATTTTCTAAAAAGTACAAAAGCTAGATTGTTGATTGGAAAAGAGTGTTATGAATAGATTAGTCTAAGCAAATTTGAAAAACGTGGTTCAAAGTGTAAATTGTACGTCGGCAGTCCGTAGAAGAAAGGTAAAAGATACTTACCTCAATGTACAGAATTACAATGAAGTATAGGGGAGGCATTGTGACAGTTTGCAAATGTTTTTATACTGTGACAATAGGAGATATTTGTAAAATATATGGAACAATATGACTAGCACAGATACCACCAGATAGTGATCCAGTGATTTGCTCGTTACTGATAAAGGATTATACTACCAAGAAGATAATGATCTCAAACACTCATTTAACCCATGCAAAAATAAGTTAGGTAAGAAAAAAAGAAGTTTCTGGAATAATTAAAATGATGCAATGGTCCGATATCAAAGCTTTGATAGAAACACAACTGAAAGGACCTGTATATCAGAAGTTATTTCCCAAAAATCTTTACGCAAGTGTGTTACAGACATTTAGAGTAAAATGACATTTTGATTACGTATGTTGCAAAAATACCCGAAATACTGTCTCCAGTTATAAAAACAAAAGGTAACACACAAAGTATTAACTGTTTGCTGAACTCAAGTACTTTCATTGAGTTTTTGTTGTACTAAATATAAATATTAATAAAATTTTGATGTTTACCTGTGATTTATCTTCCATTGTTCATTGAAAATAGCTTGAAATCAAATTTTTGACGTTGTCCTAGAGTTTTCACAATATTGTAACAAATCTAAATAAAGGGAGATATGATGTGAATTTCGCGTAAAGCTACATGAGGATTACCTTTGCTAAGTGTCCCAAATTTAGCCTTAATAAACAAGAGGGAAGGTAGTTAGTCAGTCCAACCCATCTTAACTTTTGAGTTACTCTTTAGCAACTAATAGCTGGATTTCTAACATATTATGCCACTCACATGGCTGAAAGGGCGAGCAAGTCTGGTGTGATGGGAATTCAAACTCGTGATCCGCAAATACCGAGTCGAACATCTTAAGCAACAGGGTATAATATAAGTAGTAATAATAAAAAGTACAAAGAAAACGTTTTGTATTAGTATTACAATTAAAACTACTACTACTGGTACAAGTTTATTTGTTTAATGATAACCAAAAAACAACAGAAAGGGCTATTTGCGCTCTATCTCCATCAGTATTGAAAGCCGGATTCTAGCGTTTTAAGGCCAGACATATCGCTGCGTCATTAAGGGGTGACTCTCACAATGATATAATTCAAAATAGTCCATTTACTTACAACTGTAATTATCATTTTCATAATAGAATTTACAAGTTAAATTTCACATTTTAAGTTACCACTTTTGTTTTTATTTTAATAATATAATTTAGGACTGTTTACGAGAATAGTCAGTGTGTTAAGAACGCATCCAAGTAATTGTAGAAAGACGAAAACGAGTAAAGGTTTGTTGAAGTTACTAATAATATGCTGTTATAAAATATGCATGAGGTGTGTATACTAAGTGACGTTTCCGAATATTTAATTCCAGATATAGTGTACTCAAACATAACAACGGTGAAATGCAAAGAAAAAAATAATTAAAAGTTTTTAATTTTTATCAAGTAGTTACAGTAGAAGTAGAAACATTTCATGAAAGTATTTGAAACTGAATTGTTTCTCTGAAGCAACCATCGTTGTACTATAAAATTCACGGTTAAAATTAATAAGTTAAACAAACATAAGTTATTCCATATGCGAGAAATGTCATGTTCTCGAAGTGCTAACTAAATCATTAAACTATTTGATTTTAAGTTTTACATAAAACTTCACTTTTGTTCAGGCTCTGGGTATGTATTTCAATAAAAGCAGATCCCAAACAAGTGTCACAGGCAGACCATAATGCACTTATGATTTAACAACTTGTTGCAGTGTTAATTTATATTGAACTTGAAGTTAGCTAGCATTCCCACTGAATGTATTCCTGATGTTTTAAATAAACACATTTTAATTCTTGACTTTTGTGTAAGAAAATAAAAATTGTTCTCTCCTAGCACACTGTTAACAGGGTGTTCATAAAATAATGTAAGAATTATGTAGTCATATAGAGACCGTGTTTGAAATATTTATAGTTGTTCCGTATTTTTTCTGTTACAACTGTGAAAAGTTTTTTTTTAAATCTAAAACATCTTTAGTGTAATTTATAATATTTTATGTATGGAAGTTGCAGTCTTTAAATATGTTAAATGGTAAATTTTGTTTTGAAAACAAAGTGTTGTTTACCACTAAGCTATTTCTTTTGATCTTTTATAATTCTTTTTTAAGTTTTCTGTCATACCAGTCAATTTAAATTTTTTCTGTAATTAATTTATTTATTTTAGAATATTATTTATTCTACAATTTTTATTTATTTTCTGTATTCATTTTGAGTCAACCTGTTTGTGTTTTAATTCAGTTATTGAGTTCATGATGGATAATTCTTGTTGCATCATCAATTATCTTTTAGATCTGTTATGCATAGTTCTAGCTGCTGGGGCAGGAGAACAATTTGAAGGAAAGATATTTGCACAAGACAGAAATAATGTTTAGAATAATTAAGGTATTATACTGAGAAGGTAGACTGGAGTACTAGTGCTGTATGCTACAGTCATTAGATGATTTATGTTAGTGATCATTCCAAATATACATCATCAAAGGAGGTAAACTTCCATTCTAACCAGTATCAACTTTTACAAGTCTCTTATCACCATTTGAAATTGTTATTGGTTCATTTCATGTCAAATCATTCAGGGGGCTGCAGGTGACCCCCACAGAATGCCTTGAAAAAATTCACATGTGCTCATCTACTCATATAATGAAAAATTACCAAAGATTAGATCAATATCTCTAATAGTTTCTGATTTACAGCCCTGTAATTTTTTTTTTTTTTTTTGGCAAATTCATTTTCCGGCAACTTTGGCTGCTTAAAGCTGCAAAAGTAATGGTGGTAAAAGGCTGAAATTTGTTTCACTGACTGAATTAATATCACATAAATCAAAAATGGTCTCAAACCAAGTTTATCTCTCTTAGGATTTGCATAGTGAGGTCCTAAAATCACCTGAAAACCCCAAATTGTAAAAAAAATTGGTTTATTTAATAAGCCATAGCTCTAAGACTTAATATGATACAAAGCTGAATTTTGTTTTCAAATTTTCTCTGACATATCAGTTGATAAATCAGCAATTGTTGTTATTAAAAGTCTATTAGATCTCCTGTAAAAAAATCTAGTTGCATGCAACTTTTTATGATTTAGTTAAAAATAGCCCTACTTCAGGCCACAGTTTAACCATTATCACCAGTTATTCGGCATTTTCAGATTTTTACCATATATTCTTACATCTCTGAATATGATCTACAAATAAAATTCAGGATGGTGTTCAATATACTTTTTGAGTTATAATTTTTTAAAGTATCCTCTGACCATGCTTTTTTATTTAAAAAAACATTTAGTTCAGGTGTGTTACTGTGTGTATCCATACAATTTTAAAAAATGCCTGTCAGAATTGTATGAATACCACTGAAATATTCTAACCAGCCTTTCACAATGCTAAATAATGAAGTGGTAAGAAACAAGAAAGAATTAATTCATTTCTGAACATGTCTAACTAGTTAGACCACATGGCAATGTAAATATATTGTGTATGCATTACAGTTATGCAGATATGGCTGAGTTTAAAATTCATAATATAATAAATACAAAGGTAAATCAGACACAAAAAGCACAGTACTAAAACAGGGGATAACTGAGAAAGATTGTTGTCACACCAAACTGCAATAATCGTGACAATGAAATGTTTCAATAACTGCTTTGGTGACAAATTAGCCTTAACAACATCAAATAAACATTGCTTTGTTCAGAGAACTTGAATAAATTTCTGAAATTCAAGTTTGATTATGTTGAGATCACTTTGACTTAGAACATAGTGGTGAGCGCTACTGCCTTGCATGGTAGGTGCACTTATCAGACAAAGAATATGTTGGAAAGGAATCCAGCTTTCATCTTTACATGACCTTGCAGACCGTGAGAACAGTTTGTATGTTGATTTCTTCATAAATGACACCAACACATCGGAATGCTCATTTGATCTATCTTTCATGTTTCCCACATACTATTCATGATCATATATGCATGCCACATATTTTCCTGGCTGATAATTGTCATTGCTATCATTAGACCCTATTTGAGCTGCTGCAGCATCATTTTCACTGCTATTACCAACAGTCGCACCTGTGTACACATTATCATCTCATAGCCTTCTCATATACAATTTGTTGGTAGAGTGGGGAATAAAGCTATGATGTGACCTAATACCTGCTGCAGTTTTGTATTTTTCATAGTGCTCAAGTAGATCAAACTTTACACAGTTCTGCAGGACTGATTCCTGATTGACATGAAAGAACTGAATGCCCTGAATGTGGTTCTTTGTCTAATGGTACATATCAGAGACTTAAAATTTGATAATTTATTATTTTACACAACCTTGAATTTTTTGAAAATTATGTTCAGAGATGTAAGAATATATGGAAAAGTCTGATTAGAATATTTCAATGGGATTCATAAATTATTTCAAAATTGTATGGATATATTTGCACACAGTAACACACCTGAATTGAAGTTTTTTTTTCAAGTAAACAATGTATGGTTAGAGGATACTTTAAAAAATTATAATTCAAAAAGTGGGTTGAACACCATCCTCATTTTTTGTAGATCATATTCAGAGATGTAAGAATATATGGTAAAAATCTGAAAATGCCGAATAACTGGTGATAATGGTCAAACTGTGGCCTGAAGTAGGGCTATTTTTAACTAAATCATAAAAAGTTGCATGCAACTAGATTTTTTTACAGGAGATCTAATAGACTTTTAATAACAACAATTGCTGATTTATCAACTGATATGTTAGAGGAAGTTTGAAAACAAAATTCAGCTTTGTATCATATTAAGTCTTAGAGCTATGGCTTATTAAATAAACCAATGTTTTTTATGATTTTGGGTTTTTAGGTGATTTCACAGCCTCACTATGAAACTTCTAAGAGAGATAAACTTGGTTTGAGACCATCTTTGAATTCTGTGAAATTAATTCAGTCAGTGTAGCAAATTTCAGTCTTCTACCATTACTCTTGCAGCTTTAAGCAGCCAAAGTTGCCCGAGAATGATTTTGCCAAAAATAAAATAAATTAAATTTTACAGGGCTGTAAATCAGAAACTATTAGAGATATTGATCTAATCTTTGGTAATTTTTCATTATATGGGTAGATGAGCACATGTGAATTTTTTCAAGGCATTCTGAGGGGGTCACTTGGAAAATTTTCCAAAGTCTGGATGATTTGACATGGAATGACCCTATTACTTCTTTGGAAAAGGTCCTTATACTGAAACAGAGCAAAGTTAGTATTAGTCCAACTAAACAGTCAATTTGTTTAAGCAAATGGATCAGTGAATGTTTATGATCTTTATACATCCTATTAATAGTGCCATTAATTGTATGCAGAACACCTGCTCAAAAATACAGAAAACATAACCTGAATATGCCTAAATAAAAATATATTGTTTGCGAGATATGGAAGGGTGAAATTAGCAGTTACATCAATTGTAACACTTTGTCATTAATCTACATGTTTTGTTGTATGCATGTTATGTTAGTTGTTTCTAATACAATTGTTTTGAAAGTGAAAGCATTGTATTGCAGTTCAGTTGAATACAAGCAAAGATATTATCATTTGCATTACTTTTTATCCTTAATTTTAGTTTTATCCATAGCATACTGTTTGCTATAAAATGAGCTCTAGTTTGAAACTAATATCACAGTTTGATTTTTCTAAATGGTTGGAGATAGTTTAGAGGGTTTGCCCTGTCAAAAAAAAAACCTTTTATGTAAGGTGTAATGAATGTTTAAGCCTTTCACCTCTTAAGCTCAACTCTTGTTTCAGTTTTCTGTTTTTGTTTGTTTTGCAGATTTGTGTATTGACCTTTTCTACTATATTTCTTTTTCATACATGTGCTCTGTTGTTATTCTGTTTATAATGCTGAGAAAAATTGTTTGGCAATTCAGAACAACCTCAAATATTTATTAAACAATTAAACTTTTCCAATCGACAATCTGAATAGCAACCCTTCTTTTATAAATCACACAGGAATTGTTTTAACGGTCTAGATTTTTGATTAATCCACCATTTTGAACTTAAGTATTTGGAAGTCAAATAACATCTTTATAGGATTAATTATTAAGAAAATTCACAAAGAAACACAAACAACGAGGTTATCAGTTTCATCTATCTGATGGACTTGAATTTTTCTTGCACATCAGATGACACTATCAGTAACTTATTATTAGGTAATAAGTCAACTTATTATGAAATTAGTATAAACATAAAGGAATAATGAAAACACCATACACTTTATGGTGAAAACCACATAAGATGGACAAGTAGATATGAAAGTTGAAAAGGATTTAAATTAAATTTTGTTGTTACTAAGAATGAAAAGATTTGTGATTATTTACAGAGTGTAATATTTAGCACAATATGAAGTATATATCAAAATAAGTATTACTGTTGAAACATTAACTATAACCTACGTATAATGTCTTACCAGGTTTTGGAAAAAAGGACAATTCCTCACCCAAATATTTTTTATGTACTTTACCTTTTTATTTATTTTGTAATTACTTTTCTTGAAGACGTCTTGAAAGTTTGTTTGCAATTTTAGGTTTGTTTCAAAGTGAGAATCTAACCAGGTAGGTAATTTGAGCTTTTATTTTTCTAGATGAGAAATTGCACATTGGAAATACTACTTCAGCACTTTGTTGCATAAATTGGCATCTTATTAAAAATAAATGGTTCTTTTTCAATATATTATAAGAGACCAAAAATTATTGGCAAAAGACTTGTATGAAAAAAAAAACAATTTTGTCTGAACACAAAACTTAAAATATGATGATTCAGTTCATCTAAAGAAAAACTTGGAGAAATTGCTCACAGTTGGAATATTGTTTTTAAAAAACTTGAATATTTATAAAAATTAGAGAAATTTTGATGGTTGACTTCATTTGATTAGAGCAATCAAGTTTTATAATATTTCACAAGATATGCTTCTTATACTTTATCAAAGTAATGCCAAATTTTTCCAAAGCTATGTATTTATGATAAGAAATGCAACATCAAAAGTAAGTTTGTTTTAAAGTTAGAGTCAGTAATCAGGGAGGTGAGACATTGTCTTGGATCTGTAACCTATGCTTACAACATCAAAAAGAGACAAATTGTGATGTAAATACAGTGCACTGTGAAGACTCAGAGTATTATTGATCTGATGTGGCATATGATAAAATTTGGAAATATTTTTATATTTATATGAAGTTGCATCATCTTAGGTTGTAAAAATACCATAGAAATATACTTCCATGTAGAAAATATGTTAAGAAAACATAGTAGTTTTAAAGATCCATAATTGAAACACATTGAGGAACACATCCTTCAATACCACCAAAAATTGGAAATTACCCTTTTTTAGTTTCAGCTTTGATAGCATTTAGAATAAGTTGTTAGATAGGCATTTAAAAGTCTAATCCGTATCTTTAAGAAGTGGCTGAAAATCATGCCAAAATTCACACAAAAACAACATCTCATTGAGCAAAAATTTTCTCTCTAAACATCACCACGGTTTAAAAAATACATGTAAAATTAGTAAATTAAAGTTAACATGCTGTTATGGAAAATGTTATAAACATTTTTTTCTTTCATTATAACCATTAACAGCATACATGGTATGTTTGGATAAGACCAATTTCATGACAAGTATTTGACATGTAAATTGGAAATAATAGCAGATTCCATCAAAAAATAAGAGAAACATTCTGATGTTGATAATTTGACTGATTTTCAAGTTGCATGAGAAATAAAAAGATTGGACACATTAAAAATAATGAAACAATTTTTATTCAGACAAGACAAAACAAGACTTGCCTTAGGTAAGTGGACAGTCACCTGTACTGGATCAATGAATGGCTTGTTAGCTTTCCATTCCTCAAGGTTAATCCCTATGGAACTAACAACAGTAAAAAAAAAATTACACAGAACTGAACAAAGAAATTTTGCTCAAGCATAGAATGTGAACTTTGTCCAGCATTAGTTGACCATCAGTGTCACATTATTGGCCAAAAAGGGATATTCCAAGCTAACCTATTTAATCTAGTCTCCATGCAATACTAGAATACCCATGTGGGCAAAGAAATCTAACTTACTAGGGAACAAATAAATGAAATAAAGTAACAACTTTTTGGACCAAATGTAGTAAAATAATGCAAAAACTAAAATATTAAAAAAAATTTAAATTCTGTTTTGTTATAGATCGCTCCAAGTGCATAATATGTCCACATATCATATATGTCACACCAACACTTAAGAAGTTGCTTCTTTAATTGAATAATGAAGTCACAAAGTTAATCTATAGGCTGCAAGTGACTGGAAGTCCTTAACTGACTGTCACAGGCTATGTAATTCTGGCCAAACAGTCATTAACTAATCAACTTGGACAACTTGATGTTTTTATTGGGTATTCAAATCTTTAGTGGATAAACACTGGGAGACAATTTTTTCAAAAAAATGTTTCCCACTGTAAGTAAAAATAAAAGTCACTTTCTTATTCTGTTCATGCTATGTTTACAGCTAGAAATCCTCTTAATATATAATTGTAATATCAAGAATGATGTCACCTAAGATATTGGAGGTACAGGGTGATTATAAAAAAAACTAGCATACACTAAAAGTTATTTTTTTTAAGAGAGCAAAATTTCATCAGAAACACACTGAAGACTACAAGTTATTTTGAGGAAAGCTTAGACATGACAATAAAAATGACATTTTTTCATGACTTTTTTTTCCTTCATGTTTCAAAAATACAAAACTGGCAAATTTGGTAGTGTGACAGTATGCAGGATATCATCAAGATCAGTGACTCTCGAGGACAGCTGATGGTTGTAGTTGCTTTATTTAGCAAAAAATAGATTTAATATGCAGATTAAGAATGATGGAAAAGGTATTTTCTACATTTCATGAGATTTTTTGAAACATTTTGTATCATACTCAAACTTGATTAAAATTTATATGCTTTGAAATGTGTATTTTGTGAAGCTTAATTTCTCTATGGCTATTTTAAGATCATTTTAACTTAAAGAGTTTTATATATAATCACCCTATACATAACAGTTGGTTATGGTGTGTGTAAAAACCTAGAAAATTTAAAGATTCAGAGGACAGTTACAAGTTTGTTTTTTTCCACTGGGAGAAAACAAAAGCACAAGTTTTTAAATTCCCATTTTTCTTTTGAGGTTTAATGATTATACAGGGATTTATAGTGTAGAGATAAGTATGAAATAAAGGTTTAGAGCAAAACATTGTAAAAGATACTCAAAAATGTGATGAAAATTGTTTAATAATACTAGTTATTCACTTATCTTTATGCCCTTATGCATATAAAAAATGAGAATAAGTAAATAATTCTTCTGTATTTTATCCATGTGAACAGGTAATACAAAACTAAATATGTATGGTTCCAAAAACAAAGCAAGTTATAATAGAAATATTTTTTCACGTAGCATGTTACTTCATCTGTTAAATGTGATAAAATATTTCCTTCATGTGGTTATAATATCATTATTTTTTCAGACCATTAACTGATATATTAGGAAAGTGTGATATTGGAGAAAACATTTAAATTTCTCTCATGGATCTGGGTGGATGTGGAATATCTTCCCATTGTTACTGTGGCATTGGAACAACAGACCCTGACATGCTTCAGTGTCAGGAATGTAAAAAATTTTTTCATCCAGGTTTGCTATTTTTGTTTATGAAATTATGTAAGCTTTTAAATTATTGTTATTGCATTTCCGCTTTATAAAATAATCCAGTAGTTACCAAGAAGTGCCAGTTTCAGATAATTTCATAAAACTTATAGATTGAATTTAATTTCTTCAAGTTTGTTTATAAAATGCATTATTTTTGGTATTGTGTTTTTTTTTACAATAGCTGTTGGTCATTATTAGTATACAAATATATTTTCCCTTTAATTGTATAGAGACAATGTGGTTCTGTTTGATACATGTAGGTATATTATTATTAAACATTAACATGGTCTCTCAAATTATAAAGTGTGTTGTCATCTATGAAAGTTATGTGTATCTTTATTCTTTACACTTATGAATTTAGGAACATATTTTTAAGTATATTGCCTTGCATGAAAAATTCTTGTGCATATTTTTTGTTTCAAACTTTAATTACTGTTAAATTATAAAGAAAAAGTTACTGCTTTATTGTCCAACAAGAGTTAACATTTGTTTGTGCATTTCACATGTAAAAATATTTATGACAAATTTAGTATTTTCAAAATATTTTTTTAGCTTTAATGGCTTTTGCAAATATTAACAAGTCTAACCTTGCAACATTATCATTATCAGCTGTCTTACAATTGGTACTATCACCACGTTTCCCATTTGTAAGCTGTAAATATTTTTGTATGTAGCTCTGATTTCTAAGCTTTAGTTTTGGTCTCATCTTGTAGATCTTCACCAGTATACATTTGTAGTACATATCTTTACAAAGTACAGAGTAAAAGAGAGTCATGCATTTTCAACACTTGAATTGTCTTGCCACAAAACAGTTTGATTATAAAAAGTTATTACTTTTTTGTATTTTGATATGCAAGTTACAAAGCTCAATTGATTAAACTGTACTATTTCACATGGAAAAAATTAAACAACAATTAGCATATCTTTGAAAAACTTTCAAATATCTTTTGATCAAATAGCATGCAAGTTTCCCTGCTACATTAATAACATTTGAGATGTATTAACTTGTCATAATTTTTATTGGAAATCTACTGAATAGAAAATAAATTCTAAAAAAAAAGAACATTTAGTTCTGTGTGTATGAGGTCTATTCAGAAAATACGTAGACTGTTTGAATTGCATGGCTCCAGTTGGTTCCAGGGAAATCTGCTTGGTGTCGCTAGGTTTGCTCAGATCAGCTGATTACAACGCCATTTCTCCGATCGCAGATATCTTCATTTGTGTATTAGCTACGTGGTTTTAAGTTAAGTGCGATTTTTTTCATTTGGCAGATTTCAGAATGAATGACCTGAAGGAGCAACAACTTGCTGTGAAATTTTGTGTTAAACTTGGAAAATCTGCAACTGAAACTTTTGCTATGCTTACGGTGATATTGCTGTGAAGCGTACGGCATGTTTCAAGTGGCATGAACATTTTAAGGATGGTTGACAAGCCATTGAAGATGAGTGTCCTGGATGTCCTTCCACGTCAACTGGTGACCCACACGTTGACAAAATCAACATCCTGGTGCTGGCAAATCGACATCTGACTGTCAGGGAGCTTGCTGAAGAGTGTGGGATATCAGTTGGATCTTGTTACAAGATTTTGACCGAAAAATTGAAGATGCACCACGTTGGTGCGACATTTGTGCCTTACAGAATTCATGAGTTTTTGGCCAAACACTCGATCACTGTTCTTCCCCACCCCCTACTCACCTGACCTTGCAATTTTTTCTTGTTCCCCAAACTCAAAAGATCCTTAAAAGGAAGAAGATTTGAGATGATTCCCGAGATTAAGGCAAATGCGTCAAAGGAGCTGGAGGACATTACAAAAGAAGCATACCAGGACTGTTTCAACAAGTGGAAACACCGTTGGGATAAGTGTGTGCATTGGGGAGGAGAGTACTTTGAAGGGGTCCCAGACCTGTAACTTCTAAATGAAGTACATTTTGTTTAATGACGTCAGTCCAAGTATTTTTTGAACAGCCTTCGTATGACTGTGTCAGTTAGCATATGACATTTTACAGTATTATATTTAAAATTTGATGACAACTTTATTTTCAACATATGTCAATAAACTTAACATGAAAATGTAGAATTTTATTGAAGTCTGTATCATGTCTAAAAAAATACCCAACTTAATATTTCTGTTTCATATGCCATACTTGTGCTATTTTTGTTCCATTTCAGACTTTTCTAAAATATTTTGATGCACTTTTACACCAATTAGAAACACAAAGTATATATCATTGCAAGGAAAAGTATAAAATTATAATATCCTATCTTCAGTATTTCTAGAAATATTGATAAATTTGCCATACCCACAGGATAATCCTCTCCAATTTGTTTCTAATTTTTGTATTAATGTAGTTTACATGAGTGATGATGTGTATAGCCAACAGAGCAGGTTATCATTTATATCAATTTTACAGCCACATTTTTTAATTTGGTGAGGAGGGTATTCACTTCATATAAAGGTCTTGTCATGTGATCTTGGTTTAGTTGCTAGGAATGATTATTTATATTTTTAAACTTATTTTTGGTTACCTAGATAATCAGGCAAATTTATTCTTGGGAAATTTTGTTTCTGTACTTGCCAATTTTTTTCTATTTTAAATTTATATACAAAAGCTACTTGAATTATTGTGGACACCATAGTTTGTGAGACTCAACTAGTCTTAGGGAATAATATAAAATAATTTAACTTCAGTGTAAACAACTTGAATATGCAGTATGTTGAGATTTTGTACCTGCCTCTAGCTTTGAGTTATCTCCTTGATGTTCTAATATGAATTAGAAGAGTACAGAATATGACCTATATGTAACAATAGTTTTTCATCATCAGAAGAGCAACAAATTATCCATACATAGTAGATCCTCCTAAACACTGTAGGATATTTTCAGTGCAATTTTACAGCATTTTCCTTTTAGTTTATTTTAATTTCAATGTAAGATTACATTACCATTGAATAATTGAAACAACAGATTGGTAAATTGCTACAGTGACCATGAATTCTCAAGTGGTAGTGAATAATTCTTTCTCCTAAGGTTCTTCCACTGTTGCTAACACTAACCCTACTTGTTAATTGTGAAAGATGTTACCATCATCATTTGCTGTGTCACATGTTCTTTTTTTCTCCTTTAACTAGTTGAGGACAATGTTCCTTCTCCAGATACCTTTGTGGGTTTGATTACTCATATTTGTTCTTTACTTTTCTCCTGTATCTTTTTATTCTTCTTGTTCATTACTAAATGACTCTTATTCTGACAATTATTTGGTTTTCTCCTCCTCTGGACATAGAGTTTGTGTTGATACATTCCGATATTTGTTTTATTCTCACTGTGATTTTGACTCCAGGACTCATTCACCATGACTTATTGCCATTCTTCCTTTTCTGTTATTAGTTTTTCAATCCTTGGAGTCCCTTATATTCCTTGGAGTTACTGACCTCCTGCCCCCAGTTACACACATTAAAGCTCAGTTTTCCTATCTTTGTTTTTCTTACCCATTTGTTTTATTACTTATCAGCTCTTCATTTTATATCTGAAGCCCTACATAATGATCTCATTAATTTTTTTTGTGATCTATTTTTGGGTGTTCTCAATATCTCAGCCAAGGTTTGTTCTTCTGCTTACTTCATGCTTCTGTTGTTGGGACCTTTGAAGATATAATGCATTTCATTTACAATTTGTTTTCCAATTATTGTTTTTACAATATACATCTGGCTTTTTTCATTTGCTCTGAAGTCTTCAGTGATATTCTTAATGCCTTTCTGCCCTTTTTTTCATAATCTCACATTTCCACTCCTATTTCTGAACTCCACCCATCTCTTTTCTCATTTCTTCTTTTCTCCATTTACATTTATGTCTGTTTATCCTGCTCTTCTGAGTTAACTGATGAACTTTTCTAGTTAATTCTGATTGGTTGACCTTAGAATATTTCTCTATCCTTGACCAGTTTGGTCTTAGAATTCTCCACTAATCTGTGTGGCATTGAGTACCTAGTCATTTTTTACTCTTACCTCTCCAGTAATTCTTATGTGAGAGGTTTTTTGTTTTTTTATGGCACTCATGCATTTCTAGAACATCTTTCTCTCCAGGCTTGGCTCACATAAAGCTTCTTCAGTGGTTTTTGAGTGACCAATGGAAAATTTTTCATATTTTTCTGCCCTGTGTTGTGATGCTGCCACCTTCTTTTCTCTTGGTGGTTGGATTTTGCCAACATTATGTCTGGCATCTCTTTTCCTGATGTGGCACTCTTGGCCTCTTATCAGTCACATTTTTTTTACTATTTAGTTTTGGATATCACACTTGATTATGATCCATTCTGACAAATCTCCAGTCTTTTCCTATATCAATTGCCAGGGTAGAGCTTGCTCTTGAGATAATTGCTTTTGCATTTGGACTTTCTGTTTTGGGCTCATTTACAATGAGTTTGTCTGTCCTGTCCCAGGGGTATAGGTCATGGTGATAGATAGCTCTCAACTGGACAGGGTTCATCCTGTCCATTAGTTATTCCACCTGTAGATATTTTGATGGATTTTTTCCAAATTTGGTACAAAAATGGTCAATTTTTTTGCTACTCATCTCAGATCTCAGTACCACACTCTCTTCTTTTGACTCACAATACCTCACCCAGCAGTTCTAGCTGTGGATGCACTCAACCAACTCATCTGTTTTTGTATGTTTACCCACATTTTTGCTTTCTTCCACATGTCATAGTGTTTATTTTTGATCGCCCTACTTTGACTGTATTGATAGCATCTTTTTTTTTGGTTGTCTCAATCTTCATTTCCTCTTTTTCACTGACTGGCATCCAAAACACGTTTTTAACTGATAGTTCATCCTCCATTCTCTACTCTCATGCTGTTTTGCCATTTATCACTGTTGAGCCATCTTCACTTGGTTGTTTTACCAAAGTATGTCAGTTTCTACCATCTTAAGCTATAAGAGGGCCTTATTGTCTATCTTTTACTTTTTTCACAATGATTTTCTCTTAAATTCTCTGTTTTTATTCATATTGGTGCAGTCCTTCCTAATTCATAACTCCCCTTATCCACTTTCTTTGTCATAATGGAACATCAATTTAGTTATACATGCACTTACCCAGGCTCTGTGTGAACTTTTGGCCACTTGTTCCTCATATCATCTTTGTCTTGAAATTCAGGAGTGATCTTTATATATTGGATGCCTCCCATACTTTGTTTCACAGATCTACCTTGATTTTATTCCCTGAGTGCTTGCTTTATCCTAAGACTTGGATGATTCAGAGGGAAGATCATACCTTGACCTCCCTACCTCTTTTTTTAGTTTTAGTTCTTTATATGTTTATGTTGAAGAAGAAAGGATCACGATCATTGTCAAAATTATTTAGGACTTGAAAGTTATTGGAGTGAGAGATTAGAGGTCGAGAAACTATGACAAGATCTAATATGTTCTGTATTAGTGTGGCATGCTATTATTATTAACGGTATAGTAGTTGTTATCATTAAGTAAGTGATGAAGTATTCTGCAGTTTCTGTTTGTGGATCTGTAATTGAAATCTGTATGTTTAGAGTCAAGATCTCCTGTGATTACAACATTAGGATAATTGTTTATAACTGATTGGTGTCAGTTAAAGATGCTGGGTAGATGTATATAGTTAATACAGTGAGTGTATTATGTTTATGTAGATGAATGAAGGGCATTCAAGGCCCCACATAGTGCTCACTTATGAGATAAGGTGTTCCACAGAACTGCTGGTGGTATACTTCCAGTGCATAATTTCCCAAACAAGGCCCAATCTAGACAGTACTCATCCATGGGTTATCACAGGTAAAGTAGGCAAAGGATAGCTTTTCTTCCTTCATGCCTATTTGAATAAATTGGTGCTGGTCTGTTTTTCAATAAAGGATGTTTTGTGGTCATCCATTACATTGTCTTACGGTGTTGCACCTTTCCACACTTTCACATGTACTTTCACCCGTCATTTCTTCTAATGGAACATGGGAGTTATTGCCAATTCATAGTTGCTTGGGTAGTGGCCCATGGAGGATTCTTTCTAAGTGTGAGAAATTCTTCTCATGAGAGAGTAGGGTGGAGGTATTCTGTTGTAGTCTAGTTCCCACCTAAGGCTGGCTTTCCCTAATCCTACCATGGTTTAGCATTAGATTGTTGCAGGACCAGCCAATACAACTCTACACTCAGTTTATGGGATGAATATTACTCTTCTGTTCTACTTCACTGGGATTGAAAATTGCCCTATGCTGCCTGATTTTGGACTGGAGTTAACCCACCATATATGGTTTGACATGACCTAGCCACATTACACAAATTGGCTTGTCTCTGGTATTAATTTGAATTGATATTTTTTCTGCCCAACCCAGCAACATTTTTCTGGGTGAAGAATGTTTCCTGGTACAGATGTGGTGTTGTGTTTCACAGGTGTGCTCCTTTATTGTTCTGTAGCATTGACTGACACATTCTATGAATTTTCCTTAAGGTGCTTCACAAGGGAGACTCATCACTGATCTCTCCACAACCTTTATGTGGGATTCTAGCTATATGTGAACAGAGATTATTTATCATTTCAGAAATTAACATTTTTTGAAATAGAAAATGTGTTTTAATAGATATTTATCTTTCCCACTCTTCCTTTCCAATTTTGGTGTATTTTTTTCTTACCTAAGCTTGAAATGGTAATTGCTTGGAGGGTGTTGTTGTGTCACACCCCTATTGGTGGATGGTTGTCACATACTCATTTGCATGCAACAGTATAGCAATATTACATGGAAACATGAAAGTTTAGGTGGGAGCTTCAAGGCTAACAGCAAGTGAAAACTTCATATATAGAGAGTAGCATTGAAACATGAAAGTTATGTGTGAAAAGTAGTATCTATTGGAAATGCATTTCAAGTTTTGGAACATATTAACTTTTTGTAGTGTGATTATCTAGTATAAGTTTCAGTAAACATTAACCCTAACCTTTGTTCCACAATTGTGAGGAATGATTCATTTGTACATGACAACTTGAATAATTTGCTTCTGTAGATTGGCAGAATATAATGACTGAATTATTTTTGCTGGTATATAACTGTACATGTTTTGTCACAGGATGTCTCAGAAAAGGCAGACCTAGCCATCTGTTAGGTGATGTGTTTTTTACTTTCACCTGTGAAAGCTGCTCGGAAGATAATCAGGAACATTGTGAAAGAATGAGAATTCAGTGGTATACAATTTTTTTCATATTTTCTAAATTAATATGCTCATAAAGAAGCTACAATTTTAAACTTTTATTCAAACTTTTATTATTGTCTTCATAGTATGTGAACCATATTTTCAATATGGAGGACCAAAAAATGTTTAGTTGTGGGAAGAATGCTCTCACCAAACATGCATTGTGCCATGATTTATTGTATTGAGAGTATTTTAGTAGGCATACTTCATATCTTGTAGATTTATCATTGAATGTGTGAAATCCTTTTTATTTATATGAAACTAATCTTAAGTTAATCATTCAAAATTTTAACATGAAAAAAATTTCCCTAAACTTAATGACACTATTTCTCAAATTGGACAAAACCATTTCATATGTATTTGATAACATGATTATTAGAAGTTAACAAGTGAGAAATAAGGGCACTAAAAGTTGCATGCAGTAGGTCATGGTTGGGATTAATTAACGTTATATCCATGTCTATTTTTGAAAATATCTTTATGTAGAATCAGAATGTTTCTTGGCTATACATAGATTTTTCAGTACTGTAAGATAATAACACAAAAGAATATTTCAGTTACTGCTGCTGTGTTAAAATAAATGACTGTAGAGCATCACATTTTTACATTAAAAAATTTATTATAAAACAAGTTTATGTGTATTTATTTAGTCTTGTTACATTTGACATGAAAACAATTTGTAGAGTGAAAGGATGTCTGGGAAATGTAATGTCTAACAATATATGCTATATTGTTTCTTGTCTGTTATCATTGAATTTGTTATTAGAATGTGCTGATGAGATGCTGTGAATATTAATATTTCAAAGGATGCATTTTAAAGACTTAGAATAGGTTACTGGATTACTTGGTGAGTTGTGGAAGTAAATAGCAGATTGCTTTTAATTGCAGTTAATACAAGATACTTGAAGTGAAATATCATAGTGCTTGAATTATTAGTATAATTATGATGGAAATAGCTTTAATAGTGCTACGGAAGAAAAGTATCTTGTATGTCCAAGTTGATCAGCCTTTTATGTCATCCAAACAATGTTGCATTTTTGGAAAATATGATGTCTTTAATAACATATGCTGTATTGTTTCTTATCAGTTATCTTTGAGTTTGTGATCAGAATTTGTTGAAAGTGAGATGAGATGCATTGAATATTAATATTTTATAGGGTGCAATTTAAAGACTTAGAATATGTGATTGCATTTGAGAGTTTAAGATGAAAGTAGGTCCTTGAAAAATATCTAGGTGTCAATCAAACATCAAACAATTTTAACATTAGATTGGTCCAATACATTTCTGTAAATATATGCTGGTATGCAGAATATGCATGGAGTTAGTATGCATATGAAGGATCAAATTAAAGTAAACAGAAGTTTAAATTGACTGCTGTGATTGGAAATTTAGAGAATTATAGAAGATGAAGAGAATTGGCCCAATGGGAAGTTAGGAAAAAAACAAACCAAAACCATTAACTGTAAATGCAGAAATCAGTAGAAAAGATTTCTTAAACACATAAGAGTAGAAAATAAATGAGTGTGAGAATATGGCTTTTAAGGAATGATACATAAAAACTAATTTCTGACAATTATGGAATGGCTGGGTTATTATTTTAATTTCTTTAGTTTTTTACAAACAAATGTTCAAGCAATGTCTATGATCCTGACCAATTGTTAGTGGAAATATGATGTTCACATCAATTTTGAGCTAATTAAGAAAAAAAGCTGTAAAGTTTAAAGAGTGATAAAGCTTTGAGCCAGCTACTTGCTAGTATTTTTTGTAAGTTTTTGGGTGGTAGACAAGTACCAGAAGATTGGAAGTTGATAATATTTTTATTTTCAAGAGAGTTAATAAAAAAATTGACCAAATTATCATAGTTTTATGTCAGTGATGAGAAAGTTTTTGAAGATTCAGTGTGGTTTTGATATGGTTGTTCCCTCCTTTTATGAGATTAGCTTTTCCAGTTTGATACTGCCCTTCATATGCATTTTTTTTTCTAATGCATGCCATGAGCCTTTAGCATCATCCTGTTGGAATCAAAGATTCCAGTGTCTCTGTCATGCAAATCATCCTTCTTTTGAATATTATGGATGATTTCTGAAGATGGTTGGACAAGGCTCATACTTTGACAGGCATTTTGTTTCCTTTTCAATGGCCAAATTGTTCCCTTTTCATAAATACTTCCCTTCAGGGCTGGAAGTGCATGAGTTAATCACAGAGTGGTTTTTGGGTTGTTGGTCTGTGGAGCATTCTCTTCATATCATTGTCTTCAGCTCCTTACTAGTTATCAGGCTTAAGATAATTTTCTTTCTGTCTCCAGGGGTTGGTTGGTAATGATCCACTCTGTAATTTTAATGTTGATGACTCGTATTATTGACCAAAGGGCATCCAGTTGAGATTCCTGTCTTTTCTTCCCTTGCATTTTCTCTCTGGTCCCACAATTATTATATACATATGATGGGGTGCCACCTACCAGGTACTTTCAACCTTGTTACAAATCATCCTTTATAACCAGATCAGGTTTAGCAGATGGAGTAGTCTCTTCATCCTCTTGTTTTTTGGTGGCTGTCTAATCAGTTGGGTACCTTTCATGATGATGCATGTGCTACTTATCTCAATCACTAGTTACTTTTGTTTTTGTCCCCTGCTAGTACAATGGTAGGTCTTCGGATTTATAATGCTAAAATTGGGGGTTTGATTCCTTTCAGTGGACATAGCAGATAGCCCTATAAGAAAAACACACCCACATACCCCTATTCCCCATCCTTGAAATTTGGCTTTTGATGCCTTCAGCCAGGATAGGTAAAAAATATTCTTTTATGTTTATCCTCCTGTCAGATAGCCTTTCTTCATCCATAATATTCCATGCAAAGTATTTGTGATCACTTGTTACCAACCTGCCCAACTGTGGTTTCCCTACTTACTTCAGTTACAGTTGCTCCCTCCTGTCCCTCTCTTCTTATTCCCCAACCTCTTTCATCAACCACAGTTGCTTACATCCTGCATTTTAAGGCTTCCATCTTCATGCCTGGCTTTTGTGCAGTCCTTGGTGAGGAGATCCTGTTTTTCATATCAGGTGGCATTTTGTTTAGCTTATTCTATTTGTCCTTCATTCATAGCTTTGTATTAAGGAAATGGAAGGTTTTTTGCACCTATGCCTGGCCTGTAGGGGACTCCATCTTTTTTGTTCTGTGGTTCCTGGTGTCTCCAGGTTTCTTTCAAGGTTTTTTGAGATGAGTTCTTTGGTCTCATTGATATCTGGGTATCAGATATCCCTATTACATACTTTCAATATCTTTCTCTTTATTGCAGGTTTTTTCATCACCCTATTCTTACCCCTTTTGATCTGTTCATTCTGGATATGTTGGCTATCTAGTCATCCAGTTCTTTTGGAATGTGACATTAATGTTGTACTCTGTTCTTTACCTCCATTTGAGCCTATCCCTTAAAGCAAATTTCCTTCTCCTCATGGCTTGTGGGCAGATCAGTTGGGTGTATTTTTTGTTGGTGTCACTTGTGTACTGTACCACTAGTCATTTCTTATTTGTCTGGGTCATTCCTTCTTTTCCAAGACCTCAGCAGCTCATAATGGTTACTCTCTCTTTTTGTCCTTTTTCATTCCTTTTGTTTGCCATCTTTACCTTCATCGTGATCTGGGTAGAATTCTATGCCTGCTGCATGCCCTTCATTGTTATATTGTCCTCGTGGCTTTCTTTAGGAGTTCCTGTTACTGTCTATATATTCCCTAGCTGCCCTCTTTCTTTTGGGATCTTTTTCCTTTTACTCTCACCAGTTGGGTTTGTCATTTAATCTAGTTGGCATATTCTTTTTTGTCCTCTTTCCAACTTGAGTTGTTCCATATAACTTCCCATCAAATCTACTACCTCACATTTCCCTTGCTTTTTGTTTCGATCGACTTTTGCAACAGATGCAGGTGTTCATCTCCCTTGATTTCCATCATGTTACTGTTTTCCATCCTCAGGGTATTGCCTACCATCTGTGGCTATGCTTGGAACTTTGATGTAGTTATAACACTAGGTAAACCTTTATTGATGCTTTCTTTTCTTTCAGCTGCCCTTTTTTCAAATTTCATTTACTGGATCCCACTCTGTTGTGAGTGGTTCCTAACCATACATTCTTTCTTGACAAATCCTACAATGTACATTTTGCTGAATTGTATGCTCTTTCTATGGGTCTGAGGACCAATAACCTCATTATATATACTTCATAAATAGGGTCATCTGAGACCATATGACCCATATATGGCACTGGTAAAGCAGAAGTGGATAGCTGCATATCCCTGCCATACCTTGATTAAATAATATGGTTTTATGATCATCCATTGCATTGTCTCAGGTGTGGTAGTTCCTCTGGGCTCTCCAATGTTCTTTTTCCCCCTATTCTGTTAGTGAAGTTTGGGAATTTTTACCATTTACCAGTACCAAGCTGCTGGGGTAGTTTATCATTGAAGAATCCTTCTGGATCGGTTTCACACATTTGGCTATAATCATTCAGTTCAGAGTATAAACTAATTAAATGACACACAAGAAAGAGATGTCTGACTACAGTTCTCCTTCTGATCCCTAATGCAGATGTTTGTATCCCATGGGCTGGTTTTGGATTTTAAGTGAACTAATCAACACAAGTCCTCACATAGGTTTGGGGTTGTCCATCTTCCTCTCATAATTCTTACTTCTGTGTCGTAGATCATGGAAGGTATATGTCGATTTTTCCATCTCTGTTATGGGGATTCCCGTGTTTTCTTTCCTGATAGTGATATTATGTCCCCCAGTGGCACAGCAGTGTGTCTGCAGACTTACAACACTAAAGACTGGGTTCCAGATTGATACCAGATTTTAATTACAAACAACAGTGATATTATTGGCCTTCAGACGTTTGGGATCGAGCTTACAGTTGAGACTTGATTGTATGTGATGAACTTCCCTTAAAAACCAGGTACAACATTTCCAGATCTATGGCTCAATGCTTCATGCAATCACATCCATGATTTTTAGGCTTGAGACAATATAAGTATGTTCCTCATCCTACCCTTGTGTGGATATTGGTATCCAGTGAGGATGTTTAGGATGTAGTTGATTTAAAGATGTGTTGTGTTCTAGCTATCCTACACTGTGGGTTGCATTTTTCTTTACCCTTTCATTCTGTGAGATTGAATTATAAATTTATTTGAGTGGGATTACTTTTCTGACTTATCCTCTTCCACTGGGAATATGCTGTTTTCCTTTTCTACCATGTTTGTTTATAACTGTCCATGGTGAGAAGATATCTGATTCAGAAGTGATGCATTTCTTCTTGCATAGAGGGAGTCATGTGCACCATGTGATGAGATACTCTTCCATTGGTGAAGAGATGACACATGGTTTGCTTAAGAGACAGGATGGAACCTTTGATTCCAATTGGAGGGTGTGGAAGGCTTGTGACATGCATTATGAAAAGTCTGCATATTGAGGAAAGTACAAAATTGGAAAATGTACTATTGTGAGAGGAAGGAACTATCTGTTGGAAATACATTTTCAGTTTAGGAAAATTATAACTTTTAGGAGAGGGATATCTTACCTCACTAATCTTTTGACATTGTATGAGGATGTTACTATTTATGTAGAATAAGGTACAAGTATGTGTTTGATATATTTGAATTTTCAGTAAGCATTTAACTAGATTTCATCTAAAAAGGCTTGTTAAAATGGTATCTGTAGTCGTGAGGGATAGGTTAACTTATTGGATAGAAAACTAGCTTATAAAAGTCTTATAAATGCAGCTCAGTCATGGTGTACTTTTGTAAATGGAGAACCTAGAGGTTTAGTGTTAGGATATTTACCCTTTTGATTTACACCACAATATAGGTATAGGAATATGCAATAAATTATTCAGACTTGCTCATGATATTAAAGTCTTGAGTGTTGCTGGCTGTCTGAGGAGAATGCTGCTCTTGTTTACAAAATGATTTGGATTATTTTGTGAGTTATGCAAATAAATGACAGATAGCTCTTAATTACAATAAATACAAGGTAATTCATTGTGGATGATGTAATTATTTAATTATAAGTATAATTATGATGGAAATAACCTTAACAGTGTTATGGGAGAAAAGGATCTAGTGTGTTCGAGTTTGTCAGTCACTTATGCCATCTAAGCAGTGAACTATTGCTCGTGGTAGAAGAAATAGGATTTTAGTTGTGTATATGGAAGTATTGAATACAAGTCTAAAAGGGGTAAATTTTCATCCAGTTGGTTATTGCTTAGGCCAAATTTGTAGTTTTATGTTTAGTCTAGGAGCTACTTATCTTAGGAAGAGTTTTAAATTGGTGGAAAGTTTTCAGAGGAGGGGTTACTAAGCTAATACGTGGGACAGAAAGATTGTCATACAAGTACAGGTCAATATCTCTGAAACAGTTTTATCTTTGAAATAAAATTAGAGGAGATCTGATTGAGGAGTTTAAGATTATTAATAGTGTTATTAATGTATAATTTTTTATTTATTTAATGGTGAAACATTTTGGAATAAGGAACACAAGCATACATTTTGGCAGAATAGAGGTCAGCTTCAACTCAGCTTTATTCATTTAATGGGGTCATTAGAGTTTGGAATGGGTTACCTTTAAATGTGTTGGATCCAGTTAATTTAAAGGAGTTTAAAGAAAGTTTTAGTAAAAATACGAATAGTGAGGCCAATGAGTCTCTTATTGTCCATTTGTTATATTTGATATGCAATAAAGTTGATGCTGTTATTGCCAGTAAATTGTGGTCATACTCAAGATTTTATATTTCATGTATTTAAATAAAAAATTTCATTTGAAATAAATTATTTTCTCTAGGATCCAAGTTATTTTGCTGACTCTTTACAACATGCAGGTTCAAGGAGGAGGAAAGAGAGGCTATTTTCGTTGGAGAGAACACATTTGTAAATTTATTGACAAAAATTGGAGAACTTTCTTTGGAAATACTAAGTAAGTGATAATATTAAATTTGTTATGGTACTTAAGTAGAACATATTTAACTGATTTAGATACTAAGATGTCAGTATTTTAAAAATAATATTTCACAACTGATGAATTATTTGTCTTTCAACTAAGTTTTGCTACTTAGTGCCTTGTAATTCCAATTTGGAGGTATAATAGTCATGTCATTTTTATCATGTGTGAAAGATATATTTGGTCAAGTTTCTTGTTTCTATTATGATTTTTCTACCAACTTTACTACTATGCAGTACAAAAATGACATTCATAGTTTTGCAAGTTTTCTTCAGATATACACTACTCACAGAAATGAAAGTTAACATAGTTTCTTTAAATTTGTCTATTTTCAGTTTATCATCTTTTTCACATTTTGCATGCTCATTATGGAGGATTACACTAATTCTGTGTAATTCTTGCTGCTCCCTACTTACTGCTTGCAAGGTTTTGTTGCTTCAGTGGATATGAGTTTCTGTAGAAGCTTATATCCTTGGGTCGAGCATGTGTATAGTCTCTTCAGTGGACTCTGCACAACTAGTGGAATCCCTCTTGGAATCTTTTTAATTCTATCATTTGCTTCTCTCCTTCCAACATTGATGATATGCATTGGTGGTTGACATTGAGCTATTGTCTTTACACTGAGAGAGAAAAAAAAAGTAAAAAAATGTATTTTTTTATAGTTTGTTTATTAGTGGTATCATATTGTAAAAATTATCAGAAAACTTTTTATCTTTATACATTGCCATAATAAGATTATTGAAGTTCAAGTATTTCATTACAAAAAAGTAGCAGTATCAGAAAAATTACATAATTGTGAAGTAACTGAATTTGTGAATAACATTTAATATTTATTCTTGATGAGCTGATTGGAATCATTTTTCATTGCATGTCTAAGCTGTTTATAATTAGTTTTTTCTTAACCAGTGCGTAAGGTTGTACATTCCTTATTTTAATGAATGGAATCATGATCCTTGAGAGAGGTTCAATGTTGGATGCTTTCAAAATGTTAGGAGGCTAGGTTATGTATCTCAGGGACCATGTTTCACATCCCATCACTGAGAAACAAATTGTGCTCTACACTTCAAGACTAGGGGTGCATTATAAGAATGACAATCAAAATCCATTGTTTGATTACAGTAACTAACAAATTAGCAGAGGAGGTTGTTGACTAGTTTATCATTTGTAACACAGGTAGTCATTTATGAAAGAAACTGGTATAAAATCTTGTGGATAAATTTACATGTATTTGTGTGTCACTTGTAATGGTATCATTGACTTTCAGATACTTACTTACCTTCTTCTTAAAGGAGATGTTTATCTTTGTATGTGCTATATGCTAATTTTGATAAGAGTAACATTCCTGTAGAAAGTGCTTTTTTGTTTTTTGTTATTGTGTGATTGGTACAATCTGTTAGGTACATTTTTATGGTTTACCAATTCACATATGAATTGATTTTCCCATTGCATAAAGATGTATATAACTAACAGTTTCAAACCATATATGATAGATTCTCTACATGTTAGTTATTAAGATATGATTGTGTAGTGTTTTTTGTTTTCTTCAATCCTGTCAAGTGCCTTTTCATGGCTGAAGATTTATTTTATAAGATGATTTGTCTTTCTTTCTTCCTAATGATCTTGCTTAATGGGAACTGGTTTTGTTTACAACTGCTTTTTTCATATACTCTTCATACAAACACAATTGCCTAATAAGATCTCAATGTTTTGTTTTCATTTTGATGACAAATCACTGTTAAAAGTAGTTCTAAAAACCTCCCATTTGACTACAGAATGCAGGCTCAAAAGCTAATTTCTTGTTAAAGTATCTTAGTAGTGTATTTTGACACTTAAAATACAATAAGAAAATAAAGGAGTATTGAAGTTTTGTGTACTTGTTTTAAATATCTACCACTTGCTTTCTTAGATGTCAGTGTCTTTCTGCCCCCACAGTTTTAGAGTCAGATCACAGAAATCATTCATTAAAATTATATCCATGTGAAATGCATGACAAAGAAGTTACAGAACAACCTAAGAAACACCTTTTAACGATATCCCTTCTGAAGGCATTTCAGCTCCTTGAACTTGAGGTTTGTTCTGATGCCTGTGCTTGCTTTGCAACATATTCTCAAGAGATAGAAAGAAGTATGCATTTATTTTAGAATGCAGTCAATTCATATTATGTTGCTGTCTTTCATTTTTTATTTGTAGAAAGAAGACATCAACTTGGCATGGAACAGTGGCTGGTACTCTATCTGCTGGATGTCCTCAGCACTTTCGTTCTGGAATTTCAGAGTTAGGTGAATCTGGCTGGTGGACTCTCACAAATTCAAAACCTCCTTCATTGCAAGAATTTTGTAAGTTTTAATGTTTTTTTATAGAATCTGAATCTAATTTCCTTTAAAACTATTTTAAAAATGTTTTGATGTAAGCATTTAGTATGAATTATGGCTAAGTATTTAAATTGTACATGTTTACAAATGCATTATAATAGTAGAAAGATGTCATGTAGCAAAAGCAAGCTTCATTTCTACTTTTCTTGTAACTTTGGAAACAACCATATTTATCATTCAAGTATGTGCTACTTAAATACTAATTTGCTATGGTCAGTGGTAAGCTCAAGAACTGATGAAATGGATATGTAATGGACAACCTGTTGGAGGATTTTTATGTTGGATCTTCTTTAAGTCTGTGATTTTGGATATTTTGTTGTGTTTTTTTTCATAAAACCAATCAAAAAAGACATTAAATGTCACACAGTTCACAATGGTTTGTTTAGTTAGTCTTAAAAATCACTTTGAATGCTTTAAACTTCCCAACTTCCTCTTGTAATTTTGTGATATGTTTTACTTGTTTTTTTCTATTTGCCTTGTGTTTACCTTACTCCAATTGGATAAATGTTATTTGATATAAAATTAAAAACATTTTTGAATCTGAAATCAGATCTCTATCTTAATAGTTATAGCCACAAAGTAGCAGCTTATAGAATGACTTTGAGTTTTTTTTTCAAGTACAATCTTAAAGTTATAGCTCCATCATCTTTTGATTGATTTGAGATCTAGTTACACTTTTCAACACAAGAGGTCAAATCCTTTCAATTCATGTTTTTGACAATATTTAAGGTCTCGTAGATTTACTTATTCTAATCCTGCCTAAAGTGCCATGGCTGTTGAGGATTTCATCTTGTTTCTGTGTTTTTAAGCTTTGGATATGAGAAGTGATGTAAATGTATGAATGTTGTGTCTAAGTTAAAGTACACTGTTATGAATTAGGGTTACTCACTTAAACCTATTCTATTGAACAACATATAATTAGCCAAAAATTAAAACAAAGGAACGACATTTTAATATTACTGAAAAATACATTTTAGTTATTATTACATATATATATAACAAAGTAGTTTTAAGGTTTACTGAATGAAATTAACAATATTAAGAGTTAAGCATGGACTGAACTCAACCTGTAACATTTAAATAATATATTTCACATGCAAATTCATTGAATCTTAACTGGTTATTTTAATTAAGCACCAAATTCTGACAGATTCAACAATGGAAGCATCTACAATTATCAAGGTGAATGATGCAATGGCACTAATGTAACAGTGAAATGAGATACAATTTAACAGTCCCTTAGCATACATCATTCATCTAATCAGTATTAGTAATTTAAAAATATTATGTAAAAAGAACAACTTTAATAAAAGAAGCATTAATAATTCATGAACTAAAACCTGATTTAAGTCAAAATACAGGTGTCACCCTATATACTTTTTAACTTGGAGTAAATGTTCATCCAACTTTCTAATATTTCATCCAATAAATGACAGCTCACCTGATTGTAACTACATGAGTGAAGAAGAGATTGTTATAAAGTTAAAAAAAGAAATCAGTTAATGTACACAAAAATTTGTCTCTCTGGACTTTATCTTATATACTGATTTTACAAAAATGACATGATACTAGAAATGATTGCAATAAATAACAATATAACTTACTCTAAATATTGTATACTAGTGCTATGAAATTCTGATTCATCAGAAGTTTTATAATAAATATTAAAAGTATAGTGGTACCATAAAGCATCTTTAATATGGAGCTTCAAGGAAACTCCAAGACATCCATGTTTAAAGATGTGTTTTGACATTATCGTGTTTTTAATATTTATTATAAAACTTTATTTTATACTTGATGAATCACTTGCAAACAGTCATAATGTCTTCCAACTGAAAAAAACGTTTTATTTGTTTTGGAAAATATGTATTTTTTCTTTTCAAAATAACAGGTTATTTTTTGTGAAAAACAGAAATCATTAGTTAAAGGATTTATTGACAAAAATTCAAAATTACTGACCAAGAAAGTAGCTTAGGTGTTAAATAAAATTTTCATCTAATTGTAAAATCAGATTCTTTGTGTGTGTTGTTTCATCCAGTAGTAAGGTGACATTGAGTTGATTAGTTGTCCTGCATTTTTGAAATCAGTTAATATATGAGGATTTTAAATAACAGTTTTCCAGTATGGAAGTATTTGGAGTTTTGGAAAAATTGAAGAACTTTGTATAGGATTCAGGATTTTTTTTTTTAAATCTAAAAGTCTGTGTTGTCATGCTCCCTTGCTTATTAGGGTAATTTCATCTGCTCATTGTTTGTCAAGGCATTGCTTAGTTTATGTTCCAATAGTATGTGCCATTGGTGGATTGCATAATATATGCCATAAACTGTAGATCTTATTACGACCAGAAAATGCCATACATTGGAAACTACACCATAATTAAAAGTTGGTAAATATGTGCATGTGTTCATCCAAATTGACAAGTATGTATGGTACAGATCTTCAAACTACTGTTATAATATAATTCTTAAAGTATTATTGCATCAATACTTGTGGAAACATTTTAATCAGATTTCTTACAACAGGGAGGTTGAAACCACTTCCATTGTCAATGTGCCTGGAAACTGCTTGGGAAACTTGAATTTATAGTCTGACATAGGGATCATTGGTGTTATAAATCAAATAAATATACTCCAAGGTGGTTAAAATTTTACCCCTCATGTAATTCATACTTCTTTTTTTTTTTAATTTGTAATGTTTGTAACCTATACTTTAATGACTGTTTAAACTCTAAACTCCACCAATTTATATGTTAATATTTATCAGTTCATTCTTGTCACTACGTTTCTGTACTCAAATTTCATGAATATTTTCTTCTACAATAAATTCTGTCATTCATGCTACCACTTTTTGGGGTCACACCAGTGATGTGCATTTTGTCTTAGACCTCGGTTGCAGAAAATCCGATGGTAGGTTTATAAGCTTTTATATGTCTAGAAATTGAACATTATATCTTTGTTCCCAGACATCATCTAAGCTCCTCCTGAGTCAGCTAAACCTGTACCTGTACAACATGACAAGGATTTTGATAATCTTTTCCTACTTCCAGAATTTATTGTTCCTTCCCATTCACAGCCTGAAGAGTCAACTGGGCCCAATTTGGTGATCTTTATGGATTTTTTGTCTCGGGTTTGTGGTATTTTATCCTTTTCCATTATCTCTTATTCACCCTCTCCTGATATTAGGGGACATGCTGATCAATTCGTCCTGCAGTCATGTGATGGGATTACCATACCATGCTACCCAAGCTATTGAATAATTTGCCCTTTCTTGCTGTCAGGTGGACTTTGTTTTTAGATCAACATTTGTTATGTTCTTGAATCCAATGTTCATTTTATGAATGCCAAATATTCGTATCTTAACCACTCTCATGTGGTATGTTTCTTCCATACATGAGGCTTTACACAGAAATCTTTTGAGGTTTTATACTGAAACCCTTACCCTTGTCTTCTCCACTTTATCCCACATTTCATCTTCACTTCAGATGTTACATATGTGGTTTCTTTTGTTGTTGAGACCTTATAAGTTTGAATACAGTTTTTGCTCAGGTCAGTTTCTTCTTGATGTATCTTGGGGAGGCATGTCTAGCACCTTTTCTGAGATGTTATATATTTGATTCAGAGTTTGAAATAATTCAGCTTCAAGTGATGTCAATTTGCCAACAGTTCATCTTCATGGCTTTTGTAGCCCATTTGTCTTACATGTCCTCTATTCTTGCTTGCCATTCTTTCCACTGTTCCAGTTGTTACCCATTCCTTCACATTAAGGTACTTGTTTTGTTTTCCTTAATGATGTAACCCTTTATCACCATTATTACCAATGACTATCTTGCGAGTTAGGTGTGGTGATGGTTCGGCTGTTCAAGTTTCTTCCTTACCATCAGTGGGGTTCTTCCCATGTGGATGCCTTTGTCATGGGCTTCAATACCAAGTTGCTTTTTTTTTGTACCCTCTGTATGACATCCACATGCCATCAATGCCTTTAGTCAGGATTGGTCATGCAGGTATACTTACGTGTATCTCCTAATCTGATTGCTTCATCAGATTATTTCTGTTGTCCATTCCAGTCTTCATTAGGTCTGTATGATTGCTCCCTATAGGCCATTTCAACTTTGGTTTCCAAAGTCACATTGACTGTTTCTATTCCCATCTGTCTCTCTTCCCCCTTCTTCAACCTCATTCCCATATTCTGTATTCCAAGCTGCACGTCCTGCATCATCACACCTGGCTTTTATCTTCTCCTTGATAAGACATTCCTGTTTTATGCATTGGGTCACATTCTTGTTAGCTTGTTCCATGTGTCCATCTTCCATGGAAGTACACCAGTGCAAGTGGGAAGTCTTTCATTGATTTACAAACAGGGAGTATCCTACTGACAAGCCTTCTGTGATTTGTGTGAGATGGAATTTTTTTACCTTGCTCTTTGACTGTGGGTCTTCTGTCTCCTCCCTTTCTGGATGTTGGACAGTCTTATCCCATACATTTCATTTTCTCTGATACTGTATTGTTTTTACTTCCCCTGTAGTTACCAAGTCCACACATTCTTTCAGAAACATTTTTCCATGTGTTCTGCCATTCTGGATTGGATCATTACTGTGGTCCTACATTTCATTATTTTTCCTCCTTTTGAACCAGTTTCCTTGTGTTCTTTGTTTCATCTGTCTCTTACAACACATTTCCTACTTTTAGCCTGTGGATGTTGCTTATCTGATTTGTTTTTTATTGATCTTTCACATTCCTTTTATCTGTCTTATCCTTTTTCCTGAATACTTCTTTGGGAATATTATTTTTCATTTTCTTCTGTTTCTCTTCTTTCAGTAACCCATCTTTATCATCAGCCAGATTCAGGTTGGCTTCTGTGTCCAGTTACAGCCCTTTGTTCTCATATCACCTGTACTGCCCATCTTTTTATCCCATGATAATCCTCCTCCTTTTGGGATCTTTCACCTTCTACCCTTACCAGTTGTGTCTGCTTTTTGGTTTAATTGACCTATTTTACCCAACCTTTTTTTATCCTTACCTTGTTCTAGGTACCTCCCATCAAATCCATCACCTTGCTGTTTCTCTCATGTATTGTCTTTGTCATCCAATAGAGTAGATACTACAGTCCCTCATGTAAACCACTAGTAGTACGTTCACCTCTCTCTATTTTCATCATATTGTGGTTCCCATTTGTCAAGATTTCATCTACCACCTATGGCCTTTGTTTAGACTTTGATGCAACTCTAATTTTTATTCATACATTCCTTTTTTCAAGGGTCTTTATCTACTTTTGTCTCATTGATTCCACTCAGTAGTGAGTGATGCCTGACCAGGTATTCTTGGACTCTTAAATCCTCACTGTACAGCCACAATGGCTTATGCTCTATCTTTCATGGCTTTGCATTTTCACTGTCAAGATGAGATGTTTTATGAGATTGCTAGATAGTACATAACACAGATATTTTGCTTCATAAGTATGCCTATCCTAGAATTTACATCCCAGGGACTGTATGGGTAAAATGAAAGGGGTTTGCTGCTCCTTCCTGCGATGTCTTGAGTGAATAACTTGGTATTGTTTACTAAAAACTAAGGTTTTGTGGTCACCCATTGCACTGTTTCCAGTGATGATTTTCCTGTGAACTCTCCACTGCATCATCCTCCTCCTTTTCTTGAGTTGAGAATGGGAGCTGTTACCATTTTCTAGTTCCAAGTTGCTGAAATAGTTGACTGTGGAGGCACCTACCTTAATTGGTTCCATGAAAAGATGGCTATAATCTTTCAGTTGAGAGTAGGACAGTCATGTTCTTCTGGTGTAGACAAGATAGGGCTTTCAGAGGTGTTGAGCCATCACCTTGCTGGATGATGTGGTTCCCTGATACTATTTACACAGCTATTGGAGCTGAGCTGTCACCTTACTGGATGACATGGTCTTTTAATACAATTTACACAACCATTGGAGTTAAGCTGTCATCTTAATGGATGACATGGCCTTATGATATTATTTACACAAATACAGGAGTTGAGCTGATATCTTACTTGATGACTTTGCCTCCTGTGATACCATTTACATTAACATTGGAGTTGAGCTGTTGAAATTGCAGTTCACCTCTTTGTTTGGAAGCTTTCACACAGGAGGCTTTGGTTTAGAATGAACCAATCATCGTAAGTTTTCACATAAAATTGGATAGTTTATCTTTCTCCTCCTGGGTCATAACAGTGGTACATGAGATGGTTATGTTCTATTCTTGACTATCCTTCTTCCTTTTCTTATGAGGATTGTCCTAGCCTGTGCTGCAGTTGTGGGAGTTGATTCCATGTGGTAGACATAATTTTGATACCATTGTTTTGTCAATTCCTTGATTCTCTTTTCATAATGAGGAATCAGTGCAGTTTTGAATCCTGATTCTTGTTTGAGGTGAAGATGATATGATAAGCATCCTATTCCTTTATGGCTGTCAGTACTCTGCAAGAAGGTTTTGAATGACTAATCAAGTATGGTCCAACATAGCTACACTAAATGTAGTGGTACATTCTTTGTTTCACCTACCTTTCTCACTGTGGATTGAGATTCTGTATGTTTTTATGGTTAGGATCACTTTCTTACCATATTCTTTCCCACTTGGATGTGCTCCTATCATTTTTACTCTTGTATCTCACATATTTTACAATTGGGCAAAGAGTATAAAGGGCTCAGATATGGTACAAACATCTATAATTGTCTAGATTAAAAATATCCTACAATAGTATGTAATGTACCTAATCTGAACCTCTAGTCCTGTGGAATAGTTACCCAAAATTTGTTTTTGTTAATGGAAAATAACAAGAGTTAAATTTATTAGTACAAATGTTCACTTGTATGAAGAATTTTTTTTTAAATCTTAGTCATCACAAAGAATTTTATATAGTAAACTCTTCTTGGTCTTTTACAGTAGCCTCTACCACTGTTAATAAAACTCGAAGAAGCAAGTCCTCAACTACTAAAAGTTTAGGGTATGTTTTGGAAGAACATTATTTCCAAGAGGGTCGTAGACCAAGAAACACTAGAAACTCAATTGAAGCAGCAATAAAATTGAAAGAAAAAAGATACACATTACAGGTATGTTTCTCTTTTAAGTATGCTTGATATACGAGGTCTGTTCAAAAAATACGCGGACTCTTTGAATTGTGCGGCTCCAGTTGGTTCCTGGGTAATCCGCTTGGTGTCACTAGGTTTGCACAGATCAGCTGATTACGACGCCATTCCCGGACTGCAGATATCTTCATATGTGTATTAGCTACACAGTTTTAAGTGAAGTGCAATTTTTCGTTTGGCGGATTTCAGAATGAATGACCTAAAGGAGCAATGACTTGCTGTGAAATTCTGTGTTAAACTTGGAAAATCTGCAACTGAAACTTTTGCTATGCTTAACACAGCTTATGGTGATGTTGTTATGAAGCGTATGGCATGTTTCAAGTGGCATGAACGTTTTAAGGATAGTTGACAGTCCATTGAAGATTATGAGCGTCCTAAACGTCCTTCCACATCAACTGATGACCCACACGTCGACAAAATCAACACCCTGGTGTGGGTAAATTGACGTCTGACTGTCAGGGAGTTTGCTGAAGAGTGTGGGATATCAGTTGGATCTTGTTACAAGATTTTGACCAAAAAATTGAAGATGCACCATGTTGCTGCGATATTTGTGCCTTACAGAACTCGTGAGTTTTTGGACAAACACTAGATCACTGTTCTTCCCCACCCCCCTACTCACCTGACCTTGCTTCTTGCGATTTTTTCTTGTTCCCCAAACTTAAAAGACCCTTGAAAGGAAGAAGATTTGAGACAATTCCCGAGATTAAGGCAAATGTGACAAAGGAGCTGGAGGAAATTACAAAAGAAGCATGCCAGGACTGTTTCAACAAGTGGAAACACCATTGGGATAAGTGTGTGCATTGGGGAGGAGAGTACTTTGAAGGGGTCCCAGAACTGTAACTTCTAAATAAAGTACATTTTGTTTTATGATGTCAGTCCTCATATTTTTTTGAACAGCCCTCATAAGTACATGTATGAGGTGACATTTCTGTTTTTGATGAGGAAACAACTCACAGCACAACAAACATAATCATATAAAAAAGTTTTGACATTTTCTATGAAATGAAAACTCCAATTTCTAAATGTTGATTGAGAATTTCCAAACAAGTCATTGTCTGTCATTCAGAAAAATATAAGCCTATGGTATTAGAAGTATTGAAAAAATGCTTGATGATAATCTAGCTGACACAAGAGGGAGTAATTATATAACCAGATCTGAAGAACATAGGTTTTTTGTCTGAAGTATTCCTATGGTGTTTTTGAAACTTGATGAAGATCAGCAGTATAGTACAGCGAGGGACTATACGTGTGTGTGAAAGGTGTCTTACAAAGTAACTTTCATGTCACTCCTGAAGAGTCAGGGAACATGCCAAGTTTAGTTGGTGTCAGCCAAAAATTAGATTAGTGAAAGGCACACACAAAGACAGTTAATGACCCTTACCAAGGAGTTACACAGGCAGATATCTGGTTCAAATATTGACTTCCCTGTGAAACATGGGAACCCTCAGCATACATTTTAAGGTTAATTGAAATTGATCAAAAATGTAAGTGTAAAAAAAACCTGACATGCAGATATGTAGACTACAGTTCTGTTTTATAGATATATAAATAGATGTTATTGTATAAAAGTATTTATCACTGAGTTTTCAGTTTTATACTGTCATTCAGCTCAAACAGTGATTTAAGAAAATCTAATCTGCTGACAGTATGGCTGTTCATACTTGAGGAATGCTATTTACTGAGCCTTTATGTGCATTTATTAAATGAACAGTGCAGTAATTATACACAACATAATGTACAAACAGTTCTGATAAATAATGAATTACATTTCTACAGTAATGTCCAGTATTTAAATTTTTGTTCAAGAAAGCTGTAATACTGAGCATTTATAGACCTAAAATGTTTGGAAATTATTTTATAAAAATGAGACACAACAGGCATTATAGTTGATAGCTAGAATTTCCTATAAAATTCAAATATGTAGCAAATTTTAATATCACAATTCTTGTTTACTATAAACTTGGTTTTGAATGCTAAGGTAGTCTAATTAGTATTTACATTTTGTGAGTTAATTATGAAATATTTCTTATCCCCCTGTGGCACAGCAGGTTTTGATACCAATGGTGGATAGAGTACAGATATATCATTGTTTAATTTGTACTTAACTACAAATAAATGATAAAAAGATGTGTGCATGTAATTATAAAATGTCATTTACAACAACAATACAAATTATTTTTCCCTTTAGCTTGCATGGTATACCATTTAATGTAGTTGTGAGTAAAAGTTATCTAGTCATCTTTTTACTCAGATCAGTATTGTGTTCAAAAGTCCTAAATCATTAGTTAAGTTGTTTGTGTCACTTATTTGGAAATTAATGATATAAAGAAACAAATACCTTGATTTTGATGGTCAGTTAAAAAAAAAGTTAATGATGTGTACTAGTTTTAATATCTTAACCACAAAAACATAACTCATCCATTCACGTAGCATCTTCAAAGATTTTCTGTAATGCTATACTTTACCAGACTACATTTGTTTAGAATTATTATTTCCATTGATTATTTTATTGAATAAGGACCACCAGAAATTTATGTTAATTTGTACTTATGAGTATTTTTCCTGTTTTACAGGCTTGTTAATCAAAAAGAAATGTCAGGTATTTTAGAGAAGTAATGAGGAGGTATTCCTTATGCACTGTTACACATAGAGGCATATAGTAAAATACACTTTATTCAATTCTGTTGGAAATTCATTTTTATGCTTGCTAGGGAATATGGATATAGGTGTTTTACAAAACTATAATGACCTCTTTAAAAAAAACTTGTCCCTACACTTTAATTTCTTGGGATATTGTTTTGGAATTTTGGGTATTTATGAATAGTTTTAGTTTACTTACTACCAT
The DNA here is from genome assembly GCA_011833715.1 of Carcinoscorpius rotundicauda. NCBI lineage: Eukaryota > Metazoa > Arthropoda > Merostomata > Xiphosura > Limulidae > Carcinoscorpius > Carcinoscorpius rotundicauda. Next base: position 127,000,814 of record CM022392.1, read on the forward strand.
AACTTTAACTTATTATTATGTACAGTTAATGTTAGTTATTTTCCAGCTCAGCATATAGTAAGATATTGTTTCAATTAGTGTAGTTACATTAGTTTTGATGATAACTTTCTTTGCCATATCAATGATTGTTGTAGCTTTTATTTCTAAATGTTACTTTTATTGAGCATTCTGTTTTCTAGAAGCTTATCGTGTTGCTTTTTCAGTTTTTACAGATGAGTTAATTTTATTGGTTACTTCCTGTAGCCCAACCCCTTCCTTTTGGTTGCTCAGTGATAACTCTGTTTGCTTATAATGCAAAAACTGGGTTTTGATACCTATAAGTAGGCACAGTACAGATAGTCCATTGTGTAGTTTTGAGCTTAACAAATAAGGAAGTACTTTCAATAGCCATCTGTGTGTTTGTTACATGGAATAGATAAGAATGGTAAAGATTTTAGATGCATCACAACAATATGCTCAGCATATTGTTTTCTTTGTATTATATTTAACCTTCTTAAATTTTCCTGTACTGTTTAGATATTATTTATAATTATTTTATTGATAATCTTGTATTTTCATAAACATTATTTTCGGGTTGTATGAGAGGGAATTTGCTGATACAAGTTTGACACAGTTTAACATGGTATTAAACCAAACCTATATTGAAGGATTAATGTTTGCCGTGATTCCAAACTTACATAATCTATCTTCAGAAAATTTAGTTACTTTACCTAAATGCTTTATGTATATTGTACATAAAAAATTAAAATTTTTAATAAAACACTTGTAACAAATATTTATCTGAATATAATTCTGTAGATGCTCGTAACATACACATTTTGACCCACACTCATACACAAAAAAGTGAAACAGTAACATGTTTCACAAGTTGTCATAGATGTCACTTACTTCTGATGCAAAACTGTAGAGGTGACTTAATATGTTTTCAATGGCTAAGAGACAAACTAAGGAGAATTTGAGAAAAAATATGTTGTTCACTAAGGTAACTTTCACCAAACAAATTTATTTTTGGAACACTATTTCAAGCCAACAGCTGCTGTTTCTGTTTTCCTTAAATAAGATATACTTCATTATTTATGTACTGTTTCTTTCATTAACAGTTTTAATTGTACTACTTGACCTATCATATATAAACAGTTTTCTTTTATTATAAAGATTGTTTTGCATTGATAGCTTAACCCTCTTCCATTATGAGCTGGATGGAATCCACAAAGCTCAAAACCACAAAAGTGATTTTACTAATATTTCTTGTTATGTATTTATATCTTTTTGTAGGTTATTGGTTAAAATTACAAGGCTTTTGAACACAAAATATCAGGTTTTTAAATTAAGTATTAAGATTTTTTAATTAAAGATGTTTTAATATTTTTTTTGTCAGAATGATGAATATCCAATTTGCAAGGTAATTTTATTTTAAGATTAGAAATACTTTTATGCAATCAGAACATTTTCAAATTTCACATGCAAAATCTATTTATAATCTCCAAATAATTATAAAATATTTTTTTAGAAAAGACACTTTATATTTTATCTGTTATTTTGTTTAATGTATCTGTGTATGGGTTGGTTTGATTTGACTGACCTTATAACCTTTATAAACAATTAAGAAATAAATATTAATTATTTTTATTTTACAAATGGGTCAATGAAATACAAACAGAAAATAGAAATTATAATTAAACCATTCAGTTAAGAGTAAGGTGGTGGCATTTTGCTGCTTTAGGTGATGTGATGTTCTCCAATATGAAACTTAGATACAAGTGAAAGTGAGTTGTCAAAATTGCATTTTACCCTTTTGATTGGAATCCGTTTTCCTTCCCTCATGTGGATGTCAATTTTTGGTTTTGGGTTTAAAGTAGAATCAATAACATAAATTCTCAAAACATGTATTATAGATATCTATATTGTTCCTTTATTTATACACCATCAGTGTTGTGGGTTATGGCACAATTAGGGACTGTTACAATTCATTCCCTTCTGTTATCCCTTGATGTTTCTTATTCTGAGAATGTTAATGTGCTTGAAGTGTTTCCAGTCAATTGAGAGAGATGATTTATGTTATGCAGATTATTTTTTGATACAGGAACCTGACATTCCATATTGATCTATTTTTCTGTCATTTTCAACATGTACCCAGTCAGAGCTGTTTTTGTGGCAGGTTAAACAGAAAGCACCATCCTTTGAAGACCATAAACCATAGTGAAGAAAAGAGTCTCTCCAGAGTGACAATGAATCATGAATAAATCTGTGGTCAAACAGAACTGATGAAAGAAACTTGCTGTCATGGTTCGAGAATCAACTACTTCTCTGAAATTTTAGATCCTTGAATACATGTACTGTACCATACTCATGTTGTCAGTGATATCTTGGCCAACCAGTACCCAAGAATCTGTAAGCAAGAGTCTTTAGCCATTACTAAAATTTCTTCTGAGTGAAGCCCTACACTTCCTGTATTCAAAAGAGTACCAAAAGAAGATCTGGACCATTTTCTGAAGCATTTTAAACAATAAACTGATTAAAACAACTGGTGTTATAAGACCTGGGCTGTTTCATGTAGCATTTTCACTGGTAAACTGCTGAAAGCAACTGCTCTCAGGAACATATGTTCCAATCCTTTACTCCATGTAATGTTTGGAAGATGTACAACTTGAAGACTGGAAAATAGTCAGACTGGCATTTTGACCCAGTGGAGAATCAATAAATTCATCAGCCTGAATTCAAGGAGTGCCACATAAAGTCTTGTTACTTACATGGACAATCTGTGTCATCTGCAATAGCGTGAACAGATTATAATTGTATCCTCATGAATAAGTTTGCCAAGCTTTTTGAAATTTAAGGCATCACTTGGGTATGAGAAATATTCTCACCATTACAAAGGCAACCAGGTAAGAATTGGCAACTTCCAGCTGGTTTCTGAGAGGAAGAAGCCTGTTTTGGCTAAATCTTGGATAAATTGCATTTCTCAGATACCTCCTCCATTCTTGACTCAAACCATGCCAAGGGCTAGCCCAACCACACAGTTCAGTACTTCAAAGCAACCACAGTGGTTTCCAGTGAATGGATCACACTATCTTGGTCCTTCCAAGGTTTTCATACAACAATGTATTCCAATGACTTCACAACCTGAGTAGAAGAGAAGCAACTGCTTCATTTCTGTCATTTTGGATTATTGGTAACTGAACTTTCAGCACTTTGCCGGGAGGCAAATTGCAAGATTATTGGTTTCACTTATTTCTTCAGATTGCAAAAGAATCAGCAGAGCTAATGCTTTGGTGAGAAGTAAAATAGGTAAGGGTATCAGTTTCAGTCTGTATAAGAGCACCTATAAGAAAGCCAACTGCACCCATACTTTTCCTGGAAGCAGGATGAGCAAGGCCATTTTTATTGACTGACTGTTCAGCTGGTTTAGAAGAACCAACAGAAAGTGGTAAATATTGCACCTACAACTATAAAACTACAAATGTCAAGTTAAGCTGTTGATCAACCTGGGGAAGCATAGTAGGCAGGTTGTAACATAAGGTATGGTGGACAGCATAGCTCTCTTGAGGATGAGTGGAGTTTGTTATGTACCTGCAGAGATACAAGGATGAGATGTTGATTTTCTGGCTAACACAGGAGCAACCAGTACACTAATAGGTCTTGTATTATATCAATCCATTTGTATTCCATTCAGTGAATAGAAACTTCATTTTGAAACGTGGTGGTAAAGTATACATAAGTAGAGAATTAAATCTTTAGTTGTGTTTAAGATATGTTGGTTTTAAGTATCACCTTGGATCTGGAATTGGCATTCTTGGGATGAATTACTGTAGAAATTATTAGCCGGTTTCCCCTTTGAAACAGTATCTTCATATACACAAATATTGTTTATTGTTGATGAAGTCTGGTACATTAGTGTCATGTAATGCTGTTATAGAGGAAGTGTACTCATGAAATTAAGTTCTCCTCCAAAAAAACCAGTCAACATTAATTTGGACATCTATCTATCTGTAGGGGAAAGAAGACCTAGTATTTTATTTTAACTACAGGTAATTAAGTATGGAATAGTTAAAAATATGCTGAGTGCAATTAAAGAAACTGAAGTTAGCAATAATGCTAATGATGTGTGTTGCATTGCAACCATAAGCAAGTTTATGGCTGTCAACATATCTGATATGGATAAGGTTTGTGCAAACAGTCTAGGCCCATTGTGGCAGGAAAGATTCAGCAAGTTATTGGTTTAATATGCTCTTGTATTTGTTGAATCAGTTAGCTGAGTAAGATGAATAAGAGTGAGTTTCTGTGATTTGGGGAAATACATATCGGATCAAGCAACTCCTGTGCCATCTTTCTTAGTACATTAGGGAGGTAGTGGTACTAAAATACAATGGATGTTGAAGGACATAAAACAAGTGGAAGACCCAGATCCAGTATGGACCATCTTTGCCTTTCATCAAAGTAAATTTTCACCAGCACATAATCAGTAGCACTTACATTGTCAGTTCTTACTGCAGAAAAGTGAGGTGTGCTGTTGCTATAAACCAGTAAACTCTCTCCACACAGGTTTGGTAAGTTTGACCAGCCACGCAACCTTTTTTGTACTAGTATAAAGTCTTCATACATTTGACACTAACTTTTGATATAGTGTGTATATTTTCATAAAATTTGACTGTCTTTCAGTAAAAGTGCAAAAAAAATTGTAATTTTAATGAACAAAGAAAGGATTTGACCTTGAATATATTAGCTGTTTGTTTTGAATAATTAGTGTACAAAGGGATTTTCATGTCAAGATTAAAAATACTTTACTTTCTTCAAATTTTCCAAATTTTGTCTGTGTATTCTATAAAACCTCCTAAATACATTTCAGTGTTTGGTTTGAATAAAACTTTGTTTTAATTGTTATTTTCTCTACCCTATCTCTAAACAAGATTGATCAATTTGGCTGACATTGAACCCCAAAAACATTTATATAAATCTAAATTACCTCTTCTTTTTTTTTCTTCTTAGAATAACTTCAAATGTAGTATGTATTTTTAAACTTATAACAATATACATCAATTAATAATTAAATTTTGTTTTATTTCTCTCTTGAATACCCTTTAAACCATACTTAAGTTCTGTTCTTACCATTATAAAGGGTAAATCATTACATCTGCTGAGATGTAGCTTCAGAAAAGTCATCACAGTAACTTGCTAAGGAGTCTGGTGCACTTAACATAAGAGCTGTATTTGTATTGGGGATGCTGTTGAAGAGTCCAGGGGCTGAGTAATTTTTACTGGATGTACAAATCATAATCTTTTCATCACTAGAATAAGAATATATTTCTTTAGTCAAGAGTATTCAGAAATTGAAAAATAAATTTCTCAAGATTATATTGCCTTCAGTCATATACACATAAATGGGATGAAGGTCGTAGCAGTGGATTTGCCTGAGTCATTGCTATAGTTGCAGGCTGCACACTACAGTGGTTATTCAAGAGAACTTTTTTTCTAGTTTGACTTTTGTGTTTCCTCCAAGTATAGGGGGTGATACAGAGTTTAAATAGGTTAGTTTTAACAGGGAGTTTTTCTTTTTAAGTGTGTTAAGAGAGTCATCACAAAGATAAGCAATCTAGCATTGTGTGATAAAGCAATATGATCTTGGTTTTACCAGAAGTATGGCATTGATACAGTTTTTAAAGTGTTTGTTAAGAACAGTTGCAGTTTTTCCCTACTCCATAATTCAACAGTTGTTTCAATCACCAGGATCTAGGCAGCTAGTATTGTTCTAAACTTTTTGTGTGTTAATATTTTCTTTCTTTTTTGTATGTATTTATTTCACTTTTTTTTAACTGTCAACATTAATATTATTATTTTCGGAATGGGCTTTTTTGAAAATCTTTTATTGCTGTTTTATAGATTACTTCATCATCACAACTTTATGGATGTATATTTTTAACATTAGTAACTTTAGTATATAGTAGCCCAGACTTGTATCCCTTCTCCATCTTAGCTTACCTGCATAAGTCATTGAACATTACTTGATATACAGAGTCATTATAAAGTCCTTATGCTGTTTTAAATTTTCATAACTTCTGTTCTATACATGATAAAATGAACCTGTAAAAAGGGTTAATGAAAGAATTTATTATATTTTTACATAGATATATTCTTGAGAGTTTAATTTTCAATATGTCTGTCATAATTATGTATACAAACCATGTTGAAATTCTGAAGTTCTACAAAGATGTTTTGCAGTTGAATTTCAATAATATCCTGGATCATATAAGGTATCCTAGTCCACAGGTCATCTAAAGAATGAAGTATTGTTGAATAAACACTGGTCTTTACATGTCCTCATCAAAAAAAATCTATTTGGCTCAAATCTGGTGATCATCTGTTAGGGAAAATTTCATTCAGAAACTGCCTAATTTTGAGAGCAAAGTGACAAGGTGTGCCATGTTGCTAAAACACTGTATCTGGTATCAGTCTTAATCGTGTAAGTTTTGAGAATAAAGTAATTTTGCAGCATTTCTAAATAACTCTCACTATTGACAACTGATCCTTCAAAAAGGAATGGCCCAATTATGTAGTCCTTTCCTAATAGACACCAGACATCGATCTTATGAGAATCTCTTTAATGTTCCTCAAATTCATTAGACTTTTCAGAGTTCCATGTGCAGCAGTTATGCATATTGATTTTACTGCTAATGTAAAATGTTGCTTCATCAGAAAAATAATAAATGGTCCAAAAAGAAGGTATTATTGTTTTAAAGTTTCCTTTTCATTTAAACATCAAATATATATATAGGCCTGTACAATACAGTGATAAATTGTTCCCATAGGGCTTGGAATTGGCAAAAAGAAAATTTCTAGTGAGATACAGATAAATTTTGAAAATAAGTAAAAGACATAGTCCAAATGGCTACTTGCAATAATCATGTTCGTGCTTGAAATAATAAAAAATATTTGTATCTCTGATGTCTGCCAATAGTTTGAGTGCAGTGATTTTCTAGACTGGGTATGTGGGGGAATCCATAGTTACGTCACCAGTGCCTGTCAGCCAGTCAGCACTTGCGTAGATGGGTACTTCTTGTTTTTTAAGCTGCATAGAAATACCAATGCAATCGTTCACAAGATGGAAAAAAAGAGGACTCGTTCACAAGATTGTTTTGTTTCTGGCAAATCTACGAAAGCAAAGCTATCTGGCAAAAGTGTGAAAGGGCTCTGTCCACAATCATTATGCTCAGTCATTTGAAATAGTTTGCAACTCTGCTTCAGAAAAGATTTCATTTGGTTCCTGTGCCTTTTTCATCTGAAACACTGGATTCAGCTAACTACTCATAAAAATAATTGTAGATTGTAATATGAAATGTTTATGTTTATTTGAACAAAGCATCTGCATTTATTTATTACATTTGTTACACTTGACACACAGGCTCTTAAAATTAAGGTAGTTTTAAGCTTTACTTCACTTTTGTGGATTTATCTTTCTAGTTTCCTGCTTTTAGTAAAGTAAACTTGAAACATACATTGCAGGAATCTGCATTTATAATTTATACGTTCTCTAGTTTCTTTTCACATAATAAAGAGTGAATTGTGTTTGTAACAGATCAATTCACACCCAGAAATTCTTAAATTGCACACTATTTTTAATAAAAATTGCAGTACCTTCTTTTTATTTATTTAATGATACTTTGGTTATTGAATAGAAGTGATGTTGCAAATAAAATATTTAACTTGTAAGGGAGTAATCAGTAGTTAAGTATGTTCTGCTTTCAGGAAGCTAAAGATATTAGGAGAGCCATGAAGAATGTTTGCCAAGATGACTCTCATCAAAAAGATACTTCCTCACCTACTTTTGCAAGCTTTGATGCCTGTAGTAGTTTCAGTGATAACAAATCTCCTCTGACAATATCTTTTAACAGCAGTGGTTTCCAGTCCCATCAGATGTTAGGTTTTAAAACATTGAGTACAGCTCAGGAATTAATGGCCACACCAATGGAAGTTTCAGAATGTCCTCCTGCCATTTTGTTAAAGGAAGAAACTGTTGAATCTGCAAATGTGGAATTCAATGATCATGTACAAACTAAACCAGATGTCAGATGCTCCACTGCTCTTGAGTTACCCGATGATTCTACTGTGGAAGGTAATAAAGTCTGTGTAACACATGAATTATTGTTTTACGCTACTGCCTTCACAATTAACTTTATATATTTGTCTTACATATGGTCTTACCTATGTATTTTCAATAAATCTATGAGTTTAAATTCTTATTCTTTGACAATGATTTTTGGAAGTTTTATGTTTGGTTTTCCTGTCAACCTATTCTTGTAAATTATCAGTCACAAAAAGTTTAAGAGTAAAATCCTTTCTGATGGCTAGTCTAATTAATATATTGAAGAGTTTCTGTAACTTCAATAACTGTTCAAATAAATCTTCATACTTAGTACAGCTATAATTATGGAAATCAGACAAAATCATTAAATCTGAAAGTTAAAAACTGAGCCAAATATTCATACATCATCTAGTATGTTTCTGCTATTGATCAAGATTTAGTATACACCAGTACTAGTTTTTGTGATGATGTGTTTAGCATCTGTATATATAAAATCTGATTGCATATTTTAAAGGCAGTTTTTTAGTCTAAAGTTTTAAAGTGATGTTATAAATGTTAAGTTGCATGCAACTCCATAAACATAAATAACTCTCATTTTTAAAGTATTAAAAACATGAACTTAGAATTAAGAAAGATAAAAAAGTATTGTATGTACATGGACAGGTTTTAAGTGTAAAAACATATTTGATAAAATAACTACTTTTTGAATTGAATTTTATGATCTAACATTTAAAACAGTGATTGTTATTGTTTTTTTCTAATTTTTCTGAGAAAGAAATGTAGATTGGCTTATTGGAAGCTGTACAGAGAAAATCACATGTCTACTAATCTTATATAGTAAAATTATAGTATACTTGTGATATTTTTTGTTCATACAAACTTTATAGATGTAATGTAAAAGCTAAATTTTTTTTTATTTAACCTGTTTCAGACTTATTGGATCAGTCTCTCTGTGTCAGTAATGATGATGACAGTCTGCTAGATATTGATATATTAACTGACTTTACAAGAAATGACGTTCTACTTTCTACGTCGAAGAATTCTGTGGGAGTAGAGGAACTGATATCTACATTGCCTGTTGAAGGTACACTGTACACTACTAGTCTAATTTATATTTAGATACATACATTTAGTGAACATAAAACACTGTGTTTATTACCCTTTTCAGCTTCAACCAACTAGACTAAGTAATATCACCCAAATAACTAAATTACTCAGTGTCAGCAAATATTTTGTTTGTCTCGGAGTTTCATTCTCCATTTAATGTTACTGGTCCTTTTACTAAGGACTAATGACAGGTACTGCTATAGTGTGTTTTGTATAAATAAACCACTAAAATATGCTTTAAATAGATTGTTTTGAATGTTATCTGGAGACATATTTTTATGATTTATGATGCCTAAGCACATACATTTTTTAAAATAATTATTTGATTACATATTCTTCTTGTAAGTACTTGGAATAACTTAAATGCAAGCTATTTCTCATTTGTTTAAATTTGGTATGAGAATTTTTCATGGTAAATATTCATCCATACAGCTTTTTTTTTAAATTAACTACTTTTTTCCAGATATTATGTATTTAGTAAAAATAGATAGTGTTTACTTTTTCTTGGATAACTTTTAACCAAGATTTCTCTGTATGCCAAAAGTGACTCCTTTTGTTGGAACTGTTATACCATTCAATTTGTGCATGGTCTGTGCATATATACTATGCTTTAAAGCAGGTGTCTAACATAGAACAGTTTCTAACCACAGCAACAGCTAGAGCCTTAACCAATAAACAGCTGTAAATTTCAGATTTGCACTTTTTTTATTATTATTTCTGCTTCTCTTTATTTCATTTTTATTTTTAATTCAAAAACATTCACAACTATTATTTGACTTCCAAGGATTCTTTCTCTACCCATCTAAACATTTGTTTGATATTTTGCTTGCTTCAGTCTTTTATACCATGCTTAATTACTCTTAGTGATATTTCTCTTATAACACTACCCACTGACATCAGTGTACCATCTATTCTGGTACAGTATATAAGCATCTCTTTCATACAGTGTTATCACTTTTTCTCAACAACACATCACTAACAAATTTCTCAGTACTACAGCTGTTAAGAAATACTTTGAACATTCTTTGTGATGATTTTCATTTTAAAAAATTCTGATTGGCAAGCCCATTTACAGTATCAATTTCTTGATTATTATTTCTGACTCAGAGGCAAACTGAGTTTCTTCTATCCTAACTATGATATCTAGTGTCTCACAGCACTTGGTTGAGAATATCAGTGATGTTATTTATAGTAAGATGGAAACATTAGGTTCTGTGGTGTTCCTCCAGGGGACTCTGAAGCTGCAATTGAGGGTTATCCTCAACTTTCTGAAGATAATTTAGATTTGCTTTTTCCTGTGCCTCTTCTACTCTGTCAGCTTTTACAATCTTCCTGTGAGACAATGGCAAGTTTACAGAGTTGCAGTGCTGGAATTCAAGGTTCTATTCTCAACAGTGGACAAAACAGATAGTCCAGAATTGCTTGCTCTGAAAAGACAAAACAGAAGGCAGGCCACTTTGGGGTAAGTTATCTCTGATTTGTTTTCTTCAGTTGTTTCATTGAGACTGTGTGATTTTGTGCCTTTCCCTCATTACTTTTGAGCCTGCATCTTACTTGATAGCCAAAACATCTGAGAGTGAAATTTTAGTTTTATCTCCATCCACACACATTGTGGTTCATGCAGGGAGGTTTGCTTTTCTGTTACGTGAAGGGACAATTTTGTCTTATCAGATACAATTGTCAGAACTTTATGATTTAGCCTTCTACTGCCAAATGGAAACATTTTCTGATTCTCAGATAATACATCTGCTTTTCAAATTTTGGAGTTCTAAAGCAGAGTTGACCTGAATAGATTAGAACAGGGTAATTCCATTGATTTACAACTCTAAAATCCAACATTTTGTTTTCCTTTCACATATTTTTTTTGGAAGACTCTCAGAAGCACCAACTTCATTGCTTATGAGCTGGAACTATTGTTACCACACACATTTAATTTAGTTGTTGGATTCTACATTCATCCTTTCTGTTGTTGCTGTCTCAAATTTTAGCAGCCTAATTAAATTGTCTACTGGAGGACATTGTGCCGATTGGTATGTGAACCTTCCCAATTCTTTTATTTCACTTACTTTGTATGTTCTAGTAGTACCTTCATCTGGCAGTTTTTGCCTACCTTTACCACGTCTGTTAGATACATTATGATATTTTGCTTCAAAATAAATTTGTTTGGAAAAATGATAAGTTGGTCATTTGTACACAAATGTTTGTTAATTACTCTTAAATATTTTATTCACACTAAAAATAATAAATTTAGGTATATTTGGTGTTCTAACTATTTCTAATAATTTTTAGAAAATACATTTTATAAAGTTTGTTTTTTTATGGTAATGGTGCTACCAGTCAGTTTCTATCCACCCCACATCCCAGTCACCAATTAAACGTCAGTGACAGTGGCAGTTATTCATTTTACTTTTGTCATAACAAAGCCACAGTAGGCAGGTTTGGAAATACAACTACTTGGATGCATGGAAGAATTGAAAACCCTAATATTGATTAGTTTATTTTATGTAGGATAATGGAAACAATAAGAATTTAAATTAATCACTTTTTGGTACAGTAGTAAACACTAGTTTTGATTTAGTGTACAGAACACTAATCAGTATAAGTGCTTCCAAGTAGTTGATTAAATTGCCCAACTTTAGATTTAGCTCAAGTAGCATATTTGATATTAACGTTTATTTATAAGCTTACATTTGTGTGGAATATTAGAAAAAATGTAGGAACTGTAAAGAATATTAGTAAAGGTATGATTTTATGGAATATCAAAACAGTGTTTCAACTTAATTCTCCTAAGGTTCTTTAAAAAGAGCAAAACAGTTATCTCTTTTCTATTCCAAATAATTTATGTGTATTTTCTAAGGTTTTTGGTTTTGTGGCAAGTTTCTCAACTCAGCATACCAAGCAAGCACTCTACCAACTAATCCATTAAGAGTTACTAGTAAGGTATTTTTTAACAAATTACAAAATTCCTTTCTCACAAATAAGATCTATCCTTGGGCTTTATCTGAGGTTCATGGGATAGTCAGTTTTTCTTGTGGTTATTCCAGTTTTGTATCTTTTGGGCCTTGGATTAAGCTTGAAATCTCCCTGAATGCTTGGTAAATACTTTTTTTAACTGAATTTAACAGTGAAGTGATTAGCAATTGCTAAAAAGACACTTTTTAACATGCTAAACTACCATGTTTATTAAAGTTTTTAAACATTTTTCTGTATTCTGTGATGTAAGTTGATTTTTAAGCCAACTACAAATGTAGTATGTAATAAAGTTATGTATTATGCAACAAATGTTTTACAGATGGTGTAACATCAGAGATCCCTGAGACTTTAGAAGAAAAGAATATAGATGCATTTAAATCTGAAGAAGTAGAAGATGTCCTCAGTGATGTATCCAATCTCAGCATTCCAAGCCTTGGAAAGTTAGAAATTGGGAAGAGTGAAGAAGAAAATACAGTTGACTCTACAGATAGCAAAATGAAAAAGAATACCGAAAGTTTCATTCGACAAAACAAAAAACAAAAATCAACACAAAATGAAGATGAAAAAAAGTCGGATGAAACAGATATTCCAGTGTGAGTTTTTAAGTATTGATTTAAAAGTGCTTTTTGATAACTTTGGAAAAAAATAAACATAATAAAACTGCAGAAAATAGATATTGAAATTCATGCTGTGAAACTTTTGAAAAAGAAGTTATTTTTTGATGTGTTTTTTTATATATAAAACAATTTATAGCTTAATGGTAAAATCTTGGACTATTAAGAATGAAATATAAGTACTGAAGCTCTTGATGGACATATTTTTCAGGAACATTTAAGTGAAGAAAAGTCCAAACAAAATAATATATATATATATATATACACATACAAAAGTTACTCTTTCTGATATGATATGATTCCTCTCCTTACAAAAAGCTTTCTTCATTGGTCCAAATTTTTTTGCTCTCTATTTTCTTTGTAACTCCCACTTCTTTCTGAATATCAGTATGTAAATGATCTTACAGCAACCATCTGCCATTAGAAGTATAACACTACGTCTTTTGTAACTAGCACCCTCTGTAACCATGCATTTAATTGAGAGTCTTACTGTGAAAATGTGTTTGTTTATAGTTATACTTTTGTTATATTTCATTGTGTTTTTTTTTACTTTTGTTTATTGTATGTGTGAAGAGTTATGTTTTTGATTTCTTCATCTACTTTTATTTTTCTCTTGTTTTTTTCAAGTGTGCATTTACAATTTCAGGTGATTGTGACTCTTTGGAGATTAGAGTTAAATCAGTTCACTTGCCTCACTCCTTGTTCTCATTGGCTTCTCGTTTAACTATCATCATGCTCATGTACCACCGACTTGTCTGCCCTCTCTTAATCCTTTGCCGGTTCTAGCTTCTCACACTTTAGTATTTTGCAATCATTGTACTACATTGGAATACACTGAAAATGTATTTCCAATAAGTACTTACCTCTTCTCAAACTTTCCACAGTTCCTCCCAACTGAAAACTGGTGCTTGTGTCTTCTGCCAAAACTTGAAGTAGAACAGGTTAGAGGGAGTCCCATGCTTCATGAGAGTATATCACACTCTTGTTGTTGGAAAGTTGATGCATAATAATTTGCATGAGAGAAGCATTGGGACTGTATGAATTCTAATGGAGAGAAGAAAGATAGTCTGTGGCATAAGTAAAGAAGTTTTTCTGTATAGAGGGTAACACTAAACAATAATAGCTATTACTATGAGAAGAGATAAGTACTTATTAGTAATATATTTTCAGCACAGAAAATTATAATTTGAAGTGAAGACTATAAAAAAAATAATTCCTTCAGGCTTGTAAAGCCAGAACTGGAAGTGGATCAGAAGGTTAAAGGTTTGTGTCATGTTGTTGAATTGTGTTTGTTATAACATGGCATTATTCAGCTAGATAAAACCTTTGTGATGATGGTGAATACTACTAATCAACTGCTATTCATGTAATGAGCTCAAAATTATGGAAAGTTATATGTGAAAGGGAATGTTTAGGGGTCTCTGACTTATAAGCCTATGTGCTTATAAGGTGTTGTTCAATGTGAAAATATCAAAGCATTACACTATGTAACAAAGTTTTTACTTTTTCTTGTTCCTGGGCAGAAAGTGTTATTTTCCAATTGCTTATGCTTAGAGAAAATGGAAAAAAAACCTATTTTTCTCTTCAAGCTTTGCTTTTGTGACTTGGGTAATGAAATTTTCAAATTTACCCATTTTCCAGAACATTCCAGATAGATTAAGTGCTGAGTAGCTGATAGAGAATTTTCTCAAACTTACAAGAATTTTCATACACTTTCTAGAATGTTGTAGAAGCCTCAAAGCTCTCCTGCTCCATAATGGGAATAAGCATCACTCTCTTCCCCTGTCTCATTTGGTGCACCTCAAAGAAGTATAATGAGTATGCCTGGAAGGTTATTGGAGACTTTACAATGATGGCATTCCTGATGGTTAACCAAGGAGGCTTTTCCAAGTTTCCCTGTTATCTATGCTTTTGGGACAGCAGGGACACAACAGCACACTACAACAGGAAGCACTGGCCACAACGGATCGAATTCTCTGTGGGGAGGCACAATGTCAAGTGTGAGCCACTAGTAGACCACCAGAAGGTGTTGTTTCCACACTTGCACATAAAATTGGGTCTTATGAAACAATTTGTCACAGCTCTTGATAAGGAGTCTGCAGCCTTCAAGTACCTTCAAGAGTTTTTCCCTAAGCTGTCTGAGGCAAAGGTCAAAGTTGGTGTCTTTGTTGGACCACAAATAAAGAAGATCCTGGAATGCACATAATTCCCCAAAAAGCTCAGTAGGAAGGGAAAAAAAGCTTAGGACAGCTTTGTCACAGCTGTTTGGGGCTTTTTTGGCAATAACAAGGTCAAAAATTACATGAAACTGGTGAAAAACTATGGCAAAATGGGCTGCAGGATGTTCCTGAAAGTTCATATCCTTGACACTCATGTTGATAAATTCAAGGAGAATGTGTAAGCATACTTGGAGGAGCAAGGCGAGTGCTTCTACTAAGATTTACTGGACTTTGAATGCTGCTACCAAGAAGCATATAACAAAAGTATGATGGGAGACTCTATTTGGGGGCTGATACATGAAAGTGATTTACATTACAGTTGCAAATCTCAAACAAATACTCACTTCTAAGCATTTTGTTCATTTTTGTATGACTTTAGCATAAATACTTGTAAATCTTGATTCACATGTTGTTTTATTCAGACATAAAAATGTACAAATGTGGCTGTTTTTACATAAAAAATAGGTTAATTTCTGAATTTCATTATCCATGTCATAAAAGCAAAGTTTGAAGGGAATAATGTCCATTTTCTTGCTTTTACAACATAAGCAATTAAGAAGTAACACATACCATTCATGAACAAAATTTTTGTTACATAGTGTCATGAGGCTTACAAAGATATATGTATGTGTAATAAAAATAAAAAATACATTTACACTTTTTATATTTTGACTAGCATCCCTCAGCTGATACTGACTTGTAGGTGATAAAATGTTTTACCTTTCAGTTTTATGAATTAGGGGTGGGTGTGTTTTTTACATTTTGTATATAAACAATGATCACTTTGTAAATATGCATAAGTTACTACCATAGTCACTGATTATGTACTTTTAAAATATTACATTGTTTGATTCAGTACAAGAAAAATTGTTTAATTGTTGCATGTAGATGTACATGTTTAATTTTCTGTTTTTGAGCATTCAGAGAAAAAAATTATATTGTGAAAATTATTATCAATAATCGTAGAGAAAAAAAATTGAAATACCTTTTAGGCACACAGATCTCCATGGTGACTGAAGGTACTTTAAGAAACTAGGTATTTTCAGAATGTTGGTATTTTATATGCCCATTATGTTTCTGTCTTATATCAATTTAATTAATTCAAAATATTCTTAGAAAGTATGTGAGTGAGCTTTGTAAAGAACAGCAGTTATAGAAACACTTGGAATAGGTTTCTTTCTTATTGAACAAAAATTTAAGCCACATATTGTCTGAAATGATAGATGTTTTAAGTTTTTTTAATGTATCTATTTTATTTATGACTGTTTAAAGACTTAATAATTTAAAATATTTTTAGAGTTGTGCCAATGAGCACCTATGAAGAACAGCAGCTACTTAGAAAAGTGGAGAAAGTTTCTTCTGTATTGAACAACAGTCCAAAAGCCAAGCGCTTAAGGAGAAAACTTATTGTGAGACAGGTAGGCAAGATACATGTTTCGTACTTTTGTGTATTTCATACTTTGTAATTTTAAGTATTTTATCTTAAGAGTTAAAATTAAAAAGTGACAATTTGCAGCAAAATATACTCAGAGTTTTTTTTTATCAGTTAGAGATTATTAAAGGTTGCAAGACTGTGACAATCTTTCTTCTTTAATGACAAGTATAGGTGCATTAGCACGTAATCAGTTTACACATATAAAAACAAGAACAAACCTTTCAGTTACATGCATTTACCATTTCTAACCACTAGATCTCGTCTTGATATTAACAATATAACCTGGTAAATGCTGTTAAAGAATAGTCATAAGTTGTTCACAGTTACAGTAATTTCAGATTCTAAAATAAATACATCCTTCTTTCAACTCATGAGACAAATTTTTTCACTTTTCATGATTTCTCCATCAAATATGTTTGTCTGTATTTTACCAAGATACTTCTGTTATGTATTGTAATGTGTTAACCAACCTCAGTGATTGAAGTTTATTAAACAGCAGTAACAAAATTTCAGCAACTTATTTTTTTACTTCAGACTTAGTTTATTTGGCTGAATTCATAACCCCAAGCTGACCAACAGGTTTCCATAATTTAAATACAAATTTATTACTTTTGTTTAGCTTCCTTTCCTCTAGTCTTACACTATTAAATTGGAAACAGCTAGTGCAGATAGCCATCATGTAGCTCTGCACAAAATTCAAAACAAACCAGCTTAAGGCTTGTAACAGTATATACTTAAGCCTTTTGCTAGAGATAGATCAAAGTGCACATGTTATGATATCTTGGAGAAGTACATTCAAAATTGAATTAGACTGCTTTATTTGCATTGTCTATAAACAAAATTGGCATCAAAAACAGTTAGTAAATCATAATTTCTTAAGGTAGAATTAAAAATAATTCTCAATCTCCCCCAGTATGAAAATTGTGACATTTGATATCCGTACATTTTCTAATTTGTTTAGCCTGTTTACAAGAAATGTTAAATCTAACACAAATCATTCATTGCAAGATATATACTAGTCAGGTAAAACATTATTTTTTTGCCTTCAAAATTAATTGTTTATGTAACCATAAACTAAAAAAATCAGACCAATGTGCCATGCCAACTTGTCACATTCTCTTTTTCACAAACTGTCAGTAATTCTCTGTGATGTTTTATACTGCATTGGTCATAATGTAGAAAGCCAAAGTTTTAATCTATAAAATAAAGCATTATATTTTATTGTTTTATGTACAAGTAATTCTCTATTTTCTGGTAAATTTTCAAATTTGTTTCCCATGGGAATCCCATTGAGTAGCTAAGCTGAAGTTCAGAACATTTTTCTCTGTTTATCAATAAAAGTGTTAATATCCACATCAGCCATTTTGAGATACAAAAGTAGGGTTAAGTTTCATCAACAGACAACAGCAAAAAGAAAGAAACGTTGATAAGTACTATATTTCTTGTTTTTGATGTGTATTCTTTATGTATTAGTATTATAAAAATAATTAAAATTTAAAAATTAAAAACTGATTGTTAGTTTAGATAAGATAAAAATAATTTTCATAATTCATGCTCACAATAAACTCACATATAGCATGTGTATTATATATTTTTATATATAACATAAGCTAGATATTTGAATGATTTACAACTTGTATAGTTGGATCATTAGTTACAGTTCAAAGGGCCATAAAACAATTAAATTCAAATAGAAGCAGGTGTATAACGTTATGAACTTTAAGCAGTTTAGACTAAATAATTATAGTTGCCTGTTACAATTTGCAGATAGAACAAAACATTAATGTAAGGTTATTTGATATTTTTTATGATGGTTGTACTTAAATTAACTAAATATGTATAGAATTAGGGTAGAGAAAATAGCAGGTAGAATATAAGTTTTCTGAAAAAAAAGTTTAATATTTATTTAAGCTCACAATTAAGCTTAGAAATTGCATAAATGAAATATCAGAATTTTTAGATGAAGTAAAGTATTTTTAAATTTAATATGAAAATAACTTAGCATTCAGAGCAATCAGCACTTTAACTTTATGTATTCATAGAGAGTCTTTTGGTAAAAATACTTCATTAAGAATTTAGATTTTTTCGTCACAAAAGTCTTGTGATATTTACTGAAACCTTTTGTGAAATTTTATAAAGCTGCATAAAATATATAAAACATTATAGTATGGAAAGTTTAAAAATCAATTTGGGGTCATGAATTCAGTCAAATTGACTGAACCTATAATGAGAGTTTTATCATGAATTGCTCTTTTACTTGTGTCTATCTTGTAATCAAGCCATAAAAGTAGTAAATCACTCATCAAACTTGCAGCTCATGTTACACTTTCAAATCGTTTAATGCATAAGCTGCTCCATAACATACCATATGAATAATTTTTCTATTATTTTTGCATTACAGTATTTAATCAGTGGTGGGGTTAAAAAATTTTAACAACCAGTTCTATCTCACTTTACACATCCTGATTTTTTCCAATGAAAAATAATAACAAAAATATCTTACTGAAATAATTTATTTAGCATGCTTTAAATATTTCCAAATTGCCACTTGATTATCATGAACATCTTTATTCCTTCCATGTTTGACCTTGTTGTCATCAGCTATGTTGTTTTTTTAGCCACATTTAAACTGAAGAACTAGGATCTCATGAATCCAATAGGAGGCCAATCCAATTAATTGTCATCAGGTTTGCCACATTTTCAGTTATAAGGAAGCTTCTTATATCTGAATATATGATATTCATCATTGAAAACCTTCTTTTTGCCTCTGCAGAACTAAGAACAACAGTATTTGTGATATTTTTAGCCTTTCTTACAGTTCTTGGAATCTCATAATTATGGTGATTTTGTTGTACATTTTTACATATGGTCACAGAAATCATTAATGCTGATTTTGTGATGAAAGAGCTTGCTGAATTCATACAATTTTTTTTCAGTTGCTTTCCAAAGGACAACAACAACATCAGTATTCCAAGAATCTGGCTCAAGTATGTTTACCAGCTCATGAATTTTGCCATTTTATGTGGATTATTTGTTGATTTTAAGTGATCACAACTCATCAATTTGGTTTTCTTATTTTTTTACTGGTTTCAGTAGTTTTTGACGAAGAAGGCCTACGTATCTTTGGTTTTCAACAAACTTAAGATTTCTAAAGGTGTCAGAAGCAATGATTTCATCAGTTTTCTTTTCAAAGGTTCTCCTTCTTAATTTGAGCATTTCAAATGCCTTAATGGCTCCTTTTTATTAGCTTTTCAGTTCTAGCTGAATTTAAATTTCTGGTATGAAGGGAATTAGAAAGGAAGAATTTGTTGCAAAGACGGCTAGCAATTCCTGAATATTTTTTCCTTAGTAAAAAAACATATGTCTAATACTGGATAAGCACACCATACAGCAAGTGTTGATCTTAGGCTGCAAGCAGCCCATCATGGTCTCAAAACTACCAATCTTCAGAATTTCTTGTCCAATTTCTTCTAAAATGTTGAAAAGTTTCATTTGGTGTTTGTTTGATTGGTAAAACATCGTGAAGATTTTATCTATGAACACTTTGAAGGGATTCACTTGTTTTATATCAGTGATAGAATCATCTAAAACCAGTTGCATGTGGTGGTTTAAGAAATGCCAAATTATGATGTCAGGAAAATCATTTTAAAGTTAGTGTTCATCCCTGACTCACAGCCAAGCATTACATTTGCACCATTTGAGCAGAATGCAAATAAGTTATTTTTCAAATATCCACTATCAAATCCTGCATCATGCAAACGTTTTAATAGAGATGTATATATAGTTTCAGCATCCTCTCCTTTCAACTCAAACAAATCAAGAAAAATTATTAATTACAGATCACAATCTTCAACCTTTACAAAAATTACGATCACTGGTTTACTAGATACGGTTGAAGCTTCATTAGTGATGACACAGAGTTTTAAATTTTGTTAAATTGTGTCAGTAAATATTTCATTTTTTAAGTTCTTTTGCAATGTGATCTAACATTTTAACATTAGTTTTCTGAGAATGGAGTCCCACTCCAATGTCTAACCCATTTTTTATTTGTAGCTCAATCTCATCTTCAGCATCAGAAAATGGCCTACTTCATTTCACTACACTGGAGATTGTATTAAAAACTTTACGTGTAGAGCTGATATATTTTTGGTTTGTTTTATCTAGGCATTTGATAATTGCATGATCTGCACAATCATTCAAGTTCATTGCACATATATTGTGTGCCTTTGATGAAAAATGGTCATTCATTTTTTTCTGAGAGATGCTTGCTGAACAGTTTTATTCCATCCTGATGCTTCAACACTGTAGCTTCTCCATTCGATCAACATGTGAATTCCCTTCACATTTATGGAATCAAATTTGGTGCAGTGATCTCAACCAAGTTTCTTGTTGTGAAAAAACCAAACCATCATGTTTTTTCTTGAACTCCTTGGCCTGCTTCATACTCCAGCAATCTGGAAGATCAGTTGCTGAATCTACATCATCTCTAGTTTGCACAGTATTAGAAACAGAAGTTTTATTGCTTTTTAAAGTTGCTGAAGTTAGATGTTCAATTGGATTTTGCTTTGAAGTTTCATTCTTGGAGTATTTCTTACAAACTCCAGTATATCATGTTGCTGCTTCCTTTTGGGGGCTGAATGAAGCCTGAAATACCAAAATTCCTTTATTCAAAAATAAGTGTATTAATATAACTTCTTATTAAACTTCTACCACAAGGGCTAAAAATAGAATTATTTTCTAATCATTTTTATAAACTTTCATATGAAAACTATTTTGCTAATCATCTTTTAATATTTTTTGCAGCATATAAACAAAGAAAATGAAATTAACATTTAACTGTTTTTGCAAATATTGTTTTGAGATGTCTCTTTTCCACTTACATAAGGAATTTTATATGATAAGTGTATTTCAACAAGCAAAAATATAGTGAAATATAATTTTACAAAGCCATACAATTGTAACACAAATGTAGTACTATGGTGTTGTGTTTCATGTTTATATATATATTATTGGAATAGTTTTTCTATATGAGTACTAGCCTACTAAGTTTAGTATCTAACTTTCATACAGTGTCAGCATGAGAATACAAACATTTTTGGTAATATGCATACTAAAAGAACTCGTCTGTGTCTGAATAAATTACGTATTTAACTGGCACAATTTGGCTTTAAAAAGATTAGGGACAGAAATATTAACCAACAAGTACTAAAAACACCAATCCATGCTAAATCTCCAATCCATGAACATTTAGTTTTGCTCCATAATAGTAAAACATACAAAATAACACTAAGCCTCATAGTTTAATGTTAATAGCATAGAAGTCTACATAGACTACATCTTTTTCCAAACTCACCTTCTTTTCTCTGTCTGTTCCAAGTATGATAGATGACTGATACTAAATGTTCACACAGGAAAAAATATGCCCACATTAGTCTGTGACAGTGCTTTTCTTTCTTTGTCTAAGGTGGCTGATCTATCCCTTGTAGAAACTCATGCGAATTCGGCCTCGAATGTTATCATATAAATTTACAGTTGTGATATTGCGTGGGACTATACATTGCAAGAATCCTCATAGTGACACTTGATTACAAAACATGAATTTCCACTGTGACAATCGAAACATTGTACATCTGTCATCAGGTGGCTAAGAGCTGGAAAGAACTAGTTTGGCAAACTCGTGAAAGTTTAAGAACAAGTTCTTACAAACTGGTGCAAATGGGTTAAATCTCACCACTGTATCAAATATAATCTAATAAATTTTTGATTTATACACTTTGGTTGCTTTTGTAATAATAAATAAAGAATATACACAGAAAAACAAGAAAATATATCACTCATCAGTGACTTCTTTGTTTGCTGTTGGTTGCCGGTGAAACTTAAGTCTACTTTTTTATACTAATAGTACCACTACATTAAGTAATTTTTATTTACATAAATAATGCATCTGAGAATACAAATCAATAACATGTACAAAGCAAATAATATAACATAACCATCAGAACTTTTTTTGTTTTTTTACTTTTGTTGTGTAAGAACCTTTAAATCTTCTTCCCTTAAGCTTGTTGATCTGTGACAAAAAATTTTCAACTGAAGACAAATTAGACAATTCTTTGCACTGAAAACTGTGTAATATCATATGTGATTTAATAGCATAAAACTTTGGCTTTCTATTGGTCATAAATAATGTAATATAAAATGTCAAATTAAGAAAGAGAGAATGTGAGAGGTGGGCTTTGGAAATGGGTCTTATTATCTAGAGTTAGTGACTCTGTAAACAAATAACATTGAAAGCTAAAAATTTATGACTGGTAAATAAATTAAAGAAGAGTGAAGACCAAGAGAAGAAATATCACAATTGTCATATTAGGAGAAACTGAGGATTTGATAATATTTTCTTGTGAAATTGGAAACTTAGAACTTAGGTTAAATTTTGCTTCACTAATTATATTTTGAAACGAAATTTATTTTCATACAAAGATAATGTAGTTTACATAAATTTCAAATGTCACTGTAAAAGGTCATGACATGCACATTTTGACTTCTCTGCATTGAGAGGGTTATCAGAAAACTTGCCAAATCTTAACACACAAATTTCAAAATTTATAGGTTAATAGTTTAAAAGTGTTGTACATAACAGGTTTTAAGAAGTGACAGCAATATGTAATGAAAAACCACATATACACAGTAATCTATTATAATAAAGATAATTTTCTCTTTTTTTGTATAATACTGATGTTTTATGACAAGTGAAGTAAGTTATAATCATGCTTTGCCAGCTTAGGAAAGGTAGTCGCACCATAATTGATGTTATTGCAACATAACATCTAAATAGTATTTATGTGTTTGGAATTAAGCATAAAGCTACACAATGGACTGTCCGTGCTCTGCCCACCACAGGTATTGAAACCCAGTTTATAGCATTGTAAGTAAGTAGACGTGTCACTGTATTGCATGCAAGTAGTGTTATAACCATCACTGTGTTTATTATGTTTCAACTAGCCTGATGAACTTTAGATTAGGTAGAATGCATCATCAGCAATGAATACAATGAACATACTGTGGTTGGAATACTGTTATTATATACTACTCTAATTCTCAGATGTTAGAAAATATAATAATGTTTTATGACAAGTATAATTAATTAAAATATTGTATTTGTTAAGTCCAAGTTAATTACAGGATAGAAATAATTTAATTTTGAGAAAATAATGTGGTCAGTACTTTAAAGCTTTGTACATATTTTATTGCAGTTCATTTAACCTTGATTCATATTTATCTCTTGAAAACATAGTTTTAATTGAGATTTTACTCCTCATTTAGTTGAAACGTGAGAGACATCTTCCAGTATTTGACCTAGATACAATGGTTAAGCACTTTGTAGGAGTCTCCACTGATTTGAACTTTGTAAGTTAACATGCCTCATGGTTTATGTAAATAGTTTGAACCACTACCGTGTTTGAGTCCAAAATAAATTACAAATTTTTGAGTGATTCCTACTTTGATGTGATTGGATTTTTTCAGACTGATATGAAATGTTTATCCTCAGTTTAAAAACGTCTTCCTTAATATTTGGATTGTAAGTAAGTTCCAGATAGTAATGTTAAAGAGCAATTTCCTTTTATGTGTGTGTTTTTATTTTAAACATGTTCAAAATGTTATTCATGCTGTTTTCATCAGATCTTCACCAGACTTCATAGGTGTGATAGAGATTCTTTATATATTTATATTACATAGAAATACTGTACACATTTTATGTTCTTATTTCAATATAAATTTCTTCAAATTTCTAAGCCTATGCAATTTTTGTATAACACATAGTTAAGAAAGCTGTTAAGCCCTTGTCCATTATCATTCACTCTGTTGGGGTCACATCTGTTTTGTCCATTGAGAGGATGGCTGTAATGCTGTTGACAATCAGTGTCCTGCAATGAAATAACTAGGTTACTTCCTCTTCTTTGTTAAATAAGGGTGACCAATTGTGTGATTGAAACTAGTCACAATGGTTAAATCTGACATTTCCTGTTAAACAAGAAACAGGAGGTTTAAACATTTTGGAATAAAGTCTAATAGAATAAACATTAATATTCCTGATCTTAAATAAGTTGGTTGACAGGAAGCCCTCTTGAGAGAAGAAAGCCAGCTAGTCAATTTATGAATTTTGTGAAAAGTGATCATCCAGCTTCTAGAAAAGAAGTATACACACAGATTGTATTTTTTGTGTGGTTTAATTAAAATTTTATTTAGTTTTTTATTACCCACTGTATCCAGTTTATTTACTTTGTTTAAATTCGGTATTACTTCATAATTTATCCTAATGATTCTCCTGTTATAAAGTGGATATGTCGATTGATTTTTCGGAAATATTTTTTACGTGAAAGTATCACATAGAGTTAGTCCATGTCTAACAAAAATTTAGTGACACAACATTTTACTTTTTCATTTCTTTTTTAAATGTAACAGATATGTTTGTTGATGTGAAAGTGGCTTATAAGAAAGTGTAAATCAGTATGAAGTTCAGAACCTGACAAAATATAGGAAAATCTGTTGACTGGCTATTTTATGAAGACTCTCTTATGCATGTACATTGAACATTACATTTATTTACATATGTAAAATAGATTGACCATGTGATGTGTCAGGTGATAAATTGGGCCTTGTAACTGAAAAGATGTAGTTATGTTAAGCTTAGTTTACAAAGTAGTGGATAAGAAAAAGAATCTTTTGATTTTTGAAGGGCCTTTGGTGATAATGGATCTCACCATTATCAGAGACCATTTCTTTTATTGGCTATTTAACATCAGCAATGGCAGTTAAAAGGGAATACTACTACCATAAGGAAAACTTATGACTGTAAATTGCTAGTGATAGAATACAGAAAAAAATTAGCAGTATGGAGTTATATAATAAAACTACCTTGATTGACAGATTTCTATAAAGCAGTGGGTTCCCAACTGGTGGGTTGCAAAGCCTTGTTAGAAGTAGCTTGGGATAACATTAATTTTATTTCATCAATTACATTTTCATGCTCTTACATCTTTTTGTTTCGATGCAAAGCAAAACATGTGCTACGTTAGTTCAATGTCATTAGGTGATATTATGGGTGTATGTGTGCGTGCCTGTGAGTGAATGTATGTGTCTGCAACTGTACGTATGTGTGTACTAGTGAGTAGCGAGTATGTGAGTGCACGCACATGTACGTATGATTGTGTGTCTGTTTAGCTGTGATTAAGTGTGTGTGTGATTGCTGCCGACACGTGAGTCAAATGTCCATTGCTGATTGGTGGATGACGAATCGCGCGACTGGCCGTGGTCCCTTCCCTCCCAATACGGTAAGTATTATTACTCTAACTGCACCCACCACAGTGTAAGATCTACAGTTGCCAAAGCATTCATTATTCAACATTTTTATTTTATTTTAACAAGGAGATAAGTAAGCAGTAGAGGTGAGTTGTGTCCATGGCTAAACAGCGCAGATACTCAGAATGCTACCTCAACATTGGCTTCACCACTGTGCTCGCCAATGATGGCATCGAGAAACCACAGTGTGTTTTGTACCCTGCTGTCCTGAGTGCAGAGTCAATGAAAACATCAAAACTCAAGCGTCATCTCGAGACAAAACATCCAGAACACGCAAAGAAGGGTTTGGATTTGTTCAAACGGCATGAACAGTGTCTTAAAAGCAAAAGAATCAATAGAAGTGGGTCGTTTCAGCAGCAGAGTGCAACCATAGTGGAAGCTTCATATGAGATTGCATTTAAAATTGCTAAACAAAAAAAGCCTCACACGATTGGAGAAACACTTCTTAAACCCTGCATGATGAAAGCAGTAAATCTTATTCTTGGAGAAGCCAGTGCAAAGAAGATGCAGCAAGTATCCCTGTCAAATAATACTATACAGAGGTGCATTTCTAAAATGTCTATGGATGTGAAGGAACAGGTTTTGACTGAAATTAAGGGTTCCCCTTTGTACTCCTTTCAGCTCAAAGAGTGTTGATGTAAGTTCATGTTCTCAGTTGCTTGTCTACGTGAGATACATTAATTCAGGTGACATCAAAGACAAATTCTTATTCTGCAGTGCACTTGAAACCACAACAAAAGCTGATGATGCCATGGAAAAAGTTTCAACTTTTTTTCAAGACGAAGATCTTCAATGGGAAAACGTGTGTGGGATTTGTACAGATGGGGCACAGGCTATGCTGGGATCGAATTCAGGATTCCAGTCAAGAGTGAAGAAGCTAGCACCTCAAGCAAAGGGCATCCACTGCATGATTTTCTGATATGCTCTTGCCAGTAGACTCTCCCTGCCTCTCTGCAGGAAGTGCTTGAATCTGTAATTAAAATTGTAAATTATGTGAAGACTCAAGCACTCAACCTTTGCCTATTCAAAGAACTATGCAAAGACATGAATGCTGACCACGAAGTCCTTCTCTTCTACACAGCAGTACGTTGGTTGTCGAAAGGAAACATTATTAATCGTGTCTTTGAAGTGAAAGATGAAATAAAGCTATTCCTGAAGACTCAAGAAAGGAAAGATCTTGTAGCTCACCTCGAAGATGAAGCATGGAATAAAAGGGTTGCGTATCTAGCCGACATTTTGACCAGCTGAACAAGCTCAATTTGAAGCTTCATGGAAGGGAAACACATGTTCTCCTTTTTCAAGATAGTCTTCAGGCCTTCGTTTCCAAACTGCAGAACTGGCATTGGAAAACCAATCTTGGAAACATTGCTATGTTTGAAAAATTTTGTGAAATGATGGATGAGTCTCAGATCCAACTGGATCAGTTCCTCAAGGATGAGATTACCGAACATCTTCAGTCTCTCGAAAAGGAAGTCGAGCGTTACTTCCCTGAGTTATAACAGGAACAGGAGGCCCTGGTAAGGAACCCATTTTGTACTGAACTTGATGTATCCAGCATCCCAGATGATATCCAAGATGAATTTCTGTATCTAAGGAACGACTCTTCAGCTTGTGATCTCTTCAAGGTGAAATCCGTGACTCAGTTTTGGTGCACTATATATCAGTCATACTCCAAAGTCAGCATGATAGCTTTACATGTCCTTGTTCCATTTGCTTCTATTTACTTGTGTGAGGCAGGATTTTCCACTCTAATCAACATAAAAACAAAGAATAGGAACAGATTGAATGTTGAAGATGACATGAGACTGGCTCTAACAAACGCTTGACCATGAATTTCAAAGCTTGCTGCTGAAATGCAACATCAGGCATCTCACTAGCTGGGTTGGATAGCTGTTTAAACCTTTGTTAATATTATTTTTAGAAATATGTGTTCTTTTTGTGAATTGAGGTTGGACCAATGTTATTTAATTTGCAAATAAATAATTACAGAAGTTTTAAATATTTTTTTAGATGTTTCTTTCCCTCTCCTCCACAGAAAATAAAAGAAAAATTAAGCTGCTGATAGTAAGCCCTAAGTAGGGGGTCACATGGGTTTCAAACATTTAGATAAGGGGTTGCGAGTGCCAAAAGGTTGGGAACCCCTGCTATAAGGGATTAGAATTCAGTTATCTCTTATTTCCCAAGGTAAAAGACATGAAAGAGTTCTTTGGCTTTTAGAATGTAAACTATGAACAGTGAGTCACTTGAAGTGTATGTTTGGTCTGATGAGTTACAGTTAACTTTTTTCTGTAAGGAAGGCAGAGTAAAAATATCTAAAGAACCACAAAAATTTTCAGAAAATGTGTTATTAAAAGCTATTAAAGATTGAATCTGTGCAATAGTGTGAAAAACATTGTTATACAAGGATTGTCCATTTTTCCCTTGGGGACAAAAAGCTTCCCACAAGCATGATGCAACAGTTGTTTATTCCTATGTTATCCATAATAATTTCAAAGAGCATATCCAGTGATAATTAGTGTGCAAAATTAAGAACTTTGTTTTAAAACTAAATATAATGCAGTGGTTCTTAACCTTGTTGGAGGTACTGAACCTTGGAAGTTTCATACTTGCATTCACTGAACCTCTCATAATTAGAAAAATAATATATGATGTTTTCAAATTCAAAACATAAGTAGATATTTTATTAGTGCGCAAAATGAACCATGCATCAGTTACACACAATATCACTGTTTTTAAAGAACAAAACCAACAAAACACAAATTTCATACAAAAACAAAAACATAACTTTGTGAATGTTTACTACAAATCAATGTGGCTTTTGCTGTTACCTTTCAAAGACAAGCTCAAAAATGTGCTGCTTCACCTTGGCAAGTGCCACTCATCATTTTTGCAACAAAATCTGTTCTTTTTTTCATTTTTATGTCTGTCGTCCTTGAAAAGGATTACTCACAAAGAGACATTGTAACAAACGATATGAGTATCTCAAGGGCTTTCTTTGCAATAAGAGGGTACGCTACAGTTTGATGACACCAAAACATTGAGAGCATTGTTGTTCTGAAAAGTTGCTGTTGAACCTGGCTCTGCTGAAGTTCAATGATTTCATTGAGGTATTCATCATTGACATCTGTTGTCATGACACTAAACGTGAACGGCTGTCTCACCCATGCTGGATATGACTTTCTGGTGGGGAAGTATCCATCAAGAGACTTTGCAAGCTCATCTAAGTGCATGGCAATTGCTTGCTTCAGTTCCCCGGGTACAGAAATGTCTCAGATTTCAGATACATCTTTGATTTTACTTGTGCAGTTGTCCAGCAGGGGAAAGTTTGAGAAGTTATCATTCTTTGTTGGTCGTTTCCAGTAGCTTTTTTTGAAAACCCTTCAGGCTTTCTTCCATTTTGATGATGTTGAATCCACTGCCTTGCATCTATTGATTGAGAGCACTGAAGATATCAGCCATGTGTGCCAAAATGAGAATAAACTCAGATTTTTCAAAGCAATCTGCATGACAATGTTGTTGCTCTCCACATGCATGGCAAAAACATGATGTTATGGTCGTTTCTATAACAGTAGCTTTTTTTTGAAAAGCCTTCAGGCTTTCTTCCATTTTGATGATGTTGACTCCACTGCCTTGCATCTATTGATTGAGAGCACTGAAGATATTGGCAATGTATGCCAAAATGAGAGTAAACTCAGATTTTTCAAAGCAATCTGCGTGACAATGTTGTTGCTCTCCACATGCATGACAAAAACGTTATTCAGCACTTTTCCCTGGGATAACCACCAAACGTTAGAATGGTACAGAAGTACATCAAATTCAGAGCCCATTTCATTACACAGCTTTTTGAAGATGCGGTGCTTCAGGGCACTATTTTATACAAAGTTCACACATTCCACTACAATTTTTAATACTTTTGCCAGTGCACAGTGCCATTGACAGTGCATTACAATGATGTGTGGTGCACATCCCAGCATGACTGGAGTTCCATCTGAACAAACTGCAGCAACCATATCCCATGAAGATTGTTGTCTCTGAAGAAGTCATTTACAAGTTTCTTCATGTCAGCTGCCTTAGTTGTGGTTGTAAGAGGCTTACAAAATAAAAAATCTTTTTTTTATTTCGTCATTCTTCACGTAGTGCACGAATACAAAAAACTGACTTAGATTGGAAATGTCGGTGGTCTTGTTGAGTTGAAGGCTGAATTTTGCTGGGCTTGACATCAGATCTGCAACTACTTGAGCCAAGATGTCATTGCTCATGTCATCTATTCTGCTGCTGATGGTGTCATTTGAAAGAGGAATTTGGGATAACTTATTTTCAGCAGCTTTTCCCAGCATGATATTTGCCATCTTCAATGCAGCTCGTTTTAAGAGTGCTTCACCAATGGTGTGTGGTTTGCCCTGCTTTGTGATCAAGTTTGCAACTTCATGCAATGCTGTAAGGATTGGTTTGTCAATGGGTACCAAGCCGAGAACAGGCAAAGTAGCCTTTTCATTGAACCTGGTTCTCTTTACCTTGAATTCAGCAAGCATTGTGTTCTTATATTTCCCATTTTCATGCAGCTTTAGGGAGCACTCTCTTAGTTTTGCCATTGCTTGACTAGAATTGCTCAACTAGGCATAGCAAATCGTGTTGAGGACTCTGAGTCCCATTATTTTCAGTTAAACAGGTGAATCCATATTGTACGTATTCGTCTGACCACTTTCTGTTTTTGCTCAACATTGTTAGTATGAAGGGATTGAAAGATTAGGAAAAGAATCACAAATGATGCATGATTACTGCAGTCACAAGTCGACTGTTAAGAGCATGAAGTTCCCTGCAGCATAGATATTAAGGCCAAGTGATGTGACATGGTCAGCCGCAGCCAGTGATGACCAAGTCGAGCATGACGTCATGAATCATACGAGTGGGGTGAACGGAATGGGCATACACATAGTACATGTGTCTTGACCTTTGCCGAACCCAGGTTAAGGACCACTGATATAATGACATTCATATATGTGTAATCATAATGTTTTTTAAAAGTATGAATAATAAAGTAAATAGAAATTGCTTGTTTTTTGTTCTTGAATCAAACAGAAATATATGAACCTCCTTGTTTCTGATGTTTGATTACTTACCAACAACTTAGTATGAAGTTAGTTTGTGATATAAGTGTTGTAATAACCAAGGAGAATAAAAAGGCTTTTAAATCAAAACAAACATGTTAAAGTATATGATATAGATCCAAAGACTGTTTTATTTGAAGTAAAACCTGTTTTGTGAAACCAGATTTTGCATGATTAGCTGATGAGAACAAATCAATGATCAATAAAAAAAGAGTGCCAACAACTTTTCATAATACATTAGTTGAAATAAAAAGAGTATTTTTTCATTTCAGTTTGATGGTTTTTATGAAAGAAGTTATTAAAAGTAAAAGCAGAGAGCTGTTTTGTTGCAAGTACAATTTTGCAGACTGCATTTTCATATGATTCATTCATTTATTGAATTTCAGAAAAAGGATGATGTTCCATCACACCTTCTTGGTTCCCAGTCAGAACTTCATGTTTTAGATCGATATCAGGTTAAACTCACTTTTGTGAATAAATATATGTTTGTGTTTATTTGTAAATGAAAGATTATTTATGTATGTAATATATATTATTATATACTGTATACCTTTCAAACACTTTTTTTAGTAATTATTTTACATTCGTTAGAAAATATTTGCTGTAAAATTGAAAGTAAAATATGAATTAAAAACAACAAAATTTTATTTACTTGTTTTCTTTCAATTATCATTAACTGTACTTTAAGTCTTATTTTTATACTAATTTTTACATTTATCATGCGGAAAAGTTGTATAATGTACACACACATGCTTGCTCTTTTTTCATACTGTAATGTCAGGATACAGAGATCAACTACTTAATTAAGCCCTATTTTTTCTGTGAGAAAAAGTATAATTTTTATTTCATTACAGAGGAAAAATTATACAGTGCATGGTCGAAGTGAACATCACACTTCATTTATTACACGCTTAATGGGTCTGGAAGATACTCATCTCGATAGCATTATTAGTCCATATACTTCAAGGTGAGGGTTTTACAATATCTTATTGTATGTTTTCTTAAATGGTTCTATTTTCTCTTTCATTGGGTAGTATAGAATGTATTTTTGTTGTTTTTTTTAGAGTTACGGTGGTATTAGCACTTACATGCTATATAATAAAGTGTTTGCTCTTAGATTTATTCCAGTCGGTCTTTTTCAGTGAATTGTAACTAGCTTCTTCAAAGGATAATGAAGTCTAAATGTCTTTCCATAATTTCCAAAAATTCATAGTTCTGTGCAGGTCTTCACTTCAGTACCGAGTTTAAGCTAAACTAATGTTGCATAAAGTCTATTGAAACTTTTATATTTATGTGGACAGTGAAATTGCTATAGTTTCATTTTCATTTGAAGGTAGCTCTTAAGTTTAAGATGTAATTAGAAGCTTGTGAAATTTAATATCTTTGTTTCTTACTCTGTTAACAGTGCTAGTTTTGAAGCTATAGCTCTCACTTTATGGATGAATAGTTTAATCTAGGTTCTAGTTTTGTTGTCCTTAATGATTTTCATTGTGAGCTATTCTGCTTTCATGAAGAACATTGAAAAGTTCCCTTCCTTAAAATTGTCTGTGTGATGGTTGTACATTATTCAACATAGTGTGACATATTTTTCTTGTAATATCTATCTGTTGGAGCATTGCATTATCAAATTCAACATGAACCAAACATGTAGGTGGTAAACGGAGTGTCACGGCTCATATCTTTGGTTATATGTTTCCCTTTTAACACTTAGGAACCACTCATAACATACATATTGCAATTGGCATTTTTATACAGTTTACTCTCATTTATGTACTCTTTTATTAACTTGTCAGTTTTTGTAACGTTATTTATTGCTAAAAGGCTTATGTATGTTTTCTATAGAATTGTAAACACATCTGAACTTTTTATACATTAAACTTAGAAGAAAGTAATATAGATTTTCTGTATTTGAAAACTAGACTTCACTTGTAATTTTTTATTATTATTTTTCTTTTAATAACACCCTAGCAGTTTAGGGTTGCTGTGTTGCATGTTTATTTTATATTTCAATTTTATCAATAACATTGATTTATTAAGCAAACTGCTATATATATACATGTACACAGATACAAACCAATGTACTCAAAAACAATTGGAAAATATGTTATTAGAAACCATTAATTTCCAGTTGCAATATTTTAAAATTCCAACATCTTAATTTTTTTAGGATAGAAGTTTTTCTGACAGTTTAACTAATACAATATTTCAAGCATTAAAACATTTATTATAGTTACTAGGAATGAACTCTCTTAACAGTATCTTAAAGAATTATTAAAATATAATACTGCTTTTCACACTGTAAGTCTAGTGATTGTTGATTTTTGTTTTTGACATATCAAAGTGTAATGCACACAATTAAACATTGGT
This sequence comes from Carcinoscorpius rotundicauda, assembly GCA_011833715.1. Taxonomy (NCBI): domain Eukaryota; kingdom Metazoa; phylum Arthropoda; class Merostomata; order Xiphosura; family Limulidae; genus Carcinoscorpius; species Carcinoscorpius rotundicauda. Next base: position 127,034,071 of record CM022392.1, read on the forward strand.
ATATTGAGATTTCAGGGACTTTAGGAATTTAATTTAGATGCCAAAGAATCAAGATAGTCAGTCTAAGACTTATTGAAGAAAAGTTGACCTTTCAAAAGCTCTCAAATTACATGGTTTTGTATTTCTGTGTCAATTTGAACCATGCTACATGTAGTATATTAGATACAATAAGTATTGAGAAAAATAGGAAGGACTAATTTACAGCTTTGACATAATCTTTGTATTCTAAATATCCAATTTCAACACATTGATGTTTGACTATATTTATAAATTCACACCAACAAACTTAAAAACAAATACATCCATAAATGTATGAATTATAAAAAAACGTATATTAGTATTAACTCAAAAGGAAATAGTGTGATAAAACAGCATTTTTTTACCTTCAATGACTTTTACCATTTTAAAGTTTGAAAATTTTAAATTTTAAGGTATTTCATGGATTAAGATTCATAAGAGATATTAAAATAAGGTGGCAGCAGGAAAGTAGTTCATATTAGTTAGCTTATCCAATTGTTCATTTGTGAACTTTAAGTAATAGTATCAGTATTAAAGGTGCAAAACAAATGAGAAATTTTATATTTTTTGCTTATAAAAATTTTGAAATAAAAAAAAATCAATAAAATTGAAAGCAACTTTTGTTCTGTTGGATTAAACAAAAATATTTTCATATTCAAAGGAAACTCATAAAATGATTTGAATTTCATGCATAAAAATACTTAATTGTATGAATTTTGTTTTCACTTTTTCATCTTTACATTCATTCACATGTCAGAATTCTGAAACCATTCATTTTTCGAGATTATGAATCCACTCCTTTGAAATTACAACTAATGGAAGAAATAAAAGCTTTTCCTCACAGGTAGGTTTTAAAAATTAGCATTGTTTTCTGAAAAGTACAAATGTGAAATTATTCATAGAACAACTTAATATTCACTATTAAGATAATTGTGTTTTATGCAGTGTTTGCATCTTCATTATTGTACCTGTCACTGTTGCAGAGATACCATGAGTTTATCAGTTTATAATAGAGAATTTTTAAGCATTTAAGTTCATCATTAGCTATTATATACCAATCTTGAAAAGAGTTGATTACAGTATTCCTGAAAAGAAAATACACTCACAATTTTTAACTGCTTTTCAAGAAAGGATCACTTTTAGATAAGTAGTTAAGAATTTTATAATGAAAGTATCATCCTTTTAAAGCAATTAAACCTTTTTTGTCATATTTTAAATTATTTTAATTATTGTTTAGCAGTTAATTTTAGTAAAACTGAAAAAAGGTAGGAAGTACTGAGCAACATAGTATAAGATGTGTGCCATATTTCTACATATGTGTGATATCTAACAGTGAATTTGTGATGAATTTTGTCTCACTTAAAGACTAACTTTTAAAAAACTGAAATAAAGTGATTATTATTGTCCTTTTCTTTCTTCATCAAGGTGTTGTATTAATACTAAAATAACATTGCTGAAGACATAATTATATAAGAAATATAATAATAATCTATACAGTGTTTGTAAAAATGTGTAAATGCGGTAAGTGCTGTTATATTTTATTATTTGGTGGTTCTTTTGAAAAAAGCTTCAAAAATGTTTTGCCTAAAATATGTGGTCTCTAATCAGAACTGTGGGACATGTTTTACCATTATAAATAGTTGTACCTAGTGAGCATATTTAATGAAAGTATTAAATATGGCTAATGAAAAAATTATTATTGGAAACATCAGTAAATATCAATTTTAAATGTTGTTACACTTCCTGCAAATTGACACATCTTAAATAAAACGTTGATGATTATTGTAAACAGTGATTTGTAATTGAACGAAGTAGTCACAAAGCAACATAACTTGTCAAAAAATATAATTTTTGAAATTCTTGATACGGTCAGTAAACTAAGCATACTGTTCTGTTTTATTTACTTTTTTATCATTTGTTTGAAATATTATTCCTTAAGAAAAGTAATTTCCTGGACAGGTGGTTAATTCATTTTTTTTGTATTTATTTAAATATTTAATTTATTCATCTCATCACGAGTCATTGAGTTAATTGTTTAATTTATCAAATAAATAAGTGTTCACTTTAACCAATCAATTCACTCTTTCATTAAATCATATATATCTTCATTTGCTTAATTTATTTAGCATTCATCTTATGCACCATTCTTATTTCCATTATTTATTTTTATTGTGTATAAATGAATTAGATTTTTTTTATAACTCCTCCATCAGAAGATTATGTACTTTAAACTTGCTCATTTGTCCACTAATTTAATATCTCATTCCATCTTTACCCACTTACCATTCAGTTATATATATATCCTGTAAGCCATGGTGGACTGGGCTCCCTTTTGGGGGCACTAGCGTAGGTTTATCAGGGAACTACATTAGTGGCTTAATAGATTGTGAGAAGTACATCAAATTGCACTACATATTGTACTTACCTATTTTGAGTGAAGAATGCATAGCTTTCAAAGAAGAAATAAAAATCTTGCTAAAATAATTTTGGATTTATTTGAACACTTTTGCTATGGTTTTCTTTTTTTTTTCTGTGCATGTTATGAAGTTTTAGTGTGTTGTATTCAAAATTTAATTTAAGTATCATGTTATCATGAACCATAATAATGCTTCATAATAAGGATCATTTAAGAAATGTGTGAAAAATCCTTTAAAGTATTCAGGCAAAACCACCCTCTAAAGATCAAGCAGATTATTAAGACAATGGCCAAAAGTTTTATCTTTCACAGAGGTTTTATTCCAAATGCTGAAAAATGTAGGTTACATCCAAGGTTACATTTTTACACACATTCAAAAACTGCTTATTTGTTCTTTTATTATTATTATTATTATTAATTAATAATATTATTAATAGCAAAAATGGGCAAGAGTATTACAATCATATCTAGGCAGTATTACCAAATGAATCATTGCACATTGTGTACAGTACTTTGAAAGTTATTTATGTATTTTTCATAAGCTAAAAAAAACTCATAATTCTAGTGTAAGTGATGTTGTAATTACACATTAAAGTTACTTTTCACAAATATCTGATGTTCCTTTAAGATGCTCAAGTTCAGGATGAAACATAAATTAACAGCCAATAAGAGACGAACATTAGATAACTGTATCCTGTAGATAGCTCCTCACTAGAACAGCAATATTTCTGTGAACTTATAACTCTAGAAACCAGATTTGGTGAGGAGAGCACAGCTAGTTCTTTGTGTAGCTTTATACTTAACTATAAACAAACATTAAACACATGGAAACTCAGTTCTTTATACACTATACAATCGGTATCTTTAGGAAGCCAACCTCATTATTATATTTGAAGTGAAGGAGTGAAAATAGAAAATCAATAATACATAAAATTCAGTTTTGTTGTACACATTCATTGGATAATTACTTTAAAAGACACAAAGGTGATTGCTAATTTAAAGTGTAGAAGTATAGCTCACACTGCCTGAGTATGAATTGTATAGATAATGCAGATTGTGTAGCTGTCACCAAAGGTGATTATAAGAGTGGCAAAAATTGTGCAAGCAGGAGTTGGCAATTCTAAGCAAAGGTGAGGAAAAAATTTGTGGTTCTATACTTTATTTAGAAAATATTTAATGTCTGGTAAAGTATGCAACAGAAACGGCACATGAGAGTTTAGGGTCATAGTAGTGGAAAGGGTCGTTGAAGTTTGCCAGCTAAAATTCTGACAGAAATGGGGGAAGAAGATACATTGAAAGAACTAATTCATAATCGTTAATTAACATGCTCTCAGTTTTGTTGAATGTCATTCTAAGAATACATCTGGTAAGCAGCACCAAAAATATGACCAACCTTATGATGGCCAGTGAAGAGGAGAACAAGGAAGTTGGAAATATAATACCTATAAGAAATATTAAAAATGCTTATTTGTATACATATGCTATTATATTATGATACATCGTATATTTGCATTCAGTATATATGTAAACATCTATACAAGTTTAAAGATTCATACGGCTACATGTATATATAGAACTTTACAACTTAAAAAATCTATAACGCCTGTACACATATATGTACATGAACAATATGTTTGCCAAGTAATTTAGAACTTTATGGTTGGAACATAGTTAGGGATGGTTCAAAGTGCAGTGAAGCATTAGAATTTAAGTATAATCACGTGTATATGTATACTGTTGTACATTTAGCAGCTGTTTAGATTAAACAAATCCAGCTTTGTTTTATGAGTTGAAGCCCTTACAGAGAGAAAAAATAGTAATTTACAGTTATTTCTAATTTTTATTTATGGTTATGATTCTGTCAGTTTAACTTACTTCATATAGAGTTCAGGTAGAATAAATAACACATAAAATGTAGATTTACTGGAAGAAATAATTCAAATTTATTTAGAAAGTTTTAGATATTTAGCAAATTAAATCTAAGATTTTTCAGATGAAAGAAAGTATATTTTGTCTAAACAGAAATATCACTTTGCACTCAGAGCAGTCAATACTTTCACTCTTTATATTCACAGAGAAATAATAAGTAAATGTATTTTGTTGAAAATTCTAATTTTTGTCTAAAAATAACTCTTAATGATTACTAAAAGCTTAAGAAATTTTTAAAGATACATAAAACATATTAAAAGTTATGGTATGGAAACTGTGAAAGTACCTTTGGAATCATGTACTTCAGTGATTCAACCAAACTTTGTTGCAAGCGAATTAAAAGACAGCCCTTAAGTTTTAATTTAAAATATGATTGATCAATATTAACTTTTCTCAGAGTACATTTTTTATTACTACCATCTCTTTATCAATGTGTAGAAAGTTAAAAAGTCGAAGCTAATTGAAAGTGATAATGAACCAAAAATGTACCTTTTGTCCCATTTTTGGATTTCTGAGTTATCTTTCTAAAATAACTGTGTAACACAAATTTTGTTCGTGAGTAGTATGTGTTATTTCTTAATTGCTTATGTTGTAAAAGTACAGAAAATGGCCATTATTCCCTTTAAATTTTGTTTTTGTGACCTGGATAATGTAGTTTAGAAATTAACCTGTTTTTATGCAAAAACAGCCACATTTGAACATTTTTATTTACATAAGGTCTGAATAAAAGAACATACTAATCAAGATTTACAAGTATTTATACTAAAGTTGTATAAAATGAGGAAAAATGTTTAGAAGTGAGTAGTTTTTTAAGATAGCTGCTTTCTCTCTAGCAGAGTGGGTACAGGGAACTTAAGGCAGTGTGGCACTGGGGCGATGAATGATGGGAGGTCCTGATACATGATAGCAGATGCATTTTTGCCAGTTCACCATGCAGAAGTAGCAATTGTTTGTGTAGTCAGTGGGTTTATGCCAAATTCTTGGAATTAGTAAACTTCATGGCTCTCTTTTCCCATTTGTATTATCCTGCAAAAGAGAAAAATAAAATTATTATGAATAATACATTTATTTCATCCACAACTACTGTGTAAGAGGTTCATGCAAAATATTTTGTGATATTTTTTTTATACTATTGAATATTAAAAATAAAAGATATTTAAATTTTACAAAGTAAAATTTATATAATATAAAATCTTACTGTTCAAACAAGCAAAATCTGTTCATCTTACCTTCTAGAGTTTTTTTGCAGTACTTACATGTAAAATTAGGTGCTCAGAGTTTGTCTTGATACCTGATAGGCATGCCAAATTATGCCTTGTATATTTCACACATTTTAGTAGATGCTGTCACAGAGTACTTTTTTTCTCTTGTCTTGATAAATTGGCCACGTACATAGCAGAATGCGTCTGGAAAATGCTTGCAACTTCTCGATGCCATCTCTGATGTGTTCACTCGGGCAACTAGAACTAAACTGAAGCAGTGAGTGGTGAACCTCTGTATATATTTAATAGGAAAGGTCTAGAAAATTCGAAAAGGTTCTTGAAATTTCTTATAAGTTCAAGAAAATTCTCTTTCAGCTACTCAGTACTTAACCTATCTGGAATGTTCTGGGAAATGGGTAAATTTGAAAATTTTATTAGCCAGGTCACAAAAACAAAGTTTAAAGAGAAAATAGATTTTCTCCATTTACTTTAGACATAAGCAATTGGAAAATAACACTTTCTGTCCAGGAACAAGAAAAAGTGAAAGTTTTGTTACACAGTATATTCTTCATTACAACAAGCACTTTGTTGACTGTTGCTTTACTAATGAAAGTGCCCCCCAGTGGCTCAGCGGTATGTCTGTGAACTTACACGCTAAAATCCGGGTTTTGATACCCGTGGTGGGCAGAGCACAGATAGCCCATTGAGTAGCTTTGTGCTTAATTCGAAACAACAACTAATGAAAGTAACTGAAGCACCTCTTCCAGTAGTTCCAAACTTTAAGTATTCCTTGAAGTTATAAAGTACTTTGTTCAAATGCTTTAAGAGTGGTATTTCATATTGACTCAGAAGTTTTATCAATTCTAGTAAAACAATGTGGTTAATTTTATCCTTTTTTCCAGCTGTTGCACAACTTCACCTCTATGTCCTCAGAGTGAAACTTTACATTTTCCAATAATCCCGAAGCAGCAGTATTTCTAATAATAGTTTCACATTCACTTGAACATCGTGCTTTCATTTAAGAGACAGATGTCATGTTCATAGGACAAGATGTTTTCATCTTTCATGTTTATCACGTGCGCTTCATAATTTTGCATGTGTTTTTTTAGATTCTTCATGGATATGATGTCAGTCATTGTATCTAAACACAAATGTAGAAATGAAGACATGATATTACTGCTTGAAATATATAGGCAAATAGTGCAGAAAAGTTTCAGTGGCTGACTTGCAAAAAGAGAGTCATTACTTAATTTTTTTTACCATTAACTGTTTTTAAGTGGTACAAATTCAGATTAAAAAGAATATATTCATGTAGTTGAACTAGATGTTGAGCAAAACATTTGTTGTTCATATTTTGATTCTATGGTTAAAGAAAATATGTTCACACAATCAGATAGATAGATCACTTTCATGAGAGTTGTCTGCTCTTGTCTCTGTGCAATATTTCTCACTACTGTATTCATATCTCTGTGTGTTTCAGCTGTTGCTGTCACATCATCAACATTTTTGTGTGAATGAGCAAGTTGTGTAGTTCCAAGAGTTTCTTCATGATCAGTTGTTTATGTAATATGTTGATTATTTTCAAATATGCAATGTGGGAAGTGATTTTTGTAGTTATGTCTATCAAATAAATAAATAATGAGATAAGTGTTCTTTTGTCCTGTGAAAGTTAAATTTATAATATTATAATGTAAATATAACTTGCACAAAATTCTTGTGAAAGTAACTTGGCTTATTTTCATTAGCGAACTTGTCTTAGCAAATTTGTCAATTATCATCAGCAAACTTTGCCAATCTTTGGCAAAATTTGCTGTCTCTGTATGCCATGACAGTGTCATTATCAACTAGGTCTGTAATGACCAACTAGACTTGTTATTAGCTTTTCATGCCACTTGGCCTAGGATCTGGAGTGTTTTAGAATTACTGAAAAATGTGCATCCAGCTGAGAAAATTATTTTTCAAAAATAAATTTTTAAACATTTCTCATGTTATTTTAATTGTTAAAAATATATATTATTGTATATAATACATGAACATATGTGAAATACTGATATTTAAAAAATAAATGAAACTGTTTTGTGTTTACTGGTTTTCTTACGAAATGGGTTGAAAATTTTGAATATTATGACAGTCAGCTACAGATCCTGTAATAAGTATTCAGCCTGTCATTTGAAGGTTTATTTTAGGCATTGTACTGTCAACTGACATGCATAATGATTATTTATGTGCAAAGTATTGTTAACCTAATAATCTTGTAGCTGAAATACAAAACTAAATGTGTGCTGATCAGTTCCATTATTGCTAACAGAATGCACTAAATATTGGCAAATCTTTGCTGCTGAAATACTTCAGCAAAACTACTAGATGCAACAAACCCATTTACCTTAATACCTTAAGTTGGGTTTATAACAGTGCATTATTATGTGATTTTACAACTTGAATACCTACAAGTTTCACATAATACTTATTGTTGTGGTGGCTATAGCTGACAGTTTTAATGTTTATGTGGGAAAAAATATTCCTTTTTCAGATAACCCTATAATAAATGTTTATATAAGCAAAATTAATTTGTGTTACATCGTTATTTCAAAACAATAACATGATCAAATTGACATTTATATAAGCAAAACCAAACTTCAGTGTTGTCTTTTACTTAAATTCACTTCCTGAGGATTATTCATAATTATTAAGGTGAGCACTTTGAATGGCATGTGCTGATTAAGTATTTCTATGGAAGTTTGAAGACTCCTGTAACTTTATCATATTAGACATCCACTGGCTTGTCTCCTCTACTACATTATGTATTGTTTTAAAGTATGAAATCTACAGTGTTGTGAGTTTTAAACATTAGTCTGAGGACTTTTCCAAACTATTTAATATTTGTACAAAACACAAAGCTGAGATTTAATAATTAGGATAGAAGTGTGGTACTGTAACTTATGTGTGCACCTACCTAATACACATTTGTGTTAAGTCTTACAGAGACAGATCTACACAATAGATCACAGTCAGTGTGGTACTGTAACTTGTATATGCACTTACATAGTACACAGTTGTGTTCAGTGTTACATGGACAAATATTCACAAGTATCTAGTTACTGAAACATCTGTTTGTTTGCATAAGCAAAATTCTAAAAATAGACTAGTGGTATACAGAATGTGTTGTGTTTAGTGCTTTAAAACACTTCCCTCAAGAGGTTATGAATGAGTTTTATATTGATCTGTGGCAAGACCTGAAAGTAGAGGTTTAAATATTGGTTGTTTATTTTAGTGTTCTAAACCAATTTGGCCATTCATAGTAGATAAAGGATACTTGTTTTATTTTCAAGTGTTATTAAATGGAAAACTACAGAAATATGAAGGGTCACTATTGCTTGAGGTCTAGGGGCTACTTGGATTTTACTCTGGCTGCCTAGCAGGTCAGTCTGCCATTGCCTATAAATATTAGGTAGTTACATAGTATGTTTTTTTTTGCAAACACTTGGTTTTTATTTAAAATAAAACATTGGTTTCCGTTTTTTAAAACTTGTATTCAGTAACACTTTTCCTTTTCATATATACATGCACATTTGTCCAAACCTCAGAGTACCTTTCAGGTTACAATCAAACACTTGTAAATATCAGGTTTTAAATTTCAGTCAAAAAGTAATTCTTATTCATTTTCAATAATTTTTAACTCAAACAGTATCTTAAGATTTATATTTTGTCATTACTTAACATTTATTTAAAAAATACAAAACTTAACTTTTATTTTTGAAGAATCTCACCTGCAAGCAACACATTTAAAACATATTTTTAGAACTTTCATGATCTCAAAATATAACTTAATATTTTAAAAGGAGCCATCATTTCTTGAGAAATGATTATTCATATCTTCTCTTATAAAGTTTTTATTTTTAGTGCTTTTATTACTTCAGCCTTTTATAATATAACAACATATGGTCCTGACAATTAGTAATGAAACACAGCTTTGAAAGTAGCTATGGACAATGTTCGATTGTAAGTGGATAGAGCACATTATAAACTATTTACACAAGTGTAGGGTAAATAACTGGTTTGAACAGCAATTAATGATTTCATAAACAAATGATTATCCAAAGGAATTTAATTGGATGAGACTGAAAAACTGAAGATGTGAGGAAGTTTTCACAATTTCTTTAGGCATTCTTTCTTTAAAATCTTTTGTGTTAAATTATATCTGTTTGAAAGGTACAGGAATTTTATTCGTTGATAAGGCATCAAATAAGTTTAGTGAAGTTTAGTAAATATTGCAGGTGACAGAAAACATTCTTATTAAATTCCTTATTCATTAAATCTTGTGAATTTTATTGTATTTAAATAATATAGAATTAAAAGTACTTATTATTTATTAAAAATAAGTTATGTTTATCAGAAATAATTTGATTATGACCAAGAATATTGTTAGTAAAAATCAAATCATTGTTAAGTGCAATTTGATTAAGTTTTTTTCATCTTCAGAAAGGAAATACCAAGGGGTATCAATGGCACCCCTCTGGTCCAGAAAGGGTTAAACGTTTGTACAACATAAATTTAGTTTTATTTAACTTTGCTGGAAAAGTAATAGGATGAATTTCTTTTTTTTCTTGCTTATTGCTTATATCTTTCAGTTGTCACAGAAATTCTTCAAATGAAATGATTTCTATATGAACTGCAACTAATTTACCATCTCTTTTGTAATATTGTGTAAATGTATTTTTTTTTTGTTTACTTGTATAGTATTTATGTGATGAGCATGAAAAACTATGTAATATTTTTTTTCAAAGGAATGATCCATCATGGAAACCTCCTGCTGGACATCCACTGGATTATTGTTATGTTCGACCTCAGCACATTCCAGTTATTAACTCTTTGTGTCAAGAGTTCTTCTGGCCAGGAATTGATTGTAAGTATATGTGTGTAACAACAAATAGACTTTATATATATTGGAAGAGATATTTTCAGGCTTTTTATTGAAAATGTTAAAGTCTATAAAAACTTTATTTTAATTTTTTTCTTGTATTTTCTTTATTGTTGCTGAAGATTGTCCAGAAAATCTTAAAAACCTAGAAATTTGGAGGTAAATTCATTTTTTAACCAAAAATAATGCTGCAAAATATTTAATGTTGTAGTTGTGATATTACCATAATTATGAAGAAAAAAGAAAAAGATCCATGGAAATATAACAGTTTTATAGCACTTTTGACTGAGAAAATAACTTAGATTTCATTATCAGCATTATTAGAATTTACATGGTAAAATTTCTGTCATTATTCAAAAAGTAATGGACTTCATGGACATTTCACAGGTGTTTGGATAAAAATTAACAGTTGTTGTTAGTCACCTGTAACTTATTTGTATGCGTTCAACATTGTTTTTAGTTTGTTCAGTCAGATTTACTCAATATCTCCAGAACAAGGAAATGTTTAAAAAACAAACTTTATCTTTTCAGTGGTTTCCTAAATTGATTTTTGAAGCTTAAAATTTGACAAAAAATAAAAAGCATGACTGATATAATATGACTAACATTTTCTTTTCTATAACAAAACAGTAGGTTCCATATATAGTTAAAAGTTTTACATTGAGATTAACGTTGTAGAAAAGCTAAGGTGATAATTTGTGTGTACATGAATATTTAACAAGTTTTAAACACATTATAACATTAGATACTATGGTCTTCTAATGAAGTTTTGTTCAAACCCCATCACATATTTAACACCACACATTTTTAGAAATGTGGAATTAGGAATTAAGAAATCAACTGTTGCTTTGACTTTTTTTTGTAGAGAAAGCTGAAAGGGAAGGTATCAATTACCAAGTTAATATCACTTTATTTTATTTTCAAAGTACATTATTTTGAGCCTTACTATGCCACTTACACGAGTAATTAAAACAAGTTCAAAAGATATATAAATATACTTAAAGTTGATACAGATTACGTTTACCTCTCAAGTAAAAATTTAACTTGTTTTAAATATTTTGACTACAGTCCTAAAGCACAAAGTCACCAATTATAAACTGATAAAATGAAAAAAAAACTTTTGATTGTGTATGAAAAGGATGTGACAATAATGATACAACAATAACATTATATGCATGATATTTTAAGATGCCTTTTTCTCATAGTGCTCCTATATTTTTATAGGAATTTAAGAATATGCAGAATTGTTTTTGCTATTTTGCCATAAGCTGTTTAAAATACTAAAACAAATCAAATTTTACTTGGTGTACTTATTTCTGAGGCTACTTGTTTGATATGGAATTCCCTGAAACTGGTATAACTCAGTGACAAGTGGCAAATCAAATGATAGCCTGGACTTCCCATTCATGTTTAATAATAACATTTGTAACAAGGAAATTATTATGAATTTACGTGATATGGGTATAGATTTATATAAATAGCTTTAATCTTATAGTGCCTGAGAAAAAATGAATTACTTGTTGGTATGCTCAATTTTGTACTATTTCATTTATCAAAACTAGGATCAGGTGGTTTGAATAGTTTGACTACATTTATTGATGCAACTTTTTTAGAGAAGATATCACAAGAAAATCATTGCTAAAATTTGGTAATGAATGTTTGTTAGATTTATTGAATTTTCATTTAGCTTTTCAATTTGATAATTTATTGTAATTTTTTTTATTGCAAGAGAAATGTTTGCTCCTGTGCTTTCTTCAGCATTACAGATACAGATGAAGTAGACATTGGCTCTCATATCACAACTAAATCTTACCTAACCCAGCTGTCAAAATACTGTTGTTACCTGCTAGTAACTTTATACTAAAACTTTAAAAACCATAATGCTATTGTTAGAAGAGTGTATAAGCAGAAAATTTAATCAAGTTTTGAATGTTCGACAGTAAATACTTATTTTTATGTACAAGTCATTAGATAGTGAAATAGCTGAGCAAGACCATAATATTAAACCATGCCATCTATGTTATATTTGTACAAGAGAGGTTTACAAATAATTCACCATCAAGTAATATTTGAAATTTATGGATAAAGATGGCAGCACTAGTTACTTGCTCAAAGGTACTCCTAATGATTATTAATAACAAGTTTCTTCATCATGCCAAACATGTTCACGCTTTCAGCCATGTTATGGTTAATCCCACTATTCATTGGTAAAAGAGTAGCCCAAGAGTTTTCAGTAGGTGTTGATGACTAGCTGTCTTCCATCTAGTCTTACACTGCTAAATTATGGATGGCGAAACCACTTCAGCTATAAGTTTGAAGATTTTGATATCATGCTACACATTTTGAACTTAACCAAACAAAGTATTCCAACCAAAGATTACAAAAAGTGACAGTGTTTAAAAGTTTTATTTCATCAATAAAATTAATGAAAGGTTATTAAATTTTTAAATGAAACTAACAAACAAATGATTCAGGTAGTTAATGCTTTGTATTTAAATAGCTTTTAAAATATTAAGTACTTCAGAACTGTGAAAGATCATTCACTTGGTAGATTTTTTAAAATATATTTTGTTCTTTTGAATATTTAAAAGGAGAAATGGTAGCTTTATTAAATCTGCAAGGGTAGGTTTCATAATAGTTGTTTGTTTTATTATTTTTTTAGTGTCAGAATGTTTACAGTACCCTGATTTCAGCTGTGTTGTTTTATATAGGTAAGATTTTGGTTTGTATGAATGTAGCTTATGGTTTAAATGTGTGTTTTATCTAATACACACATTGTGTGATGTATTTTCCTAGCATTAATGTTTTGTTTCAGGTTTGGTCTTGTTTAAAAATGTGTCTTTTAATTTATAATGGTATTAACTTTTATTTGTTAAATATGCCATACTTTATGATTATTCATTTTGTTAAAAGTACTAACACTAACTACATACAACTGATGTAATTTACCTTTCTACTTAAATTTGGAAATTCAAACTTTTAGATAGAGTTTAGTTTATGCAGTCTACTATATACTTATATACAAAATAAAATGTATGACCACCTTATTCCTATATTGAAACTCTCCAAAGTGTGATTCAAAGTTATATTTCCTATTTTAAATTTAAATAACTAAGGAAATACAATAATGCCTAACTCACTATTGTTGTTGTTGTATTTTTTTTCACTCTGTTTAACAGTGCTGTCATAAAAAACCAAATGAGCAAGAAAAGACTCAATGCAATGCATCATTTGACTTGTAGAGACTAAGTCAATGAGTTGGGTGCAGTGTAATTACAGACACCATTACAGGAAAGAAGTATGGGGGTTTAAAGATAGTGTATCACACACCTATAGTAAACATAACAGATTTAAAGACCAGAATAATGGATGCCATTACCACTGTAAATATGGTAAACGTGGATTGAAATTGAACATTGGTTAGACCTGCTGAGATCCACTAATGTTGCACAAATAGAATCCTGCTGACATGATAATGAAAACACTTTGAGTTAGGCTACAGGGTGTTAAAAGTGTATGGTTGTATTTCCATAGTTAACTAATTATTAAAATTTAAAGTAGGAAAGATAATTTAAGACCACCCTGTACATTAAATGAATGAATAAAGTATAATAATTCCTACATTATATAGAGAGGCTTAGCTGATGGTATTTTTAAATTTCAGCAGAACTAAGTTATATAAAGTAATTCCTCTTCTTCGACTAAAATTTTTACAGAAGTCAACAAACTACTCTAGTGTTGTGTTTTACAGGGTTTTACTTTGTATATTTATAATTTTATTTTCAGTATTTAATTATGCATAGATTATATTTATTATTTGTTCCTTCTTTTGAGAGAGAAATCTTTGCTAAGTTGGAATTAAAGTTGTAAAAGCAGTAGTTTACTTTGGTACAATAGCATCACAACGATACTGGTTGTTGCTATCTATTAGTAATATGGATTTTAATTTGCATAGCTGAATCAAAGATTTGGTCTAAATATAAAGTTTGGTTTTGCTCTTATTGGCATGTATAAACTTCAGAAGAAGAATATTTTTGTTATATGATGTTAAAACATTTAACTGATCACAAGAAATTTAAGTCATAAGTTAGTCTTCCATTTCTTTTTTTCTTATAACTTACCTCTTCTGTTCATTTAAAAACAGCAGTTAAATGTTTGAGAAGTTTGATTTTGTTATTTGGATTTTCTAAATTCTATTTTATTGAATAGTTTCTCTAACTGAAAGCTCTGACTGATTTAGAACTTTATATTTTCATTCGTTTTTTTGTTGTATACTTCTCTTTTCCATGTCTCTCAGTAAGAAAGAAGTAAACTTACAGACTTAAAATGTTAAATTCTAGAGTTTGATTACTAGTGGCAGACATAGCAGATAACCCAATGTGGCTTTGTTGTCAAACAAACCTTTTTCAAAAATGAGCAATATATTTATAAATTAAAAAAATGCACATTTTGTTCTAATCATCAAACTTGTATTTAATGATTCACGACCTATGGAAAGTCAATACAACTTCCTTTTTGTATTCAATCTCACAGGAAAGTAATTGTAGGTTTTGCCTTCATGGTTCCTGATGTTAGTTATAATGAAGCATATATTTCTTTTATATTCACACACCCTGAATGGAGAAGAGCTGGAATTGCAAAGTTTATGTTGTATCATCTAATTCAAGTAAGTAGGCAAAAATTTAGTATTAATAACATTCATTTCTGTAGTCTAGGTTACAAAAAATGTTTTACTGTTTGATTCCATCGAAAAGGTTATGGAGTAATTAAATTTCATATACTTATATTTCTCTGGATAAAATATGTTTAAACATTCACTCCATCTTTGGTAGGTGGATAGTTTCTTTTCATCAGTGCAGGTACAAAACATATAGTGCTAGTTTCAGATCATGATTTTGAAAAGAACTAATTACTTGTTTGTACACATTATTATACAATTGGAGATTGTTCTTTGGAGAAGAGTAGAGTAAAATTTATAATTATTAGTAGTTTGTACTAATTTGATTTTTGATAGTTTATTCATGTTGGTAGTTTATCGTGTTTTATTGTTCTGCATTTCAAAATGTACCCTAAACTATAGTATTAGAAGCAACAGTTATTTAATTTACACTAGAAAGTTACCTCAAAATGAAAGTAAAAAAATTGATGTCATTAGTTATTTACTGTGTAGAGAATGCATGCTTTCTTAGTGCATCCTCTGTATGCTACCAATGCTGGAAAATGTTTTCATTATCACTTCAATTTCAGTTATTATTTCCATATATTTTTTTCAGTATTAGTTGTTAGTGGCAAGTGGATGCTGCTATGATAGAAAAAAAAAAGATGCACAGCTGTCATTTTGATATCTTTTAGTACACAGTAGGAAGTTTATGTGCATACAAATTTCTACCAAACAATTGGTCTGTGCATTAGACAGCCTGGACAAGACTGCAGATGAACAACTAAATCACCTAATGACTGCTACCTGCAGAATATGGTTGTTAGAAATTGCCAGTCCACTACTTATGAAATTGATGTGAATTTCAGAGTAGCTGGAGTGATTATCTGTGACCAAATTTTAAACTGGTATTACAAGTCCAACTTGATACGTTATTATTAGCAGGTCACTTACACTTTTACAAATATAGTTACAATTGGCAGCAACTGCATTGGATACCCATAATGTCTCAGATGAGTTACATCTGTATCAGTAATAGATAGATTCATGCTCAGAGAGCTAGATATGAGCAACATATTCATATTTTACTGTTGAATAAAAATTTTTGTGATGGTGGTTGAGCTTTTGAAAGGAGGATGCATCATTATGAATCAATTTACCAATATTAGTTTGTTTGGGGAATAAAGTTAATGCATGATGGTATATTGATGAGTTATTAATCACAACTCCAAACAGTTGCTCAACTGGTGTCTTGCTGTAAAGTTTGTGAGAGGATAGTTTAAAAAATATAGAGGTCATCAGAAAGCCCTGGCGTGAATATCATGAAACACCTCTAAAACTTCCTTTACAGAGACTGCATCTTTGCTTTAAGCACACTACACAGTGTCAGAAAGCCTGACATTAATCCAACTGACAAATGGGACATAAGCTCAAATAATGTAGCTGCCAAGTGCAAATTATTATTGGAGTGTTCTACAGACAGAATATATATCAATGCTTGTTTTAACAAAGTTGAAAATTTATCTAGTCACACTTTGAATTTGAGAGATCATTTTCCATGTTTTTCAACTATTTCCTAAATGTTTATGAAATGTTTCATGAAATAAAATAAAGAATAATTAGTGTTGCTAAAATACAAAATTGTGGAACTTGAAGGTCATCTCTGTTGTTCAGTTGGTTAAAGAAAACATTAATTGTAGGATATTGTTTATTTAATTTAGGATCTTTTTTTTTATTCACTCAAGAACATCTTTTTTGCAAAACTTAAGAACTGCTGCCATGATGCTAAACTCAAAAGTAGTAAGGACAGGATTAATTCAGATACATTACCTGTTCTCATATAAATAGCTATTCTTGTTCAATGCTACCTTCTACATGCAAACAATTTTTTGTGCATCTCAAAAGCCTTGAATCTCCTACATCTGGACTTGATTGATTCCTGTGCATCTTGCATGCAAATTATCATGTGACAGTCATCCACCAAAAACAGTGTGACATATTCTTTTAACATACGACACCCTCTGTTAAACTCTACCAAACTATCTATTTGAGTGTAGAAGTAATACTTATGTTATAATGTTTACTTTGTGCTATCTTTAAGTGTTTTATTTAAGTTATTTTAATTATATTTTTATCAATTTACCTGAACAAGTTTACTCTTTGTTATTCAGTAGTGACATTTATAACTTGAATTACACTGAAGTGGAATTATTTTATATTTCTACTCATTTACGGAACTTAATATTTCATTACAAAGGCTTTTGCTTTGTTTCTGCCAATACAGTTGTGTTTCATTATTTATTTTGCATTATGAATTTTACATTACAGCTTTGAACATTATATGTTTTATTTGTACATTTACACTGTATTAAGGTTGCAGAACTACATGGGAAGATTTTCACCTTTACTTTGTAAGGAGACTTATTATTCAAAGAGCTTATATTTGTTGGACCTCTTCTTGGGTTTAAGGGCTTACATTTTCTGATACACAGTTCACTGATTTCTGAAAGATAAGATGTTATATTGTTATGATATTTGAATACTTTTAATGTTATCACATGGAGTTATTTAAGTTTTATAACATGTTTCATTAGCTTAGTTGATATAGGCTTTCTTATGATCCAGTTCAGGTTGGAAAGTAAGCTTAGTTGTATACTTTCACATATATTATACTAGAGGTCTTTGTTATTTTAAATAGGATTGTCTGTAAATCATATGATTAGGATATCAATCATTCATTTTAATAATATTGTATTTTTACATATGTTGCATCTTATATGTAGGTTGTTCCTACACACTTATTTCATTTTATAAATTGTCATTTATTTTATTTTCATTTGTATAGTTGTTGTTAGGTTAAGATTTTTATTTTAGAGCTAAGTGATATCCCATTTGATTGACCTTAATATTTCTGTTTAAGAGTTATGGTAAATTATGCTAAATATCTTGTTAGCTTGTGCTTAACAAGTGTGTGCTAATTTCTTACAATTCATTTTATTTAATTTATACTTTATATATCTTATTCTTTTTTTGTTTGTGTGGAACCCTGTGCACTGGGGTCCACTCTACCTACTTTCAATATTTCTTTCTTTCTTTCCTCTTATAACAGTTGAACTCATTTCATACAGCCTAGATTTTCAATTTTACTTCAACTTATTATGGATTGCATTCCAGTCCTATGCTACAGAATTTGCTAGACCTGTATTAGTTTTTTTTTTGTTCTTATATTAGGTATGTTTCACTATATATTTCCTTCTCCTGACTTTGTTCTTTTAAGATCATTTGAGATTAGTTACTTACAAGTCTTCCCATATATAGGCTTTGATTCATTTTGCCTTAGCTTACCATAAGGCAGATTTTCTTCTTGGTTTTATATCCTTTGAATCTCTGTTACTCCTTTTCATTTTCTTTCTCACCTAGTTTTTTTTAGTTTTGTTTTTACCATATCTGCTCTTATATGGATATTGTTTACCTTCCACTTCCTCCATCAGGTGTTTCGTCTATCTTTAGGGGTTTTCATGGGTTACCTCCTCCATTTTCCCTCCATGTAGGGGAATTTTCAATCTTCTATTCTCTTCTTCCACATGTGTCATCTTTCCTATTGGGAACTTCCTGGGTGGGACACTGTTGTTTATTTCCTATCCACTGCTAATGGTAATACTATCAGTTTTCTCCACAGGTAATTATTTTGGGGCTCCATCTGTACTTTTAGTATTATGTGGAGTATCTGACATGCTATATTCCCTTTTTTTTTCATTCTGAGATATTGTCATTTTTATTCTGTCATATGTCCAGAAATTTTCCATCCTTTACCTGTCCTACTTACAGGCTTTCTTCATTTGCCTTGTATGCTTATTTCTGCTTGGGGTTCTGGATTAATTGGTCTCACTTTAATCACTTTTTGGGTCTTATATGTTTTCATAAGTAGTATTTGATCACATTTGGGTTTGCTATCTTTGCATGTTGGGATATGTTTGCATTTCACATTCTTGTTTTTCATCTTTTGGAATGCTATTTTAGGTTATTTCACCACATGACTTGGTCCCAGTTTCTTGCTGCTCTTTGGATTTATCTGATATCATATGTCTTTTGTGAGATGGTTTGCATTTTACTTGACTTCTACTTTTTTGAGGGGACAACCTACATTATTCATTGGATGAAAAGCTTTGGTTATCTATTTCTGAATGAGGGTAGACTTCCCATACTTATATACTTCTTTCACAATCAGCTAGCATTGTTGGATTTTTCAGTTTCATGTATTCTTGTTCTTCCATACTTTACATTGGTTTCTTCTTGAGGTGAGTATATTTACACACCCCTCTATCAAGACCATCCATTGATTTTTCCCCTTACTATTCATTCTTCTTTCCTCCACAATAGTAGTTGATAGATTTCTTATTCCCTAAGATGTAAGGTGTTCTGCCTCCTTCCCCTCATCTGGATTGGTTCTCTTCCCAGATGTTTATCTACATTGGTTGAGGATGTGATTTAATCTGTAAGAGGCTTTAGGACTATCGTTTTCAGGAGAACTATCTTACTCCCTAAACACCTGAGCACTTCATCCAGTCTAGTGTGATTTTGTTCACTCTTTTCATTTTGTTCAGGTATGACTAGTCATGTTTCATTTAGACTATGTGACAATGATGGCTTTTATTACTTGACAAAGGGACTTTCTTTCCTGTTCCTTTTATTGTAAATAGGGAATCTTCCTTTTTGAACTCGTGCACCTCCTCAAGGTTCATGTTTTGGGTTTTTGTCTTTGTACTCATTCCATTTCAAGTCCCATCACATTTTCTTCCTAGGAATGACATTTAAATTCTCCAAATGTTTGTTGGCTCTTCCTCCCTCATGTGGAGTTATTGAATTTTTTATCAATTCCCTGTTTTTGTTTTTTCCTTTAACTCATCATCCCTTTCTTCTGGTTGTCAGCATATCCAGACAGGATGAGATCCAGTTTCTCATGTTAGTTTTTCTTCTTCCCTCAGTAATTTTCCCAAAAGTTTGTTCACCCATGTATCTTTGGTTTATTTATTTCTAATCAATTTCATGGGCATCACAAATCTGGGTTTCTCTGCTGTTTTGGCTCAGTTGTTTCCTTTGTTTTGGATCATTATTTATTAACTCCATATCATGCCACATGCTATATGTTCATTTCAACATTCCTGTTTCTTACTATTTTCCACATTTCTTCTTGATTTATTCATAATGACCTTGTTGTGCCAGCATGTACTTTGGGTTACTTGATTGTTTTCAGGGTATTTCTGTTGAATCCATCTTCTACTATTTCCTTTCCTTATTCTACTTCTTTGTTTTTAATATCTTTTCCTTCTCTGGATTGAATTGTGATTGAGTTGGCCTTTATCCCTGTATATCCAAACTGTTGTTTATTGGAGGTACTACGTCTCTCAAGCACTTGGACTCCTACTCATACATTCATCTCTCCTTCTCTACTTTGGTTAGCTGTTTCTTTCTTGTTGGGGTACCATCATCCTCCTGTTTCAACTCTTTTATGAGACTGTTACTGGGTAAGTTTACTTCTGGTATATACAGTTATGACAGAAAGTGTTTGTACCCCTGCGTCCTGAGTAGTTTTTTGCCCATAACTTAAAAAGTATCATAAGTAGGCTAATAGAAGTAGCATACATTATAAATATTATACTAACACACATCTACATAAATTTTTATGTAAATTAAACGAAAAATAAACTGTTTATAAACAAATAACCAAAAATAGGAGGATCAGAAAGTGTTCATACAGTTTAGAATGTGTGAAAAAACTGATATTCCCACAAAAATTTTGTTTAATTTGGTGAGTAAACTACATTATACTACTTCAGAACTAGACACTGGGTTCATAATTATTGGAATTTAGCCAGCAAAAAATGTACTTCTGGCAATTTATCTCCATCTCCATCATTATCTGTTTGGTCATCATGGCAAGCAGGAAACAACTGTTCAGTGATTTGAAAGAACCAAATTATTATAAAATACAAGTCTTGTGTGTCTCTTTCCGGTATTGCTACACAATTTAATGTGCTGAGATCTACTGTTCAAAGCATAATTGCCATGTTTAAGCTTACAGGATCAACTATTATCCTCCCTCCTTCCAGATGCCACACCAAATTTTTAAAAAGAACCAAGAGGAAGGTTCTCAAAGAAGTTAGTAGGAATCCTCGTTTAACACGTAATAACATACAGAAACTGGGGTTGAAATAAGCACCTCTGCAGTTATGAACATGTTATGTTCTTCTGGGTTCAAAACATGCCATCCTCATAGAACTCCATATTTAAAGCCTGTTCATTTAGAAACATGATTGAGGCATTCAAGGAAGCATGTACATAAACCCTTTACCTATTAGAAGAGTATTATTTGGTCAGTTTTTTGGCCACAATGATGTTTGCTATATTTTCCACAAGAAGGAGGGATGAAATCTTCCAAAGAATACCGTCCCTACAGTTAAACATGGAGATGGTTAGATCATGCTATGGGGTTCCTTCAGCTCTTTTGGTGTAGGCAGCCTTCACCTCATCAACTGAATCACGATAAAAGAAGAGTACGTTGATATATCAGACACTTATATCAAGAATGATGCTTGGAACTTGCGGCTTGGGCATCGTTGGATATTCCAGCATGACAATGACCTTAAGCACATATTGAAATATGTGCAATTCTGGTTGCAGAGGAACCATATAAATGTTCTGGAGTGGCCATCACAATCACCCGATCTCAACCCAATTGAAAATGTTTGACATTAGTTGAAGACCAGGGTTTATCAGCATCATCCAAAAAATTTACAACAGTTGGAGGCCTTCAGTAAAGAAGAATGGAAGAAAATATCAGCCGAGTACTGTCAAACAATCATGGAGGACTATGAGGAGAGATTGCGCCAAGTAATTCACCTGAAGGGCTGCACATCTGACCATTAAAGTAGATGCATGAACACTTTCTGCCCCTCTTGTGTTTGGTTATTTGTTTATAAAGTTTATTTGTCGTTCAATTTACATAAAAAATTATAAAGGTGTGTGCTAATTTAATATTTATAATATACTCTACTTTCATTATCCCAGTCTTGACACTTTTTAAGTTATGAGGAAAAAATTACTCTCGACGCAGGGGTACGAATACTTTGTCGTAACTGTATACTTTTTATCTTCAAGGGTATCTCACTATCTTTTTCTTTATAGATCCTACTCTACATTGAGTAGTGCCTGTCCAGTTACTCTTAAACTAGTAAAAATTGCACAGTAAGGTGATGATGATTTAACCTTTATAATTCCATGGCCATAAAGCACACACAACAGAGGTGGTGTATTCTCCTAGGTTTTTTGTGGGTTTTCCTCAATATAGGTTTGCTTCGTGAATTTACCTGTTTATGGATTCATGGGTAAAGCAGTATGGGATAGCTATCAACCTTGCCATGCTTTGTATTGAAAAAATCAGTATAGACTGTTTTTCAAAATAGGGTTTTGTAGTCTCAGGTGTTATTATTCCTACAGACTCTCCACTCTACTTTCTCCTTTCTTTCCATTATAGAGTTTGATAATCCTTAGTACTCTCCAGTTCCAAGCTACTAGATTGGGGAGGCATTTCTTGAATGTAATAATGAAATATAAATAATATATCAATGATTATAAAACCATTTAGTTTGAGAGTAGGATGGTGTGTTCTGCTGATGTGGATGATGAGATATCCTCCACCATGTAACATAGGAGAAAAAAAAATTGCAGTTTACTCTTCAGTGGAGATCCCTCATTCTATTCCCACATGGATGTCAGTTCCCATTGGCTATGGTTTGGAATTAGTTTAACCAATCAACATAAGTTCTCACACATAAATTACATTTCTACTCTTCTTACTCCATCCGTTTTGTAGATCACAGCAGAACTTGCAGATTATTTTGATTCTTTCCCTTGTTCTATTTCTCGAGGATTATTATTCCAAAAACATTCATATCGTAATAGATTTGATTGAAATTGTTTACATTACACAGATATCTTTTTGATGCCTGATGTCTGGTTACTGGATCAATCATTCAATTTTACAGATTGTTATAAAACAACAACATGTGCCCAATCATGTATTTGGAATAAACGATTCTCTCTGGTTTTAGGAACTTGGCATGAAGATGGTATGAGCCTCTTTCGCCACCAGATAGCTGGGTTGTAGAGTAGTCTACTTGTCAATGGTATGATCCTCTTTTCTGCCCCCACCTGGATGTCTGTTTTCAGTGGCCAGGTTTTGGATTGTACGATGGTATGATCATCATCCTATACCTGTAGGAATGTCAGTTTCCAGCAGTATTGGTTTTAGATATAGTTGACCTGCTGTATGTGGTCTGTTGCCCCATTATCACTTTACATCTAGAGGTACATACTCTAAATTTACTCACTTCTATGTTTTCCAGGATTGATTTTCATACCTTTAACATATAATGTATGGTTCAGATCATTATCATGCTACAGTTCTCTCCCATTTGGATGTACTCCTCCAATTTTCACCCCACATTCTCTGTGTCTTTCCACAATGGGAGAAGAGTATATCTGGTTTAGAAGTTGTGCAGTGTCCTACATATGTGTACTAGTTGTGGCACGCGTTCAACGTGGGATTCTATTTATTTATAGGAGAAAAGGTAATGTACCATATCAGAAGTTACAATTTTCCTATTCTGAAAATGTATTTCTGATAGGGACTTACCTCTTCTCATGCTTCCCACCTATCTTTGCCTGTGAAGAGTGCTTCCATTTTCTGCCAACCCTCAGTGATAGTTCAGTAGAATTGAATAGAAAGAGTCATCACATTTGTCAAAAGAGTATGTCATACTTTTATTAATAGAGGGAGGTTGCATAATGATTTGCTTGTGAGGCATATTGGACTCGGTCAATTCCTGATGTAGGAGATTTAAGGCTTGTGAGATGTGAAAAAAATTATTTGCATATAGACAGCAGCACTGAATAAGAAATACATTTTCAGCACAGAAAATTTATAACATTTATGTAAGCATGTTAATTTCAGACATTACCATGAGAAATTTGTGTATATATTTTTTTTCTCATCCAAATTGTTATTTACATGAATAACAACTTTTCCTAAAGTATTTTGTCATTTGGCTGTGTTGCCCTGACAACTTTTTCCTCCATCGTTACTTATGGCCAATCTGAAGGACATGATTATGTACAAATGTCTGAAACCATAACATTCATTGTAATAAACTTCCACAGTTGACATTTTATTCAGTATTAAATCACATACCTTAACAGATTTTCTATAGATCCTTCATTATCAGTGGAAATTGACATCCCAGACTACATTTACTTAGATCCAGCAAACAGTAAGTATGTAATTAAATAGGATTGCTGAGATTTCAGTTTTTTCAGCCATCTTTTTATCAAAACAGCCATATGAAACTCTGTGGTGCATTCTCTATTAAATGGTTGGGAATGTTTCATGCAGCAGATGCACAGTGTTCAACTGAGGAGATTACATATTTTGTTAGATATGGACAAGTACAGTTGCTTTAGATGTTGATGTTTTCTGTACTTAGCAGTAGTCAACTAGAACTACCATATGTACTTAACAAAATAATTGAATAATGTTCTCAAATTAAAATAAATTAACAGAAATTGTTATATGTGATAATTTTGTTATTTTGGCAGCATTCAGGTTCAACATGGCACAGTTGAACATTTTTATTATTATTATTTTTTTTTTACTTTTGTGAAACTTAAAGAGAAGTAAAAATATCTAAGTGTGACCAGTTAAATATCACAGTTACATACTAAAAGATTAAACAAGGGTAACATAAGTAGTAGTAGTGTTAGATTTTAGGCAAGGACTATGCTTTTTTTATTTGATAAACCTTTGACTATTGTCTTACTCTTTAATGAAATTGAACCAATCCAAGAGAGACATATTTGGCTTTTATACAAATTGAATCATTGAAATTGACTTACACTGCTGCCCAAAATCTTAAGGCTAATGAACATAAAGAAAAAATATGCATTTTGAGTTGTCAATCTCAACCATTTATTTGAGTAGAGCTTTGAAGGATGAAAATAAGAAAAGTGGAAAAAAACAAACTTTTTTGTGTTTAATAGGGAAAATGTGAACACTATGAAATTAGCCTAAGTACTAGCTGGTCAAAAGTTTAAGACCATACCAAAAAGAAGTCCTAAACAGGGTAGGAAATGCCCAACAAGAGGTCTCAGTAGTGAGTTGCATGGCCATCATTGTGAATAACTTCAAACATTCGCTTTGGCATGGTCAATACAAGCATTTACAGAAGGCTGGCTGGAATGTTATTCCAAAAGGTGAAGATTGCTTCACGAAGATCATGCACTGTTTGAAACTGATATCCATTTCTATAGACTTCCCTTGCCATCCACCTCCAAACATTTTCAATGGGGTTCAGTTTGGCCAAACACACTGGATGGTCCTAAAGAATCACATTATTTGCCACGAAAAAGTCCTTTTTCCTGCAGGCATTGTGGATTGCAGCATTGTCCTGGTGAAAGATCCAGTCATTTCCACACAAGCGAGGGCCTTCAGTCAATAAGGATGCTCTTTCAAACATGTCAGTATAATCAGATGCTGTTTGATGCCCCTGTATAACTGAACTCCATTGTTCCATGGAAAGAGAAAGCACCCCAGATCATGATGGAACCTTTTCCACTGTGATGTGTAGAAAATGTCTCCAGTGGGAAACCCTTATCGTGCTAGTAATGTTGGAAGACATTTGGACCATCCAGGTTAATTTTTTTTTCATCAGAGAACAAAGCCTTCTTCCACTTTTCTATGTCCCATGTTTGGTGCTTCTCAGCAAAGTTTAACTGAGCTGTTTCATGGTGTGGAAGGAGGTGTGGCCTTTGAAGATGGTTGCAGTTTTTAAAGCCTTTCTTTTGTAGATGCCATCTTATTATTCGTGAGCTGCATTCTGCATCCATAAGGATGGTTTGAGGATCGGCTGGTGTTTTGCCAGACAACCCGTCGAATCCTCCTGCTCAATGCCGGCGAAATTTTCATGTTCCGACCACTTGAAATTCTTGTTTTGTAACCATCAGGGTCTTTTAAGAAATTTGGAACAGCAATTTTACTGCACCCGATCTCACCAGTGGTGGCACATTGAGAGAGACCTTGCTTTTGCAGCTTGACATATCTGCCACATTTAAACTCTGTCAAATTTTTACCTTTTGCCATGTTTTTACCCAATGTAACATAGGAGATGTCAGTGGGAGATGTTGACAATGCTAATGCTTGAACACAAATGACTAAATTTTGTTAAGTGTTTACTGATTAACACTTTGTTTCAGTATGGTCTTAAGCTTTTGACCAGCTGGTATTTAGTGTGATTTCATAATGTTCACATTTTCCTTATTAAATGCTAAGAAAGTTTTTTATTTTTATTTTCCCTTTTCTTAATTTCATCTTTCGAAACTCTAATCAAATAAGTGGTGGAGTCTAACAATGCAAAATGCATATTTTTTCTTTATGTTCATTGGCCTTAAGATTTTGGACAGCAGTGTGTCTCAAACACTTCAGCTTCATTTACTGAGTTTTAACTTCTGATTTTAGAAGCAGTTTACAACCATTTCAGTGATTTGTTGCTCCTTGGTGGTTTTGCTAGTTTTCATCTATATGTGGCATTTATTTAGATTTTACTACTAGAATAAATAAAGGAACAATAATGGAAATGGCATAATCTTTTACTTTACTTATAGAAATTAAGGAAAACTAATTTTTTGTAATTATCACATTCTTTTGTTACTTCCAGACGTGTATGGGTAAAGATGTTACCCTTCATGTGTCTGCAACAAATCCAGCTGTGATCCTTTACCAGAAATTTGGATTCAAAGTAGAAGAGTTTATTTTGGATTTTTATGACAAATACCTCCCCTTCAATTCCAAAGAATGTCGTCATGCTATGTTCATGAGGTTGAACTGGTAGCAAAGTTTAAGTCACACTTCAATTTTTTTTATAGCATTGTCTCAATGAAAAGTTCATAATACATCATGTTTTACAAAAATAGGTAGATCTACAGAAGGAAAACTTAGAGCATCGTGTTTTAAGACAGTTCTTTCTGCTTTGTCAACAATAAATGCTGTTGTAATTGCTCTCACATTTGTTATGTGTTACTTGTATAGTCATCTTTTTGTGACATAGTTTATACCAACTGTTTTATAAGCAATTTTTCTGAGGTTTTTACAAAATACTCAGTTTGGTGAGTAATATTAAAAACTAATGTTTCCATGTCATTATGTCAAAATAATACTTATTGCTTCTTCCCACACTACATATTTATTATATTCATTCTTCTTAACTTGAAATTTTCCTTTTAAAAATAATTCTACTAAGATTTATAAATGAGTTGTTAAAAACAAGGTTACTTTAATTTGGGGGATGGCTTTTTTGTTCATAAGGCTACCTTTTGTAATGATGCACGAAATGAGGAAACAACTGTTTAGTTATCCACTTTGGTTTTTATTCTTTTGGAAACTATTTTATTAAGAGTAAATTTCTAAGACTTTTGATAAAATGTGTGAAAAAAATCCCTTAAGGTATTCTAGTTTGATGCTGTCTTTGATGCAATAATTCTTTGTCCATCTTGAAATTGTATGGGATTGAACTGCCAAGTCACACTTTTATAATGAATTTCTTATTTGCTTCCATTTAACTTCAGCAGATCAACAATATTGTTTTTGTCATAGGTTTAAAATTATTGTTGGGAATTTAAATATAGTATTCAGTGAAACCTGAAGGTTGGTACAGAACTTCTGAAGATGTGATAATCAGACTGTTGGAACTTAGAGTACTGAAATTCAGTTTTTGTCAGTGCTGTTTTTAATGTCCATATAAAATGTCTGTCAATTACTGTGGAAAAGGTATTTTGTAGTTATATTCTGTGGATTGAGTGAAAAAAGTATACTTGACAATGGTAGAAGAATATTGTTGTTAAAAGGGTGATGATAAATGTTTAGTTCCTTGGTCATGATTTGAAGTTCACCATTTATTGTTATTTATGCGTGTTGATAGAGGATTTTTTCTAAGTTTAAAGTGTTTTTAGTAATAAGTAATGTGCCTTTATCTTACTTCATATAATAAAAAAAATCTGTATAATAATTTGCTACAAACAACATACCAAAACCCTAACAGTTCATTATTAATAATGCAGGACATTACTTATCTCTCCAACCATAAAAAATGGTATGTGTGAAAGGTTTTATTTCTGTCTTAACATGTCAACATGTTGCACTACAAAATGGCAGTAATGACAAACCAACTGTATGTAGTGAATTAGGTTAAATGCCCCAATCATCTTCCACAGCTTGTGAGTTTGTGGAAATACTTTGGCTATTCAGACTTCACTTTCACTCCCAAGTTAAAAGACTTGATCTTCCATTTTATAGTTGAACCATCCTCTGTCACAGCAAAGTTTGCATCATTTGTTGCTAATATCTAATGGCCAGTCATAAATGAAAATACTGGAAGGTTGCACAAGTCATCCTTTATTTTATTTTGCTAAACATCTTTCAAGCAAACAGTAATTTTGCAAATTTTTGCATTATTTGAAAGACAATAGTTTGATACTATAAAGTTCAAGAACTTCCAAAAGGAATGACTACTGACCGTTGATCAGGGTCTCAAGTTCTGATAAATAATTCCATACAACGAATATATGTTATTCCCCCTTTATGTTGCACAGAACATGGTCAACTTTTTGGGTCTTTGAAAATATTTCCTACATTGGTTTGTTTTAAACCTTAAGATTCAGCAGTTAAATGGTTTAACGAAGATGAAGTGCTGCTACCAGAAAATAAAAGGTATGTTGAACAGATGAAGTATTTTGCATTGCTTTTACTGAAGCTCACCCTGCATCAATTTAAAATAGTTTCACACTCTGCTTTTCTGTTTAGGAATCATCTGATATGCAAGAAGAAAGTGACAAAGAGTTTGGGTGTTGAATTTTTTTAGGTATTGCCAATTCACAATACTACAGCATAATATGAAAGTTTAGTGCAAATACCTCCTCTTAATAAATGATATATTGCTTTTAGTGGTTTCAATGTCTTTAGCAGGTTTCTTCTATAATTAATCAAAAGCTAATCACTGCAATGATTTTCAGGTAGTACACCATTTGGCTCTATATAATAACAATTATTAGGGGCCTATAAATCGATCCATTTAGAATGGGATAGATGATTGAAAGACTGACATGAATTTCCACAGACTGCATTTCTGTTGCTTGGGTCAAGGACTCAAACTTTCATAATTTTCTTGCCAAATACCATTCAACATCACACAAAATATTGCTCCACATATCTTGTGTAATCCTCTGCTGTGATGGCAGTAAGTCTTTGGATTTACATTGCTAAAATCAGGGGTTTGACTCCCTCAGTAGACACAGCAAATAGTCTGATACAGCTTTGCTATAAGAAAAAATGCATTTTACATAATTAGTCCTACACACAAAACAGACCTTGAAAAAAGCAGTGTAAAAGCTTAGGGGACAAAGAACAATTCTCGACAGTGAACCTGTGTCATATCTGTAACTAAGTTCATATTCTTAATTAATTAAAGAAGATATTAATTAGACTCTTAAAATATTAGCTTCAAAAACAAATGTCCCAATGAAACGACATACCTCAACATGAACAAGTAGTGTGTGGCACAAAAGATTATCCATGCCTATTTCATAGTTAATCCTTTTTCCTTTGATTGAACTTTCAATCTTTTATTAAGGCAATTTAATTACCACAGAGTGCAGACCCTCTAGGACTGAAAACGAAGGAGTCTTTGTGACTTTATACTCTCCATGCTAGATGTTTACATTTTGATATTTCCTTGCATTTGACCCACAGAAATATATTTAACCTAGTGTTGGAAAAACGTAATTTCACACAGTTGGTCAAACTGCCAAATTTCTTGGAGAATCCCTGCAACAGGTTGTGGGAAGTACATCAATTATTGTAATAGTTTCGAAAATTTTACAGTCTTTTTGATGACTGTTCAAATTCATAAGTTTATTTTGTACATCATATATGATTAGGGAGCTCTCACAATTTTTTATGTGGAAGAGTATTACTCAATGCCTGTAGGGTAGTAACAGAAGTAAGTTTGAAGTAATGTATTATGAGGGTTCATCTAAACGAGGAAAATTGGAATCAAGAGGCTAGTGAGAACAAAATGCACCAATGAAAACTGAAAATATGAAGAAAAATAATAGAAGATGTAGATGCAATTCACAAATTGACAAGCTTTAACATTTTGCAATTTTACTTAATGAACTTTGCAACACCATTTATAATATTGATTTAAACTTTGCATAACGTTTTTAAGAATCGGACAATAGTCATGACAATGAAAACTACTGAAGGTAGCAGTATTAAATTACCCTATAATGTGCAAGAAAAATGAAAAATTTTAATTCCTTATAAAAAACAAACTCTTGCATTGTCACAGCCGGAAATCACCAACTATGTTTTATTATAGTGCACAATCAGCCCAATTCCAATTATGTATGGTAAAGTTGATTAAGTCATTGTGTAGTACCACTGGCAGTTGAACACTAAAATTGTAATGATTACAGAAAATGTACTTAAAAATTTTGTTGAATTTAAAATCATCGAAGTAATCAGTAAACGTGTCATGCAAAAAATAAAAAAAAACTTTTTTTTGAGTGAGTGAAAAATAAAAATTGGGACTGGCCTTATGGCTATTACAAGATTGATACATAAATTAAATCACCAATTTAAAGACAAACAAATTGACAAGGTTCATTGCCTAAATTTGTCACTTGACTGAAGGTTATGGGTTTGAATCTCTGTTGCACCAAACATGCTTGCTCTTTCAGCCATGGGGGCATTATAATGTAGAGGTCAATCCCACTGTTCTTTGGTAAAAGATTAGTCCAAGAGTTGGTGGTGGGTGGTGATGACTAGCTGCCTTCCCTCTAGTCTTACACTGCTAAATTAGGATGGCCAAACCACTTCAGCTATAAGTTTGAAGATTTTGTTATCATGCTACACATTTTGAACTTAACCAAACAAAGTATTCCAACCAAAGATCAGATAAAGTGACAGTGTTTAAAAGTTTTATTTCATAAAGAAAGGAATCTTAAAAGTCATGATGTATTTTTTCTTAAATAATGTTATTAAAAGTCATCCTTGTTGTATCTTTATTGTGTACATAATTACCAACTTTTCATTCTTAAAAAAAAGATGATAAAGAAGGCCTATGCATCGTGCTGGTTGAATTATTTAAAATTTATCACCTCCCAGCTGGAAACATGTTTTATCAAATGTGTTTTAAATATCAGCACTTACACTGTTTCATCTTAACAATTGTCGAACATCATGATATGCTAGTTTTACTATTGATGAAGATGTATATACTTCTGTTAATTACAGCAATCAGTCAGGACAGTTGCACATCTTCATTATTCTTGTTTTTCCCCATTTGCTTCCTACTAGAAAAACCAAAAATATCTAGTTTTCTCATTCAAAAACAATCCAAGCAGTCATCTGTGTTGAGCCACAACTAAGTTCAAGGTAACTTCTTAGAACTATGCATATTCATAAAGAACTGTTGTCAAATGACAAAACAAAACATTCCATAGCTGTCCAATAGGTTAGTTATTTTGTTTTATGAGTTCTTAAGTGATCTTCCAAAGCATTGAGCTCATACACAATGCAGTGCTAATAGGGAGCTTGCCACATCTCAAGAATTTCTCAGGGTAATTCTGCATATGCATTAGTGGAACTTAAGCTTGCTCTTCATTAGTCATACGGTATATCAGTCAGACTTAATGATACTTACAATGAGATGCTGCCTCTTTTGCTTTTCTTCTGGTTGTTTTTAATTGTATCTAACAATAAAATGTTTTTCCATATACTTAGTGCAGCACTATTCTTCTCTCTTTTTCATAGCTTGAAAAGGATCTGAAGATTTATACTAATTATTGTCCAATTGTTTTGACTAACAGTCTCTGTAAGGTCTTTAAGAGGATTGTTAATGCACGTCCTGTTTGATTCCTTGAAGCAGACAGCCTCCAATGTGGTTTTTGCTGAGAATGCTTCACCATGGACCACTTGAACTGTCCTTAAACCTCTAGCAGGAAAGCTTTCCTCAAGAAAGAACATCTTATTTCTACCTTGTTTAATCTTAAGAAATCATTTTACACAACATCCATTCATATGGGTTTTGGTGGACATTTACCCATTTTTATTAGAAACTTTATATATAACAAATATTTCAAAATCTGTTTTGGTACAATCATTTTCTGTTCCTTATGGTTGTACCTTGAGTGTCACTCTTTTAATGTCAAGGTTAGTGCTATCACTAAAGAACTTCCTCCTACCATTGCAAACAGCCTCTGTGTCAAAGATTTCTACATTTATTGTCAATCATTGAACATGAAGTTTATTGAGCAGCAGCAGCAGCAGACTACTTTCACTTATTTGTTGTCCATCAAATGGTTTTACCTTCTCTTCCTCTAAAACTGTTTATATTCAGCTGTTAGTTCTAGTGAGTGTACTTCATAGAAGAATAATATAATTATCATTATTTGTTTACATTACCAAATATAACCTTATCTAACCTAAAAGTTTTAATTTTTACATTTGTATTTATTTTTATGATAGTAAATAAAGAATAAACGAGAAAAACAATTTAAAAAATCACTCACCTATAATTAATGATTTTGTTTCTGCCAAAGCAAGGAAAAAACGATTTTAGGATAATGTTTTGGGATACTTCCATAATGCTGTAAAATAACTATATTGTTTTTTATGCTTCTAATTTATTGTCA
Organism: Carcinoscorpius rotundicauda; assembly: GCA_011833715.1. NCBI lineage: Eukaryota > Metazoa > Arthropoda > Merostomata > Xiphosura > Limulidae > Carcinoscorpius > Carcinoscorpius rotundicauda. The sequence continues at coordinate 127,067,013 of CM022392.1, forward strand.
CTTGTCATATTCTACAAGCAAATAATTATTATCATAATTATTTAATTTTAATATATCGCCCTTAAAAGTTAGATGCATCATATTATAATTTACTTAGGGTAATTAGCTCGTATTCTTAAATGAACTTAATATGCATCAGTTATAATTATCTCCAAATTTGCTTCTACCTTCTACAAGAGCCTAAAAAATAAATGCATCAATGCCTCAAACAACCTTAACTGGCTTGTCATTTAATAAATATAAACTTGGTCACTGTGCATAGAATCACAAATTATAGGTGTGTAAGAAGTCTATAATATTACATTAGTCATTATTTACTATTTGTATGATGATGCTTGGGGTATGTGTTACCTTCTGAGGTTTAAATCTAACATGTTTTGTCCTGGACATCGGCATTACCCATGGCTGATCTTCTACTGCATGTGACCTCAAGTTATAATCATGGATCACAGTATTGGTCTGGACTGCTACTGATGTTTTTGAAACATTGTCTGGTTTCTATGCATTACCTTCCATACTAGTGTCACTAGCTTGTGTGTTATCAAAAGTTTGTTCTCCTCATCTAAAGTGATGTCTCTGTCTTATTAAGGAGTCTGTAAGCCCTACTAACTCATTCTCATCTGGATTTGTAACTTCATTAGACATTTTCTTCTCTTGATTTTCTACTTCTATTTCAACAGCTAATTGTTCATTGTGATTTACCCCTTTTAACATGTACCATTTGTCTGCTTTTACTGAATCTTGAAGTCAACTTGGCTTGTATGATTAACTATTCTTAACTTTGATAGCTTTTTAGTACTTCCTTTTTAAACTATAGGTGTGTTATTACACTTCATTTCCTAATTTTATTTCACTAGCTTGTAATTTTTATTTACTTTTTTCTCTGTGTCCTCTGTTTGATTGTTCATTTGATATTTCAAATCTAACTTGCACTCTCTGAATCATCTCTGTTTTGTAGTCTTCACACACGACATAGTTAATTTTTCCAGAGCTATTATCTCCTGCATGAGTAGCATCACATCCCAACAATGTAATAGAAAACAAAAAAGGGTTTTCTTATGTTTACTCATTCTTAAGACATCCATAAGCCAATAATAATAACTAGATGATCTGTTCATCCCATATTTTCTTATTCTGTTCGCAATATTAAAATATAATTTTAATAAAGTTATCTTAAATCTCTCTACTGACCCATTAGGAATAGTTTCATCTTTGTCACTTCTAGTTATTCTCAGATTTTCTTCATTAACTTTGAAACAAAGGTACTGCAGTTTACCCTGTCCAGCTACAACGTAATTCAGAAATGCTTTTGCAACAATTTGTTTTTTTGTCTGGCAAACGTATTGCTTCTGGAAAATTATTTAAATACTTATTTCCTGTGTAAGATGTAGATAATAGGCCTGAAATGTCTGTAGTGATAACTTGGAATAGTATTGTAAGGGAGCATTTTTAAAAACAAAGCGGTTTTTAGATTTTATGACTCACAATATTTTTTACTGTCTTTATGCAGTTGAAACCAAATGAAGTTTTTGCTTATTCTATTGTACATTTTTGTAAATGGAGTGTTATGATATGTGCTTGTGACTTTGTTTCTTAAAATGTGAGGAACAAATTTTTCTGGTATTCTATATATACTTCCCTTATCTTCTAAAGTTCTGCATTGCACTTCAGAATCTAATGTGTATTCCATATCTGCAGTACTCTGTTTTTGATGCATTTACAACAACATTTTCTTTTCTTCATTAACAGTGTGATCTGAGATCCAAAATATTGCCTAATTACATTAATTTTCTGTTTGTATTTCTTTCACTTTATTAATTATATATTTTTACTGTTCTCCATACTTCCTACCCTGATCCTGATTAATGCATCCACATTAGACTGTTTTCACCCAATCTGTATACAATGTAAAAGTCATAACCTGTGAGAACCACCTTATGTACCTGAATGACAGGTACTTTAATGCCATTAGCTGTCTTTATATTATCTGTTATTATTGTAAGCTTCTTATTGTGCATATAACATCAAAAGGTCTTAATATCATTACTACAGCTCAGAATTCTTTCTTTGTTAGTGAGAATCTGACTTTTTATGGGTACTGTGTCTATCTTAGACATTTTAATAATGCAAGCAAATATATAAACATCCACTTCCCCAGTTTCTGTAGGGTCAATTAAGACCATTTTATGCAGAGTAAAATACACTAGCTTCAACATTGAACTGAGTTCTTGCAGGTACTTCAGTTACAGAAATTAATCTTGGAGGCACTATTTTTATCATTCTTTCCTGTATGGATGCTCTTTTGCTTATATTAAACACAAGTGTAGAATCATATAAGGGGTTTGAATTGCTATTTATGTGTGTAAAGTTAATCTGTTTCTACCTTGTGTTACCCCATTTTACAACTATTTTTCCTGTTATCGGTTTTCCCTGCATTACTGCTTCTTTTGGCCCGGCATGGCCAGGTTGTTAAGGCACTTGACTCGTAATAAGAGGTTCACTGATTCAAATTCCCATTACTCGGCCTTTCAGCCATGGGGTCATTATAATGTGATGATCAATTCCACTATTCATTGATAAAAGAGTAGCCTAAGAATTGGTGGTGGGTGGTGATGACTATCTGCCTTCCCTCTAGTCTTACACTGCTAAATTAGGATGGCCAAACCACTTCAGCTATAAGTTTGAAGATTTTGTTATCATGCTACACATTTTGAACTTAACCAAACAAAGTATTCCAACCAAAGATCAGATAAAGTGACAGTGTTTAAAAGTTTTATTTCATAAAGAATAATCACAACTCATTTATTATGCTACCTGGAAAAGAAACAATATTCTTCCAGAAATTCAAAATTCATCACACTATAATAGAGAAACAGACTCAGACTAAAGAAATACATTATTGAAGGATTCAGTGAAAAGCACATAACAATAGGTCTCGTCTTAAATGTAAAGTCACCAAGTTTTCTGTCAGACAGAGAAGCTTAAGTCAAAATTAACAATTTTAAATTTAATTTTGTCAAATTTCTGGCAAGAGTCCCCTAAAGATCAGTGTTAATCCCTCTTTTACATAGTTTATTAATAATGATATCCCCTTTCCAAAACTAATGTTTACCCATGCACACAATATGCAGATAAGACCAACGTCTGGAGCACTTCATGAAAGCCCTTCCTTGCAGCATCAAAAGTTCCAACTTTCCTTAACTATACAATGAAGTGGTGTAACACATAGGGAATCTGCACTTAGCATGACTAAGACACAAGTCATTATATTCAAAAGAAAAAACTCATAAAAGGATAAACTTACATAAAGTTAAGTTAAAGTTTTATACTACTGAACAAAATTCCTATAGAACCATCATATTCTTGGGTATTGCTTTCAACAATAAATAACATGGGTACATTATTTTAAAATTGTTAGCACAAAAGTGAACAGAAGAATCAACTACTTCAGTAAAATTGGAGGCACAGACAAAAGATGCTGATCACAAACCATTATGACAATCAATAAAGCTAATATATGCAAATTAGTAGAGTACAGTGGCATGGAAACTATTAACATGTCTGTAGAACAACTTAATTCTGTGCAGAGAGATCACAGTTAAGCAATTAGAATAACCTTCCAATTTTTACAATATACTCCCAGTGAATACTTGGAAAACTTAGTAACATATTACATAAAAACAAAACATGTAAATACCCTAGCAAGCAAATACTTCAAGAAATCAATCAGATGAACAGGATTAATAAATAATTTCCCATCACTCACTACCAATGCTGAATTTGGCAAACTTATAGCTCACGTTTTTAATACTAATCTTTCTTCACAGTAGGAACTGGTAGAATGGAGTTTTTGGTCTTCTGTAAATAAAAGTAGAAATTCTTGGAGTACTCCTTTTCAATCACAATTAAATTTCTCCTCCATTGGACTTAATGCATACTCCCCTGAAAAGGGCCAGCCAATATGATATTGAAATTACATAGAATTTTATTAATTTGACAAATTGCATAAAAATTATCAGCTTCATTTTAAACAAAACTTAGTCTTTACATTAATCTCGCCAGGCTAATAATAGTGTCAATCACTTACATGTAAAGCTACTCATAATGACATACATATTAATAAATTCAGGTATGTAGAGATGAAAATTATGCTTGGAATGAAATCTTCAACCACAGTTCCTCCAACTCAACTGGACTATCACATGACCTACATAATAAGTAGACAAGCAACTTTGCATTAATAATACAACAGCATTCAGCATGACTTCCAGTTTTCCTCTCCATCTTCTAACAGCTTCACTAACAACTATCACTGTTTTAAGTGTAACAAATTTTAGATAATCTTTTCATATCTAATAGAAACATCCTTACCAACTAATAATAATACCCTTCAACCATGAACAGAATGGAGAGAAAAACTCTTCTGAGCATCCCCTAAGTTATTTCCTTCAAATTTAATATATATTAAATATAAATTAAACTCTAAATTTAAATATATATTAAATTTGAATGAATTTTAAATCAAAATTGCTGTGTGTTATTGCTTTTGAATATTTGTTGTTAATATTTAGTCTCACCTGTGCTAGCATTTGGCATCTGACTACTGACTTCAATCAGTAAGAACATATTCTTTGCAGATTTCACTCATAAATCTGAATGTACAACTTTTCCAAAATTTACTGTCACTATCTCAATATTAACTTACTTCTGGCAAGAGATATTTCAGTTTAATAATTTCACAACTAAACCTGCCCTGATGTACCATTCATTTCTAAATCTGTTTAGAGACGTAGAATGAGTGTTTAATTTTTAAACTTCCTATTTCCATTATAGCACTATATCTGCCTAACATTTTAAAAGGATCCCCTGTTATGGAGGTTAGAAAATGCTTAGAAACCTCCTTTCAAACTTCATTCAGTAATGGATTTTTTTCAAATATCTCTGTACTAGGCAGAGAAGATTGAGCACTCTTCTCAACTAACAACACACTGTTCATAACCTCTATTTTTACTAAACTACTGGTAATAACTTTGTTAACACTATTAATGTTCAATCTCTTATTCCAAACTGCTATAACTATTTTAAATTTCACTCCATAACACTGGCTAAAACTATGTTTTTTGTTTCCTAAGTAAATGTTTCCTGTTATTTTTCGTGAACTTTTCTTTTAAAGTTTGGCCTATGAGGCTCTTCATTTTCTGTTTTTGGTGGGCATCTGCAGCCCTTGCCACAGTTAAAACATTATATCAGTCATTTTTATGAAAGCAATTTTTTGCCATATGCCCAAGTTTCTGCTTTTATTTCTTTAATTTTTTTCCAATACTTCTGCAACAACTAACTACATTTATAGCAGAATGCTGGTGTCTGTAGAAATATTTATTGCTTAGTTATTTTCCATTTACTGCCTCAGTCAAGTTTAGTAGTGTTGCAATGGATGTGTTTGCTTCATTTACATTTCTCTTTGCAACATTACTAATTAATCTTCATTCATAGTCTGACTAAAGTGTTATGTATCATTTGTTAGGTGTCCATATGCCCTGTAAAGTTTGTTACCTAGCTCCTGTAATTTGTGTATGAATATCTTAACTGTTCCCCCTCCTCTGCTGAATCTGTATTATTATTGCATGAGACATCCCCTACTTTCTGTATTCTTGTGTAAGTCTGTACACAAGATACTGAAAATCTGTTTTTTCCAACTTCATTATATGTTCTGATGTTGTGTTCTGCTTCTCCTGCTATTCTACATTTACTATCGGTATATCAGTGTTTTGGAATCTGTCCACCATGATATTCTAACAGCCTTGGTAACTGTATCAATAAAAATTGATATCTTTATCAAACCTACCATGACACAACAATAGAGTTCTCGTTAAATGTGTAGCATCACTTTGTCTTGCCAGTGTCGGTTGATCTGCATGAATCTTAGAAATTCTGCACCCTTTTCTGTCTATCTTTAGTAGCAGTAGCCATATCTACCTATCTATTACGACTTATGTCTATTTAAACTACTTAATATTGAAACTGACGTATTTCTAATTCTTTCTTTATTTCTTACAACCTATTGTTAGTTATTCAAAATCCTGGTGACTACACCAATTTGTAATGGGTCACTGTGAGTGTAATTGTTCGGGTTCGACTTTGCACCATTTACATCTATGTTTATTTAATGTCAGTTTATGCAGACCACAAGCCACCAACTCGAGAAGATTTATGTTCGGAATAAAGAAATTTATTAAGCGTCTATTTAAGACAATCTTCAGAGTTCCTGAAATTAACTGGAAACAGTTCAATGTCAAAAGTATTAAGGTTTTCATTCTGAATGGTAATATGTTCAATTATTAGTCCTTATATTATATTTATTAATATTGAAACTACAATGAACAGGTTATCAATCAAGCTGACCTGAGATATTTTTCAGACATTATTTCATTTATATGATTTCAGTAATCTTTTACTATGTTCATTAGTAACTCTAGTACATCATCTTTCATCTCAGTTAAATCTGGAGTAAATAATATATTATTTGTTACAAACATTGTTTGACTAGATAAAAGATAGCATGACAAGGAGTTTTTATGAAGAAGATTTGTAAGACCGAATTGCAGTCATTCTGGATACAGAGGTGCAGTAGAGAGCTGCAGACCAGCTACTACAAGAATCAAAATCATGGCATTTTAAACTATCTAATTAGTATAATTATTACTCATCAAGAAGTCTTGTATTCTCAATTCTGCACATAATTCATTTTGGTCAATTGATTCTTTTGCAGTCTTCTGTAGTACCAAAAACATGTATACTTATCAATTGGTTTGAACAGAACTATTTATGTGCAAAAACAGCTTGTTTGGGTTAAGAAAATATTTTACATAGAAGAGCGAACAACGTTTCGACCTTCTTCGGTCATCGTCATGTTCTCAACCCAAACGAGCAGTTTTTGTATATAAAATTCTCAACAAGTGAGTTTCTCGACATCACTAATTGAGAACTATTTATGGATATTTAACCATTGATATTGGCATAAATATATAAACCCACTAACTCGTAATGTATGCATACAAACTGGTTAATTTTGGTCTTTTTGCATGTATTTTTTTACTTGTCGCTTTCTCTCAAAGTTCAATTTAGCACTAATAAACAGAACACATTAGTTGCTATTTCTAGTTGCACTCAGATATATGTTTCTACCTTACGTAATGTATTTCCAGTTTGACTTATATGGTTTGTTTTGAATTTATCGCAAACCTACACGAGAAATCTCTGCACTAGTCGTCCCTAATTTAGAAGTGTAAGACTAAAGGGAAGGCAGTTAGTCGTCACCACCTGCCGCCAACTTTTGGGCTACTCTGTTACCAACGGACAGTGAGATTCATCGTTACATTATAATGCCCCCACGGCTGAAAGGGCGAGGATGTTTGGTGTTACGGGGGATACGAACCCTCGTATTACTAGTTGAGTGCCTAAACCACCTGGCTATGCCAGGCCTCTTTATTTAGTAATCCGGCTCACTGTACTTACGGACTGATTTGATTAATGTTTCTTATTATGGATTTTCTAGTAATACATTTCTTTAACTTTTCTCAAAGTTTCAAAACTTCCAGAATTTGTAATTTTAGTGAATTTTTCAATACAGTTTAATAAAAAAAATCATTATAACTAAATTAAACAAACATAGTTCTGCACTTGCTTTCACAAATGCACGAGATCTAGCCATATGCACTTGATCAGATAACTTCCTTTATAGCTAATCAGTTTTTAAATTTAGTGTTCTTTACTCTACACAATTTACATCGGATTTATCCAGAAGCTACCCATATTGGTCATTTTCATTCATGCACCATGGAGACCTTTGAAAATTTACTTCGGCTACATTTGAAAGTTACCATTGTGTCACTTTGTGTTTAACAACAAAACACCAGTGTCTTCATTCTTGCACGATGTGTAACATTAAGTTCCTACATTACAACAGCCATGACATTATCAATGAGTTATAAAATTTGCTTTAAATGAAATATGAAGTTTATTATTAAAAGAGCCCGCAATTTGAGTCAATGTGCTTATTGCTTGAAAGCCTTGCATTGCGTTGTCTGAAGTAAGTCCTGCGGCTGCAATTGTTCTACCCAGTATGGAGGTGAGAAGATAGGAAATTGCTACCAGAGAATGAGAGGACGGATTGATGCATAAAATTCCAGTAAGAAGAAAGAAGTTACTTATACTTTAGGAAGTTTATTTAAATCTCATGATGTGTGAGCTATTATTAACATCAAGATGAATACTACTGATTAGAGGCCTGGCATGGCCGAGCGCGTTAAGGCGTGCGCTCGTAATCCGAGGGTCGCGGGTTCGCGCCCGAGTCGCGCCAAACATGCTCGCCCTCCCAGCCGTGGGGGCGTATAATGTGACGGTCAATCCCACTATTCGTTGCTAAAAGAGTAGCCCAAGAGTTGGCGGTGGGTGGTGATGACTAGCTACCTTCCCTCTAGTCTTACACTGCTAAATTAGGGACGGCTAGCACAGATAGCCCTCGAGTAGCTTTGTGCGAAATTCCAAAAAACAAACAAACAAACAAACTACTGATTAGCAAATATAATTAAAACCGCGTAGTTGACGAAAATAATAAAATTAAATAATAGATTGAACAATCGCCAAGTTATTTACACATATTTATTTAAACGAAGACGTTTCGAATTAACGTTCTTCGTCAGATCGTATAGTTTACACCAAAAACGCATGCGCATAACCCAAAGAATTGGCGTAGTGGTATTTTGAAAGCTTAGCGTGAAAATTTTGAACAAAATTACAATCATGAACCAGACATGAACAGACACTTATACAATAAAGTCAATAACTTTATTGATCACAACAAAAGCATATACACACCAATATTCCCAGTAAACACATCAATGATATTAGAGAAAATAGACTGGAGCACTCACTCATCAACTAATGGAAGATATAACAGTAATGGAAGAAGAAACAGCTATCAAAAGCACAAAAAACAAATCTCCTGGAGAAGATGGTATCCAAGCTATCCTCCTAAAATACGGCACTCAGAAATTATATGAGCACCTAACAGCCTTATTTAACCTATCATTATCAGCTGTATATATCCCTATTTCTTGGAAGGAAGCAGTTATATTAATGTTCCTGAAAGAAGGAAAGCCAGCGAATAAACCAAACAACTACCGCGCAATTACCTAACCAGTTGTATCGGCAAAATTTTAGCAAGAATAATTAGTAATTAACCATCTATATACTTAGAAGTAAATTCAAAATTACCCGAAATTTAAAACGAATTTAGAAAATACAAACTACAAATCAGCTAATTAGACTAACAGAATCAATTACTGACAGCTTCAACGAAAACGAATGCACTGTAGCTTGCTTTCTCGACATTGAGAACACAGTGAGGCATATTTTATATGCAAAAACGGCTCGTTTGGGTTCAGAAAATATTTTAAATAGAAGAGCGAACAACGTTTCGACCTTCTATTTAAAATATTTTCTGAACCCAAACGAGCTGTTTTTGCATATAAAATTCTCAACAAGTGGGTTTCTCGACATCACTGACAGTGAGGCATAACGCATTACGTCATCGGTTAACGGAAATAGATTTACCCCGGGGAATTATTCGCTATCTAACTTTCTGTACAATAGAACGTGTAAAGTAAATGTGAATGGTGCTCGCTCAGGGTCCTTTTCACCTGAGGCAGGATTCCTACAGGAAGGAGTAGTTATCATATATGTGAGTAATGTGCCACCGCCGGACCTAAATTTAGGTTTTACATCACAATTTGCTGATGACGCAGCCGTCTGGAAAAGTGCCCCACTCTTTCAACTGCAGCAACAAACCTCCAACCAGTCCAAAATAATATAGAATACCGCCAGAAATGTAGAATAAAAATTAATATTCCAATAAACCAAGTAACATTATTCAACAGATTAAATGAACTAAAAAAAAAAGATCCACCCAGGTTATACATAAATAGATCACTTTTACTGATTGCTACTTCTGCAAAATTTCTAGGATTAACTTATGATACTAAATTAACGTGGTTACAGCACACAAACAATATCCTGATAAGAATCGAAAAAAGAGAAAATTATGCAAGAAGCCTTTCAGGTAAAAATTAAGGAACATCACCTGATAATATAATAAAAATCTACAAAACATACATTAGATCTATAATAGAATACACATTTTCTGCATGGATAAACATAACGCAAAAACAATTACAGAAACTACAAAAAAAAACAAAATTCAATTGTAATTTCAGCCTATAAAGTATCACGAAGCACTTCATGCACAAGTATGCAAACATAGTTTGTTTGTTTATTTTTTGGAATTTCGCACAAAGCTACTCGGGGGCTATCTGTGCTAGCCGTCCCTAATTTAGCAGTGTAAGGCTAGAGGGAAGGTAGCTAGTCATCACCACCCACCGCCAACTCTTGGGCTACTCTTACCAACGAAAAGTGGGATTGACCGTTACATTATACACCCCCACGACTGGGAGGGCGAGCATGTTTGGCGCGACTCGGGTGCGAACCCGCGAACCTCAGATCACAAAGCGCACGCCTTAACGCGCTACGCCATGCCAGGCCACTGCAAACGTAGAAACAATATCTGAAATACTCTTCCATAATGCATTAAACTACTTTGATAAGAATTGGCATAAAAATGACTTAATGTGTGATCTGCGTACGTGATGAACGTATTTCTAAGTGCCTTTCTCCTATAAATATATATTTAAGAAAAATAAAACAAGATGGCCACCACGCACTAGACGCCTAAAACTAGCTTTATTTTATTTTACATTTTTAAAAATTTTATTATTACTATCTCACTTCTCCTTTAAATATGTATGAAAAAGATTATATACATAAAAGTGAAGAAAAAACATAAGAAAACGAAAAGAAATATTGAAAAAACAAAAAACCTTTAAATAATGAAAAAAAAAATCAAATCAAACTATACACTGACATTGCCTTAAAAAGGGCCTGAGCACTGTGTAATATTCTAGCCCAAAAGTCAACCCAATAACACACTCCAATGAGTGGACGACATGAAAGTTAGGAATGGAGGGAAAGGTCTCGTGCACCTGACCCTCCTGGGTATTCAAAAATTAACCTATATATCTAAAAACGGCTCGATTGGGTTAAGACATTTTTTTACGTAAAAGAGCGAACAACGTTTCGACCTTCTTCTTTCATCGTCAGGTTCTCAAAGAAAGGAAGAGGCAACTAACCACAAGATGACCACTTGTTTGAAAGGGGTTGTGTAACTGAGTGTCGGAATGTGCAGGGCGTGCTTAGATGTTTGAATATATAATTTTGTATTACTTATGTATTATTATAATTATTTATTATATTATTTTTAATGTAGGTATAAAGGTGTTCCATTGTATTGGTTTATTTTGGTCTTGAGTTTGTTGTATAAGTAAGGCTTCTTTAATTTTGCGTTTGTTTATGTTTGTTTCTTTATTTAGTAGTTGAGTGTTTTCTATGGTTATGCTGTGTTTATTTGACTTGCAGTGTTCGAAAACGTGTGAAGGTGACTTTTTATGTTCTTTGAATATGGTTTCCATTTTTCTACTTGTCTCTCCAATATAGAAGTCGTGGCAGTTATCACATTATATTTTATAAATAATGTTGGCGTGGTGTTTGTCAGTGTAGTTTTTACATAGTGTAGACCTCAGTTTTGTGCCTGGTTTTTGAATAAATTTGGTATTAACTGAAATGTCGTATTTTGTTACTAGTTTTTGCCAAATGTTGGGAATATATGGTACGCAGCTGTATATGGTTTCGTGATTTTTTTATTCGTCGATATATTTACTTTTATTGGTTGATTTTGCTTTCTGTCTAGGTGTGTGCGTATAATGTCTTCCACGGGTTGTGGAGGAAACAAATTGATGTTGATGAAGTATTGTTTTATTTTGTCTAATTCATCGTTAATTTTATCTGGTGAGCATAGTTTTATGGCTGTGTTTATTTGGTTTCTTAGAATGTTGTGTTTTTGTTTTGTTTCATGTGCTGAGTTTCAAGGAACATATAGCCCAGTATGGGTGATTTTTCAGGGGATTTCTGTTTTAAATTGTGTATTGGTTCTTGTAATTTTGAGGTTAAGAAATGATATTATATTGCTTTCTTCCTGTTTACATGTGAAGTTAATGTTGGGATGTATAGAGTTAATGTGATTGAAAAAACTAAGTGCATGTTCTGTAGATGTGAATCCTGCAACCGTGTCATCAACATATCTGTACAAGTATGGTGGTGGATGTAATTCTGTGTTAATTGCTTGTGTTTCAACTTGTGTCAAAAATATTGGCTTGAACTGGTGATACTGAATTGCCCATGCTTAAGCTATTTGTTTGCATATAGTTGTGGTTGTTGAACATGAAGTTTGTCTTCATCGTGGTAAATTCTATGAGGATAGCTAATTGGTTGCTGGGAACGTCTGTAAATGGGTTAAGGTCTCGGATATAGAGTTCCAAGGTTATTTTGCAGGCTTCAGCAGTTAAAACTTCCGTAAAGAGGGATATAACATCAATTCGGCCATTAAGGCTTTATGATTAAGTTGATTAAGATTCGACTTGTAATTAAAAGAGTATTTGATGAATGAGCTGGTTGATGTTACATATTTGAAGAATGCCCATGCTGTGTATTTACCAAGATTGTAATTAAACGATTCATATGTAGACTCACGCACACCCAAAATATACAACATCCACAAACCTCATTAACCAGATTGTCCATTACGACCAATCATGGACAATCTGGTTAATGAGGTTTGTGGATGTTGTATATTTTGGGTGTGCGTGAGTCGGTTTTTCCTAAGTCGGAATAAAGTGTTTGTAAAATTGTGTTGGCTCTTTACATTTTTAGTAGCATTTTGTTTAGTTGCTTTTTGTGTGTCTTTGTTAGATTTATGTGTATTGGTTTAAATTTGTTAGTGTCTGATAGGATGTTCTTCATTTTTTGGATGTATTCATTTGTATTTATTATGACTTTAGCGTTTCCTTTATCTGCTTTTAGAATTGTTATGTTTTTGTCTTGGTATAGATTTTTAATGGAATTAATGTCTCCTTTTGTAAGATTGTTTTTAGCTTTCTGTTTTGTGAAGTTATGTTGATGGTTTTGTGAGAAAATGTTTTCAAAAAATTGTTAAGATGTTGTTTTAAGGTGTTTCTGGAAAATATACATTTTTAATTTTTCCTGTGAAGTTTGGTTGGTGGATGTCAATAAAATTGTCGAAGTTATCTTCTTTCTGTTGGCTGTTTTTGTTTTTTGTGGAAAGTATTAGAAGTCTCCTGCCTAGATCTTCTAAACATGTTTTGTTTTCTAAGGTTGGAGTGTACCTAGGTGCTATTGCAAAGTTGAGTCCTTTGTCAAGTAGATGTATCTCGTCTGTGTTTAACTGTTGGTTGGATCTATTAATTATGAGGTTAGTCAACGGTTTTTCGTGGTGTCTTTTATGTTTTCCTTAGTTTTTATAGTTTTTTGTTGTGGCAGATCTTTTTGTCTTTGTCATTCCTAGTGTTGATTTGGTTTATGTTTCGCTGTATAAATTCTTAGTGTCGAAATCAAAAAATCACGAAACCATATACTGCTGCATACCATATATTCCTGACACCAGCAGAAAAATTACCATCATGTGGGAGAAACAAGTCACCGAAGAAGGTTGAAACGTTGTTCGCTCCTCTACGTAAAAAAATTTCTCAACCCAAATGAATCGTTTTTACATATATATTTTTCTCTACAAGTGGGTTTTCTCAACATCACTGATTATTATTTCATAGAAAACACTCAAATATTAAATAAAGAAACAAACATAAACAAACGCAAAATTAAAGAAACCTTTCTTATACTACAACTCAAGCCAAAATAAACCAATACAAAGAAGTACCTTTATACCTGCATTAAAATAGCAATAAAATAAGTAATATAAAATTATATATTCGAACATCCAAGCACGCCCTTTACATTCCGACACTCAGCTACACAATCCCTTTCAGTTGTCAGCTTCCGGTCAGTTCACTCTTCCTTTCTTTGTGAACCTGACGATGACTGAAGAAGGTCGAAACGTTGTTCGCTCATCTACGTAAATTTTTTTCTCAACTCAAACGAGCCGTTTTTACACATATTTTTCTCTACAAGTGGCTTTTCTCGACATCACTGAAAAATTAACCTACCCAAATACCCACACAGAAGAAGCGAAGCAAAATTACACCTATTTTATAAAGAAATGATAAGTCGTGAAAAGATAAAAAGAAATAGCAATAACATTTTTAAAAAATAGGAAAAAGAGATTTTTATAGGAAAGTTTGTAATCAAGCACAAAGCTACATGATGGGGTATCTGTAGTCTGCTCCTCACGGGCATCGAAACTCGATTTTTAACATTGTAAGAGTGCGGACATACCGCCGTGCTACTAGGAAAAGCCTATAGAGAAGAAAAGCGTTCATTTAAACCAGATGGTAGTAGGTTGTAGATTAACCCTTTTTCCAGTCGTTCTTTTTTGAGTTGAACTAATAAGTCCAAAAATTGAAAAGTCCTCAATTGAGCGGTTGTTGATGGCGAAATGTAGGTGTATCTTGGTTTTGCAAAGATACCATATTAATATGGTTTATATGTTCTCGTGCTCCCTGTTTCTCTAGTGTAAAAATTACTACATATTTTGTAAGGTATACAGTAAATGATAAAGTCAGTGGTATAGGTGGCTGTCTTTTGTCGAAAGTTGTGTTCTTTCCTGGTATGTGTGTAGTTTATTCGTGCTGTTTCGTTTGTGCGTGAGTGCACGAAGTATCATTTTGTTTTTGTACAACAGAATTTTTCACAAATTTTTGTCATGTCTGTAAAAAATAATAGATGGATCCTTAAAAAGGGATTTAAAGGTAAGAGTTTGTGTTATTGTTTAGCAAAATATTTTATTTTCTTATTGGGCGTGTGGTACGTTGTCACAAATGAAATACAATTGTTTTTTTTGTTGTTTTTTTGGCAGTGTTGAGTGCTTACCTCCTGGTTATAAAAACTAGATTTTGTGGTTGCATCGTGGACGAGAGATGATTTCAGTAAAAATTAACTTGTCTGTGCATAGTGCACAGAGTAATTCTAACAGGTGATTGGCGCTAGTATAGCGACTGGCGTATTGTTGTGTTGATCAGTAATTGTACATACATGTGCGAGTGAACCCACTCCTAACTAATTAACCATATCACTTAACAAAGAGACTAAAGTTATGACCACCTTTCACTTGTGTATATGTATTTTGGAAGAACGACTACAATAAAATGTTAAATGTATTATAGCATAGAATAACAAATTAATGTTATGACTGTGGAAAAATCTCTCAAATATGGAATACGATTTGCTCGATAATATTTTGTTTGACTTTTATTAGCAAGTATCAGGATATAAACGATGTGTTTCTAATGACTGAC
Organism: Carcinoscorpius rotundicauda; assembly: GCA_011833715.1. Classification (NCBI taxonomy): domain Eukaryota; kingdom Metazoa; phylum Arthropoda; class Merostomata; order Xiphosura; family Limulidae; genus Carcinoscorpius; species Carcinoscorpius rotundicauda. The sequence continues at coordinate 127,082,447 of CM022392.1, forward strand.
AAAATAAACTCACTCTACAAGTCTGAAAATATATGTGATGAGTTCAAACTTTCATTCGTTCTTCGTTGTAGTTCTCTTTGACTTCTGGTGATTCAGGTTTATCTTGAATTTCGCGCAAAGCTACTCGAGGGCTATCTGCGCTAGCCGTCTCTAATTTAGCAGTGTAAGACTAGAGGGAAGGCAGCTAGTCATCACCTCCAAGTGCCAATTCTTGGGCTACTCCTTTACCAACTAATAAGGGGTTGATCATCACATTATAACGCCCTCACGGCTGAAATGGTGAGCATATTTGGTGCAACGGGGATTTGAACCCTTCGACCCTCGGATTACAGTTGAGTGCTTTAACCACTTGGCCATGATGGGGCTCTCGTGATTCAACAGCGACAAACGACGATTACATCACAATATAAATTACAATAAAGTAACAGTTTTCAAATGAGACCACAAACTTGAGTGCTTTTGAAAATCTTCTTTAGGAGAATAAATAATAATAATAATAGTAAACTATTCGAGTTTTGGTACAGATTTGAAAGCCATAACATCCAAAAATACTGGAAAAATAATATGCCTTTGTACAGTGCGCACTATATGCGGGTATTTAATGTACATACATTTCTGTATTTTTAAAATTTTGAAAACTTAACATATTACATCTTTCTCTTCTTGTCATTGCTGTGCACTGCAAACATCAAAATTAGCTTTGTACAATACAAAAAAAGAAGATATAATTAGTATTATTTCCACTTAATGCTTCGAACTGTATTTGAAACGTACGTTATTTCTTGATTGACCATTCTCTTGGAAGTGTATGCTTGATATGACTTCAAGAAAGGTCTTTCTTTCTGTTCACCTTCAAATCAGTTAGGTTCTCCTCTTCTCCAATACTTTTTTTTTCTCCAATACTTAGAGCTTTTTGGATAATTTCTAACATGGAACACAAGGGAAGGAAGACATAGATGAACAAGCACTATTGTAGTGACTAGATACTAGTCTACAGCACTAAAATTTGGATGATCAAAGTCAATTGTGGTACTTCAAGAATAAATTTAGTACATAGTCACCTGAAACCTAATTTTCTAATATCCAAATCTTGATATTTTTCTAAGAAGAGACAAGAAACATTTCTCTCAATTTTTAAAGTTCCCTAAAAATTTTCTAAGAATATCATTTTCAGAGGGAAAACTCTTTTTGTACACTGTGTAATAAAACATTTTCAGAAAACAAGTTTAACTTTTCACAGTATCACAACCCTCCTCAAACACCTTGCCTTTATTCATAAATCACACCTGGTACGTACTGTTTCTGTGCCATTGATGCTAAAACATGCTAATACAAGATGAACTGAATTCATTGCTGAAAGTGAAGAAATCTTCTGTATATAACTTTCGTGACAGCATTTTTCTGCTCCAATGAACATATTCACACACACATACATGTACCTCGATAGTCAGATGCCCTTTTCCCACTGTTTAGCAAATAATTTTTCAATTTTGAAATGTCAAAATCTGAAACATCATTTAAATATCTTTGCCAATCTTCAAAAACATTTTACAATGTCGATGCTCATCATAATTTAATTTTGGCCTCCTTATGCCAAAGGGAAGTTATCCTTTTACCAGTGTAATTTCACATCCTTATTGCAATCTCTATGCAAGAGGTTTCCATTCACAATTAATACTGAAAGAACTGCATGGATAAGGAAATTACAAAGCTGTTGTCCAAAACATTGTTTCTGAGTTTACCAATATATATATTTTTTTTAATTTGGCAAGGTTTTCACTGTTGCTATATTTTCTACCTTATAATTTTGCATCTGGTCAGCTAACACATCGCAACAATACACTTGAAAGATGCCTAACGGTCGCTATGAAATTTGCTATTCATGACAAAAAAAGAACATAAGCTTACAATATTTCATTAGGTAATGTTTTTATAATAATTTTAAAAGTACATTACTTAATAATATGTATTAAAATGGCTTCTCTTCAAAAGGTTTACTGCTAATTTTCAAGTTCATACTTTGCATAATTTATGACTTTTAATCGATAATTAAGTTTATTTATCATATGATATCCGTTACTTTGGTAAATTTACAAAACAAGCATGTTTCACATGGTATATATATGCATGATAAAGATTTTATGCAAACTAGGCAACAGTGCATGCTTCTATTTAGTAGAATGGTAAAAGTTCGAATAACCATTGATTCAAATAAATGTATATTTGTCTATCTTAAAAGTTTTACTTAAAGTACAATTGTTGTGAATGGAAAATAAATTAAACTGGTTAAATAGTTTCTGAATTATCACCTACTTGCTTTTTAAGATAAATTAACAATAAAACTTTCATTGTTTTCATATAGGTTTTCTACCTATCCTTTACTATACTTAAACCTTTAGTATCAGAAACAAAAACAACCAAAACATTTTAATCTATTCATTGATATTTTATAAAACAAAATGTATGACATTAACATTTTTTGAATTCCTTCTTGCATGTGATTACAAGTCTGCAAGTATTGCACAGAGCAAATGACCAGAAAAGTAATTACTTTATTTCACAAATGAAAAACACACCTACTACAATTATATTTCACATTAATTTATTTAGATCAAATTCACTGGTATCTAGAATCCATTTCTGAACATAAAAGGATTTTAATACAAGCATATATATAACCAATGTTAAAGTATGATACAAAACAAACTGTAGACCCCAGGGCAACAAGAGGTGGTTACAAAATTATAAAGAAGTTCCCAGTAGGTCTCTTAATTTAAGTCAATATAATGTAAAAATGATCAAAGATGAACAAATGCAAGTTCTCTTTACATCTAGTAGATATCACTACACATAATTTGTATTATGGGCTTAAATTAGAAAACCTACTGAGACCTTTAACATTATATGCATATACTATCAGAGTAACACAGTAACATTTTACATAACTCTACATCAGGTCAATGACAATGTAATTCATTTCAATAAAATATAATTTTTTCAGCTTTCAGCAGCTACAGAAACCAAATATATCGATAAATTGCAACAGCATTTCCTATAGTTCAAGTATGAAAACACCTATTGATACACACATTTCATTGTGAAGGCCATTCTCAAAACCCCTGACAGACTACATAGTATACATACGATAAGTTACAATGTCATAGACCATAAAGATGAAACTGGTAAACAAAGATAGCCAACAACATAGTTTCATGCAAGCTACATAATATTTGACACTGACAGTATTATTGATTAAATTTGTTTTATAGAAAATATCAGTTTCTTAAAAAAAAGTTCATTAGTTTTAAATACAAATACATCAAAATGTGTTACATAAAATTTAGTTCATTATTTGAAAAAGCTTGATGTATGTATGAAAAGGAAATTAGCACGCATATATACCTTAATAAAAAAAATCAATTGTGTTAATACTAGTACTAAGAATCAAAATTCCAGTGCATAGTACAACATAAAAACTTCTCAAAGAAACAAACTACTATCACCTTTAAATAAAGTCAAGATGTAAATCTCTACACAAACACATTACCAGAAAATACTTCATATCATTTACAAACACTGACAAATTTTATATATATAGACACACACTTTATCAGATCTTTCCTGAAATTTAGGAAGCATTGTGTGAAAAAAAAATTTCTTACTGCTGTCATAGGTTTCCATATTTTTTAAAACCATGTTCATTTAATGAGCATAATCCCAACACAATTATTCCATTATATATAGTATCTTGAAAAAAAACTATTTATTTTGCAATTAAAGAGCAGTAACTACAGCATGTTACATTCACCAGTACCTATGAACCAGCTTATACTTTCATGTCATATCACTGTATGTTAAACACTCACTTCAACTTAAATTATAATACATTTTTTTTTCAAGAAATGTGGATGATTCATTTAATTTCTAAACCATTTGCTCCTCACTTAATTCTTTATTACTGTTGTGTGTGTGTGTGTGTGTGTGTGTGTGTGTGTGAGAGAGAGAGAGAGAGAGATAAATATTTAAGGTACACTTCTTGCCAAAAGCCATTTTCTTATCATAAATAAAGACCAGAGACTCTTCACAGAAAAAAAAGTATATAGATCCTAACATGCAATATGTCGTGCCATATATCTTCGTATTTCCTAATTAAACTTCCTTTAGGTACAACAATAAACAAATAATGTTTCTTGTCACATGCTCAGAGAAAATTATTTTCTTCCCTTGTTTCTTCTCATCAGTCTTTACTGTGAAACAACTTTTACCACACATAAATAGCCTGCTAGTCTTTAGCCATTTTGTAGTAAATCTTCAGTGTTTTGCCATAATTCAGCAGAATTAATAACATATGCTAATTAACTACTATTTATAATCAGCATGTAAATGAAATATCAAAATGTATTCATAAAAACATGAGAACAAACTTTTAAATATACATTTCATAATTTGGTGAATGGGCTATATTAACACAATAACAGGAAGGTCAGAAAAGGAAGTGCTGCATACATATTTCTGCATATAAAACTTACATATATTTTTACATACAACTTAATTCATTACTAGTGTTTAAAATGTCCAGATGTAATGTATTTATACCAAAAATGTTAAACCTTTTATGGTGGATGAACACAGGAAACATTTTTAAATATCCCACTCTTTCATAAAATTTTTGGTTCACCTCACTGAGAGAAAAACAAAATATACAAGAAAAAAATTATGGAATATTTTTTGTAGTTGTTAACACACACACTTACCTGCATTATTAGATACAATTTTCCTCATGGACTGTATTGTACAATTTATAATCTTAAACTGTTCTATAACACTCAAGTATTTGCTGAATACATTTATCAATATCATGGAAAGCTACACAAGAAAAAAATATTTTGATATTTGTTTTAGTTTTAAAGTTAACTGACTAGGAAGTTCTGAAACACCCAATTTTTAAATATCAGATGAAAGTGCTGTATCACGATGTAAAATAGTTTTTCATGGATTATTTTTCATGACTTTTTATCAACTAGCACACTAAATGTGTTAAAAATTCATTAAAATTTCTACAAGAAAATTTTAAGTGTCTCCATGAAGGAATTCATATTAAATAATTTTAATCTTTTAAGAAGTCAAAATGTCTCTAGTTACACTGCATACACTGAATTAACAAACGTGTTTCTCTGTTATTATTCAGATCTTTACAAAATCTAATGATTCAATCTGAATGCACAAGCTTTAAATGGTGGCTCTTAATCACACAGGCATGACGAAAATTTGAAGATCACACAGCTCCTTATGGTTAATACACAATACATACTACTCTTTCCCATAATTATTGTTTATTTCAAGCAAACTTTTCTATGGTATGAGCTAGTGATAAATGAGGTGTAGGTGGTGCTTTAACTCAATCAACAAACCTCTTGTTATTTAATTTTAATGAAATGGAAGGCAGGTAGGTTGAGCAGGTCACCACCAGACGGAATGCTTCATGAGGCACCAGAGATTAGATTTAATGTCATGCATAGCTAGTGGTCTGGTCTGTCTCACAAAGATACTTTCCTAAAAATATAAAAAATAATGTATAAGGATCCTTGAAAATACAATACATACATAATATATATAAATACATATTAATTGTTCCAAAGTACAGGAGGAAGGGCTTAGCAAAGTAACTGGAAAAATAAGAATAACTTATACTCTTCCAACAGATACAAATTACTTCATGCATCACTTGTTTCCCTTTCATATTCTATATTTTTAAAAAAAAAATATCAAAAGAAAGTAATAACAATTAGTGGGGCACTCTATGCAGTGTTGATCACAGTCAGTTCTCGAGAAAAAACAAAGATATTCCTGTATGTCTGTCATTATGAAAAAAACCTGGATCATTTTTAGTTGGACAATAAAGAATAAAATTCTACATGTTCCTTCTGATCATTTTTGACTGAGTTATAAAGCAGAAATGGGAGAAATTGGTCCCTGTATGTTAATAGGGATTTTTTTGATTTTCATGACTTTGCTGTGATATTTACTTTTGACCTTGACTCTACTAAAATTAACCACTTCTAAGTTTGGTCATAGTCCATATCTCTTCAACCACTTTTGATAAATCTTACTGACAAACACACAAACAGGGATGAAAATGTAATCTCCATCTACCTTTTGTGGTGGAAGTACTAATAATAGAAATGATTAAATCGTACTACTGGTTAATCACTGTTGAGAAAGTTGTCCAATTTTTTGTAATTTCGTGCACTTTATGTTACATTAGTTGCAATTTGAGCACCAAGGCATAAAATAGCTATTCTAACTCAAGATACATCAGCACAGATTTCAAGATAATTAACATGTTCAGGGAACCAACCATTTAGCCTTTAATATAATTCTCAATATGTTATCACTTTAGCAGAGGAAACACACACACACAGATGAAAGACAAATATTTGTATCACAAAATAACATTTTTTTAGTTTTATGCCAGTTCTTTTTCTTTTTTAAAGAAATACAGTATGAATCATTTTATCTCAACACCAAACCTCTACCTGCACAGTAGAAGAAAATATACCTGCACTTTTTTATTTGACACTATAAAAATATGTAATTAGTTATACTAAATTAACAGTATGAGTGGAGTTTTATACTAGCAGAGGTTAACTGGTAAAATACAATTCATTTCTAGTGACCAGTTGATAACAGAGGCAAGATTATTAATACAAATGTATGAAAGGCTTAAAATGATTAAAAACAATGAAAAAATGCAGCTATAAACACAACAATTATGAAAAAAATACCGTGATGGCAAATATCCAATTTCTAAGTTTAAAATTGCAAGTAAAAAGAAAAGTACATTCAATTAATGTTTAAGTCAGTTTCAGGGTCTGATGAATAACTGAACTGAAGAAAAGGTGACCTTCATACTTCCCAAGAACTTTTAAATAAACAAAACTTCCTGGGTATTTCTCATATGTTTCTAAGTATGCCAGAATACTTATTTTAAATTTGTTGATTTAAAAAAAAAGATTTGTACAATTTTTTAAAATCTTGTTTAAAAATGAATTTCACAGTTTAAACATATGATTTTTACCAAAAGATACATTAGAGTCTTAAGAAGTGGACAGTTTGTTCAGTGTTATATCCATACTACTGTAAATTCATTATGGTTCAAAAATAAGTTTATTAATTCCCACATAAATAATTTGTATAACTACCTGCAATCCTGTAAAAATATTTCATAAGAACTTTTACTAAGCCAACTTAGTAATATAGAAACCAAATCAGCATTTCACCTTAAAAAAGAAAAAAAGTAATTCATAATATTAACTTTTAAAACCACCTTGCTCATTATATATTTAAAACTATTTAAAAATGATACACTACATTCATATTCACTTTCAGCTATAAACATTTTATTGTTTAAATATTCAACATGATTTCACTGATATATGGTAAATTCATGTCAACACATCATAGTAATAAAGCAGGATATTTTTCACAAAACTAGTTTTTCAAGACATATCAAAAACAGATTAACCATAACAAAAGTATACTTTTATCCCATTAATTTGAATAATTAAAGATAGAATATGATTCCTTAACTGCTTTATCTTCTAAAATGTCTAAACAGTGAACAGTAGACTGTGATCATGAATTAATTTTTTTCATACTTTGGTGTACAATCAGTAAGATGGCTTTAAAATTTGTTTATATCCTGAATTAAAATGTTTTTAGCATTATATGTCCATTTATGATAATTTTCTTTTTTACATAATTTAAAGTTCAGGATTTTAATCAGCTATTTGTTTTTACGTGAAGAAAAAATTTGTATAAAAAACAAATTCTTGAAACGTAATGAATTAAACAAATATACTTCTCATATATAAAACATTTATTCAAGTATTATTTCCTGATATGTGTACATCCAGAAAATGTACAAAACTTTCAGTTAGCAAACATACACTGCTCAAAACTTGCCTTTTTAAAATCTATAAGATATTTGCATGTATTAATCAGAGCATGTTTTACTATTTTTGAACGTGCTTTGAAATTAGGCATAAAGATAATTTATATCAGAAGTAATGAATCTTTGAATTAATGTGACTAAGTTGAAAATATAACTTTCTACATCTTTATCTGTTCAGCAAATTCATTACTGCTGAATTGATAACAATGTAGAAAAGCATATTACAAGCTTAGCTCCAATAAATGACAAAACACTTGTTTAGAAGCTCTGTTCATCACTGACTTTAGCTTAGCTCTCAAACAGGACAGAATGGACAACAAACAACCTCACATCTGTCAAGGGAATGTTAAAGTAAACTTTGTAATTTTCTTTTGAAGGAATGAATGTTGCCTTGTTGACAACGAGGGCAATAAATTTTAAAAGTACAAAAAAAATTATTGTAAAACTGGCATATAATTCTTGGACGATGAAAAAAATATCCAAATAAAAGAAGTTTGCTCATTTATAAGCTGAAGTCCAAAATTAACATTCTCAGTTTATCAAGCACATTAAGTTTGAATATTCTAATTATACATACAAAACTTTTCATAAAGACAAGAAGATCTCTTGACAAAAACATCTAATATATTCCATTATAAACTTATGCCACCAAATGTACAATGTTACTGCAAACTTGTTCAATACTGACAGTGACATTTCATTAAATTCTTAGAGCAATCACATTTTTCATTTTGGTCTTACATAATGTTGTTTATTATATTAAATAAAATCTGTTGTAAACCAAAGTATTTACTAAGCCTACTTACATTTTTAAATGTTGTTATGGTCTTTGAATTCAGATGTAATCACATTGCTTATATTCAATGATACTAACACTACACATTCTTTACAGTAATTAATATTTTCATCTCAAAAGCATTTCATGGGTCTGAAAGCCTATAGTCTGAAAACTATTCATACAATTCTGTCCAGTTGCACATGCTCATTCTTACATTTAGTCTTGATTCTTTCCAGTGCATAGTATTTTGTTTGTTGTTTGACAAACAGTAAATTTTCCTGATATTTTACTTGAGTATTCAGTAATTAAATTAGAGTATAAGATAAGAATATTTTCAGCTATTCTTGGTGATACATATTTTGTTTAATAAAGACTTAAATTAAAACTAGTGATAAATAAATTATTATTTTATATAATTATTATAGTTATTTTTGTTAATTAATTGAATAAATATAAGAACAGTTATGAAATAAAAACTCACACAAACTATGTAGATTTGTTCTACCAAGCTTTAGCAAAATAACCAAACTGTTCATTTTTGTTTTGACATATTTCAAACCTTCAGCAAATATGCCAGTGATGTAATACACCCAGCAAATTATATGTTCCTTCTGGCATGGGAAATGTTTTGTTAATGCACTAATATTTATCAAATTAAATAGTTTATTAAATAAAAACAGCCCATCTTTTAATAGTAATTTATTGTTTAAGCTGTAGTAAATATTTAACCCACTATGACATTTAGGAAAACGAGATAAAGCCTTATATGGAGCTTTTAACACTACCATTTATGTACTCTTTTATTTATTGTTCATTGTCGTGTATTATAAAAGCAGCAAATATAAAGAATAATATGCATTAAATACACATACTATGTTCTAATAGTGTCAGAATGAACCATGTAATTTATTTTTTCTCCATTCACTTTCAAAAAGCATTATTGAATTACAAGAAATTCACTAACTTTTCCTGGTTTTTATCTTTAAAATGGAATTTTCTGATGTTTTCTGCACCATAAATTCAATAAATAAACTCCACTGACATTTGTCAGCTTCCCTGACAGGATGGAATCATACATGCAATGTTATTAATATAAATCAACCTCTTACCAAAACAACACATACCCTCTCTGAGGGTGCTAACAAATATTTCATACAAAATAAAATAAAAAAAATAAATAGTTTTTCACAAAATTTAAGTACGTCCGGTAATTAAATTCTGTGATCTGTAAAAACTACTGAGGAAAGTAGGTTGTTTATTTCTAGATATTTTGTTAGCCAAAGAACAAATTTTAAATATCAATACTATATTTAGAATAAATATTTCATAACTATTTAGTTTTAACCTTTTTTACCTCACACTTAAAAATAAATATCATGTCCAACTCTTTCTTGAAAATAGTGGCAAATTCAATATTAATTATGAAAGTTATTGGATAATAGGGCTTAAATTTTTTTTTTATTAAATCTATAAAGTGCTTTATGACTTTAAATAGACATTCAATGAAACCAAATTGTAATCTACGTTTGTTTACCTATAGTTTTATAAGATTAGATTTGAGTCTTTCAAAACATAATTTTAGTAACATGTGAAGTTATAAAGAGTATATGCCATGTATGTTTTGCAAATACAGTTCTAGAAGTCTTTATTTTCATCTAAGAGAGTAAAAAATAGAACACACAAAGATACTAGATACATTCTAAAAATGTTTGCCAAATGTACTTTCTACTCTTTTAAACCTACGATAAAACAATATATTTTCTTCTTTCACAGACACAATGTGCATAATGTAAATGACATTTACATGAGTAACAATTGTAATTTTGAAATTACCTGCCATCACCTGCTTCTTGACTAGTGACAGACGATAGCCTGTGCACGCAAGCTCAAAATCAGCACCAGAGAGAGATGTTCCTTGACATGAAAATTTAGCTATGAGGGTACTAGGTGTAGAAGGACCAGTACTTAAGTCAAACCTGGCCCGCAATGATCCAATACCTGCTCCTTCACAACGGTGAGAAAGTTCTGGTATCTGCCATATCACCCGTTGATTTTCAGCATTCCTAGAATAATTGTATTTCCTTTAATATTTCCCTTTGTTAGGTGTATTGACATAGGCTTGAATAAAATATAGAAAATAAAATTAACTGTTACAATATATGATACACCTTTTAGGACTCCATACCTCTCAGTAAATGAAAATCAGTATGGTAATTCAAGGTTATATTTGTGCACGCACAGTTACCTCATCTCCTACAAAACAAGGAGTTTATGGATCTAACATGTGTAGTGATTTGCAACAGGTGGGATAAAGAGACAGCACATGATGTGAAAAGTAAAATGATAAAATGAAATACTTTATTTTCCAATATAAAGAACAAAAAAAATGTGACAAATGTACAGGTGATCATTTAAATGGTATAAAAAAAGATAAGAAAATAATGGTTTACATATAATTAAACTGAAGCTCATAAAAATTGTAAAGTGACCCATAGAAAGAGCTTCTACAGCAAGTCTTGACCCTTTCAACACAGAAACAAGTCTGCCCTACTTGAAAATTTGAATGACCCTTGAAGAAGTATTAAACTTGTAGTTACAAAGTAACTACAGCTCAGTATGTAACACCACACACACACACACACACACACACACACACTAAAAACAACTACAATTAAAATTTTTCTTGTATTGAGTGATGGTATAACTTAAAAACATACACACACATACCCTCATAAAAAAGAAATTATTTTCATACACTTGCAATTTATACCCTCTACCCCATATTGAATGAAGTTTAAATTTTCAAATAAAACAGTTTGTTTTCAGCTTTTAACAAAGTCCATCTTTTATAAACCTTTAAGCTTTTCAAATTCTAAGCTACTTTAATGCTGAGAGACAATTTATAGAGTTTGAAAGGCATAATTTACTGTTAAATACATTTTATAATACTCAGAAAGCTGGACATCCACATGTTGGAGTGACAAGTGACTGACTTGTTGAGAGAACTTAAAATATTTGTATTAAATCAAATAGTACAACTGTGATAAGATAACTTCCAGCTACGGGAGATATTCAACAAAAGCTCAAGCACAGAACTATAAAGCAAGTATGTTCAAATTATTAACTGCATGGAGTTATTTCTTTTATAGGCATATTGAAACAGCTAATACTTAATAACTCATAAAGGAACAACAAGAAAAGATCATATATACACTTCAAATATGTTTCCTTAAAAATAAAAACAAATTAGCAAGATAATTTTAATGACTTCTATTAAGTTAAACATCAGTTTAGCTCTAGTACATAAGTTAAATATTGGCAGCAGGTGGATAAATACAAAATATCATTGAATATTTGATTAGATGCAGAGTAAGAGGTGATATGTATAAAAAAAAACCTTCATTCATTCTAATGCTAGTAAAGGATGTTATACTTTACACTCAATAGAAGCCCTAGTAATCTGTAACATGCTTAATTACTTTCTTTTATTTATTCAAAATAAATCAAGTTCATTTACCTCATCTACAGACATGGATGTAAAAGTGTGCATGTCATGACCTTCATAATTATATTCAAAATTAAGTTTTAATTTCTTAAATATTTATACAAATTCTCAACCTTCAATTCTCTACATAATGCAATATTTTTTGTTCCAATTTGTATTACAGATGCTCCCACATTTAAATTTACATCTTCCAATCTTGCTTTATTGAGATAAAAATAAGTAAATGACACTCGCATGTCCCGCCCTTATTATCATGTTTCATTTTTCAGAAATGTCAATAATTTTCTTTAACATTTACTATTAATTTGTTTTATTAACTTTTGAATGACAACTGAATTACAATCTTACCACACAAACCATGAATCATGAGGCATCTCACATTAACATATCAAATATCATAAAAAAGACCTTCACAATATACAAATATATACCTCATTCATAGTGCACGTATACCAGTATTCTGCAAAATACAGTGACATTTTGGTTAACATATATTACAAATGTGTGTGTATGTATAATTACCATTTAGAAATAAATTTTGAAATTTTAGTTTTGTTTCTTAAAAGTAGGACAGTAAAAAAAAGAATACATAGAAAACAACAAACTATACTATTTATGATGTTAAAGTTTTTTGTACTCATGTATCATAATCGTTAAGCCTTGTCAAATTTCACACATAGAAGATATAACAAATAATACATTCAATATTGATATCACAAAATTTTAACGTAATTTTATGCTTCCTAACTAAGTTGTATTTGGATTTTTAAAAAATCTCATTTCCTATCAGTATATTTCTTTGATCACCACTTTGCATTTTGTAACAGTAATAGGAGTTTTACTCATGTAGCACTTTCCACTGGTAATAAGCATGCAATTCAGAAAAGTGAGCATAGGTTAACAAGTATTTTCAGAATGGAATGGAGTTAATGGAGCAACTGTTGTGAGTTCCTTTAAATACAATGATACCTCACAGCAAATAGAAAAGGTAGGAGATTCTTATTTTATATTATAATTTGTCAATTTGAGTTTCTTATTTATTAGAAACTGTAGACCTTACATTGTATTGTGCCCAAAATATAATGTGAGCAAATGCAGATGGTGATGTACCATCTGACATACAAAAAACTGATATTTAGTAACTTGAAATAAAAAGTTAAATGAAGGTACAATACAAAAATGTGGATTACAAACTATAATCTGAATCTAAATTTATGGACATCTTAAATCAAAAACGTATTTCCAATACCACTTAACTCCTTTTACACTACAGCTATTACTCAAATGCTAGGGTTTATTTCCTTAGCATTGGTATGATTTTTTTGCTTACTCCAGTCTTTTATTCCCCACTTAACTGCCTTTTGCAATATCTGTTTCATGACACGCTCCACCTATGTCAATGTACTATTATCCCAGTACTGTGAAAAAGCACCCAATTCACATAATATCATTTATGAAAAATATGACTGTATAGATCAATGGTGTGCCAAGAGAAGATTAGTGCCTTAGAGGGAGAACCTCAACACAAACAAAGTATGCTTTTACACCTGGAACCTAACTCGTGCACTAAGGCACCAGAAATCACAAGAAGGTACACAGTACCAAAGTGGACTAATCTTCTCCTTAACCTGTAGAAGTCTAAAGGCAACACCACAAGCTTGGAATGATGGGATCTTGTATGCTATACTTAATCTGAGGAAACAGGACTCATCTTATCTGGAATTATAAACACTCATCTTCACTCCTCAATACTGTGGGCAAGGTAAATTCCACTTGTCACTTGAATTACTGAAAGGATGTGGAATAAGTGCTCAGCTGAGGACCAAAGATGGGGGATGGGGCTCTTTTGTGTTTAAAATTACAAGGAGACAATAGACAAAACCAATACTGATCAAAAAGGAAAGTTCACACTGAACCCAAACAGATTGGCAAACATCAATTTAAGTGACAAAGATAACAGTATCTCTTTATATCTAATAAATTAGGTAAAGATGTCTATAGGGAGTAGTTGAAAACCTTCAGATCATGCAAATAATGCGAAATAAAAGTATTGGAGGAGGTCCACATACCAGATTTCACAATGTCTTGAAAAATTCAACTAGGCCACTAAAGACATAAAAGTGGGACAAATCTGATGAGAAGTTTCCTCACCTAAAATAAAAAAAAGAAGAGAAAACCCAGAATAAGCAATATGAATTCATTTCTATACTCACTTCAACAAGATAACTGGGGATAAGTCCAACAAAACTGAAGGATCCCAATGAATTAAAACAAGACACTGGGCAGAAAAAAAGGTTGATCCAGCCAAACCAGTGATATTAATATAACCAGACACGGAGTTGAACAAACCATATCTACTACTCTGCATAACATACAAATGAACAGGTAGGCATAAAGGTACAATCCCACCCAGTGCTGACTGAAATCATCTGTTGCCAATTCCTGAGGGTTAGGGTAGCAGAGACCAAAATGCTGATAGTTGAGTATTCCAGTAAGAAGCATATATATCTATCATGAGCATTCCACAGAAAAAAAAAGTCCAATGAAAAAATTTGCAACACAGCATCCATTTTGTTGTGAAAACCTGGTTAGTTCGAGACAATTGATCTGCCATCAAATTTCATCACCCCTGAACATGAGAAGCTATTAAAATGATATGATGGAAGTATGCCAAATAGAGAAGATTCAAGGTTTGAAAGCAAAAAGACCTGGACCTAGGTACCCCTTGAAAGGAACTGTAAGACACCACAATGGAACTGTCTATCTGAAACATAACAATTCTTCTCCTTAATAAGTACTAACCTTGCCTTCTAAACAATATGAACTTCTGAAACGTTAGAAGCATTATATATCAGTTCACAGGCCTTGGAATTTCTGACTTTTGAGATATGTACCCCATCCATAAAGAGATGGATCTGTAAGTAAGGTGGCAGCAGAAGAACATCTATTCTAGCATTGTTTCAATCCAACCACCACTTGAGGTCAAAGATGTTGATCCTGAATAAGGAGATTGAGGAATCCAGTGAATCCACAGGTCACACAGAGATCACTGAAGAGATTTCAAGTGTGCTCATCCCTTAAAAAATGAGTTTTTACTATTTTCCATTTCCCTGAAAGAACCATACATGCAGTGAAAGAAGAAGAGGTACGGGACAGAAATAATGCATGTTCCATAGCATGAGAGATGGGAGTCTGCTTAGCCCAACTGATATACATTTTGAAAATGACCTCCATGTGAACAATATTTTATGGTGGAGTGAGAACAGATTTCTTAGCTCTGATAATAAAGCCTGGCTTGCTTGTTTCAGAAAGTACAATCTGGGTGTGGCATTTTGCCAACTGATGAGATGGTGCAAAATCATCCATGTATTGGTGCGTGCACTGGCCTGAAAAATGGAGGTGACAAGAAAAAGCTTTTATGATTTGGGAGACCACATATGGTATATCAATGGTAGTCCAAAAGGCAAAACTGTGAACTGCAACACATGAGAGTCAAACTCTGGATGAGATGGGAATGCCCCCCTTGAACAACAAATCTCAGATATCCTTAGAATGAAGTTCTGAAATGCAAGGATCTGCAGGAGCACTACGTGGAGGTTGATTATTGTGATCCAAGCTCCCACAGACTACAGAGATCTGACTAAGCAGAGGAACATCATGGATATGGATAGAATGTGTTTTGGGTACCAAAGAACTAAGAAACTAATGTTGTTGGGGGGTCAGAACACTTGACTAAGGGCAGAACTATGATTCTTTATAGGAGCTGAGAAAAGTTGTGAAGCCAATGATGACTAAAATGAATGTATATGGGCAACATCAACCCTCGACTCCAAAATCTTTGCAACACCTGAAAAAATTAAGGGGTAGAGAAAGGGGCCTCACGACTCATGAAGGGTGGCAGCTGGTAGACAAATGCCCTACAATAATGCATCTATACCCCACAATTCTTGACAACATAAAAATCAAGAAACTAGAGAACGTGCAAAATCTAAAGATTAATCCTAGGTAGATCTAACAATGATCTCAACACATCATCAAATTGATGTGGTGATCCTTGCAAGGCTTCTGACAAAAGTTGGAGGATAATAAATATCTTAGGACTGTAGTTAGGGTCAGAAGAGTCCTATAAAAGTGGAATCTGTTCAGGTTGATCACAGATTATGTTCCGGAACCTCATATTTCAAGGAGGGGATTTATTCTTTGAGAATCTAAATATGCAGTCACCTGGTAGTGGTAAGCTAAAGCATTTTCATCCAACAAAGCATAGTTGTCCCTTCATGTTGCTGAGCAGTAAACCACTCTGCATGAATTACAATATCAGGAGGATGGAGGTAGAACTAAGTATTTATATTTTGACTTATCTGCCATCACAAACAACTGGGGAAAGGCTCAAAACATTATACATTTGATTTAACAACTAAAGATAAGGAGATGGATGAAGCTGATCCTAATTTAGCCTCCAGAGAATTCAACAGCATAAAGAAAGGTGCTGGGAAAAGTGATTCAAAATTCTCTTCAGAATTCCCACACCTACCTGCAACTGCAACTTTAGAACCTCCTGGAGAAACACCACACCATCAAACTGAATATATGTCTCAAATGAAAGTGACGGCCCCATTCCTCCATCTGACATACAAAAAATTGATATTTAGCAATTTGAAATAAGAAGTTAAATAATGTACAATACAAAAATAAGGATCTGAATCTAAATTTATGGACATACATTCATAAAACATCTATTGAATAAAATTTTGAATGTAAGTCAACAAAATGTCATGACATGCACTCTGATTCCAACCCGACTCATGCTGGTTGCTTAATATTAGTGGTGAAATAAGAGAGACCTGAATTTCCTCTGTGCTTGAAATGATAACCTGAGAATCCATATTGTACATCAAAAATAACTAAGTAACATGAAGGATGCTCAAAGTACCTCTAACAATCATAGTACAGGGAAACCTGTTAGCGAACGCTTTGTCAAGAAGTTATAACATTATATTTGAATAAGATACTCATATACAGTATCAGGATAGAGGATTATATAATGAAGGTAAAATATGTGACAACACAGATATTGCCAAGCGCAATTAATTGGGGAATAAAGACTGAAGCAAATGAAAAAAAAATTAGACCAATACTCAGATGAGCAAAGGAAGGAAACCTCAGCAGTCAAGTAATAGCCAAAGCATGAGTGTAGGTACTTATGTTGATTCACAAAAACAGCACAATTTAAAAAGTAACCCGGTTATATTTTGTATAAATTTGAAAATCAAATAAGGTTCTTCCACATCCAGAACAATTATATTGTCATAAAGTTACACATTAAAATGTGTATTTAAATAAAATGTTATTTAAGATAAAGCGATTTTTACAAGTATTTGTATTCTTCAGTGATCAATACATTTTAAGATTTATCTGATCACAAGTAACCATGAGGTAGTTTTATTCTTACCAAGTACCAGATGGTTTGGTCTGCATGTCATTAACACCTCCATCAACAGGTACTATAACTGTGATGTTAGACACTGGTGTCATATTTGCAAGTGCTGATGGGTTGTATTTGTAATCAATCCTGAGGTTTGTTGTTCTAGGTTCACACTTCCAGTAAGCCACCAAGTGAAGTGGAGTACTTTTTGCACCTGGTAAAGACTTAATCTGGAAAAATTCCAAACCTGTAACTTAGATAGTATATCCAAAAGCATATTTTATGCAATTTATTTCTAAACAAAAACACATCTGAGTCAGTATATATTTTTTATAAAAGAAAAGGTAAAACAATTTTGTTGTTTCTAAAGTATATTAAATTGATTAACACTCAGTTTAGTATCAGAGAAATGTTTATGTTGTGTTGGTTCCTGAATAAAGTTTTATGATACTTTCCTTTTTAAAATTCTCAATATAAATTTGGAAAATGTGACATCTGAAAGATGAAGTGCCCAACAGCACAGCTAAAGTCACACTAGGTTCCATACTGAAAGGGAGTAAAATCCATACTCCCATTCAATTTTCCACAAAAACTTCAGCACTTGTCACACTGCACAATACAAGATATGGTTCCCACAACTCTATCAACTCATTTTCTCTGAGGTTTTCATGGGTGCTATCAACAGAGATGGTCAAGGAAGGCTCAATAATGTGATTACATGTGGTACTTGCCTATATTAACCACTTCTACTACATGGCCTACCAAAAGAAATGTAGGGATTCAAAACTGCAATAAACAACAACATCTATTGAAATAAATAAAAAATGTAAGTTAAAAACTGCAGCTCAGTGAGATTTCTTGTAAATTTTAAATATGAAAAGATAACATCTGATAGATATCCACAAAATTCTATACACTGGCATGCTCTATGAATCATACATTCTACTGATAGGACAAAGATTCGTGTACAATGTCATTAGCTTCTGTCTTTATATTATATTTCAAATCCTGTTGTGTTAGTGAGTTATTAATTATAAATATCTTATCTTATAAGTAATTTAAAAAAAAAAAGAAAGTCTCCTGCTACCAAATCTATGGATTGTGGAGGACACTGTATGTTTCCACAATGAGAAATTACTCTTTGGGAATAGATCATGTAGCACTCCTATTCATGTTCATGATAGATGCAAGGTGGTTGAAACAACAATTCCCATTGATGACATGTTTGGAAGTAGAAACACTCACACCATGTTCTTGATGGAATGCTCTTTGAGCAACAATGAAGGAGCATTCATTTTTAAATAAAGCTCAATAATAAGAAAATGCTCCCTAAATTCAACATCATTGTGAACAAATATTCCTCACAAGTGAGCTATGTTGGCAGCAAACTGTGATTGAAAAAAAAATTGTAAAAAAGATTAACAGATTACAACCTTTATTGTAGTACTTTTTTTTGGTTTTGAGTTGAATACTGGATACCATAACACCCCAATACAGCTCACCCATTCCCTTCTATCCATAATCTGTTTAATAAAGCCATAGACTGGATGTTAAACATACATAAAAATCAATTTTTTTAAAACAAATGCTGTAATAGCTATAAAAGATAAAAATATGTGAAAGAAAACTTATCTGTTATATAATTTAATGAAGCTAGAGGTTAGTTTAATCAGGAAACTGCAGGTTTCCAGATACCTGCTAACCTCAGTTCTTACTTTTCTTTTTTTTTTTAAATATAAATCAGATGATGTATCAAACAACCTTAATTTACACGTTACTGCACATGTATAAGCTTAAGTAAACTGAACTAAAATCTTACTGAAAGAATTGTACATAGTTTAAAATATAGCATTATATATATACCAATAATTTCACATGCTACAACAACGTGATTGGACACTATTTATAAACAAACACAATATAATTCATTTTTAAACCACAGTTACAATCTTAATACATTTTAACTCATCTTATGTAATACTAGTAATTTCAAAGGAATTAAAATATGCAAGTACCCACATGATATTTTAAAATGTCAATGTTAAAATATGATGCATTAGGTGCTTGTTCATACTGCTTCCTCAACAGTCCTGTCAAAGCTGGCATATTGAACTCGAACAAGTAACTATCAATTGTTGACTGACTGGTGTCTCTAGAAAAGTAATAAGCTTTTCAGCTTCTACTGGAATTACTTCAAAGATTAGCTTTAACCCATTTTAACATACCTATATTAATCTAATGTCTTTAAATATATTATACTTGTTTCAACAGGAAAAGCAAAAATAGGGATTACTAAATAAGGTAGTAATTTCAATAAACAACAAAAAAAACCTCATAAGTTTGATATATTTAATGAAAATATATATATTTTTTATCAGATGATCAGTAACAACAAAAATAGACATAAAATAAAGCCACAAATAATGGCCTGGACCAGACAACCTGAATTTACATGCTACTGTACAAAAAAACACAAAAAACTCAAGTTTGATATTTTTAATGAAAATTACTAAAAAACAAATGTCAAATGCCTCCTAAAAACATAAAATGATATTAGCATTCTCAGGAACTACCCTAAAAAGTTACTTTCTGCTAAATTTCCATTACAACATATTAAGAAATTTGCTTGTTAAAAGTTCAGGTTACAGGTCTATATTATGGAGACTTAAACCTTTTTTTTTTTTTTTTTTAAACAAGAAATGAGATTATTTGAGCTATTTCAAGAGAAAAAACTTACAGTCACTAAATATTAGAAAATGAAAAACATAAATTAACTTACAAAAATCTAGCACTCAAATGTTCCAAACCCTGAGAAGAATATTTGGGTACTTGATCTTTGTCAGTTTACTGGCATTTACACAATTACAAAACTAAAATATTTTTAAAAGTATTCTTATACAAATTATTTTTAACATTAATTGTTAACAAGTGATTAACTCAGAACATTAAACAATAATTGACAGTCACAACTTCCAACTTGATTTCATAATGGATAATGGTAGTAGCATCCAAAAGCGCTGGAGACATTCCATCTATAAGACAATACTGAAACACTCATATTAAATTGGCCAACTATTGAGGCAAATCAATTAAGGAGTACAGAGAATCAAGCTCTTACACTTATAAGGTCTCAACTCCTACTGCCTTTCACTGTCTACAGCCAACTGTAAGAAGGGAATTACTCTAAAGTAAAAATGAAACCACCCTAAAATTTCTATTATGTAAAACTTCTAACCACTACCTTTACAAAAGGATGTTAAACTGAACTAAATAATCTTAAAGAATTACAAACTTACCTTAATAGTTCTTACATACCTAACCTCCTCCCTTGTAAAACTTTTAGGGTTGTTTAATTTCTACTTGTGAACTTTAAATCCACAACTGGATGCAGACAATGAAAGATAGTAGAAGTTCAGACATTATGAATGTAAGCACTAAACCATGTACCCTAAACAAACTTTTCATGTTTGCTGGTTACTTTATCATCATTGTTTGAATACTGTCTGATAGATGAGATATATTCAATGCAATAGGATACCATTTACCACAGACATTATCCATCATGACATACATCAAGTTGACAACCAGAACTAACAATGGCAATGCTTTTTATATATTACATGAAATATTGATAGAAACAATTTTCTTACCATTTTAATACCATCAAGTTAATGGCCTGCAGACAATTCTATCAATTGCAATTTGAATCTAATTCAGTTTTGTCAACTTCAGATGTATCCAGAAGCATGAATTAAAAACATTATGAGCCTAACTACACTTTTAAAAAAATACTTACTGTAAAATTAATTGTTTATTTGGCAAAATATTTTCTAGTTTTCCAGTTTTTGATACACGGAATGATAGGGAAGCAGGATTAGGATTATTGGCAAGGGCTTGGACTATGCCAGCAGGAAATGAAACCTTCACATCTCCCATGAGACGTACCTGACATCTGAAACAAAATTTAAAAGTTAAGGATATTACAACAATCACACACAGAAGAAATAAATAAAAATCTGCAATGTTTGTGAACTTGTATTATCCCAGCCATAATTTCCACAATTAGTGTATAATGAGCTAATCACTGTACAGTAACATATATTTCACAAACAATATTTAGTTAAGTGTTGAGCAATAGCTTCAACAATCTAAATATACATCCTTAGAAAAACTTAGGTTCTCTCAGTCAACCGAAAAAAAATCCTATGCCAAGTTTTTTTGTATCACATTTAACAGTTATATTTCAAATGACAGTTATTACTTTCTTATTTATTATTTTGTATCTTTATAAACATCAATTTTTTCTTGTACTATTACTGTTATTAACTTCACAAAGTTTAGACAGTAACATTTTGTCTCGCATAACACTTTCCTTTAATGATAGAAAGCACGAGAGGTTTAATAAGTTTTCAATGGTCAAGAGATATGTTAGAGAGAATTAGAGAAAAATCAAGTATGTTATACTAAATGGTATTTTCCAAAGCAATTTACTTGTATGGACGTAACTCGTGCCAACTAGCATTTCTGCATTTCCTAAGTCAAAAATAGTATATTACCTATACATATACACATACTACATGGCCAAAAGTACGATGTCACCAGACCATCACACACATATGTGCTTGTTGCAAATCTCATTCCAAAACCATGGGCCCCCTTTGTTGTTACAACAGCCTCCACTCTTGTGGGAAGGCTTTTCACTAGATTTTGGAATATAGCTGTGGAGATTTGCTCCTATTCAGCCACAAGAGCATTAGTGAGGTCACACACTAATGTTGGACGAGAAGACTTGGTTCACAGTCAGTGTTCCAATTCATCCCAAAGGTGTTCGATGGGTTGAGGTAAGGGGTCTGTACAGGCCAGTCAAGTTCTTCCACAGCAACCTTGGCAAACCAAGTCTTTATGAACCTTGCTTTGTGCACGAGAGCATTGTCCATTTTCATGCTGAAACAAAAAGGGACCTTCTCAAAACTGTTGCCACAAAGTTGGAATCACACAATTCTCTAGAATGCCATTGTATGCTGTAAAATTAAGATTTCCCTTCACTGGAACTAAAAAGCCTAGCCCAAACCATGAAAAACAGCTCCAGACCATTATTCCTTCTCCACAAAACTACATAGTTGGCACTATACATTCAGATAGGTAAAGTTCTCTTGGAATCTGCCAATCCCAGGTTCGTTCGACAGACTACCAGATAGTGAACCGTGGTTCATCACTCCAGAAAACAAGTTTCCACAGCACCAGAGTCCAATGGCAGTATGATTTACACCACTCCAGCCGACGCTTGACATTGACCATGGTGATTTTAGGCTTATGTGCAGATGCTTGGGCATGGAAACCCATTTCATGAAGATGCTGATGAAGAGTTCCTGTGCTCACATTGCTTCCAGAGGTAGTTTGGAATTCGGTAGTGAGTGTTGCAACTGTGGACAGACAAGTTTTTTGTGCTATGCACTTCAGCACTCAACAGTCCCATTCTGTGTGCTTGTGTGGCCTACTGCTTTGTGGCTGAGCTGTTGTTGGTCCTAGACTTTTCAACTTCACAATAACAGCAATTACAGTTAACCAGGGCAGCTCTAGCAGGGCAGAAATTTGACAAACTGTTTTGTTGGAAAGGTGGCATCCGATAACAGCACCATAATGAAAGTTACTGAGCCCTTCAGTATACTACTGCCAATGCTAGTCTATAGAGACTGCATGGCTGAAATAGCCAAACCTACTAATTAGAAGAGATGTCCACACAATTTTGGCCATGTAGTGTACCTCCAGCAACATATCAGTGTCAAACAGGGGTTAATTCAACAAGTAAATTCAATTTCAAGTAGTAGTTGTTTTTTTAATAGCTGCTTATTGGAAAAAAGTCCTGTCTAACAACAATAAAAGCAAGTTTTCATGAACGTTTTTCATGATTTTAGAGGGTATTATGGAGGTTCTTTAATTAAAATCAGGAGTCATTTAATTAATATTTGCCTCATCAACTGGTTTCATTTCAAGTTCTTGTCTTCAAAGAATATTGCCCAGGTCTAATTTACTTGTTGGATTATAAAGCTGATCTAAACATACCAGTTTTAAATTTTAAAGATACTACAAGCACTATTTATGTAAATAAATAGTAACACTCTTTTACATTTTCCTTTTACAAAGACTAGATAACAGTTAAATATTGCAAGATGGCTTTAATAAATAAACATCATAAAATATTTGACTCAATACAAGAAGGAAATTTTTAATGATAAGTATCACACAATTATATCTTTTAATAATATTTTTTCTTGCACATTAATATTAGCAAGAGTTGGTTCTGAAAATATTTTACATTTCTGTTACACTGATGATCAAATAAAAACTATAAAACTGTATAAAATATTTGTAGTCAGCAAATAGTTTTGAAATGAAAATATAAACAAATTATTGAGGAAAAACCCAATTAAGATAATTTTGTTACTACAAACAACATACTTTGTCTCATCAGTACCCTTGAAGTATGCATGAACCACTTCTTGGAATGCTACAGCTAGAGGAATTGTGTCACATATTCCAATAGTTAATGGGGAAGGTCCACGGGAAGATCCAACAGGCATTGAAGTTGTTTTAAAGTCACTCGTTAAACTACCTATACTCTCTGCTCTTGGCATAGGCAATGGTGACATTCTTCCTCTGGTTGAATTCTATGAATATATCAGTAATACTTGTTTATGATCTTTATATCCTTAATATAGTAGAAAAAATATAAAATGAAGAGCTGAGAAAAAAGCAAGTGTTATGAGATATTCTAGTAATAAAAATAAATTAACCTATATCTTAATAACGTATCTTTATCAACTCAACATTTCACTATTAAAATTTCATCAAGAGATATTGATATCCTACAAATTAAGTAATCCATTTTAAACAGATAAAAATATTTTAGAATAAAACATTAATGCATGTTCTTTATATTTAACACTCCCACGAAAAACAATATTTACATCCACTAAAGTGATACCCTTGATGGATGTTTTAAAAAAATGTTTTAAATATTATTTCACAAATGTCTGAAAAGTCAAAATATTATTGCTCCTTAAAATATAAAGGGATAGGGTCAGTTAATGGCAATTTCATTTAAATACAAAATTATTAGCCTAATATTAATAACCTTTGAAGTTGCTCTGGGGCCTATTAGGCCCCAATTTTCATAGGAGTGTTAATATATGCAATAAGAAATTTTGTTTCTAGACAAGGTTCACCTTCATCAAAATGTCAGATTACAAAGCAATACTTTTCTATAATGCATATAAGATAGTTTAGAACATATTACAAGATACATACATACACGTTCTATATACTGCAAGAAAAATACTGCTTTAAACAAAGGTTATTTCTTCTAATGTTTCAAGTGCTCTGTGTATAAAAATATGCTAAACTACATGAGATAGTAAAAGCCACCCTGAATGACCAGCCTGCATGTCTCAGCCTTTTATAGCTATAGTGTATATGAATATACTTACCACAAACCTACCTACTGAGCCTGTTTATACCAAATACATAAAAAAAATAATACTAATCATTAACCCTAAAAATAAAAATTAAATAACAGATTTACATGAAGAATAAAAAATTTAAATAAAGAAGAAAAACAGACCAAGATAAATTCAAAAAATGTTTTTTTCATGAAATTTCTTAGAAAGAATGGGTTACTAATTGTCATATGGCAACAAAATTCATAATGAAACCGTTACTGATATTAATGTATAACTTATTTATTCAAAATATACTTACATTAAGTATTTATTTATTCACATATTCAGAGTACTTCTTTACTTCAACAACACACATTACATTTCATTGAAGTACAAAGAAAGATGCCAAAAGTGAGGGCAAGAAGATTCTAACTCTTTCAACACAGGGTCAGTAAATTTGACTGAACAAATGACCTTTTTAAATCATTTTAAGTTTATGTAGATTTAATACATCTAACTTTCAATATAGTGTGTATATCTTTGCAAAATTTTCTTCAAGTCTTTAACATACAAAAAATCATATTTTTTATTGAAATATTTCTAATAAAATAAAAGATTTGTCTATAAATATGTTGAGTATTGTGCAAAGTAATTTTCATATGTCAAAAATATGAAATTTTCTTTGCATAATACATAAGACCTAAATACATTTCAGACATATTTCTCCCATAAAACTTGATAGTGTATACGTTATCTTGTCTAACCTAACTCCAAACCACCAAAAAAAAATTAATTTACTTCTTTTTCTATGGCTTCGTATTGTAATGTGAAATCATATTCATTTATTTATCTTAATTACCTCTACGTTTGTAACAGTTCAAATCTATTTATAATTAAATTTTATTATGTTAATACTCACTGAGCTGTAACTACCTACTGTCCACACTCTTAGAAACCATAAATCACTTCAGGAACATGCAGCTCACATTACACTATTGAATAATATAGTACAAACAACTCATGTATGTGCCTTGTGAAGCATATTCATTTTATTATCATCACTTGATTTACTTAATCTACTCTTAACTAACCTAAAATTAATACATTTTAGTTGCTTTTATAATTACACATAAAGAGTAAACATGAAAAACAAGAAATAAATTACTTATCAAACCCTTTTTTGCTGCTTTTGGTTGTCAAAGAAACTTAACCCTAATTTTTTTTATGTTACTTATAAATAATAATGTTTATTTAATTAAATAATGCTCTAAGTAATATAGACTAATAGCATGCAAAAAGTAAACAAATTCTCTCACCTCTAAAATATTTACTGGCTTTCTATCTCTGCAACAACAGTTGTTATAAATCCATCTAAGCTAGATTTTAACTTTCTCATGGGAAAGCTGTTATTACTCTGACATAAAATTGATATTTAACAGTTCAAAACACAGCATGAAACAACATATCATTTGATAGATAAAAAACGTGAGTTTTTATTGGTTATAAGTAATATATAATGGAAATTAAGAGTGAATTATTTACAAATTACGAAACAGAGGACGTGACAGATGAGGTATGCTCTGTATTTGAACAAAATTGAAGATTGTAATATATATGAGAAATGATGAATTTGTGAGGAGTAATTTACATTTAATTTTGTGCTTTTTCAAGGAGTTATGGATAAAATAGGGATAATTTCATACCAAGAGAAAATGTGTTACATTTGTTACAATAGGGGAATTTAGGATTTTTTAAAACATTGCCTTGTAGAACTTTTGCACCCTTGTGGAATTAAAAACTTTAAACTTGCACAGTATTAAAATATGAATTATTTGACATGCAAAGTAAAAACAACAAGGGTGGATAGGGTTAAAAGTATTTAATATACGACTTGCCTCTACAGCTCTTCTTGATGGTGGTCTAGGTAGTGCTGACAAAGGAGGGCCTATTGAACTTGTTGGTGTACTGACTCTGCTACTGTTTGATAGAACTTGGCTTGGTTCTGAAGTGGATACACTGTTGTGTGTTGCTTCTGAGAACAGTTCACTGAGGGCTGAAGGTAATGATATATGAATGAAGAAACTTCATCGAGAATATTAATTCACTGAATTACAATGACTCATAAAAGAGAAAATTAACATGTGAAGTACGAATGAGTACACAGCCACATAATAATAATAATAAAAACATCTGGCTGCATCAAAATACAAACTGGTAAATACTGCAAACATTGTAAATTTATTACCAGCATATCTATCAGCAGTTGGTGTTGTGTCAGCACTTGGACCAATGCTTGTGCTTCCAAAACTTAAAGGACTCTGCATTCTACCAGATGTTCCTGTTGGGGTAGAGGCACTGGATGCATTTGGTGTGGAAAAACTTAAAATGTCACCATCTCCCTTGCTGCAATAGCAACAATAAAAACCTATATATTTCTGTTAGTCCATTCTTTACATTGTGCAAAGTCATTGACCTGAGCAGATATGAAAGGTTATTAGTCTATTTATAATTGCATATATGATAGGAACATTAATTTAAAGAAAAGAGAGAGAGAGAGAGAGAGAGAAAAGAAAAATAGAAAATTCTCTAGCAGAAATGCCCATATGGGTGCAAAGTTTGTACAGTTTACATAAAAAAAAATTTGAGTTGAAAAAAAATCATTAATGCATTCCTGCTACAGTTCACTGCTTTTCACCAATGAATAAGCTGCTTTTGTGGTACAAGCCAGACAATAAAACCATCAAATTAAAAGCAGACAAATGCAAAAGAGCTAAATAGTTGACACTGTGAGGATAAGTGATGTCTAAATCTTGAGTCAATCAAAGAAAAAGAGTAATATGTATTTATTACATATTTTACTTCACTCTGCATTGATGATTTCACTACAGTTACAGTAATAAATAAAATACATAGTTTTATTGAAAAAAACATTTCATGTTCATTTAAAAGATTGGTTACACAAATAAAATATGAAGATTAAGGTAAATATAACTTTGTGTTCTTAACATGAGAAAAACACCTCCTGTTTAACATATAGCTTAGTATGCTTTCCTTTTACATTTCAGTTATTTTCTTAAAGTATATATATACGAATGAATGAAAAATACAAACACAAAATTAACTACTTACCATTTCTTTCAGGCCTATCGTGTACTTTGCTAAAACTTCTTTTACACATCATATTGGTGTTCAAAAAATAATTCATATATCTCCCAAGTGTACATTTATAACAAACAACAATTCAAACAGGAAAAGAAAATGGTCGAAAACTACTATGTATAATTTATGTAACTGTCCAATTAATATAAAATTAGGGTTGAAACATTTTATTAATTGCTGGAGCACAGCCTCCAGTTTAAGCTCAATAAAACCTGCTTGGGAAAGGATGCCTTTTACCAAAATAAATTTATATAATGACATTATAATCATTTAGTGCATAAAATAGTCTTTCCTTTAGTTATAACCATGTACTACTGACAACTCAGCATGAGTAAATAAGTAACTTTGAAAGAATGATGAGTTGGAAGGAGCTTTTCTGATAGGTGTAATAAATTTATTTCTTATTTCAGAAAACTCAAATTGTGGGTAAAATGTAGGTTGCTTGAAAAAACCAGGAGTACACAGAGATCTTGTGATCTATCGTTGCTCCACAAGTGGTAATACTTTGTTGAAAAACTTCCATTAGATAAAGTAATAATTCATGAATATGTAAATTCTATCATGGGTTTTGTGTAATCAATTCAAACCTTCAGGAAAACTTGAGAAAGTTGTAAACAATGATATCAAATGACATCAATTTTCAAAACAAAGGGCCCCTGTGCAATGGAAGATCCTTCAGGGAAACATGGATCTGTGAGTCTAATGCTTTGGCTGGGATTTTAATAAATTTTATGTCCGAAAATTTGTTGTAGGGGAAACAGAAGTGCCTACCAAATCAATAGCATTTCATTACACGCTGTTTAATATAAGGTGACCTAAAAATGCTGCAGAAAATACCTACCTGATAGGATGAGAAGCTGATATGGATCTCTTCATAGGACCATCTTCTGGAGTGGATGCTGCACTACTGCAAGTACGTCTATTCTAAAAAGAGGGAGAAAACCCCCCAAAAAACAGATATGTGATGAGAACTGAAATAGAATCAAACTTAACTAAAGCATAGAATTAAAATTATCTGGAACTTGTATCAAACTACTAGTTTTAGTTTGTGCTGAAAAAATGAACCAAAATTATGTCTATCTTGGTTGACATACATGCAACCAAATAATAATTGTATTGTTCTGTGGTTTTAGTGTAAATCTATACAATGAGCTATTTGTTCTCTGTCTACCAAGAGGAAACAAATCCTTCAATTTAACACTTCATGACTGTGAAGTTAATGCTGACCCACTGGTGGATATACTACAGTATTACATGCTGTAACATTCACTTTTAAATTACCAACTAAATGTACAGAAATCAACATGTTCATTTGTATAATTAAAAAGGCACATACTTTGGTTCAAATCTCACAACATTTAAGAAAATTACTTTTTGTCTTTCATTTTAAAGTAATAATAATCAAAAGTCTCTATCAAAACATCAAAAGCAAAATTACCAAGAAATGCACAAGCATAAATATGTTTAGACATTCATAAAGAGTAAGTTTACATAAATTGGAAGAACAGAGAATGCAAAAGTTAAAAACTGAAATCATGGTATACATATACATGTTTGGTTAAATTAACTAACCCTCATGCACTAGGAGAATGGATGTGAATTTTTATATATATTAATATTGATACATTCATAAGGCACAGTATTTTTACTGTTCCCAAACAAATTGATGAGGCTAAAAAATACCGTTTCAAAGTAGAAAGAGGAAAAAAAAAGTGCTGGCACATGTACTGCATGCTTTGTAGATTTAATTAGCAACATGCAGATAAACAAGTACCTTTAAGCAGATATAAAATCTCCGAATGGTTCTGATAAATGTGTAAAGAAAGATGTAAAAGCAAAAGATCAAAATGATTAACTTATAGACATAGCAGGAAGAAGGCACAAAGATATATTAACAGACTACAATAAAGGGGAAGTATAATAACTTCAGTATTCTCAAGTCTACACAGCTTGTGAATAATGGCAGATATTACTTTATTTTTCATAACTTCATAACAGCATATTTACAATTTATCTCTTACCAAACTCTTAAAAAAAGTGATGTAAGATAAATGGTATAACAAACTCATTAAGTAACTCTGTTAATAAGTAAGTAATTATTAAACCGCAGTGACAAACTGCATGCTATAATTCCTAAATATAAAGAAGAATCCAAGCATTTCAAGGAAACTATTGAGCTAATGCAATAACACCATGATCAAAGTAATAGATAAATGTTAAAGAAACTACATCCCATTACAGTGACACCAACTGCTGACAAACCTTTCAAGAAAATAAAATGCAACAAGCTCCAAAACCACTTTAGATATTTAATTCTTACCACATAACCCTTATTACATGTGAATGTATGCTAATGGTATTCTTTTTTCCCATACTACACATTTTTCCAACTACAAGTTAACAGTTTCTTCAAAGACATATGAATATTTATTCATTTTAGAGTTAATTTGTTTGTTTAATTAAGTGCTTTATGGCATAAAGCAGCTACGCTATCTGCGTCAAATATCCGGTAAAAAGGTAAAAGCAAAGTAAATGTAGTAAAATTCATAAAAGGAAAAAAGGTAAAACAAAACAGAGTTTAAAAACATAAATAGCAGAAAACCAATCTCGATATCTAGTCTACAACGTTAAGAGAGGAACTACAGTAAAGGAAGTTAGAAAGGACTTTCTGTAGCATAATGGTAATTATTATAAACCACCAGCAAGACTAACAGATAAGTGCAAGAACCACCGTCAGTCACCTGAAGTTGGCCTTTCTAGTCTTGGTTCAGAGTTATGTGTCATTGTGGCCATTTTCAAATAGTTATAAAAGTTTTAAAACACGTGTAGCAAAATTTCAATAACAACTTGCCAAAATGACTAACAAGTAATTCAAACAGCATGCATTAGTCACCTGAAGTTGGCCTTTCAGTCCTGGTGTTGAGTTATTTAATGTTACGGCCATTTTCTAATTTCAAATCAAACTAGAGAGCCTGTGATTCTTAAAAGGCAACCACATTAAATAAGGTTTCATGTATTAATTAAAAAACTCATATGACATTAAAATTAATGGCATTTAAAAAACTAAAAACTTTACTAAGATTGACATTGTCACCATCACCAATAACACTGTCTAACATTATGGACAAACTTTGGGAGAGAACATGTTTAAAATGGTGCTGTCACTGAAAGCCGTAACAACAGCAAAAAAGTAAAATGTGTCTTACTGCGATCTGAGTGCATCAGTTCCTTATAAAAGAAAATAATGAGTTTAAAAATAGTGATCAATACATAGTCTAGTTAGAACAATTTCCTCCTTCTGATCCTTACAGAAGCAAGACAGCCAAAGTCCAATAAAAGGTTTTATTTGAAAAAGCTTGTTTTTGTGTTGCTCACTCCAAGTCGACTACCAGCTGGCATGGAGCCGAGCCTTTAATACAGGACCATAGTCAGTGTATGTAGTAGGCACAGTGGTGATTGTGCCAGAGCAGATAGATTTAGCTGCCTTGACTGCAATCTTGTTCCCGCAAATACCAACGTGGCCTGGTATTCAGAAAAACCAGATAGAAGTAGATGTTAAGGAGAAATGGGCCAGTCGATTTTGAATATCGGCAATAACAGGGTGTGAACCAACATGAAGCGATTCCAGGGTCAGTAGAGAACTAAGCAAGTCAGTATAAATAGTGCAGTTGGAGTAATGTTTAGCTTCTTTGTGATCCAGGGCAAGAAATATGGCATACAGTTCAGCAGTGAAAACAGAAGCTGTAAAAGGGGTTCTGCACGCAACCACCGAGCCTCAACAATTCATGGTAGAGCTCACAGAGTCACCTGATTTTGAACCATCCGTATAAATAGGAATGGAAAGATTGTTCAGTAAATAAAAGACAGTACTTCCAATTGGGAGTATCTGCATTTCTCAGATGACTTAAACAGGGAGTGTAATAATCCACGGTGGGATGGGCTGACCAGTGGATACTGCAATATTATCCAAGGACAGACCCAATTCATCCAAATGCTCTTTGATACGAAGGCCAAAAGGAGCAATGGCAGATTGTCTGCTCTGAAAAATTATGGCTCACCAAGGAAGGAAAACACAAATCCAGGTAGAATGCTTTGATAAGGAACGAACTTTCAAAGCATATAGTAAAGGCAAATGGCAGAGGTGCAAAGAAGGTTCATGAGACTATGTATACGCTCTGAACTAGGTACGTGCAGAAAGCCCCAGTGCAGAGCTGAAGTCCTTGATGATGAATGGGGTTCATGATCTTTAAGGCCAAAGGTCGGGCAGAGCCATAGACTAGCAATCATAATCGAGTTGTGATCAAATAAGAGTATGATATATCTTTAGCACAGAATATCGATTCGCTCCCCAAGTGGGAGTATAGAGGACACGGAGGATGTTCAGTGTTCTTGTACATTTGACCTGTAGCTGCTTAATGAGTAGTATAAAGGTCAGCTTATGATCAAAGACAAGCTTTAAGAAATTTGTTTTAGGGATTATAGGTAGTGCCACTTCGCTGACACAAAGTTTGTGGCTGCCATTCAATGTATCTCATGTTCGACAACTGACATGAAATGTGAAAGTCGTTGACATAGAGCCTGTTTACTTACAACAGTGAGAGGCAGTGGTTCAGTGATGGCATTAATCTTTATACTGAAAAGTGTGACACTCAAAATACAGCCCTGAGGGACTCCAAGTTCCTGTAGAAAAGAAGGGAAAGTGATGGCGTTAATCTTTATACTGAAAAGGGTGACACTCAAAATACAGCCCTGAGGGACTCCAAGTTCCTGTAGAAAAGAAGGGAAAGTGTTGAACCCACAAGAACTTGGAATCTCCTGTGCATTAAAATTTTTTAAAATAAAAATGGGCAAATGGCCAAGTAACCCATATATATGGAAGTCTTGCAAAATGCCATACCTCCATGTTGTCATTTGAGAAAAGCTTCTCTGATTGATGTTTGAAGTTAAATCAGGTGATCCACAGTGATGCGCTGTAGTCAGAACCCAAACAGGATGGGCAAGAGGAGGTTGTTTGATTTGAGGAACCAAACAAGATGAGCATTAACCGTCCTCTCTAAGGTCTTACAGAGAGAGCTTGTCAAAGCAATTGGACAGTAGTTTGAAAGAATCTTGGTATCCTTCCAAGGCTTAAAGAAATACATCAGGAAAAACATTCTCCTGTCAGATATGGTTAAAAACAATTAGAAAAATATCAAGAAAAGCAGGAAATAGATGGCACAGCATGTCAGAGTGTACATCATCTGGTCCGACTAATGTACTGCCAGACCAATGAAGGGCCAGTTTCAGTTTCATCAGTGTAAAGGAATAATTACAGTCATAAAAACAATCAGCTCGAAAGGAAAGAGGTGAATGCTCTGCCTGAGTCTTGATGGCTAAGAGGGTGGAAGAAGAAGCAGAAGTGCTAGATTCCCAGCCAAAGCTTTCACCTTTAGAATGGACAATGATCCAGATATCAGCTATATCCTGGCCATCAGAGAGTAAGATCAAAAGGGTGACAGAATTGTATTGCCCCCTGATCCTTTTGAACAATGACTAAACAATAAAACAATCTTTATAAAGCAAGCCAACTGTAGCTGCAATTATATATATCCAATATGCAGTAACACATGCAAGTTTTTAAATATCATAAGGTGAGTTTTATATTTGATTCTGTTAGTAACAAATCTTTCATTAAAAAGCACCAGATTAATATTTTATTTTTAAACACTTTCAAGTACTTGGAATTGTAGTACTTGTGAAAACTGAATTGTATCTTGTGTGTAATAAGTACCAACTACTTCTGCATTTCAAACACCCACCAAGTAGCACTTCAGAATCCTAAAAGTTTTGACAACTTCTACTTCCTCCATCTACTTACTATAATTATTTAAAAATGTTTCCATCACAAAGAAACATTAGTGTAAGTAAACTCTTACCAGTTTTATAAAACCTTTAAAGAAAAAATGACCTTGTAACTGAAACCTAAATAAGAATACTTCATATTTGGATGTGAAAATATTTTTACTACTGAAATAAATTTGCTGATCAAGCTTATGACAGCTAAGTTAAAAACAAAACAAAAAAAACTACTTCAGATATTACCACATGAAAAATAACCTCCTTTAATTAATAAATTAGTTACAAATAAATATTGAAATTTCTCAAATGCACACTTACTGTAGTCTGGGACAAAGGAGAAAGGGAAAGAGTGCCCACAGTTGCCCTGAGTTCATCAACACTTGCACTCATAGGAGCACCGTTACTAAGAGGTTTGATTTCAACATGAATTTTTCTCTCTTTTTCTTCTTCATCTATTATAAATAATAATTTTGGTATTTTAATCTTAAAACACAATATAGCAAGATAAGTAGAAGACATTTCCATTTCTTCAGTAACCAAAACATTTTTCTTAAGAAAATTAAAAAAGAATTCACAATAACAAGGTTTTTTATGTGAATTAACTGCTTTAATATTCTACTCCCCCCCCACAAAGTTAGTTCTTAGTTAATTAGAGTATCATCCCATAGCTAGCATTTATGTAAATATTGTAAATTCAACATCAAGGAATAAGCTGGCTTTTATTTCTATACATAAAATCAAACATTCTTTCCCTTTCTTAGGACCTAATGAAGGTTGTTTACTCAAAACAAAGATGATACATATATTCTAATATAGATGTTTTTACAATTTTTGCATACTAAGATTTTAAAATGCTTTAGTTGCACTTTTAAATTTATCTTTCAGAAGTATTCTTGTAGAAAGACTTTGTTTTTGTAATACATTTGAGTCATTAAATCAAAAGATAAATCTTATAGAAGATAATATGAATCTGCAAAATTATAATTTTTTTTTCTTTTTAAGTAAAATTTTTTGTCATTATGAGATCTAATTTCTGAAATTTTTAAAGACTTGTCATTAACTTCCAAATAAGTTAGCTACCTACTTTAATCAAACTTAACAATCAATGTGGAAATTAGTATAACTAATTAAATATACTGATCTTTAAATTTTTTTCATTTACAATACATACATTAAAATACATTATTTTATCATTTAAGTACTTTCACCATTTGTGGTAGAGTTGGTCATAAATCAAATGTTTCAAAAAGTTTAGCCAGCTCAGATTTAGCTTAGTCCTCATGCAAACTAATTCCTAGAGTAAAAATATGATGACAAAAAACTAATAACTTAGAAAATAGAAATATTAAAAACTTCAACTAATACTGTTAATGAAAGTAAAGGAGTAGGGAATACCATATTTATGGAAAACCAACAATAGTTATTTAATTCATATAATACTGTAGATTTAATGTTCTTACTTATGGACTACAAACAAATTATCTACTTCCTATACTACTGCATATTTAATGTTCATACTTGTGGAACACTAACAATAGCTTATACTTTATGTGCTGTTGTAGATTTAATGTTCTTACTTATGGACTATCAATAACAGTTGTTTACTTCATATACTATTGCAGATTTAATCTTCATACTTGTTGAGCACCAAGTTATTCACTTCATGCACTGTTTTGGATTCAGTGTTTTCACTTGTTGAATAACAATAGTTGTTTACTTCTTGTAGAGTGGCAGATTTAATGTTCATACTTGCAGAGACCTTGAGGATTTTAGGTTCAAATCCCTGTCAACCAAATATGTTCACCATTTCTGTCATGGAGGTGTTATAACTCAATGGTCAATCCCATTATTTGTTGGTAAAAGAGTAGCCCAAAAGTTGATTAGTCTTATACTGTTAAATTAGGGGCAGCTAGCATAGCTTTGTACAAAATTCACAAAACAAACACACTTGTAGAAAACCAACAATAGTTTACTTTATGCACTGTTGTAGATTTCATATTCTTTGAAGAATTTAAAATATCTAAAAACAAAATTTAAAAAATCATCCCTCATGACATATTGTGACAAACAGAAGCCAAAGAAATGGCTTGGATAGGGTAACTTTCAAGAAAAGTC
This sequence comes from Carcinoscorpius rotundicauda, assembly GCA_011833715.1. Lineage (NCBI taxonomy): Eukaryota > Metazoa > Arthropoda > Merostomata > Xiphosura > Limulidae > Carcinoscorpius > Carcinoscorpius rotundicauda. Next base: position 127,118,660 of record CM022392.1, read on the forward strand.
TACTGAAACTTGAGCTAATTTATTATAAAATATTACTGTTTAACTTTACACATTCAGCAAAACTGAGTAGCAGGACAGTACAGATGATATAAAAAATGTTTAAGGAAAATGTAAAATAATAATTAATAGTAAATAAAATACATAAACCAATTCTTAAATAAATGCCAAAAATAATGATACAATAATCAATATATATCCAAATTTAAGGTCACAAAAAGAACAATAAAGTACAAATAATTAAGAGATATGTCTAACACAACCTGATTTTTAACTAACCTATATTATTTAACATATGGGGTTGGGAACAGGACCTAATGTAAATTAAATCTTCATTTAAAACAATCAGATTAATATTTTATTTCTAAACACTAATTTCTAAAATTCAGTACTAGTAGTAAGACTTGTTAAATGAAATAACAACAGTGGTAAATAAAACAATTACAGTAATTATCAAAAATAATTCAATTACTGACAATGTTATAATATACAAGAATACTTTATAAAGCTTAATAAGAACTTAATCTAACAGGAGTTAAAAAATGGTGGGTACTACCCTACAATGATTGATAATTACTTTTAACCATTTTTAAGAAACTAAAGAGTAGAAATGGCAGTTTTGGAAAGATCATGACATTCTGTAAAACTTTTAACCCATAACAGGTAGCAAGAAAATAGATGGAAGTCTTACAAAACTGAATAAATTCAGTCTTCATAATGTGAAGAAGCTGCCTTGTTTGTGAAAAATGAGAATGAGATTATGAGCTTCGTCCCCAAAACCCTGTAATACTGAAGAACAAATTTTATTATACCTAATATACTATAAATAATAACAATTGTGTTAAATATCACTTATTTTGGATATTTATATTTGTAAGAGGAATATTACACCAATCCAATCCCACTATTAAAATCAGTTAATAAAACCTAAATGGGCACAAGACTTGGTTACTTATAACTGAGATTTTGCATGTATGAGTATTATGTATGCATTTCTATCAGAACATCAGTGTTAGCACACAAAGCAAATAATCAGCATTTATGCATAAGTAAATTTACATTCCATTCTTACTTTAAAGATTGTTTTATTAACAGTATTAATAAGAATGTTTAATATGTATTTTGTTCTTAAAAGTAGTTTGCATTACTAGTATACTAATTTAGAACAAATCTAAATCTCATAAGCTGGCCAAACTTTTTAAGATAACAGAAATTACTTCTAATAAATATTGATAAAATGGAGTATCTCAAACTCATGAAAGAAAACAAAACATCCTAATTATTTGAATTTCTATTTGATTAGAATACACACTCCTAGTTGGACTGGCATACTAGATTGGCTGCATTACCTACCAACTAATTTGCTAGTTTTGATTATGTAAATATATCTTCCCTTTGTTAAGTGCATCCTATACTAAAAATTATGCAAGCCTACAATGATAAAAATATTTATGATATGCCAAAATGTCATTTTCTCAAACACATTTAAATTTCAAAAGAAAATTATAATTTTGAAGAGTAATTCTCAGTTAGCTTGGGTTATAAACCAAATTAAAGAGTATTTTAATAACAATAGATGTATACCCTACCAGTATCTCATATCCAGCTAGTTGCAACAAAAACAACATACAAAATATCACTGCATTAAAAAAAATTATTTTATTGAAATATTCTTTAATTTTGTTTAAATATATATCATAAATGATACTTATAAACATATAACACATGTACCTGAATCTGCATCTGAGCTGGAATAAAATGCTTCTTTTTCATGTATGATAAGTTGAGGTTTTATCTGTATCTTTGAATCAACTGTATTTCACACTCTTCTTTTACTTTAATGATGATAATTAGTTAGTACCTTGACTCTAATTTCACTTAACAGACAATATAAGGTATCCCAGACAGTGTATAAGTCTTGATCTCCCACTTTCCACTCAAGCTATAAGAGAAACATATCCCTGACCTTATGCCGTTCCCAGTATAACATTAAAAAAAGAGAAGACATTAATTAGAAAGGTTTGAAATGCAATTTTCTTTTATTGAATAGGTAAATTTTTATATTTTTTTAAAATTCCATTTTGACCAAGTGGTTTGTATTTTTTACTGATCATTGAAAATAAATTCATTTTTTCACTATAAATTCAAATATTTATGTAATGAAATTGTTATCTTAAAAAACAGTTTTAATTTCTCAACATTGTCTTTATTTCAACCTCCTTTATTTGATATTTTAGTCTTCAATCAATCTACCCAAAGTTTAAAAGTAAGACTTGAGCTCATTGTAAAGTTACATTCAAAGCGTTTAAAGAACATAAAAAGGATATCCTTTCCTTCATTGTGAGGCCTTATAGTAAACCCCTCATCATCTACTTCTGCAGTAAGCTACAAAAATAAATAATTTTTAAACAAATGTGAGTGTAAATTTTTCTTAAGTAATTGTAAATGGCCAAAAATGACTTCACACAATGCAACTATAACTAATGATATGCATTATGAATAATATTATATATTACTGACAGCAAGTAAAAAAAAGAAAAGAGCTAAACATGACTGTAGGTCAAAGAAAGTAAGATATTATATGACATTTCATGAATACTGTCTTACAAAAATTGATAACCTCATAAAAACATTCACGGCATTGAATAAAGTGGCATGTATGGTTATCTGAAACAATTATGTCCTTCTAATGTTTTTTTATTTTCTTTTTCCACATGACTAAAAGGTATTTTTCCATTTTATTGCAAAGAATAAAAATATTCTCTGTCCACTTACTGATATGTCCAGTTAAAGTCTTAAATATGCTATCGTTAGTGCCTCTTTAAAATTGTTTTAATAATCTTTCAAATATATCTTAATCTTACTTGTTAGACATTTGTGCACTTTATATGTATAATAAAGCTATTAAAACCCAATTTGTTAATCCTCATACCTAGTTTTTAAACACACATGACAATTTTCATTTCTTTGGTTAAATTTCTGACTTATTTTCAAATAAAATATTAAATACCTTTAGTAAGGCCATGGCATTGAATATAAATCTTGTATTGTATAATGATAAAATCTTATTATTAATTCACTATTATTTTTCAATTTATATGACTAATAATGATTTTGTATCTAAGGTTTTTGAATGGTATCTGTTTACATTTCACGATAGTTCTAGAAAGAAATGCCTGTAGTGGTAGGTACAAGAAATGAATTCTGGGTCTTGTATATGCAAAAACGGCTCATTTGGGTTGAGAAAATATTTTACAAAGAGCAAACAACGTTTCGATATTCTTCGGTCATCGTCATGTTCAAAAAGAAAGAGGTAACTGACCGGAAGCTGACCACATGTTTGGAAGGGGTTGTGTAATTGAGTGTCGGAATGTAGAGGGCAGTGTTAGATGTTTGAATATATAATTTTATTTATTTTATTAATATAGGTATAAAGGCATTCCTTTATATTGGTTTATTTTAGGTTTAAGTTGTTGTATAAATAAGGCTTCTTTAATTTTGTGTTTGTTAGTGTTTGTTTCTTTATTTAGTATATGAGTGTTTTCTATGGTCATGTTGTGTTTATTTGACTTGCAGTGTTCGAAAAAATGTGAAGATGACTTTTTATGTTCTTTGAATCTGGTTTCCATTTTTCTACTTGTTTCTCCCATATAAAAGTCGTGGAAATTAACATATTGTATTTTATAAATAATGAACACAAAATACAAAGAATTACATGACTTACAAAAACAAAAAATAAACCATCAACTGGCATGCTGCATTAAACCAGAGATTTACGGACTTACACAACAAAACATAAACCAAATCAATACTAAGAATAACAGAGACAAAAAGATCTGCCACAACAAAAAACAAGAAAAACTAAGATGCAAACAACAGAAAAGACATCAACATGACAAACCGTTGACTAACCTCATAATTATCAGATCCGAATGACAATTAAACACAGATGAGATACATCTACTTAACAAAGGACTCGACTTCGCAATAGCACCTAGGTACATTCCAATCATAGAAATCAAAACACGTTTAGAAGATCTAGCCAGGAGACTTTTAATACTTTCCACAGAAAACAAAAACAAGGAAACAATCAGAAACAACCAACAGAAAGAAGATAACTTAGATAATTTTATTGACATCCAACAGCCAAACTTCCCAGGTAAAATTAAGAATTTATATTTTCCAAAAACACCTAAAAACAACATCTTAAATGATTTTTTCAAAGAATTTTCTCACAAAACCATCAACATAATTTCACAAAACAGAAAACTTAAAAACAATCTTATAAAAAAAGACATTAATTCCATTAAAAACCTGAAACAAGCCAAAAACATTAAAAGCAGATAAAGGAAACACTAAAGTCATAATAAATACAAATGAATACATCCAAAAAATGAAGAACATCCTATCAGACACTAACAAATTTAAAACAATACACATAAATCTAACAAAGACACACAAAATACTACTAAAAATGTAAAGAGCCAACACAATTTCACAAACACTTTATTCTGACTTACGCAAAACCGACTCATGCACACCACAAATACACGGCATCCCCAAACCTCATAAACTAGATTGTCCATTACGACCAATAATGCCCACATATGAATCGTTTAATAACAACCTTGGTGAATACATAGCATGGGCATTCTCCAAATATGTAACATCAGCCAGCTCATTCATCAAAGACTCTTTTTAATTTCAAGTCTAATCTAAATCAACTTAATCATAAAGCCTTAATGGCCAGTTTCGATGTTATATCTCTCTTTACAGAAGTTCCAACAACTGAAGCCTGCAAGATAGCCTTAGAACTCTACATTCGAGACCCTAACCCAACTATAGACATTCCCAGCAACCAATTAGCAACCCTCATAGAATTCACTATGATAAAGACAAACTTCATGTTCAACAACCACAATTATACACAGACAAATGGCCTAAGCATGGGCAACCCAGTATAATCAGTTCTAGCCAATATTTTTATGACACAAGTTGAAACACAAGCAATTAACACAGGATTACATCCACCACTATTCTGATACAGATATGTAGATGACATGGTTGCGGGATTCAGATCTACAGAATGCATACTTAATTTTTTCAATCACATTAACTCTATACATCCCAACATTAACTTCACATGTGAACAGGAAGAAAGCAATCAAATATCATTTCTTAACCTCAAAATTACAAGAACTGACACACAATTCAAAACAGAAATCTACCGAAAAATCACCCATACTGGACTCAGCACATGAAACAAAACAAAAACTCAACATACTAAGAAACCAGATAAACAGCCATAAAACTATGCTCACCAGATAAAATTAACGATGAATTAGACAAAATAAAACAATACTTCATCAACATCAACAAGTTTCCTCCACAAACTGTAGAAAACATTATACGCCCACACCTAGACAGAAAGCAAAATCAACCAAAAGTAAATATATCTCACAAATCAAAAAATCATGAAACCATACACTGCTACATACCATATATTCCTGACATCAGCAGACAAATAACCAACATCTGGCAAAAACTAGTAACAAAATATGACATTCCAGTTAATACTAAATTTATTCAAAAACCAGGCACAAAACTGAAGTTTATAATATGTAAAAACTACACTGAGAAATGACACACCAATATTACTTCTAAAATACAACGTGATAACTGCCACGACTTCTATATTGGAGAGACAAGTAGAAAACTGGAAACCAGATTCAAAGAACATAAAAAGTCACCTTCACACGTTTTCAAACACTGCAAGTCAAATAAACACAACATCACCATAGAAAACACTCAAATACTAAATAAAGAAACAAACATAAACAAATGCAAAATTAAAGAAGCCTTGCTTATACAACAACTTAAACCCAAAATAAACCAATATAAAGGAATGCCTTTATACCTACATTAATAAACTAAATAAAATTATATATTCAAACATCTAACACTGCCCTCTACATTCCGACACTCAATTACACAACCCCTTCCAAACATGTGGTCAGCTTCCGATCAGTTACCTCTTTCTATGCGAACCTAATGATGACCGAAGAAGATCATCTTGTTCGCTCTTCTATGTAAAATACTTTCTCAACCCAAATGAGTTGTTTTTGCATATATATTCCTCTACAAGTGGGTTTTCTCAACATCACTGAATTCTGGGTCTTACTGTTAGTGAAGAATGGTATGGTATCCTACTGATTTGAGATTTCCCTGATTAGGGTTTAAATAAACCATCTGAATGGTTCCCAGGTTTTTTTCTTCTTTTGACATCTAAGCTCATTCCTGTAACCAGTACCTAGTAGCCTCTACAAGAAACACTTGGAAGATATCACCTTCTAAATAATTATAGGTAGCACATAGATTTAAAAAAAAACACCTTGACTTTACTTGTGGATACACATTTTAAATAAGCTGCATTAATCTATTCTTATCTCTTTTTCCATATGGGAGAGGTGAATTATACCTAATTTGTAACCACCAAAGTAACAATGAAAGCAATCACAGTATAACTTCTAATAATGTACGTACATTTTGTCAAAATATCACAGATTATCTTGAAATAATAATTACTTAAAGGTCAAGAGAGTAAAGTAAATATATATTTTGCTTTTAACTTTTGGTCAGATATATTGTAAGTTAGAAGAAATATATTAGAATTATTATCTTTTGCTAAAATTTGCATTTTGCTACAACTTAAGAGTTATCACACCAATATAATTCAGAAAAAGGAATTCAAATAAAATATGCTAATGAAGCTTTGAACAAATTTTGTGTATGAAGTTAATGGATAAAAATACCAACAAATCTTTAAGTAACTGGACAGTACTTTTAGCAAATAATACTTACGGTTCTGGCATTTCCTTCATCTCTGTATAAAAAAAATATAGGTATATTTAGAACTTTCACAAACATTTATAAGAAATACATCTCAACACAGATATATTTACTATTTACTTTATTAGTACCCTCATCAAATACTGCATTGATTCTTTTATGTTTTCCCAAGAACAAAAGCCTCATATTATTAAAGAAATGTTGAAACATAATTCATCAAATATCACATCATTCCAGTCATTCATTCTTAAAAGTGTTGAAAGCACAAATAAAGTTGCTATGCCCTGCTCACTCTGAGGTAATCAATATTTAGGTGATTGTTAGTTGCAACACTGTGGTATCTCTAGGTTCACTGATTTACCTTTTGTGTAGTAACTCTAAATAATAGTAGAAACAATTAAGATATGTATTATAAAGTTAAAATTGAAAATTTCATTTGATTAAGTTGATGAAAATAGCCTGGATTCCAGAACAAGAGAAAGTAAAAATCAACATTTAACCCTGCTGTCCACAGTATCATGTTACCTTCAAAATTTAATTTAACCACTTTACATGAAATTGATATTGTATTGTGTGTTATAATTTGAAATTTTATGTTACTTGGCCTTGAACAGCTTTGTTTCAAACGAAACTGTTCATCAAATACTTAAATGACAGTTTCTGTGTCACAAGATCCACATACTATGAAAAATCTTGACTTTAGCACCATCTGTCTCTAAGAAACAGAAGCTGGAATGTACAGAAGTTTCTACACAAAGTATGTATATTTGACTTAATTGTCACATGATATCTAAAGCCTGGGAAATGGCTATACTCTACTAATGGGTTAATTTGATTTTGATGTGCAGTTTTCCTTTCAGTGTACATGTAATGGCCATTGTATTATTGTATGTTGATTTCTTACCTAGATATGATATAATTCGACAAGTAAATTGTATTTAGGTCTTAGTTTTATATTTTAGTTAATTATGTGTTAAGTTTGTTTCAAAAATCATGTTTGAATGGTTTAATTATTATTATTATTATTATTATTATTATAAGTGATTTTTAAAGGTGTATAAACATGATACTGTTTTGGCAACATGCCTCTGTTGGTTGTCTACCAAAATACTTCCATAAAGCATCTTGAGCATCTGTTAACAGAAAGTTAATGTCAGTGGGCATAAATGATAATGGATAAAAAATATGAAAGGAAAATTTTAAATTAACTATAAATTAAAAGGTAAAGACTTTAAATTATGCATATAATAAAAATACAACCATTCTATGGATTTATAAAAAGAATAAGAAGACATTTATATGTTTTGTAACAGATTTAATACAATATATTTACTTTAATATCAATGTTTGTTTTAGTTAAAAATATATTTAAAAATGCATCTAAGCTTATACTTTTAAACATATATGGTGAAATTCCCTCATTTTTCCAAAAATTTATAGAAAATTCTCGAGTGTGAGGATCAATAATATGAAAACAGTAGCTTATTTTTGCTAATTGAATTTTGAAAATCTCGCCTAATGATCATGAAAGGTAGCCAAAGCAACAAGCAGAGAGACAGTTAGTGTACTATAAATCTTGGAAGATACAAATGTGATAAACATTTATCAATGAGGTCACAATAAACATTTAATCAGGGATGTTTACAGACTTTGAATAATATACACCGGTTCACTTCAGAGAATTAACTTTGAATATTAATATTTTCCATCAGTGAAAAAACCTGTGAGCTTAGTGAAGCAGCTAGTTTACTAGCTGTTAAGTGAACTGTGCAAATATCAACTTAAAATTCATTCACTTGTTGTGAACTGTTGATAAAATATTCAGTTCCAGACCAGATGGAAGGCTCAATATTGTTTGTAAGTTTGTGAAAATCTGTGAACACTCTGAATGTGTGTATATCCGAAAAAGAAAAACTGAAAAGTTCAATAAAGTTTTTCTTTCTAAGCTAGGAGAGAAAGAAGATATGTTACTTTTCTAAGTAACATACTTTGCAAAGTACAGTTGAAGGTAAAAAGTAGTAACAACCTGATCACTGTTGAAAAATACATCAACTTGGACACAGTCGGACAACTTATGCATTTCATAAGTCTGGTCAATTATCTCACCTTCCAGTTGATGCTATAATAATTACCTATTATGACATATTACTTTTTAATTTAATTACTGATAAGACTTTGATGAGATAATCTGGGACATACGATCAAAGAAAAGACATTCAACTGAAATTTACAATGATGTCTTTGTGGAATTTGGAGTGAAATCTGTTCTTACCATACTATGATTATGATATGACTGCATGTAAAACAACCCTCATATAATCACCCTATTCTGCATACATACACAAATGAAGTGTTTTACAATTTGTTTAGGGGAATGGAAGACCCAAATAAAGTAGCAATCACTTTGTATATGTGTGTGTATAAACACGAATTGCATATGAAGAAATGCACTAAAGTAACAGAAACAATATCCACACAGACCAGCAGGCATGTTTATTTCAAGCATGTTGTTCAAACATCTTTTTGCCTAAAATACAAAACTTAATTACAGCTAAGACAATCTACAAATGAAGCAGTCTCTCAAAATAATGCTTTACCTGTGCAACAAAATTTTTACTTTTTCTTGTTTCTGGGCAGAAAGTGTTATTTTCCAATTGCTTATGTCTGAAGTAAACAGAAAATACCTATTTTTCTCTTCAAACTTTGCTTTTGTGACCTGGATAATGAAATTTTCAAATTTACCCATTTTCCAGAACATTCCAGATAGATTAAGTGCTGAGTAGCTTATAGAGAATTTTCTCAAACTTACATGAATTTTCTAGTACTTTCCATAGTAATATATATACGGGGGTTCACCACTCACCACTTCAGTTTAGTTCTAGCTGCTAAAGTGAACACATAGGCATATCTGATTTTATCAGAGATGGCACCGAAAAGTTGCAAGCATTCTCCAGATTATATTAACTACATAAATGCACATTTCTTATGAATACAAGTGTCTACATTGTCATTTACTGGTGTTTATAGGTATTAGATTTATTCATTAATTTTCTCTTGGCATTATAACACTAAGATTTCAACAAGGTCATTAAATAAATACTTGTTAACAACTCCAAGATAATGTTTTTTTCTATAAATCACTTTTATGGAGAATAAAAATGTTTACTAACCATAATTAAACAGTTAATATTAGGCACAAGTAGGAAATAAGTATCAAATACTACTTCTCATTTCAAAGAAACTGTTAAATTAACTTGAACCATAACATTTACAACAAAGACACACACATAGTATATTTTACTTACTTTTCAGGTGCTTCAGCCTGGCCATCAACTTTGTATTGACTTTCCTTCTTCTTTCTCTTCTTTTCTTTCCTTTTCTCTCGTTTGCTTTTTAAGAACCCTGGTAAAATTTCACAATCAAATCAAGATCAACGAAATGAAAGGATTTATAAAGAAACCAGCATATAAATACATTACACTAAAGATTACAAAATAAATATGTCATATATACACACAGAAAAACATATATATTAACATTTAAGCTGTTACTTTGCATTTGTTTTCTTGTACTTACAGTGGACAAGCATTAATTTCCAAGAGCACAAATTTGAATAATAACAGTTTATAACCTTCATTCATAAACACAGGATCTCAGTCAAGCCATTAAAGTTTCACTACAAATGTAATTATTTTTCACTTATCCATAATGTTAGTTTTTTAAAAATAGAGCAAATTATTCATGTAATATGCATTCAAATAAAAATTATCATCTCATAGTCTTTAATACATTAAAACACGTTTATACAAGTCTACACAGAGAGAATTACATATAATGTATTAGCTTAAGAATAAAAACTTGGTAAAATAAATCAAGTTAAAGTATTCTACAGTAAGCTGGTTAGAACTTGTCAATGTTGATATAATAAAAATTTGGTAGAACTGCACAGAGCTTGAGATATAATTTTATAATTTCAGGCTAGTTGTAACCTTTATTTATTAACACAGAATGTTGGACAAGCCATTGAATATTTAAATAAAATATCAGTTATTTTTCTATTTATCCATAAAGCCACTTTAATTTAAAAATTTATTAATTTTATGTGCAAGTAAAAATTAAACATCTCAAAAATGTATCTTAATTATAAAGTAGTCATTCTGAAATCTGACAAAGATTTATGGGATACTGAAAACAAAATATTATCCATTTTGAACTACCGAGTTGTCAGGGGAATGCAAAAATAAAACATAAACATGTAATTTTAAATCATTGTTAAAAACAGTTTTATTTAAGTTATAAATTCTGATAAGAACATTTGACTAAATAAACAGATAAATGTTAATTATGTAAGACCATTGTGCTGAAATGCATTTCCATTGACTTATGTGCAACATTAGTCCTCAAACAGGTGTAGCATAAAAAACAATAACCTAATATAGTGTACAAGGAAGCAAATTTAAGTTGTATCAGAACACAACTGAACTCAAACTAGTTATCTAGTGTTGTACCATTTCTTAAGTTTATATACATACATGCTGTAAATGGTGCTACTAAAGTAACTTATTTTGAACTTTGTTATATCACTACTATAAAAAGTTAGTCCTCTGCACTTCATGTGAAATGAATCGCATATTTGACAGTTGTCATTGTAAAATATTTGTTTTAAAGTTTCCTTAATCCATTTGATATACAAAGTTTTTGTTGCAGCCCTATTTGACGAACAGACATTAATTAGTTCAATTTCATAAAAAAAGGTTAGAATTTTGATAACAAGTTTGGTTCTTGAAGAATTCTTTAAAGAAAATAAAATCATGTGGTGTATTGTTAATATGTACTTGATATGATTCCAAATCCAAGCTCTATCAATACAAATACTTCAATGCTTGTTCTGTTATTCAAAGCTATTCATTCATCTTGCAATAATAGCTAAATATCAAATACAGAAAAGTAGCATAGATTTGTGTAGTGTATACCCAACACTAGATAAATCATAAATCCATAGAAACTTTTGAAATAAAAGAAAATCTTATAATTTCCTAACTTTTGCTTATGTACTTGAATGGTTTAAAGGCATATGCTTAAAAATGCAATTACTTTATTCTGAATATGATTAAAATTAAATATTTTTTAGTTAAATATGGATTATCCTGCTTGTGAAATTGTTTGTTTTTCTAATGTGGTTTACAAATATCAAAAAATGAAAATTTCATTATGTTTAAATTGATCAGAACTAATTAATTTTATTGGAATACGCATATAAACAAAACCTAAACCTAGATGTACATGTATATATATGTACACACACACAATATAAGGCCATAAGTACGTGGACACCCATATGTGCTTGTTGAACATCTCATTCTAAATCACCATGGGCATTAATATAGAGTTGGTCCCCCTTTGCTGCTATAATGGCCTCCACTGTTCTGGGAAGGCTCTTTGCTGGATTTTGGTACATGGCTGTGGGAATTTACTCTTATTCAGCCACAAAAGCATTAGTGAGGTTGGGCTAGAAGACCTGGCTCACAGTTGGCATTTCAATTAATCCCAGATGTTCAATGTGGTCATTCTGTGAGCTTGTGTGGCCTAACACTTCATGTCTGAGCTATTGTTGCTCCTAGACATTTCCACTTCAGAATATCAACACATACAGTTGACCAGGGCAGCTCTAGCAGGGCAAAAGTTTGATCAAATGACTTGTTGAAAAGGTGGTGTCCTATGACAGTGCTATGTTGAAAGTCACTAAGCTTTTCAGTGACCTAGTTGCTAATATTTGTCTATGGAGATTGTACAACTACATGTTTGATTTTATGCACAGGTTAGCAATGGGTGCAGTTAAAATAGCCGAACCCACCAGTAAGAATGGGTGTCCACACTTTTGGCCATGTTGCGTATATTTATTAATATATAAATTAAGAAAAATCTGATGATTTTTATTTATTTATTAAGTGCAAATATGCACAAGTTCATCTTCCTTTGTATTCTTATGTTAATTTAATGTTTAACCCTTCTGGCGTTGAATAACAACTTTTAATGTTTGGCATGATGCTGAATATATATGGTTGATACTTCAACTAATTACGGTATCAGTATTAAAAGCATGATATCTCGACAATAACTCAAAAGTCCCTGCACCCAATACTATATATGTTAAATTCAATACATAAGAATAACAGTAATAAAGGAAGGTCACGTGCTGTGCTGAGCCTTCAAGTCGGCTGTGGTTGCCAACTGTGCAGAAAGGGTTAATTTAAAGTTTGAAATGAACTAAATTCTTTAAACAATGCATCTATATATATACTCATCTATGATATGACAAAAACATACCTGTAGTATTTACTCTTATTAAGCTTTAACTACCATTTTCATTACATTGAAGCTTCAATACACAGCAATTGTTAATTTTAAAAGATGAATCCTTAACAAATCCATTTTATTCAACTTCCAATACAGAACATTTAGTTTTCACCTTTAATCACAACATACATTATTCAACTTTAAAACAGCTAGTTTAAAAAAATATACACAAACTACACAAGTTTAAATGAGAAATAAAACCTAACAAAAGTTTTAACCAGCTTACTGATATTCCTGTGAAGATCACCACTGCTAACTCTTTTAAAATTAAAAAGTTTAAAAGGAATACAACATTTTAACTTTTTGTTATACTTCTTATAATTGAAATTCACATCTTAGCCTATTAAAACTAGAGCAAATTACTTGGTTAACAAAGAAGTTACACTGTAGTAATTCACAGTCAAAATTCAACCCGTTAGATCTTCACAGAATTTCCATCGCTAGTTACAATACTGCACAAAGTGTAAAAGACGAAAAAGAAAAACTAGCAACCTGTACTCCAGGAATTCCAGTAAGCATGCCAGTCAGCTGGTCCAGCCAGTGAGAAAACAAAGAGACACCAGAGATGTTAGACGACATGCAAGGCTGTCACAGAACAGATATACTATGGAACAGTAACATGCTTTGTCTGCAATCACCCCCCAAACCATTTAACATTTAATTCACAAAGAAAACGGGCACCTTTGCAACCTTAAATGTTACTTATTTTTCTCACCACTTATACTCAAACTCACAAATATCATTCTTGACCTCATACAAACAAAAAAAGTAACCACACATAAATATATGCTTATTACTTATACTCTGACTGTTATTAAACACATAAGGAACACATATATGAAGTAATTGCACTTAATCAAGAGAGTGTTTGTATAATTATATGTATTTCATGAACATACACACAGTTTGGTGTGCATCAAAAAAAATTTTTTTAAAGAAGAATATACACTTAAAAGTACAGATTAATCCTATAACTGTACACATACATGTATGTAATACCATTTTCAAAACAAGTGCACCTGTAAACATTTTTATAATTGTTAAACATAGTTATTTCTTTTATTTAGTCACATCCATTCACACACAAATGCATTATGTAAATATTCCACTCATGTATACACATGTACTTGTTTATATCATGAGAATTGTGATGTTTTGAAACCCCTGATAAGAAATAAATTTCCCTGTAAAATAGAACATACTATATTTACAACAGTGAAAACAAACTTATAAATCCATATGATATTTAAAAATACTAATACTTATGAACTTGTATACCACCAGTTCATTGATCTATAAATCTTTTCCCACAAATAGTGGAGATCTATCACGTTTCTGTAAAAGATATAATACAAGTGTAGAAAAAGCAACCAAATATATATAAAATATAATAAAATCACCATTTTAGATAAAGCACTAAAAACGTTTTGAAAAGCTATCTTAATTTATTTGAAAATGGTAGTTTTAGCCTTTCTGAAGTTATTTATTTCTTTAAGTACACTGAAATAATACAAATTTAAAATTAAATGAAATGACTGGTTTCCTCTAACATTTTCAAGACAGTGGACATTGTGCAAGAATTATAAAGTTACACTATGTTTTACAAAACTAATATAACTAATTAAATAGCTATATAAAACTAGTGGAAAACATTCCAAAACAGCAGCTATCATTTCAATTTCTGTGCCTGATTTCTGAAATCAAGTCATTTGATTAATAAAATATTTTAAATCAATGAATTGTTGAAAAAAAGTGCATTTAATGTGTTACAGATCATCAAAAACTTGCAATTAGCCCAGTGTTTCTGATGTTTTGTGCATAGTTTTATGACAATTGTGATTTTTCTAAATGTTTCTCCTAGAGTTCAAAAATAAATGTAGCTTTTTCCAAGAATAATCACTTAGTTACATCTTAATCCAAAAGTGTAATCTTATCTGTGACCAAAATTCTGAGTCAATTGACAAAGATATATCTTATACACAGTTTCATACCCTTTATCTTCTAATCAACTATTAATGCAATTTGTTTTTTTGGTGAAGGTGAAAAAGTAACTTTTTCCCAACTATCAGGGATAGAAAATGAATTCAAGGCATATTTCCTGGAATTGCTATTTCAAATAATATAAATCTCAACATGGTTGAAGTGTGACAAACCTAACTAAAAGTCAAATGGTAATCCTAGCTGTACACTGTGGCACAAACTTCATACTGTCAATGCCAGCTATTTTTGAATTTAATACATTCATACTGAACTGTTCATATTTGCAATGTAAATGTAAACAGGTTTGAGATGAAAATGTGAACATAATTTTATATCAGACTAAACATTTACAAAAGATGTGGATATTCTGGTTAAACTTCAACTTCATCTCAATTCATGCCAGGCTGAGATTGTTCATGATGTTACTGTTAAATGATTTATTAAAAGGCATAGTACTATAATATATGTCATAAACACAACATTTGATTCCAACAAACAACACCAACTTTCTTTTATTATTATACATGTCAGTGAATCTTTACTAGACACGTTAATGTGCTCTTCGAAGTAATGTTCAATCCACTGCAGAACTATTTTGAAAACATGGTCATTCATTTTTCATTTAAAAATCTGCAAGGCCAAAAATATCCCTTCTACTACATCTGACCATTATACCTCATTGCAGACACATGTAAAATATTTTACTTCAGAAGTACATTATGTGCAATGCTTAGCACACTGCTTTATATATATATATAGTGGTTATGAGCACATGTACAAATAACAAGATAACAAAATACTCATTTGTAGTGGTCCAAAAACTATTTTTAATTTACTGAATATTGTACAAAGTGACATGGTCTCTTCAAAGACATTCAATCTAAAGGAACTGGCAGACTGCAGTCACTGAACACAACTTAAATCAAGCAAAAACCTGTGTTATACTTTTCATAACAGTTACTGTACTAGTGAAGTTCAGATTAGAATTTATTAATATTTTGACTGAAACAACTGATGACATTTTATAATTTGAATTTTTTCTGGTTACTAGGCATATTACTGAAATTACATCATGTGCCTTCCAAATATCACAAGGTGGAATATACAGACAATGTTATAGCAACAGCTCAAGTTCAAGCGTTAGTTTCAGAATTTGAAAGGATGAGAAACAAGAAAACTTCTGACTAGCATTTTGCAACTGCTGAAAGAACAAGTAGTATTTGACATTACTCTTTCAAAACCTTGCACAAAAAAGATTTTTTGCACATTGGATCAATCTTTTAATTGGATTTCAAGTAATATTAACTCACAAACATTGTCACTTTAAAAAAGTATTTGATTTGATGCTGAAAGCACTAAACATTCAATTTTTTGAAAATATGTTGCTGCTCTTGTTATCCACCAATTTTTACTATTTCCAGATACATTTAAAATTCTTAAGTTGCAAGCCTTGACCACTTTATATTCAGACAATGCCAACTGTGAGTTTTTAATATTTGAATACAAACTATTTGCCTGATGAGTTGTAGAAATAGTCCAGCTCTCAAACAGCAAGAAGTTACTCAGATTCACTTCCATATGATAAATAAATGGCTCATGTAAATGTATTCAAACAACTCTACTAAACAAATGATTGAATCCACTGCTCTTTCACAGTACTGAACCACGGTAGAAAAGTTTCTCAGTGACTTGAAGGTGTGACATTGTTAGTTGTGTACAAACAAGTTAAGTTGATCAGTTTAGATGTTATTCATGATTGTCTCTGGAATCACTTTGCTATTGACCACTGATGGTGATACTTGTTCTCTTATCTCTCATATAATATTTTCATTGTGTATGCAATAAGCACTATTACAATACAAGCGTGTTGCAAATATTATACACTGTTTTGTTTAGTATAAATAAAGAGAATGACATTTTGGGTTATGCTATAATACTTTCCTTAAAGTAATGAACTGTTTTGAAAGAAAATCACACAACTGTTACATGTATTAGTTTTCAAAATCAGCAATAAGCATTACATTACTAAGTATTTATGCCACCCCACAATCTGTTGCATACCAAAATTCTCTGAATGTGTATATTATTTTTCATCACATATCTTTTATTATTCGGATTATTTTTTTCATTTTCAGCTTAGAATCTGAATTAAGGACAAAATCTAAGTTCACTGTGTGCATCATAAGATATTACTAGAATGATAAATAAAGATTTACCTAAAATAAAGTTTACTCAAGTGACAAATAAAAGCAATGTGAGTAAAAATGATAAATTAAATTAGTTATGTTCATTACTGGGTCAATTTTTAATTCTTATCAATGTAGGTAGCTTACTTTGATCAAAAGTTAATAATAATGTTAAATTTAGTTAAAATACCCTGAAATCAATAGAATGGTTTCACATTAGCTTAATTATGAAAACATCTGAATGTAAGTAAATTGTAAAATGAAAACATCACAACTTTTATAAATTAATAAAGTTATATTAAGACAATTATGTTCAAGTACTATACATTTAATCCTTTTTACATAAGGGTAAGTAAGTAAGGAAAAAGATATAGGAATTAAATATAACCAATTTTACTTTTTAACTATTCAGATGGTACTTTTTTGAATGGGTATCTTCCAAAGCTATCTGTGATAAAAAACAAATTTAATCAATTTCAAAGGTTAACCTATAATATTTTCACATTTATTAAATGTTTAGTACATTTTAATTTTAAACTAGTGTCCAAAATGTTCCTTACAAAATTTCCAATAAGAAACATTTATATACATAGTGAACATTATTCAAACTAATCACCTAGAAATTGGAAGGTTACAGTGAACTAAGGTATTTATTCAACCTAAAGTTAAGATTTTCTAATTTAAATTCTGATTTTACCAACATAAATCAGTGCATTTTACTGAAAGCCATGTTATATCATAATTAATGAAATGCAAATCAAATAACCAAAATAAAATTAACTATTGTAAACTTACCAGCTTGTGTAAAATTAAATAAAAAATCAAAGTTCACCTTTTAATAAATTTAAATGTTATATTAGAAAGAAACAACAAGAGTTGTTGCACTATCAGGAACAGAAATTGACACAAAGATTGAATAGAGATATACTTGGCTGTCAGAAAATAAAATCAGTGGAAAGTATTAATGTTATAGTGTCTTATTACTTAGAGCTTAATTTTTGATTATATTAACTGTCATGCAGCAACTTTTTAACTCACAAGAAGTATTTAACTTTAAAACAGTGAAATAACTTTAAAGACAACATCAGATTAATCTAAAAGCAGTGTCTGAGTAGAAGGTAGACTGGGATGCCCAATAATTTAATTTTACAAACATGCTTTGAATCTCATTTAGCTAATCACAGTTATTTCGTTTATTTTCATTTCTATGTTTTTGAGGCAACCTAAATCTATAATGATCTGCTCAACAGAGAGAACTTGTATGAAAACACTGAGATTTAGTTAAACTTTTTTATTGTATCTTAGCTATTAATTATTTGAAAAAAACTTATGGTTTTATGTAATTAATTTGTATCATCTACATGAATTATTCTTAGTGAACAATGAAATGTAATTTCAATGTTTTCCTCTCTGAAAAACACTACTTTATTGCAGTGTTAACTGCAATATTAAACATCACACTAATAAAATGCACATTTCAATATTTTATGTTTAGAGTAAGATTTTAGAAAATAGATTCAATGGTGCTTTAATAAGAATAATTTTAATTAAATTCTATGCCTACAATTAATTTGCCATAGAATATACCAGATCAAGTAATAGTTCCACCTCAATTCTGAAAACAAAGGTATAATATCTAAAATCTACAGATGTACAAACTATACATATCCTCCTTTTTTTAACACACTGCAGTAGCTTTAACTATGAATTTTATTCAATACAAATATTATAGACTAAAATAGTAGTAAACAACTGTAGGGTGTTTTTCTTTCCGTCAACATTTTATACTAGCTTAAATTTATTAAAAGTAAATAAGTGTATTTCACCACTAAAACCTGAATAAATTACACTGTTTTGGTCTTATGCAAAACATTTAAGAGAGAGCATGGTCAATAAACCAGTATCTAAATTTATTCATCAATTTAGTAACTAGCTAGTAACAAAAGTTACTAATTAATATGTGATTTCAGTTAAGAAAACAGATAACAACAGTTATGTTAATAATCACAAAAGAAAATTTGTTTACTTCTCTCTTTTTTTTTTTCTTCAAGATTTTGAAAACTTCAGGTGATCATTATGGATGATTAAAACCAACATTTTTCATGACATAACAACCACATATTAATAAATAAAACATTAATGTTCTATTTTAACAGTAGTATTTAAAATTAAAATACTTAAATATAAAAAACTTGTCATGCAGATAAATTAAAAAAATCATGAACAAGCAAAACATAATTAATAATAAAATACAAAATAATTAATAAAATATAACAAAAAAATAAATAAAAGCATGCAAAAACTTTGGTGAAGCAAACCACCACCACCACCACCCAGTAGGCAAAGAAAAAGGTGAAAATAAAACAAGTATGTGGTAAAAATAAGCAAGTTCCATACAAAATCAACATTAGCACAGATTATATCAGCAACACTTTAGTTCTATGGAAAATAAGTACTTAAAATAGGTATGCTTTTACCACATTTTTAATGTGTTTACAGTTGCTATTAAAAAGTAATGAAATAGTCTGAGCAAGTAAAATTATATATTGAGAGGTATAGTCACAGATTATAAACTTATTTCATTTAACACCTCATGTATGGCAAATTTGTAATTCAATAAATTTTCAGCTTAATATAAAAAGAGCAATATACTATCAGAAGTTAAAACATTGTTCCAAAAAGGTTTTATGATATGAACAGAATTATTTGGAAAAAAGACATATATATATAAATATATATCACAGATAGATAGAAAAATTATTACATTTTGAGCCCCTAAAAGTTGTCCTAGAGAGCTGTTCATTGTTTTCAGAAGTGGAGCCAGGGGTTGAGGAAGCTAAAACTGCTGTAGGGGAAACATTTTGGGAAGGTGTTGGGCTGATGTCAATATCATGACCACCGCCTGCAAAATGCCATCTCATGCACATGCTAGCTAACTAAATTCTGGTTTGTAGAGCACACATTGATGAACATAAACAACAACATAATTAACATAAAATGGTTTTGAATACAAGAATAAAAACAGTACAAACTGCACATTGCCAATTTAACAACAAAAAGTATTTATTACAATATTGTAAGTATAAATTTTCTCCAGAATTGGAAAAATATTTTACACATGCATAATGCTTGTAAGTGTATGTATAATTACCATAAAAATTGAAAAAATACAATCACTAAGATAAACCTAAAAATTATTGTATGAATATTTCTTGCTTAACAGTTTATACAAACATAGATATTCATGTGCTATATATATAGTTTTAAAATAATACTCAAAACTGCTCATAAAAACTGTAATATTAATGGAAATATTAATCTAAAAAAAAAAAAAATTAACAGCCAAATATTTGAGTGGCATGCTGATATTGATATCTATGGAACCAGACAAAATTTTGTGATGACTTGTTGATTATAACAAAATGGTAAAAAGTGATTTCCATACAAATTCGTAATATCAGACCATTAGATGTTTTATTACATGACATTGATATTTCTTAAAGGTGTTTGTTTCCTTAACTGTAATGCTATACCATTTCAGTTTCAAAGTGTGGTGTGCAAAGTTGAAATCATTTTCAGGTGGCTAATAAATATTTTTATGCTTATTGACTTTAGTTTTTAGTTGTGACTAATGGATAAGACTGAATTCTTTGTTGTAGGTTAACCAAACAGTATCATATAATACCAATTTACAAATATACACCTGTTGTCTGGATTATAAAAGTTTTAAATATCAATATGAAAAAAATGTAACAATTTAAGCTTTAGCACCACTGAATCATGGGTGCTCTTTTAGCCCCAGCATTACTTATAAGGGTTCTGATAATTTTACACAAGTTTCTTATCATGCCAAATGTTCTATGCAACTGTATAAATGTTTTAAAATGATGGGAACAAAACATGTTATCCTTTATGATTATTTTGATGCCTTCCAAACGAATAATGAAGAAATTTGTACACGCATATCCTTTTGGGAGACTATTATTTTCTCATATAACCTTTTCTATGTAATTTTTCAGTTTAACTCTCCTACAGAATAACCTTAAAAAGATTAGTGTATGTATAGCTTTGTTAGACAAGTTTCATCTTTTCAAGCCAAACTCCCCAAGAATGTTTACAGCCAATTCCTAAGTTATAAATTATCTCACAGTACTTAAAAGTTTCTATTCTTTTACTTGCAATTGAAATGCAAATTAAAGAAAGTATTGCTTAATATCACTGTTTAAATCAATAGGGAATTCTTTATAATGTTTGTTCCTTCATATGCTTAGTTACAATTGACCTTATTTTCATTTTTATGTTCAAGTATCTGTCTGTGAACATACTGAGTATTAAAAAAAAGTAATAGAACTTTATATTTTCTTATTACAAATTTTAATAAATATCAGTATTTTTATCGCCTGATGTAGTTACATTTTTTTTATAGTTATTGAGAAAAATTTGAAAATCAGTGAGTGAAGTATCAAAATAATTCTCAAATGTACCCATACAAAAGAAACTAAAATTAAAAAAAGCAGGAGAAAAGCACCCCTTACAGCATATTTAATCTGTTAGGGAAATTAAAAGTTAAAATTTAATACTTATTTTGAAATATGCCTACAAAACCTCACTGCCATTACTCACACTAAGTAATGCACTGACAATCTGGTAAGGAAAAGCATGAGTACCTAAAAACAGAAAAACTTTACAGCCAGTACAGGGTCTAGCTAAAGCTGCAGAGACAAGAAAATTTGAAGTGCAACAACAAAAGCGACAGGCAAGAAACATACCAAGGGATGATGGGAAAAACAAGTCCAGTAAGGAGGTGGTGCGGCGGGATGGTTTGCTTTTGTGATGGAGAGACATTTTTTTACCTTCTTTTTTACTTGGATTCTCTCCATTGTAGATCTGTGAAGTGTCTGTAGAGCTGACCTGACTAATGGAGGACAAATCTGCCTCCTCAAAACTGACTGGCCCTTAAGAGGACAGATGATCACATTCACATTATAAAATACATCAACATTATCTAATCCATTAAGTACAGTAATATACAGTATAGCATTAAAATTACACAGTTTTAGGCTCCAAATTTAGTTCAATTGACTGAAGTGAAAAATAAATTACCCACTAACCAAGAACCATATGTTCAACTGTAAATAAACAATGCATAATAAGTATTTCTTAATATGCCTAGCCTTCTTTATCAGATGAGTCCATATAACTTCCTTTATTTCAGAATAACATTTTACATAATTCACAAACAGCACTTTATAGATGAACCGAATTAACAAAAACATCTGTAATTTAATAATAGTTTTAGTCTTTGTATCAGTATACATGTATTTGAAATTTACTAAAATGTGAAGTACATTACATAACTATTTTTAAGAAAGTTACTTCTTTTACAATGGGTCAGGATCATACAAAATGATATGCTAATTATCATACCAAATATCAGGACAACAGATACCTTTTGCTTTAAAAGGAAAAATCCTGTACAAAAATAAAAAAGGTACAAATGTGAATATGAATGTCAGAATATAATGGAGAAATTTTAAAAGTCCAATCTTTCAGAGTTTGATGACATCTATGTTTTCAAAGTTTTTCTTATCTCCATAAACAAAAAATCTAAATGAATTAATAAAATTGAAAAAATATGTTTTGCGATTGAATCTTTAGGTGTGCGAGTTTCCCCACCTTATTTGCAAGTGAGAAATATTTTCAGAAAAGCAAATTCTTAATTTTTTTCCCTCTCTTTGTTGTACTTATAAATATGAAATGAGTAATACAAGTATATACAAAATACTAACAAAGGTACCCAGTAATTCCAGGCTTAAAAAGTAATGTTATAAATAAGTGAACAGGCCACCCCTTCAACTGTTTTGAGTCATTCATTTGATGCAAAGGTACCTGGTGATATGATAAATGTTAAACGTGACTTATTTGATGTTGGCTGAACACATTTTGTTTCTGACCCCCTCATTTAGTTGAGCAATAATTCATGATATGAACATGTATAAATGAAATGCCTGCCAAATGCAAACAGTCCATCCAATTGTTTATCTACTTAATTTCTTGTTGTAAAAGGCCCATGAATTCCTCTATTGAATTTCATCAAAACTGGTACAGCCAATTCTTCACAAAAAAGTTGCGACACCAGGGACACACGTGCAGCCCTGCTTAATGTAGCATATACTCTTTACAGTTATCTAGGTTTTGATCTTTTAATCAGAAAAAACACATAGTATCTTCATACTATGCCTTTTGCATAAAACTATATTGAAATAGGTATAAAGACATATTCTAGCACATGTTGTGTAACATTATTACTGTGGCTAATTTGCATGTTATAAAAATAAAGAACAACAAAAGACATGTTAGATAATTTCTAAAAGCATGACTGAATGCTCCTGAAAATGGCTCCAGATGTTGTTGGGACACGAAAAATTAGTCTGAACTAAAGAAACTTTTAAAATTAAATCAAGAACAAATTATGGCCTCAATGGTCATTTTATAAAAAACAAACTTCTTACAAGCTTTACCTTAGTACACATTATAGATACATATTTATGACAATTATGATGTGTATAGCATCAACAGATTTGACTTTGTGAATTAAAAACTGCAACAAAAGTGTCAATTTCCACATTTTGAGAAAACTGTTTGAAACTTTGGTGCAAAATTGTCACTTTAAGGGTCCTTTTCTTATTTGAAAAAAAAGGAATACCACATCCTGGAAATAGTGAAATTTACACCCATAAGGATTTAAAATATGTGACAAAATAATGGCATTTTTGAAATTTAAAGGGTGTGCACTACTTTAACATACATATATAAACTTCATTAATGTATTATAAAACATTAAATTTCCCAACCCATATTTCATGTCTTTTAAATTAATAAAACGAAACCAATAAACAAAGTTTGATAATAACACTTTATCCACAATTTCTCTGCAGTATCCACATTTACAGATTATTTTAATATCCTAATAAATAATATAGCTTACTTATTAAATACATATTAAACACTTAGTTAATATTAATTTTCCTTTGATAAAAGGTTTTTGAACCTATTGCAATACCTTATTTAAGTATTGATTTATTATGAAAAAATAAATCACACATCAATACATTTTCTTTAATTATAAACTTATAAACAGTA
The DNA here is from genome assembly GCA_011833715.1 of Carcinoscorpius rotundicauda. Classification (NCBI taxonomy): domain Eukaryota; kingdom Metazoa; phylum Arthropoda; class Merostomata; order Xiphosura; family Limulidae; genus Carcinoscorpius; species Carcinoscorpius rotundicauda. The sequence continues at coordinate 127,143,172 of CM022392.1, forward strand.
GCTAATTAAACTGATGTCTTTTTTGTCAAAATAAACTTAGGACAACTAGACAGACTTAAAAACCAAGCCAGGCTTCAGAATGACATTTAATACCAACTATCCAACAATACTAAGAGAATAAAAAGCACAAAGTATTAATAATGCAGATTTGTATATCAACCATCAACTGCTATTTGTTTAGCAGTTTCAGACTGCAATGAAATAAAGCAGCAAAATTCTTTAAATAAGTGTGAGATAAGATGAAATTGAGAAGACTAAAGACCCCTAATCACATAACCAAGTGAGGAAATCCACAATAAGAACAACAGTGGGAAAGGCAGTGGAGAACCCATGACCCAAGAATCAGTGGATGAAAATCTTTCACTTAGTTGATAAACTTCCATGGAAGAAAGATGATAATGCTCTTACAATGAACCTACTTGCTGTGATAAACTGGATCTCCTCACCAAGGACTGAATAAAAAACCAGACATAAAGGCAAAGGGAAGAATTAGTGATCTGAACAGAAGAGATAGAGTTGGGACAGCCAGAAAGGAGTAATTGAAACAACTTGATTAGAAGTGGAGTGGATGAAAGAGCTCAACCTGGGAAGGAGTTAAATGTGAAGATAAACAAACAAGAATTTCTCTGTCCAATCTCAACTAAATGCATCTACAGTCAGAGCAAGTAGATGAGGTACCAGAGACCAAAACTGAGGTAACTTTGTGTTGAGAACAGTGGCAAATGCAAATAAAGTGCCAACCCAAGTGCATAACTGTGGGAAAACACGAAGAACTAAAGACTACTCTATCAAATAAACTTTGTCCAGGCGAGAAAGATGATTCATGACAAGGGTGAAAGCATCAGGAAAATGACATGCAAGTAAATGAATACTGTGCATGTGGGCCCCAAAAAGTAAATCTAACTTTTGAAAACAAAGGAAATGTGAACAGGGGTCTCTCTGGTGAATGATATATGCCAGCACTGAAGAATTATTTGTATGGATCAAAACCAGATGAATGTGGGCAAGATGAAGAAAATGATTCAAAGTCTGATCGACAGTAACAAGTTCCAGGATATTGATATGGTAAGACCTGCAGCCATAAAAATATGTAAATCTGGATGAGGTGGAGAAAGCAGAAACCCCACTTCAGTGCAAGCCTTGTCTACAGGCCAATGCAAATCTTCTCCCCAGGAAAAAGGGTGGGCAATATGAATATCCAAAGGGCCCCAAGTAAGGTTCCATTTGTTATGAATGGTAACTGCTGCTATAAAGGACAACATTTCCAAAAGAGATAGGATCTCATGAGCAGTATAGGCTTTGACAAATGTATATTCCATCAAATGGAGGCAAAGAGGAGGAGGTTGGGCTTTAATGAGCTAAGTGTTTGAATAAAACATTAAAATGAATAAAATATTGGGTAGGAACAAAAAAGGATTTTCCCAACCTGATCAACCAAATGACCTGAGCCACCTCAAAAAGAAGCAAAAGAGCATGTTGGGTGGACTCCAGTTCATAAAGAACCAACAGATGTCAGCCATCCACATAATGGTGGAAGGGCAACCCTTGAGCATGCACAAGTCTAGCAAAAGCATTGACCACATAACAGAAGATATGTGCTGTGCTGTAACAAGCTTGAAAGATACAGGGCAAAATTGATATACATCCAATGATGGAAATAGTGAAGGTAGTCTCAACAAACATTGTAGCCACAATACAAAATACGGAGATAAGTATTTGAGACATCGATCCTGGTGCTGCATACACCTGGAGAAAAAGCTCACCAGAAGATGAGAAACAACTCTATATTGATTGGTTGGTTGATTTAATGTTTTATGGCATAAAACAGTTAGACTATATGTGCCAAACATCCAGTAAAAAGGTAAAAGTAAATTTACTAAAATTCATAAAAGGAAATTAAGATAAAACAAAATAAGTAGCATAAAACCAATGTTTACACCTTGTCTACATTTTTAAAAGAAAAACTACAGCAACACAAGTTGTAAAGGACTTTCTGTAGTATAATTGTAATTATAATAACTCACAAAGAAGATTAACAGTTAAGTACAAAAACCACTGTCAGTTACCTAAAGCTGGCCTTTCCAGTCCTGGTTCCAAGTCATTTTATGTTATGGCCATTTTGAAAGAGTAAAATATTAAAAGTTTTCAAAGATTGTAGCAAAATTTTAATAACTTACCAGGATGACTAAAAAGTAGATCAAACAGCAGCATTAGTCGCCTGAAGTTAGCCTTTCCAGTCCTGGTTGCAAATATTTTGACGTTACGACCATTTTCTAATTTCAAATCAAACTCAAAGAACTTAAAAGGGAATCGCATTAAAAAAGGTATGAAGTATAAATTATACAACTTAAATGGCATTAAAAAGATTAATAGCCTTTAAAAAACTAAAAAATTTCCAAGGAGGACAAACGTTATGGACAAACCATGGGATAGAACATGTTTAAAATGTTGCCATCCTTGAGAGTCATAATGATGGCAATAAAGTAAAATGTGGCTTATTGTGACCTGGGTGTCACACAGACTACATACTAGTCCATCATTTCCTGATCAAAAGAAAATGATGAGTTAGTTAAAAAAAACTGTGACCAATGTCTAGTTAGAAAAACATTTTCTTCCCGATCCTTACAAAAGCAAGATGGTCAAAGTCCAATATTGGGTTTTATTTGGAAAAGCTTGTTGTCACGTTCCTCATCCCAAGTCGACTGCCAGCTGGCACAGAGCTGAGCCTTGCATGCAGAACCATTGCCTGTTCCATATGTGGAGAGAGTGGTGACAGTGCCAGAGCAGTTAGATTAAGCTGTGGTGTCGGTGAGCTCCTTCCCAAGAATACCAATGTGGACTGTATCCAGAAAAACTGGACAGAAGTAGATGTTAAAGAGAAATGGACCAGTCAGTTTTGAATATCAGTGAGAACAGGGTGTGACATAATGTGAAGTAATTCAACGGCTAGTAGAGAACTAAATAAGTTAGCATAAATAGTGCAGTTTGAGTACTGCTTAGCTTCTATGTGACCCAGGAAAAAGAAATAGCATACAATTTGGCATTGAACACAGGAGCAAAAGGGGGATTCTGCATCCAACCACCGAACCATAACAAACAATGGCAGAGCCCAGACAGTCACCTGATTTTGAACCATCTGTATAAATATGAATGAAAGGATGGTTCGAAAGATGTTCAGCAAACAATTAAAGACAGTATTTCTAATCAGGAGTTTCTGCTTTTCTCAGATGATTTAAATATAGGTCACATTTGGGGACTGTAAGAAGCCATGACGGGATGGGCTAATCAGTAGATACAGCAATGTTATCCAAGGAAAGACCCAATTCATCCAATTGCTCCTGGATATGAAGACTAAATGGAGCAATGGCAGGTCATCTGTTCTGAAAAAGTACGGCCCACCAACGAAGAAAATCACAACACCAGGAGGATGTCAGGTAATATCAGAAGAAGGTTGGCTCAAATAATGAACAATCTCGTGACAAATAGTTGCTGATAATTCCAGTCAAGTTCTTTTCAACTGAAGCCTGAGTACATGTGCTAGTGAAATGCACAATTTCTGATGAAATAGCATGCTCTTCAGAATTCATTATGCAAATGAAAATGAAACACAAATGTGCTAATACAGAAAGAAAAGCACAGAAAAATGGGTAAAAATAAAAATATTTAAATAAGTTGGAAACCTGAAAAATAATTGATGTAAAACTTCAAATTTCAGAAAGAGTATTAAATAAAACATCCAAACACAAGCACTGCAAAACAAGAAGTGAGAGTTAAGTGAAACAGCATAATGGGAGAGTCTTGTTTGGGATGCATCTACTGGGAGCGGTTTGTCGCCTGATAATTTACATGCAAAAATCATTTATACTATGAAAACCAAGGTGTACATGGAAACAAAAGGCTTGTGGTATATGGAAAACTTGCATACAGAAGAGAGCACTGAACAAGAAAAGGTATGTCTGCAAGCTGAAGTAAGATACCTTCTTTGAATATTTAATGCTTCAAATAATAATTTATTTATTCTGCATTAGAAATAAAACTTTTATTCAGCCACAGATCATCTTGTTAAAGAATGATTTTCATAAATTCTATTTTAATAGCTGAAGGTAAAATATTATAATATAGCATTGTCCAAAACAAAACAACAAACCTGAGGAAACTACTGAAACCTCACTGCTAAAAGAAACAACAACAACAAAAATTAAATACTCATTTTCAAGAATGTAAAAACAAACAGTTAAATATCAGTGATAAAATAATGCAAACCTATATCTACTATACATAAAAAAAATTATGTATACCCAGCTCTGTAAATGCCATGCTTAATAAATACAGAAATCAAAACTGATAAAGCACATGTTAAGTTAGCTGTAGGTATAAAATGCAAAGAAGTTAGATTTTAACAATTCTTTTAAGAAATTGTCATATAATTTTCCTGGGCAAAAGTAAACCTATTATACAATACTTAAAACATAATTGGTGTTAAAATTCTTTTTCAAGCATATAAAACAAGCTAAGGCTTTTTTGTTAAAGTGAAACTTATTCGTTATATTTCAATTTGAGATTTTTACCTATTTTAAATCATTATTTTAACTGCTTGTTTTTGTTCTGAAATAAGGAGTAACTTCCAATTTATATAAAGCACATATACTATTTTACACAAGTTTTATATGTTTGTGTGTGTGTGTAAAAAATATATTCTACAGTTCAAAATTAAAAGACAGAAAAAAATTTTATCTTCAGACCAACTTTTCCATAAATATAAAAATCATTAGTTAAGCAAAGACAACATCACCCCCATGAAATTCTAAAAACCAACCTGGATGATCTGACCCTGTGCCTTTGAACGTGATAAACTGTTCCAGCAGTTTCTCAATATCCATATCATTGCACTGTTGTTGAAATTCAACATGAACCTAAGATAAAAGTTACATTCATATGGATTAATGAAATTACTGTATCACCAATCAAAATATTTAACTTACAGTAATATATCAAAATTTAACACAGTTTAGATATTTACATCAAAATTAACCACGTTTTCTGAGAAAAACAACAAAATAACATACAAACTATCAAGTGCTTCAAAAGTTTGAAGCAGCATGTTGGTAAATTAAAAATCACAGTTTAATACAAGAATGAAAATTTAACGATGCTGAAAATTAACAAAACAATTGGTCAGTTTCTTCTTAGAATAGCTAATAAAATATTAAAAAATACATTCATTTATTAGGTTCAAAATGCAGCGATCTAGTTAAAGTTTTTGAAAGTTAACACATTAGATCAATGTCATTAAGATCATAATATCTGTCAAAACATTTACTGTTCACATCCAAAATACTGATGGGATAAACCAAAAAATATTTTATGTTAACATAAGCAAAATACAAGTAATTTTTTAAATATGCTCAATTCTGACTGAAAGTTACAGCATTTGTTACTGAATTGTGAAAGTCAAGATGTTCATAATCAAGCAAATAGGGTAGTTGATAATGTAATTTCATTAGTATCCTTAAACTGTAACTTAAAATGTAATAAAAAGGGGATAATAATGATACTGTAACAAAAAGTTTGAACTTACCTGACCTATAAGTGTGTGACCACTTTCTAAAACATGAGCATAATTTGATAAAAACTCTTTCATTTGGTTTAAATGATCTTCTTCTATCTTTTGGAAATGCTAAAAAAATATTTAAAACAAAAAAGTTCATTCAACATGTATTTCACAAAAAAAGAAATGGTTATAGAAGTTTTGAGAAATTTGCTTAGTTTTTTTTTTTTTTGTAAATCATACTTCCTTTATTTCCAACACATTAATTGCACATTGTTTCTTAGCTTACAATAACAGTGAAGTAGTAGGTTAAAATCAAAACTTTAATCTACTAGAACAAAAATCTCACTATTTTCTTAAACAAAACCTGTTTAAGAATGAGAAGAATTCATGACATGTTTTAAATCATAGAATTATTTATTATCTGTTACCTATACTTTTCCTACACTAAACATTCTAATAGTTTCAAAAGCCAAGGATGCAACAGAAATAAAATTACAGATTTATCTTTCAAATATCAATTTGAATGGAAATGCCACACACTTGTCAAAAGTTCCTAGTTTTCCTTTTCTTCTGAAATATTCCTGAGCTGACATTTTTTTATCCAAGTACTTTTATCTCTGTAGAAGTACTATTTAAGCCTGCCATTACTGAACTGTCACATTTATGTTAACTCGCATCTCTGTAGTTATGCAGATTTTATTTGAGACAATTCATTACTAAATTTAATTTCCACACATCAACAATCACAGTCAAAATAGTTTTCCTCATGTTATGAAAATTATAAATTTAGAGTACAGACTGTACATTTATCCTTATTAAATTTTGGGGTAAATATAAAACATTTTAAAACAAAAAAATGCAACAGACCAAAAGATATACTTTTTTCTACAAAGAAATGCAAAGCACATTTTTAATGGTTCAATGAAGTATATGGCACAGTTTGGTCACATTAACAAATATTTCCACTGATCATCATACACTTATGCAGTTGTTATTTATACTCTTTTTCAAGATGTCTGAAAAGAGGCTATGACAACTAAGTACAAGTAGAGAACAGAGGGGAATTACTCTGGATGTGAAACTTGATGTTTTGAGTAGGTTTGATGCCAAAGAGAAACTTGGCTCCATCAATAAAACTTTAGGGCTTGCAACCTTTACAGTGGGAATTGTGTATAAATAAAGCAAAAATCACATCAACTGCTTAAGTAGCTACACCTCTAAGTGTACTTTCATAGCAGTGATGCTTAATATCAAAAGACTACTAAACATGTGGATTGACGACCAAAAAGCTTGAATGATGATTTAGTGACTGAACAAAGTAGTAGTGGTAGTTCTAAAGAAAAACTTTACCTGGCAAGTAAAATGTAATTTAACTTGCTCAATATAAAATTAAGTGGTGAAACTGCCAATGCTGATGGTAGAAACCACACAAAGATACCATAGTGTAGTCAAGAAAATTATTGGTGAAGGGGTTACAGACCAGAACAAGTGTTAAATGTGAATGAAATGGAGCTATTCTGAAAACACATACCAGACAAAACAATTACTTTTATGGAAAAGAAGTCTGCATTAGGGTTCAAGGCTTCAAAAGATTCTCTGACCTACTTGTGGGTGGGCAATACTACTGAAGATTTTAAACAGTAAACAACTCTTGATGCATTTTTTGTCAGAGTTAAACCTACACCAAATCAAGATGATGATGATAATTTGCATCAGTACCAGTACTGAGTCTCTTTCCTTCTCTAAAAATTTAATTTTCAATACCTACTATAATTGTTGGTGAGTAAAACTATTAAACTATGTCAATTACATTTACTATGTGTTTAAAGTTGTTTTATTACATTAATAAGTCTACTTATATTACTTTTGTGGATCAAAACAATTTTTGTAAGAATGCATCTAAACCCATAACATGGGAGTCAATGAGAAAATATGGTTTGAGTCATGGAATTTTAGGTTACAAAAGCATTTTTAAGAACATGTCCCTTCCATAACATGCAGATTGAATGTATGTTGGGAACTGAACATATGCAGAAAGCAAATGCATGAAAATAAACAAATTACAGAAGCGTTGCTAAAATTTGGCTACTTTCTTTCATTAATATACACATATGCAAACACTCAGGCATACATTTTTCTTAGGATCTTTGTCAATGAGTGGAAATAAGTGTGATATACACTGTCATGATTGTCAGGTTACTGTTGTAATTGTTCCCCATATACCAGTGAAGACTAAAGTTACAGTCAAACTAAAAACAACCAATGTTCTCCAATATAAAACTTTATAATTCTGTACTTTATACAATTGAAATTTAATATTCTGTTTGTTAAGACTTTTGAAACATTAAAAACTCAAGTTTTAAATTTACCACACAGACATTAATAGGTTATAACCTTTTAATATACTTATAAATTGTTATAGCTTATTCAGCAAAGTCAGAATGTCACAAAATATAAAATAACTATGCATTCAGCAATGAATATGTGAATAGTTCTTCTTTGATGAATTTGACTTTCGAACCACTACTGGAAGTACAAATCCCCCCAAAAAAAACTGCTTTTTAAAGAAAAAAAATACAACTAACAGAAATGACCAACATATTGTTGTAATTTGCACAACAAACAAAGGATGAAACAGAACTAATTAATCCATAAATCACAGAACATTAAAGTCAAAATCCCAATCTTTTCCCAAAGTATCCACCATACTACTCCAAAAGCTACTTATTACAAACAGCTTACAATAATAGTTTAAGAATGTGCCAACAAGTAAAGTAATAAAATTTTCCTTTTGAATGATATACACAAAGGGATAACTGGGTGAGTTGAAGTCTCTGATTTTATGCCCCCTTTCCCAGTGATAGATAAAACTGTCAACTGATTTTGTATTTTCTTATTAGACAAAAAAAAAGTTTCAATTTTAAAAGAAACATAAGAACCTGTAAGACTTTATAATTAAAAAATAGCTTTAATATGCTGTTAAGTGTTAATATGCAAGAATTCAATGATCAGTTTTAGACCTCAAAAGACAAGAGAATAAAAAGCTTAATGAAGCACTGGTGACCATGGTTGACAAAGAGAGAGGGTTGGTTGGTTGATTTGATGTTTTACAGCATAAAGCAACTGAGCTGGTTGTGCCAAACATCCAGTAAACAGTTAAAATTACAGTAAATTTAGCAAAATTCATAAAAGGAAATCAAGGTAAAACAAAGATAAAACATAAATAGCATAAAACCAATGTTTACATCTAGTTTACTACGATAAAAGAAATACTTCAGTAATACAAGTTCTAGAGGACTTTCTGTAGCATAATTGTAATTATCATAACTTTCCAGAAAGATGAACAGTTTAGTACACAAACCACTGTCAGTCTTCTGAAGTTGGCATTTCTACTCCTGGTTCTGAGTTATTTGACATAATGGCCATTTTCTAATTTCAAATTGAACTAGATGGACTGTGATTCTTAAAAGGGAATCACATTAAAAATAGTCTAATATATAAATTAAAAAAAACTTAAATAACATTAAAAAGATTAATATCCTTTATTTAAAAAACTAAAAAAGTTTCCAAGGTAGACAGTGTCACCATCACCAATAACACTGTCTAACGTTATGAACAAATCTTGGGACAGAGCTTGTTTAAAATGGTACTGTCATTAAAAGTTATAATGCTGGCAAGAAAGCAAAATGTGGCTTATTGTGACCCAAGCGTTACACAGACTATAATCTGGTGCATCATTTCCAGATTAAAAGAAACTGATGAGTTAGTTAATAAACTGTAACTAATATGTAATCTAGTTAGGACAATTTCCTCTTTCTGATCCTTAGGGTAGCAAGACATCCAAAATTTGTCTTGGGGACAGTTAGAAGCCAAGGTTGGATGGGCTGACCAGTGGATACAGCAATGTTATCTAAGACCTGATTTATCCAACTGCTCCTGAATATGAAGACCAAATGGAGCAATGGCAGATCATCTGCTCTGAAAAAGTATGACCCACTGACAAAAAAAAACACAACCCCAGGTGAGATGCTTTAGCAATGAACAAAGTTTTGAAACATACAGTAAAGACAGATGCAAACGGCGGAGGTGCAAAGAAGATTCATGAGACTCGGTGTATAAGCTCTGAACTGTAGAAGTGAGGAAAGCCTCTGTGGAGATCCAAAGTCCTTGATGATGAATGTGGTCCAGCATCTTTCAGGCTAAGGTCCTGGCAAAGCTATAGACCAGTGATCCATAGTAGAGTTTCGATCAAATAAGAGCATGATATACATGTAGCATAAAATGTCAATCCACTCCCCAAGTGGTAAAAGAAAGAGCATGGGGGATGTTCAGATGTTCAGTGCTCTTATACACATGACGCACAGCTGCTTGATGTGTGGTATAAAGGTCAGATTACAATCAAAGATTAGCCCCAAAAACTGTCTTAAAAACCAATGGCAGCACAACTTCACCGATACGGAGTTCAGGATCAGGATGAATACCCTGTTAACAGCAAAAGTGCATGGAAACAGTTTTAGAGAGAGAAAGAAGTTAAAGCCATTTGCTGTGTTTCACTTCAGTCAACAATTGAAAGCAGTCTGTAGCTGCCACTCAACATACCTCTTGTTTGAAGACTGACATGATATGTGAAAGTCATTAACAGTGTTCAGTGATGTCATTAATCTTTGTAGTGAAAATTGTGACTCTCAAAACATAGTTCTGAGGGACGTCAAGTTCCTGTAGAAAAGAACAGGAAAATGTTGAACCCACATGAACTTGGAATTTCCTGTCCATTAAAAATTTTTTTGATAAAAATGGACAAATTGCTATGTAGTCCACATATATGGAGGTCTCTCAAAATGCCATACCTCCTTGTTGTACCATGAGCTTTCTCAATCTCAAAGAATATTGATACAAGATGTAATCATTTGAGAAAGGCTTCTTTGATTGACGTTTCAAGTCAAATCAGGTGGTACATGGTGGAGTGCTGTCATCTAAACCCAAACTGGCTGGGTGAGAGAAGGTTGTTTGATTTGAGAAGCCAAACAAGACAAGCATTAACCATCCTTTCTTAGGTCTCACAGAGACAGCTTGTCAAAGCAACTGGATATTAGTTTGAAGGGATCTTGGGATCCTTCCCAGGCTTAGAGAAAGGTAGCCTGGCACCAGATATCAGGAAACACACTCTCCTGCCAGATCTGATTAAAAACAGTCAGAAGAAGAACAAGAGAAGCAGGAGATAGATGGAGGAGCATTTCATAGTGTACATCATCAGGTCCAACCAATGTATTGCCTGACTGAAGAAGGGCAAGTTTTAGTTCCACCAGTATTAGGGGACGATTATACTTAGAGAGACAAGCAGTTCGAAAATGAAAGAGGTGATCACTCTACCCAAGTCTTGATGGCTAAGAAGGTGAAGGAAGAAGTGCTAGATATCTGGCAAAAGTTTTCACCTAGAATATTGGCAATGCTCCAGGTATCAGCTACTTCTGACCATCAGATGGCAAAATTGAGACAGAATTGTATTGCCCACTGACCTTTCAAATCTTATCACATATGATTTTGTAACTGGTGGTAGAAGATACGCTGGTTGTGAACTTAATCCAAGGTTCCTACTGGCTTTGACGTCTCACTCATTGAACAGGTACATGGGCCTGCTGGAAAGTAATGCAGTGCAAGAGTAAGCGATATCTGTGAAAAGTATCCCAGGCCTGTTTTTAATCTTCAATGCCATGTGGCAGGCAGGATTCCACCATGGACAGCAATATCATGGAAAACATGTCAAGGTTTTAGGAATACACTGATCAGCTGCTTGTATAATACAGTCAGTTACTGCTGCCACACAGTAGTCTATTGATGGTTTACAGATGATGACAGGATCAAGTTCTGCAAGCCCACTGAAAGAGGGCCAGTCTCTCTTAAAATAAGAAAATGATCACTGCCTCATGGATTATTGTCAATCCTCGAAGAAAAATGGGAGAATAGTGAATGGGAGCAAATTGAGAGATCAGTAGCAGAAGGGACAGACTAGGTGCATGAAAATAAGTAGAAAAACTAGTATTGTTAAGAGAAAGGTTGTGGTCAGACAGCATACGCTCCAAAAATCTACCCCTTCTATCAATATTAGCACATTTCCGGAGTGGATGACATCCATTAAAGTCCCCCAGGATTAAAAGCATGGACATGTGTCTCTCCAAGGCAACAGATTGAGAGAACAAGAATTGATGGTATGAGCCAAGGAAACAAGGATGGCTACAGCCTCCAAGGGTGTGTCGAGTGGCAAAGACAGGTTGAGTACATGCTGATCAACCAACAGTGCCCTCCGTCCATGCACTTGTCCATCACACAGCCTATCATTTATGTGCAAAGAAAACTGTATCAACGGGTTTCAGAAATGTTTCCTGTAAGGACAGACATACAGGATAGTTGGAAGCAATCAGTGTTTTGATGTCATCCAGATTACAAAGTGAACCTTGACAGTTCCAGTGTATCAGGGTGGCTGTTTTTATCTGTGTGTAGGCAAATTGGGTGGAGAACTCTTCTGTTTACAACCATATCTTTTTTCTTTACTATATTTATTCAAGGGAGGTCTATCGACCTCTATGGATCCTGCTCTAGATCCAATACAGTGTTCCCTCATGTATCGTGGTAGATGCGTTCCAATACCCCCCGCGAAAGGAGATTTTCCGCAAAGTGGGATCGCGGATTTTTACGTATATATTTATGTGCATTTAGACTTTTAAAACCTTCCCTGTACAACTATTTAACCCTCCCATTACAATACTGTTCATTATTGCTGAAATAATAAGAACAATTATTAAGATATTAAGCCTTAAAATTAAAAATTACATATCTTCAGCAGGTGGTGTCTTTTTGGGGGACACCACTTCCTCTTCTGTGGAAGGTGAATCGCAATTTCTTTGTCGGTCGTTACAACTTCAGGAACAGTACTTGCCACTGGTACCCTTTCTTTTTTGCTCGGCTGGATCTCGCATAGCCTTCGCAGATGCACAATGCGTACATCTATAGCCTTTCCAGTTGGTTCCGTTTCCATTTTTACGCTGTTATAAACTCAAATATATGTTTATATCTCAAAATATACCTGTTTTTTCTCTTTACACTATTAATTATATTTATTTTTAATATTTTAATGGTATTTAATGTTATATTTTAGATTTAATGTTTATTATTTTATATATATATATGTGGGGGTCGGCCGAGCCCGCGAAGTGGTGAAGCCACGAAAGAGGATCCGTGAAGTGGCGAGGGAACACTAACTCCTCTGGATGAATTCAAAGCAGCATAAGGTGTAACCATAAGGTATATCACCAATTGCCTTTGATTGCAAGAGTTCACTGTGTTAAAATGTGGATGCTTCAACCAATATGTCACCAGATTGAAGCTTCTTTATTCCCTCTGAATGAAAAAGGGAGACATCTGCCCTAAAGATTTCTCTGAAAGAAAAGGTAGGATAAGTAAATGCAGTACAACAGGAGTTACAGATGTTGAAGATTGCTGCTCGGAATCTTCAAGTGGTCTTTTACTGTGAATCTTTAACTATTTTATTTAAGTTTTTATTTGGAGAATCCATAATAAGAAAAGGAAATTTTGGTGCACACTGACCCCAGCCACCATGGAGCCCTGTGAAGGGATGCACTACAATGTCAAACAAGGACATTGCAGCAAAATGCTAGGGTTTTGTGAGCACAAAACCCAAACACCAGCATATACAATGTCCACAACACCTGTTAAAAATATCCAACATTGGTATTTGGTTGACCCTAGCCCAAGTGGACAAGCTAATTGACCCAAGGAGAACCACCTGCAGGAAACCTGCCTCTCTACAGGAATTCAAGGCCAAAGTGGTGTGTTAGGATTGGACCCCTCAACCAGTAGGATCTTCTAGGCGAGAGGGAAAGAGAGAAAGAGGTGCATGGTGGTAAAGAGCAGTAAACTGGACTGAAGAAACTGCAGAAACTGAGGTTGTGCCAGCCAGTAAGAAGCAAAATGAGCAAAATCATCTAGTGAAGAAGTCAAAAGGGAAAATAAAATAAAATATCAGTTGGCCCAATCCTGACTGAAAGCATTGACAGCCAGGGCAAGAAGATGAGGTACAGGAGACCAAAACAAGATGGTTTAAGAACATGGAAAAAGTATCTATGCAAGGAGTATCATACAGAAAGCAAAGCCACTGGAAAACAAAAGAATCAAGAAATCACTCTATTAGATAGATTTTTGTCTGGAAAGGAAAGCCAATCTGAAACACGAGTGATAACAACTGGAACATGACATGCAATAATATGAATTTCTTACATGTGGGCCCTAAAATGAAAACCCGACAGACAAGTACAGAGGGGTCAAGAATAAATGCCAACCTCATGATTAAAATAAGCAACGTCTGTAGAACTATTGGCCACATGAAGAAAACTAACAAAAGTTTGATGAGAAACTCTTAGAATGTAGATATAGATAGACCACTCAGCTGCAAACCAATGCCCTGACTCTTCCTATCAATCAACTCATGGGATTCATCCACGAAAATGTGTAAATCTGGAAGACAAAGTGAGACATTTGTTGACTTGCAAGTCTTGTTCAACAGCAATTGCAGAACATTGATGAGGGTAGGAAGAAGGGTAATAAGAGCCCACAAAGGATCCTTTGCAAGATTCCATTGGTTGGGAAGAGCCCATTGAAAAGCCTACATGTGTGTACAACCTAAGAATATAGGTGCTACCATGAAAGATCACATTCCTGTAAGTAAAAAAACCACGTGAGCTGCTATAAAGAGAGCAGTAAGAGCATGGAGAAGGTTAGGCCCAACTGTGATGAATGTTGAAACAAAACACTCAAATGGATAACCTGATTCATAACCCCTCTCAAGACAGCTTCAGGAGCAAATGATGAGTGTAATGGGTGTAAATCTGTTCAGAAAAATCTAAAAGTAGTCAGTCTTCTATATAACATGAAAGTATAAACCAAGAACATGTAGGTGATGAGCAAATGCTCTGATCACCCAACAAAAACATATAGGACTGAATCAAGTCTAAAATGGAGTGTGCAAAACTCAAACCATTCTCCGATGAACAAACTGAAGATATGATTGCAACTGATGACATACTGGAATATGCAAGTGAACATTATTATCAATGTCTATCTTGATCATCTACAAACATGGAGAAAAATCTCAAATGAGGGTGAGAAATAATACCATGGTAAAATGGTGTACACTTAGAAACTGATTAAGGTGAATAAATCTATTACAGGTCACCAATCATCAGTTTTCTTGGGGACAAGAAACAGCCTAGAGAAGGACAATGAACCAGTTCAATGGCCTGTTGAGATAAAAGATCATGTACCACCTCTGGCAGATGCTGGCAGGTGATGGGATTCTGAAGCACAGGGAAGGAAACAGGTACTTGAGACAAAAGATAGAGGGAAAATAATTGGTAGGCAAATCAATCTGATAGAACTCAAATAATCCACTAATCTGTGGTAAAAAGTCACCAAGGGTAACAAATTTATACAATCGAGCTACCACCAGGCCACAACCAAGTAGTAACTGGTATTGTTGATGTTGCTCTCCTTAATTTCAAAGGGACAGATAAGTGTTGAGAAGGCCTGAGGTGGGAAACAGGAATAAAAACTCGTGGTGGATCTAACTGTGACAAAAGAGGAAAGAGAAGAATATTGACACACAGACTTCATGCAATTCCAAACTCTCAGATATATGGGTGAAAAAATATCATTAAAGAAAAAGGGCCACATGCAAATTCCTTAGATAAGTGTGCAGTAAATAAACCTAATACTAGGACACATCACAAATTACAGAACCTCTGTAATGGAGAATGCATAAAGCAAGAACTGAAAACAACAAACAAATCATTGTGGAGGTAAAAAGAGAGATGCTGTTCCTTGAAAAACCTTCAGGATCCTGGTGTGTCATCTCAAAAAGGAGCTGAATTGTAGATAAATATTGTAGAAGAGAAGTAAGGGTAAGATAAAGGCATGAAACAAGGCATGGGTTAAAAGCACCGGAAAATCAGGAACTGTTCCCCACAAGTTACATACATATATATGCTATTACTATTTAAAAATAAATTCTTAAATTTCAGTTACTTCTCCTAAAACAAAGAAAAATATATAGAAAGTATACTTGTAATGTTACAAAGTTTTCCGTATTTGAGCATCATACTTGCTAAACTTTGTGAAATTTCTCACATGGGGATTTTATACATTTATGTTGGAAAAAAAAAATTACAACTTAGAATAAAGATATCATAAAAATCTACTGAAGTTTATCAGACTTCTTAATTCAGAAGTATTCAGGTCTAAAAAAACCTTATTTCTGACTGGAATGCTGCTTCATTCATCATACTTCAGACTATCCAATAGTTACAACTTTCCTTGCATAAATATTTTAGGCAGAATGACAGGAATACATAGTTAAAAATGAGTGATTCTGATTTAATATAAACATGTCTTTAAAAGCAGACATATAAAAACAAGTATTTTCAAAAAATAAAGAGCTAAGCAGGAGCACTGTAGTGGGTTTGCTGAATATAATGATATATATGAACAAGTAAAACAAGTAATATTTTATATTATAACTTGTTGACACTAGTATCTTAAGTTTCTAATTTGGCAAAAATTATAGACATTGTACTGCAGGCAACATAAAATCTAATCTGAGCAAAAGCACTGCATTTTAAGATTATCTTTTGAATTAAGACATTACAAATAAAAGTTGAATTATAAACTATAATTTGATGCAATATCTTTTGATACACATACATAAAACAGTAGTTTAATATTTTAAATTTAAGCCTACAAAACATGATGACATGTCCTCTGACCCATACCATATAAAAAGTGTTAAAAGCTATAGTATGGATACTCTGATTATTTTAAGATTACAAGATTGGCATAATTCACCAATCCTTTACTGAAAGAGTAAGACCAATATTATGCTGTGTGAGAACAAATGTTATAATGAAAACCATAAATTGTGCAAGTTCCATAAAACTTCTATTTAAATGACACATAAAAGATAATCAAAAACTGTTGTATACTTACTTGACACGACACAGTCATTTTCTTCTGGAATTCTTCTCTCACATGGCTATATTTCTCTACATAACTTTTGTAGTCCTCACCTGGATAAAAGAAAATTAATTTTTTTAAACACAAGTTGTTGTCACATCATTAAGATCTCTACTAATTGTACTGATAAGTGTTTCACACATAAAAATATCTCCCTTTAAAAGTACAAACTAATAATTAACATGAGTTCACAACCTTTTAAAAACCATGTTTTTGTTTTGTATGCAAATACTTCATGTTAGGTCATTTGTAATAAAACTGAGTTCAGATCAAACTTAAACAGAAAAAAGAATAAAATAAGGGAAGAAAAAGGTCCAAAAAAGCAGTGAAAGTCTGCTCAATGCATTTAATTCTTTGATTTGCATATCTTTAACAACAAAAATGTTAGAATATTGTAAAAGGACAGATATATAAATATTATTAAATTAATGGATATTTATTACACTTACAAGCTTTCTTGCACTTTAACTCTGCCTGGAAAAGAAATGTTTTGCTTAATTAGTTCTTTTGATACTAATGTTGACTATAAGTTATGGTAGTCAATAAAATCAACACTATTTTATACAACTGTTTTCTTCTTCCAAACTGTTTTCACTTAGTAAATAACACAATAAAATAATCTGTAAGAAACACTGATAACTAGATTAAATTGATTAGTTTATTTTTGAAATTATATAAATGTAAAAATGTTGCGCTATTCTTATGCAGTAAATTGTTGACTATGAGAAACAGCAAAGAACTGCAAATGTCAAGTTTTAAATAAATGACAAAAGTAAATTATAGAAGCAGCTTTGAAACTCTTGAAAACATACAAATCTAAACACTTATATGTTGAACAATTTTTCAAATTAAAAGGTAAATTTATTGCTAATTTTTCATTTAACATTATAACAAGTCCACTTGACCTTTCTGTTAATGTTGTATAAAGTAAGCATTTAACTCAAAAATAAACATGGAGTACAGCACAAGTGGTTTATTGTTTTCCAACAATATGAATTAGCATAAACATATTTTATCCAAAATAACACATCCTACTCAACATTGTAAAAAGCCAAAAAACACCACATAATAAAATAATGTGTTCTTCAACAATGAAAATAATTTACTTAATATACCTTTGAAACATTTTTAGTTAATCAATCTTACAAGTTATTTTACAATTGACTCACATTTCAGTCTCTGAAAATTTTTTAAACACTGGAATTAACAAAACAAAAAAAGGCATATGGCAGCAGATGAAAGTAGCCAAAGTGTTTACTTTAATTAACAGTGAGTGTTTACAATATTGTTTCCTATATTTTACTTTAACTGGTCAAATTCTCAATTAATTTTGTAAGAAACCATCAGATTATCTCCACCTAATGAAATTTTTATATTTTCATTCAGAATGTAGAATGAACATTGTAAGCAGTTATGAGGCCACTGTACTGAATCTTTTATCCAGTTACTAAAAGGTAACCAACTAAAAACCTTAAAATACCATACCCTGAAGACCAGTGTATCATAATATCTTTAAATATCCAATATGAAGGAACATCTACGTTATGCTACACAAAAGATCAGTTCTATTGTGTGGGTGTACATTTTTATACTTGTTGTTTTGAATTAAGCACAAAGCTACACAATGGGCTGTCTGTGCTCTGCCCACCACGGGTATCGAAACCCAGATTTTAGCATGCAAGTCTGCAGACATACCGTTGAGCCACTGGGGGGCTCATTTTTATACAGTCATGTAGAAAAGTTAGAAGATCCTGTGAAAGTCTGTGCATTTTTGTAACACTTTTGGATATATGGATATTTAATCTCAATTTTAACAATACTGAGAGATTATAGGAAAATAACTAAACAATTAAAACTGAAGAAAAGACTTTTCAAAATCTGTAAATGTCACGCTACAAAAATACATATTCTAACTGAGGAAAAAGTTAGGACACCCTACCCCCTAATAGCTAGTGTTACCCCCTTTGGCTGAAATAACTGGAATGAGATGCTTCTTGTAGCCACCTACCACTCTCTGACATTGGTCTTAAGAAAGTTTGCCCCACTCCTCAATGCAGAATTCTGTCAGCTGTGAGATGTTGGAGGGGTTTCTTGCATGTACAGCCCGTTTCAAGTCACCTCACAACATCTCAATGGAATTAAGATCTGGGCTTTGACTCGGCAATTCCAAAAATCTCCATTTCTTAGTTTTCAGCCAGTCCTTGGTGAATTTACTAGTATGTTTTAGGTCATTGTCATGTTCAGCTTTAATTTTTGTACAGATGATCTCACATGATCCTCAAGCACCCTCTGATACACAGAATTCAAAGTGGATTCTATGATTGTGAGCTGTCGAGGTCCTGCTGCAGCAAATCAGCCCCAAAACATGACACTTTCACCTCCACACTTCACAGATGGTATGAGGCTCTTTTCCTGAGAATGCTGTATTTGGTTTACGCCAATCATGTCTTCTGTTCTGGTGCCCAAATAATTCAATTTTTGACTCATCTGTCCAAAGAACATTATTCCAGTAGAAGTCCTGGTCTTTGTCTACATCCTCTCTGGCAAATTTCAGTCTGGCCTTGATGTTTCTCTTAGAGAGCAAAGTTTTCCTCTTTGCACACCTCTCATGCAAGTTACACTCGTCCATTCTCTTTCTGATTGCAGAGGCATGCACTTTTACATCAACAGTAGTCAGAGCCTGTTGTAGGTCCTGTGATGACATTTTAGGACTTTTGAAGACCTTTGTTAGGATCTTGCGGTTTGCTCTCGGTGTGAACTTGCTTGGACGACCAGACTTGGACATATTGACAGCTATTTTAAAAGCCCTCCACTTGTTGACTATTTTCTGGACAGTGGAATGGCAGACTTCAAATTCTTTTGAGATCTTTTTAAATCCCTTATAAGACTCATAAGCTGCTACAATTTTCTTTCTGAAGGCCTTAGACAGCTCTTTTGCTCTCACCATGGTGCTCACTCTCACTTCAACAGTCAGGAGCACACCAAACTAAATGTCTGAGGTTTAAATAGGGCAAGCATAATTCACAATGCTGAGTAATGATCTTCTAATCACATGCACCTAGAGTGATACACCTGTGTGCGAGTTGAGCCATTTTATTTGGGTATAAATGTGGGGGTTTCCTAAAACTTTTTCCTCAATTCGAATATGCATTTTTGTAGCATGACACTTACAAAAGATCTTACAAAAATTAAAATTGACAATTAAAAATAAGAGAAAGTTAGGAAATATCATTTCGCATACCTGCACAAATTCAACTCAAAACAATCAGCAACCCAAATTACCCTACAGCTACAAAACAGTTTTTAGTTTATTGAGGCATACTTTTCTTTCAAAAATAAAAATTCTGTAATTATGGAACTTCATCAAGTATCAATTATACAGATATTTTTTTAAAATTTAAATCAGTGCTATTACATAACAAACTTACTTTTTCAAAGTCTTTTGGAGAACTATTTTCTTTTCTCAACTTCTCCACTTCTAGACACCTGCTATTGTATGTTTCTTTTGACTAACAAATAAAAAACAGTCATAACTATACAGGGTAATGCTGATACTTTTTGCAAAACCAAAGTAATATCCTCTCTCTCTCTCTCTCTCTCTCTCTCTGTGTGTGTGTGTGTGTGTGTGTGTGTGTGTGTGTGTGTGTGTGTGTGTGTGTGTGTGTGTGTGTGTGTGTGTGTGTGTGTGTGTGTGTGTGTGTGTGTGTGTGTGTGTGTGTGTGTGTGTTTAATAACTCTAGAATCAATATTTAGTGAATATACTATTTGATCTTTGACAAGCAGAAAAATAGCAAAGTAAAAATTTCTAAGGAAGTCAATGTGCATTATATATGTCTAACCTCAGCTTCCTTTCCACTAATCAATGAATAATAGTTGTTGCACAAGCCATTTTTACTTTGTGGTTTTCTTTAAAGAACCTTACCTGAAGTTCAGAGAAAAATCTAAATACTAAGTTTTTTTTACCAAACTTGGTTGCAATTTATTGAAAACCATTTGCAGAGATGTATAACAAGTTTCAATACAATTAATATATATCTAGCTTATAATGACTATCTTAAAATGGAGTTGTTTACCATTACAAAAACAAAATAAGCACATGCCAATGACTCAGAAAACATACATAAAACGTTTAGTAAAACCCTATTAAAAAATTAAATCATAAAAAGTGTATCTACACATTCACTACACCAAGTCATTCAACATTTTAATAATCGAATAAAATATTTTCTTCAGTATTAAACAATAGATTACCTTTGATAAAGATGTTATTGTCTGTTGAATAGATTGTACTACTTCTAATGTCCCAGATTCCTCTTCTTTAACCTTAAGAAAAATTCAAACTATCAACAACATGATGACAAAGTGACAAGTCTTTATTAACATTGCTATTAATAGCAAAATTAGTAACCTACAAAAAATATTATCTGCGAGTATACGTTTCTAGTTGTCACTGGCGTGTACACAACTTAAAACACATGCTCATTTACAAGATGTATAAAAACTACTTGACCTAAACTGAATTATCACATTTTCTTTTTTAGGAGGTAGCTACTTAATTATTGACATTTATAGTTTGGAAACAGCTGTATATTGAATAACAGATTCTTTTTTTTTTTTAAACACATTTCATGTGAAACAGTGAGACATGATCACATACAACATTAAAAAGTAGAATTACATTCGGAATACAAATATGTTCAATCAAATAATTATTTATGATAGCAGCTCCATCTGTTTTTAATGTATAATGTTTTAACTGAATATAAATATAATGGTGTTTCTAACTTCTTTTTTATCTATATTACATTTGAATGCTTTGATTCTCCATGCTTCACAATTTTTTCATCTAGGTTTTTCTCTACTTTCAATACTTTAACATTTTTAAAAATTTAGTTTGTGTTTTTAATCATATGTTAATTTATGTTCAACTATCTTTGTTTCTCGTGCTTCTTTCACTTTGACATTACTTTTCTCTATATTTCTATTATAAAGAAACTTTTGCAGCATAAATATTCTATTTTGTATACTGTGCCATTGCCATATTTTTCATTACTGTATGATTTCAGTAAAATTATAAATGTTGGTTCCTATTTTGTAATAACTTTGGTTTTTAAATTTGTATTTTTTACTTTATTTGAATCATAAGCTAAATTTGTAATTAATAACACAAACAGTATTAATACATAAATATGTTTCTCTTCTTGATCTTCATGGGTGTATTAGTAAGTTATCTTGTTCTTATTTTTGTTAACTTTTACTTGGTTTATTGTTTTCTTGAATATCATTAATTTGGCTTAGAAGGTACTCATTTTACATTTTGAAACATTCTTTTTCCACATTTTTACTGGTGCTTAATCTCAGTGCTGTTATCATGCTTTCTTTTAATGTTCTGATTTTTAGTTTTTACCATTTATAGAAAACCAGTCCACATTAGTTCAACACTCAGTCTTATTTTGGAGAGTTTTTAAAACTCATATTAATTTTTTTCCATATTAAAGAAGTTTATACAATCATTTCTTTCTTTATCTCATGTAAACTTTATGTTCTTATGTTGTATGTTAATGTGAATTTCATTCACTGTGAACTATCCGCAGTTTAACTTGTAGTAATATGGCACGTGCTAGTGATTCCTTAAGAAAGAGAAAAATAATGTGTGTGCGTGTGTGTTAAAACAAAGGAAAAACAAAAGCCAAAAACAAAAACTTGTTGATAAAACTTAATAGTAATAATATAAAAATAACTAGTCTTCCCAGGTTAAATTACACAAAACTCAACCACTAACGAGAAATTCATTTATCTCTTTTCTTTTCCCGAAAGTTAATGCATTGCCCTTCATAAAAATATAAAAAGCATAATTTTTTCCTAGTACCAAAAAAATTACACAAATAATATGGACAATAATATAATATACAATAAAAATGTAGTACTAATGTCTTATGACAAGAATAATTAAACTATACTAAGAGCTTTGTTTAACTCAGAGTTAGTTTCCAAATTGAGATGAATCCAAATTTTCCTTACCAGTTTGTGTTTTTTATGCTGTTCATCACAGTATTTATGCACATCTTTAACTAAATCTTGTATCCTTTGCACCATTTCGCTATGAAGAGATGAAAGCTTCTCTGTTGAAACTTTTAAGACTTGCCACAATGGAGCAAAGGTTCTAAGGAAAAAAAGAAAAAAGTTTTACTTCATTTTGACTTCAAAAATTTTTAAAAGTAGAAATAGTTTTAAGAGATAAAGTGATAATATTTACTGTTTTGGGATCAAAATCCTAGATACAATGTAGTGAGTTAATGTTGAGAAACCTCTCTTCTTAGATACTTTCTTCTTACTAACTTATATACAGACATAATAAATTGTGATTAAATAGGTTTTAAACGGTACCTTGAAAAAGTAACACAAAAAAGAATAGCGATGTCTCCCAATATATGTGGAAACAAAATTATATTTCTAAACATATCTTTCCCATAGATATATTAAACAAACATCTTAAGAGAGTTTGTGCTTATAATTTAAATATTGTTCATGGTATCTCTATAAAATAGAACTACCCAGAAATATAAAAGATATGCACATAGCAAATAATATAGTTATGATACATTTATATAGCTTAACTTTGTTTTATCATTCTTTAAACAAAAATGGGGCCTCAAAAGTCCTATTAATTCAGACTTGACTTCAGTTAGAAAGTCCAATATCCAATGATTTAAACTGTTCTCATCAAGTAAGTTAAAGTGCGACTGTTACAACCATTTAAAGAGTTACATTCAAAATTCAAATAAACTACTTTATTATCAGTGAATAAAAATAAACCTAGCATCAAAATATAGCTAATAAATAAACTTTTAATATTATACAGTAAAACCTGTCTAAGCTGGAAACTGTATGGGGTGAAAACCTTTACAAGTCTGAAATATCAAAATTTTGCAACACTATCTTATGATTTCTCTTATAAAATGCCCTCTACATGGTAGAACCTGCATAATACTGACATAAAACTATATTTTACCTACCTTATCTATTAACAAGTAGGATTAGAACCTGAGTAGGGTGGAAAAAATATTTTTGATTAAATATTAATAAATTCTCAATTAATAATTTGTTTAAATATTAATAAATCCTCAAACACTTTGTTACAGTGAGTATTGGTTAAATATATTCTATTCTTTTTTCTGCCATCATTATTACGGAGGTAGTTATTTGAAAGAATAATTGATGGTACTTTTGGTCACATTAGCTGATGGAAATCTAGAGAAACCATGGGTAATAGGTAAAAGTGAAAATCCATGCTGTTTCAAAAATTTAAGGAAGAATCAACTTTCTGTGGAATGGAAAGCAAATAATAAAGCGTGGATGACAATGACTATATTTGAGGAATTTTTGAACAAATTAAACAAAAGAATGGAACAATAAAATAGAAATATTCTACTTATCCTAGATAATGCAACTTGTCACCTAAAAGTTCAACTTTCAACTGTTTTTTTTAGTCTTTCTACCTCTATGTACAACATCAGTTCTACAGCCACTATGTAATGGAATTACGGTGTCTAAAGTAAAAAAAAAAGAAAATTGATGTTTCAGCATATTATTGCAAACATGGATGACTATAAGAGAGCATCTGAAATGACCCTGAAAATTGGCATGTTAAATGCAATTGCATTTTAAAGTAATTCAATGAAATGCATAAAAGATGAAGGTGTAATAAAGTGCATTTAAAACTGGATTTATTCTTGATAATGATGGAGATTGTGGAGAAGTTGTTTGTTATGATGATTCTAGTGAAATCCCAACTCTGAATAAGAAGATGGTTGCAGATAATTCTGTAAATGCAGAACATTTTATGAATATTGACAAGAATGCTTTAACAGAAACTGATGAAATTGATTTAAAATCTGTAATAGAATTGCAAGATGGTAACAGTGTAAAAGATTCAGAAGATGAACAAAATGGAAAAGATAGTGAGGAAATAGATATTCCTACTTCATCGCAAGTGTTGAGTTATATTAACGCTATTAAATTGTGTTCAAAAATGAAAAGAGAAAGTGAACTTCGTGGAAAGGCCACAGAATTAGCATTCTCTTTTAATTGCATAAGAAAGCCCATTCAAAAACAAAATAGTTGAAATGAGACACTTTCTTCAAATAAATTTAAGATTTTTGTATTTGTGTATATTTTGAATGTCTATTTTTGTCCTTATTCTAATAAATGTAGCATAAACAGTACAACATTTTTCACAAATGCTTTACTTCCCTTGAATCAAGCAAGTATAACATTTCACTCAAAAATTATATGTAATTAAGGAAATGTATGTTCACTAAGCAGGAAAACCTACTTACACTAGAAATTTTACTCGGTCCCATGCGATTTTGCTTTAGACAGGTTTCACTGTACAAGGTTTGAAATTGTTAATTTTAGAAGGAAATAAAATAAACAAAAAACATATCTGCACTAGTATGAAAATGAGGTTTGCTCTATAAGTTTTTTCTCTTTTCTAATTTATTTACCACCCCTCTAAAAAGAAAGGAATTTAAGTTAAATTATTCATTAGAATACAATTTTATGTGATTGTGGAGCCATAAATCAAGTAAATAGGCAGAAGGATAAAAGATACATAATAAAAAAATGAAATACGACTGTAAAATTTAACAGGTGTAAAGTAACTGTATCATATGTATAAGATATTAGTTTAATTATATTGTTTTACTTCCATACATCATGACTGATATACCAGTAAGATGAATTACATGCAATCCAATAAAGGCATAAGGAACTTTGTCCCTGGAGAAAGAAAAATTGCAGAAAATGTTGAGTAGAAGAAAGGAACCCTGAAAATTTGTTGCATGAGCTAGGAAGAAATAAACTCCATGAACAGGGCAGAAAAGTCTGTCTGGGTTCTAACAAGCACAGAAAACTGTAACAGAATGACAGAGGTCTTCCCAATAAGTGGCTGAAGACTAAGAAATGAAAGACTGGTCAGGAGAAATAAGAACATGAGAATGATGAAATGGGCAAGAGATAAGTTGCTACCACAAATATGTAAATCACAGCAACCACAAGTAAGGAGAAAGGTGAATATGTCTAAAAAGAAAGCAGTAAAAGTTGTAGGTTGTTGATAGTTTGAATGGGCATAGATATGAGTGTTGAATGACACTAAGGTCCCAGTTTAGCACAAAAAAAGGGAAAGAGTGTGTGAATAAGGAAAGACCAAAACAAGGTTGAGAGAACAGGGGAGAAAACATCTTGTGGTAATGAATGTGCAAGTTAGAGGAACACAAGAATTACAAGAGGGGAAGTCTGGCTCAAAAGTGCAGGATAATACTAAATCAAATGTGAAGATGGTAGGACACAATCTTGTGATGGAAGGAGATGGTAGATGTTGAAGCAATAGGGTGTAGAATTGGCAAGGAAAGAAGGTTAGATTGTCAAGCGGCACAGAAGAGAGAATCAAAGGTAAGCAAGCCAGAAAAATACCACCAAGAAAAAGTGACAAAGAGGGTCTTTGAACAATGGAAGGGCCAGAAAGGTGGTTGAGCATTTTAAGAAGTAAAAGTTCAGACCCAGTGAAATACAGAAACAGCCACAAATAAGGGATGGAGAAGATGATGATTAAAAGAGAGGATGCATAAAACTGTGAGGGTTGACTGAGCAATGATGAGTTGAATCCTTAAAAGAACACCCTTAATGGAAGCTGGAAGAGATAAGACATTCCTGCAAACAGAACATGGTTCAACCACAAGAGGCAGTCCACAATCCTGTTCATAGTGCTTGCTATATGACAGGTGATGAAACAAAACTTGAGAACTGGCCAAAGAAGGATGTTCTGGATTGGAATATTCAATAGCAGTTAAATGAAGAAAAACCAAGGAGTGGATCGCAGCTGAGAATTAGTTTAAACACCACCTCAGTGAATAAGGTACTGAGATTAGGAGTAAAGATTGGTGACAAACACAGACTCTAAGAAATATGGGATGTGTATAGGGGGTGAAAGGAGGAAAGGAAATAAGATGAAGGCTGAAAGGAGGGGTCAAAGAATTTGAGAGAGATCTCTGGCATAAAAAGTATAAACCCTTATATTGATGGAAAGTGAGATCACAGGAGTTCAAATTGTGACAGCTGGGCACCCATGCGACCCAACGTGATGGAAACATCACCAAAAAGCTCAACACAGCTGACAATGGATAGAAGAAGAAATTGAGAAGCAAAATGGCGAGAAACTAAGAACAAATAAAAAGAACAATTATGGAAGGTAGGTTGGGAATAGTGTGAAAACAACTGAAAAAAGCAAGGATAGATTATGAACACCCTCAGTTAACCTTAGGATAGAGGAATATCCTTAACCATTAATCTTCAGTAACAAGGAAGTGAGTAATAAAGAAAAGGTAGAAAGGGAATAGCTACAAAGAACTTTGGTTGGAGAAGGTTGGCTAACTATAACGTACGTAATCAATCCTAACACAGCCTTTGTTTTGTCTCAGAATTAAGTTACATAATAATAATAACCTACATTCTAATAATCTTTACACATTTTGCATGTACATGTAATAGACTTTATATCCATTAGTTTAAATTCAGCTTATAGGTAGGTTGCACATCAGGCTAAATACATTGCTTTATTACACAAATACGAACAAAAGAAAAGTTATTTGTTACTTCCATGTTCTGTATAAACATTACAATTAAAGATAAACTTAATTACTTTAGTGTGAAGATAAAGCAGTGACACAGTAATGCAATATATTTCATTTTCAAATGTTAGGCTTAACAGTGTTGTAAACAGGTTACTTGTTTTTAAGTTTTAAGTATTTATCCCCAGGCTACAAATACAATGGTTAAGACTAGTGTATGAATTAATACTCATAGTTTGTTAGGTGTGATGGGTGCCATAGGTAGATCTTACTTGAAAACATGGGACTGATGTGTGCTTTAAAGGAAGCTAGTACTAAAGATTTGCAATACATTTGTGCAGTTTGCAGGTTGGAGGAGATTGGAGGCTATCCTAATTAAAGCACAAGCATTATAGTACTGTCTGACTTTTTTTGCAAGGATTGTTAAACTAAGGCTACACAATGGTGAGGACCAGAATAAATTAAATGCAGCAAAAATAAGAAGTAGAGAAAAGTTAAGCATAGGAAAAAATAACAGAAGTAGTTTTAAGGCTGGGTTTAATTTTTACTATTATAATGCTAGAAGGTTCAGGAACCTACTTGTTAAGCAGTATGTATGTGTATGGGTGTGTTAGTCTATGGATTCTTCTCCAGTATGTGTTTGACTGTTTGGTGATAAAGAAACAGTACATACTCAGCTTGTTTTTAAAAAAATATATGTATATATATTCAAAAGAAAGTAAATGTGCATACAAAAATTTATTTGGATTCATGAGACTGAAGGGAGCCTAGTACCACCTACCTCAAGCACACAGCACATGTGAATATGACAAGTTGACACATCAATCTAGGAACCCAACATCCATTACGAAAAAAAAAAAAACTAAATAATTTTAACCATTTCAAACTGAAAACCCATGAAAGTCAAAGAGGAGAGAGAATGGCTCAACTGAGATGCACAAAAAAAGAAAAATCACCCAAACTGACAAGATACTGGATGGGTCACAGTAAGGACTTCTCAAACTTAATTAACAACCCATTATAGCCACCTCTAGGAGTAGCTGATGAGAGTAACAAGAAGATGCCTGTTCAAAATAAGTGGACAGTATCCAGTCAACCAATGAAAGAGGAAAGCACAGTAGAGAAACCATCCAGTGAATAATAAATTAGAAAAAGCTGCAATGCCCTATAGAGACAGAAAACCTTGTACTGGTCTGGATGGATGCAGGATTCGTAGTCATGGGACAGGAAAAGGGTACCACAGAAAAGAATTGTGAATAACAAATCCCTCTAATAAAAACCTGAAGAACCCATGTAACTGAGGGAAAGATCAAAGATTAACAATATAATAAAGTTCCCACTGGACTAGAACCTTAAAGTTAGTCTTTGGTACTGTTAGTAACATTCCCATCAATGAAGCATAAAATGAAAAGATGAGAAATTTCTGGAAGGGGGACAGAAACAGGCAGAAAAGGACCAGGAAGGGAAAGGAATAGGGGCACATCACAGCTCCAACTGCAACAAACATGCAGCCAAAATGTAAAGAGTAGAGTGCTGACGTACAGATCACATGATATTCCAAAGTCACAGATACATGGTTGAAAACATTAAAAAAAAATCAAAAAAAATCCCTGAATAGAAAGAGGTGGCAAAAGTAAATCACATCAACATGGAGGTCATAAGGATTCATAGAGAAATGGGGCATTAGATAAAACATAGCATACCTGAGAAATCATTTAGAAAAATGCCATAGTAGGCTTAGCTGATTCAGCAGGAGGGGTTGGGAAAAACATGGCAAAATCTTCATCAGCCTGAATTGATTTGACTTAAGAGAATTAATATTCTACCAGTATGATTAACCACATGATGGATAATAGCACAGAAATCCAAAGATGGGTCCTTTCCATCTGCAACTTTTCAATGAAAAGAAACATCAATGAAGATATCCTGCTTCAGCAATTAAACTATTAAAATCACAAAAGCTGATGGCATGTGTAAATATCTTCTTTTACATATAGAATGGGTGCCAGTAATGTAGAATATTTATTTATGTGAGAGGAGGTAATGTACTGTATCAGAATAATATAATTAGTACTATCTACACTAAACAGTCTTATATCTAACAATAAGAAATAAAAAAAAGTTTCTTTGGAGCACTAACTACAATGGAAGATTTTGATATAATGGGAATAACTAAAACAAGGCTAAACAAGTGATTTTGATGACCGAAATTTCTTTAAAATTCAGAATTACAAGCTATATAATAAAGATTGAATACTAAAGAAAGAGAGAGAGAGAGAGTGTGTGTGCATGTTTTCTTATAGCAATGCACATTGAGCTAGCTACTGAGTCCACTGACTAAAAAGAGTGAGGAGGAGCAATTTTATATGCAAGTGTGAATTATATCCAATTGAAGTTAACAATATCAAAAATAATAAATGATATTAAATCCGTATTTGTGTTTCTATCAGCAGATATAAAAGAGTAAGGCTATTTGTGCAACTTTTATATTTGTGAGCAATTTTAATACCAGACATATGGTTTGTTAAAATCAAACCACAAGGGAAAAAGGTTTTTACAAACTTTTCATGATGGTTTTCTTTATCAACTGGTCAAGGAACTTACTAGGAACAATGCTGTTTTAGATTTAGTGTTAACTTCTACAACAAAAATGGTTAAAAGGATGAAACCTGGGGAACATCTGAGTAAAAGTGTTCACTGGTCTATTAGGTTTGATAGTTTGATGCATATGGATATCAGGAGTAATGACATTTTGGTTATAAATTTCAAGAAAAGCAAATTCTGAAGGAATACAACAAGAAAATATGTTAGGGAGCTGAGTTACTCAGAGACACTGATCAAATGTAAAAAATAAAAATAACTTATTAAATATTCAAGAAAAACCTGCTCATTATAGAAAGAAAAGGGCAGCTAACAAAGGATTTAAGAATAAATAATGGACAGTGGGTAAAAGTGTCAAAGAACAACAATTGGGATGATGTTACAACTACTCTTTCCAAAGGAAATAAATGTGCTGATAATTATAGGCCTATCAGGCAATAAAGTTCATAAAAAAAGTTGGTTAACTGAAAAGAGTAGAGAATTGTTATAAATTAAAATAGATTAATATCGTAAGTGGGGCACCTCAGCCTAAGGGCCTTCGCTCATTTTAATTTAAATTTATGACAGATGAAGGAATGGTCAATAAAATACTTAACTAAGGGATTGGCATATAACTAGATGAAAGGAGGAGAATAATGCTTTACAAAGAGATATAAATCATTTAATGAGTCAAGTTTAAGTTATAATAAATCCAAGACAATGAACATGGGTTATCATAATTTGAATTATAAGTATAATATAGATGGGAATAACCTAAAGAGTGTTATAGAAGAAAAGGATCATCGTGTAATAGTTGATCAGTTTCTTGAATCATCCAAGCAGTGTGCTATTGCTAGAGGAACAGCAAATAGAATTTTAGTTTGTATCTAAAGAAATATTAAATGCAAGTCTGAAGAAGTTACAACTTCACTGCATGAGTCACTGGTTAGGCAACATCTGGAATATTGTGTTCAGTACTTGGCTTCTAACCTTAGGAAAAACACTGAATTGTTGAAAAAGTTCATAGGAGAGCTATTATGAAGATAATTGGGATGGAAAAATAGTCAGGTAGTCATACAAGGAGATATTAAGACCTTGTTTTCTCTTAAAAAAAAAAAAAAGAGGGGTTAAATAGAGAGGATCTGATTGAAGTGTTTAAGATTATTAAAGGAATTAACAGTGTTGATGTATCATCTTTTTTGTACTTAATGGTGAAAATAGTAGGATTAAAGACACATCGAATCACCTTAAGCTAACAGTTTTATTTTTATAGGACAGCTGGCCTTTGGAATGAGTTGCTTTCAGATATGGTGAAGATAGTAAGTAAGTGAGTTTAAGAAAGGGTTTGATAAAATATGAATGATAAATGCTGGCTTTGAATTTTTTTAGTGGTTTAGCAGGTGGGACATAAGTAAACTAATAGGTTATTTGTTGTTCCTAAATATTATAATTTTGTCAAAACATTTTTACATCACACAACTTAAAAATTAATTAATTTGATCAATGGGCATTTAAAATTTATTTTGAGTTAAACATTTTCTTGGCTTAGAATGAGATTGCATAGTTGAAGAAACGATATTCAAATTTAAAAACACACTGGCACATTTCTGAGGTTGAACTTTGCCACAAACCACAAAATGTGGTTAATAACATACAGACAACACAAAATGACATACTTATGTACATTATAAATATATGTCAAAAATAATTCACATGATCTATTCTGCTTAATATAGAATCAGCAAACAAATGTACAATTACTTTTGTTTGATAATTAACAGTTGACTTTTCATATAAACAGTGAAATTTTATATAATGATGGAATTCTATTCATATTTGTTTTCAAGCTCATAACAAATTATACTGAGTACCTTGGAACATTAATAAATCAGATTAAGGATAATAAAACACTTTAATTTTCAGCTTAGTTTGCATTACACAAATGATTTCTACAATTATTCATTCTAATTTTGCTTCCTTTACAGGAACTTCTAATTGAGGAAATAATAATGTGTATTTAATCAAATTTTCACCTCTCAGCAAATTACAATACCTTAAAACTCGGTGTAGAAATATTAGATCTTTTACATGAAACAATAACAACTAGGAGTATATATGTGTAGATAAAATTATAAACTAAGAGGAGAAAATGATAAATATTAAAAACCCAAATGGCAAGAATATATAGAACTATCATGGGAACAAAAGACACAAAAATACATTTACAAGTTTTGTCTAAAGTTACAATTTTTCAAAACAGTGAAAAAGCTTCAAGAGTATGAAATACAAGGT
The DNA here is from genome assembly GCA_011833715.1 of Carcinoscorpius rotundicauda. NCBI lineage: Eukaryota > Metazoa > Arthropoda > Merostomata > Xiphosura > Limulidae > Carcinoscorpius > Carcinoscorpius rotundicauda. The sequence goes on from CM022392.1 coordinate 127,175,302, forward strand.
AAATTAATTGCAGAAAACTGCTACATCAATGATTTACTACAGGTCTGGAATTACTTTTCCAGACATGCCAACTATTTCAAATGAATGAGCATAATGATTGTAGACAGAGCCCTTTATCATTTGTGGCTATCAGGCCTGACCAATATTTCTAAGCTGTTTATTATTATGTTATTATTTATTACTGATATAAATTGCTCATTTATGACTGTGTTTTGTGTATTTAACAAATAAATTTTTAAAAAATTCTTTTTAAATTATGTCTTTTATGTTGTTCAGAGTAACAAACATACTGGTAAAACAACATTGAACATGCACAAACAGTAAGCAGAAAAAGCCTTTGTGTAAAAACTAGTTTATATCATGTTTATGACACTTATTGTAATAGTTTTTCAGCTGTTGAAGCCTTTGCTTTCATGAGAATATCTCTGAATGGTTGGGTGTTATAACAACATTGTGCACTTGACTGCATACAGATCTTGTGCATTATAATACTGCTCAAAACTGAGGTGCTCAAGTTTGGTCTGAACTTGCTTTTGTTTTTAGTTACTAAACTAAATATCCTTTCACTGTCAGTATTAGAATGGAAGATTGTAAGAATTCCAAGCATAACCCAACACAGAATGTCATACTTCTGGTTGCCATTTCCATCCTTAACTGCAGGCAGCTGAACCCAAAACTTGTCAACATTCAACTGAAGGACAGTTTCTGGGAAAGTATCAATTTGATAGTGCAAATATAGCCCTTCTAACTTATCAATAGTGTCGTGCTCATGTGCATTGACAAGGACAGAATACCTGTCTGTGAAGAAGCATAGAGAAGAGAAATCTTTGCTGACCCTCAGTTTCAGATCAGCAAACCTCTGCATGAATCAGTAGTTCATCATTTAGAGGGAAATGTTTCATCATGTAATGTAGTATTTCTTGACAATGGTGTAGAAGCTGATCAGGTTCAGGTCCTTTTCGTATTTAACAATGTATTCCTCGGCAGCATTTCCAACAGAAACTGCCTCATCAAATTTGTGTAAGGATTCATTGTTGTAGTCAAGTTCAGTGATGTTGCCTTCAAGATATTCTGGCTTGATGTATCTGACAAGTATATTTTTAACTTGTGTAATCAGAATTCTATGCATAATGTACATGCAAGGTTCTTCTCTTTGCAATATCAAATTGGCTTGCTCAAATAGAGGAATTGCAGACTGAAGAAAAAAGGCAAAATAACAAGTTCATTTTGTTGTCTAAGAAAACTGTTAACTTATCTAATTTGCTCTGTGTACAACTTTTCTTGGTTACTTCCTTGCTAGCTTTGATTTTCTTATCTTTTTTCATTGATTGTCTTTTCTTTAGTTCAAGGTCAGACTGCCTAAACATATATGGAGTTGTATCAAATGTTTTTTTGTCTGCTTTTGGAGACTTGTATTGTGACCCTGTGTGGCTGAGAGGATATCCTGACTGTTAAAGTCTTGCTGCCTGACTGAGCTGCATGTTTAGATCCTTTTGAATCAAGTTTTTCCTTTTCACAGTGAAAATACTTCTTCAATGGCTTCCACATGTCCAATATTCTGTTGAGGAACACCCCCAAGTGATAGCATCTTGTGTTAACAAGTTGTAGAATTTTTCTTGTTTCTTTGTCATACAATCCTTGAAACTCTTTGGAATATTGTTTTATGCTCGCACTTCTGTCCAGAAAATAGAAGATATCTACCAATATATCAAAAACTGGGCAGGGCAGTTCTTTAGAAGCTTTCTGGGCAACAATATTCATGAGGTGACAGGCACAGCCCATGAAGTAAATGCTAGGCTGTCGTCTTGAGATATGTCCCATCACACCCGAAGAAAAATTTAAACAGTTTTCCCATGGAATTTTCCTCTCTGTCAGTTCATAGTCCAAAAGCTTGAAAATATTCTCTCCAGTTAAAGCTTCTTTCCATTCCACCATTGTCAAAAGAGAACAAACAATTTTTCCAAGCAAAGGGTCAAAATATCATACAACCACTGGATACAGTTTTGAGTCATCCATGTCTCTGGATCCATCTGTGGCTGAACTGTAAACACTGTTAGTAAGTATACTTGAAATAATTTTGTCATCTTCACAACCCAACATTTGTACAATGGCTGTAGTTTTGGTTCTAGCACAGCCATATATTTTTGTTATATCAGAGTCTAAGAACATTTTTCTGAATAAATGTCCTGCACGATCAGCTACAGCTTGGGGTAAATTATGAGCAATGACGAATTGCGTGAACATCACTTCTGCATTCTTACTCATCAATGTCATTATCTGCAGCCTTTTTGTCTTCACCTCAGTCTTTCGTTGATGAGATGATGATTTTGTGTGTCTAGAACACTAGTTTATCCTGCCATGCACCACAGAAAAATCGATGTGACAAACTGTACAAAACGCATGACTGTCACTGACTTTTGATGCAATGACCAGATATTTTGCACTATACTTTTTCCTAAATTTTTGATTCACAGTTTTAGTCCTTTTAGATTTGTCTGAAACAAGACAATTTGGTGAACGAGGCCTCTTTTTCCATCTTGTAAACAATCACATTGGTGTTACTATACTGCTTAGGAAACAAGAAATACCCATCTACATGAGCGCTGATTGGATGACTAACTCTAAATCCCCCCCCCCCCCCGTACCCAGTATAGAGAAGCACTGCACTCAAAACTATTAGTAGACATCGGAGATACAAATATTTTTTTTATTATTTCAAACACAAACATGATTATCGCAAGTAGCCATTTGGACTATGTCTTTTATTTATTATCAAAATTTATTTGTATCTCACTAGAAATCTTCTTTGCACCCCTTTCAAGCCATTATCACTTTATTGTATAGGCCTATATAATATGCAATACTTTGGGAGTTGAAACAAGTCATAATATTTGTCTGTATGAGCACATAGTCGTAACATATACACCAAAATCATAATGATTACGCTCAAATCGTGATGGTTGGCACCTCTGCTTTTACACTCTACTATAAGATTTGCTAATTAAGATGTGATATGTATGTACAACACTGATGAACTTTTTATATGTTAATCTTAGATATATTTGAAAATAAAACAAATATGAATATCATTACACACAAGTACTGATACATGTTTTCACAGTACATTACTGTTAAACTAGTTCAAAGCTTAATGATAAAGTACAACATGTAACTTACCCATTTGAGCATGCACTGCCAGCTTGTTTGGCTAACTTTGTTAAAAGTTTTGACTGAGCTTCTTCAATCCCCGATCTAAATCAAAGTAAATACAACTTTAGTTTTGTTTTAGTGCTTTGATAATCATGCCCAAAAAACTACAAATTAAAATTTTAAAAAAATTTAGCAAAAGCATCATTAAATACTTTCAAACAATTTCAATCTGGTAACCATATAAACATTTGAAACTTTAAGTGGTCTTGAAATGGGTACAATATCATCTAAATATTAATATTTTAACACACTGTTATTAACAGAGTTGTTACATCAGTAAGTCTACATTTAAAAACATACATTTATAATTAATGTAAAAATATTAAATAATTTCAAACTCAGTAAGACTAAATCATACGCTTAATTCTTTCAATGATATAAATAAAGCTGAAAATTATCATCACTTCACTTTAGATTAAAAATTTAATAAGTTAGTTCTCCAGTGTATATGGATGACTTGTAGGGGAGAAGTTTGATGATTGCTCTTCCTTCTTCACTTATTGATGAAATACTGTTGCTTAACATAAATATTAACCACAAGACTATTCCTGATGTCAAAGAAACACACACATTCAATATATCTTCATAAAAACAAAAACCCTACAACCTGAGCACTTTCAAATGGTGGACCTTTCTTTTTCAGAAAAATAATAAATGGCATTACATTGTATTGTTCATGAATGAGCATCACAATCATTGATAATCTTGATAAGCATTTATCTAGTAGTCCAGCAAATGATTTTTCTACTTGAGATTTTTTTTAACATGGCCTAACATAAAATAATCAAGTTAAGTGAAAAATACTTCACAATTTTATTCTTTCCAATTTACAAAATATTTGGATTATTTAATTTTTACTTGAGAATTTGTCCCTTATATACCAACTGGGATTTTAATGCTGTAATAAGTTTAGACAACAATGTGCATCTACCCCCTACCCTTTTAGTCAAATACACATCCCAATGAAATTATGCAAGCTAAAATAGCATAAAATGATTCCCAGTAAACAGAAACTAGAATATGATGCCTTTTTTAAATCTCGTGTTTTAGATGTACAGATGTTTCCCAATTGGCAAAATGTAATAAAAAAAAAAACTGCTTAAATGCAACTAATATGATATATTGATAAAAATATATCATGATATTTGAAGAGATAAGTATTTGAGTTCTTACTAGGACTATTATATTTTTTACTTCTATTCAACTTAAAATAAAACATTACATTCAACATTTTAGTATGAAATTCATCACAGCTTTACTTGGTATTACAATGTGTTACTATATTAGTACTATGTTAGAAGTGCTGAAATAACAGATCAGCAAATTTAACTTTATAAAAGTTGTTTGGGTTTTAATACCAGAATTTCCATGATTCAACTATGCAGATTTCAAAAATAATGTTCATTTTATTTTGTGACAAAGATATTTTACAAATCAAGAAAACACTTTTTCACTTAGATCAAACTGTTATTGCATTTACCACAACTAAAAAGGTTTTATTTGTATCTTTGTTAACAAAAATACAAAAAAGCCAAAGAAAATGGAAAAACACTGATGTCAATTGAATATGCATCCTCATTCATTCCGATTTTTTTTGTGAAGTCTATGCTTTTTGGTCTCAAAACTACACACTGTGGTCTTGTTTTTATGGTTTGCATCTGGAGCATCTTGTCTTAATGACCAGTAATAATCAGCCATCATCCTGATGTTCCCCTTCCCTGATGTTTTGATGCAACCCTTCCCCTTGTTATCTGCTGACAGCACTGAGTTTTCAAGGAAATGGTCAACACGTGTGTCTGAAATTTGAATTTTCAAGATCATATTGCAACCAAATCTTTTAAATTTATTGAGCACATTATTGAGAATATTTTCATAATTTGGACCCTTGCTGTTACCTAAAAATTTGTCAATAACATCTAAGTTGTTTTTTTTCAACTTTTCTCACTGTCCTTTCTAGCTGTTCATCCAAAATTAATTTCCTAATCTAACGCCCAACAAAAATCCCTTCTCTGAGTTACACTTCTGCAAGAGCTGGGAAGTGCCCACAGATATTTGAAACAGTTGCCATCTTTGCCTGAGGCCTTTACAAACTGCTTTATTAAGTCCACATTCTATGGCTTGAATTCAATCCTGATATCAGGCTAACTATGTGTGGCCACTACTTATTTATCCAGTACCTATTTCTTGCTCTGCTCTCCCATTCACACAAAAACATGGAAAACTTGTTTAACTTGATTTTTGACCCAACAACATACAAAGGACTTTTAAGTCTCCACAAATTAGCAAACCATGTTCACTGTATTCAACTTTATTAAGAAGAAATTTGAGATTTTTGTACATTTCCATCAAGTGAACTAAATGGGTAATAGGAACAGCTGTTACCATTAAAATGGAGATCACTTTTTAAGACTTATTTTGGAAGAATCAATGAACAACTGCCACTCACTTGATTCATATACTGCATCTCTTAGCATTGTTATTAATTCAGCTACATTGTTATAACAAAGCAGTAAACCTTTCGGCAAAAAGTATGGTATATCGGTAAACTTTTTCTCACAATTTTTGTGCCAGTAAAATGGTGTCCCTGGAGAAAGTAAGTTCTTAGCTCTAAGTATGGACCTCAACAAATCTCTTTAAAATCTTTTGGAAAGCCCAAGTCTCTCACCAAATCATTAAGTTCACCTTGTGTGAAAAGCTGTGATTCAACAGACATTTCAGGTTGAAAACAAACCCCATAATCACTTCTACTGACACAAGATTCAGAATGAGATTAAACTGTATCAAGAATTTCCAGTGGAGTAGGTACATCAGGTGCTTGAGCAACAGATATTATAGCAGTTATCTTTTTATTTCAAGTATTGTAGCCTTGCAGGTTACATTAGCTAAAACAGCAGTCATCTTCATGGTTTGTAAGCTCATGCCAGACCACTGAAATTCAAAAAGGCAAAGACTTTTTCAAACATATCTTTTGCCCATTGTTTTCACTCTCCAACACAAATGTTGAAAAACTTGTATGTAGCTCCTGATTTGTTCTGATCTCAAAGTTTTATTCCAAAATATATGTAAAAAAATTTTTTTTTGACAAATTCTGTTATATTTTCCCTTTGTTTTGTTAGAAACAATTTTCCACAAATAACTGAATATTTTTAGGTCATTCACACAACCTTTTGTTGTAACAATAATGAGTAAATAATATTAAAAAGAAAAAAAAAATCAAAGTGTTCTGCAGCCTGTTAACTATTTATATTAGTGGTATGTTTTCCATAGGCTCCAGGACAATTGACATAATTCATGTCATGATTCGTCAAGACAAATTTATTGCCAGTGGTTATCAACATTTTAAGCAAAACAAAATGTGACGCAATTTCAATGAAAAAGATTCACTTATGTAAAAAATCTGTATGTAATGAAAAAAAAACACAAAAAAATGGTATTTTTGGATTACTATAAAACAAAAATTTCAAGAGAGTAAAACCATAGCAGACCTGTGCGATAAGTAAATTATTGTCATCTATATTAAACTTTATATGTTTTGATAATTAATTAACAGCTATTGATAACTATCTAATGTTTTACTAACTCCTGTAAAATACAAAGATCACAGTAGGTTTATGCAAAAGTGGTTTTCTTCAAAATTCTTTTATTTTAACTGTCTGCAACATCAGAAATAGAGAAATATCAAAAACCATTACTGATCCTCAAAATCATGTTTCACCAACTTGTTTATGTTTTTTTTCACACTTTGCAGTCTCTTGTGAACAATTCTAAAATTAAGAGTAATAGAGTATATTTGGATAATGATTGCATCGAAAATTCTGAAGTATTGAGAAGTGGAAATTCTTTTGGAAATGATATCTTTCCTTTTTATTTTCTTCTTTGGATGACTCTTCCTTATGGCTACTTCTTAACTATTCAGTTGGAGCAAAATTCATCCCCATCCTTTGTAACAGCAAGATTAACCACAGTATAACACTGACTTGTATCCTCCACATGAAAAGCAATAATATTGCATTGTCTTCATCTTCACATTCAAAATTTTGGGGGGCAAATACATCTTTTGACACTTTTGGTTTTTAAGTTAAATACTTTGAGAGAAACTCATCATTAATTTTATCAAATGTTGTCTGAAAAGAAAAATGTTATTATGTTATCAATTCAAAAAAACAATTAATCACTTCCACTTGTAGTTAATGAGAAATAATAATTGAAATACAGTATATATTTAAAATCATTGTACAGTGTTACATATTTCCATTGCAACTTGCGTTAACTCTTTCTATACATACAATTTTTTACAATGCTACATTCAGATTTTACTTAAATCTCATTACTGATGTATGTCAGTAAACTTGGCAGGTAAAAATTGGCAATATAAAAATTTGTATTATAATCCAAGATTTCTTAAATTAAACAAACAACAACTCAAACTTGATATTTGTATGTGATACTTCTAAGCTCCAAATCCTTCACTTCAAAATATTTTAATTTTTAAAAGATGCTACTATTTATAACCAAATTGAAACACAAACTATGTGTAATTATACACAAGAATTTAAGATATGAATCTCTTACCTCCTTTATTTCCTGGGGTACTAACAAATTTGTAAAATCCTCCAGAGAAGCACACCTCCCTCTCTGGTTTACTGGTTAACTTTACATGGCTAATGGACATGTTTATAATCAATAGAATGAGAGGGTATTCTTCTATATCATGCTTAGAACCATCTTTTCTAATTTTGAAATGAATACTCGCACTTGATAGAAGTATCCTATCAAATGATTACAGTATTAATGCTCTGAATATCTAACCAATTTTTCGTCTTTTTATACTTACTCAGAAAACTAGATAAATTATAGCAGTTTTGTGTGATAAAATGCATATTTAAAAACTGCATGAAATTAATATTTTCCTTAACCAAAAATATTTCCAATAGATAATTACCTTCTCACAAAAAGCTTCCTGAGCTTACAGCACCCTCTACTGGTGCACATTTTCACTTTTCACTAGCCTTGATATTCCCACTTCTTTCTGTATACTAACATGTAAATTATTACGTAGCAACCCTCCACTAACAATGTTACAACATTACCTCTATCCTAACTAGTGCCCTCTCTAGTATTTCAGCTTTTAACCACAGCAAGATTAGTCAGATCAAACCAAATCACACTGGAAATGGGGAGAATGGATGGGAATTGTGAGACAAGTATTCATAAGAAATTTATTTACAATTTAAGAAAATTCTAAATTCCAAATATCTAGAAGCACACACAGAACCAGTGTATGGCTGGTGAGATGATTACTCATTAGGAAGTGACTAAAGAAATACAATAAAGTGAGAAAAGGAATTAAATAAACACCTGAGGAAGGCTGCAACACTTCTAAACATATTCTTTGCCCTTTAGTAATGTGTTGCCAACAGAGGATGAAAATGTAGAGGTACCACAAAAAAAACAACAACAAGAGAGAATCATCATTAGCCTCAGCTGTAATTGAACCTCAAATAAGTCAAAAGATAGAGATATAAGCTAAAAATATGTTCTTAAAATAAACACTGAAGAGTCATTTTATGATTCACTATGTTGTGGCTAATTACAGAAATGCCTCCCAGTGGCTCAGCGGTATGTCTGAAGACTTGCCATGCTAAAAACTGGGTTTCGATACCCGTGGTGGGCAGAGTACAGATAGCCCATTGTGTAGCTTTGTGCTTAATTCAAAACAACAACAATTACAGAAATAATTGTTCTGACTGGTATAGAGTAGCTAGGACATGACAAATTTTTAATAGGAGTTCAACCAACACTTGGTATCATCTAGATTTGTACACCAGGTCCACAGTAGGAAAAGACCTCTACCTTTTACCTTAAAAACAGAAGCCAGCAGAGAAGAGAAGCTTTTGTATTAAGAACCTACTTCTGTATGCACAAATCTCTAACACAACAAACATCAGATCCACTGGGAACTGACATTCAGCAGATGGTAAGAAAGTGAAGGGCAGAGATGGGTGTTCTATTCTGGTCTAAGACCTGGTAGCATTTGTAATTTTGTTACCACAAACAGGATTCCATGCATCTCACCAACTATGATCAACACCACATCTACTTATAACTGATATCCAGAGGGCAGTAAAAAGAAGAAATGCTATTTTGGGTAGCATCTTCAGTCAAAACCTTGGGGCATTAGGAATTTATCATCTATTCAGCAGTAGGAAAATGATACCATCCAAAAACATGTGAAGACTTGTGTTGATGGTGGGCTCCAGTCAACATCAAACAACCAGGAACTGGCATCTGACAGACTTTAGGAAAGAGGATGCCCTAGCCAGAAGGGAAAAATGCAATGATTTGGCAGAGTGCTACCTCTAGCAGAATCTGGAAGCATACACAAGATCCCTGGTGAAAAAGGCATCACACCATCTACATCAACAGACTGCCACCACCCTACTCTCAATTGAGTGGTAATGTGCACACTTAGAAGTACAGGGTTCCATAATCCACCATACGAGCAGCTAGGAAATGGTAAGTAGCAAGCACTCCCATATTCTACTGGAAGGAAAAAGAAATAACATGTTGGAAAGTCAGGAGAAATGCAGCAACAAAAACAGTACAATGGGTGATCATAAAACCCAATTTTAAAAAAACAGAACATCAATTCCACAGTAGTAACTGCTTTAATACCAGAAATTATCAGAGATGGGCATTAATTTGTGTCTGCTTTACACATTAGTCCACGAGTGTACAGTCCAGGATAAAGATACTTATGAATTAACAGATCACAAAGGATACGTACGTGTGGTCTTGCAAAACACTACAGTTCAACAGCATGTGTAGCAATAACCAGGTAATGTGTTATGATTTTGTATTTCAATACATGGAGGACATGTTGAGAGAATTGACCAAGGAATACCTGGTGGCATCTTGTTTAGATCCCAAAGGAGGTAAACTGAAAGAACAGAACCTTCTCTGGGAGGGCTCCTCACCAAGTACAGGAATCAACACCGAGGGGAAAATTGATAGATCTGATTGGAAGAAAACAAGAAAAAAGCATTAATGAATTGGAGAAAGGTAAGAAAAGTGTCAGGTTAATTAACAGGCAAATTTAACCTGGAAGATTAATGGAAAATGGTCATGAGAGAGTTGAGGATTTCATGGAAAAAAATAAATGAACTCAGGAATCATGAAAAGGACAGTACAATTTGTCACACACCAAAGAACCTTGACTGGGCAAAGGAGACAGATGGGATTGGAGACAATAAAGGAATAAAGGATCGATCAGGAAAAAAAAAAAAAAAAAGAACACAAGAACTAAGGAAACAAAAACTGCAGAGAATATCAAATGCAAATGTATCAGAACAGCAATGTTTGCATGCCAACAATAACTTCAAGGAAAAGTGATATAAAGAATACAAATATAAAAGGTCCAATGGAGGATATGGAATAGTACAGAGACTCACACAGTGGTACTAATCCAAATGGAAAGTTGGACAGAGAAGACAGAGAAAATGTAAGGAATTACAATTGGCAACTGGAAAATGCAAGTTGGTCAACTTAAAAGTGGCAGACAATGCCACTCAAAAGCCCACAATAAAAATTTAGGAAATCAATGTAAATTATGCGTTTTTCGTTCTAGAATTAACATAGATAAAATTATAATATAAATGTTCGGACTAAATAGTTTAAATTTCATAACCTTATACATTTATACAGATTTATTATATTGACCTAGAAGCTGTGATTGGCTAACAATACAGAAGTTACAATGATGCAGCCCACTTGTATTTGTGTTACTGTACCTTTAGTTTTTACAAAGTGACCTGTCTCAGTTATGTTTCAGTAGACTAGGATTTGGTAAAATTGTTACATTTCAATTAGTATAAATTGTATATGTATTTAGATTATTATTATTTAAAAACAAGTTTTTTAACTTATTTTTCTTGAAACGTAGAATGTAAATAAAAAAATAAAGAGCATAAATATCTCTTCCAGTTACAACCTTTTTACACATCATAGCTTGCTTAGCCTTAAGAAATTTTGATGTGAAGGATGCAAAATGAAAATGTTTGTTTTATATACGCAAATAAATGTTCAAAAAAATCAAAGTACTTCATCAATGTCATAGAATTCCATTATAATTTATCAAGTTTGATATCTATACAGCATTTCCATCTTAAAAAAATATGAAATCACAAACAGACTAAAGATTCAGTTTGATAGCTTGAAGATATGTTTCAAGAGAAAGAGATGACACCATTACATTTGAAAATGGGTGAGAAAATCACTTTGAGGACATTTTGACCTGTCTTGAAAAGGTTAAAACTTTTCAAAAGACTTGAATTGAATTACATTTGGAAAATGGCAACAGACAAAACAATTAAATAATTGATGCACTAGGGTAAGATATAGTAGAAATTAAAAAAAATGTTGACTACCAGTACATTAAGGTCTCTGTGAATCACGAAAGAACCATGGAGTCCTGAATGGTTTCATGCTGGTTTTTACTGATTCAAGATAGGTTACACTGTGAAACTTTAATAATATAAAAATTTAAAAGTAAAATTACTGATTCTGAAAAATTGCATCATGGTAACTTCAAATGATTTTTAATTCCTCAATCTGGATTCTTACTCAAAACCTCTAACATATTAAATGAGTGCTCTTTTTTTCATAAATTAAGCACAAAGCTACACAATGGGCTGTCTTTGCTCTGCTCACCATGAATATCAAAACCCAGTTTCTAGTGCTGTGAGTTTGCAGACATAGCTGAGGGGTGATGAGTTCTAGACAGTTGTTACTAAAATAATTTTTTAACCCATTTACTGAAGCTGCTACACATTTAGATTTTTTACTTTTAAAAATTATCATGCAAGGCTTTGGATCAGAAATATTTGTGGTAATGTTGTTTGCTAACATTCTGCTATACACTGCCTTACAGTATGTTAATTATTTCCATTTTCTATGTGTCAGCTTCTCTCTAGATATCAGAGGTCTATATGACATCTTACGTCAGAGCACTGATCCAGAATATTTTTATGGATTTACTAGATCGCAATGATTCTGACAAATAAAATGCAGTGAACAGAAAAAGAAAATTAGAGCCCACAACTGGGTTAACTACTAAAACTACAACATTAAAACCTAAATTACACTGAAAACTTCTAACTAGAACAAAAATTATTCACAAGCTCCTGAAATACATTTAAAATGCCAGAGAAAAAGAGAAACAATGAGACTAAATTGTTTATGATGAGGCTGCACATGTACACGAAAATTCTTAGTACTTATTTCAAGTGATGAGTACAGAAACAAATAGGCTAACACATTTCACAAAAATCTATTTTGAATTGCTCTGTCTTTGCTACACATAAAACATCTATTCAAGGTATAAAGATTGAATACATTACTGACTGTTTAAAAGTTTCTATTGATTCCATTTACTGAAAAAAAGCAAAATCAATTACCCTAACAGTGACCTAAATTCATCAAAAAGTAAAAAACAAGTTTTAGATGATAATACCTATGCATCATTTTTCTAAGTCGTAAAACACAATAGAGTTGTAAACTGAAAAAGATTACATTGAAAATATTATACTATGGGTATCTGCATAATTATGATAAATAGCAATTGTCCGAACAATGGTTTGAACAAAAGTTTAAATTCACAGGTTTAAACTAAAACATTAGTTCCCACATGACAGCTACCAAAAAGGATGGTCTACCTTCAAAAAGTGCTCAGATATCAGATATTTTAACCTGAATATTTAATATAGCTTTACTGACCTTATAGTAAATAATGTCATAGTTAAAGTCTTAACTCAGTGAAATGTTAACTTTAACACAGGTCAAGTCTATTCTATTATTGCATTTGATGGCCTGAATTATAAATTGAATGAAGTACAAATGAGTGCAACTCTCACAGAGGTTAATGTTTTGTATCCTGAGATTATTAGAAGTAATCTTTTGATGGTCGCTAATGTGCGTCAAATTTTGGTTTTTATTAGTACTTTTGCATGGATTTAAAAACAAATTCAGTAAAGGATATTTACACATAAAGCAACAATTCTTCAAAGTGAAATTATTTTCCAATAGCTGCATGAGTATCAAAAGTTGATTATATTACATTTTGAATGCTCTTCCTGAAAGTTAATTCCATTATACATTTCATACAAATTTACATTATTGGTTAAACTATTCTTTCTTTTATGCTATTTTTAATCAGTTAGTTACAGATGATTTTCAACATTCTTTACCATAAAGTTTAAAACAAAAATTTGACAACTTACCTCTCTCTGAAAAAGTCTGCTAATTCTTTACTAGCAGTTTGACCATATTTCATGTTATGGTATAAAACATCAAATCCATTGTTTTTCTCACCCTAAAAATAATTAAAATTAATGAAAAACTTTAAAATTGAAAAATCATAGAAGAATATAACAGTTGATTAAATTTTTGGAGTATGAATAGTTTGCACCACATGGAAATTTATTGAGTATGAGAAACTATTAGGTAAATATCGCCATTCAAGCATATTACATAACAAACCAAAACATTCTCTAGGCATATATGATGAAAACTAAGTTACAATAACTATCTGTACTGAAACTGATATGTGATAAGGTCTAGCACTATTGTACACAAAATAAATGATACATGAATGTTTTTTTGTTTTTTTTTAACATTTGATATCTGTGGGGAAATAGTAAAATACCTATCTGATTTCTAACTTCATGCTTACTACTGAACACAAAGTGCTTTTGTGGATATCTTTTGTCTCTTCTTTACTTTACAAAATAAAGAAAAAAACACTGTTAACAGCTTTGTTCACTGTCTAAAATCTCTTTTAAAAAATACTATGTACAAAAATAAGACATTTAAGCACTCACAACGTAGTGAAAAGTAGGCTTGAAGGTTAGTACTAAGCTTAAAGTGAGACCTAGAATGAACTGATAAATTACATGTTAATCTCAAAAGATTATTGTTATTGAATGTATGTATGTCACTATTTATTCAATTAATTCTGGAAACTAGCCCTAGATTACAGAATAATCAATGACAACAATAAGTTGCATATACACTGTACAATTTACAATACCAAATTTACTGACAAGCTTCATTTTACAAGACTTACAGTTGTCACACTGGTTCATACTGGTTTTCGGAATTTTTATTCTTCCATTACATGTTGGTTCATAATTTATTTTTTTGCAATGTAAACAGATTATTTCATAAAAACATGATTTGTGTATAAAAAAACCAAAAAACATGAATATCTAATTTTTTTCTCATATATCACATTCCACAATTTGTGACGTGGTTATCACAATCTTAGTTTAGTATGTAGAAACTTGACAATAAACAGTACACACCATATGAAAAATGCAATGTAATCTTAAAAACAATATTTTAAGACTAAATAATTTCTAAATAATAGTGGTTCATGTGAATCTACTGATTAAATAGCTGGACATTGATTTCAATAGATTAGAAAGTATTACCAGACACAATTTACTCCACTAACCAAAGCTATTTGGTTATAAGAAATAAGTGATAAATGTGTACTTAATATAAATTACCAATCTCTCATAACTTGTTATTCTTTATAACAATTAAGAAATTATAAATAACAATTCCTCATACTGTGTATCATGCTACAGTATTTTATTATCTTTGGGCAAAATGTTTTAAAGCTACTCTCAAAACAATTAAATAATAATAATTTGCAATTAAAGAGCAATAAAAGTACATTCTCTTGTTTATAACCCACTTTAATATAACAAAAACAGTATTCCATATGACTTACATTAACACAGAATGAATGTATTGATCAGATTTGAAAAAAAGTAATTGGTTAATTAAACATACTAAATGAACATTAATACTCCATTACATTTGTTTATTTATTGTACAACAATAAAAATTAATTTTCCTTAGTTGCAGGTTTTACTTTCTATTTTATTGCTATAAATAAGATTACAAAAATTATCAGTGGATCAGAAGAAAAAGCCCCAAGTTTTTTTATTGTTGAAATTTAGTAATATAATTTAATCTTCCTATAACAAAAAATAAAAACATGCCAACACAATGTTCTTGAATTCATTCAACTTCCTTTTGTAATATTTAAATCAGCATTATGACATATAAATGCACTTGAAAAACTAATATGCCCAGAGAGAACTTCTTTTCCTCTTAGTTTTACCTTTTAAAAGGTTGAATTAACAAAGGTTTTTGAAGAAACAGTAACATTTAATTACTAATTTATGAAACAAAATTATTTTTAATAAAATAATGTTAAATCATTAAGCTCTATTTCAGAGTTCAAATTTTACTTTTAAACCAACTTTTAAGAAATTGCAAGTGAGTTTAAAAACTTTGCTAAAATCTTGAATTCACTTACAATTTTCTCATGTGGCTCTTTGAATGCTCAGGTCGTGAAGTGAAAATGTACTACAATGAAGGTGAATATGTTATGTAGATGTTAATTCACCCCTTCTTCCACAATTTTGTTTCCATTTATATTATTATGGAATTAAAACTAAATATTTTGACAGGGTACTCACCAATACTTCACTAGAAGTTTTATATAGGAGAAAACGTTAAACCTGAAAGAGGTATTGTTTGTTTACTTTAATTTGACCCAATTTCAAATTGAGAAACATCTCTGAGTTTGGATTTTTTACAATACAATAGTATGTGTAAATTTATTAAAAAAAAACAAAAACTTCTAACTGGACTGAATAGAAAATTGCCAAAATAAATCATACATTCCCCTTTTCACTCTGGTGAAGCAAATCCCTATATGAAAGAGTACTTTTCAGTACCATAACAATGCTCTGACCACAACAAACCAAGCATAAGGCACTTAAATGATGCTCAAGACATTTAGCATATACACATGGGTAGAGACAATAAAAAGAAATCTACCATGCATAAATATACAATATACAGGTGGAAATGATGAAGAGTTAAAATAGTTGTTGCCTGTGTGTTACTCACTACTAAGGTTAAACAGAATATTTATTGACTGAAATATTAACCAAAATTATATTATTATTTTTATCATTCATATTTAAACTTTACTGGCAAATTCTAATTAAGACAATCATAAACACCCTCATTCTTTCTATTAAAAGATATGAGCAAGCTAAATACATTCTGTAATTATCAAAACTATGTCACCTTAAATTATTCAATTGAAATTAAAATACTCATTTAAAATGACTTTTGCTTTTCATTAATTTTTTTCTAGAACTGGCAGACAAAAGCAAACTTGTATTAGGTAGATGTGTTCCAATTCATACAGAATTTAATATATTGTGCATACAGCAACAAAAGTATTTGGAACATTCCAATCTTTGTGTATATGTATTTTTCTTATAGCAAAGCAACTTCAGGCTATCTGTTGTGTACAGAATTAAATCTCTAATTTTATCATTGTAAATCTGTAGACTTTGTTATCCTAGCATGAAGCATGTTCCAATGAATACACAAATTTATATACACACACACATACACAATCGTAATCTAACAGAAACTGGCCATTATGTGAGACACTTCAAAAATTAGGTTTAATGGTTTTGTATTTCAGTATTATTTATTGTCAAACACATAAATACATTCATGGAAAACTATATTGGTAAATATTTTGTCCATATTATGAAAAATCCACCTGTAAATTGCAAGTTACAAAATCTGTTCCCTGTTTGCTACCAAAAACTTGGCAACATATAACTGCATACTAAACCAACAGTTAAGTAATAGATAATCAGTAGTTCAGAATAATAATACACAAACATGTAATTGTTAATGTTTTTTCTGTTGTTCAGCAGCAAAATGTTTTATTTTATATTTTATGTTTAACCTAATGTTTTTTTTAAGGATATTGTAATTTTATAATTTGAGAACTTGTTTTTTTTTCTTTGCAATTATAGAAATCCTGCTAAAACAATGTTAAATATACAAAAAAGAAACTGACCAAGTCTAGGGAATAAGACTAAAAAACAAATATCTACAAATGAATTATTTTTTGCCACTTTTTCTGACATTTAAGATGCCTTTAAATCTTGAATAGTCTTACAGATAAGTGACCTATCAAAGTAAGATTGGGTTTAGATGGAAGTGTGACTATTTAAAGCAAATTTAAAACAATTAATTTACATCTCTATCATTAATAAATAAGAAATTCATATTTCTAATTTGATCTGCATGTTATCTATCAATTACAAGAGAAATAACTTGAAATTTTAAATCACTATAATACCAAATAACTTTTGGACAACCACTTAGTCAGAGGCCACAGGGTTTAATCTACCATATTCACTAAATTTTAGAATAACTTCTAAAGATACCTCAATATTTGAAAAATTGCAGCTTATCTTTATAAAAACACCTGAATCCCACTAATGTCATGTTAATAATGTTATGTTTAAGTCTCCCAAACTTAATGATGTAGTATTTATTGTACAAGTTTGGTCACAATTCATGCATCTAAATTTCATAAAATTGCAGTAGGTCATACATCAGTGATTTTTGATCTCAACCTTCAAAAGCTAATTATGTTTATAGCTTTGCTGTATAAACATTTTGTCAATATCCATTCATTATGTACTGAAATGTGTTCTTCCTTTTATCCTTGACCTTTCCATCCAATCTTGAAATATCCTGTTCACATGCTTCAACTTCAACAGAAAAAAATAACAAACTGAAATGGATATGTATTGTTGAATTAATCAAATTTTCTTTAGAAAATATTTGCTTGAAACTAATTACTATAATAAGATCTCCAACCAGATTTTCAGAAACATCAACAATTCACAAAACCACAACATCCATTTCAAATTAACAGGCCACAACTTAAATGGAATGCATACAAGTATAAAAGCTTTTCATCTCTCAAGAGCTTCCATGATATTCCCAATTTGTTTGCAATATAGTATTGTATCAAAGAACCTAATACTTCTGATTTCATCATATATTTGCTAAGTTCTTGTGGTAAAACAAATTAACCTTTTCACAAGGGGTCTAGGACCATATCATTGCATTTGTTGACATGCATTATTCAAAATTTCATGAATTTATATCAATGAATTTCAATATATACGAGTTAATTTCTTAATTTGAAAGTAAATATTAAAAAAATAGATTTAAATATAAATTTTAATAATTCATATTGTATATTGAGTACAGCACTTTCAAATGAGGACTTCAAGAAGGTAGGTTATGTCATATTTTTAAAAATCTAAATACATGTTACTAAGCTTAATAAATTATAGTGGAATTCTATGGTATCAGTATAGTTATTTATGATTCTGTTTTGTAAGAAAAATAAGTTTAATATTTTTCTATATAGTATTAATCTACATACATATGTAACACTATGTAACAAATTTTGTTCCTCGATAATATACGTTATTTCTCAGTTATGTCATAAAAGTACACAAAATGGCCATTATTCCCTTCAAACTTTGCTTTTGTGACCTGGATAATGAAATTTATAAATGAACCTATTTTCTATGTAAAAATGGGCAAATTTGCTCATTTTTATTTACATAAGGACTGAATAAAACATATGAAACAAGATTTACATGTACTTATACTAAACTGGAACAAAAATGTTTAGAAGCAAGTAGTTTTTTTCAAAATTTCAACTGTAATGTAAAATTGCTTAAACAGCCCAAAATATAGTCTCCCTTCATGTTTTCATCATATGCTCCCATGTCACAAGAGCAAAAGTTTAAAGAAAAAATAGGTCTTTTCCATTTACTTTAGGCATGAGCAATTGGGAAATAACACTTCTCACCAGGAACAAGAAAAAGTAAAAATTTTGTTACATAGTGTAATGTATAATAATTGAAATGCAACTGTGTATTAAAAATACTAGTCCACTAAAACACGGCCAAGAGAGGGAAGACAAAGTCATGTAGTTACTGTCTCACCAAAAATCTCTCTAAGTATCTTATTTTTCAATGTTTACTTTAGGTAATTTTTCTGTCTTCAGTAATTAAGATATTTTACCAATCCCAGAAAATTTCACATTGTTTGGTCAAAAAATAACTTATTACAAAATGCTTGAAACTATGTTAAGAAGGCACTCTAAAGTATAAGAATTGTTAAATCATGATTTTATAGTTTGGTAAAGTTGTACTTTACTCATATTGTATTGTGACAGGTATTACAGCATTAAACAAAAATCCAAGTGCAACAAAATGGGTCACCATTCTCAGAACATGTACTACACAATAAAATTGAGAAAAAAAAAAGGAAATTCTTTGGTAGCTCTCACACTTGCTTGGCTAGCGACAGAGTATAAGACCGTTCTTATTTATGGAAGTGAATTTTATTAAACCTAATTTAAGTTTAAAATGCAATACACTATTCTAAGTCAACTTGACCATGAAGATATGAGGAACTTGGTTGATAAATAATATCACAATTTAATCATATATATATATATATATATATATATAATAAATGTCTTGAGTAATTATTCATCTTTTCATTACCGTGTGCATAAATGTGTAGAATTTGTACAAAGTGTTTTTCTCAACTGCATCACCTAATTAATATGAATCAGTTTTTAAAACTTGAGACAACTGTGTGATCATGACACCTGGGGTCTTTGCATTTCTTATCAAATTACACAAATATAGTTTCATAGTAAAACTTCAAAAAAATTAAATCAATAAAAACTTTGAGGTATGCAAAAAGTTTAGGTATTACCATATTACCTTTTCTTTTCTTTATTTTATACACGTGTTATACATTTAACACATGAAATGAATATATTCACTTTATCATCCATGATTAAAGAAAACTCTAACAAAGAGTAACGAATGAGAAAAAGGACTTTGATCAATCACATTATGGTCCTACTTTTCATGTTATCAACTGTATTCTGTCACTATTCATTTATCAATACCTAAATCATCCAAAAAAGGAAAAAACTGCTCAGCTCAACTGCAGGATTTTCTATACATAATTAATAACCAAAAAAACTTGTGCTAACTTAAATTCACTTTTTTTTTAATATTTACAAAACATGGAATATGAACTCAATATCTTACACTTACTGTTTACTGCTGAACTTAACCTCCCTGTTTGTACTCAATATTATTGGAAAGCACTTTGTACCTTCAGTAGATGGAGAGAAAAAGTTTCTACAATGCTAATGAATGGCCAAAAATGAGAATAATTGAAATTTTCTAAATGTTTTTAAACAGAAATAAAGACTTTTGCACCTAAATACTGAAAAGTTATATAACACTTCAATGCTAGTTATTTTTCAAAGTTGCATGGCAAATTTCTCATTAATCTCAGTGTATTTCTAAATTCCCACAAAGTCTTAAATCAGTTTCTTTTGACATACATGCAAGCCAAATCTAATAGCATTTGGATACAGCTCAGAGACACCAATAAGACAGTGTAATCTTGGTAAAATAATGGTCTGAATACCTTTATACACACTACTATGCAGAAATTAGAGAAAAACATTCAGTTTCTTGTCAGGATGTTGATGTAATATAGTAATAATAGCAATCTAGAACCTTGTGTAGTTTATGTTCCAAAACAATGAAATGCAAGAACTTCAAAAATGACAACAGCTGTGTTTTAATGGTACAATTACAATACTGATATTAAACATCAAATAGTACCTATCACATTTCTTAATTTTCAATTCACGAGGTATTAAAAATTGTCTTATTAACATTATTGGTTATTTGCTTTTGTAAAAATAGATAAACAATAGAGATCACAAATGTATTATTATAACTAAATAAACTTCCATACAGTTCCTGAAATTGTTATTTCATAAGTAAATAAAATTAGAACTGAGAGTTACAAATATTTTCATTTCTTACTTTTAAAGTTCATATGTCATGTTGTGTTGTACTCTAGAGAGTGAATAATTTTTGTTATAAATCATGGTATGCATACATTTTACTTACATTAGAACAGTACAAACTGCAACATTAACCATATCATGTGTGATGTCACTTTAGTATCTACTGGCTGACTTACAACACAGTACTGTACTATTACAGAAATATTTAAAACAAAGTGATCCCATTCAGGCAACCCTCTTTTGGGGAGATACTGACAATGCCATGTCTAGTAGTGTATCACTATGAACATCAGAACACAGTCAGTGAAAACATCCTTATCTGTGTTCAGGTGGTAACTGTCATTCACAAAGAGTAAACCTGTTCAACTGAGAGAGGTGTTAAAGAAATTATTATTTAGTACATGTCTAGAGTTACATAACTAACGGTATTTACTAATTATTAATCAATGGGCTCCTAATTGGTTACATTTGCTTTATTAATTGGTATATGCACTTATAACTCCCCACTTCTTACAAGCTAAAATATTAGAAAATAATAAAATGTTGATTTAAAAATATTTCCAGATCATAAATGTTGAAATACAGTTAAAATTAACATATAAAATTGATTTTAAAAATGTGCATTTCCAAAATATTTCCAGATTATAAATGTTGAAATATAGTTAAAATTAACATAAAATTGATTTTAAAATGTGCATTTCCAAAATGCTATTGAGTGGTAGAAAATTATAAAAAGTCAGAGGATACTTTGTCTTCAGACTTCAGGCAAACTAACTGAGAAATAAAATTTATCACATTAGTAGCAATAGAAATGGAATTCTGTACCTTCAAGCCACATGATCCTCAAACAATAAGAGCAAGAGTTTGATTACTTGAGTAATTTGAATAAACAAAAGCAATAAATAATTGGAAAGTTTTGCTTTTCCAATACTATAAATGTTTTTCAAATATGTACTTCCCTCCACTCACAAGACTAGCTTTTCCTTTTTGTAATGAGCTCTATACGTGAACTTTATTCATGACCCAAACCACAAGCCTTTCACACATCCATATTGGAATCTGATTCCAAAATGTATCATGCAAATTATCATGTGTCATAACTTCATCAGTTAGAGAAAACTAGTATCACATGACACGTGCAACTCTCTTTACGCACTACTAATGAGCCATTACTTTGAAGTTTGGTAGAAGACACAAGTACCTGAAGATTATGTGGAGGAGGGTGGAAAGTGTGAGTGGAAGGAAGTATCTATCAGAAATACATTTTCAGTACAGAAGAATTATAACTTTTGATATACTACTTTCCTCCACTCACAAGGTTAGCTAGAATCACATGCTGAAAACAAGGATGGACTGATACAAGAAAAAAAATACAAATATTTAATTTGGAAAAATAAATATAAGCTTAAAAGAGAAAAAAGAAAAGTATAAAAATTGATATTTATTTTATGTTTTTGTCTTCTGTTTATTCAGAAAAAGATTTTGTCTTTTAATGCTCTTTAATCAAGAATACATTGTCATGAGAAAAATTAGTCATGCATCTGAAAACAGTAAGGTTAAACTTGAAGATAAAATTTTATAAACTTTCATAACAGTTAGAAGCAAGCTATTTTTACACTTTCTTTTTCGAATTCTTTTCATATCTTATGTTTTTATTTTATACAATACAGAGTTACAGAAATATTTGTTCACGATAACATGCATGTTAAGAATATAAGCTAGTATAGTATACTGTGCCTTCTTTAGCAAATAGATCAGACAACACAACTGTCTTCTTTTATAATATTGAAAACAATGTTAAGTTTATTGTGCTGAACCAATACACATGATGACACTTTCTGATGATGAATAAAAAAAATCTAAACCAAAATGAATTTTTTTAATGGTTCAAAACAAAATTTTGAACACTTTTCAACCAAGAACATTATAAATGTACTGAACCAAATCCTATGAATTTGTACATGATAAAACTAAATAAACACCATTAGAAGTATTTATATTAAGTGAAATATTAATTATCTTTATAATAATTTGCATGAATATCTATATGAATGGTACCAATATTGTGAAAAATAAATTAAGTCTGAGAACCTTAAAAAAAATGCAAAGACTAGATATCCGTCAGCCATAAATGATCTTTTGAGTACTGAATACCAGCAGTCAAAAACTTTGAATACTGATGAGCTACAGTAACCCATTACTTGAACTAGGGAACAAATAATAGTAAATAATAAAATCTATTTATTTTCAAGTTTGATAAATAGATATGCATAAAACTTTAGAACTGGAAAACTAAATATCTATCATAATTTTACAAAGTAAAACTCTCAACTTTCATCATTTTTTTTGGAAGAAATGAGCCACTCTAAATTCCTACAGAACTACATGACCTCCATCCTTTTATTTGCTATTATAAAATATAAGAATAATAATTTTCTTACTGGTTGGTTAATTCTATGTTAAAGCAATTTTTATATATTAAGGTTAAGTATCTTCCCACAAATGGCTGCAGGTCCAAAAAATAGATGTACTTGAAATGTTTACAGTTCAAATATTCAACTCCTAACCCTTAACGAATTCTCCTGGTGGGTCTCACATAGGCACTTATATTCTGCCCAATAGACAATATATCCCCAGTGCATTTGGGGATAATACAGTAAAACTTTAGAATGACAACAAGAAATAACAACAGAAGCATAATTTTGAATTCCAACTATAATATAGAACTGATTTTAATCACCTATAAACAATTAATGTATTGCACAACATTACACACACACACACATATATATATATAAAATGAAAAATTATGTTTGTGATGATACAATTTTTTAAAATTATCATGAATGTGAATACTACCATCATTATTATTAATTACATTATGCAACACAAATTTTGTTCCTGGATAGTACTTGTTATTTCTTAATTGCTTGTGTTGTAAAAGTACAGAAAATGGACATTATTTCCTTCAAATTTTTCTTTTGCGAGATGGATAATGAAATTTAGAAATTAACCTATTTTTCATGTAGAAACAGGCAAATTTGCACATTTTCATTTGCATAAGGTCTGAATGAAACAACACATGAATCAAGATTTACATGTATTTATACTACAGTTACACAAAAATGAACAAAAATTTTTAGAAGTTATTAGTTTTTCGAGATTTATGACTGTAATATAAATTACTTTCATGTATCAACCCCCAAACATAGTCTCCCATCATGTTTTTGTTATGCACTTCTTGGTAGCGGCATTCAAAGTCCAATATATCTTGGTGGATATGTTTGCCTTGCTCGTCTGAGTTTGCTTTCACATTCTCCTTGAATTTATCATGGTGAGTGTCAAGAATATGGACTTTTAGGGCCATCCTACAGTCCATTTTGCAGCAGTTCTTCATGAGAACCTCAACCAGTTCCATATAATTTTCTGCCCAAGAAGCCTCAAACCACTGTGACAAAGCTGCCAAGATTTTTTTTTTCCCTCCTACTAAGCTTCTTGGGGAATTTGTGTGCTCCAGGATCTTCTTTATTTGTGGTCCAAGGAAGACACCACCTTTGACTTTTGTCTTAGACAGCTGAGGGAAGAAGTCTTGAAGGTACTTGGAGGCTGCACACTTCTTATCAAGAGCTGTGAAAAATTGTTTCATAGGACCCAATTTTATGTGCAATGGTGGGAACAACACCTTCTGGAGGTGCACTAGTGGCTCACACTTGACATTGTGCCTCCCCGCAGAAAACTCAGTTCATGGTGGCCAGTGCTTCTTGTTATAGTGCAGTGCAGTGTCCCTGTTGTCCCAAAGGCAAATATAACAGGAAAACTTGGTAAAGCCATCTTGGAGGCCCATCAGAAATCCCACCATTGTAAAGTCTTTGATAAGCTCCCAGCCACACACATTTTAGCAGATGCTGTCACAGAGTACTTTTTTGCTATTGTCTTGATAAATTGGCCACATACATAACAGAATGAGTCTGTAGAATGCTTGCTGCTTCATGATGCCTTCTTCGATAAAATCCGATAAATCTACATGTTCACTTAAGAAGCTAGAACTAAACTGAATATATATATTATATATGTGTGGGGGGGAAGATATTAGTATTTTAACAGTAACACAATTTTCAGTGGCATGTGCAAGCGTATATATATTACTTTGGAAAGTTCCAGAAAATTATCTATCAGCTATTCAGCACTGAATCTACCTGGAATGTTCTGGAAAATGTGTACATTTGAAAATTTCATTCTCCATGTCACAAAAGCAAAGTTTGAAGAGAAAAATAGGTCTTTTTCATTTACTTTAGACATAAACAATTGGAAAATAATACTTTCTGCCTAGGAACAAGAAAAAGTAAAAATTTTGTTACATAGTGTTATTATTATGATGATTATTTTTATTATTGTCATTGTTGTTGCAGGTCATTAGTACTCAAGTTTTAGGGCTGTTAGGCATTTAATATTTCATAAATCATTCCCAGCTGCAATGCATCAAACCACTACATAAAAAAATGTCTCCATGAAAAAAAATATTGCCTCTGGGCTTCTGAGACCCTTATTATTCCACTGAGAAATAGATGAAATTTGATATATTTAGAAAATATATTAGTAGTTCAACAGTAATACAATTATCAGTAGTGGTAGATATAGACATTAAATGTATTTCAAATTCCATAATGATACAGTTTCATAAATAACTAAAATTCAAGTTTGAGACAGATGACAACACTACTATAGGAAGAAAAGAACTTACAAAGGGGTTCTGATGCAGAAAATGAATAAACTCGAGAATATTTTAAATTTAAAATAAACGTTTAATTATAAACTATATTTAGTAATTCTTTCTAAATTAAATACAGTACAAATCAGACAATAAATCCAAAGGCGGACATAAATGTAATCAATTACGATTAAAAAAAAAAAAGGAGTATGGCTAAGTGGGTAGATTATAAGAAAACGTACAATACTTCAGCTTGATCAAAATTTATTACTTTCCCAAATAAATTTTATCACTTCTACCACCCTAAATGGGCAATATGAGACTCAGAAATTTAACTCGGTCGTGCCACTATACATTCTTCACTTGCAAGTTTCACCGATCTTCGAAATTCAAATGTTATTAATACGTCCTGAAGCTAGTGGAGAGTGGTAGGGTGTATCACTGTACACAGTGGGTCAAGGTGTTAACGTATAAAACATAAATTAATTTTAAAGTACTTCAAGTAGTAAGAATAAGCACTCACTTACCCAAAAATAATCTCTGAAATCGACAGGCATCTTCCACAAACAAACATCAGTTAACAATCAAATTCATAAAACGGTGAAAGTTTTATGAAAGCAGTTCTACCCAACTGATGGCGTTTCTTATGCTGGAAACCAGCGACCGATAACTTTGAACCAGGCAAACTCTTAATCTTACCGACCAAATAATAATAATAAACAAATGTATATTAATTCATTTGGATAATAACTTTATTTAAGAAATATTTGGACAACTAAATTAAAAAGATTAAATTACTATTTTAGTAAAATAGTAAGTAAAATGAAAAGCATGATATATATATATTTGTAGAATAAACAAAACATTGTCAGTGAAAATATAAAATGCTGGCATATATAATTACACTTTCGTGTTTTAAGCAAAATTTATATTATGACATTTACGTACATAATCATACACCTTAAAACTATTAGCCCCCCAGTGGCTCAGCAGTATGTCTGTAGACCTACACGCTAAAATGCGGTTTTCGATACCCGTGGTGGGCAGAGCACAGATAGCCCATCGTGTAGCTTTGTGCTTAATTCAAAAACAATAACAATAAAACTATTAAATAAAAACAAATGAATGGAACAAAAATAAAAAGCAATTTAAATATATATGATAGAAAAAAAATCAAACTGCCTCAATATAAATCCATTAATTACGAAAAGCAGATATTTCTTAAAAGTAAATTGTATGTATCTGTGTAGAAAACCATTCTATCGACTATTACTTATGCACCTATATGGTTACATATTGATTATAATACCCCGTTTCTCTGATACATATAAATGCACTAAATCATTTATTGCACAATCTTCATTCAACTCAAAGTATTTGATCATTGTTTTTTTAAGAAACCGATAACAACTTCCCTTGACGGTAGCCTTTGAATACAAAGTTCGTGTATGAATATGGGAAGTAAATACTAATTTGTTTGTAATATGGCATGCATTCTTGTGATCTTGTAAAAACGTTAAAATGTTCGCTCTGAAGTTAGAATCACCAGAAAAAACAATAACCCGGTGTGATCTGTTATCAATATACATGTATGTACACAGATATTTCTTGATTATTAAAGTTGTTGAAGTTTGTTGCAGATATCGCTTCTTTATTATTTGTGATTTGGCGTAATATTTGAGAAGCGTTTAACATTATTTTAATTTTACGAACTATATTTTTCTTTGTCTGTTAAATTCCGCACAAAACCACCTGAAAACATTCTGCGCTAGTTGTCCCTTGTTTAAAAATTATAGGTTAGAGGGAAGGCATAGCAGCATTATCCTCCGCATAATAGACCTACTATTTACAAAGAAATAGTGAAAATTATCTGCATTTATAAGCACGGCCTGGTAATTAAGGTTCTCTATTTACAAATAAAGGTCGCATGTTCGATTGTCTTTACCAAAGAGCTATTCTTTTCAACATTTGGGGCATTATTATGTGATAGTTAATCTAACTATTTGTTGGTGAAAGAGAAATCTCAGAACTGGCCTTCTACCTAGTCTATTAATGAATGCTAAATTAAAGGCGGTTAGCTCATATATCCTTCAAGAGGCTTTAGGTGAAATTCATAATAACAGCAAGAACAAAAACATTTAGTTTTATAATTTTGATTTGCATATTTCCATTTTATCTTACATTTTGTCTTAACAAATTAGTGTATTAATCTGTTTTCTCACTCTTTGTACCACTCACTTTTAATTTGAAGTTTGAATGTACAAACTCTATTTAATGTTGCATTTTTTCCTATTTAAATTTTGAAAGTTCTTATGCTCTGCAGTCTAATAATGTGTAAAACTAACTTCATTTCCACATATAGACAAATATCGATTCCTACGAAATGGACAAAAATATTGAAATTAATAAACAACTATATTCTGGTTTATTTATAAAAACGTTTATAAATTGTCATTATATATAGTTTTATCACAGAATTACGACAGTCATGGTTCCCCGTTATTACAGCGATAAGCCTACGGATTTACAACATTAAAATTAGGGGTTCGATTCCCCGCGCTAGACTCAGCAGATAGCCTGATGTGGCTTTGCTATAAGAAAACACACAAATAATAAATGAAATCAAGTCATCGGTAATATCATTCAACTCCTGATCAAAATATCTTATACATAGTGGCAATTATTCAATGCCAGAAAAATAAGTTGTGTTACCTGTTAAAACAAAATCAAAGCCAATTTGTTTTACTTGAGTAATAATCTTCTCTTTTAATTGATTTTTAAAGCACTCTAGTGGGACATTTTGAATTTCATCTAACTTACAGCATGCATTTCGTGGTTCCTTCACTATTTAGTGGCCTGGCCTGGCATGGCCGAGCGTGTTGAGGCGTGCACTCGTAATCCGAGGGTCGCGGGTTTGCGCTCGCGTCGCGCTAAACATGGTCGCCCTCCCAGCCGTGGGGGCGTATAATGTAACGGTCAACCCCACTATTCGTTGGTAAAAGAGTAGCCCAAGAGTTGACTAGCTGCCTTCCCTCTAGTCTTACACTGCAAAATTAGGGACGGCTAGCACAGATAGCCCTCGAGTAGCTTTGTGCAAACTTCCAAAACAAACAAACAGTATTTAGTATCGAAGATGAATATCACCATCATCTACGCGAAATGCCAGGAGTCTTTTCCTTCTTTTAGTTTCTCCAAATTGCTATGCCCACAATGTAATATGGTTTTGAAAACTGCTTTTTAACTTTTTTGTGTGTTCAGCAGCAGTTTCATTGTATTTTAAGTATAGATGTTTAAAAATATCTATTTCTTGTCTTTCTTGCTGTAATAACATATTACTTCTTTCTTCTGCATACTTGTGATACCCAGTATTCAAGTGTGTTGGTAAATCACCTAGTGGTTCTGTTAATTTATTGTACTTATCCGACCCCTTTTTAACCAGTTTTCCAAAAGAAGTACACGTTCTGTGTACGAAATGTACTCTACAGAGTACACAAATTTTACAACACAAACCAGCTGGATTTGCACTCTAAGCAACTTGTAGATATCGATCAATGTGTGACTGCATAAAGTATCTGTGTTTTCTCTTACCTTTTTCTTTTTTGGTGGGAAACGGCTAATTATACAGTGCAGACAAAGGGGTCCACTTTTTTATTTTAGCAAAATTTCTTTTTTTTTGTCACAGAAGGAACTTCGACACTCAAATAATTTCCAATGTCATAAGTTATGAGCTTGGATACTTAGACTGGAATATTTTCTGATGCTTTAGAAAAAAGGAGTCAAAAGAACTATAGTTTGATATCTCTACTGATGCTGTAAAACAGAAGTGAGAAACAGAATAGTCTGGTATTCTTTCTGATACTTCAGATTTGAAGCCAAAAGCAGAACAACTGTATCTGCCCCTTTTTCACAATATAAATATCCATTTTTCTGGAAAAGAAAGTAATAATTATTATAATCACATAAATTTTAAGAAAATGTTTGTTTGCTTTGAATTGCGCGCAAAGCTATACGAGAGCTACCTGTTCTATCCCTTCCTAATTTTGCATATAATCATTACAACCTACCGCCAGCTCTTTGGCTGCTTTTTACGAACGAATAGTGGAATTGATTGCACGTTATAACGACCCCACAGCTGAAAGGGCTAGAGTGTTTGGTGTGACGAAGTTTCGAAACTACAACCCTCAGATTACGAGTTGAGGGCCCTAATTACCTGGCCATGCCAGCCTGAGATTCATAAGAGTAATTAGGTTTCCGTCATTGCTTCTTAAGCTGACAAAAGTACTTTGCTAACACTTGGTTGAAACACAAAAACTGTACAGAATTTGAAGAAAATTAAAAAATTCGATTTACATTTGCAATTTTCAAATGCGTTTTCGCCTACTGGTTTTGATGAATATACTGTGCAATAGGGTGGAATGAATTTTTCACTTTTTTTTTAATTTTGACTTCCGATAGTGTGGAAAATTTTTCATATAGGACACACAGTTGTTCTTAAAAGCTTGAATGACATCGGGGATTATCTTGTGGTATCCCAAGAAGTTTGACGGTTCTTGAGTTGCCACGTATATATTTGCAGTGGTTATCCATTGTGCATAAGATAGTCCACCAGGGCTCTTTCTTAAATCCATTGAGCATTGACTACTTACAATGACTTTGACCATCTCCAGCAGGTGGAGCTGATGTGTATTTAAATCTGTGGTGTCAATTAATGGTAGGTGAATTTCGACTTTTTTGGAACAAAATTACAGAAAGATTTTCACAACCTTCCACATTTTTGTCAATGAAACCTGAATAGCTGTAATGTTCATTAATATGTCTACCACTATATTGTACAAGATGTTGCAGTATAAGCCCAGTAACAAGGAGTTGACACAGTAATCATTTTCTAAATTGTTGGATGACTCCACTGGAATTCTGTCATGAACAACAGCTACTGCTTCTTCAGTTTTTATGTTGCTTTTCCAATAATTGTTCTCTTCTATTCTTTTTGATACATTCAGCATTGACTGGCACAGTGCGTTGTTTGTCCTAAATACTTTGACCCATGTTCCTCTGTAACTCTTGTTTTGAAATATTTGTCACTTTTTTCTTGCTTCAGTTTTGTATTTTCGGCAATCGAAGACTAAACTTTGAGAACATACTTCATCTAAATCATTCTATAGTAATTTAGCTCTATTTTTATGTTGTTCCCGTCCTACTTTATTCGAGATTACAATTTTTGAACTACCCCTTTTTGTAATTAGTACTACATCTTCCATAATTGCACTAGTGATTGTAGAAGCTGCTCTGTCAGACACACCTGTCTTGTCATAAGCTCCTCTAAACGTGCTTAACAGCAACCTCATTTGAGATGTGTTTTCACCTTTCAATGATAAACGCATTTACTTATCATCAGCTTGCACAGCTCTCTGCAAATAATACTTTGGTAAATTATATTTAGAGAGAGATAATCCACCATTTACACACTTTTGACATACTCAGTGATGTACTATAAAATTGTATTCTTACAGCATTATTGTTCAACGTGATTTTATAGATTCTGAAGTTTTGAAACTCATTAGCCATTTCAGAGACATACGATCCACTTTAATTGTAAACACTATATCATATAGGTAATGGCAGTAATGTTTCACACATGCTACAGTTGCAAGCAATTCTTTCTTTACAATACAGTATTGGTGTTCAGGAGCATTCACTCTGTTACTAGAATATGTGATCATGCACTCCACTCATCCAGAAGCTATAACAAAACAATTAATTCTACTAACACTGCCATCTGTGTCCAAAATTAAGGGACA
Organism: Carcinoscorpius rotundicauda; assembly: GCA_011833715.1. NCBI lineage: Eukaryota > Metazoa > Arthropoda > Merostomata > Xiphosura > Limulidae > Carcinoscorpius > Carcinoscorpius rotundicauda. The sequence goes on from CM022392.1 coordinate 127,206,851, forward strand.
ATTTCAATGATGATAAACTAATACTGATGCTTGAATCAAAGTATTCCTTAATGACTGAAATGTATCTTCATATTCCAATGTCCATATGCTTTAATTTTAGTTACTGCAGAAAATGATGTAGCTGTCTTCAAGAAATTTGCCAAAAATTATTGATAATAAAATGTAAAACAATGAATGCTGCAAAATTCTAGTTTATTATAAGGTAGGGGACAATTCTTGATTGGTGCATCCTTAACAAGATCATTGGGTTTATTCGTCTTTACCAAATATATGTCCAATAATCTGCATTTTAGTAGTTCTGATTTCAAGTCTGCACCTTTAATGTAGTGAAATATCATTATTACATTCCCAGATATGGTTTGAAACCTGCACCAAATACAAGTGTGTACTCCATTTAGATGATACATTTTTGCCATTGTAATCTTATCACTGAAGTTCAATTAATTACAAAACCAAATAATATGATATAATATTCATAAAATCTTTCTCAAGTGTTGAAAGTAGGCTATCATTTACATTCACTGTGTAGTGTCATCCAACAATATCTAAAAGCCAAGTCTATCATACCGAAGCAATGAGTGCTTTTTCACATATCCAGATATTTTATGTGTGTGTGGTAGCAGAAAGATACGGATTTGCACTACCTCATTCACCTGCCTAATGTTCATACAAAACTTTGGCATTGCTGTGTTATTTTTTCTAATAGTCACCATTGGATACAACCAATAATTTCTAGAAGGCTGTGTTATTCTGCCTTTCAATGTCAGCTATATCTCTGGTGTATCAAGGAATATTATGGAGTAATTGTTTTATCAATTATGAATCACTGTAACAATGTAATGGAATGTGACTACTGTCTGACACAATTCACTACCTGATCCTCCAAAACCATTAACAAACTCCATGTTTTTTTGTCAAGTTTGCACAATCCTCAACTACAGACTTCAAATGGATCATTCCATGTCAAATCATCTGGGGGGCTGCATGTGACTCCCATAGAATGCCTTGAAAAAATTCACATATGCTCAACTACCCATATAATGAAAAATTGCCAAAGATTAAATCAATATCTCTAATAGTTTCTGATTTACAGTCCTGTAAAATTTAATTTTTTTTTTATTTTTGGCAAATTCATTTTCCGGCAACTTTGGCTGCTTAAAGCTGCAAAAGTAATGGTGGTAAAAAGCTGAAATTTGTTTCACTGACTGAATTAATCTCACATAAATAAAAAATGGTCTCAAACCAAGTTTATCTCTCTCATGCTTTTCATAGTGAAGCTGTAAAATCACCTGAAAACCCCAAATCGCAAAAAACATTAGTTTATGTAACAAGCCATAGCTCTAAGACTTAAAATGATACAAAGCTGACTTTATATATGCAAAAACGGCTGGTTTGGGTTGAGAAAATATTTTACATAGAACAGCGAACAACATTTCAACCTTCTACGTAAAATATTTTCTCAACCCAAACCAGCCATTTTTGCATATATATTTCTCTACAAGTGGGTTTTATTGACATCACTGATTAAACCTGAACTTTGTTTTCAAATTTCCTATAATATATCAGTTGATAAATCAGCAACTGTTGTAATTAAAAGCCATAAATTTAGGCCTGAGATGAATGCTGTACTTTTCCAAGTTATCTGCCAGATCCACCTAAGAATTTACTCGTGTGAACCAACTGGCACTGATTCAGACATTGCCTGATATTAAACTTCTTGTATTTGTCGTGGTTTTGTCCTGAAAGATGTTTGCATCTGATGGTCCTGCCACAGAACAATATATAGAGAGTCTCCAAACAGAGAGTAGATGTACCACATTTGCGAATTAACTCCTTTCTTCATATCCAAGACATTTCTAGAAGTATTACCCCAACTACTCTGTTGGAACTGTAATGGTACTTAAGAAATGCTGATGATTCTTTGGGAAACACAGTTGATGTACCATGTTTTCCTGTGGCCTAGTGTAGTAATGAACTAATGAATCTTTGGCGCTTCATAGGTATTTACAATTCTGTATTGTCTCTGAGCAAGATCCATGGCTACAATTACCACTGATACTGGTTTCTTCTGTCACTACAGTATGTGGTTTGATCTGACTACTTTATACTGTGATGATACTTAATTTTTTTCTGTTAGAGATGACATACCCCACAATTTTATATAGTGCTGCATATGATTCCCCAGTAAACATTTAATAAACTTGTCATTAAGCACATAATAATAATCTTCAAGAGGCATAGTAATATAAAGCACTCTTTCAATCATCCACACAGATAACCAAATTCTCTTGTTGTATTTGTTTTAGAGTTTTGCATTCAGTCCTATAGATTTCTAAGCTCTCAGTAAGATCAAAGCTTTGGTGGAGCTTATCAGTATCCGTTTTTCTTCAATTGGGCTATGCCTCATCTAAGTGCAATAGTACACACAAATTTGACCACCTCACTGCCTGTCACTAATTTCATCCATTCCAAGAAACAACTTGTTTCAAAGATTTGTCGAAACATTTCAAGTTTTTCTTTGCAGATCCCTTGAATACTGGTAAGTTTAAATGTGTCATATCATCACCAAATAGTACACACCTAGATTCCAAATCCACCTTTTTTGTCATAATTTGGAAAAGATGTTTTTAGAAGCTCCTCATCTCATTTTAGAGGTTCAATAAGGCATGCTTCTTGATGAATAAAGCATTCTCTGACTAAATTCTCAATGGAATAGCTCATTCACTACAGTGAGTGTCACATTGCCAAAATAGTAACACAGCCTGTAATACTATAATTTGACATCACATTTCATGGTATCCTTGGCTGCTGTGGAGAAACGTCACTTGTCTTTGCTATATCCCAAGATAAGAAGGTGAAAGAAGATGAGCCAATGCTGAAAAATATAGGCTTGCTTTTATGTACCACATTATTCCATTGAATTGTTATTCATTGCACTTTATTTTGGTGCTCTTTTTTCATGATAAAAAGATGATAAACTGTTGCCTATCAATTTTATAGTGAAGCATTAGTATGTTTAAAATGATCAAACAAAATCATTATCTATTCTGTGAAGCAAAACCATGGTAAGATTTGAGGTGAGTAAACAGGCCTCTTATGAACTGGGATATGAGAGACAGGATATATCTTTCATCTATGCTACGAGTATGTACGGCAATATGTGTGGCCAAGCATAAAAATTTCTCTTGATTTCCGAATAAGCACTATCCAAACATTTTATTCTAAATTCCCTGTTGTCTCTTTAATATTCAATTTTTTTACATCTGGTTTGTGGTAGTTTTATTCACAATTAACAGTGGTTGTTGAGTAACTATACTTACATTGTATCATTGTACATAGTTCGCAAATCTATAGAGGAATAATAGAAAAATTAATACATAGATATTTGTCATTTTTCTATTTACAAGATCTTATTTATTTTCAGTCAGACTGTGTCTACATTATAGTATAAGATAAGACACTGTTTCATAGCTTTAAGCATTATATTTGTTTCACTGTATTTTCAACAGACATATTACAGATGATTTGATTATAACTAAAGTAGCTTTCAGCAATTCAAATGTGTCATGCTTATTCTATTCTTCAGTCGTAGTGTTTTATAAAAAAAATAGATAAATTAGCTTAGAATGAAGCAGTAAATATCTGTCAGTGATTAAAAAATATTAGAAATAACAAGTGATTTGTTTAGTCTGGAAAATATGGAATGGAGTCACAATAAAGTTATGTGTAACACTTTTCTTGAAATATACTAATTTATTGCTTTTAAATTAAGATAATGAGTGCATGTATGAAAACATAAACAAGGATATATTTACCTGTCGCTCCCCTCCAATGACACAGCAACATGTCTGTAGACTTATACTACTAGAAACCAGGTTTAGATACCCGTGGTAGACACAGTACAGATAGCTCTTTTTAAAGTTTTGTGCTTAATAACGAACAATAAACTGTTGATGAGTGATCACTCTCTCAATTTAACTTCTTGGTACACGTCTCAGTCTTTGCACATTGATTTTCTTTCTCAAAAAACCCCTAAAGTTAAACATGCTCAATTTTATGTTGGCATATCATCAGCATATCATAGCTGAACTTCTATCCTAGTATTAAAAAGAATTTTAAAACATATGCTCCCATCAGATTCTTTCAATAGTGCATTGTATTTCCAAATGTGTTTTTAAAAGTAAGTCATTTTCAGTTTTATGTTTAAGAAGCACAAATATTTTTTTTTAATAAAGTGGGTTCAAATGTTGAGAAAGTAAAATAAAACTTCCATAGTTGAACCAAATATCAATAAACTAATATTGAAAAACTAGAACTTTATATCCAGGCCCGTTTGCTAAATGTATAAAAGGTTTCTATTTTGTGATATCAAAGGCTAACATACATTGTGTTAAGGAAAAACAGCATGCGAAGAATGATAATGCTACATGGATCTTGGTGAACCCCCAGAAAAACATGTAAAAAAGACGCTATGAGATTAAGCTTGTAAGGAATTTTGCATGAAATATAGCTTAAACAATTGCTTGACTGTTCACATAAAATCCAAAATCAAATAAAAAGTCAACAAATCATCATTACATTTTAACACGTGTGGGTATTAGATATATATACGACTGTTTCAATTTAAAGCAGGCATTATGATTTGGATAGTTTGTATAACGTGGGTGTCATATTTATTTACCTTTAGAAGTGAGAGTTTATGGCTGTTTTGTTCAGATAATTATTTGCAAATCATACATGTACAGCGTGTACATTCAATTGTTATAAATTAGCGATTGTTATGTTATTGTCTCATATTACTAGAGCTTTCTGAATTTTTGTAATTGTTTTAATCGAGTATTATTGCATCAGAAAATATTGTGTAACATGAAATGTTCTAGATTCTGTTGGTGTATAAATACGTGTCGAAAGATTATTAATCAGATTCAACTGTGTAATTGTGTGTTTAGTGATAAATAGTGTATAGTGGTGTTTTTTAAAGTGAGATGATCACAGACTATTATAATAACAGAGAGGAGAAGATTAACTCATTTTGTCTATTGTGTTATAAAATAACAGAACCAGCTTATGTGAATTTGTACTCTTAAAACTCTTGATATAATTGTGATAACCTACACTGAAGTGAACATTTGGTAATACAATTGTCTTCTTTTAATACATTATTTCAAAACAAGTGATCTGTGTACTGTTTGTTTATTGTTGAAATATATCTCCAACAAGTCATACACACCTACTGAAAAGAATACAGCCCACAAAACCTGATAGTAACAACACGACTTCAAGCTTTTACTTATAAAATGTCAACAGAAGCAATTGCATGCAATTATTTCAAACCAAAAAATGCTAATGCTTCATTAGAAGAATGAATATTATGTAGAAAACATTATTTACCACAAGCAGCTGTGTTATAACTACACAAGCATTTTTTTACATCACAAAGATAGGGGGTTTCAGTCAATCCCTCATGAATTCTCCTTGTACGCTTATTTGACATTATACATAAAGGTTAACCTTACCATGATATATATATATATACACATAATAACCACTCATATATTTCAAAGTTCATAATAGGTTTATTTAATAATTATGTGCTTGTCTAAAATCTTGTTTGTTTCTCCATTCTGTTTTCCTAATTGCATTCATGATCTGGCTTGGTCATTTCCAGCATACTAATTGTTCATCAAGATTAGATATGAAAAATTCTGCATATGTTTATTATACAAACAAAATAATAAAACAACAAGGAACAATGAATGACAAGTAAACATGACCTTAACAATTACATATTTAAAAGTTGGCTCCAGGCTCTTTTATCATCTTGTTATGCAGCATAGGAAGAAAAGGCACTTGACTTTCTAGAAGTAAAAATAAACATACAAAAAAATTGAAAGATCAGAATAAAATTAAGAAATCAAATTACTTTAAAAATAACATTTAATTCTAAAAATTAAATGAAAAAGAGTATGGTTGAAATTACAAAGAAAACAAAATAAATTATGTTGCTTACAGATTTTCAAACTTTTGATACTTTTCACAAATAACAAATATACGTTTCATCAAGAAATTATGTCACATTTAGCACATCCCATCTACTTACAACACTGGCAATGGTTTCATGATATTGAAAATGAAGTCGAGTAATATAATTAAAAATAGTTTTAGCATCCCTTCTTCAGTGGTGCAGTGGACAGAGCACACATAACCCAATGTATAGTTTGTGCTTAACTACAAACAAATGAAAATATCTTTAGTGAAATATATAAATGTCACAATGATACTTATTTACTGATGCTATAGAATTACCAGTCACCAGTTTATTTAAATAGCCAGTGAAGTAGTAAATGGAATATGTTATAAATTACAAATTGCACAATACAGTTATAACTATTCTTAACAAACAACCGAGTTTCAAGTGCGTAATTTTAAAATAATTTCAGGTCTAAGAAGGTTTTTGTGTTGTTAATAGCAGGAGGGTCAAGAGTTGTGAGTAAACTTACTTTAATTCAGAGTTCAAGGTCTGAAACTTCTTAGGTGATAATAAAGAAATTGTTACACCACTAATCAAGGATATGAAAATAAATACTAAATCATAAAATTTGAATTGAAGAAATATGAGAAATGCCTATTGGAATTTTGAATTATCAACTGGGCAGCAATAAAAATTCTACCTCTTTTCAGAAATTTTGCACTGGTGAAGTCAATGGAGGCATTGAATTTATGCTTCCTAATAAAGACGATTTCCCACAGTGAGAACTCCTTTGAGATCCCATTGATAATAACGAGGAAGACTAAAGTGTTGGACAATGAAGGTGATGTTTCTGCAGGAAGACTATCTGCATGATTAAGGATTACAAAAGAATAGGTCTCCACCACTTAACATCTAGTCCTGGAATTCGAAATCTGTAATCTAAAAAAACAGTGTTTATCTTTTTTTTCCTTTCATGACAGAAAAAAATGACTGCAGTTATTGCAATGGCTTTAGTGCAACAGGAAGTCATCTAGAGATCACATGGGAACAGACTATTACTAAGCACAGTAGTATTACACGAAGATTATCTTCGTTAGTCATCCCTAATTTAGCAGTGTAAGACTAGAGGAAAGGCAGCTAGTCACTACCACCAACTCCTGGACTACTTTTTTACCAACAAAAAGTAGAATTGATTGTATCATTATAACACCCCTACAGCATGTTTCTTATGACCCTCGGATTACAATTCGAGTGCCTTAACCATTTAGCCATGCCAGGCCCACAAACAAAGTATCTGTCACGCCAATTTCAGTAGAAATGAATATAGAAATAAAGAATAATCTGAATTAATGTTCAAAGTATTAAGATGAACAAATATTTTTGCAACTGACTGATTTATGTACATTTTATTAACATCTGAGTTTTAAAACATTGGTTTTCTAATTATCAAACTAATACATTACATATCTATCTCTACCTTTATTAAAATTTTCTGCAGGGCTGTGGTATCATAAATTATGTTTTAGAATTTTATAATAATATTCACTTAGTAATTTGCTGAAATGAAATCATTTAAATAAAGAATGAAACTAAATAACAAAAATATTAACATAAATTGTGTGAGATATAGTGATGGCAATTCCAAGTATAAAAATTAGGCAGGGATGAATACACAAAATCATACAAAACTCTCTACATTAGTGGTTCCCAAACTGGGGGTAATTTAACAATTTATCAGGGGTAATGGAGGGGTGACAGAAAAAAAGTTAAAATTCTGAAAATCAAGAAAACATTGAGGTAGCTGGTATTAGGATTAATGTTAACTTAGTCTTAGTATGTAAAGTTGTAAATTAAACCTATTTTATGTATGTAATAAAGTTAAACCAAATAACAACAAACATCAAAAACTAATATACAGGAGTAGAAAAGAAAAAAATATGTATCTAAATGTGTGGTAACCTAAAAGTATTTTGACAAGTATGCTTCAGAACACAAGTCATTCAGTAACCCTGATGACTCATCAACGTGTCCAGTACACGTCACTCACTGCCTGACGTTGCCTCTATTTCACACTGTCAGTTTCTATGTGAGCATCAGCCGAGGTAGACAAAACCTGGTATGTATGTGTACTGCCCTGTGCAGTATAGTTAGTATTTACCTACTATTACATCATTCCTATGCTGAATAAGCTCTTTTAATGCTATATAGAATGCCATGAAAAAATAAATAAGTTCACATTGTTCACACTTTTTATGCAGTTTTTCTTTTTATAAAAAGCGCACCTACTCTGATGCCTTTCTTCGCTATGGCTTTGTGAATTTACCTTCTGGTGGAGAGGATCGGCCACAATGTGTAGTATGTCACAAAGTGTTGACAATTGAAAGCCTTAAGCCATCAAAACTCTCAGCTCACCTCCAGAAGTGCCATCCAAATCTTCAAAATGAGGATCAGGCTTATTTTCAGCACCAGGCTGTAGCACTGAAGAATATCCAGTTCGATTCTTCTGGAATTCAAGCCCAAAAGCTTCAAGCTGCGGTCAAAACATCTTACTTTGTTGCATATAAATTTGCCGAACAACAAAAATGCCACACCATTGTAGAGAATCAGATTATGCCTTGTGCATATGAGATGGTAAGCAAGGTATGTGGGGAGGATCAAGCAAAGAAACTGAGTGTCATATCTCTATCAAACAACACAATCTCTAGTTTAATTTAGCCATATATATCAATGTTGAAAACATTTTGTGAAAGGGGTAGCATGCTTAATGTAGCATGTTAAATTGCATAACAAGCTGAAAAAGTTTGGGAACCACTGCTCTACATAAATAGCCAGTAATTTATGAGTTAATGTTATCACCCACTGTAAAACTGTACAGTGATTTTTCATGTGGTTTTCTGTATTCATCCGTTTTCTTTCTGTTCTTTTTGGCATTATCACCCCTCCATCATACTTAATATTTGCAATTTGTTTCATTACTTATGAAACATTGTGACATTGATTTAACAGATGAATGAATACATGAGTGGCTATATTTAACTTATAGATATTTGCAGTGACAGAACAAGCAGTTCAGGAATCCTGGGACACCCCATTTTTTTTTTGAAAATCACAGGTCCCACGGCATTGTCCAGTCTGTCCCGTGCAAATTTTGTCTCTGGATATTTGGTATTTCTAAAAGTTCAGAGACACCACTTTTAAAGTGGCAATTTGTTTTGCCAATGTACATGAAGTTAGCATGTGTATTTATCAGTGGCAGATTTAAGGATGTGTGGACCCAAGGGCTAATAATGTTTGTAGGTCCTACATCCCATATAATTTTACATAGAATAAATTGATCAATAAGCCCCCATTAAGACCATACCCTTTAACTAAGTCCCTACCTAAATACGTTACCAGTACAAGAATGATGAACATAAAAATGTTGTTATTTTTACTTTATATTCAAACCAGCATACAGTCTGTAAAAAATGATGGAACAAGTATATCATCCCAGTCTTACAGCATATCCTAATCTCACACTTCATAGCTAACTTAAATAAATTTTGCAAAATCAAGCCTAACCAACAAAGATGCAGAAAAATACGGTTGAGGCAGTCAAATATTGTTAACTCGTTTGAAAGCAAATCAAAATTAAAATCATTCACGAAAGAGAATTTGTGTTGTATTTATAGAATAACCAATGGTAAAATCATTTATATTAACAGTTTCTAATAACCTGTACATTTTGACAACACTACATTCCAACAATGGCACTTATGTCATGTTGCTTAATAACAAAGGTATTACCTAATGTTGTTAGTTTATGTACTGAAAGTACAAAATTAAATCTATAGGCAGCAAAACTGAAAAAAACAACAACATCTACTGATGTCTTAAGTTATAATATCATTTGATTAAAGATATTTTTGTTTTTATCAGAAACTGTGACACAACAGAAAATAGCTTAATAACAGTTTAAATTAGAAACTATATTTTTATTTTCATCATAAATTTTATGCATTTGCCTCTAGAATGGATGATCCCACACATTTTTACTTTAGGCTTATAATACGAACACTAACTGTATTTATACAGTTAATTTATACAGAAGTATTAAATTAAGAAAAAAAAATCTGTTTCTTATCATATCATCAACGATATACTGAACGTATAAATAAACCTAATTTGCTCGGCTAAACTGAAGACAACCGTCTTTTAGTTTTCATTCTTAAACGCTTCTGGTGTTAAAAAATAAAATCATAACAATCAATTAACAGTTTTTAAGCTTCTATGATATATTTTTATCAACTGCTTGTATTTTTAACAAAATTTTTACCTGAAAATAAAGTAAATAATTATTTACGTGCACATAATTGACCTACTTGACAGCTATAACTAATTTGTTGATAACCTGACAAGAATAACTGATTGTAGGGTATGTAATACAAGTCATCCTAGACATAGATACACAAGTATGCTTATACGTGCACACATATATTGATCATTAAAAGTTTATCTTATCTATTAAGTCCCAATGGCACAGATGTATGGCTGCGGACTTACGACGCTAAATACCGCATTTCGATCAAAGTCTTTTGATAAAGGTAAGCATTACTTCCCCAGTTTGTTAAAAAATTAATTTTTAAGTGTCAGCTAAATATGAAGCTATGAAATTGCAACTGATTCAAACGGAATAATTCTACAATACTGTATATACTAAACTAATCACCTTGTATGGGCGAAATCATTGTTGGGAATAATCTGGACTACAACTCACAAAATGCTTTCTTTTTTGAGTTGATTTTAGTTTTTTTCTTCTGGAAAATGCTTTATTTCTGACTATAAACATTTTATATTCTTTAAAATACAAAATGCTTCCTCGATGAAAAATTTTCAAATTATTACTTTAATTAATAACATTCATTGTGTGGCACATAGATTGAATTTAGACTTGCCGCAGTCAATGACGATTTGTTTGTTTGTTTGTTTATTTTTGAAATTCGCACAAAGCTACTGCTTTGCTTCTTGGGAAACAATATCTGTCCTAGCCGTCCCTAATTTAGCAGTGTAAGACTAGAGGGAAGGCAGTTAGTCATCACCACCCACCGCCAACTCTTGGGCCACTCTTTCACCAACGGATTGACCGAAATTATAACGCCCCCACGGCTGAAAGCGCGAGCATGTTTGGTGCGACCGGGACTTGAACCCACGACTTCCAGATTACGAGTCGAACGCTTTAACCCTCCTGGCCATGCAGGGCCGTCCAATGACGAAGATTAAGGAGTATGAAAGATTCATTATAGAACATAAATCATCTCTTTGTTTTCAAATACTGAACTGAAGAAAAGATTCCGAAAGTGGTCTCGACTCGTCGAAATTGTGATCACTGCCTTGTTGAAACTGTTTTGGAATACAAGGAAGAACTTGTTTACTAATTTCAAAATATTTTTGATAATTTTGGCAACTGGGATACAGAAACCTTCACCTGTGCCAAAGCATTTTCATTGAATCTCAGAGATTTTGAGTTCAATTTCTTGTTGAATTTATTTGCCAGTATTTTTTTCATATACAACTGTTATATTTGATATTCTATAGAATAGAATATTTTACACAACCTACTGCATAAATAAAGTAAGTGAAATGGTGACAATTCTGCAAAAAAAAAAAAAAAGAGAGAGACGTGATTTCGATGAATTCTGGAAAGCAGTCGATAGATTATGTCCCCTACTAAGTGAATAAGAAATGCTCCCGCAGAAGACATTAAAATAGCATGCAGAAAGTTTTATGATGTTTTGGATACAATTTGCAATCAAATTGATATTGGATCTCAAAGCTTGAAAAACATAGCATTCCTTGAGCTTCTTGACACTAAAAAACAGGAACAGAACAAAGTATTCTCCATAAGTTTTGCTTGTCGTTGTGCATTTTTTGTGCAGCTGCGTATTCTTTTAAAACGAGAGAAAGGACGCTCAACTGAGGCAATGGTAGCTGGAAGAGTCAAGGTTAACGCACACAACGTTGTAAGCTGTTTCCGGGCTTCATCTTACTTGGCATCTCGCAAACAATGAAGTAATTAATTCACTGGTTTTCCTTTCAAATCAGCGTCAGCGTATAAAACCGAAAGTTCAGCCTTTATCGCGATTGCAAAAAATATTCTTAATGAAATAAAACTAATACTTTCCATGAAGATGTGATAAATTTATTCAATCAGCAGGAGAGAAAGATGAAATTAACATATAAATAAAGTAGCCAAATATGTCTTGTTTTTATCTTTAATTGGATGCACTTAATGTTAAATATGATTAATGACTAAAAGTTATTAATTTTATCTTTAATGGCCGTCCTGTACATGTAAATATATATATATTTATAATCCTCCTTTTATGTTTTTGCTTTTCCATCAAGACAAATCACCACATGTCCCTGGCTTCGATACCCGTGGTGGACAGAGCAAAGATAGCCTATTTTGTGGCTTTCTGCTTAATTTCAAGCAAGCAAAACATTATTATATCAGTTAAAGCCCTTGCTCTGAATCGAAAAGTGCTAGAAATATAACCAACAAATAAGATTGCAAAAATAATCATTTAGAGATTAAAACTCGCGATACTAATGATTGCCAACCTCACCAAATTTAATCGAGCTCAATTAACAGGGAAACACATCTATTACCGCAATGGCGAAGAAAATAGAAATCTATCATTTACATTCGACATGGAGACCTAGACACAAGTTTTTAGCGAAATGAGAAACTGTGTGAGTAGCAGTATTGGATATTGAAGATTGTTCGGTGTAAGCATTTTCATTCGGGTTGTTTTACTAATTGTTTACATTTCATAAAATGATAATTAAAATTATTTAAAAGCGGTAGTTATGACAAGTTTAGATGTTTAACTCAATAAGGTCCATACGTTGTGTGTTTGATTCAATTGTTGTAGCATTGTTGACGCCAAGTTACTAAAACCTTCGGTAATTTACAGTTACCTAATGTAACTATTGTCACATAATAGCATCGCTCGCGTAGCTTGTAAAACGTTTGAGTCCTCAATAAATAATATATATATAGATATGCGACAAAGTGAGAACAAATCAAATAAAATTCGGCCAAAAATTAGAAAACGTGAAGTTAAAAGATAGTGTGAGTGATTAGCCATAACAGACAATATTTTAAAGTGATTTTCACAATTTAATAGCGATTAGGAGAATAATTTCTCTTGTCAAAGGGCATTCTAAAGTAAATTAACCCGTTTTTGTAGACTTTGGCGAAAAGGAAAGAATTATTTAAAGTTTGTGACACAACTGTGGTAAATCACGAGTAAAGAAGTGAGTAAAGGTATTACAGGTTGTACAATAAGCAGCAAAGTATAGAAAAATGTTCATCTTTTCAATTAAATTTTAAAGTAATTGAATCAGACTGAGTGGACTTTTGACAAAAAAAGAGAATTATTTTGAGTTTTAGGAAAAGCTGTGACATCGTACAGTAAATTGTATACTTCCGTTTATTTTTCGAATTTATCGCCAACAAGTTACAGACACCTACTATAAATAAAGCATCTAAGCCCATGTACTTAAAATCCTGATAGTTGGAAATTATCTTTTATCAGAACATGGGTGCAGATTTTAGTGCATTTACAAAATCTATTTTAGTGAAAAGTGTAAATATTTTTTAAAATTTGAAATTATTGAATGGCGAAAAGGTTAAAAGAAATTGACTTTGCGATTTAGTGTTGAAGGGGAATGTCTTCTGCATTATATACAGATTGTTCTCAACAACAATGGAAACTTCTTCAACAGTAGCAATTGATTATTTTAACTGGAAACATGTTGTAAGGGAATTTAGTCAACATAAAGGAATCTTTCTGCATCAAAGTTTAATCACCAAATTTATTACTTGTGAAACTCATAGCAGACAAATCACCGAAACTTTAACACAGCAGTAGTCAAAGAAAAAATAGTAACATTAAATTCTGGAGTGTATTCTCTTAGTCATTATGTATCTATCTTTTAAGGGACGAGCATTCAAAGAAAGTGATGAGTAATTTTTCCAGTGTATGATCTTTACATTGGAATTCTGGAGTTATTAGCTGAGTATAATTCACTTCTTGCTGTATACATTAAAATGTGCATATAAGTGAGAATATTATGTTTCATACTTATCCTCAACCGCTTGTGATGAATTCAGAGAAATCCTACACAGAGAAGACCTCACCACCATCATATAGGAAATCAAAATGTCCGAGTATTACTCAGTGTCTAATGATTTTACTCCAAACATACCCTGTACGAATCATTTGACAACAATCTTATGACACGTTCTAAATGTTGAATCAATGAAGAGTTTTACCATGTTCTTGCCGATAAGCAATTACACAGAAGCAGAACTTGCTAGATTTCTCATTAATTTTTTCAACGGTGTGATATAAGAATTCAAGATTCTCGTGCTAACATGCAAGCTTTGTTGAAATAGAAAACCTCTTAACATACCATGCTCCTTGATGTACCCATCCGCTCAATTTGGTTGGATAATGTACTTTGAACTGCTTTACTGATATTTGATTATTTTTTTAATTTGTCGAAGTTGTATGTGTTTTTCTTAGCTTCAACTCACCTGTGGAAGAACCTACAGTATGTGATTTGTAAACTTATAGTTCACCACGATAAACAGGCTATCATACACAAGATGGAGCACCCATTTAGATGCAATGCAAGCTTTAAAATTCTTCCTTACTTCCTTTACAAACAACTACTCTGAAGAGCCTCGAGTGCGCTTAAAATAAATGAGTGTTAAGTTACAACTGGAACAACTAGAAACAAGTATAACGGCAGAATCATGCAGCGTTATCTTAGAAACGTTTCCCAAGATAATTCATTTATTACAAAACTTCCAAGAGAATGTCAGTTTTATAGGCTAAAATCTCTCAAGCAATTCCTGCAGAAATAACAAGATTCATTTTCAAATATGATGCAAAGAGCAAACAACTCTCAGGATACGAAATATATAAGGTCTAAAAGATCAAAGAAAAGGGAGAGAAATATATGAGGAAATGGACAAGACGTTTAAGACAGTGATTTTTACCTTCTACTCAGTATAAAGTTCAGAGTTTTTTTAACAATAATTGACAAACTGTCACTTGCACTAAAACAATGTAAATGTCGTTAAACAACTGCCTGAATCCAAAAAACAAAGTATTCTGAGTTTAATATTCGACCGATCTCTGAAATTAACTTTCCTAAAGGTACTGATAATTTTAAGGAGGTTTCTGTGCCTAATGTCGAGAGAGAACGATAATTCTTAACGCTAAAAAAAAGGATAAGCACATACTTCGATCGATGTGGAAAGACAGGCTAAATGCCTTGGTATTTTTGTGCACAGAAAATTTCTACTTAGAATTGCTCAACAGCAAATAGGTCATAAATGCCTTTGATATAAAAAGAGTCAGGAAAACAGTAACTTAACCAAGTACAGATGATATGATCTGTTACTTTTGCTAGGCATGCAATGTAAGTATTGTTGTGTTCTAAGCGTGTTTATGTGCGCGCATGAATTCATTTGTTGTTGAGTTTATATGCATGTAGTTTCTTTCTGTCTATATGCTTTATTATCCAAATGCAAATTTTACATGTATTACTTCTCCACTTTTGCTGTTGAAGAAGAATCAAATATGTTGTGCTTTAATTTATAGACGTGTCTTACAAAAGCATTTAACATTGTTCATTAATTTATATAAGTCTTGTAAACCCGCAGGTTTTATTTTCTCACTGTCTCCAAAAGCAAAAAATATGATATTTTTTGTACTTTATTCTTCAGTCGCAATCATAATTGGTCTAGTGGAAAAATTTAGTCCCAATCCTGTTTAACTCATAGTTCTTCTGTATCCTACCTATTGCAGAGAATTAAATAAAAATGTAAGCAAATTGTATACATATAATCATGTGATATTAATAGTCCCTAAAATTTCGTGTCACGTTTCTTCTAATATATGAACGTTAAAAATGAGATAAAGAGGAAACTAATAGGTGGCGTTTCTATAACTAGTTGATTAACCAAAAACTGTTGTAGTGTAGCCACGTCAAGAAAGTTACGTGCATTGAAAGTTAGGATTAACAGAAAATATATTGGTTTATGTCAGTGTATGAAATAAACTATGTTAACAAAATTTGAAACGAAGTCGGCAAGGGTTAAAGGGTTAAGTTTTCATCCAAAAAGGCCTTGGGTGTTGACGAGCTTACACAATGGAGTTATTCAACTATGGGATTATCGAATGTGTACTTTGCTTGATAAGTTTGACGAACACGATGGTCCAGTTCGAGGGATTTGTTTTCATAATCAGCAACCTCTCTTTGTATCAGGTGGGGATGACTATAAAATCAAGGTAATTTTGACTTGAAAAGATAAGTTTCATTTTTTGTAGGCTAGGCTAGTACAGCTAGAAATATAACTGGGTCAAGTTGAAGATGTTGACTGAAATTATATAAGTAGAAAAAGTACTATTACTATCAGTGTATTACCAGTAATAGTTGAGGAGGGCCAAGAATAACTTGTATTAGAAATGGATTTTATATGGAAAAACGGCTCGTTTGGGTTGAGAAAATATTTTACATAGAAGAGCGAACAACGTTTCGATCTTCGTTCATCGTCAGGTTCACAAAGAAAGAGGTAGCTGACCAGAAGCTGACCACATGCTTGGAAGGGGTTGTGTAACTGAGTGTCGCAATGTAGAGGGCGGGGTTAGATGTTTGAATTGAATATATAATTTTATCTATAATATTAATATAGGTATAATGGCGTTCCTTTATATTGTTTTATTTTGGGTTTAGGTTGTTGTATAAGTACGGCTTCTTTAATTTTGCGTTTGTTTGTTTGTTTCTTTATTTAGTATTTGAGTGTTTTCTATGGTTATGCTGTGTTTATTTGACTTGCAGTGTTCGAAAATGTGTGAAGGTGACTTTTTATGTTCTTTAAATCTGGTTTCCATTTTTCTACTTGTTTCTCCAATATAGAAGTCGTGGCAGTTATCACATTGTATTTTATAAATAATGTTGGTGTGGTGTTTGCCAGTATAGTTCTTACATAATATAGACCTCACTTTTGTGCCTGGTTTTTGAATAAATTTAGTGTTAACTGGAATGTCATATTTTGTTACCAGTTTTTGCCAAATGTTTGTTATTTGTTTGCTGATGTCAGGAATATATGGCATACAGCAGTATATGGTTTCATGATTTTTTGATTTGTGAGATATATTTACTTTTGGTTGATTTTGCTTTCTGTCTAGGTGTGGGCGTATAATGTTTTCTACAGTTTGTGGAGGAAACTTGTTGATGTTGATGAAGTATTGTTTTATTTTGTCTAATTCATTGTTAATTTTATCTGGTGAGCATAGTTTTATGGCTGTGTTTATCTGGTTTCTTAGTATGTTGAGTTTTTGTTTTGTTTCATGTGCTGAGTCCAGTATGGGTGATTTTTCGGTGGATTTCTGTTTTGAATTGGGTGTCGGTTCTTATAATTTTGATGTTAAGAAATGATATTTGATTGCTTTCTTCCTGTTCACATGTGAAGTTAATGTTGGGATGTATAGAGTTAATGTGATTGAAAAAATTAAGTATGTGTTTTGTAGATTTGAATCCCACAACCGTGTCATCTACATATCTGTACCAGTTTAGTGGTGAATGTAATGCTGTATTTATTGTGTTTCAATTTGTGTCATAAAAAATATTGGCTAGAACTGGTGATTCTGGGTTGCTTATGCTTAGGCCATTTGTTTGTATATAGTTGTGGTTGAACATGAAGTTTGTCTTTATTGTGGTGAATTGTATGAGGGTTGCTAACTGGTTACTGGGAATGTCTATAGTTGGGTTAGGGTCTCAGATATAGAGTTCTAAGGCTATCTTGCAGGCTTCTGTTGTTGGAACTTCTGTAAAGAGGGATATAACATCGAAACTGGCCATTAAGGCTTTATGATTAAGTTGATTTCGATTAGACTTGAAATTAAAAGAGTCTTTGATGAATGAGCTGGCTGATGTTACATATTTGGAGAATGCCCATGCAATGTATTTACCAAGATTGTTATTAAATGATTCATATGTAGACATTATTGGTCGTAATGGACAATCTGGTTTATGAGGTTTGGGGATGCCATTCATTTGCGGTGTGTGTGAGACGGTTTTACTTAGGTAGGAATAAAGTGTTTGTGAAATTGTGTTGGCTTTTTTCATTTGTAGTAGTAATTTGTTCAGTTGCATCTCGTCTTTGTTGGATTTGTGTGTATTGGTTTAAATTTGTTCGTGTGTGATAGGGTGTTATTCATTTTTGTGTGTGTTCATTCATGTTCGTT
Source organism: Carcinoscorpius rotundicauda (assembly GCA_011833715.1). Taxonomy (NCBI): domain Eukaryota; kingdom Metazoa; phylum Arthropoda; class Merostomata; order Xiphosura; family Limulidae; genus Carcinoscorpius; species Carcinoscorpius rotundicauda. The sequence continues at coordinate 127,225,130 of CM022392.1, forward strand.
ATTACTATAGCGTTACCTTTATCTGCTTTTAGAATTTTTATGTTTCTGCCTTGTTTTAGGTTTTTAATGGAATCAATGTCTCTTTTTGTAAGGTTGTTTTTTAGTTTTCTGTTTTGTGAAATTATGTTGATGGTGTTGTAAGAAAATTCTTTGAAAAAATTGTTTAAGATGTTGTTTTTAGGTGTTTCTGGAAAATATAAATTTGTAATTTTACCTGGGAAGTTTGGCTGTTGGATGTCAATAAAATTATCTAAGTTGTCTTATTTCTGTTGGTTGTTTTTGGTTTTTTCTTTGTTTTTGTTTTCTGTAGAAAGTATCACATGTCTCATGGCTAGGTCTTCTAAACATGTTTTGATTTCTATGGTTGGAATGTACCTAGGTGCTATTGCAAAGTTTAGTCCTTTGTTAAGTAGATGTATCTCGTCTGTGTTTAATTGCCGGTCGGATCTGTTAATTATGAGGTTAGTCAATGGTTTGTTGTTTTGGTGTCTTTTCTGTTGTTTACATCTTAAAATGGATTTTATTTCCCGTTATGTTTGGCTGGGTGGTTAGGGCGTTTAACTTGTAATCTGACGGTTGTGGGTTCAAATCCCTGTCACACCAAATATGCTGCTCATCCTTTCAACTGTGGTGGCATTATACAGTTATGTTCAATCCTATTATTCTTTGCTATTGTAGCCCAAGAGTTGGCAATGGGTGGTGATGACCAGCTGTCTACTCTCTGTGGTCTTTTTTGCTAAATTAGTTTATTATTCTTCCTCTTAAATTTAAATATAAAAATAGATGATGCATCAGTTCCATCTATTTCCCTTATAATCTTCAATACTCGAATTAGAACTTTTTTTTTCTCAAGAGAAATGACTTTTAGGATTTTAACTTGGTTTCATGTGAAAGCATCTCCATTCCAGGAATCATTATAGTACTACTTTGAAATCCATTCAACAGCTCAATGATTTTAAAGAGTTCAAGACTGAAGACTTTAAGTGAGGTGTAACCAGAGATGTGTACAAAGAAACATTAACTTTCTTTACCTTATATTCATTTTGGTATTATATATTAATTTATTAATTTAAAAGATAAATATCTACAACAAAATTCTTAATATCAATTTTTATTTATTGTGTGGATTGTTGAATACAGCTTTGATTCAAATTAGAAGAGTTGACATCCAAATACAAATTCTATGATGTCTTACAAAATAGAAACTTGTATCTTTACTTTTTAACAAAATATCGCCAAATTTAGGTAATGGCACTGTTGTTCTGCTCACCTTTTCTATTTTTGTAAATACTTGTTTCTATGCACTCATTTCATTCTTTCACATGTTTATAAGCAATCAAAAGCTAGTGTGGTTTTTCTTGGTCTTTCCAAGATTTCTGTTTGCCAAAAATAATTTTTTACTTTACAAGCTTAAAGAGTAGGGGTATGATGAAATGATGACAAAAAACGATATTTCTTAGACCCATGTATACTTTTGTTAGTACGCCTGATAAATTATAATGGAATTCAGTGATGATTAAGTAATTTATAATTTATTTTGAAATGCCTCTTCTTGCTATAATGGATATTATATCAGTATATGTGTGTAACAAAAACTCCTGCATTAAATGGTATTACAGTAAAATACCTATAAAACATTTTGTGCTTTAGGTATTAAAGATTAAGACAATTAGAAAACTTTTGACAATTTTTTTGTAACAGAATATAATTTTAAATAAAGGTACTCTCCTAACAAGAATACAGCTTTCACTAGGACTGAAAATGATGGTTTGATCATATCTTTGTTGATGTAATTTTTAAATGTAGTCTTCAGAAACTTGTTCTTAAAAAATATATATTATTTTTTTCAGTGGAAAGAGTAGCAGTATATATCTGTAAAATCATGAAAATCTGAGCTTTTTACATTCAGTCATTTTTGATGCAGTGAGTTGTGCATGACTAAATAACACAATCTGACCAATTTTCCTATGCAGTACTTTACAGTAAAAAAATCCTTTTGTAAAAAATGTTCATTTTTTTATGAGGTGTGAATACTACAGTTTGTAATTGATAGTAAATGATACTTATGGAATGACCTTTCTGCTAATAAATAGAGCCTAAAAAGGTCTATATTTTCCATGTGTAATAAATGACAAGGCTAACCATGCAACATGTGGCAAGTGAGCACAAACTTTGTAATAGTCGTAAGTAGTGAAGATTATTGTTTTTTAACTCTTTGTTTACTGTTCAATGTTTGAAGAAAAATGAAATTTAAGAACATTTGAAAATAGTAATATATTCATATATAACGTGTTATAATCAAAATGGGATTGTATTTTACGAAATACTAGTGCACTAGTAAGTTGTACAAAGCTAAGATAGTTGCACTTTGTAAAAGCTAGGTTTATGCTGTTGGATATGGTAATTTGAAATGGACATGAGCTGCATGATTGCTGCTTCTGTAATGTTAGTCAGACATGGCTGAAAAGGTCAGTAAAAGAATGAAACACATAGATGTGTAAGGTTATGAGATTTAAGTTACTTAGGGTACAAATTTGTGGTTTCCTGTTAAAATATGTTGTTATTCTAGAATATACAAAGCATAATTCAGATCAATTTTTAAATTATTTTGTGGTGGTCATGAGGCTGGTCAATTTGGCCAAGTCTGTACAGACATGATGTGGAGAAAATGAAGGATAAGATGTTAAGATTTTCTTAAAATATGTTTGATAGTTCTCAAGATATTATATTTTTTAAAATAAGATTCGACAACTTTTCTGATACTTAATTTAAATCTCAAAATCAAAATTACTTGTTGAATCTATAATTAAAAAATATTAAAACTTAGTTAAAATGTTACATTTTAATGTTTATTTAGTGTTTACTGACAATCTGTACGACTTTGTGCATGTGTGTGGAGAGTATTACTATGAGTGGAGATAAGCATCTATCAGAAATACATTTTATGTATAGGAAAATTATAACATTAAGTTATTCTTAAATTTTCCCCTGTTTTCAAAAGCCATTTCTGATGTTAGTGTTTTCCACCATTTGAGTGGCCTTCCCTTTGTACATGAGGCTTTAGTGCCCACTTATCTGTCTTCAGATATTTGGTGATAATAATAATGTTCAAGCACTTATTTTAGTAACTGTGAGATTTAGTAGGCAGCAGTGAAAAGTTTTCTTTAGCGATATGAAAGGGTCATACTTCCTACGACCTCCATTGTAGACGTTGGCTTTGCAGATGATAGTTTTGTCAAAGTTGGAGATGGTATAGGGAAGGGATAAGTCATTTCTCTCGTGAGAAAGTATGCACTTGGTCAGTCAAAACTGTTGCCTGCCTCATTTAATTTCCATCATAATCTTGTCATGATTTTTTGATAACTTTTTAACTTTAAGATATCTAAACCAATCAGAGAAAAGACCTGTGTTCAGGTGGCAGTTGTAATGTTGTTATATGATTTTCAAAAGTATCTGCATTTATGGATTTTTTTCTTACTTTTTATATATTGTTTTAAACTGTTGCTTTTTTATATAAACATGCTTGTACACTGTTTTTCCTTGTTTAATTTAAGATAAAAAAAATGTTATGTATCATGTATAAGTGATGTAAGCAGTGTTTCAACTGTCTTCTTGTTTCTAAGGTATGGAATTACAAGCATAGACGTTGTATTTTCACACTGTTGGGACATTTGGATTACATTAGAACAACGACCTTTCATCATGAATATCCATGGATCTTGAGTGCATCAGATGACCAAACAATTCGTATCTGGAACTGGCAGTCTCGCACATGTATATATGTGCTAACTGGGCACAACCATTATGTAATGTGTGCACAGTTCCATCCTTCTGAAGACTTGGTAGTTTCCGCTTCACTTGATCAAACTGTTCGAGTTTGGGATATTTCAGGTCTGAGAAAAAAGAATGTAGCTCCAGGACCAACAGGCTTGGATGAACACCTGAAGAATCCATCACATACAGACCTTTTTGGACAATCTGGGGCAGTTGTTAAGCATGTTTTAGAAGGTTGGAGCAATTAATTAGTTTTTATTACTACTCAGTATGAACATAGAAAAGGTTACAGAAAGCCAAAACAAATAAAACATCAAATACAAGTCACATAAACCCATTTATATCTATTTTTTCCAATATATTTGAAAGGAAGAAGTTGACAATAACAGTACATACCACCACAAGTGTTGTTACAATGAAGACATAATTTTGATGAAAAAGTATACATAAAGCTTGTCATAGCTTAAACACATTACCATAATATTCAAGTTTGTGTTTAATCTTTTTGATGTATTACCCAAACTAGCTTTAGGAAGACCATCTGAACTTTAAACACTTTAGGACCACACATGGGTGTAGGTGTGTTCTTACACTAGAAAAAAATGTTTAATAATTAAAAACTCTTGTAGCAAAAACCAATCATTATTGTAATAACTTCACTCTATCTAACAGGTATGGTGGTTAAGGCACTTGGCTCATAATCTGAGGTTTGCTGGTTCGAATCCCCATCATACCAAACATGCCCCTTTTAGCTATGGGGGTGTTATAAAGTGATGGTCAATCCCACTATTCATTGGTAAAAAATTGGGCCAAGAGTTGGTGGTAGATGGTGATGATTACCTGCCTTTCCTCTAGTCTTATACTGCTAAATTAGGGATGGCTATCATAGATAGCCCTCGTGTAGCTTTGCACAAAATGCTGAACAAACCAAAGTATTTTTAACATGTTAATACCTTCTAAAGTGAAGGGACTAGAACTATATCTAGTATTTCAAATGAGACCTCGTTACAGTCTTAAACAAGATTACAATGAATCTTGTGCTCTTATATTTAAAACTCCTTCAATTAAAACCAAAAAGACTATTGTTTATTTCATCAGAGCTAATGTTCACTATTCATTAGAGAGCTTCAGGGTTTTAACAAGAGTTTCTTCTAAATTATTTTCTACAATTCCAGTGCCCTTCTCACACAAGGGGAAGTCCTTGTCTGTTTTGTGTACCATGGATATGCAACTTTATAAATCTCCACATAAAGATCATGTTACATATTTTGGTACAGTTACTAAAATTTTATATTATTTTAAAATATATGTATCTACTCTGTGTTTTATATTTTTCAAACCAACATGAATGAAAATGTAGATCTTGCACCTTTTGTTCATTTTTACATGATAAATCTTTCTAACTTTTTGGGGACATTAACTATTATTTTTCAAAAGTTTATTTATGATCATAAAAACTGTTATTACGAATCATAATTTTATGAAGAATGGGTCGAGAATATTTATGAAACCATGTTATTTAGTTTAAATTCTGTTGTTGGTGATGAAATTTATTTTTATACACAACTTAGTATTATTGTCATGTAATTAATCTGCCTCAATATAGTTGCAGCTTGCAGCAAAAAACATCCCAATATTTGTTTGTGATAGAGCTTTTTTTAATTTTATGAGAGCACTTTGATGATTCTTATCTTGACTTTGAGAAATCATTTTATAAACTTCCATACAAGAGATTAACTGAGAAATATTTTCTTATACAGCTGTTAAGTATGAGGTAGATAAATGGAAAATTTTACTTGTGGATTTTTGAAGGATGTTATGGATCTTATGATATTTTGCCAATGACATAGTTAGATTCTTTACAGTATTAATGAACAAGTTAAGTTTTAATATTGGGAAGTATAAAATTAAGAACCTTAGGAACAAAAATTTGATAGGGATTTACTTCTTTATGAGAAAAACATTAGAATTGTTAAAAAAGAAATTTATTTATATATACATATAATTGTTAAAACCCTTTTAAACTGATCAAGTTTCAAAAAATCCATCAAAGATAGTAATGTTATGTGGGAAGAACTCAAATGTTCTTGCACAACCAAACTTCTGATTATTACCCTCCCTGTTGATTGTCAAAAATAAAGCCTGTTTTTGTGTAGGATTATGATGATCCCAGTGAGAAAATTTATCTAGAATTTCAGATTTATCTCCAAATTAACGTACTTGCTTCTGCTTTTAAGTTAACTGCCCCAACATATTATATTGGCTGGTGCATCATGGATGATAGGTTTATATAATGTGACAATAACATTTTCTGTTTTTAACTGTTTTTCAGGAATCTTAACTCTTACATTTTTTGCCAAACACAATAATATCAATTTTCTTATTGCATTAGTATAAAATAAACTAATTCATCTTTTCAATTTACTTTAATACACTAATATGTTTATTGTCTTATGTCTGTTAAAATTCATGACATCTACTTTAATAAATATTTAGCTGTATAAGCTTAAACTCAGACTTATTCTTCAAAAACAATTTTGTACAAGAAATAAACTTGTAAAATTGTCTGCCTCGAGATTTACTGTTGGTATTTAGTTTAAGTTATCTTAAAGTTTGGTTGAATTGATATAAATGTGAAAAATTGTACACCCTTTGACTTTACATATTTTGCATGGTGTGCAGTGGGTGATTTTTGATGTCCTTCTATCATGTTGCTTTATCTTAACTTTATATTTTCTCATATTTATGTGAAAATCTTGTTACAAATTCAATCTTGCCCATATTTATTTTAGTTTTAGTACTGATTTTGTCTCATTTCAAAGTTTTTCCTGTGTTATGAATTTTTTCATATCCTTGTGATATTTTATTGTCACAAGGTGTTAGAATTTTCTTTCTTTGAATGTGTTTGCTGTCTCTGCTTCTCAGTTATATTTATTGCAACAGAAAATTAAAGGCAACAAGGGACCTGTTTTTATAAAGCAAATGTGCTGATAAATGAAACATAGAACTTGGTGTAGAAAGAGCCCTTTCCAAGCGGCAATCCGAACATTTTAGTTTTTACATTTGCCACTAGGAAAAGTACTGTGACATAATAGTTGCCAAACAAACCACCAATGCCAGCACATTGAATGTAAATAAACATGGCCAATGCATACAGAGAAATAGAGGTGGAGTCTGTTTTGACTTTGTCTTCTGAACAGTGTCAAGTAACTCTATAGCAATTTGAACCTACTTTGAATGAACGTAGAACACTTACTTTTGACACAGATCTGACAAGTTCTAGTGATGAGGACAGTTCCACAAGCGAGAGTAGCAGAACTGTGAGTATTACTGATAGCGCCCAGGCCTGTTGCGAGTCGTTCATACCGCCAGTGGAAGAATGGTAAGCCTAAGTCTTGACAACAAATATGGTCTGTATTATTTCACGTGCAGTTTTGAGCATCTCGAAACCTGTCTGGTGTTTATAAATTATTGGTATTGCAGACTGGGTTTTATTTGTTTATGCTTTGCCAACTATGGTAACTAATATTTGACTTTTCTACGATCATTGTACCAGGTATTTATGACTCGTAACAAAATGAATTTCAGTTATATGTCATATTTCTGTCTATAAAATTAAACTAGATGTAGCAGGCTGAATAGTTGATTGATCTTAAAATGTTAAATTTGAAAAGCATAATTCTTCAAACTTTTCCATATTTAGAAATGATACAAAAACATCTACAGAATGATCTACCAGTTTTTAAACTTGGGATATATTTGTTCACTGTCTGGATTAGGAAATCAAGGTTTTACTGACTTTCAGGTGCCACAAATGCAAAACATGCTCATGAATGTGAAATGTGTATGTCTAGTTACATTCTTCAAGAACCTTTTTAAATTGTTACATTATACCAGTGATTGTTTATCGCTTTATACTGCACACATACCTTTAAGTTGTTTTTTTTTCGTGATGGCAAGGGATGGCTTTAGAGGAGTGGAACCTGTACCCTGCAGGCTGAGATCAGTCCTCAGCTCTACACGATGAAAGATGGTGGGGACGATCCTGTCTACTGCCTATGGTTTTTTTAGTCTCAACCTTGCTGCGTTGAAACCCGTGGAATCCAAAACAGTGGGATCTGACACAAAACATGAGCATTCAGAGTGATCTTGACAAAGCTTTGCATGGTGTGAAGGAGTCTAGTTCTCCCTATTGACCATCTGCACCCACTGTTGCCACCTTGCTGGTTCTTTCTCCTTGCATGAAAATGGAAAGAAGCTTTTGCTCGATGCCAAACCATTTTTACAACCATAAGCAATGCATTAAACCATGTTATCATAAAACAAACATAAAGTAGCAATATCAAGACAAAAAATAGTCTCAAAAAGTATGTACTCCAAAAAAAGCACTGATAGATTTACATGAAACACTAGCATTGAAAGGAACACAATGGTTGGTGGTAAATCAAGTGTGTTGGGCAACTATCATGTGATAGTTGTAAAATGTCACAGAAACAGCCGAACGACCAAGAGGAACTTGAGTTCAAAGACCTGCATATTTTTTTCATTTTTTACTCAAAACTAAAGTGTTTAAAAATATGGTAACCACACAGGAATTATACCTGACCAAAGTAGTTTCTAAGGCAATTATTAAATTTGTTGAAAATTCATCTTTAACTCTTCTTTTCTCAAGATAAAACCATTTCAGAAACTTGTATGATCATTTTCATCCCAAATGTCATCCTGTTAGCAATTTTCTAAAGCCATTTTAAGAATTTCCTAGTCTTCCTAAGGTAAAAAACTATAATCTCTTTAAACCTGTATTCATAATTTCTATAGATATGACCTAAAATCCTATTTGCCCTCTCACTAGTAAAACCATACTGCTTGAATAGCTGAAAAGACCTATAATTCAGAACACCAAGATATTTTTCTGCCATAAATTACATCAAAATTATAGTTTTTATTCAAATTGTGATATCCTACATCCATTACCTTTCATTTTTAAATCATTAAAAGCCATCTTCTATTAATCCAATTCACTAAATATTCTAAATCCTTTTGTAAAGTAGCAGCAACATTCTCACAGCCAGAAATGTCAACATATTAATATCATCAGTAGGTTTAGTCATTTATTGACCACTCATACATTTATATTATTGACATAAATCAAAATAAGGAAAAAGATGCTAACATTGATGTACCTAGTTTGTAACAGTAATCCAGTTTGAATGAACTTCATTTATAATAACCCTCAAGTTTTTCCATCCAGCTACTTTTTTATTTAATGAGTCAATTTATCCCTACACCTATAAAGATAATTTTTAACAGATCTTTCATGTGGCATCTTATCAAACCATATTTACTATTAAATAAAATCTTAAATGTTGTTAAATGATTTTGCAAATTATCTTTTATTAGACTTTGAAAAACTCTCACCTGTAAAACTGGTTTTTATCATTTACCTTGAAAAGAGTGATAAGATCATCCAACTTCTTATTCTCTTACACTTGCTCACTATCTAAGGATTTTGCTTAAAGATGAATCTAATGCAATTTCTGGTATTGAAATAATTCATTGAATGAAAAAAAAGGTTAACAGCTCAACAGATAATCATATTGCACTTGCACTGTGTGTTGATGGCACATTTTATGTTTATTCTTTAATGTTTTTAGTTAAATTACTATTGAATTGTTTCAATGAGCATTTTAGATATTAATTGAAAATTTAACATTTACTAAAAAAAAACAACTGCAGTAGATATTGGACTTAATCCACTTCCATATTTTGTTTTAGAAGTTTGTATGTTAAGTTTTGAATTTTTTCTTAATCTTACTTATGAACAAAACTCAGCCACTAGCTCTGAGCAAATAAAAGGGGTTGAGGGAATTTTTAAAGTATTTTTTAAATTTGTAATGCTAATTCTCATTTAGTTCAAGTTATTCACTGGATAAGATCTATTTTCAAAGTAAAGTTTCAAATGTAAAACTTTATTTTCTCTAGGGCATGACCGAGGAGTTAACTGGGCAGCATTTCATCCAACTATGCCCCTTATTGTGTCTGGAGCAGATGATAGACAGATAAAACTTTGGAGAATGAACGATTCCAAAGCATGGGAAGTTGATACATGCCGTGGACATTATAACAATGTGTCTTGTGTCACATTTCATCCCAGGTTTGTTTTTTTAATAAAATTTAATAATGCATACCAAATTAACATTTAATAAAGTTCTTTTGTCACTCATTTTGAATACAGATAAATATAAAACTAACAAAAAATCATACTATTACATGCAAAGGCTTATAACCAAAACCTGTATTTGAAGTTTGTGACAACTTTCCATTATAAGTACTTTCCCATCAAGCTATTAAAAAGTAAAACCAAGTTTTTAAATAGTTAAAGATAAATGCTAAACTTTTGTAACTCTTTTTAAAACTCATCTTTCCTATATATATTTCTAAGAGCCATTAAGCAAAATAAATGGAAAGAAAATTAATTAGGTTACACTGTGCTTACTGTTATATAATAACAGTTTAACCATTTTACAATGGGTCAAAGGCCATATCATCATGTTTGTTGACTTGCAGTCAAAATTTTATTGAATTAATATTTTATAATTTGTCAATAAGTTTGGAATCAAATCGTGGATTATAATTAAAACTTTAATGCTATATATGAGTTAATTTTCTAATTTAAAAGTAAATATTTTAGTGTACTGTGGTGTGTTGAATGTAGCACTGTTTAAAATTAGATGTTTGTGATGTCAAAATACCAAGTCTATAGTTTCATGCAAGCTAGGAACTCAAATCATCAATGCTATTGAACTAGAATACAAAATAAGAACATTGTATCTTTTTAATTTGTTAAGATATGGGTTATGTGTGAAATCAAACACAAAGGCTCCATTCATTTCATACCATTTATGAAAATACTCTCTTATACACACTTCCTTCAATATGAAATGTGAATGACCAGTCAATAATTTTAACATGAAAAATGGCCTGAAAGTTCTTTTGAACCAATATTTTAAGATGGAAGTTTGTGTATTTAGTCTGCTTGAAAACCTAAATAAACTATAGTGGAATTCTATGGTATCAGTGTAATTTTTATTCAACTGTATATATAAAACCTAAAAAAGCATTTTGTTTGACACTGTACACATGCATAATTTTAAGTCTGAGCAACCCACATCCAGCAGCAACTAAGTTCTAAGTTGTACAAGAAAAGATGATTGTTTCCTGAATTCTTGATTTATTGTTCTGTATTTTAAGAAAATTAAGTTTATTAATTTATTCCAAAATAGTGATTAACTATATACCTGTTTAATAATTGAAATATGATTATATATTGCAAAATACCAGTCCACTAAAACATGGTCAAGACAGGGAACACTAAATGTCCATCTTATATTATTGGATATGTAACACGATTTAACATAAACTGCATCAATGCTAGCAAAAAATGTTAGCTATTCTTACATTGCTAAATTAGGGACAGCTAGCACAGACAGCCCTTGTGTTACTTTGAGCAAAATTCAAAATCAAACACATGCTGTTTTAAAAATTATAATTCAAATACTTAATGTGTGCAAATATTTAAATAAACTTGTGTATATTATACTAAGCCTATTGCAAAAGGGTTAAAAATATACAGGATTCTAATATACATTAGTTTTTTATTTGAGTAAAAAAGAGCTGAGAGCAAGGCATAAGTTTTTTTTAAAATTAGTAATAATATGATTGTGATTACTGATATTATCAGGTTGTTTTCAATTTTAAAACACAATCAAAATGTTGTAGTATTTTTTGAAAATATCTCTGATACTGTAGTTTTGCATTTTTTTCTTTTCATTAATTACATCAGAAGCAGAAAATATGTTTAGCTGTGTTTTCTTCATGATTGAATGCTTGTTTAAGCTTGTAAATTATTTTGAATCAATTAAAAATAGAAGTTGGTTCAACAGAAATAAATGTTTCTAACAAGATAGACATTAATTTTCTTGTCTTCACAAGCACCTTCATGAAGGTTATGCATTTTTTCAAATCCTTGTGATATTTTATTGTCACAAGGTGTCAGAATTTTCTTTCTTTGAATGTGTTTGCTGTCTCTGCTTCTCAGTTATATTTATTGTAACAGAAAATTAAAGGCAACAAGGGACCTGTTTTTATAAAACAAATATATTAATAAATGAAACTCAGAACTTGGTGCAGAAAGAGTTTTTTCTGAGTGGCAATCCGAACATTTTAGTTTTTACATTTGCCACTAGGAAAAGTACTGTTATGTAATAGTTGCCAAACAAACCACCAACGCCAGCACGTTGAATGTAAATAAACATGGCTAGTGCATACAGAGAAACAGAGGCAGAGTCTGTTTTGACTTTGTGTTTTGAACAGTTAAAGGCAATGAGTTGAAAAAAATATAAGATCCCAGTGACATATGACATACTATGACAAAACACTTTAATGATTTTTGTTCAAGTTTTTTAAATATTGTTTATATTTTAATAAGTTTGAATAGGTATCTTTATTGAAATATTTGGTATTTCTTTCAGACAAGAACTTATTCTTAGTAATTCTGAGGACAAAAGTATTCGTGTGTGGGACATGTCAAAACGAACCTGTCTACACACATTCCGTAGGGATCATGATCGTTTCTGGATCTTGACTGCTCATCCTAGTCTCAACATCTTTGCAGCAGGACATGACAGTGGAATGATAATTTTTAAGTTAGAGCGGGAAAGACCAGCATTTGCTGTTTATGGTAACGTTCTCTATTATGTTAAAGAAAAACATTTGAGGAAGCTTGACTTCACTACTTCCAAGGATAGAGCTGTTTTTCAGCTTCGAGCAGGAAGTAGGAGTCCTGTTTTCAAGTAAGTAGTGGTTAAAACTTTAAACTGATATATGAAATTGATGATTTTTTTTAAACATTTATCCAATAACAAACCAAACTGATATTTGAAAGTATTTTTTTTATGTCTGTATTAGGAAATGCTCGAACTTTTTCAATTGTAAAGCACGATTTTTATTGTGATGTTTGGGAATGGACTACCGAAACTTTTCAATAAGTTTATAATTAGTTCTTTGTTATTATTAGTGTAGAAAAAACTTAACCTAAAAATATTTAGTTAAGAGTCTTTCAATGCTGAGTTTTATACTAATCATAGGTTGACATAATGAATCTAGGTGTGATTGGTTTATATTGTTTCTAATATATCTTTTTTACACATGTTTAAGTTTTTTATTTTATAAGGAAATGGTATCCTCAATATCCCTTATTATAAGAAACATAACATTTGTTCTCCAGGCTTTCTTTTATTTACCACCCTTTTGAAGTAGAATTTAGTGTCAGTTATTCATTTTAATAAATATTTTTATTAAGCAGCTTGTGGCTTGTGCATTACATCATTGAATGTGGTAGTACAAACTGTGCATTTGCTGAGTAATTTACATCTATTAGTTACACACAGTTTAAAAAGCAATAAAATTAAGTACAAGCAGAGGTAGACTGTTTTGAGCTTTAAGAGAAATGGTTATACAGGGTGGTTGCTAGAAAAGCAGAAAATTTGAGGGTCAGATGAGATCATGAATAAAATGCATGCTTACTCATTTCTATTTTGATTTCTTTACATCATGAATAAAATGCATGATTTTAATATCATAAAATGCATTTTGAGCATCTATGAGTGTAATATAACATATGCCTTTAAAAAACTTTGTGAAAGTTATTCTTTGTAAAAATAAATAGCTGTTTGACAAATTTTCCGCTTTTCTAGCGACCACCCTGTAGTTTCTTGTTACAATCTGCAGTCATTTTAAAAAGACAAAAAGGAGTAATTTAGATTAATTTTTTGTGATGATTACAAGATTGATTAAACTGACCAATTTTGTATAGAGTGAGGGTAGGGAAAATGAAAAAAACAAAATAGTTTTATGGAAGAAAAATGCTTCATTGAGGAGACTTTAGGGGTTACATACATGTATATAAAAATTTGAAAGTTTTCTGATGAAGACTACTTTCAATTGCACCTTAAATCAATTTATAATTGAAGTAGTTGAAAGTCTGTTTTCATATATTTTCTTTATTAAAAGTACTTAATTAAAAAAAAAATGTATATGAAAGATGTTTAATGTTTATTGAAAGCTTTCAGATATTTCAAATGTAAACAGAACATATGTAAAGTTATACTGTGGAAACTGACATTTTTGGGGTTGCAAGGTTTCTCAGTTCAACTAATTCGATATGAACAGAGGTATAGCTATTCATGTTTGAAATTGTTATATCCCACAATAATTACCTTGACTTCATTATAATTACAAATTATCTTACATTTATTTGCCCATCTCACCAAATAATCCAAATATTTTTGTAAAGTAGCAGCATCCTTCTCAGTCAAAACATTAGTATCCTCAGCAAATTTAAATAATGTATTCACTATTTCTTCTTTCATGTGATTGATATAAATCAAAAGAGCCTTGATGAACCAACTCATGATATTAATCCAGTTTGAATGAATTTCATTTGCAACAACCCTTTGCTTTCTTCCATCTAGCCAATATTCCACACACTTACAAGCCTTTTATGTGGCACCTTTTCAGTTGCTTTCTGAACATCTGATACACCAACTCTGTATCTGTAGCCTCATCTACATAAGCAGTAACTACTTCCTAGAATGTCAGAAGATTAATAAGGCAACATTTTCCCAAATTAAAACCATGCTGATTATCCAACAAAATTTTTAACTTTGTTAAATGACTCTGCAAACTGTCTTTTATCAGGCTTCGGAAAATGTTTATTACCGCAGTTGTCAGAATAATTGGCCTTTAATTATAGGGACATTTTTTATAATCTCCCTTGTAAAGAGAAGTAACATTGCCAACATCTGATCTCCTGGTATCTGCCCACTATTCAGAGACTTAGGATAGCTTGTTGCAGCTAGCTCACATATCCAATTTATAACCTCTTTCAAAACCTTTGAGTAAATATTTTCTGGTTCAGTAGTGTTATCATTCTTTAATATTTTCACTTTTCTTATCAATTCAGAATTAAAGTGATTATCTTGTTCAGTTTTATTTTCCCTCTGGAAACTGTTCAGGATGAGGAATATTGCTTGAATTTACATTTCAAAAGATTTGAAGAAAAGGTAAAATATAATAGACATCAGATATTAGCCTTCCCATATCATCTTTCAAAGGCCTTACTCACATACTCGTAATGTATTTGGAACAATTCTTACTATTGTATATTTTTCAGCTAACCCTTTTTCATATACTTTTTTTTGGGAGTTTCTAATTTCCATTTTGACCAGCTCTCTTATACTTTTATAGTCCTCCAAATCTCCTATAAGAGCATTTAGTTTAAATGTCTTGTATTTATAATGTTTTTCTTTAATTCTGCTTTTTTATACTCGTTATCAGCAAACCTTTTTTTTCATTGGAGGCCAAATATATTTTTTCTGCAAGAAACATGCCAGTTTTGAACATTTAAGAAGTATTTTTTATTTGTTTATTTGTTAGTATACTTAACATGTGGATGAATAATGCCTGCAAAATTCCACCTGCAATAATCAATGAAGCATTTATACAAAATAGGTGGTAAAAAAATGTAAATAATAACAGAAGACCAGTTAATTTTATTTTTAGATTATACACTGGTTTACAAAGAAATTGAGGCAAGCACAAAAATAGCTGTTTTAACCTAATTTCGGGGTGCTGAATTCAGATTTGAAATCCATTTTTACTCATCACCTCTATTTTTTAGATATGCATACTGTACATAAAGGCATATATGCATTCAGGGTTAATTTCTAATATTGTGTGACTTATGTCTTCTTTTTTAGTTATTACGCAATAAATGTAAGTGATAGAATTACATTATATATATATATATATATATCAAGACGGATCACCAGTTTCAGGAATCGGAACAAAGACCTTGTTTCATTTTTCGACATGGAAAACAAGTTGTGCTACTGCACAAATGTACCTGGCTTGTTCACTTTCCTTGGTTTGCCACATAATCCTTCAGACTGGCGTCTTTTCATAGACTCTTCCAAGCGAAGTCTCAAGGCTGTGCTTCTGCACAATGGGAATAAATATCCCAGCATTCCCACTGCACACTCTGTCCATCTAAAGGAGTCCTATGACAATATGGAGCTTCTTTTAGATGCTGTTAAGTACAACCAGTACCAGTGGAGTCTGTGTGGGGACCTCAAGGTCATTGGTCTTCTTATGAGTATGCAAGCAGGCTTCACAAAGTACTGTTGCTTTCTCTGTCTCTGGGATAGTCGAGCTGTATCCCAGCATTACATGCAGAAAGACTGGGGGTCTAAAAGCACTTTCGTTCCTGGCGAACACAGCGTCAAGGAGAATCCTCTGGTTGACATGAAGAAGGTGCTTCTTCCTCCTCTTCACATGAAGCTTGGTTTGATGAAGAATTTCGTGAAGACCATGGACAAAAATGGTGCTGCCTTCCAACACTTGTCCACTGTGTTCCCAGGTCTCAGTGCTGCTAAGCTCAAAGAGGGCATCTTTGTCGGACCTCAAATCTGAGAAGTGCTGAAGGATACTGATTTTGAGGCGCTTCTTACCTTAAAGGAACTGAGAGCATGGGAAGCATTTAAGTCAGTGTGTAGTGGCTTCCTTGGTAACACACGCGTACCAAATTACCAAGCCTGTATTGAGAAGTTGCTAAAGACTTATGAGGATATGGGATGCCGAATGTCACTCAAAATTCATTTTCTCCATTCCCACCTCAACTTCTTCCCTCCAAACCTTGGAGAAGTAAGTGATGAGCACGGAGAAAGATTCCACCAAGACATTACGAAGATGGAGAGCAACTACCAAGGCAAGTGGAACCCCAGCATGATGGGAGACTTCTGCTGGATGCTCTTGCGTGACATCCCGGAGGCAAAATACACCAGATCATCTAAGAAAACACACTTCTAATTGTCTGTGGTACTATGAATTGTGTACATTGTGTCATCCAAGTATATTTATTCCGTCAATGTTTTTTATCTATCCTGTTTTATCTGTAATAAGCTGCTGCAACTGTTGAAATAAGCACGTATATACTCTGTATATACTAAAATGAGATTATTTAAAAGCCAGAAAACTGGAGGTGATAGAGCAAAACTGTTTATAAATTTGAATTCAGCACACCCAAATTAGTAAAAAACACCTATTCACATTCTTGCCTCAGACAAAAAATATTTTTTTGTAAACCAGTGCTTAGTATCTTGTGCTTAGTTGAACAAGACTCAGTTTTAAGATTTTTTTTCACTTTTCCATCCTGCTTGTTTAAAGAAAATTACTGTTCTTAGGTAAAGACTTTGCATTTTTTGTTTTTTTGTGTACGTGATTACAGATTATGAGGATATTTTTCTTCCCCCCCTTAAAATATATGGTGTTTCAATTCATTTTTTTCAGCATATCATATAATCCAGCAGAAAATGGCCTTCTGGTTTGTACTAGAACCACTAATATTGACAACAGCACATATGATTTATATGCTATTCCCAAAGATTCAGATGCTCATAGCTCAGATGTTTCTGATTCTAAAAGGGCCTCAGGTTTAACAGCTATTTGGATTGCAAGGAACAGGTTTGCTGTGTTAGACAGAACCCACTCAGTGAGTTGAAAGAATATTTTTTAACACTTTGATTTGATGACGAAATAATATTTATTCTGAAAGGGCAGACACAAGTATATTTTGAGAAAACTGCCAAAATGTTTAATGTTGTTAATTGCATTACTTCAAGGTGTGATGAATGTAACTTAAGAAGCATTATCTGAAATTATTGTGTATGATCAAGAAGATGTTGCCAAGTGGTAAGATCTTAGCTTGTAAACAAGTTGAATTCTGTGTGGTATCTATAAGAGTTACATATCATGTACATATTTTACACGATTGAAAAAAATATTTAGATTAAATTGTATGTTATTTTAATAAGCAAAGATAGTACTGAATAATATATCAGTTTCCTTTTCACTCCAGAATTCTCATTTAAAAAATAAATTCAGTTTCTGAGATACCATATCTTTTACATAGAATAGTTTGATTCTTTACACACCTGTCTGAGATTTGTATTCCACCACACCTGAACTAACTCCCACTTAAAAAAATCACATTTAACATAAACTGCACTGGTGAATGATGACATCTTCATGCAATGACAGTCTCCACCAGTGAGGAGTGTCATGATCTCCTTATGTAGTAACTGTTCTTTTGCATATGCACACAAAATAAAATCCTTATTTTATTCTATATTTCTAAAGTTATTAATCATTTTCATGAGACTTACAATAGTTTAAGAAATTTAAATTTTGTTAAACTTTTCATTGGTGTCTTTTATACATAAAGAAAAATTGATTTTTCTTTCCTCCTCATGGATTATGCATTTTCAGTTGATGGGAACTTCTGCTTCATCCTGCGATAGAGATGATCCTGACATGGAACCTATGTGACGACTATTGTTTAGCATGTTATACAGACTAACCTCCTCCATTCAATTTATGTTTTTTCTACCATGTTTGAAAATGATCAGGATAGTGACAAAATTGATGGGCTATCTTCCAAACAGAATATGCTATAATTACAGCTATGTCTATGAAAGAAAACCCTCATCCCTTTAATCTTTTATTTGTCATGATTTTGCAAGTATATTCTTTTTTTCACTCTTTTCTGTCTTTTGAATCATCCCATTTTTTATTATATGAAACCCAAATATGACTAATTTTTCCTTCCTTCATCTGACATTGGGGTTCTTGCAAATATGCTTCTCAAACACCTGCACTTCTGTACTGACATACTTGTGTTTTTACTCACCTACTTGACTCTTAACCTGGTCTACAGCTGCCTTCATTTCTGTTTCTTGATTCCAAGTCTTTGAAATTTGTTTACCTGTTTTGAAGAATGGATCCTTTCACTTTTATATCTTTTCTAGTTCTCAATTTGAATGCCTTTGTTTCTTTTTTACTACCCTCCTGTGTTACCTCTTGTAGAGTCACCTTATGTCTGAGGCATTTTGTGCTCAGGAGGGGCACTCTGAAGAGGTTTATTCTCTTCTTTTCACCAACATTGACCCATACTTCTGTTCTATTTCTATTTGCTTTGTTTCTCTGCTGTTGCAACAGGATGCTTTCCTAGCTCTCATATGCTGCCCTAATTAATCTTTATGATCCTTGTTGAGATTCATTTCTTCACCCTGAGGTCTTAAAGTGTTCCTGACTCACTGGAGATTTGAGCTGGGACAGCCCAGCATTACTCCTCACTGTTTACTATGCTTTTTTTTCTTCCAGGTCTAAGAACAGGAATAGGCCTATTGAATCTGTTACATCTTCCAGTTTAATTGTCTTGGCCTTTTTCTTCTTTCCATTTCCCAATATTAGGGTTGATACTTGTCTCCTTGTGTGGGCTGTCTCTTTTATGTGACAGATGTGTTCTTCAGGTTCTAACTCACTGCCTGCTTTTCCAGTTATATATACCTCTTCCTCTTTTTCACATCCTTTCTTCCTCCTCCTTTTGCTACCCTTTATTTTCAGTGTTTCAAGGATATAGTCTCTGATCTCTTGGCCAAGAATGCCATCAAGAGGGTATTTTATACGTACACCTGGTTACTACTATTATTTTTATGTAGTCCTCAACAAATATGGAGTCTGACATTTGGTTATTGGCCAGTAGGTCTTTATATAGTTTCTCATTATCCTTTGGTTCCATATTGAGGGTTTCTTTTCTTCCTATTGATTCTTTTTATCCAGACTGGATGACCAAGGTTATCATCTCATGTGCCTTTTCACACATTCCTTACACCACATCATTCATTATCTTTGTTTTGTCCATCTGGATTGGGTCTTCCAGTACTATGATTTTTTTAGCATTGTACCTGCTCTGTATAACTTTATTTGAAAGGTGAGGTGTTTGCTTACAGTATTCATTGGTTGTTGCGGAGGTTCCATTCTTAAATGATGATTGTCTTCTCTTTGCCCCTTTTCATGAAGGTTTCCTCTCTCGTACTTGCATTTTTCTGTAGGATTCTGCATGGCTAGGCTAGTCTGTCAAGCTTTTTAAGTTTTTCTTCATGATTGCCCTCTCTTTTGAAATGGGTGAATGTGAATTATGTCTTAGGATATGTGGAACAATACCTAGGATAATGTATTCTTACAAAAGCTGGTAAGACTTTCTTCGATACTTTGAGTGTTTTTCATACACAGAATGACATTATTTTAGATAAGTATTTCTATTAAAATATTTAACAATTGCACTCAAACTTGATTTCAAGTGCAAGGTCCCCTCAGTTGATCTTTTTTCAGGGTTTTATTCCAGGCTTTTGTTCTCAAGAGAACTGGAAACAGGCAGCTTGTAATTAATTTGTCACTCATCAGTGACTTCATGATGCTACCTTTTTATTATGTCAGTATGGAGTCTTCTTGGTGCTGATTCCTTTACATGGTGAGGAGATCTTCCAGGGAATGTTCTGTTCTTTCAGATTGCCTCCTCTGGGATCTAAACATCCATCCACGTGTTTGCCGTGCGTGGCGACCTGTGAAGAGGAGGAGAGGATCCTGGTAATTGAGGGGTTCAACCCTAACACACCACTTTGGCCTTGAATTCTTGCAGACAAGGCAGTCTTTGGGTGGCCCCCTTTGGGTCAGTTGGCTGTTCCATTTGGGCTAGAGTCTACCAAGTACCAGTGTTGGAAGTTCTCAATGGGTGTTGTGGACATTGTGTCTGATGTTGGTGTTTGGGTATAGTGCTCACAAAACTATTTCATTGTAGGGCTTCATGGTGGGTGAGGTCAGTGGGTACCAAAATTTTCCTTTTTTCCTATGGATCCTCCAACAAAAAATTTGTATAAAATAGTGAAAAAACAGACAATTGATAAATGACCACATCTTGAACACTCTGAGCAGCAATCTTCAACATCTGTAACACCTGTACCTCATTTTCTTATATTACATTCTCTTTTAGAAAAACCTTGAGGGCAAATGTCCCCCTATTTTATTCAAAAGGGACTAGTGGAACTTGTTGGCTCTCCAAAGTCAGTGAAGAAGTTTCGATCTGGAGACATATTGGTTGAAACATCAACATTTCAATGCAGTAAACTCCTTGAATTCAAAGGCAATTGGGGATGTACCTGTTGAGCTACCCCTCAGGCTACCTTGAATTTATCATGAGGAGTTATTGTTGAGAGGAATTTGAAGAACGTCCCCGAGTCAGAGATTCTCACTGGTCTCTCCACTCAAGGAGTTTCTGCAGTGATGGAGCTACACTGCTGACAATTATCCTTGTTTTGACATTTACATCACCATGTGCACATGACACCATCAAGGCAGGTTATCTAATTTGCAGGGTACAACCGTACATTTCAAACCCTCTCCAATGTTTTCAATGCCAGAGGTTCAGCTACTCAAAGACATCATGTCATTGTTCCCTGACATGTTCTGGTTGTGATGACAAGGACCATGATGCCTGAGTGTGACACAAACCCACATTGTGTCAACTGCAATGATTCCCACCTTTCTTACTTTTGTTCTTGCCCAAAATGGTTGGAGGAAAAAGAGGTGCAGCATTTGAAAACAACTCGTAACATTAATTATCCTGAGGCTCGGAAATTGCTATTTGCCACTACATCTTGGACATATGCTGTTGCACATTGTTCCACAACTACAGTGGGAGTGCAGACAGATGTGCACAGAGAGTGCCTCCAAGAGAATCGTTTTCAAAACAAATGAAAAGCCGTTTGACCTCTATGGTAAAAAGATTGATGAATCAACTTCTACACCCATCTCTGTTCCTTCCATACATTTCAGCTAACCCCAAGATTCACATCCTTTGGTTCCAAGTAGAGGCATTTCTTCAGATGCATCTTTTTCTTCCACCCCAATATTAAAAACAATCATTAATTCACATCCTCAGTCACTGGAATCCTCTTTCAACAACAAAGACCTGCCTAGTCGACAAGGGCAGGATTCATGGAGGTTGATAGACCTCTGAATTAGGACAATAAGGATAAAAGACGTGGTTGAAAACAGAAGGGTTTTCCAGCCACCTTGCCTACCCATCATTAAAAATGGCCAATGGAACTGTCGAGGTTTATGTTCTAATTTGGATGATATCAAAACACTAATTGCTTCCTACCATCCTGAATGTCTTTCCTTACAAGAAACATTTCTAAAACATGCCGATACAGTCACCATTCAGCAGTTTTCTCTGTACAGAAATGATGGGTTGTGTGATAGATGACTATATGGAGGGGTGGCACTATTGGTTGATCAGCATATGCCTACCCTGTCTTTGTCACTCAACACACCCTTGGAGGCTGTAGCCATCCATGTTTCATTGGGTCATACAATCACTGTTTGTTCTCTCTACCTGTCCCCTGTAGAGACATATGATCAATCAGACCTTGATGCTTTCATTGAACAGTTGCCGTCTCCCTTTCTAATCCTGGGAGACTTTAATGGACATCATACACTCTGGGGAAGTGCTGTTATTGATAGGAGGAATTTCTCTGAAGAACATATGCTCTCTGATCACAATCTTTGTCTTTTCAATACTGGTTCTTCCACCTACTTTCATGCACCTAGTCAGTCCTTTACTGCTATTGATTTCTGTTTGCTCCCCTTTATTATTCTTCCATTTTTCATAATCCACTAGGCAGTGATCATTTTTCTACACTTTTGAGAGACACTGGGCGTGGTCAATGCCACCCTACTTGCGTGCCCTCGTGGAAGCTGGATCAAGTAGACTGGTCCACTTTCACTGCTCTCGCAGAACTTGATCCTGCCATTGTGAATCAGCCATCAATAGACGACTGTGTGGCAGTGGTAATTGACTGTATCATATAAGCAGCTTCTCAGTGTATTTCTAAACCTTGACACATTTTCCATGATATCCTTGTCCTTGGTAGAATCCTGCTTGCCACTTGGCACGGAAGGCTCAAAAACGGGCCTGGGATACTTTCCGTAGATATTCCACACTTTTGAACCACATCGCTTTCCAATGGGCCCATGCACATGCTAGGTGGGTAACACGTCAAAGTCAGAAGGATTCTTGGATTAAGTTTACAACTAGCATATCTTCTACCACCAGTTCAAAGGTCATGTGGGACAGAATTCAAAAGGTCAGTAGGCACTACAATTCTGTCCCCCCTCTCGATCTTACTGTCTGATGGTCAGGAGGTGCTGATGTTTGGAGCATTGCCTGATACTCCAGGTGAAAGCTTTTGCTGGGTATCTAGAACTTCTGCTTGTTCCTCCACCTTTTTGGCCATCAAGACTCTGGCAGAGCATTCACCTCTTTCCTTTCGAACTGACTGTCGCTTTAACTATAATTGTCCCTTTACACTGGTGGAACTAAAAATGTCCTTCATTGGTCTGGCAGTATATCTGTTGGACTTGATGATGTATACTATGGCATGTTGTGCTATCTCTCTTTTGCTTCTCTTGATATTCTTTCAATTGTTTTAACTGGATCTGGCAGGAGAATGTTTTTACTAATGCCTGGCACCAGGCTATTATTTTATCTTTGTCTAAGCCTGAGAAAGATCCCAATACTCCTTCAAACTACTGTCCAACTGCTTTGAGCTGTATCTGTAAGACCTTAGAGATGATGGTTAATGCTTGTCTTGTTTGGTTCCTTGAATCAAACAACCTCTTCTCGCCCACCCAGTGTGTGTTCTGATGACAGCATTCTACCACGGTCCACCTAATTCGACTTGAAACATCAATCAATGAAGCCTATCTCAAACAACATCTTGTATCAATATTCTTTGACATTTTGAAGGTTTATGACACAACATGGTGGAATGACATTTTGTGAGACCTCCATATATATGGGTTACATGGCCATTTACCTATGTTTATGAAAAATTTTTAATGGACAGTAGATTCCAAGTTCATGTGGGTCTGACACTTTCCTGTTCTTTAGGGTTGTGTTTTGAGTGTCACACTTTTCGGTATAAAGATAAATGCCATCACTGAACAACTCCCTCTCACTGTTGCAAACGGGCTCTATGCCGATGACTGACACGAGATGTGAAAGTCGTCAAACGTGATATATATATATATATATACGGAGCAGCAACTACAAACTGCCCTCAACCGTGTATTGAAGTGGACTATGGTGAATGGCTTTAACTTCTCTCTCTCTCTGAAACCATTTGCATGCACTTTTTCTGCCAATAGGGTATTCAACCTGATCCTAAACTTTGTATTGGTGAAGTTTCGCTGTCAGTGGTCCACGAGACCAAGTTCTTGGGGTTTATCTTTGACCGTAAGCTTACCTCTATACCACACTTAAAGCAGCTACAGGTTAAATGCACAAGAGCACTGAACATCCTTCTTGTTCTCTGTACCACCAGTTGTGGAGCAGATCGATGTTTTATGTAAAAGGTATATCATACTCTTATTTGATCAAAACTTGACTATGGATCAATGGTCTATGGCTCTGCCAGACCCTCGGCCTTAAGTATGCTAGACCCCATTCATCACTAAGGACTTAGACTCTGCACTGGGGCTTTCCACACCTCTCCAGTTCAAACCCTGTATGTTGAATCTTATGAACGTTCTCTGCACCTTCGCTGTTTGCAACTCTCTTTACTATATTCTTCAAAACTTCATTCCTTACCAAAGTATCCCTCCTGGGGGTGTGTTTTCCTTCCTTAGTGGGCCGTACTTTTTCAGAACAGACGATCTGCCATTGCTCCTTTTGGCCTTCGCATCCAGGTGCAATTAGATGACTTGGGTCTGTCCTTGGATAACATTGCAGATTCCACAGGTCAGCCCATCCCACCATGGCTTATTTCAGTCCCCAAATGTGACCTTTCTTTAAGTCACCTAAGAAAGGCAGATACTCCAGATTGGAAGTACTGTCATTTATTTAATGAACATCTTTCAAACAATCATTCCGTTCCCATTTATACAAATGGTTCCAAATCAGGTAATTCAGTGGGCTCTGCTATGGTTTGCTGAGGTTTGGTGGTTGCATGCAGAATCCCCTCCACAGCTTTTGTGTTCACTGCTGAACTGTATGCCATATTTCTTGCCCTGGATCATATTGAAGCTGAGAAGTACTCCAACTGCACTATTTATACTGACTCGCTTAGTTCTCTACTGGCCCTGGAATTGCTACATGTTGGCTTACACCCTGTTCTTGCTGATATTCAAAACTGACTGGCCCATTTTTCATTAACTGCTAATTCTATCCAGTTTTTCTGGATACCAGGCCATGTTGGTATTCATCGGAACGAGCTAGCAGACACGGCAGTTACATCTATCTGCTCTGGCACTATCATCACTGTGCCTATTCCGTACATGGACTATGGTCTTGTATTCAAGGCTCAGCTCTGTGCTAGCTGGCAGTCCACTTGGTGTGAGCAATGCGACAACAAACTTTTTCAAATGAAACCCTATATTGGACTTTGGCCATCTTGCTTTCGTAAGGTTCAGAAAGAGGAAGTTGTTCTAACTAGACTATGCATTGGTCACAATTTCTTAACTCATCGTTTTCTTTTATCTGGAACTGATGCACCAGTGTGTAGTTTGTGTAATTCTCAAATCACTGTAAGCCACGTCTTACTTTCCTGTCATTGTTACGACTCTCAGCAATGGCATTATTTTAATCTTCTTTTGTCCCAGGGTTTGTCTGTAACATTAGACAATGTTATTGGTGATGGTGACACTGTCCACCTTGATAAAGTTTTTAATTTTTTAATGGCCATTAATCTTTTTAACCTCATTTAAGTGTTTGATATTTATTTATTACACCTTTTTAATTGTGGTTCCCTTTTCAGAGTCTCAATCTCTCTAGTTCAATTTGAAATTGGAAAATGGCCAGAACATTAAATAACTTGACACCAGGACTGGAAAGGCTAACTTCAGGTGACTGACAGTGCTGTTTGAACTACCTGTCAGTCGTCCTGGTGAGTTTTTATTACGATTTTGCTGCATGTCTTTTAACACTTTTATTACTTTACCTTTTGGTACTGGCCATAATGATATATAACCTGGAACCAGGACTGGAAAGACCAACTTCAGGTGTCTGATTTGGTTCTTGTATTTACCTGTTAGTATTCTTGGCAGGTTATGATCATTATCATTTTGCTACAGGAATTCCTTTACAACTTTGTGGATTGGATGTCAACATTGGTTTCATGCCACATTCTGTTTTTAATTGCTATTTTGTTTTTACCTTTGTTTCCTTTTATGAATTTTACTACATTTACTTTTATCTTTTT
The DNA here is from genome assembly GCA_011833715.1 of Carcinoscorpius rotundicauda. Lineage (NCBI taxonomy): Eukaryota > Metazoa > Arthropoda > Merostomata > Xiphosura > Limulidae > Carcinoscorpius > Carcinoscorpius rotundicauda. The sequence goes on from CM022392.1 coordinate 127,251,121, forward strand.
ACAGGACATTTGGCTAAGTTTTATAACAATTTTGTTATATGTCTTTTAACACTTTTATAATTTTACCTTTTGATGATGGCTGTTATGACAACATAACTTGGAACCAGGACTGGAAAGGCCAACTTCAGGTGACTGACAGTGGTTCTTATAGTTACATGTTAGTCTTCCTGGCAGATTATGATCATTACCATTTACCATTACCTTTACAACTTCTCTTGCACTGCTTTCTCTCTTAACATGGTCAACATTGGTTTTATGCTTTTTCTGTTTTTCAATGATGTTTTATTTAACCTTCATTTCCTTTTATGTATTTTACTACATTTAATTTGTTTTTATCTTTTTACTGGACGTTTGGCGCAAATAGCCTACTTGCTTTGTGCCATAAAACACTAAATCAATCAATCAATCAAGTGCAAGGCAATTTTCATTTTAAATATTAAAGTATTGTTTTTCATCCTACAATTCTCATATTTCATGGGCATAACCTCTAGAATGTCCTAAATATCAAAAGTTTTTGTGGTGGATGTTTATATTTTATTTTCCATGCTCTTTACCATTTCACTAACTCTGGCTGCTATCATCAGTATACGCTGCAGTGAAATGTTTAAAATTAAGAAATAGAAATCTGTACTTTTCTTTTAATATTTCATAGAATAATCTAAAAATATCTTCTTTGGATCATATGTAATAAGATGTCTTTATATTTGCTCTTAAGAATTTATTTTTAATGTTTATTTTTCTTTCCTGTTCTTAACTGTTGAGTTATTTAAGCTGACATACATCAACAGGTGACTGTTAGTTGTTTTTTTTTAAATAATCTGCATGATGATATGAGAAATGAGGGAAAGGTTTGGCTGTAAAAATGATTAAAACTTTCCAGACATAAATTTTAAAACGAAAATAATACATAATTAACTTAACACTCTTTAACTATATTTAGGTAAAAAAACAACCTAAATGCATTGTGAACAAGACAGGCAATGATACTACAAGCTGTTACTTCCTCCTTGCAATGACAACTTGATGCAAATTTCCAAGAAACCATTGCTAAATTATAGTGTAAAATGAGTTCTCTCTGATGATTGTATATGTGTGTATGTGTAGTAAATACACGACGTTTTTAAACATCAAAGAAAAATACAGGTGGTGGGTGGGGGTGTCAAATGTTGGTAAATTTATTACTTGTTTTTATAAAAGAATCTAGAATTATTAGTGTTAGTAGGACAAGCAAATGTATTTTATGTCTAGACATAAATGTACAGGCTGTTATTTATTACATTCATTACAGAGGCTGTGAAAGGTGAGATTTTTTTTTAATGTGACATTATGCAACAAGAAAACTGAAGACAATGGTTTTTGAAACATTTCTCTTGAAGTAAAAGAATTAAAATTGAGAAAAAACAATTTTAATTGTACATTGTAATGTTAACTTTCATGATGTTGATATTAAAGGTTTTGAATCTTGTTGCACAGAAAGGAGTTAAAAGTAGTAAAAGGGAAATTTGGTACATCTGGGCATGTTTTTCAGCTTCCATTTCTATCAGACTCAACTTCTCTGCTTACAAATGAAGAAATATTTTGTTGCCAAGGCTTGTGATTCTCTTTTACATCCTGCATGCAAGGTTCTTTTATTTTTAGGAACTCTTCTTCATTGAATATGAATTCTCAGGCTATCTTTACATGTGCTTTTTCAAGTTGAAATTGTGGGGCCAATATTTGGAATCTGTTGGTGTCCTTGAATATGTATCTTCGTATCTTCCTTTTCCTCTTCTGGAGAATTTATATTGGTGTTTCAATAGTGCCACCACCATGGTGGGCATCCTCTTGCTTGCCATCTACCTCCATTTCTTTAAAGAATCTTTTATTTTGGACTGGTGGGACTTCTCTAAAAGAAGTATTTACTGTATCTTCTCATCATTGTCCTTAAACTTCTTGCTGTCTATTGGACATTTCCTCCATTTTCTTGTGGATTAATTTGTTGTGATCAACTCTAACAGTTCTACAGTTATTTCTGATAACAGTTAGGAGTGTAACCATTTGAGGACTGCTTCAACAGGTTCCATATTAGGAACGTCATCACTTCCACAGGTCAAAGAGGAAGCTACTCTCAAGTTTCTGAGAATGGTTTAGTTCTATCAGTGTATGGGGATTTAATTATGCACTAGCTCATTTTAATTCATGTAAAACATACGAACTCTAACTTGAAGTTAGTTTAAGGGTAATGTTATACAAATCTCATGTGGAGATGTGCAAGAGATCAAGCTATCTGAATAAAGAGAAATTTATTTTCAGGTGTAAAAAATCTTAATCTTCTAAATATGTCTGTGGTGTTTTTTGATATGCATCTTAATGCATGAGTTATATTTTAAGTTTGTAAACCCAGAAAATAATTGCAATTGTTTTTATTTGAAAGAAAAAAAGCCTAACATAGCAAATTTAAGATAATGTTTTTTGTGTAGACTTCTTAAATTTTTACAACCATCATAATTTGCAATTATTAAGTTTAATCTGTTAAGTTAATTGCTATTGTTGCAATCAAAACAACACTAAAAATGCTTCTGGTGGACAACTGTTTTAATGAATCATTATTTTAGAAATTCATCTTTTTTAATAATTACCTTAGGCAGCATTGTTAATTTGTACCTTCCATTCATTAAAGAACTTTCTTCATATGGAAGAAAAGGTTTAGTAAAGTAATTTAGCTGGTACAACTTCTACGTTTTACTACTAAAGCTAGTGTTAATTTAATTTCAGATATGTTAGGTTTTAATTACTTTAATGTCAAGTATTAAGTGTCTTAGTTGATAGATAAAATCAATTTTTTGAGATTTATTAATTTTAAATTTTTACCATGCCTTTTATATACAAGTTATGTGTAATATATGGAATCAATATGATACTCTTGGTTGATTTGCAGTGTGAAATGTTATTTTTGTTTTGAACAATACACACATTTTCCTATAAGAAATAAAATTAAATAAGATACTGCTATCTCTCAAATAAATTTTCTGTTGTGTTAATAATTATGAAAACTTAATGTTGTAGTGTATGTTAATTTTATGACTTAGACTTCAGTTTTAAAGTATTGTTTCACACACATGTAACTCAAACATTTGAAAACAGTCATCTAGTGATTTATTTGTATAAATCTAATGCATTCATGTACCAACATGTATTTGATTGATTATCTTACAAATTATGATCTTGCATATTTTTCCTCACAATTTTATTTTTGTTTCAATATATTAGAGGGGTGAGTGTGAACTAATTGTTTGTGTTAGGCTGTAGAGCAGAAGGCTCAAGCAGTAAAGCCTTGATGCAAGTGAACATGCCCTGCAGTTTAAATTGCAGGCATATTATGTAATCAACAGTCAGTTCTGTTATTTGGTTTCCAGAGCTAGTTGAAGTCTTGGTAGTGACTTGTTTTTCTTGGTTGTTCTCTTGTCTTTGCACTTTAGGTAGTGGTGAAAAATATGAAAAATGAAGTCACAAAAAAACTTCAAGGCCCAAACTGTGACGAAATTTTTTATGCAGGAACAGGTATGCTGCTCATGCGAGATCCTGATGGTCTGGTGCTCTATGATGTTCAACAGGGCAGGTAACAAAACAGTCACAACCAAATACTAGTTTGGTATAATAATAATAATAATAAGATGGCTGTATGATTCAAATCTTATTGCAAACACTGAATTTAGATTAATATGCAAGTCATTGCCTGACATAAAAATGTTTACCTCCAAAAGGGCATCAATCATATGTTAATAAATATAATTAGAACTAAATTTCATAAATATCTTTGTTTTTAAAGATTTTTTAAAATAATTTTGTAAAAACTAAAAAGAATTGTCAGCATTGATGTTTTAGGGAACTAGAATTCCAATACAAGATCTTATCTCCTTTCATAAAAATACTTTTCTTGATTAGTAGTGCCCTCTGTCAGCAACAATTTTCAATGTTTACTACGAGTCTTCCAAGTCTTGCTTCTGCATATCCACATGCAAAAAATCATGCAGCAGCCCTCCAACATGATAGTATCCTTATCATAACCAGCACTTTCTTTACATTTGCACATATCAATCATTCACGATTGGTAGTAGCACTGTACAGACGTGCTCGTTTTTGGATTTGGATTTGTTGACATTTTCATTTCTATTGAAGGCTTACCTTTTCTTTACTATGTATTTAATATTTTGCATTTTCGAATTGTGAAAGGTTGCTTTTTCAACTTTTCTTACTTTATAAAGGGCCATTTTGGCTAGTGTATTTTTGATCATAGGCTGTGGCAAATGGTGCCTGATCAGGTATACTTTTTTCATTCTGTGACCATACTCATTGTCAATTTCACTGTAACCCTTTGTATCATGAACAACCTGATTGTATAATTTCAGATGCTGCCAGGTGTTAGTTGTATGTCTTCATTCCATTGTCATTTATGCCTAAATAATTATATTTCAGGATTGGGTTATGTTTGTTGTAGAGATTGGGTGTTTTATAGGACTGCTAGTAGTTCTCTCTAGTGGTTGTTTACTTCATGATTATTTTTGTCCTGGACTGTGCACTCATGAAGTGAAATGAGTAAAGCAGACAGAGATTGCTGAATATTTGCAGTGTTCTATAGCCTTGACATTTTTCCTAAACAGATCGTAGATACAATTTCACATGTCAGGTTTCACTTGAACAATTCTGTTGATGTAATCCCTCTTTTAAGAATAGGGTATTGTGGTTATTTGGACTGGACTATTCAATGCATTTTACTTCTCTTTCTTCTAGTGGAGTATGGGAGTCTTTACCACTTACCAGTTCCTTGCTGATGGAGTGGTGAACCATGAAGGCCTATCCTCTTGAGTGATGAATCATACCACTCAGTTGAGATTAGGGCAGCATAGATCGAAATGACATTTCTTCTACCTTCCTTCATCTGAATCTACATTCACAATGGTTCTGGTGTTGGTTGGAGATGCTACAACTAAGCAAGTCCTTAGTTTTGGTGTTGTGTGTAACTAGATACTTTACATGTTTTCCTGCTTGTGCATGACCAGGCATCCTCATACAATACTCCTTGGTGTGGTTCCCTGTACATGGTGAGGGGACCTCCCGAGGAAGGTTCTTTCAGTTTACCTCCTCTGGGATCTAAACATCCACCCACGTGTTTGCTGTGTGTGACAACCAATGAAAGGGAGGAGAGGATCCTGGTGCTTGAGGGATCCAACCCTAACACATCACTTTGGTCTTGAATTCCTGTACAAGGGTGGCCTTGAGTTGGCCCCCTTGGGTCAGTTGGCTGGATCACTTGGGCTAGGGTCAACCAAGTAACAGTGTTGGATGTTCTCAGCAGGTGTTGTGGACATTATATCTGATGCTGGTGTTTGGATAAAGTGCTCACAAAACCCTGGTATGGCTGCAGTGTCCTTGTTTGGCATTGTAGTGCTTTCTGTCATAGGGCTTCATGGTAGATGGGGTCAGTGGACACTGAAATATTCCTTTTTATTATTATTATTATTATGAAGCCTTCAAATAAAAACTTAAATAAAAATAATGAAAAACAGTCCATGGGTAAACAACCATGTCTTGAAAGTTCTGAGCAACAATATTCAACATCTGTAACACCTGTTTTTACCTCGATTTATTATCCTATATTATTTTTCAGAGAAACCTTTAGGGCAAATGTCTCCCTTTTTCATTCAGAAGGAACCAGAGGAACTTGCTGGCTCTCCAAAGTCAGTAAAGAAGCTTCAATTTGGAGACATTGGTGGAAACATTCACATCTCAATACAGTGAACTCCTCTTGCATTCAAAGGCAAGTTGGGATATAACTATTGAGGTTACATCTTATGCTACTTTGAATTCATCACAAGGAGTTATTGTTGAGAGGAATTCGAAGAACATCCTAGAGTCTGAGATTCTTGCTGGTTTCTCCACCCAAGGAGTTTCTGCCTGCCACCATCAAGGCAGGTTATCTTAATTGCAGAGTATGGCCACACATTCCAAACCCTCTCTGATGTTTCCAGTGTCAATGGTTCAGTCACTTGAAGACATCATGTCGTGGTTCCTTGACTTGTGCTCATTGCAGTGGCAAGGACCATGATGCTTACAAGTGTGAATTGTTCTCTCATTGGATCAATTGCAATGGCTCTTACCTATCATACTTTTGTTCTTGCCATAAGTGGTTGGAAGAAAAAGAGGTTCAGTGTTTGAAAATGATTCATACATTACTTATCCTGAGGCTTGAAATTTGCTGTCCACCACCTCATCTCAGACATATGCTGCTGCACTTCATTCCACAACTACAGTGGAAGTGCAGAAAAATCTCTCTGTGCCTCTAAAAGAATCATTCTCCAAACAAATGAAAAGTCTTTTGACCTCCATGGTTATAAATCAACTTCAACACCTATCTCTGTCCCTTACATACATTCCACCAAACCTCAAGATTCACATCCTTCAGTTCCAAGTACAGGCATTTCTTTGGATGCTTCTTCTCCCACCCCAAGTTGCAAAACTCTCATTTGTTCATGTCCTTAACCTCTGGAATCCCCTTCCAACAGCGAAGACTTGTCCAATCAACCCAGGGCACGATCCATGGAGGTCAGTAGACCTCCCTCGAATAAGGAAAGTGAGGATAAAGGATGTTGTAAATAGAAGGATTCTCCATCCAATTCGCCTACACGTAAATAAAAATGGCCAGCCTAATACATTGGAACTGTGAAGGTTTACGTTCTAATCTGGATAACATCAAAACACTGATTGCTTCCTACTAACCTTGTTTTTCATTACAGGAAACATTTCTGAAACCTGCCAATACAGTCACCTTTCTGCAATTTTCTTTATACAGAAATGACAGGCTATGTAATGGACAAGTGCATGGAGGAATGGCATTGCTGGTTGATGAGTATGTGCCTACCCCGTCTTTGCCATTCGACACACCCTGGGAGGCAGTAGCCATCTATATTTCCTTAGGTTGTACCATCACTGTTTTTTCTATCTACCTTCTGCCTGTAGAGATATATATGATCAATCAGACCTTGATGCTCTCACTGAACATTTGACGTCTCCCTTTTTTATCCTGGGGGACTTAAATGGACATCATCCCCTCTGGGGAGGTGCTTATATTGATAGTAGGGGCTGCTCTGTAGAGCATATGCTCTCTGATCACAACCTTTCTCTTTTCAATACTGATTCTTCTACTTATTTTCATGCACCTAGTCAGTCCTTTACTGCTATTGATTTCTCAATTTACTCCTCTTCATTATTTTCCCATTTTTCAAGGAGGGTTGACAGTAATCCACGAGGCAGTGATAAATTTTCTATAATCTTGAGAAAGACTGGTCGTGGTCGATGCCACCTGACCCGCGTACCCCAGTGGAAGTTGGATCAGGCAAACTTGGCCTCTTTCAGTGCTCTTGCAGAACTTGATCCTGCCATTTGTCTGTCAGTCATCAATAGAAGCTGCTCAATGTATTCCTAAAACCTCAACAAGTTTTCCACTATTTCCTCGTTCATGGTAGAATCCTCCACATAGCACAGAAGGCTCAAAAAAACGAGCCTGGAATACTTTCTGTAGATATCCCACACTCTTCAACGGCATTGCTTTTCAGGGGACCCATGCATATGCTCAATGGGTAAGATCTCGAAGCCAGAAGGAATCTTGGATCAAATTGACAACCAACATATCTTCTGCCACCAGTTCCATAGTCATATGGGACAAGATTCGAAAGGTCAATTCTTTTCTGCAGGAACTTAGAGTCATTCATGGTTGTGTTCTGAGTGTCACAGTTTTCCATATAAAAATTAATGCCATCACTGAACAACTCCCTCTCACTGTTGCAAACGGGCTCGATGTTGACGACTTTCATGTCTCATGTCAGTCATGAAACATGAGCTGTATTGAGTGGCAACTACAGACTGCTCTCAATCGTTTACTAAAGTGGACTATGGCAAATGGCTTTAACTTCTCTCTCTCTAAAATGGTTTGTATGCACTTTTGCCACCAAAGAGATATTCACCCTGATCCTGAACTCCGTGTCGATGAAGTTGTGCTGCCTGTGGTCCCTGAGATAAACTTCTTAGGGCTTATCTCTTTTATATCACATACCAAGCAGCTACAGGTCAAATGTACAAGAGCACTGAACATCCTCTGTGTCCTCTCTTCCACCTCTTGGGGAGCAGATTGATGCTCTGTTTTAAAGATATATCGTGCTCTTATTCAATCAAAACATGACTATGGATCACTGGCTGTGGTTTTGCCAGACCCTAGTCATCATCAAGGACTTTGGCTCTGCACTGAGGCTTTTTGCTCTTCCCCAGATCAAAACTTGTACACAGTCTCATGAACCTTCTTTGCACCTCGGCCATTTGCAACTGTCTTTATTATATGCTTCAAAACTTCATTCCTTACCGAAGCATCCCATGTGGGGTTGTGTTTACCTTCCTTGGTGGGCCATGCTTTTTCAGAACAGACGGTCTGCCATTGCTCCTTTTAGCCTCCATATTCAGGTACAGTGGATGAATTGGGTCTGTTTTCAGATAACATTGCTGTATTCACTGATTAGCTTATCCCACCATGGCTTCTTACATTCCCCAATTGTGAACTATCTTTAAGTCATCTGAGAAAAGTAGATACTCCTGATTGGAAATACTGTCTGCTATTTGCTGAACATCTTTTGAAACATTCTTCTATTCCTATTTATACAGGTTCAAAATCACGTGACTGTATGGACTCTGCCATGGTTTGTTGTGTTTTGGAGGTTGCATGCAGAATCCCTTCTACAGCTTCTCTGTTCACTGCTGAACTGTATGCTATTTTTCTTGCCCTGTGTTACATAGAAGCTAAACAGTACTCAAACATCTATTTGCACTGACTTGCTTAGCTCTCAACTGGCCCTGGAATTGTTTTACATTAATTAATACCTTGTTCTCACCGATATTCAAAACTGACTGGCTCATTTCTCTTTAACATTTACTTCTATCCAGTTTTTCTGGATACCGGGCCATGTTGGTATATGGGGAATGAGTTTACTGACACTGTAGATAAACCTTTCTGCTCTGGCACTATCATTGCAGTCCCTGTTCTAAACATGGACAATGGTCCTGTATTCAAAGCTCGGCTCTGTGCCAGTTGGTAGTTGACTTGGTGTGAGCAATGTGAAAACAAGCTTTTCCAAATAAAACCCTATGTTGGACTTTGGCCGTCTTGCTTCCATAAGTATCGAAAAGAGGAAGCTGTTCTAACTAGACTACGTATTGGTCACAGTTTTTAACTCATCGTTTTTTTTTTATCTGGAACTGATGCACCAGTGTATAGTGTAATTATGATGGGGGATGTGTTGCACTTTTGTTAGTGAAGGGTTTATTCATGATAATTTTTATCTGGTTATATCGAAGGAGGAGTTATAAGATTAGTGGCAAGCACTGAAATTTTGAGCCAGTAGAGGCAGTACTAATTGAGAAAAGTTATTGTTAGCAGAAGTAAGTATTTGTCTGAAATAAATTTTCAGTGTGGGAAAATGTTTTCATAGTATGTCTCTTAAGAAGATGTAGGTAGTACAATCTGAAATAAACCAGCATACACATAAAGGCTGAATCTCTTCTTTTCTTTAAAAACTCCGATATATGTGTGATGTGAAGATCTCTTGTTCAGTGATGCACAATCATATTGCGGCCACAGTAAGATTAGTGTGATAACATTGCTTGGTGTTCAGTTGGTTAAGGTAATTTGAATTTTCTTGGCTCCATTGTTTCGTACAGGACATTTTATTAAACACTCAAATTATTTTTTTACTTGTTTAACAGTAATTGAAGAGTGAGGGGGAAAAGTGGGATAGAAATGGTTGATGAAAATAATAATCTGCAAAGACTGTTTCTATTAATATATTTAATTTTGAACTTTGTTAAACAATTAAGTGTAGACTTTTTTGTACTTCTTACACTGAAACTAGACCTTTTTTTAAATGGTTATAGTATTTTTTAAACTTTCAAATTCAACTTATGATTAACTTTTGTTTGTTTTACTGAATTGTAACTTTTAATTTTAAAAGATAATCAAAGACATGATAATATTTATTCAAACATTCCAAAGAAATTGAAAATTGTGGAATTGTGTTAAACTGCAGGATTAAGTATTCCAGAATATTTTAATTGATATTTGTTGACTGTAGCAATGTTTCAGTGGGAGTGTTTCTTTGATTTGGCATATAATTGAGAAATTTTTACAACATTTTTTTTACAATACAGGCTGTTGTTAAATGGTTATGAGGCATTGTAATTTTTAAGGATCATTTAAAGATTTCATAGATGGTTATGTGTCTTCTTATAGAGCATTAGCAGCTGTTAAAGTAAATAAGGTTAAGTACCTGTCCTGGAGTGGAGACATGAGTCACGTTGCTTTGTTAAGTAAACACACGCTGACTATCTGCAACCGTAGACTTGACATGCTTTGTAGCGTCCAGGAAAGCTCTCGAGTGAAAAGTGCTGCATGGGAGGACTGTGGGGTTCTCATCTACACCACCTCCAATCACATAAAATATGCTCTTACTAATGGGTGAGCCTATAAGAGAGATTTCTTAATAGTTATTTAGTTTTATTAATAATAATAGTCAGTGAGTATTTGCTGCAATGATTTTAAAGGAAAAGATAACTTAAAATAAAAGGTTATTACATGCATTAACATTTTAATTAAAAGGAGAATCATAAAATGTGAACAAAATGTAGTTTACATGTTTTAATAAATTCTAAAACTGATATATTTTGTAAGTTTTCTGATTTATATAATATAATATGTTAAAAGGAAATTGTTTGTTACTTCAGAATTTTTAACATGATAATTTATGTTGGATAATGTATCCATTGTTTTCTTACCTATTATTTCTCTTTAAGGGATCATGGAATTATCAGAACATTGGATGTGCCCATCTATATTACTCGTGTTAGGGATACCAATGTCTACTGTTTAGATAGAGAGTGTCGTCCTCGTGTACTTGGTATTGATCCAACAGAATATAGGTTTAAACTTGCACTGGTTAATAGGAAGTATGATGAGGTACAGAATGTTTGTTTTTTGTATTCTTTAAATTTTAAGTTCATATTGAAACATTTAATGCAGGTTCACATTAATTTTGTTGAACAGAAATTGATAAGACACCTAATGAGTTTTTCAAGTGAAATTTTTTGTCAAAACTGAATCACTTCTACATCATTGAAAATGATTTCCATCACAGTAAAATTACATTAATTTCACAAACTTTTTTAGTTCAAGCTTGTGTTGAAAAGACTGCTTTTAATAAGCAAAATTGGACTAGTTTTTTTTTTAAAAGTTTCTTTAATCTATTAAGAATTGTGGGTTGTGATTGATGTTTTTGGGCTTGTTTTATTTTGAAGTCATTTGTAGTAGCTGACTTTAATGTGTAATAAAATGTTCATAGGAGTGGATTTGGTGATTGTGTTGATGAAAAGCCTACATATCTTTACTTAGAACCACCTTATTCTTACTCCTGTTCATTTGAAAAACACACCCACAATCATAAATTTTCTGGCTCACACTTTTTTAATGGGAATTAAGTTGTGGAAATTGCCTTTTTGAGGGGAAGCCATAAAATAATTGTCTTGAAAATACATATCATTTGTTTTTGGCTAATTTTTTATTTGTTTTGAACAGCAGTGCCATTTATTTTTATTGTGAGACTTGACAATAACGGTGAAAATGTGTTCTGAATATTTGCTTTCTATCCTTGTTATAAGTGGTAATATTAGTATATTTGTACTGTTGTCATTTTAATCTTTCTGAAAAGATTATGGGTTGATCAAGCTGAGCTTTATTTTAATTGTTTTTAAATAAGCTAATTAGTTATGTATTTATTACCAACATTTTTTTATAAAATTCAAATTGTAATACTGGACAAGGATGGTGATGATAGATAAGGATTATGAATATTTAAAGATGTTTTATAAACCTACATAATTTGAGAACATTTGTATAAGAATAGAATTTCTGGCCAGTTTATTGTATCAGTAGAAAATTTGCTTTTACACGTTTTAGTGACAACTAAGAATGTGCTGTAGAATCGGATAAATAGATATTTTGGAACTTTCCTCTTTTCACCCAACCATGAAGTGAACTCTCTGTTAAAGGCTCTCTTTTTATAGACATACCTTGTGCCTTTTTTTTCAACTTTTTATTAAAAATTGTTGAATTTGGTTTTCTGTTGGATTGGGCTAATATGGTTAGGAATTAGTTTTTTACTTTATATTTTTTCATTTATTAAATAATGCAATGTGTATTTTTGATAATTTAAAGCATAAAAGGCATTGAAAAATAGTTACTCTAAAGCTTTCCTTAACATAAACTTTCAAACTGCCAGTACTCGCACATATGCACATGAACTTTGTTTTACAGGTTCTTCACATGGTGAGAAATGCAAAACTGGTTGGTCAGTCAATTATTGCTTATCTCCAGAAGAAGGGATATCCAGAAGTAGCCTTGCATTTTGTTAAAGATGAAAAAACTCGATTTGCTCTTGCATTGGAATGTGGAAACATTGAGGTATACAATTTATTTTTAGTTGGATTGAGTGTTTGTGAAAGCACCTGTATCAAATCAAACTTAATTTACATATGGTGGAGTATAAATGTGTATTAGTTGTACTAAAATATTTGAATTGTTATAAATATAAGAGTGTATGAGAAATTTTAATTTGTAGAAGTATGATACATATGTTGTAGAAGTATATTGTATATTTATTTTAATTTATGTAGTGTTTTAATATAACATAAAGTATGCATCTTTTGGGAGTAACCAAACAAAGTTTTTCTGTTTTGTTTTTGGTGTGAAAACAACAGTATTTGTACAAATGTAAATGAATTAGAAAAGTGTTAAATGATATTATTTGTAGTACTTTTATAAAATCAGAACTGATAGTATTTGGTTGAAAATTATGATTAAAAGAAGAATTAAAATTTACTTGGAGATTAATTTTAAAACATTATCCAATAAAGAGTTTCTTCAGACTTTTTATACTCATAATATTATTGTTTAGGATTCAAGAAAAAATTTTGTGATGCTATGAAGCATGAGTGTAATATTTTCTTTATTTTAATCAACTGCCTGTGAGAGTATTTGTGGTGTTGCATTATTGCATCAAGATCTATTGTAATTGAAGTCTGTAGTTTATAAGATACAAACTAGGTATAAACTTGAGGAAATAGTACACTGTTACTGAATTTCATTATGATAGCAGAGATGAACTGCATATTGTGAAGCTAATGATGATAGTTTTTTTTCTTTATTAAGGTGGCTTTAGAAGCTGCCCGAACACTGGATGACAAAGCCTGCTGGGAAAAACTTGGGGAAGCTGCACTGTTGCAGGGAAATCATCAGGTAAAAACTTGAGCTATTGAAACATAAAAAAACAAATTATATGTGGACTTGATATCTTGATGATCTGGGTAAGTTTTCATTACTCTCACTTTAAAAAAAAATTGTTAAAACTTTTAACAAAATGACAGTTCAGATACTACTTAAAGATGTTATTTATTTAACACTGTTACAATGTTTATCTTACAGCATGTGTAGGTACTGTGTATTAGAAATGAACATTGATCAGAGTTAACTGCATAATACTGTAAGTGCTTTGATTGGTTTGTGCACCACTATGATACAGTTAACAATTTCTTTTTTATGTGTAATCTGGTTAGGTTAAAAGCAACTGGAAGAATGTTTCAAATTTGTTTGCATATATTTCATATCAACATATTGTGAATATACAATTTTTGTAAATTGTATGTAAGCTTTGTAGACTTTTATTAGATAACACTATGTAACACAAATTTTGTTCCTGGATAGTATGTGTTATTTCTCAATTGCTTATGTTGTAAAAGTACAGAAATTGACCATTATTTCCTTCAAACTTTGCTTTTGTGACCTGGGTAATAAAATTCAAAACTTAACTTATTTTCGATGTGAAAATAGGCAAATTTGCACATTTTCTTACACATAAAGTTTGAATAAAACAACATATGAATCAAGACTTGCATGTATTTATACTAAAGTTATACAAACATACTTAGAAGTGGGTAGTTTTTCAAGATGGCTGCTTTCTCTCTGGTGGAGTAGGTACAAGGAATTCAGAGCACTGTGGCACTGAGACAATGGATGATGGAAGGTTTGGATACATGATAGCAGATGCATTCTTGCCAGCCCGATGTTTGGAAAGGTCCATCATGAAGAAGTAGCAACTGCTTGAGTGTTCAATGGGTTCACGCCAAATTCTTGGAATAGTAAACTTCATGGCTCTTTTTATCCCTCTGTACCATCTTGCAAAAGAGCAAAATAAAATTATTATGAAAAATACATTCATTTTATCCACAACAAATGTGTAAAAGATTCATGCAAAATATTTTGTGATATTTTCTATACTATTGGAAATTAAAAAAAAAAAGATAGTTAAGTTTTAAAAGGTCTAAAATTTGTGTAATGGAAAGTCATACTATTCAAATAAGCAAAAATTGTCCATCTTACTTTCTAGAGATTTTTTGCAGTGTTCACAGGTAAAATGAGGTCCCCAGGGTTTGTAGGCTTCAGACATTTTTGTATGTGCTGTCAGAGAGTGTTTTTTTGCTTTTGTCTTGATAAATTGGTCATATATATAGCAGAATGCGTCTGGAAAATGCCTGCAGCTTCTTGATACCATCTCTGATAAAATCAGATAGGTCTATGTGTTCACTTGGGCAGCTAGAACTAAACAGAAGTGGTGAGCTCTTGTATATGTGTGTATATTTATATTACTACAGAAAGTTCCAGAAAATTCTAAAAGGTTCTTGAAAATTCTTGTAAGTTCCACAACATTCTAGAAAGTTCTTGTAAATTTGAGCAAACACTCTATCAGCTACTCAACACTGGAATGTTCTGTAAAATGGGTAAATTTGAAATTTTCATTACCCAGGACACAAAAGCAAAGTTTGAAGAGAAAAACAGATATTTTCCAATTACTTTAGGCATAAGTAATTGGGAAATAACTCTTGCTGCCCAGGAACAAAAAAAAGTAGAAATTTTGTTACATAGTGTTAATACATCACACTAGTTTCTTCAAAATTGTACATTACATCCTAAATTATTTTTCTTGCAAACCAGAATTGCTTTTACTTCTCCTCTTCCTTTCTGTCTCTCTTAACACAATGAGATTGAGATTAATTGAAATAATGTATGTTTGTAAAACATTACATATAGTAGTAGTAAGTACTATCTATAAAAGCAAATGTTTTATATTGTAGCTTCAATCAAGTTAACTCTTTCCAGATGTGTCACTGGTGAAAAGCCATGTCATCACTTTTGTTGACTCACATTCAATATTTTATTGAACTACTGTTTTATGATCTTATGTTATTCAGTTTGGTTTCAAAATCGATCATAATTCAAATTTTTATATTATCTCTTACTCAATTTCTTAACTTAAAAGTAAATATTAAAAAAACTAAATATTGATTTTTTTTGTCTTGTGTTTTCTTCAATGCAGTACTGGTTCAAGTTAGATGTTTCTGCTGCTAAAATACAAATCCTATAGTTTTATAGTTTTTAGAAACTCAAATTACTAATACTGACAAGCTGGAATATTAAATAAGGTCTTTCTATCTTTTCTGTTTGCTGAGATATTGTTTATGAACTGAATCAAACAGTGGTCTTGCTCATCTCCTTCCATTTTTAGAAACAATCCATTACATTCACTTCTGCATATGATGTGAATAACCAATCAAAAGCTCGGAATGTCCTCTTTATAATTTTCTTAGCTATTTTGAAATATAATCCCATCATTTGTTTGTTTTGAGAAGAACCTTTGTGGTGGTAAATTGAGACTTTAGCCTGTTTAAAATATATTTTTTAGACACAAATACTATATAGTTACTAAACTTGATAAATTCTGTGGTATCAGTATAGTAATTTATGAATTTTTGGTTATTCAAATGTACATATGAAATCTAAAAACTTATTTCATTTACATTCTCCGTGCAAAAATTTTTTAAGGCTTAGCAAGCTATTACAAATTGCAACTGAACACAAATGTAACTAGATGAGATATTTGTTTTCTTTATTTACTGTTCTGGTTTTTATGAAAAATAAGTTTAAGAATGTGTTCTTCACTTATTACAGTATGCATATGCAATGTATAATAATTGAAAAGTGCTGTATTTTACAGAATATTAGTTTACTAAAATGCAGTCAAGATAGGTCACTTTGTTAAGGTCAGTTTTATATTTTTGTATGTAGTAACATGAGTACATGTGCACTACCTCGTAACTTTTGTGATATTAGTCAGCAATGGCTGAAAGGTCAATATAATAAAAAGAATAAATATATATATATGTGTATAATGTTATGAGATTTAAGCTGTTTAGTCTAAACATTTGTCTTTGTGTTATAATTTATAGTTAATTTAAAACAAAGGCATAATTTATATGTATTTCCTAATTTTTAATGGTGAGTACAAGATTGATCAAATTGACTGAACTTGTATAGAGATTCATTTGTGAAAATTATTTAATATATACTATTTTGTTTTTAAGATACATTTGATAACTATCTGAACATTATGAGGATTTTGCATATGAAATTTGAAAATAGTTTGAATATAAAATTATTTTAAATCTTGAATGGAAAATATTTTGCATATGAAAGCATTGTAATGTTCCATATTTTGTAAATGTGTGCACATTGATTTAAAAGTAATGGCATGGTATCTATAACAAGCACAAAATGGTTAAAAGGTCAGTCTCAGGTACTGATCTCGTACTAAAAGATTTAAGGTTGGGTAATATTTTATAGAATAGACTGTATAACAATAGATAGAGCTGTAGGACCATTTTTTAACAAATCTTTTGTGTTAATTTTATACAGATTTCTTTCTGTTTTTGTTTATATAATTTCTCAAGTATTCATACAGGTAAAACCTGAAATTAGGAATTGTTGTATTTGCCTGATTTATAAGATGTTTTTTGATTAACTCTCCACATGGGCTCAGTCGATTTGATTGACCACATGACCTTTATGTACTTCTATAAAGTCTTTATAAATCTGATACTACTAATTATTCATTTAGTGTGTATATCTTCACAAATTTATCAGTCTTTCAATAAATATTATAAGCCTTACATATAGAAAAATGTATTTTTAACAAACTGAAACAGTTTGTCTTTGAATACATTGAGTACTTGTTTTGAACAATCTGTGTGCAAAGTTATTTTCATGTTGAAATTATTAAAAATACTTTTTATTTTCTATTTCAAAAATCCTAAATCACTTTTGTATAATCTTTAAAATCTGAAAACATTTAAAATGTTTTTTTTTCACTTAAACTTTATATTTTCTGTAATTTTTTGTACCCTAACTCTATACAAAGTTGGTCAATTTGACTTGGTAACTCTTTTCCAAGGTCAAATAAATCTAAAGTACCCTCCAAATGACTTCAAATGTTGTGTGAAACTAGATTAATATATCCTAAGTAAATTTAAACTTGTAACAATATATATCTATTTATAATTTAACTTTATTGTTTTATAGCCCTTTGAACCATGTCTAACTGTTTGTACCATTGTAAGTTGTAAATCATTAGAGAAACATGCAGCTCACTCTGCTATTGAAATACATTACCCATGAGCTACTCCGAACTGCTCACACACATGAAACATTTTTATTACATTATTGTTGTTGCTTCTTTTACCTAGTCTGTCCTTTACTAATGTAAAAAGATCCCTATTTTTTACATTTTAATGACTTTATAATCGAAATTAAAGAATAAGCATGAAAAACAAGAAATAAAGTACTTACCTGAGTATTCTTTTTTCCTTCATGTTGATTGATGACAGTTATCCTTACTTTTTTATACTAATGGTTGTAATGCATTAAATAATGCACCAAATAATATAAACTAATAAATTGCATAAAACAGACAATTTCCTTTAACAGTCACTATTGTTCTAGCTTTCTTACCATGCAAAAAGAACATTAAAAATTCATACAAGCTAATTGTTTTGTTTCCTGTGCAAACTAAAGCTACATTATAAGTAAAATTGATGCCTATCTATTCAGAACACAACGTAACTCAATAGGTCATGTGAATAGATGAAAGAAATGAAAACCTTAACATTCTGTTGGTTAGAGGCAATATGTGATTAAATGCATAGAGTACTATTAACAAATCCTGAAAGAGGAGATGTGGCAGGATGGGTCTGATGTTGCTATTTGTTAGCTTTGTAATCAAACAGAATTGAAGGCTATAAAAATTATGGTTTGTCTGAGCAATGACACTTTGATAGTGAATAATTTACATTTAATTTCACTTTCTTTAGTTGGTGTATAAAATATGTATTTTATACCTGGAGAAGATGTCATGTGAGTCACACTAGGGAAAATGTAGGAATGTTTTAAATATTGCTGTATACAATTAAGGACTTGTATACTATTAAAATATGGATTAGTAGCTAAGATTGTATGCTATAATGATTAGTATAATATAAACAACAAGTAGTTTAATAAACTTTTGAATGTAAGACACTAAAACCTTGTGTCATGTGCAGTAAAGAATATCCAAGCTCATAATTGCATTATAATTGACCCCTTTTTCTCTTCTATAGTCTGTTGCATTCTTGAATGACTAGATAGAATCTGTTTATGCATGCACACAGGATGTTCACTCAGATCATCACTAAATCTTGCAACTTATCCACCTGCAATCTGTTGAGTTATACAATTGATTTTGTAAAAAAAGGAAGTTATGACACTTCGATTTTTTCTTTTTTCGTGGTTTCTAAGAATGGGAGTTGTTTTGTATTCAAAATCACCTTACAAATTTGGCCAATACATTTTATTCCTTCTGAGATGATAACTCTCTTCTTCACACAGAAGATTTGTCTTCATTATGTGTCTGTTTATAAGGTTTGCATGCCACTAATCTTGAAGCAGAGAAGGAGAGGGAGCTTTATGACAAATAGAATGTGAAAAGACAGTAATTCCTTTTAGGTAATATTTGTATGATTTTGTGAGTTTTAAAAGTTGTGAAGGTATAGGTAGTTTAAGTTCTGAACACCATTAACTTAAAAGTTACGGTTTTCAAAGTACTTTAGCTATAAATAAACAACAAATATTTAGAAAAAATATACATTTGCAACTATGTTTTGTATATTAGGAAACTCTGAATATTGTGACCCACAGATGAAAATTACAATTGGGAGGGGAATGAATAAAGATCAAAAGTTATGTTAATGTTTTATAATTTGGATTTGATTTGATTCTTTATCTGAAAAAAATGATTTTAAAACTTTTTATAAAAACAGAATTATAAATCTGTCATTTTTGTTATAGTAATTTAAAGAGAGATTGGGTAAAATATTTGTATTTGATGTTTTCATTTGCCCTTTTAAAAAAAATGAATCCAAGAAATTAATGCCACATGTTTTATCAATGGATGAAATTAAGTATTATACAAACATTATTTCAGTTTTGTACAATATTTTTTTTCCATAAAAATTTTCAATGCAAGAGCATATTATGATAGATTTAGGAGATATATATTTAGATTTCTAATAGAAGTTAGTTTTTCCCAGATTTTGTTATTTTGCAAAGAGAGATAATGAGTGATTCTTCAACTCTGTCATTATATAAGACTTATTTTAAATATCTTAAATTTATTTTATGAATGAATATTGTATTATTCTTTAGTTTTGGCTATAATAAGAGTTAAAAGCAGACAATTGTTGAAAGTTGAGTTTATAATTCATCAATATTGAGACCATCAAACGTTGTGTTCAGCACTTTGATGTTAAAATGTAAAGATTTCTAGAAGGAGCACAGAAAATTGAGTGATAAACATAAATAGTTTGAGATGAGTGAAAATAACAGACAAACAAGGACAATAGCAGAAGAGAGTAAAGTCATGGTCGAGGAAGGGTTAGCCATGAAATTAACTGCCGTAGAAGTGATAGACCTAATGATTAACATTTAATATGTCAGAGTTTAAAAACTAAGTTTTAAAAGAGACAAGAAGCATAGTTTATTCTCTCAAAATGAGTTCTAAAATAATTTAACCAGTCTGAGTGCACTTTGGTAAATGGAACAAACAATATTTAAAATGCAAGGACTAGATGACTATTAGAAGAACAATATACTACTGTGGTAACATTATATTGTAATGGAATTATACACAGAGTACTAGTATGACAGAAATAGAGAAAGGTACTTCAGTTTGTCAGCTGAAATTCTAAAACAATTAAATAGGCTTAAGTGAATTTTGCAAGAAGATAACTATAATGTTATGCCTACAATGCCTGTACTTTAAAGATGTACATATGTGTTATTTTAAAAATGGGTAAAATCAATGCTGTTCATTGATTTTTGAATTTATTGCCAACAAGTCACTGACACGTGTAAAAGAATCCTCAGTCCAACAACAACAACATATTTATATTATAAAGAACTGTAAGTGATAGCCTTTAATTGATGATTGATAAACACAACATTAGCATCTGACAAACTCCATCAGAGATTTAGTGAGATTTATGAAGCAAATGAATATTAGTAGGATCCAATGATATATAAATACAACAAATAATTCTTCAGTAAAATTTATAAATTGAGGAATAATCTGAATGTAATACTGAGTATTTTATCAAATATATTTTATATTTCACTAACAAGAGTGATTAGTGATATCTAACACTGTTATTATCATTTTTTAAGAGGCATAACTAATGAAACATCTTTTTAAAATTATAACAGTACAAACTGAGCAGCTTTTCAGTTATCTTAGCAATTAGTTTTAAAAATTACACAACTTATGGTACAACAAAAAATTAAGCTTGTACATTGTGTATGAATATTTCAAATGGCCCATTGTCATATTATGCTTACCCTACATCAGTGCATAATGTCTTTTATGTGTGGTTATCATCAGTCTACTTTTGTTAAAACAATTCAGTGTGCAATTTTTCTGTAAAGCTATCAGTCTGCCTGCTTTAATTAAATAATTAACAAATAGAAGAGCACAACATAAGTGTTGAATTGTTTTGAACTAAATGGAAAGCAAATGGTTTGTTAGAGTATGTTTTAGAAACGCTGTTTATTATTGAAAAGCAACTAGTAAATCAGCTTCATTTTTAATACTGATCTTTATTTACAGCTGATGGAATGTGTGTATTTGGAAATTCGAAGTGGTCATAGTCTAATTGAATCAATTTTATTGAAAAGGTTACAGTTTGGATGATTGGATTTATAAAGAAATTTGTTTCTTTAAATTTTTTGATGTTGTGTATTTTTGATACTATTTTTGCTAATTATGGTGAGCTTCATAAATAAGGCTTTTACGTTTAAACGTGTACACGATGAAAGTTACTGTTTGTGGTGTATCAGTTTAGGATATTACAAAACGTTTAATCGCTTAGGTCCTGCACTAAGTGTGAGCCAGTTGGTAACATCATTAATTAATAAACATACGGTAGCTATAATTTGTGACAAAATATTTTCCCGATAGTCCCGGACAGTTTTCGCTGTTTTTTAACAATTTACTCACATTTGCCATATTTGCTCCTCGGATAACCTGCACTGAGTGGTGGATAAGATTGTACAAAATATTTCTGCAAAAAGAATTATGCCATAAATCGTTTTCTAAATGGCAAATGCAAAATGTTGTTGTCTTCTACTTGAACATCACTCAAAACACACTTCAGTAAAGATCCCTGACAGCGCGCGCGTGCAGCCGTAAACATGGTCAACTCACGTGCAAACGATCTTGTAATTGTTGTCTGGTATGAATGTGAAAATTGCCACGCGTACACACCTAAACCAGCCAATGGAAATGGTACAAAATGGATTCTGCTAATTCTAGGCCTGCTACCACCAAGCGTTCAAAAGTATGGGACCATTTTGAACGTGAAAATAACAAACAAAGTGAAGTGTAAGTTATGTTTCACTCACCTTTCATTTTCTGGAGGTTCAACGGGAACAATGCTAAACCACCTTAAGCATAAACATAAGTCAATTCACTGTGAAGAAACAAAAGTTCAAACTAAAATAAATGCATATAAAGCACCTGTATTATCAAAGGATTGGTGGAATAGCTGCACACAAAAGTTAGCTTTATTGTGTGCCGTGGACCTGCGTCCGTTATCAATCTGTGAAGGACCTGGTTTCTGGGCGTTTCATGGAGAACTAAATCCCAGTTACACTGTAACATCGAAACAAACGGTCACAAATCATCTGAAGAAAATATTTGCTACTGAGAAAGAGTTGCTCATCAATGATATCCTGAATCACTGCACGGGTATTACCATGACATTTGATCTATGGACAAGCCAGGCAACTGAAGCGTACATAACAGTTACGGGGCACTATCTTGATTCGAACTGGACACTGCACAATGTTGTTTTAACCACAAGAGAAGTCACAGACAGACATACTGGAGAAAATCTGGCTTATGAACTGAGGTCAATCACGTCAGAATTTCACATACCACTGAACAAAATTATGGCACTCATAACAGACAATGCCAGCAACATGACATTGTGCTGCGACAATCTTGGCTGACTGAGTGTGAAATGTTTCGCACACATGCTACAGCTCTGCATCAGGTCTGCATTTGATAAAGTCAGATCAATTAACCATGCTATTGGCAGCGCCAAAAAACTAGTAACTTTTTTTGAAAATCTGTGTTAGCTTCCAATGAGCTCACCCAACGTCAAAAGCAGATGGGATTACCGCACCATAGTTTGATCATAGACTGTGCAACACGGTGGAATAGCACGTACAAGATGTTTGACAGACTTATAGAACAGAGACTTGCTGTATATGCAGTCTTGCACAGTAATGTTGTGAAGGACTCTCAAGCAAAGGTTCTTGACATTACTGATAAAGACTGGGAGGTCTTTCAAGATATTGTTCCAGTTCTTCAGCCTTTATACATGGCCACAAGGGTTCTTTGCTCAGAACAATATCCAACCTTTTCTGAGGTGATGCGGATCGTGTACAGTCTGTTGGAGATCCATTTAAAGACCAAAGACCAATGTGGTTAAAAACTTCAAAGATGAAATCTCACAAGATCTTAAAAGGCATTTCAAGACAGAAACTGAAGACGTGTGCAAAAACATCAAAATGATGTGTTCTTTCATGGATTCCCGATACAAAGGACTGCCATTTTTGAAACCAGCTCAGCGAGATGTAGTTCACCGAGAAATCATTTGTTACTGTCAAAAACTGGCACAGTTTGAATCACAAGTCACTGGAGTAGCAGCTGACAGGTCTGTTCCTCAATATCAGTCAGCTGAGGTGAATTCAAGTACCAAACCAGGCAGCAAATTATCAAAAGACGACATGGCTTATTTGTTGGGTGATTTTTATGAACAAGACTGTTCTGTTGTTGTTCCTAAATCCCCCAAGGCTGAATTAGAACTCTGCCTGGAGCAAAAGCCAATCCTATGCAAAGATACTCCGTTTGCCTGATGGCGAAATGAACAATCATCGTATCCAACGATGTCTAAACTGGCCCGAATGCTGCTCTCCCCATTCTAGGCATATCTGTATCGTCTGAGCGGGTATTTTCCTGTGCTGGTGGTGAGTTCTTTATTTCTTTTATAAAACATTCACACTATATCACACATGTGGTTCATCATGATTATAGATATATAACGTTATCCGACATATCAGAATATGTTCTGTTGTAAATACTTGAATGTTTCTATTATATGTTTATGCCAGGAACTGTTACAAAATTGAGATCGTCTCTTGATCCCGACACAGTGGACATGTTGATTTTTTTAAACAAACGATTAAAAGCCAAAAACAATGCCAAGAGTGTGGATCATGTCTCCATAAAACTTGAGGCTTCAGCTCCCGATACAGCTACCAATCTCCCTGTCTGCATCAAGCAAGAGCCAATGGATGTCAGTGTTGCACACTCCAGTGATGTTCCGGCTCTCCCCGCTCTTGGAGGAGTCACTGACTTGGAGTAGGAGTGAGCCCAAAGTCCAACATATATATGTTTTCTACTGCACGTTGTATCTCTCATATTCACTTCAATTAATGCATTGATATTTTGGTAAACTTGTGTGGAAATAAGAACAATTTTCCAACATCATGTTTTTGTCGTTGTCTGTATGTGTCTGAGCATGTGCACTCCTGGTACTTGGGTTTTTCCCATTTTCAGTACACAGTTCAGAGCGATAATATTTTATCATTTGTATGGTGCAACATAATTAAGATAATGTAATGATGCAATAAGATTGGCAGTAACAGAGTGAGGTAAAATGTGAAAACAAAACACGTGACACACCTGCAATTAATTTTGATTTTATTCATATTTCAAATGTGGCCAATATATTCACTGAACACAACACCAACATCAATTCCATGTATATGGATAGTTTTGTGTATTGAGTGACGTGTAAACGTTTACAGAAATTAGTAAACGTAGAAGCCTTATTTATAAACAAATGTTACTATACCCATTGCCTTATTTCTTGTTCCTGAAATTTTGTTTTGGTTGTTTCTATTCACTAGGTGGTTGAGATGGCCTACCAAAGAACCAAGAATTTTGACAAGCTTTCATTCCTCTACTTGATAACTGGGAACCTGGAAAAACTTCGCAAAATGATGAAAATTGCTGAAATTCGTAAAGACACCAGTGGTCAGTTCCAAAATGCACTATTTTTAGGAGATGTTGCAGAAAGAGTGAAAATTCTAAAGGTGAGTAACAGATGGAGACTTAAATAAGTTTTGTATTAATATAAGAAGAAAAGAATGGAAAGACTAGTTACATATATTTAAGGAGTTCATGTAAATAATTAACAATGCTTCTTCATTTGGATGACTTGATTTTTTTGTCATTAGTGTATTCCTTCCTTCAAAATGAGAAAAGGACAATGTTTGTTTCAGAATTTTTAACATATCATCCCATTAGTAATGCTTTTTGTAACACAAAGATTTAAAAGGAGAAGAACTCAAATAATAACTTTAATCAATTATGTATTTTCTACCTCTTTCAATAACAGTCTGTTAATGTTTTAAACGATTTTCCATACCATGTTTATAAAAATTAGGTGGTTTTGAGACAAGAAAGGAACAAAGGCTACTTTTAACTGTAAACCTACACTTTGGACCAAATATTTCAAACTTGGACTTGTTTTTCAGTAACTCCCTTTTCCAGTCGTCAGCAGTCCAGTTTTTGTATGTTTTAACATGTTTTAATCTCTTGACAAAATTTGGAGATCAAAGTGAAGGTTTTTTTTTTAACTTCCACACAAATATTCCATTCTTGTTGAGTCTTTGTGATACTGTAGATTTGGACACTTTGTTATTTGGTACATGGTTGTTTATCTCATGCTTTAGATCAGTAGCAGGATTCTTTCTGGCCTAAAGGCTACATAACTGGAAGATACTTAACATCAGAATCATTGAGTTTAAGTGTTCTGCATATTCCTTTCATATTTTCAAGTTTACCTCTCTTGATGGTGTTTGGTGAGCATTTCCAGTCTGCAAGAATTTGAGAGTCCAACCAGCATTATGTAAAGTTTTTATGCTCTGATTGACAATTCTTTATGCCTTTTGGGCAATGGTATAACAATGAAATATAATTGGTGGTGTTAAATACTCTTTTTATTATTTCTTCCAGGATGTAACAGTATAATGCTTTCTGTTTAGTTAAGACACTGCATGGGGTACAATGACAGTTATTTATTTTAAACACAAAATTTAGTCATATTCATTCAAGCAAGAATCCCTATGATATTCACTTGATACAAGTATATGGGAATTCATTAGTTGTCAACAAGGATTAGTGAAGCATTGCCATACTGTTGAAATTTACATTCTGTTATGTTAGTATGGAAGAACTAGCCTCATAAACTGGAAAGAATGACAAAATATTCTCCTGTTCTAACACTTTTGCACAGTACTGTATATACGTATGTAATTGAAATTTCTAAAACTATAAACTGTAAATCTCATAATAGCAAGTACAGATTCTTCTAACTTGCATTGATTTGTTCAGAATTAAAGTTATCCTTAACTGAATGATTCAATCCAGTTTTATGCAAAATTAGCAGAGAAAATCTCTGATAGATTCTTAAATTTATCTTCAAGATAAAGTTTGGTGGGCCATACATAAAAGAGCTAGGTATCTAATAAATCATGATGCTTCACAAATTTTATTAAATTATAAAATTGAACTATAACCATACATTTGCTTGAATAAATTCAATAATAAATATAAATTTCCAAGATCATTCACACTTGTGAATAAAAGAAAATTCATTAGCACATTTCAAGAATTTCAAAGAAAAATGTATTTTTTATATTCTGCATGAAATATACAATATTTAATGAATTGTATTAGGTACATTTGTGATTGTTACAGAAACTGGACCACATCCATTTATAACATTTAGCAATTTTTTTTTTAATTTTGACAGAATTGCTTTTTAATATTTTCATTCCACATATTTTTAACATTTTAGATGAATATATCGAAAAATATTTGAACACTAAAGTTTCTGTAAATTGCTGAAAATAATTTTAATTAATAAAAATTGATAGGGTTTATTTTGACTATAATTATACAGCATTTTATAATGAAGAGCTTATTTTGAGTAATTTGGTTTCTAAATTGAAAAATGTCATTGACATCTTGAATGTTTGATAGCAGTTGTTGTTTTTTTTACAGTAGTTGTATAACATTTTCTAATGCCCAGTTTGACTCTTAGACAGCTATCAAGTTTCTTTTTTATTCATTATTAACCTTTTTTGAAAGGAAAGTAGAGAGAACTGAAAATAAATTATGGTTTTCTCAAAATACAGTATTATTTTTGTTTCTAGTTTTGTTGAAAACCTTTACATGGATGCAATTTTTTGTTCTGAGTGACCAAACAGGTCATACACAACAGAATATTTATATGGGATTAAATGTATTAAAAAATAAAATAAATCCTGATAGTATAATCAAACATTTGAACAGTTAACATGTTTCAGAGCTGTTAGGATGGTTATTCACTAGAGTTCTTGATAATTGTAATGACATGTGCTCTTTGTGCTCTGGTAGAGATAATAAACTATAAACCTCAAGTTCAGATTACACAGATGTAATAAGGTTATATTTTCAAACAATGTGGCTGATCAATAACAGTTTAATTACTGAGAAAACTTTGATTTCCACTTTTTTTTTTTTGTACTTTCTTATCTCAAAAAAAAAACAAAACAAGCACCAATTTGTTTTTCTTTTAAGCTTTGACAATTATATATTTTGATTTTGAAAATAAGAAAAATTGCTTAGTGTTTCTTGTTTATAATAGATATAAGAATGTAAAATACATACTGTGGTTTGTATCATTTAAGAGTTCAGTGATCTAAACACTATTATGTATTTTCACAGTTTAAAAGAGATTTGGCACTCATACAAGTGTGCATAATTTTTTGCTTTTATATCATCTAACCTTACTAATGCTGCAAAATATATACATTTAGCCAAGTTATGCTAAGTAATCATAACAGATGTTATCATGGTATAATGAGTAATGTATTATTAAAGAATGTAATTAAAATATGATGTGGATGTTTTATCGTGGGTTAAAAACTCAAGTTAAAACTGAGTCATGCTTATGTATATCAATGATTTGTGGTGATCAGTAGATATGTTGTAGTCCAGATTTTTCTGTAATGTGACATGATTTGAATGTGTATGTTAGAATTGTGGCCAGTTTTCTCTTGCCTATCTCTGTGCTGTCACTCATGGAATGCATGAAGAAGCAAACAATTTGAAGGATTCATTTAAGCCAGAAGATGTGAAGCTTCCAGAACCTGATCCAAAAGCTGTTCTCCTTCAACCACCACCTCCAATCACACAGTGTGAAGAAAACTGGCCCTTGTTAAGCATTTCAAAGGGATTTTTTGAAGGTGTGATGGGTGCTCGCAAAACAGCAATGGTTCCTGAACTTGTGGATGAAGAAATGAATGAAGGTCGGTAGAATATTATTTCTTAGAATTACTCCTCACATATAATCTTTTAAATTAGTTAAAGCTTCTACAATTATATGAACATTTATGTGGTAAAATTAGAAAAAATGAAACTAAGATTAACATCCAAAAATGTGTTGTTTTTTTTTTCCCTTTACAGTTTACATTATGAAAAGGTTATTGTGAACAAAACTTCTATAAATTAAGATTGAAGAGCTATATTTATAAATTCAAGGAGGGAATTTGTGATCTTTTGCACTCTGTCAAATTGTTTTTTTGTTTTTTAAGGTTTTGAAGCAAGTGAATATTTACATCAAAATCAATTTTTATAGTTGTGTTTTGTGCTATGAAATATTTTAAAATAAAAGTTTTAATATTTTTATAATATAATATTATGGTCAAATTATTTAAGTAAAAAAATATATTGATTACATTTAGGCTGGGGTGCTGATGCTGAATTAATGTTAGATGAAGAAGGGTTTGGGGAAGGAAAAGTTGGTTTTGAAGATGAAGAGGAAAAGGAAGCAGGTGGAGGTTGGGATATTGAAGATGAAGATCTTGAGCTTCCACCAGAACTTGAAGGTGTACCAGCTGCAGTAGAAGGTGGAGAAGGATATTTTGTTCCACCAACACGTGGCATTTTGCAGACACAAGTCTGGGCTAATAACTCTAAATTTGTTGTTGATCATGTACTTGCAGGTTCTTTTGAAACAGCTTTCCGACTTTTACATGACCAGGTAGGAGCTGTGAACTTTGAACCATTAAAAAGTCTCTTTATGACTACCTTCACTCGAGCTCGAACATCTTTTCTAGCCTTGCCTTATCTTCCAACTATGTATGCTCATCCACACAGAAACTGGAAGGAAGCTGGAGCAAAGGGAGGCTTGCCTGCTATTGGTTGTAAATTAAATGATTTAATTCAGCGCTTACAGATGTGCTACCAACTGACTACATCAGGCAAATTTCAAGAGGCCATCGAACGTTTCCGATCCTTGCTACTCAATATATTATTGTTGGTGGTTGAGACAAAACAAGATATTGCTGAAGCTCGGCAAATAATGGAGATTTGTAGAGAATATGTGTTGGGTCTTTCACTTGAGCTTGAAAGGAAGGGATTACCTAAAGACACTTTAGATCAACAGAAGAGATTATGTGAGATGGCAGCATATTTCACTCATTGTAATCTACAGCCAGTCCACCTGATTCTCACTCTCCGAACAGCTCTTAATCTTTTTTTCAAGTTGAAAAACTTTAATACTGCAGGATCCTTTGCTCGTCGTCTTCTTGAGTTGGGACCAAGACCAGAAGTTGCAGCCCAGACTAGGAAAATACTACAGGCTTGTGACAAAAATCCTGTAGACCAGCACCAACTTCAATATGATGAGCATAACCCATTTTCAATTTGTGGTCAGAGTTATCTTCCAATCTACAGAGGAAAACCAGAAATTAAATGTCCACTTTGCCAAACAAGCTATTTTCCAGAGTGTAAGGGAATTGTTTGTAAAGTTTGTTGTGTAGCAGAGGTTGGAAAAGATTCCATTGGATTACGTATTAGTCCTTTACAGATGCGTTAAGCACTTTTTGATCTTTAACAATAATATGATATGGTATGATATTCATGGAGTCAAAAAGTATCACTATTTGGTGAAAGAAGAGCAGAAGAACTTTTTATGTATTAATATCTGCACAAATGATGAAACAGTTTTTTTTATGCCTAGTTATCAAGTAGAAATTGTCAGTATATTGGTTTAAGTCACCTTGTAGATCACAGTGTGTTTAAGCTCTTCCAAAATTTTGTTTGTGAAATTTCATAAGTATGGTTTATCAAAGCATTATTTGAATGCATTAAAGGCTTTTTTGTTATTCTTTAAACACTAAGCCATAAAGTTTACTGTTAGATGAAAACAATTTCGTTAATTTAAGGGATACAGTTGTAACATTTGAACATGTAATGTATGGGAAATATACTTCATGAAATAAAAGTAAAAAATATGAAAGAATTTTGTGTTACTGATCAGAACATATGTTTCAATGTGTATTACAAAGTATGTTCATTGAATTGATTGTTATAGATGTATAACATCTGCTTATTCTCAATTGTAAGCTTATTTATAGATTTTTTAAAACTCTTCCTATAATTTTGAACAAATAACTGGAAGTTTTGCATGTGTTTTTGACTCCCACCAAATGCAAGTCAGAAAAAAGTACTTTAAAGCATTATGAATGTAAAATATTTTTTCCCAAAAATTTGGAGTAGAGGATTTTTTTTGGGGGAAGAGGTTGTAAGTTTCACCAAACAGATTTACATCTCAACTGGCACTGATATTGAAGATGTTATTGAAAACAGTCTAAAATCATGGTTGTTTTTTTTTAAATTCTTTATGTACTTTTATATCGAGCTCAAAAGAATTTCTGGGACTCTTGGGACCAGATCCGTGGATTTCTTTGTAAACCAAGTATGGAAATGTGAGAGCTCTTTGAAACAAGTCTCTGCATCTAATGTTTGAAAATTTTCAACAGTAAAGAGAGTTATGGAACTCTCGAAGATTAGTTGACTGCAAGCATTTATTGAAATATTAGGAAAAATGATAATTTAAAATATGGTATGCAAAACAGTTGTTGACATAAATTTCCACAAGATTACTAGTTATGAAGTAAAATACTTTCAGAACATCCTTAACAGGAATCCTGTTTTTCAAGGTTTTTTGCAAAGCTGTATTGTGTAATAGAAACAATAAGTGGTTATATAAAGTAGTGGAAACTGGAAAGGCTATATTACCAACTTGTAGATTTTTGCTACAGGGATTATGTGAGGCTTGCAGAGTGCAATGCTGTGTGCTTATAATCTTTGCAGTGTGTTCTAGTCGACATTGACCTGTTTGCAAACAGAATACAGAAATTTATTAATTTCTCAAAATTGCAAAAGAACTGAAAATGCTTCAAAATATTGTTGATTCCAGTGATGTAGTTTGATGTGGAAAAAGATTGAAGCAGTGATGTAACTTTCAACTTTAGACAAATGTATGAAGAATAATATTGGTGTATGAAACTTAATTGAATGGACAGCAACTGCCTGTTGTAGAAACACAAATGTAGAGCATGGCTTTTCAAAAGTCTTCAGGTACACCTGCAATTGACAGTTGCCATTGATACAACTTAGTTTCATAATGAATACTCTCCCTAAATAGCATACAAAGAAAACCTTGGTGTGTACAAGCTGAAACAGGCAGCATTAAACACAAGAATGTTTGTTTTAAGATGGTTTGTATAGTGTATGGGTAAACAGTGAAAGAGATGTTCTTTTCTGTGCTTAGATTAATTCATTCAATCTGCTATATTTCAAGTTATGTATACTCTTGCTAGATTCACCTTGTTGAAGGGATTTAGTTATTCTAGTCTGTTGCCAATTTGTTCTAGAGGTGCAAGAATTGTACAGTTTTGTGTATACATAATCTTGGTAATATGATTCTTTGCGATTCAAAACAGCACAAGGAATACAAATTTATAAGACCACCTTCAATATCAGTATGGTATTCAAGATACCTTTACATTAACCAATGACACTTGTAATAGAAGATAACTGAAGATGAAAGTAAGTATTGCAATTTAGTATTTGGAAGATTACATAACTGAAATCGAGTTAACATTCATTTTTTTTAATTTTAAGGGAAACATGATTTTTGTAGATAGTACTTCAAGGAAAATATTCTTACTCTAAAATGAGATGAATTAATAAAATATTTGGGTTAATTTCTAATGTTAGATGTTTTTAAAATTTACTTTTTGCATGTTGACATAGCACTTTCTTAAGTTTTAAATCGACTAAATTTCAACATGAGATGTACCCATTTGTAATGAATGTTTTTTAAATACTTAAGAAACAACAAACAAACCAATGGCAATGCCATACTACAAGTGTCCTACCCACCTTAGTTCTCCAAGTGCGAGTAAGGTGATTGTTAAAACAACAGAATTCTGTTTATTCTGTTTTTGAACTAACTTTGATAGTTCCTGTTTTTGATAATAAAGCAAAGACAATCTACATTTAAATAGTCATAAAATAATTCTATAGCTGGAGAGTGGATTTATGATTAACTAATTATTCTGGAAGTATAATGCCTTGGAAAGACAGTTTATATAAAAACCAAGGCTTTTAAAAGCAATGTAAGACTAGTCTTTTTTATATATATATACCATATCCTGAACTGTGCATTATTGTCAAATGTCATCATACTGTATGTCAAAGTCTGGTAGATGCCAATATTGTTAAAAAGCTGTGAGAAAGCTTAAGGAAACAAAAGTATTTTACAAAGACATTAGCAATAATATCACTGATGATGATGGCAAGAAGATGATTGAAGTGGTTAGCAATATTAGCAGTACACTTGACAAAAATGTGCTAAAGAATATATTGATGACATGCAGGCATATACTATTTGAAGAATGGATGAAAATGTTCTATTGGTTTAGATAGGAATCATTTCAAACTGTTCACAGTCCAGGAATAACCATTAAATTCTTGGCAGTGTTATTTGGACTTGCTTTTTCTTTGACACTGCTTCCCACAGGTTGGTTTAGTCAGTTTTATCATCAGTGAATTTGCCTCTTGTCTTTTAAATCAAGGTTCTGGAATTTATAAAAACCCAGTGTCTTTTACACTATTTGAATCAAAGAACTTTGCAGGAATTTATAACTCACTCAAAAACGATGACTATGGTACAATGGTGTTACTGCTAGAAACTTTTGAAATAATTGAATCTTCTGATTAGTAGATTGCAACTAATCTAAACACCATGTTTCAGTTGATCTGAAAACAATATTGATATGAGGCAGTTTGTTACAGGGGTGGGGACCTCCTGTCTCTTTTTTATTCTTAGCTGTGCAGAATAGGACTCTCTGGAAATAAGCATATATTTGCACAAGGTCAACTATGTGCAAGGTAGAGCTATTCTATTGGAAGATTATGTACAGTATATCCATTTCAGCTACTTGAAAGTTTGATATGTTTGCTAGCGTTTTTCTACCACTAGTTTCATGGGTGAAGCACTTAGTAAAGTTAGTCACCTCTTCATACAAAAGAGAATATTATGTTTGTGGGGCACCTCGTTATTATGTTTTATTGTCGATTAACTATGCTATCATTATAGAAAGATATACTGCACTGGATCTAGCAGAAAATGATTTATTGCATGAGAAATCACATCCAAAATTACACCGATTAGTTATTAAATATCAGACGCATAAATACCCAAAGTTATGATTTTAGTTACGTAATTTTGTAAACATCATGATGTTAGAAAAACACCTAGGCTCAAGAAGTCTTAATAGAAATGAAATAAAACCCCTATAACCCAAGCACCTTCTAAAAATTGAAAGTTTCTTTTTAAGGAGCAAACTGGGAGTCTGAAGACAGGTCCAATTTTCAAAAGTGCTTGGGTTATGGAGTTTTTCATTATTTTTATAAAAAGGGTTGTGCACATTCTTAAATCATTTTATTCCAGTTAGTCTACAAAAATGACCAGAAAAGTTTTTGTAATAATTGAAAGAAAAAAATTTATCTCAAAACAACGCAAACCGGTTTCGCAAGTTAATATTCAGTCAGCATTCCTTGGATTCGGTACTGTTTCACCTTGACGTAGCATAGCATGCTTTTAATGAGTTTGTGCAGATATTCCCGAGTGATTAAATGCCGTCCGCCTTTGAGTACTTTAAAAAGCCCATCTTTCGTGTTTCGTCTGACCTTTCGTTTATTGATATGAGTCAGCCCATAAATTTTCAATCGGATTTATATCAGGTGATTTATCTGGGCGTTGTACAAGAATGTCGAAAATAAATCAGTTGATAATGATATACATACGAAAAAGCTGCTGGAAAGGAAACTAATGAATATGTAGAAGTGTACGCGAGAATATTTCTTAAGATTTGAAGTTGTCATGGATTCTAATTGCTAAATGTAATTTTGACTTCTATGCTCAAGTCATTGAGGTCTAATCCTAGCTTAAGAGTGAAATGTCACTCGTGATGTTGATTCTGGTTTCACCAGTGACGTGTCATTCATGTTATACCATTGAAAAGTTCATCTAGGCTCAATCAGTAAAATATCGCTCAGGAAATATGTTCACCATAGTTTCACTAGTGAAACGTCACTCAGGTGACGTTCATTCGGATTTCACTAGTGAAAAGTCCCCCAGATAATGTTTATTCTGGTGAAACATCCCTCAGTTAACGTTATTGATAATGTTTTTCTGTCTTTAGCGTTGTTTATATCGTGGTGAAATGGGTTCTGTGGCATCGTATGTTCTCCAGATGGCAATCAGTTATAAAAAAAACAAAACAGATTTAAGGTA
This sequence comes from Carcinoscorpius rotundicauda, assembly GCA_011833715.1. Taxonomy (NCBI): domain Eukaryota; kingdom Metazoa; phylum Arthropoda; class Merostomata; order Xiphosura; family Limulidae; genus Carcinoscorpius; species Carcinoscorpius rotundicauda. The sequence goes on from CM022392.1 coordinate 127,285,438, forward strand.
CACATGTGGATTTATTTCAGTTATATGAACAGTTTTATTTTATGGTGAGAAAGTATAAGGTATACTTTGTGCAAAACAAATCTTCATTTTGAATAACTACAATTTAAAGATTACAAAACCCGAATTATAAGAACTGGGACAACGTTCCACCACTTACCTGCTTAGCATAAAAACTCCTGCATCTGAGACTGTTCTCACCCTCACATGCATTCTTAAAAAGAAATCATATAATTATGTCAAATTCAACATTATGTTCATTCAAGAAAAGCACCTGATTCCGCCACTGTTTCATTGAATGAAAAAAAAAAATTTGCTTCACGTATACGTTAGCGTGTTTTCGTACATTGTTGAGTGTTTGAAAACCTCACCTTAAAATACATAAACAAATGCACTGAGAGGTAGATTATTGGTACTTGTCAGTTATAGTCAGTATACTATAAGCCTCGGAAGCTATAATTGTGATTACATTAGATCTCATTAGCCGGAGAACTACAGAAGACGAAAGGCGGAAGACTTTGGAAACGTCGTTCTCTACACTGGTATCTCCACAGCAGACAGTTGCCGTCCATTCTACAAAGTTTCATCATGAGTATTTTGCCTGAACAATCCATCAAAGAAAAACAATTATTTCTTCTCGTTATGGCTTTTGAACTCAATTGCTGTTGAATATATATTGCTTAGCCTTTTGAAATTTTGCACATGGAAAATATGAAACAATGTTTTAAAGGTTTTATATGTGCAGTTAAATAATCAAAAGTCATAAATAACTATACAGATTCCATATAATTTCGCTATAATTTATTAACCTTAGTAACTAAGATGTATTTAGGTTTTTTAAAAAAATTCGAGAAGACGAAAACACAACCTACCTACCTTGAAATATTGGTTTGAAAGAATATGGTATCGTTTTTAGAGGTTAATATTTGTATATTAAATCATATTTGTGTTAAGAGAGAAAATTCTGTGCATTAATCTTGTTGGAAAATATAAATTTCACACATGCTAACATTCACTTAACTTCTAAATTAAAATTTCCTGCTTCTTGAAATCGTAATACGTAACGAACGTAAAATAACATGACTCGTACGAGATAAATTATAATACGTAACATTGTCGTCCCTAATTTATAAGTGGTAAACTAGCGACTAGTTACCACCACCTACCACCAAATCTTGAGCTACTCTTTTGTTAACAAACAGTAGGATTGATTTTTAGTTGTAATGCCCCCGCGACCGAAAGGGCGATCATGTTCGATGACAGAGATTCAAATCCGCAACCATCAGATCATAAGTTAAACGGTCTAACCACCAATTTATGACAAGCCTTGCAAGGAGGAGCCTATTGCGATAGAAACTACACTACTCACAGAGATACCCCAAACTTGTTTTAATACAACATACTCAACCTATGTATTATTTTTTCCTGTGTTGAGTTGTGATTTAAAATGGTCATATACATTATCTAGTAACTTACTATAGTTAGATTATTTGTATATGCATGCAACACACATAGATTCATTTACTCTCACCCACAGAGAGATCGAGTTGGAATGTTTGATGTTAAGTACAAAAGGGGAATGACGTCATTGTAATATAAAATTATTGCTTTTATTTTTATTTTTAAAAGACCACAAAAAGAACTTGCATGAAACTTGTGAAAACTTTATTTTTGTCACAGTCGAAATCTCAAAAAAGTTACAACTATTTAGGGACATACAGATTTCATAATTATAGTTGTAATCGAAACAGTAATCCCAGGGTACTTTAAATGTAGTTTATGTTGTTTTTTTCTTGTTTAAACGAGGTATCCAAATTAAAATATAGTGTTATTTACAATTTAAATGCGAAAAAAGAAAACAAAGTGAAATTACAATATGAAGTTAACTTCAATAACAGACAAAAAACATTAAAGACCTTATTTAGAGAGGCACGAGAGTGAGAACCAGTGAACCAAAATTAACTGCCCTTTTCTAAGTTACACGATTATGAACAGTTAATAATAAATGAAAACTCCGGATAGAGTGTTAGATAATCCAAGGAAAACTTAAGAAGGTTCAAGAGTATTGTGGTTTATTCATAGTTTTACCAAGAGCATTGAAACAGCATACTTTAAGAAAGGAATATAACTGAAATAATATCTTAATACAAAGAGATACTTTTAATTCGATATTAATACCAAACGTTTGGGGAAGTAGGTCGTCACTCCTATAAAACTCATCTGTGCATAGTGAATTTTTTTGTTTCTCGCAGACTTAGTTTGGAACGGTTCCAGTTTTCTTTATTCGCAACTCACACCAGTGTTTGATGCGATGTGCAGAAAGCGGATTGAGTAGTTTCGGAAGAACTTTATCAGTTGAGATTAAAACTAAATGAGCCTAATTAATACTACACGTCAAAGTTACACAAGGTCTGTTTGCACAAAACTGATCTTAATTTTTTAACAAACAGAGAAGATGGAAAGCAACTTGTTATGTATATGTGTAAATATTTTGTAAACGACAACATGTCGTGTTGTGTTTGAATTTTCATTTGTATTATTCATTTTTCCATATTGATATTATTGTTTCGAAGTTTAAACTAAAATATGTTATTTATTTAGGGTAACGTTTTAGAACTTTCTCGAATTAAGTAGACCAATCACATGTTTGTAAATGAGTGCGGGTGACTTCCTGTCTAGAAGTGTAGTCTCGTGCAAGAACGGATATGCGTGGATAGCTCTGGAGTTGTATGGAAATTGCGAGATTGTTCGAGAAATAGGCCTATCAGTATAAAAAAGACGGTGACGTGAGAGTCTTCAGTCATCAGTTTTATTCGAGGGCGAGAGATTCAGTCATTAATTTTATTCGAAGACAAAGAGTGAGATTCAGACACCAGTTTCATTTCAAAAGAAGAGAGTTAGTTATTTGAGAAAGATTAAGTGTTTGCTGTGAATTTTCAACTTGGATTTGTGATTGAAATTAGATCTACGGAAGCCGTGATTTTATTTCGTCAATCTCTACGATACATCTGAATTACTGCTTGAACTGAGAAACGGCGATTTCATTGAACTGTGAACTGTTTCGGAATCTCTTCGTGGGACCAAATTCACACCCTAGACTGGAATTTGAGACTTTAATTTTAGATCATTATATTAGATACAGGCCAGTACCGTTTTGTGTTGTGATTTATTTTGAAGTTTGAAACTAATATTATTTTATTTTGTAATTAATTTCAAATGTTATAACTTAATATCTGTCTGTCACTGTTATTATATATAATTTATATTATATCTGTTATATTTGTTAATAGTTTAGTGTAATAAATTATACAAGCTGTTATCTGCGTTTTTCTGTTGCGTTTAATCTACGAAGAACTTAAAACATCAAAAAATACGTAACACAACTCAAGACTATCGTAATACATATATTTTTATTATTAACAAAAAATTAAAACAAACCATAATTTACAATAGAAGTTATATTACATATTTTGTATATTTTATAGATAGGTATGATTATAAATTTTGTTGAAATAAAATAATCATACTATTTGTTCAGATGATAAATAAAATCAAGAAAGTTACAGTAGATTCACAACGTTGTTTGAATAAAACGAATATTTATGCATAATTTTATTTATATTGAATGCACGTCATCAAAAATTAATTTGGACTATAGTGTAAACAAGAAAAAAATGATCATAAGAAAAATGAAAACCACAGTACCCAAAACGAACTCAATTGGAGAAGACGACATAGGAGTGATGCTGAACAGGATTAAGCAGCGTAAAAGTCACAATGACACTGGCAGAAAACAACATATAAGGTTTACGCATTTCACCTAACTCTACAATGGAAAAAGGATCATAGACTACATATAACATTAGTTACAACATTATTAGGGTTAAAGAGTACAAAGGGTAGTCACATCTTCAAATACAGCAGCGCAATATCTACCTATATAGACTGAACAAACTAGAGCGAAACAGTATAGAAACTCACAGAACTGATCACTCAATGACCTGGCACAGAACAAATAGCCAGTAGATAAAGTGATGAAAAAACAAATAAACAGATAAAGATAAGGTAATAAATGGACCTATAAAGACGAATTAGACACTAATATATACATTCAGAAGGCTCAATACAAAGAGACAAATATGATATACGCAGGAATATTGAAACATTACTTTAGTCAATAAAGAGCATGGAGTGGCTATAAACAAAGAGTAAAGCCAGATCAGTTAAATTATTATATGAACACTTCCAATAAGTATCCCATTGATGCAATGCAGAAAAATAAACAGAACAAGTTGTAATGATGTATGAAAGACTACTGGAGCACGTAAGTAAGGCTAAAATCAGGGAAAACTTTGCTTGGGTATTTGAGAGGAATCATTTAAAATTAAAACCTGTTTGTCAAATTTACGTTGTATTACAATAATGTTTTACATAATGTATAAACTTTTTAGAGTCAACAAAATGTAAATAAAATGTTAAGAACGTGTTTCATAATTTTTATTAAATCCATATATAATAATCATCTTGCAAATAAATGCAGGATAATGTGACATAATACTTAGGTCTAATCAGTTCTACTGAAGCAGGAAATAATGCGTCGGCAAATAAAAGGAAATGATTTGTTTATAAATTAACGTCTGTAAACCACACATACCATAAACTTGGTTGAATAATGCATAACTAGTATTCGTCTGGGTTGTATCTGAGCTCTTCACTTTTTAGTGTATCACGTAGAACCAATTAGACGGCCATTTTAAATGTTATTAAAAATGATAAAGCCAAAGCAAGTCTTCATCTACTTCTTCTTATACGCTCGTAGTTTTTCTCTCTTTCCAAGCTGACAGAAATAGTCTGTTTATAGTTGAAGCTAGCCTGTCCACCTGTCAAGAAACAAAAAAGTACAATTCAGTTTTAAGAGCGTATTTCACTGATAACTGTGAGTGATATCAGAAATGAAGATAGAATATTGTTTTGATAAAACAAAGGAACGTCTGAACAGATTTTTACTTTTTTTATTTAATCTAATTTATCAACCTGACTTTTGTTTACGGGCCTGGCATGGCCTAGCACGTTAAGGCGTACGCTTCGTAATGTGAGGCTCGCGGGTTCGCGCCCGAGTCGTGCCAAATATGTTCGCCCTCCCAGCCGTGGGGGCGTTATAACATTACGGTCAATCCCACTATTCGTTGATAAAAAAGTAACCCAAGAGTTGGTGGTGGGTGGTGATGACTACCTGTCTTCCCTCTAGTCTTACAGTGTTAAATTAGGGACGTCTAGTATAATTTCTACAAGCCCGTTCCCTTGGCTGTGGAGATAGTAGATAGTACCTTTGTGCGAAATTCCAAAACAAACAAACAGTATAGGGAATATGAACAATCGTGACAAACATCTAAGTACATAAGTATTTTATACGACAATCTTTCCGCGTAATGTTTAGAAATAAAATGGATAGAGTAATCATTCTAGTGGCGCTTACCACTCCTTGCTATATTTTAGCCGAACTTTTCTAATTTATATGGAAGAATATATACAAAGTCCTTTGAATCACCACAGGATATAAATAGTTCCCATTTTTTGCTTAAAGTTGATATTACATGATTTGCTTACAATAATATGTTTCGACAACAACTTTCTTTTCCTTTCTACTGAATTCATGACGTGGATTCGTGTCTGCAGGATTCATAAAGAATCACATTCAGTTATTTATTAAACAATCGAGTTTATCAAGAATGCTTGATATGACTTGATGTTTGGTGTATTCGGATGAAACTGATGTCCCAAGGTCCTCATCCCATTGCCCCAAAGTGTGCTGTACGCTTTGTCGTCTTGAGTGTGATAAAAGTGACGATCAACTTCTAATATTCGGCTACATAACAACAGCTCAAGCTGGCAGTGGGTACTGTTGTCTTTTTTGCCACCCCTATAGGGTATTAATTCAAAATTAAGAAAGGATAAGTCAAAATAGCCTTTGTATAGCGAAATTTGAAATATATTGAGACGAAACAAATTGTGAGGCACAAGGTTGCATGTTTTTATTTTCGTGCTCAGATATTAGGTTGACTTTTGGATTTCATTCTACTACCAATTAAAGTATAAGTTTGTTTCCTTGTAACGGTAGAGGTACATGTTCAGAGAAAAATAAAGTTAAAAGCAGGATCACAAATTATAGAAAATTCCATTGTTTTTATCCTTTCTTATGATGGTTTTTAATGTGACACATTTAACCAAATGATTCATTACCTGTATGAAACGGTTCTAATATAGAATTACTGAATTACTAATAAATCAAAATTAAATCATCTTGATTGAATAATGACTTTGGAGTGTTTAACAATAACACTTTCAACCTAAAAACAACAAGATTGTTTAAAAACGTTCTGAGGTGTCATTAATGAGAAAAAACAACTTTATATTGCTGTAAAGATGATCCACTATGTGTGTCAACCAAGAGTTGACTGGCTTCATTATCGTAATTATTTATATGGCAACTCGATGGTGAACATGGACGATTTTTTATAGTATTTTTGCCCCAGAAGGGCGGAAAAGTTTGGTTTATTATGAATTTTGCGCAAAGCTACGCGAGGCATATCTAATTTAGCAATGATAAACTAAAGGGATGGCAGCTAGTCATCACCACCCATCGCCAACTCTTTAACAACGAATAATGAGAACGATTGTCACATTATAGCGCCCCCACAGCTGAAAAAACGAGCATGTTTGGTGAGGGAATTCGAATGGAATAAAAGACTCTGCAATAGGGCACATTTTCATTTTTTGTACAGATCTAAGGCTTTGAAATTAAAGACGCAAGTAGTTTATCATTTAAATGAGTCAATTACTGCCTTCCTCAAAGTAGATTATGTAATTAGCATCTAATAAGGTAATTAGGGGCTTAATAATAAAAGAAAGATAGAAGAACATTTTTTTACCATTGTTTTTTATACAGTTTATGCTTCCTTAATGGAAGTTAGTAAACCAAGCGATCTATTCTTATGCATTTAAAACGGTGCTGATCGAGTATTGATCTTTTTTATCTAATCAAAAACGTCTCTTAGATGAAGATGTGGTAAAAGTTGTAGACCGATAGTGTAAGTGTGCACAAAATGTTGGTCAAAATAACTTTGCAAACGTGGCTTATCTTTAATTTGAAAAATAATTATAAGCTGTAAAGATCTATCAGTTTACTAAATCTGAAAAAAAAAATCGTGAAAGATAACTGTTTTTTAGTTTGAACAACAACAACAAAAAAAAAGACAGGAAGATATTTCATCAAAATTATAGATTTTTATATCTCAAGTGCTTCTTAAAGAATTTATTTGAAATCTGGTGTGTGAAATAAGGGAGAACAGTCCGAGATAGAAGAAATAGAATATTGCTAACTTATCACTCTTGTTAATGAAACACAGTGTGTCTTTCAGGTTGTTTGAGTTGCACGACACACTATCAATAATTTAATGACATTCGAGCCTCTTTATACTAGATCTTTTGACCATAATGATGACGATTAAATTACTCGTTGAAGTGAACTCTTTCTTTTCTGATTAATAAAATGTTGATTTTTTAATATTCTTGGGAATTATGCTGTTATCAAGATTTACATAAATATTTTATTTCATATTTTCGAGTCGTTGTTTTTTGTAAGCTGGATAATTTACAAAAAATATTTACTTGTTGCAAAGATCTATCACAATAGTCTTTTGTAGCACGTACAGCTTCTATTTGTGTTTCAACTATTCCAGTATTCCTCTGGAGGACCTGGAGAACCTAATGCAAGAAACATTCGACATCACGTTCTCTGGTAACATGAAAACAGCTTGAAACATAGTTACATGACAAACACCCGCATTGATCTACAGTAACCACTGTTTATAACATTTTCCGTAACATCTCGACGTCTCACTGATTAAAAAAAACTCTGTTTTAGAGTATGTATGAACGAACATACGTTTTAAATCCATAACTGAAACAATACCGAAGTACACCGAACACACACTAGAAACCTTATGTTCCTCAACTCGTGCATCACTCATAATTGTCTTTTAAACATATATTACCAATTCCGTGTTCAATTAACGACTTTTGGGTCTTCTTTTCTTACTCCACGATTTTTTTTCCCAACAATTAACTAAAATGTACAATTTCTGAAATCTATTTCAAACATAGCAGTGTGTTAGAATCGCCCTCAAATAATTAAATGTTACTCTACGTCGCTTCAGTGATATAGAAAGGAGAGAAATTTACGTCGATACATATAGATACTTTTTGAAAAAAACAACAAAACCAAAGAAACGTTGTATTTTATTAAACGTAACTTTATAAAATACCGAAAATGCGTTGTTAGTTTTACAGACAATACCTTTGCTTGTCGTTTAGATTTCACATTTCCCTCATCATATAAAGTATCGGGCTTTTCATACATCGCTGAAACCATGTCAAAGGTATATGCAAGCTGAAAGTTGATACGTATGATAAAAAAGCACGGAAAGAGAATAACACATTCAGAGGAAGTTGCTTACACAGACGCTACGTGAATTGTTAGTAAATATTAGTCCTAGCAGTACACATTTATACACCAGAAAGTAACGACAAATGAGTATTATATTAAGGTTAATCATACCTTACAAGTATAATATTTCTGGTACAGTGATACCATTGAATTGCATCATTTTAGTCGATATCGCACTTACTACCATTCATCATTCATTCACCACTCGATTCCATCAAGGAACATAAAACCGCAGTCGCTTGCGGATTGTCCAACAGGTATTTAAGTGAGTAGGTTGTTATCCCATTGCAACGAGCCGTCCCTAATTTAGTAGTGTAAGACTAGAGGAAAGGCAGTTAGTCATCACCACCCACTGCCAACTCTTGGGCTACTCTTTTACCAACGAATAGTGGGATTGACCGTCACATTATAACGTCCCCACGGCTGGGAGGGCGAGCATGCTTAGTTCGATGCGGACGCGAACCCGCGACCCTCAGATTACGAACGCATGCCTTAACGTGCTCGGCCATGCCGGGCCATCGCACTTACAATGAGAGCCACAAATACTCATAACCGGAAATTTACATACGACGAAACACAATGAAGCAAATATAATACACAGCTAGACAAAAGCTCTGTAGTGTTAATTTCTCCAATTTTATGAGTAATATTGTTGGCTTACTTGGAAATGTAACAATCTTTGACCATACAACGTGTAAGAAATATTGCCTTACTCGCATTCTTCTTCACACGTATCGAGCCATAAGTCTACACGTGATGAAGTTAGTCGTTGTAATATAGTGAGAATTTCATCATGTTACATAAGTCAATGGTAGCTCACATTACTATATTACTATGCTCAAATCTTTCATGTAAAGTCTGACTGACCTCCCGTAGACAAGAGAAAACTTTTCTTGTATTTTTATACATATTTCATGAATGATTATCACAATAAGAGTAGATGACGTTTTATTCTGGATTAAGAGAAAATTCATAAGCACATCATTTTTATGTAATAAAATTAAGGACGATGAATTAATATATTATTTTAAAAGTAAGTTTAGAAGAATGCTACTATATTTTATTTATCCTTTCAATCAATAATATTTTGTAACATGAACAGTCGAAACTATACAGAAATAGAAACAACATAAAATAAAGCTTAAAAAAAACAATTAACATATTTATAAGAAAAAATATGGAACAGTTTCTGAGTATTGCACAAGTTGACGATTTTAAATAGGCTGGTCGTATTTTTAATGTAATCTAACATACTGTGTATATACACTGCTGGCCAAAATCTTAAGGCCAATGAACGTAAAGAAAACATATGGTCTTTGCGTTGTTAGACACAACCACTTTTTTGAGTAGAGTTCCAATAATGAAAATAAGAAAAGGAAAATAAAAATAAAAACCGTTTTTAGCATTTAATAGGGAAAATGTGAAAACTATGAAATTAGCCTAAATACTAGCTGGTCAAAAGTTTAAGACCATACGTAGCGTTAATCGGTAAACAAACAACAAATTTTAGTCATTTGTGTTCAAGTATTAGCGTTTCCTGTGTTATACTGGGTAAAAACATGGTAAAGATTAAAAAATTGACAGTGTTTGAACGTGGCAGAATTGTCGAGCTGCAAAATCAAGGTCTCTCTCAACGTGCCATCGCTGGTGAGATTGGGCGTAGTAAAACTGCTGTTCCAAATTTCTTAAAAGACCCTGATCGGCCCAAGAAAATTCCACCGGCTATGAGCAGGAGGATTCGACGGATTGTCCGGCAAGACACCAGCCGATCTTCGAACTAGATTAAGTCCCTTATGGACGCAGAATACAGCTCAAGAACAATAAGACGGCATCTACGAGATAAAGGCTTTAAAAAGCGTAAATGTCTTTAAAGGCCACGCATCCTTCCACACCACAAAACAGCTCGGTTAAACTTTGCTGAGAAGCACCAAACATGGAATGTAGAAAAGTGGACGAAGGTGTTGTTCTCTTATGTTAAACAAGTTTACCTGAATAGTCCTTATGACTTCCATCTTTACTGGGACGATAAGAATATCCCACCGGAGCCATTTTTTACGCGACATGATCTGTGGTGCTTTCTCCCTCCATGGTACAATAGAGCTTCAGGTTATACAGGGGTGTCAAACAGTAGCTGGCTACATTGGCATGTTGGAGAGAGCATCCTTACTGACTGAAAGCCCTCACTTATGTGAAAATGACTGGATCTTTTAGCAGGACAACGCTGCAATCCACAATGCCCGCAAGACAAAGGACTTTTTCTTGGCGAATAACGGGATTCTTTTGGACCATTCAACGTGTTCGCCCGAACTGAACCCCCTTTGAAACTGTTTGAGGGTGGACGGCAAGGGAATTCTATAGAAATGGACGTCAATTCCAAACAGTGCATGATCTTCGTGAAGCCCTCTTCACCACTTGGAATAACATTCCAGCTAGTCTCCTGCAAACGATTATATCGACCATGCCAAAGTGAATGCTTGAAGTTATTTGCAATGACGACTGTGTAACTCACTACTGAGACCTCTTTTTGGGAATTTCCTTCCCTGTTTAGGACTTCTTTTTGGTATGGTCTTAAACTTTTGACCAGCTAGTATTTAGGCTAATTTCATAGTGTTCACATTTTCCCTATTAAATGCTAAAAAGTTTTTATTTTTATTTTCCCTTTTCTTATTTTCATCTTTCGAAGCTCTATTGAAATAAGTGGTTGAGTCTAACAACGCAAAATGCATATTTGTTCTTTATGTTCATTGGTCTTAAGATTTTGGCCAGCAGTGAATGAGTGTTTTTTATTTTTTTGCAAATGCGATAAATACTGCTATTGTTGAGCAGCCTACTTTATGTTTTATAGCATGTGGTACATGTGTATACACACATATTTTATTTACAGCTATTTCTATCAAGCAGAGTCCCTGGCATTGATTAGATGAAAATTGCTTTAAATATCCAGTTTTTTCATTAAATCAATTATATTAATCGTGATTTTCTTAAAAAAACAACAAAAACAAAACTTAAAATAATTTACTTATTTAACTAAATATTTCTACTATGTAGTAAAATAGGACCGGTATGGCCAAGCGCGTTAAGACGTGCACTTCGTAATCTGATAGTCGCGGGTTCGCACCCGCGTCGCGCTAAACCTGCTCGCCCTTTCAGCCGTGGGGGCGTTATAATGTTGCGATCAATCCTACTATTCGTTGGTTGATGAGTAGCCCAAGAGTTGGCGGTGGGTGGTGATGACTAGCTGCCTTCCTCTGGTCTTACACTTCTAACTTAGGGACCTTTGTATGAAATTCGAACCAAACCAACTGATCTATGATGTGTCACACAAACTGTTCATGGGTGGCAGGTTGTTTTTTAAAACTAACAGTTTTCTGTCTTTCAAATATTACTATTCAACATTAGAAGTATTTGCGACGCAGTTTTGACAACTTGACATTAAGCTTACAGTATGCGTCTATTTATTAAATTAATATTTTATGAAACTCCTGGATACTTAAACTCTAACATGTGCAAATTGTCTGGTAAAATTATGCGCTATTATTCTTGTATAGTTTCGGTACCTCCGGCTCCAGCAAGACAGCCGTACAATAGGTTCAAATAATTCAATTACAGTCAATGGCTAATGTTCGTTACAGTTTATATATATATATAAACATGTAATATAATCACACACTAAATGAGAAAAGCAAGGTGTAAAAGCAAAATCATATGCACGTATTCGCACAAGTAACCCAGAAAAAGCATATCGTGTGTGGCTGCAGTTGAAATGAGACATTTAGTTATATTGATTTTAGGTGAAACGAAAACAATGATAACAAATGATTTTTTTAAAATTATAATAAAAGTAAATTACGTAGTAAGGGATATAATGGTCCAATTTCCCACAGATAAAAAGAAAGCATAAAATAGTCATTTGACTTTAAAAGCCGCTTAGAACCCTTATGACAGAAAAGTGCTGCAAGCTAACTGCCTTCCTTTTGGTCTGTAGTTTAAAATTAAGGGTGTTTGTATACTCGAATTCTGAAATTACTGACGTGTCTTCAAGAACGTATATAAGGCGCTGTTCAGATTGGTTATTTCCAATCAAACTTTATGTAACTTAGTAAAGGTTTTATTTAGTGACAAACAGCAACTTAGTTTTAAATGTGACATAGATTTTAAGAATATTACATGAATCCTCGTATTTAATTTCAGTACTAAATATAATCTGAAAAGAAGGAAGAGCGTACAAAGTACGTTTCCTGCGAATACCTGTAAAAAGAGTTGTCACAATCAGCCTTTTTACCTGTTTGAAGGCATGAGACAGGTATAGAGTACTGGCCAATGAAGTTATCTCCAATGTATTCATCATCCAGAACAGTAAGCCGCAGCACTTCCAGCTCCGGGAAGTTACAAGAAATTTAAAGCTTTCCTCAAACAACGGACTATGACCTAAAAAAAAAGTGAACTGTTACCCAACCTGTAATTTTTTGAAAACTATATTTAATAACTAGTTGCAGTTTCTTGGATTACTTCAGCTTTGGTAGCAGCCAGACAATCTTCAGTTTAGTATATTCTTTACATACTGTCTCTCGGTGGCTAAGATTAAAGGTTTAAAACTTTAAAATTTGTGATTCGAATCCTGTGACAAACGCAGGATGGATAGCTTATTTTCAGACTTGACTAAAACAAACACAAAATTATTACTTACATCATAACAGACATTTATTTTAACAGAGATAAGTTCAGTGAAACTGAAATTAAAGGAAGAGCTTGCCATTCTAGAAAACTATTAGACATTTCGGTTTTGAACTCTAACAAGCTTATCTAGAGTACAAGAGTTTTATAAACTTGTAGAAATGCTTTCCTAAGAGTGGTTTTTATGTTAGTAATTAAAAGTTGTAGTATTCTTAACTTATTGAAAAAAAATATAAAAACGAACATTTTCTAAAAGTTTTTTTTTTCTTACTGGAAAGTTTCTTTTTTGAATTTCGTGAAAACTACTCGAGGGCTTTATGCGTTAGCTGTCCATAGTGTAAGACTAAAGAAAAGACGGCTAGTCATCACCACCCACAGCCAACTCTTGAGTTACTCTTTTATCAACAAATAGTGGGATTGACTGTTACGCTATAACGCCCTTACAGCTGAAAGGGCGAGCATGTTTGGTGTAATGGAGAGTCGAATCCATGACCCTCAAATTGCGAATCAAGCGCCATAATCACCTGACTATGCCACCTTTCTGAGAATTACTGGAAAAGAAGAGTTCGAATTTTTGTCATACTCAATTCACTAATTTTAACGAAATGATTCAATGTGCAGAGTTAAAAATATTCATAAATTTTAATTATATAAACTGTGTAGTTCTTCTTTATTAAAACTGCTACCCTTTAATTTCTCGGTACTACATTTAAAAATTACATCAGTAAAGATATACGGTTCTTGTTAAAGTCGTGTTCTTATTGTGAGGAGAATACTTTCAGTTAAACTTGTGTTCTATTATAAACAAGTGTTTGTTGTATATACCATAGCTATATTTCCAATTATATCAATCTTAAACGTCTAAAGTATGAGTTTTTTAATGGATTTATGCTTGTGGTGCTATTCAACAGATAGCGCAAAAAATTTGGTTACATATGTAGATACTAACAAACGCTTACGTCCATTATATTAAATACGTATATATACGCGTGTTTCTTATGGCGGAATAAAGACAAGTGACACCTAATATCTCATTAAAACATAATTTGCAATTAAAACCTAAATCTCTGTTTTCTCAATAAATCCCTCAATGTTCGTTAAATCTGCATAATCGTTTATTTATTCAAAAATAATGTCATGTACAGTTTAAAAGTTACGTGAGAAGCCATACCTCAAAATATGTGGAGTAATTAAAGTGTAATTACATCTAAACGTTTACAGTCATATTATTAGTGTGTACATCTCAAGCGCCATATATAACCTGCCGTGAACTTTGGATAACTGAGATTGTTTTGAATTTCGCGCAAAGCTACTCGAGGGCTATCTGCGCTAGCCCTCCCTAATTTAGCAGCGTAAGAGTAGAGGGAAGCCACCACCCACCTGACAACCCACGCCAACTCTTGGGCTATTCTTTTATCAACAAATATTGGGATTGACCGTCACATTATAACACCCCCACGGCTGAAAGGGCGAAGCAATTTTGTTGTGATGGGGATTCGAACCTGTGAATTACGAGTCGAGTGCCTTAACCACCTGGCCATGCCGGGCTAACTGAGATTGTCTACCGGTCTTTACAATAGAAAGTTGTTTTTGTTGTTGTTGAATTTCAAGTATAGGGCCATTTAAACTAGCCATTCTTGGTTTCGGAGTGACAAAGTAGATATAAGACAGCCAGTCTTTTACCCTGGAGTTAACCTTGCCAGCCCAAATAGAGGGATTTAACCGTCACTCGTACAAAACAACAAAAGTCAACAAGTACAAAGCTTGAGCTTTGATTTTTTTACAATTTTTTAACAGTGCTACCCGCTATCTTCATCTTGGAAATCAAACCCTAGATTTTAGTACTATAAATCTATTGACTTACCGTTGGTGTTGTCCATTACAAAGAACAGTATATGTTAATGAATTTAGTATAACTAGTATTCTAAACTACCAACAACAGGACATGTTCATGAATTTGGTATAACCAGTATTCTACATTATCAAGAACAGTATATGTTGATGAATTTTTCATAGATGATATTGTCTACTGAAGTAGGCTTGTACATCATGCGCTACCGAAGTTAAATTTTAAGTCATCTGCCACTAATATGTAATATATTGACACTGCAGTGTGAAACTACATGAATCCAGTTCTCCTCTGAACAGGATTTATTTTAGTTAACGATACCATTTTAGTTTATATATCTTCCTGTGTGTTTAGGTGATAAATCATTACATTAAAAAATGGAAGGATACTTCCATGTATTATATACAGATACCAGTTCAGCTTTCTCACTTTTGTTTTGGATATTCATAGATACTGACAGATGTGAATTGGAATTTGTAAATTTGGAAAACGTTAACTAATCCCGGTAATATGTTTGTGAATATTTTTCGTAAACAAATAATATATTTACATAAAGTTGTACGAGTTATCAATAACTAACGAAGAAATCAAGGCACTGAGATGGTCATCTTCTATCTATATATTAATGCCGAGAAAGTGGAGTGTTGTGTGGGATATTGCTCAAGTATATTCTAAAAAGGGGTAACAAGAAGAAACAAAATGTAGAAAATATTCTAACTGAGATTTAGGCATGGATGCAATCCTTAGTACGTCGTCAATGTAGTGACGAAAACATCACGATTACTCATCCATTATATTGATTAAATATAAGATTTTTGGTGTGTCGAGCAAAGAGGTTCGCATAGGTGGGGCCCATTTTAGACCCCTTGGTGACTCCAGAGATTTGTTTGTAGTTATCATTACAAGTAAAGATGTTAAGTGCAAGAATAAGTTCAACTAAACATAACAGTGTATGTACTAGAGGGCCTCCACTATGGGTCTTTGGTCTAGGAAGTGTTTCAGTGCAATGAAACTTTTATTGTGTGGAATAGGTGTGTACAATGTTTTTATATCCAGGATGAAGTAGTTTCTTTATCAGTTAAATGTGTGTTCTTAAAGGCATCGGTGGGTCCTTTATGTGTGTCTGTACGTTCATGACAAATGGTGATAAAACTTCGTCAAGGTAATTAAAAATTTATTCAGTGGGACAACTGCATGCAAATACAATGGGTCGGTCTAAATGTCTGTTTTTGTGGAATTAAGGGAAGTGGAAGTTATATGTTCTGAAGAGGGCTATAGAAAGTACTGATGTTAAGTTGACTAAGAACTTCAGTGTTGTTTTAATCTTTGGGCCACATTTTTGCGTGTATGCATCTATTTAATGAGGCAAGCTAGCGAAAGACAACATGGAAAATAAGTGATTCTTTATATTACAAATACAAATCGTAATCAGACAGACATGCACGTGCGCATGCACATTGTTCAAATGAAACAATCTGGTGAAAATCACATAGAAAAGAAATGCTGCTTAACACCTTTTTTCTATATATTATGGCTTTTATAACATGTCGCTTAGCAACAAAAGTATAACCATAACCTTATACTATTGTTAGTCTGTGTACTGAAAGTATAAAATGAAATGTATGAATATTGGAAAAAAATTGTTCACCTTTTTATTTAGAGTCTTCGTTGAATAAAAAAAATGTTTTTTCATTAAAAACTTCGATGATATAACATAAAATACCGTAATTCAGAAACGATTTAAATTTAAAATAAAGCGTGATGTGACGGGACACACACTGTTCCTTTACAAGATAAGATAACGTGACGTAAAGAGCAACTATGGCCCAGTATGGCCAAGCGCGTTCAGGCGTGCAACTCGTAATCCTAGGGTCGCGGGTTTGCGCCCGCAGTGATTGCGGCCCTATGTTCCTTAAGGAATTGAGTAGCAGATGATGAATGGAAATTGGCTATATGTTTATTTCAAATTGATTACACGAGTTTCAAGGCGGTAAAGCGAACTGTGTTCAAACTATTGGTATATTTGTTCAGAAACACATATAATGCAAACAATAATCCTCATCACAAACAGTTGAGTGTCATGCGTTGTTTCTGACTCACTGCTATCGTAGAATCGCTACACTGTGACTGATTTAGATGTCATTGTTTTAACTGTAAACAATATTATGAATTCTCGGGCCGAACAGAAATGGTATGTTAAGATAAGACTTACTGGTTAGATAAAGCACTTGATGAAATGAATTACTAACAATAAACAGTATATGGGATGGTGACAAAACCAAAGAATGAATTAATATCAGTGAAGAGACCTGAGATATATAGTTTTTCTCTATACACCCTAAGTTAATAGTCTAAGATGACTTTGCCAAAGATATTAGATAAGAGACAGAAATAAGTTATGCAAGGACCAATAACAAAATCAAGTTAAAAGAACTGACTTTAAAAATAGATGTGCTCAACTTCTTAAAGAAGCGGAAAAACACTAAAAATTTTGTATATAATTCCGTGTTTCGAGCTCAAAAGTTCATGTGCTCGAGGGAATTTTTTCTGACTTTTGAAGACGGAAGATGGCATTAAACCAGAATCCATAAGACGTTTGTGCAGCAAACATCTTGTAAATATGTTGTTTCTGATCTAGTCCAACAGTGCTTCATTTAAGGTTCAATAATGTATAAAAGGAAAAACGTGAAAACCTTAACTGTACGAAAGATATTGTAGATTTTAAAACGTTTTTAACGGTATTAATTAACGATATCTTAGAATAATTGTTAATACAGTTATACAGATCGTTATCGATCACGTTTCTTGTGTTAATTCAGTTGATAGCTTAACTAATGTTGTGTCTATTTTATATGCAAAAAACGGCTCTTTTGGGCTCAGAAAACACTTCAAATAGAAGAGCGAACAACGTTTCGACCTTCTTCGGTCATCGTCAGGTTCACAAAGAAAGAGGTAACTGGCCGGAAGCTGACCACATGTTTGGAAGGGGTTGTATAACTGAGTGTCGCAATGTAGAGGGCGCGGTTTGATGTTTGAATATATAATTTTATCTATAATATTAATATAGGTATAATGGTGTTCCTTTATATTGGTTTATTTTGGGTTTAAGTTGTTGTATAAGTAAGGCTTCTTTAATTTTTCGTTTGTTTATGTTTGTTTCTTTATTTAGTATTTTAGTGTTTTCTATGGTTATGTTGTGTCCATTTGACTTGCAGTGTTCGAAAACGTGTGAAGGTGACTTTTTATGTTCTTTGAATCTGGTTTCCATTTTTCTACTTGTTTCTCCTATATAGAAGTCGTGGCAGTTATCACATTGTATAATGTTGGTGTGGTGTTTGTCAGTGTAGTTCTTACATAGTATAGACCTTAGTTTTGTGCCTGGTTTTTGAATAAATTTAGTGTTAACTGGAATGTTATATTTTGTTACTAGTTTTTGCCAAATGTTGGTTATTTGTTTGCTGATGTCAGGAATATATGGTATACAGCAGTATATGGTTTCGTGATTTTTTTATTCGTGAGATATATTTACTTTGTTGGTTGATTTTGCTTTCTGTCTAGGTGTGTGCGTATAATGTTTTCTACGGTTTGTGGAGGAAACTTATTGATGTTGATGAAGTATTGTTTTATTTTATCTAATTCATCGTTAATTTTATCTGGTGAGCATAGTTTTATGGCTGTGTTTATCTGGTTTCTTAGTATGTTGAGTTTTTGTTTTGTTTCATGTGCTGAGTCCCAAGGAATGTATAGTCCAGTATGGGTGATTTTTCGGTGGATTTCTGTTTTGAATTGTGTGTCGGTTCTTATAATTTTGAGGTTAAGAAATGATATTTGATTGTTTTCTTCCTGTTCACATGTGAAGTTAATGTTGGGATGTATAGAGTTAATGTGAGTGAAAAAGTTAAGTATGTGTTCTGTAGATTCGAATCCCGCAACCGTGTCATCTACATATCTGTACCAGTATAGTGGTGGATGTAATGCTGTATTAATTGCTTGTGTTTCAATTTGTGTCATAAAAATATTGGCTAGAACTGGCGATACTGGGTTGCCCATGCTTAGGCCATTTGTTTGTATATAGTTTTGGTTGTTGAACATGAAGTTTGTCTTTATTGTGGTGAATTCTATGACAAGACAGAAACATAAAAATTCTAAAAGCAGATAAAGGTAACGCTATAGTAATAATGAACACGAATGAATACATACAAAAAATGAATAACATCCTATCAGACACGAACAAATTTAAACCAATACACACAAATCCAACAAAGACACATGAGACGCAACTAAACAAATTACTACTACAAATGAAAAAAGCCAACACAATTTCACAAACACTTTATTCCTACCTACGTAAAACCGACTCACGCACACCGCAAATATACGGCATCCCCAAACCTCATAAACCAGATTGTCCATTACGACCAATAATGTCAACATATGAATCGTTCAACTACAATCTTGGTAAATACATAGCATGGGCATTCTCCAAATATGCAACATCAGCCAGCTCATTCATCAAAGACTCTTTTAATTTCAAGTCCAATCTAAATCAACTTAATCATAAAGCCTTAATGGCCAGTTTCGATGTTATATCCCTCTTCACAGAAGTTCCAACAACAGAAGCCTGCAAGATAGCCTTAGAACTCTATATTCGAGACCCTAACCCGATTATAGACATTCCCAGTAACCAGTTAGCAACCCTCATAGAATTCACCACAATAAAGACAAACTTCATGTTCAACAACCAAAACTATATACAAACAAATGGCCTAAGCATGGGCAACCCAGTATCGCCAGTTCTAGCCAATATTTTTATGACACAAATTGAAACACAAGCAATTAATACAGCATTACATCCACCACTATACTGGTACAAATATGTAGATGACACGGTTGCGGGATTCGAATCTACAGAACACATACTTAACTTTTTCACTCACATTAACTCTATACATCCCAACATTAACTTCACATGTGAACAGGAAGAAAACAATCAAATATCATTTCTTAACCTCAAAATTATAAGAACCGACACACAATTCAAAACAGAAATCCACCGAAAAATCACCCATACTGGACTATACATTCCTTGGGACTCAGCACATGAAACAAAACAAAAACTCAACATACTAAGAAACCAGATAAACACAGCCATAAAACTATGCTCACCAGATAAAATTAACGATGAATTAGATAAAATAAAACAATACTTCATCAACATCAATAAGTTTCCTCCACAAACCGTAGAAAACATTATACGCACACACCTAGACAGAAAGCAAAATCAACCAACAAAAGTAAATATATCTCACGAATAAAAAAATCACGAAACCATATACTGCTGTATACCATATATTCCTGACATCAGCAAACAAATAACTAACATTTGGCAAAAACTAGTAACAAAATATAACATTCCAGTTAACACTAAATTTATTCAAAAACCAGGCACAAAACTAAGGTCTATACTATGTAAGAACTACACTGACAAACACCACACCAAAATTATTTATAAAATACAATGTGATAACTGCCACGACTTCTATATAGGAGAAACAAGTAGAAAAATGGAAACCAGATTCAAAGAACATGAAAAGTCACCTTCACACGTTTTCGAACACTGCAAGTCAAATGGACACAACATAACCATAGAAAACACTAAAATACTAAATAAAGAAACAAACATAAACAAACGAAAAATTAAAGAAGCCTTACTTATACAACAACTTAAACCCAAAATAAACCAATATAAAGGAACACCATTATACCTATATTAATATTATAGATAAAATTATATATTCAAACATCAAACCGCGCCCTCTACATTGCGACACTCAGTTATACAACCCCTTCCAAACATGTGGTCAGCTTCCGGCCAGTTACCTCTTTCTTTGTGAACCTGACGATGACCGAAGAAGGTCGAAACGTTGTTCGCTCTTCTATTTGAAGTGTTTTCTGAGCCCAAAAGAGCCGTTTTTTGCATATAAAATTCTCAACAAGTGGGTTTCTCGACATCACTGAATGTTGTGTCTATGTTACTGAACATAATAGAAGGCCTTATTAAATAACACCTAGATTTTCAAAACGAATAATTCAATGATGTAGAGTTTGTGTTGTTTCAAGATAATATTGAAAGTTTTGATATAGTTCAAATGCTCAACAGTACATAAATAAAATACTATTTAATTTTTATTAAATTATTTTATAAATTGTTTCTGTCTGAGTCCTTTATTCCTTTACTGGTGGCTTTTGTGCCCCACTTGCGAAAGCATGACTTGAAATTCAAATAAGTTTGTAGGTGCTAAAGATGCTCTGAAAACAGCTCTTCCAAAATCTTGATCAAGGACATTTTAGGATCTTATCAGCAATTTGATTGTAAACATGTAAAATTCATTGCGACTCCTAGTGGCACAGCAGTATGCATGCAAACTCACACTGCTGGTAGCCGGGTTTCGATACCCGTGGTGGACAGACATTTAGAGCATTTTTTCCTTTTTGGGTGTAATGAGCTGTATAACCATCTCTACCAACTGTTCCTTGACGTTGTGTATGCTAGATGATGAGGTATTTGCGTTTTACACTGCATGGTGAATCATTGCAAGTTTTATTTGAACAATAATGGACTGAAAAAGTGGTTTTATATTCAGTTATTTGTGTGGACTTTGCTTCGTTTATTCAGTATTGTCTATCTATATTTCACATATGGTATTATAAAACCATTACACTAAAGATGCCCTAAAAAAAAGCTATACATTAAGAGTTGATTTCTCTGTAAAAATCAATAGATGCGTTAAAGAAACCTGTTCTAAGTAGCTGTAAAACCTTAGTGTGCAGATATTTCCAGGACATATTTAATATATTGTCTTTGTATTATATTAACTAAAATATTATAAATTACAGTTATCCATTAATTACTAGAAAAAAAAACCGTTTAGATATATACATATATTTGTTTGTTTTTGAATTTCGCGAAAAGTTACACAAGGGCTATCTGCGCTAGCCGTCCCTAATTTAGCAGTGTAAGACTATCCATCGCCAACTTTTGGGATACTCTTTTACCCGTAAATAGCGGGATTGCCCAATATATTATAACGTATCTACGGCTGAATGGAAGAGCATGTTTGGTGTGAGGAGGATTCGAACCCGTGACCCTCGGATGAAGTCGAGTGCCTTAACCACATGGTCATGCAAACCTATATATATTTAAAAATGTTTGTGTAATCATGTGATGTAAAATGTTATAATAACTTTCTAGAAAATTTGATATAAAAGATATTTTACTTTGAACTGAATATTTAAGATTATTACATTAATTCTGTGATGTACACTAAAAACAATAACACATAAACTATAGTTTACTGTTAAAAACTAGTAGCTTTGATTAAGACAAATACTCTTTTATTACTTCAAGATTCGATATTTCGTAGTAAAAGTTAAGCAGGTAGCCCATTATTTAGCTTTGTCATAAAACGACAACTTTGCACAAAAACTGTGCACAAATAATGAAATAACACTAGAATGTCAAATTTTTGTTTTAATTGTAAGCTGAATAATGGTATACCTGAGTTGATTTTCTCCTCTGCAGGAATAGAGCCCTAAATTTGAACGTTATAAGCCCTCGATATTACCGCTGAGCCACGTCTTTTCCAATTAGAAATTATAACTTTACAAGCATAAACAATTATCCGTATAAAATAATTAGTTTGTGTGTGCTATAACGAGGAACAATGAAGTTGTAATTCAAACTACTTGTAGAAATAACATTACTTTGTCACACAAAACAAAATTTATCACGAATCCAGACAAAACTTTAACATGTTATGCATATTCAATTAATTCTGCATATTTTAATCAGAATACATTCGATTTCATCGAAAAGAAAGTTACTGACACAATAGAATACGAAGCCAATTATTTTCAAATGAAAAAGAAAAGTTCCTTTAATTTTCTGTCAATCGAAAATGGTTAACAGATTTTAAGGATAATATTATGAGTACTGCTATCATCTGGCAAATTTCAAATATTAGACCAAACTTTTTGCAAATAATGTTTCCTGAAAATAAATAAATGCCTCCTTTCTGCGAGAGGAAAAATAGTTCATAAAATGATGTGGGGAATAATTTAGGAAATAAATGTAGAAGGTTTCTCAAGAAGCAGGTAAGTACCTCAGATCTAGTCCATTGTTCGTTGGAAGTTAAAAACCTTGGTACTCTTACCTTAAAAGTACAAGCTATGTTTTCATGTAGTACGTAAAAGCCTGCCTATAAATAAAAACAATAAACATCTTTATACAGAAAAATACAGACAGTGGAAAATAACAAATATCTGAATCTATACAACAAATAATATTACAAAAACAGATTCGTGTAGGAACTCAGGATCTAAAAAATCACATTCTCGAAACCATACCTTTATTGAATGTTGATACCTAAATGGTGATTATAATACAAGCCAACACACAGACTTCACTAAACAATCAATTCATTGTTTTGTTTTACATCTAATTTTTATATATATGTAAGGTGTCGGACATGGGTTAATGGATGAATGCCAAACTATGAATCCATGGGTTCTTGACTCGTGTCCGTTACACTAAAATCATACCCCACCCTTTGGATAAATGCATTATAAGAGTGACCGCCAAATCCCACTATTCTACTAAAGTAGCCCAAGAGTTGGTGATGAATGCTGTTGGCTTCCGACTTCCTTCTAGTTTATCAGTTCAACGTTATGGACAACCAGTGTAGATAGCCCCTGTGTGGCTTTGTGAGAATGTTCGAGAAAAACACAAATATATGAATAGATACATATTAGAAACTAACAAAATAGTAAAGAAGCAGTATGTTGCTTACACGTTAAGGTTCCTCGGTTAAACAACGGTATGTACAGTGTAAAAAAAAACGGATTCTATCCAACACGGTAGACACAGCAGATAGTCCAATGCGCCTTTCCTCTAAAACAAACGCTTCAAGATATATCTAGTTCCATTAGTATATTATATTGTCTACCAAACTGAAGTTTCATAATTTAACACTACAGTACTTGAATGATAACAACAGATGGTTTATTTCTTGATGTGTTCTTTTCATTCTCTTGGATGTATAATACTGCGTCTTCTATGAACGTTTAACACATATATCAAATTAGTCTAAAGTAGTGAACACGAAGTTTTTTTCCATTCAAAATGTTTTTAAAACGTCGCCTAATGGTAATATAAAAATCGAAGTTCGACTTCTCAGTCTGACAAAGTGCAATAAGCGATAGGTGTTATGTAAACGACAACCATGTCGTGTTGTGTTTGGATTTCCATATCTATTATTTATATTTCCATATTTATATTATTGTTTTGAAATTTAAACCAATAAAATATGTTGTTATTCATGTAGAAATTTCTAGAATTAGGTAGATCGATCATTTGTCTGTAAATAAAATGTATGTCAGCCTGATGTCTAAATGAGTCTCGTGCAAAAAGACAGACATGCTCAGATTACTCTGGTATTCTGTGGAACTTACGCGATTGTTCGAGGACACAGTAAGCCTACTAGTATAAAAACAGACGGTGACGCGAGGAAAAGAGAGAAAAGAAATCATTCAGTCATTAGTTTTTATTCGATTCAAGAGGTTGTCTTCGTTTGAGAAAGTTTAAACGTTTGCTGTTTGTTTATTCAACTTGGATTTGTGACTAGAGCTAGATCTACAGAAGCTGTGATTTTATTTCGTCAATCTTTATAATTCATTCGAATTACTGGTTATACTGAAGGTCAACACGTACAGGACTGTTTAGGGGAGACTGGAAAAGTTGGAAAACGAAAAATCTGAGACATTCATCAAAAACATCGTAAAAAGAACTTCGTCAAATTTATTGGACTGTGAATTGTTTCTGGACTTCTCCATTCAAACTTCAGAATTTCTTCGTGGGACCAAATTCACTCCCTAGACCGGAATTTTGGATTTCTGATCTGGACTTTTGGACTTTCATTCTAGATCATTATATTGGACACAGGCCAGTACCATTTTGTATTGTAATTAATTTTGAAGGTTGAAACTGAATATCTGTCATTGTTATTATATAATTTATTTTATATCTGTCACATATATAATAGTTTATTGTAATAAATTATATAAGCTGTTATCTGTGTATTTCTTTTGCGTTCAGTCCACATAAAAAACAATAGAGTAGAGTGGAAGTAAAACAAAGAAACTATAATTCCAAGCATCTTTTCTATAATTCTATTGAAACAGATTTATGTGTTCAACACTTTTGTTTTCATGTGAATATTATTGTATGAGGTTAAAATAAGACATTTACGTATGTTTTGACAGACAAATAAAATGACCTTACATGATGAAAATAATAAACACTTAAATCTCTTATAATATGACATTCTCCTTATGACTAATAATAATTTTAAATTTCATAATTCCAAGCTTATTTGTTATATCATAGTGAATAAACCTCCCAAATACTTCTTTCCATATTTTTCACACCTTCAGATCCTTCTTTTGCTTAAGTGCTTCATGTATAGTTAAAACTTCGACAAAATATTCGATGATTTTATAAAGCCAGATATCACGTTTGTGTTCGTTTTTCTGTCTGAGGTAAGAAATGTCTTTTACCAATAGGAATCGCTTTTGATGCTTCTTCTCAACCATGAGCAAATATTTAAGGAATGAAATTTCTACTTAAAGATTTAAATAAATTGGTCTCAAAATCGTTTTATACCACATAAATGGTATTTTTACATACTCTTTTCTTATCTCTGTATATTACATACATAAACACATGTACACATTTTGACTTGACAAGGGAAATGTATGATCAGATACGTTTTTGATACAGAGGTAAATCTGAAGATTATAACGCTAAAAACCAGGTTTCGATACCTACAATGGGCACAAGACACAGAGTCTACTGGGAAGCTTTATGCTTATCTACAAAGAAACAAAGCTACATTTTCAAACCTGTGTTACTTGTACAATAATTATTTTTAAACTATTCTGAAAATTAACTTCTATTTACAGAATCAAAATTATGCACTGAAAAATCCTCACACAGTCTCAAAATAAGTCACAGATGACATGAAAAATGACGATGGTACGCAAGTAGTAGTGAGCCTAATAAAACGATTTGGAAGGAAAAATATTTATATTCTTTCATAACGACTGGATACAAAAGTGTAGCAATAAAACGTGCAAACTAAAATATTTCAGAGAGACACACACGTAAAAGCCTGATGAAAATAATCTGTGTAGAAACAGAAAATTACTGGAATGTAAATAAGATAATTAAGTATGGTTTAAATTTCACACCAGTAAGTACATAAAGAAAATAAAAAGAGCGAAAGTGGAAGAAGATGAACATGTTTCTGTTCATCAGTGCATAAATTTGGATGACATGCAAGAAAAAGACAAAATATGTGATGTAGAATTTTCTGTTATACATGAAAAGTGACCGTCACGAATTGGTCATTTCTAATAAACTTTATTTTATAATAACAACTTGGGTTTTTTGTTTCTTTGCATCGTGTTTTACAGGAAACACTCAAAAAGTGTTATTTTCGATATACCCACATAATCATTACGAACAACTGCGCAGAAATATTATGTGTTGGTGAAAACGTTTATTGTACTTTGGGACGATGCAGTACATATGATTCACATTATATATTTTTAAACATGGTGTTAAGTCAAAACAGACAGACAAAAATGATATTAACTTCTATAATACATGGTATTTACACACTTTTATTCAACATTGTAGAATTCTTTGTTTAATTTGTTTGTTTAGAATTAAGCACAAAGCTACTCAATGGGCTATCTGTGCTCTGGCCACCACGGGTATCGAAACCCGGTTTTTAGTGTGTAAGTCCGCAGACATACCACTGTGCCACTGGAGGGCTTTTAGAATTCACACACATCTTTAAAACAATTATGTCTTTACTTAACGATGTTCCTAATCCTCATTGTTATTTATGTATTAATTTAATATGATGTCCACGAGACGTTAATGCTGCCTACACATCCTATTATAAGTAATAGCGAGGTTGCACAGTATCAACAATTTTTGTATCTTCTTTTATATAAAGTGGTTTGTTTGTTTCGATTTTCCCGCAAAGCTACTCGAGGGCTATCTGCACTATCCGTCCCTAAGTTAGCAGTGTAAAGCTAGAGGGAAGGCAGATAGTCATCACAACTCACCGCCAACTCTTGGGCTACTCTTTCACTAACGAATAGTGAGATTGACCGTCACATTATAACGATCCCACAGCTAAAATGTCGAAGCGTGTTTGATGTGGCATGGATTCCAACCCGCGACCCACACATTACGAGCCGAGTGCCTTAACCGACTGGTCAAGCCGAACCTATATTAAGTGACCAGCACAGCTGTTGCTTCATCTGTTTAAGTGATTTTATTCATAAGTTCTTATTGACCTGTTTATTTTTATATCTTTATTTTTTAATCACAAAGCTACACAACGGACTATCTGTAACCTGTTCACGGCGGGGATCAATATCTGATCTTTAGAGTTATAAGCTCTCAGACTTTTGGCTAAGCCGCTAGAGTTACTTCTTAATAAAACTGTAGTAAGGTATTTGCACTCAGACAATATTATATCTTGGAACAAATTATATTATAACTACAATCTAATACGCAGTTAATTGATTTAGGATAAATGAATTTAAAGTTTGGACGCAAATTAATATAGAAACTTGTATCTAAGAGATGTAAATTAACGAATAACAAATAACGATGGAAGAAATTAGTTACAAAAATGAAACGACGAAAGAAAAGAAGATTAAAAGTCTTGAAACTCTTGTGGTTATCAATGACAAAACGATTTCTCAGTAAATAAGCAGAAATAGCTAAGAAAACATTCTTTATGGCCGTGGTTAGGTTTTTATGACAAGACTACTAATCATCTGATAAATTATATTCTTTATGAACACTTCCTCCGTTTCGCCAAATGGGGATGGAATATACAATAAACTAAGTTAATACTTTGAAAAATATACGCATCTTTCTGACAGGTTTAAAGTTGTGGTCGTGAGACAAGTGTTAAATAACTGCTAAGCTATAAAGCTTCGGTTCTTGATGAATGGAACAAAAAATTAGAATGATTATTTGAATTCATTCTAGAGAAATTAGGATTTTTCTCATCAACAAAAGCCCTCTAATGACAGAACGGTATATCTATGGGGTTACACTGCTAGAAACCCGTGGTGGGCAGAACATAGAATACCCATTGTGTAACTTTGTGCTTAATTTCAATCAATCAGCAAACAAAGAGAGGCCCGGCATGGCCAAGCATGTTAAGGCGTGCGACTCGTAATATGAGGGTCGCGGGTTCGCATCCCCGTCGCGCCAATCATGCTCGCCCTTTAATCCGTGGGGGCGTTATAAGTGACGGTCAATCCTACTATTCGTTGGTCAGAGAATAGCCCAAGAGTTGGCGGTGGGTGGTGATGCTTAGCTGCCTTCCCTCTAGTCTCACACAGCTAAATTAGGAACGGCTAGCACAGATAGCCCTCGAGTAGCTTTGTGCAAAATTCAAAAACAAACAAACAACAAAGAAAACTAAAGTTAGATCTAAATGTGGTAGAGGACTAGATTCAGGTGTTTCTAAAAGAAATCTCAGTTTATACATTAACATTAATAATAATAGGCAGTGTAGAAAAGAATACAAATCTTCCAGGGAAAAGTCAACAAAGAAATAAAGAAGAAAATGGAGTAAGTAAGCCTCGAAGGTAAATAATGAAACAACACTGCAAGTTTATGTAAGTAAAAAAATTAAATGCAGTTGAGAAATGTGAAGATTAAATTAGTTTCTAAATAAGTAACACAAAAATTAACAAGCATAAACAAAAGTATGAGAGTATAATTATAATAAAAACTTGTTTGATTATTTGAATTTCGCGCAAAGCTACTCGAAAGCTATCTGCACTAGCCATCCCTAATTTAGCAGTGTAAGACATCAGGGAAGGCAGCTAGTCATCACCATCCACCGCCAACTCTTGAGCTACTCTTTTACCAATGAATAGTGGGATTGACCGTCCCATTATAACGCCCCCACGGCTTGGAGAGTGAGCATGTTTGGCGCGACGGGGATTCGAATCCGCGAACCTCGGATTACGAGTCGAGCCCTGTAATAAAATTGGGAATTAAAAATGGAATTGAAAAAGGAATACGAAAAAGATGCATAGTTTTAAAACAAAAATTTCTGAATTTTGAAACCGAATATGAAATGAACATTATGAAAATTAAAATGAGTTATTAAAATACACCCTAATTAGACTAAAATATCACAGTACAAGAAATTGTTTCATTTTTCTCGGAAATCAATGAAGAGAACGAAACGTAGAATCTTGTGAATATGGAATAAAAATCACTAGTGAATGAACTGTACTTTAAACTGGAAGACGCTGAGAAAATAGTAATTCGATAAACACATATTGTTGTGGAAAGAAACAGATCATAAATCATTGGAAAGTTTCTAAGATTTGATGACAGAAAAAAATTATGGATGCTTTTAGTTATTGTTTTGAATTAAGCACAAAGCTACACGATAGGCTATCTGTGCTCTGCCCACCACGGGTATCAAAACCCGGATTATAGCGTGTAAGTTCGCAGACATACCGCTGAGCCATTTGGGGCGGATGCTTTTAGAAAGAAGACAAAGTATCTCAAGAAAGATACTTAAAGTATACATATGAGAGTTCAAGGGGACTGAATCAAAAGAATAATGTTGAGAAAGAAAATGACTGATTTCACAAAAGAAAAGAATCTGATCTAAATTATGATAGATTTATTATCAAAGATAAAAGAAATAAAAATAAGAGAAAAAGTTTGGTTTGAATTTCGCGCATATTTACGTGAGAGCAATCTGCGCTAGCCGTCCCTAATTGATCAGTGTAAGAGGGAAGGCAGCTAGTCATCAACACCCACTGCCAACTCTTGAGCTACTCTTTTACCAACGAATATTGGGATTGAACGTAATATTATAACGTCCTCAAGGTTGAAAGAGCGAACATATTTGGTGTGACGGAGTTCGAACTGGTCAGATTACTGGCAATGCTGGGCCTAGGCGAAAAAGCAGAAAAACAAAAAGTGTTACTTAATGATAGTGAGAGAGACAGGAATTTAAGTCAAGAGACTGATTATGATCAAGTGGTTTCTCGTGTGTGCATATCAGAGCAAAGCCACATTGGTCTATACTGTGTCCACCGGAGGGGAAGAGACCTTCGTATATAAGTTAGTGTTATAAGACTTTGTAACACAATTTTTATTTTCAAGGGACTGAAAAAACATTGTTACTTTCACTTTTTATTAAAAACTATGATATAAGTGCATACTCAGTAGAAGGTTGTGCACAGTACAGTTGAATAAGTTTAGTAAATTTTGAAGAGTTTTAGTAGGAAAAATTGTGTACGGAAAAACATTATTTAACTAGGATTGTAAATGGCACCTAAAACTTCAATTGATGTTTAATATTATTTTTGAATATATCTCAAAACATCCTTCCATCTGATGCCAAAATATACAATTGCTATAAAAGCATAAATTGGACTGAAGTTATTTTAAAAATAAAATATGATAATACGGAGATTATAGTTAAGGGAGATTTAACTGCAAGAAAGGAAAAAGTATAAAAAGTTACTAAAATGGAAGAGAGGTCTATTCTGAATTTAATTGGTATCAAGACGATACAGCAAATATGTGTATTCAGGAGCCTAAACCGCCAATATCCATCATATAAGAATAAGCAAGACTCCAAGAGCCTTTATTTTTGTTACAAAACTGCCAATACCCCTCATATGAAAAGGTGCGAGATACAAAGAGCCTTTAGTTTTATTACCAAACCACCAAAATTCACTCACTTTTAGGTATCTTTAAGAGCAAGTAGTTCATCAGTGGACAGTGGAATACCGTGATATCTGCTTACTCTAATGGATGCTGTGTGTAATTGCTTTGACCTTTGAGGTTGTTGATTGCTTTGATTTTGACCCTTCCACTCCGGCAGACAGATAATCACTTTCGTTCAGATTGCTTACGAGTCGTTAATATTGTATTTTCCATTAGCTTTTCACATAATTTTTTTATTGCTATTAGTCCATATCCATACAGTGTGTAGCGTTACATGAATTGGTTGGACATTATTGCCAATGTATAGTTTATTAGGTTCTTCACTGTTTCTATCCCCTTTATCATTTAAAATTGAATATTTTAGCTAGCTTTTTTCCGTGGAAAGAGCTTTGATGTGAAGGGTATTTAACATTATCTGACTATTGAGCAAATTCCCTCTTTGTTGCTCACAGAATTCTCTCTGTTTCGCTCAGTGACACTGACATTTACGATCAAAGTTAAGATTTTCGTTGAATTAGGTCATTTAATCCCTGCTAGGCTCGTCTCACAGAACTCTTTTTATTTTCTTCAATTGATCTCAAATAGCTCTGCGAAAAAAAAAATTCAACCATTATAATAGATAATCTATTCGACCTTTTTATCTTTTGTAGCCCTAACGTACATCTTCATGGTACTATTTTTGAATAACAATATCGTTTAAACCTATACATTCTAACGAATAACATTTAATACGTTGGCTTTCTTAGTTATTAAAACTAAGTATATTGTTGCAACTGGAATTTTACTATTTGTAATAATTTCATTGAGCAATACATGCTACAGTTTATTTTCTATCCTATATGACTTGTAAATAACGTGGTTTGAAGCTAACACAATCTTGTACAATGCTAAAGCAGCGTTATTGTGATATGAACGTGTTATTAAACTACTATGTGTCTTCAGTGATGTCGAGAAAACCCACTTGTAGAGAAATATATACGTAAACACGGCTCGTTTGGGTTGAAAAAATATTTTTACGTAGAGGAGCAACAACGTTTTGACTTTCTTCGGTCATCTTCAGGTTCACAAAGAAAGAAAGAGGTAACCGATGCTGACCACATGTTGGAAAGGGGTTGTGTAACTGAGTGTCGAAATGTAGAGGGCGGTGTTAGATGTTTGAATATATAATCTTATATTATTTATTTTATTATTTTTGATATAGGTATAAAGGTGTTCCTTTGTATTGGTTAATTTTAGGTTTAAGTTGTTGTATAAGAAAGGCTTCTTTAATTTTGCGTTTGTTTATGTTTGTTTCCTTATTCAGTATTTGAGTGTTTTCTATGGTTATGTTGTGTTTATTTGACTTGAAGTGTTCAAAAACGTGTGAAGGTGACTTTTTATGTTCTTTGATGTTGTTCTGTTGTTTTGAATTAAGCACAAAGTTACACAATGGGCTATCTGTGCTCTGCCCACCACGGGTATCGAAACCCGGATTTTAGCGTTTAAGTCCGCAGACATACCGCTGAGCCACTGGGGGGCTTGTTGTTGTTTTGAATTAAGCACACAGCTACCCAATGGGCTATGTGTGCTCTGCCCACCACGGTTATCGAAACCCGGATTTTAGCGTGTAAGTCCGCAGAGATACCGCTGAGCCACTGGGGGCATGTTCTTTGAATCTGGTTTTATTTTTTTTCTACTTGTTTCTCCAATATAGAGGTTGTGGCACGTAGAACACGAAATACAAAGAACTGTATGACTTACAAAAATAAAAAAATGAACCTAGACTATCAACTGGCATGCTGCATTAAACCAGAGATTTACGGACTTATACAACGAAACATAAAACAAATCAACACAAAGAATGACAGAAACAAAAAGATCTTCCACAACAAAAACTAGAAAAACTAAGATGCAAACAACAGAAAAGACATCACAATAAACCGTTGACTAGCCTTATAATTAACAGAAGAAAACACACAGAAGGAAGACAACTTAGATAATTTTATTGACATCCAACAGCCTGACTTCCCAGGAAATATTAAAAATTAATATTTTCCAGAAACACCTAAAAACAACATCTTAAACGATTTTTTCAAAGAATTTTCTCACAAAACCATCAACATAATTTCACAAAACAGAAAACTAAAAAACAATCTTACGAAAAGAAACATCAATTCCATTAAAAACCTAAAACAAGACAAAAACATAAAAATTCTAAAAGTAGACAAAGGTATCGCAATAGTCATAATGAACACGAATGAATACATCCAAAAAATGAAGAACATCCCATCAGACATGAACAAATTTAAACCAATACACACAAATCCAACAAAGACACATGAAACGCAACTGAACACATTACTACTAAAAATGAAAAACAACACAATTTCACAAACACTTTATTCCTACCTAAGTAAAACCGACTCGCGTACACCACAAATATACAGCATCCTCAAACCACATAAACCAGATTGTCCATTACGACCAATAATGTCCACATATGAATCGTTTAATTACAATATTGGTAAATACATAGATGGGCATTCTCCAAATATGTAACATCAGCCAGCTCATTCATCAAAAACTCTTTTAATTTCAAGTCTAATCTAAATCAACTTAATCATATTGCCTTAATGGTCAGTTTAGATCTTATATCCCTCTTTACAGAAGTTCCAACCACTGAAGCCTGCAATATAGCCTTAGAATTCTATATCCGAGACCCTAACCCATCTATAGACATTCCCAGCAACCAATTAGCAACCCTTATAGAATTCATCACGATGAAGACAAACTTCATGTTCAACAACCACAACTATATTCAAACAGATGGCCTAAGAGAAATATATATGCAAAAACGGCTCGTTTGGGTTGAGAAAATATTTTACATAGAAGAGCGAACAACATTTCGACCTTCTTCGGTCATCGTCAGGTTCACAAAAAAAGAGATAGCTAAAAAATGGCCTAAGCATGGGCAACTAAATATCACCAGTTCTAACCAATGTGACCCCCGCTAGTACAGCGGTAAATCTACGGACTTACAACGATAAAATTAGGAGTTCGATTCCTCTCGGTGGTCTCAGCAGATAACCCGTTGTGACTTTGCTATAAGAAAACACATACACACTCCAACCAATATTTTTATGACACAAGTTGAAACACAAGCAATTAACACAGCATTATATCCACCACTATACTTGTACAGATATGTAGATGATACAGTTGCGGGATTCACATCTACAGAACAAACACTTATTTTTTTCAATCACATTAACTCTGTACATCCCAATATTAACTTCGCATGTGAACCGGAAGAAAACAATCAAATATCATTTCTTAACCTCAAAATTACAAGAACCGACACACAATTTAAAACAGAAATCCACCGAAAAATCACCCATACTGGACTATACATTCCTTGGGACTCAGCACATGAAACAAAACAAACACTCAAGAAATACTAAGAAACCAAATAAACACAGCCATAAAACTATATCCACCAGATAAAATTAACGATGAATCAGACAAAATGAAACAATATTTTATCAACATCAATAAGTTTCCTCCACAAACCGTAGAAAACATTATTTGCACACACCTAGACAGAAAGCAAAATCAACCAACAAGAGTAAATATATCTGACGAATCAAAAAATCATGAAACCATATGCTGGATACCATATATTCCCGACATCAGCAGAAAAATAACTAAAATTTGGCAAAAACTGGAAACAAAATATGACATTCAGGTTAATACCAAATCTATTCAAAAACTAGGAACAAAACTGAGGTCTATACTATGTAAAAACTACACTTATAAACGCTACTCCAATATTATTTATAAAATACAATGTGACAACTGCCACGACTTCTATATTGGAGAAAAAGTAGAGAAAATAAAACCAGATTCAAAGAACATAAAAAATCACCTTCACACGTTTTCGAACACTGCATGTCAAATAAACACAACATAACCATAGAAAACACTCAAATACTGAATAAAGAAACAAACATAAACAAACGCAAAATTAAAGAAGCCTTTCTTATACAACAACTTAAACCTAAAATTAACCAATACAAAGGAACACCTTTATACCTATATCAAAAATAATAAAATAAATAATATAAAATTATATATTCAAACATCTAACACCGCCCTCTACATTCTGACACTCAGTTACACAACCCCTTTTCAACATGTGGTCAGCATCCGGTTACCTCTTTCTTTCTTTGTGAACCTGACGACGACCGAAGAAGGTCGAAACCCAAACGAGCCGTTTTACATACATAGTATGTGTCTTACAGTAATCGTTAACATTAAATAGCTCATGCAGTTATGTGGAAACATTTCAGTATATAAGTTAAACCGATAGATGCTTCACTTAAAACCTGTCTCATACGAATTTGTACGAAGAATTGTATATAGGAAACGGAAGACCCGCTGCTTTAGGAATATATGTAGATCTGACAAAAGGTTGACAGAAATTGTGGTGGGTAGAATCAAGGGGGGAGAAGATAGAGAGGCAGGCAGATACTTGTTTGGCTCGATAGTTTTAAAAACGGATCTATGATAAGAAACTTGAGTACTAAAGTTGAGGCAGGTAGTGAGGAATGGTGAACCATGAAAAATCATGGTCCTTGACATCCAGAATTGTAGAGAAGTGATTGATAATTAAACATAATAATGGCTATTTTTGTTAATATATACTGAATTCGTTCTTAATACAGAGCCTTATATTACGTATGTGTGTGTTTTGTAAAGCAACCGCGCATCAGACTATCTGCTGTGCCAATCGAAACCATGATTTCAGTGTTCAAACTCCTTAGACTTACCACTGCTCCACTGAGGGGATCTTGTAGTATATATATAACTATTACTATTAAAGAAGATCCTTACTAATCAATACTTTAAGCCTGTTTGTATCTTAAAATTTATATGTTTGAAAATATGATTTAATTATCTCCAATATTCCATCAACACTGGTATACCTGAAGATTTTACGGAAACAATTAATTTTTAATAGTAAAAGGGCGTGTCTGTGGGTTTTTGCTGTGCGTATGTCTCCGGACTTACAACGCTAAAATCAGGGGTTCGATTCCCCTCGGTGGGCTAAGCAAATAGCCCTTTGTGGCTTTGCTATGCGAAAAACACACACAAACACATTAAATGTGTATGTGTATAAGCGCATTGCAGCGTAATTTGCTACATGTGCTCTGCCCACAACAGAGATCGTGCTTTAAATTAACATTATAAGTCCATAAAGCTTATTGCTGAGTCGATTAATATAGATTGTATAATACAGTAGATTTCATTAGTCAGGAATCATTAAGGTTGGCTCCCAAAAGTAAGAAAATAATTCTATAACTAACAAAATATGATGGTAAAGGAGTGTTCATTGAATAATTCACAAATGAATTTTTTTATACGATTATCCTAAATTACTTAATTTGTGTTTGTTATTACAAGCTATTAAATATTAAGTCTATGATAAGCCTTCGCTAGAAAACTACGTGTTTCAAGTACCAATAAAATGCGTTTTGTCTATCTTCTCGTGTAAAGTTATATTTGCTTGATATTATCAAAAGACAAATATCTAAAGCAATTTGTATGGAAATTTTGAAAGGACAAGATGCTCGTTAATTACTGTATATTAATTTGTTCGGAAAACCGAACTCTCTTTCAAATAATAAGTTTAAAATACTCAGATATAAAGTACTAATTTAAAAATATCTTCATAGTCGTTAAAACAACTTTGTGTATAATCTGTTATGTTCGTTTTTCCAAAAATTGTCTACCTACTACACTTCGATTAAAATTTGTTTGTTAACAGTTGAGGCAAAACTTTTTTATGCTATAGATAACTTTAAATAGCAGCAGATACGACATTTCAAGATGTAGTAAATATAAATTTTATGAAACATACCCTTTTTAAACAGAATAATTTGTTTTTATTTTAACGTTATATATATATATATAATTAAGCTTAACAATAAATTGGAACAAAAATAAACTTTTGTTAAAGTAACGTGGTGAATTTTTTATTGCTCTTTTTTTAAAAATATGTTCAAAGCTATTCGAAGGCAGTCTACGCTATCCGTCCTTAATTTAGACGTGACTGCAGCCCTATGTTCCTTAAAGGAATCGAGTGGCAGATGATGATGATGATGAATTCGTTTGGTATGACTTAAAACTCGGTACGGCCAGTGATTTAGGAGAAGTTACGTGACACACAGACACTGTATCCTATTATATAGACTTCATTTAAAAGAAATGTTTATAATTTTCTTCCACTATATAACTACAATATTTAATCGTAGCAATGTTTCATTTTATAAAAAACTTACTTACTTAAACAATAGCTAAATTTTATAAGCTAAATGTCAATCATCTTAATAGCAAAAGTGTATTTTCTTAGATTAAACTGTAGTTAACCACGTCCTTTATGTTATTTAAGTTACGCAACTTAAAGACCACAAACAAAAGAGCATTTTTAGTGTATGAATGTATATATCGTATCACACTGAAAATAATACGATTAAACAAAAATCACGAAACAGTCAAGCTCAGATGGTTCCAAGCCATATTTGGTTATGGTTGGTTTGCTTTAAGAAAAATAGCGGAAGCGCCACATGTCAAACTGGGCAGGCAAACCATGGTCATACAAGGTTAATAAACATGGCAATAGCAGGTGAACAAGATATATATAACGTGGCAATCGCATCGTACATGTTTGAATCAGAACTTGCAGACGATAGTGTTCCTAATGATGATAAGTCAGCCAAAGTGGACGAGGACTGGCAGTTGTCTGACTATTTTTTGATACGGAATTATTTCAACAGTTATAAAAATGTTGTTTGCACTAATAATATCATAAAAATGAGGCGAAATTTACAGCCGTCAGTGTGGTCACATTGGCAATAATTTAGTATATCTATGAATAAATTCTAGTAAATATTATTTTATTTCAAGTAATCTTTCTATCTAGATGTAGATCTAATATCGACTGAACTCTCATCAGTGAAATTTCGTCAAATTCGTCAAAATGTGTTATAAATAAGAAAAAAACAAAAACGGACGATTATTTGTCAATGCCCCTTTTCTGGTAAATAACAACTTAAAGTAATATTTCACAAAATATTTTGTTTCAGCTGATCTACTGTAATGTTTATAAAACCTGGTAGGTTGCTGACAATTTTATATTGTAATTAAAACATTAGCCAAACACTTTCTTCAGCACTTTTTTTTTTCAAATCCCACATCAAATTGTAGTTTATTTTTGAATCTTTTGCTCTTGACTCCATTTGTTACGCGTTTTTGATAAGAAGTTTGCCCAGACCATGGGTCATTCTCTGTCTCGTGCAGTTATACCTCTTTTTCCTGAAGAATATTTCGTTGGAGTAGCCCAAGAGTTGGCGGTGAGTGATGATGACTAATTGCCTTCCCTCTAGTCTTACACTGCTATATTAGGGCCGGCTAGCGTAGACAACTCTCGTGTTGCTTTGTGCAAAATTCAAAACAAACCAAAACTAAACCTTAGGAATATTCCCACATCCATAAACAACACATCAAAACAACTAGCTGTTTTCGTCCTGGAACAGCTTGTAAATAACTGTATTATCGTGTCTATCAAATGAATTTTGTCTCCTCAAAAATAAATTGTTTCCACATAAACAAAGTCACAGTTTTTCCTGCGCAATATGGCGCACAGAAAGGAAACCGACCATAATTGGCATTATTGACTTTGAGTGTCGTCGTCACACGTCTCTTACCCAATTATTTTAACCAAGTGATCATAAAGATCGGCTGTTGCACTAACTCTGGGATCTTGTAGGGCCGGGGAATAGGCAAATTATCAGAAAATGTCAAACTTAAAGCTTTATGGATGTGTTATTCCAAAATAGACACCAACGCTCGATCTAGTTCTTCTCTGAAATGTGTACTAAGCAAATGTGTTAAAGCAAATTCCCGAAAAAATACAGCATAAAAAGCTGTTTGAGTTGCAATGCTGTTTATTTTCATGTAAAAACCTGATCAATTGTAGAAATATGTTTTTACGAATATTTAGTATAAACAACAACAAAAGGCTATACCTAAAGTTTCCCATAAAGAGACTGTATCTGAACAACTCATGCACAGCTGGTCCTCATCCTAGCAAAACAAGAACTATCTATTAGCCAATTTATCCAGGATCACCACAACTTCCGCATCACTCGATAAAACCAATGTATGCTACTGCATATAGTTCCGGCATAAAAATAAAACTTCGGAAAAAGAAATGTTTGTGAAAATGTTTTATAAAATTACAACTTTTAACAAAATAAATTACCCACAAGGTGGTAAGAGTGCTCAGCTCGTAATCTGAGGGTCACGGGTTCGAATCCCCGTCATATTAAACATGCTTACCCTTTCAGCCGTGGGGGCATTATAATGTAAAGCCACTCCCAGTATTCGTTGCTAAAGGAGAAGCAACCAAAGAGTTAGCGGTAGGTAGTGATGACTAGCTGCCTTCCCTCTAGTCTTATACTGCTAAATTAGGGATGGCTAGCGCAGATAGTCCTCATGAAGCTATTCATGCAATTCAAAAACAAGCAAACAAACAAGATACATATTTTCATTTTACTATTACAGAATCTACTGTACTTGAATCTTGTATTTAGGACAAAACTACGAAGCCACCACCATTACTTCTGAACTACTGTCAACAGCACCCACTATCCAAACCAATGGACTGATTGTTATCCTTGTAACGCACTCAAAACATAATAAGCTTCCAACCATATTCACCTTCTCCAAAATTTAGAGTTCTGCTACAGAGCATCTCAAGTCCTAAAAACAGAATAAAAACTATAAAGTACGCAATTTTTGAATTAGTATCCAAACTAGTCAAAATGAGAGTACTGATTAACTGAATTACGATATTGCAAGATATTGTTTTTTGTTCTTAGTTGCGCGAAAAGCTACTCAAGGAATATCTGTGCTAGCCTTCTTTAATTTATCAGTGATAGACTACAGGGAAAGCAACTAGTCAATACCGACCATCGTCAAAATTTGGAATACTCATTTTACAACAAAAAGTGGGATTGAAGGTATATTATAGTGTTCTTACTACTGAAAAGGCAACTGTGCCCTGCTACGACTTGCAGCTTGCCAGTCGATAGTCTTAACTATAAATCCTTGCCAGGCTAGAAATAAGAAAAGTCTGGAATTTTGAGACTTAAAAGGAAATTTAGGCAAATATTTTTATTTGCTAAGTACAACAGGCTATCTGTTCTGTGTCAAACCGATACCGTGTTCGAAACCAAGTTTTTAGCATTATAAAACCGACTTACCAATGAGCTGCTGGAAACAATCATATTTCATAATTTCATTATTCCTATCTTGATAGAAATCATTGTTAACATTATGAAATGTGAAATAGTTCATTACAGTGACGAAGTTTTTACATTCTTTTAGAAAGCCAGGTGTGTCTTAGCAGTTAGTGCACTCGCAAAATGATTCCGATAGTTCCTAATTTGCGACCCATTAAACCAAATCTCATTCTGCACTTTGATGCCTTACGTGCGCTAAAATATCTGGTGATATATCTGGTATTCATTTTGTTTGTTTGTTTTTAATTTCGCGCAAAGCTATTCAAGGGCTATCTGTACTAGCCGTCCCTAATTTAGCTGTGTAAGACTAGAGGGAAGGCAGCTAATCATCACCACCCACCGCCAATTCTTGGGCTACTCTTTTACCAACGAATAGTGGGATTAACCATCACATTATAACGCCCCCACGGATAAGAGAAAGTTTATTGTACTAGTAACACTAGTAACTGACAGTGTTGATTCAAGCGAACATTGGTGAAAGCTTGAATCGATGAGTCAAGCGACAAGAAAAGGTGGAGAATATTATTATTGGACAGCTATAATTTTGATTAACTTCTATTAATCGATAAAAACTACAAAATTTGACCAGGAATAACTTTGTACGTTAGTATTTCTACAAGGACGTTAAATATCTTTATCGGTAAGAAGTGAACTTCAGAGGTGTGAGGTCAATCAAGCCTAGTCAGCTTAAGGGAGGTGCGACAATATCAACTGAGAATAATTTGATTGTTGTGAACTAAGATCGTCAATAAAATATTCAGTTCTAGACCAGATATAAGAATCATTATTGGTTGTAAACTTTTGCATGTAAACCAAAGGAAATTGTATCAGTCCTATTGGTAAATAACATAAATTCGATACATAAACATACATAATTCAAATTTCTAGTTATTTGAAACAGTTATACGTTAACATACGTAATATAATAAATCGGATACTCATCCGTAATAATGTATAAAAAGTAACATAACAATATGGGGGCTCGTCCAAGATCCGAATGAGAGAAAAATATTTTAAAATTAAAATTAAAGTCATAATACGATTTATATTTAACAATGTCAACAAGACTTGATAATGTCTGATTATCAAGTTATTTTTGAATCACCCTCCCTTGAACAACTAAAAAAATATAATAAAACTGAATTGCTTGAAACTGATAAAACTTTTGAATTAGAAGTTAACAAATCAATGAGAAAATTGACTAAAAGGTATAATGTTGAAGTATTAGCCGACGATGATTTGTTGTCTGAGGAACATTAAGGGAATATTCTAGTGTTTCTACTAGCCAATTAGAGTTGAGCGAAAAAGACAAGTTAGAAACCCAGTTAAAACTCGAACAAATTGAGCTCCAACAAACCCGTATCGAAGCTGGGACAGAAAGTAAACGTCTATAGACCGAACAAGTCCATATCGAATCCGAAAAAGAAATTATGCTGAAAGAAATGGAAATTAGACTTATATATATATGTAAAAACGGCTGGTATGAGTTGAGAAAATGTTTTACTTAGAGAAGCGAAATTAGACTCAACTGCAATTGACCTAGGCATAATGACAACTTTGAACTTAATCGATATATTAATGTACAAACATTTAATAAAAATTGAAGTTAATAAATATTTCCAACATTTTGAGAAAGTTACTCAAACCATGGGATGATCCACGAAAAAATGTTTATTACAGTGTTTTGGCTAGCAAAAGCTTATGTTGCTCTTTCTCTACAAGACTGCACCAATTATGACAAGGATAAAGCAGCTATCCTCAAAGTATATGAGTTTGTGCTGGAGGCTTATCGCCAAAAGTTTCGAGGTTATCACAAGCAAGAAAATCAAACTTATATGGAATTCTACTATGAAAAAAAGGTTATTTTAATCAATGGTGTAATTTTATTCATAATGGCAACAATTTCGATAAATTAAGACAATTATGTTTAATTAAGGAATTTAAAGCAATACAAGTGACGACCTCAAAACTTAGTTGGACAAAAAGAAAGACACCATAGGAAGCAGCTACTTCTTCCGATGATTACACTTTAATTCATAAAACCACTTTTGATATTAAGAACCTACTGCCATTTTAATAAAAACTGTACCTGTTCAATCCACTAAAGTTGCGAATTCTTATAAGAAATCCAACTCTTATGGTTCGAAATCTTCATCTTTATTAAAACCATCATAGCCTGTCTATTATTTTTGTATAAAAGCCTGGTCATCTTATGTCCAATTTCAATTGTT
This sequence comes from Carcinoscorpius rotundicauda, assembly GCA_011833715.1. NCBI lineage: Eukaryota > Metazoa > Arthropoda > Merostomata > Xiphosura > Limulidae > Carcinoscorpius > Carcinoscorpius rotundicauda. Next base: position 127,327,898 of record CM022392.1, read on the forward strand.
GGTCTTTGAAAAAGAAAGAGGCAGCATTCAGTTCGTTTATGTCCACATATGGAAGTAGATTCACCAGATCATCCAATGTTGTTGACTCGGTCACTGACAAAAAGGCTGATGTAATCAGGGAGGAATTTATATATATAAGCTACAGGCAGTATTTAGTAAACGCAGCACTATCAACACTTTCCGTTTCCATGTGCGTTTTTTTCCTAAGTATATTCAAGCACGTAAAATTGTATAAGCAAAACTGGAACAACAAGATAATTAGAAACGAAAGCTGAAAAGAAATCGAGGTGGTGTATGAAACATTTACCATATTTATTTTTAAATAAATAGTCTGATATGTAACTTACACACAGTTGCGGTACATAAACCAGCTTGCACGAAAACAGAAAATTACCATGACGCTTAATGCAATCTTATGTGGAAGGTAAACATAGAAAAAGAAATACTATTCCTTTCTGCTTTCAATGTGTCATGTATAAAACGTAGATATACAGTACTCGGTTTGCGCAAGTTTTCATCGATTGGATTGCGTTTAGTTTATCTGCTTTCATGCAACAGAAATTATTATTAATCATTGATTGATAGTTTTCGTTGCTTCCTGATGAAGACTTTCTGGTTGAAATGTTATTTAAAATGCTGATGAAATAAGTAGGTTTAAGAGTATTTGAGTACGAGATCATCTTCACTCTTTACTTCATTATTTATTAATCTCGTGGCTCAATAATACAGACTGGTCGAGCTCTTTAATTTTGACCATTCATTGTTTAATCAAAGCAAAACCTTAACAATTATATTCGTTCTTATGTGTGTATTTTGTGAGACGATGAGGTCTTAAGTACAGATTTTTAAAAAGACCTTTCGACAGTAATTCTTTTCTTGAAATTGCACTCCACATACATAATGGAAATATGTTTTCAATGACAACCATATATTCCGACCGAACGCTGATTTCCTCTATATGTAAAATTGCAGGGAAGAAAGAAATCATCCCTTTTCTAAAGTATCTATACTGTTACTACATAGCTGTCGCAAAACTAGTTTCTGGGTTAAAAACTGTTTAATAAAGAAGATTGAACGATATTGGCTGGTAAATATTGTAGAATGAAAATAATCCGAATACACAGTCTGCTAGGAAAGGCCAGTCCCCCTGAGAATATGTATAAATTCGTTACTGTGATGCCGTATTTCACGATTCACAATGCAAACAATTATCTGGATAGCGAAACGGCAGACTCGATCTTTTCCCTATATCTTAGCAGTAAGCGTGAAAGCTGCAGATTTAAGAACTGCAAACAAACACATTTTTCATATATATCGTGAATGATTTTTTTTTTTAAATTCATACAGGTTTACAGGATACCAGCTTTCTCCTATAGTTGTATGTGTTTTGTAGAGTAAGTAGCATTGCATTTTATGATTAACTAAATAAAAAATTTAAAATATTGTGAAATGATCTAATAAAATGCCACATGAAATAGTACTTACACTATTACATCATACAAATATTTATAATATAGATCAAAAGAGTTGAAGAAATAATCTTCTAGCGTAGATGTGTTAGACTTTAATAGTAGGTTGAATTTTACTGCACGTTATGATGGTGTTGAAGAACAAGAGAAGTTATTGTTTTTGAATTAAGCATAAAGCTACACAATGGGCTATCTGTGCTCTTCCCACCACGGGTATCGAAACCCGGTTTTTAGCGTTGTAAGTCCGTAGACATACCGCTGAGCAATAAGAAAAGTATAAAAATTAATGACATATTTGTATTTCTCCAAGGCATTTTCATAATATTCATTCTATAATGAAATAAATTTATAATTACTAGAAGATAAAAGTAATTAACACATCAATAAAAAAGTTTAAACTTTTAGCTATATTTACTATAGTCAAAACAGGATATGTTTTAGTTTAATCGAAACTTAAATTCAAATGTTTAAGTGTTTTTCTGTTGAATTCTATCAAAGATTCAGGTTTATAAGATTGAGTACACGTTTTGATTTATAAAATTAATTATTAATCGAAGTGAATATTTACGGTAAACACAACTGTATAGAAAAAAATAACAGGTGGCTTTTATTACAAAACGTGTGTGTGTGTTTTTCTTATAGTAAAGCCACACTTGGCTCTGTCTGCTGAGCCAACCGAGGGGAATCGAACCCCTAATTTTAGCGTTGTGAATCCGTAGACTTACCTGTTCGGTCATGTGAAGTCATCATTTGTTTAGCAGAAAATAAAACACTTTGAAATTTGAAATATGTTATTAGATAAACAGCAGTTTTAATTATGCTTGATGACAAGAAACCCACTTGTTTTGTTTTTTTTCACAATGATAAAACTACTAATGCCATTTACTGCAGTCCAAAATTCTGAACTACAAACCAGAAGAAAAGCAGGCAGCCAGTAGCACCTTACCACCCACCTCCAAGCTGGGGGATTAACTGTCTCTCACCTACATCTTAAAGTACGAGGAATATTTTTTATGTATCGCACGGATTCGAATACAACTTGCCACATCTGAAATTCATAGCTGTTTTATAGGGTCAGACCTCACCACTATGTAAAATTAAATCAAGACAATTAATCTAATTTCTGCTGATAATTTCGAAAATGGTCCTAGTTAATTTTCATTAATTTTAAAATTAAACTGTTTTCATTCCAATATTTTCACTTACAAAATAAAATAAAACTTTAAGAAAGTTCTGAGGAAAGAACTTTAAGTGCAAGATATTTCTGTAATACTCATACAAAGATATAAAAATTAAATTCCAAATAATTCGTGTTAATGGGCGTTATTTGTTTTACCATTTCTAGTGCTAATTACTCTCGGGTTTTAGTTTATAGTTCGTAGTTACAAAATGATGTACAATAAGGTGTAATGAAAATAAATTCAAGTGTTAAACTTTCTTTAGTTTTAGAGATTTATTTTAAAAGAATGTTATTGTTCTAACAAAACTAACAATTTATTGTTTTTTAATTTTGCGCAAAGCTACTCGAGGGCTATCTGCGCTAGCCGTCCCTAATTTAGTAGTGTAAGACTAAAGGGAAGGAAGCTAGTCATCACCACCCACCGCCAACTCTTGGGCTACTCTTTTACCAACGAATAGTGGGACTGACTGTCACATTATAACAACCCCACGGCTGGGAGGGCGAACATGTTTAGTGCGACCGGGATTCAAATCCACGACTCTCGGATTAGGAGTCGAACGCCTTAACACAATTGGTAACGCTAACTAACACTTTAGAAAGGTGCTTCCTATTCCAAGCTTCACACTACTGTGTCACATTGCATTCCCAAACATAAATGACTTTAGATTTTCCATCACATTCCAGAAATGCTAGTAGAATGCTTCTAAGTGTCTTGATTTGTGCATTGATTATGTAAAAACTCCACAAAAGTCACCGTTAAGAAAAACATAAAAGAGAAGTAGGACTAAAAAATAAAAATTACTAAACCAGGTGCTAATCGTAAGTGTATTATGATCATTCTTAGGGATGGACTAATAAGAAAACTGTTAAGCTCAAATTAAGTATTTCAAAATTTTTAATCTTCACTTGCTGAACGTCAAAATACTTTATCCTTCCCAAGGGCAGTTGATAAGGGAAAGATTAAATAAAATTAGGAAGTAATAGCCGATTTATTTACAGTTAACTACTACTGCATATTGCAACTTGTAGATAAAAATTCTGTCTAGAATTGAATGTTTTAATTCTCTGGTTGAATCATTTTACTTCTCGGTATTAGTCTAAAAATAAACCATGGAATTACCTTTGATGGTTCTTCGTTTCCTTCTAATTACCGCACCCATTTCTCACTTGCCAAAATATATTTCACAAAATATTTTTTGTATAATATAGATCTATTATGGTAAAAAATTCAAAAAGGACCCATCGCATTTCATAATTAGCATAATAGAAGTTAAAGGTAAATGAGAAGGTTAAGTAAAATATACATAATTCTGTTCTACCAGAGTCAATTCTGTATTAAGCTAATTTTCAGTTTTTAAACATTGATATTGCGTTATTCAATATAAAAACATGTTAATAAAAACATACAACAGCCAGTAAAATTATCTTTCATTATAGTGATGATCTGAAAAAGCTCGTTTATCCTATAATTCTAAAAAGGAAAATTCAGGAAGGCAAATAATTGTAAACTTGTAACATACTGAATATATTCAAAGTATTATTAATGGTAAAACCGCAGTTTCTATTGGAATGAGTTTGAGATTATTTTAACAGTCGGAAATGTGTCTAGTGACTAAATAAGCCCAAATTCTCCACTGCTTCAACATTTCTTTAATGCTTACTATTTTCCTACAATTTTTCTGAATAAAATCCTCATTTTTGTACAGTTAACTTTATCCTTCCTTAACGTTTCTTCATGTCCTTCATGTAAGTTATAAACAACATGATGCCGGTTAACTAATTTAGTTTCTTGCTTTAGAAAATCATGTGAATGACTTGTATTTGTTTGTTTGTTTTGGAATTTCGCACAAAGCTACTCGAGAGCTATCTGTGCTAGCCGTCCCTAATTTAGCAGTGTAAGACTAGAGGGAAGGCAGCTAGTCATCACCACCCACCGCCAACTCTTGGGCTACTCTTTTACCAACGAAAAATGGGATTGACTGTCACATTATACGCCCCCACGGCTGGGAGGGCAAGCATGTTTAGCGCGACGCGGGCGCGAACCCGCGACCCTCGGATTACGAGTCGCACGCCTTACGCGCTTGGCCATGCCGGGCCCTAATGACTTGTGTGACGTGTGTTCTCTTTGTGTCTTCCCCGCTAGTACAGCGGTATGTTTCCGGGTTTACAACGCTAAAATCAAGGGTTCGATTACCCTCGGTGGGTTCAGCAGATAGCCCGAAGTGGCTTTGCTATAAGAAAACACACACTATTTGTATTTGCTCAACATTATTTTTACTGCTCGAAATTCACTGTGGATTAATAGGGTTATCTTCTGAAGGATATCGAATTCATTTTTTTTTAAAGACCTGTCTTTGATGAAGAGTGAAATCAATAAATAACGTCATCTCTAGAGTGAGTGAATCATATCAAGTTATTCCGCATTCCTGCAAAAACATCAGCTGTCAAATTTTATTTAGTAAAATATATGCATTTTATATTTACCACCTATTTTTAAAATTTTAGTATCTTTAATCAAATATATAGATATGAAAATTTATGGTTATTTATCTATTTCTTTCCGATAATATAATTTTAGCAAAGCCTTAGATTTCAAATACTCTGCTACTCAATCTACGTTTATCGATACGGTTAATCAACTTACATTGATAAACAATATTATATTGTAAAAAAAAAATTGTTGCACCCACCCACCATTCCTTAAAAAAAATATGGAAAGTATTCCTGTTATTTTACATAGGTAAATGGGATGTGTCTTCCTTACTTACAGGCAGTACTTTATAGATATCATAAATATGTATTTTCATTTGTTTAATTGTACTCTTAACACTACTCGACAAAAAATGAACTCTACTGTGTTACTTGGAAGTTACTTTCTACAAGTAATGCGTAATAAACTGCATACAAACCATAATACATTGCGTTTTTATGATAGTTTACAGCAACATATTTTGTGTTAGTGGTAAGAAAATGTTTTGGGAATTTGATAACTTAGATTTTCAATATTTCTTCAACATGACAAAATTAATTGTTATTGAAATACTGCGAGAGATAAACAGAACTACATGAATAAAAATAGCTGATTTAAAGACACTAACCATTAGCAAGAATATAAAATAATCTTAGATGGGCAGATTTTCAAGAAATAGTCTGTTAAAATGGAAAACTCTACTTTATATATAGAGATTACAGGAGAAGTAAAACACTTAATAAGGTAGCAAACAAGTGTTGTTTGTTTACATATTAGTCTTACAGTACATTTTAAGACATTAAACATTTTTTATCAACAAATAATTTTTATTATTAAGTCACCTTCAATTATTAATCGCCTAAACCCAAACAAAAATTAGTTAACATTCTACAACCAATAAACATGCACAATTTCCTAAATTTTCTTCTTTTTATCATTGAGAGATACAGGATTTTAAAATTCAGGTATTGATACTAAAGATGAGCAGGACAAAAAAAGATCATTATGAAACTTGGTTAAAAGCTATTTACAAATCACGAGTCAACCGTTTCTATTTACAATATACAAAATACTGAATTAATATAAATTCATAAATGACTGTAAAAAAATCCTAATAAATGCAAAATCCAATTGTCTATCATACGCACGCGAGACCAGATTGTCCTTACGCGAACTTAAAACGAGACTAACTAAAAAGTATACTCTTGTTATCAGACAATCTTTACTATGAGTTAAAATCTTCAAATATTTCTAATTTTTCAAGCATGGTTCGTGTTAAACGTTTCCTCAGAAACGTTATTTACGGTGATGGAGAACCGTAGTGTTGTCTCCAATTCTCTTTTTAATCCCTTTCCTTGATCCCTGATAGGTCAGCAGTAAGTTTACAAAGTTGTAATGCTAAAATACAATCTTAAATTCCTCTTTAAGGATAGTGTGTAGATAGTCTATTTCAAGGGTCCGTAATGGGAGCCCTCCCCAGTGGCACAACAATATTTTGAGGATTTATACCTCTAGAAATCGGCTTTCGATATCCCTGGTAGGCAGAACACAGATACCCCATTTCGTAGCTTTGTGCTTAATAACTAACAACCTCTAATATAAAGCAAACATACTTTCTTCCTCCACATGTCTCATGACCAAAAATGCTCTTACGTCTTCCAAAATTCTAGCTGTATATTTTTTAGTTTACCATGCATAAAAAAAAGAAAATAACAAGTGTTTCTTTGAAGTTGCAACATAAGGTCGTGACAGTGAGATTTATTTATTTGATAGGTGTAAAACCGCAAATATTCCACCAATAGTTTATTTATCTGCATACCAAAAAAATTTCTTAAAAGAAACAGATTATCACAATTTTACGACTTTACGCATTAACCAATTAAAAATCGAATACAGCGTCTCTAATTGGTTCAACCAAGATTTCTTAACAAATTTTAAACATAAAATTACTGATGTCGTCTAGACCTAATTAGTTTGTTTGTTTGTTTTGGAGTTTCGCACAAAGCTACTCGAGGGCTATCTGTGCTAGCTGTCTCTAATTTAGCAGTGTAAGACTAGAGGGAAGGCAGCTAGTCATCACCACCCACCGCCAACTCGTGGGCTACTCTTTTACCAACGAATAGTGGGATTGACCGTCACATTATACACCCCCACGCCTGGGAGAGCGAGCATGTTTAGCGCGACGCGGGTGCGAACCAGCGACCCTCGGATTACGAGTCGCACGCCTTACGCGCTTGGCCATGCCAAGCCCCTAATTAGTTTTTAAACATGTTTGATAAACTATTTTTACTCTATATTATCTGCGCGTTCATAATTTTGTCGTTCCGAATAACATACTGAATCATGTAAAAAGTTGTATGCATATATATAATTCGTCAGAGGTTTGGATTTCTTGATGACGAGAAACCCACTTGAAGTAAAAATGTATCTCAGAACAGCTGGTATGGGTATTAACACTTACTATTAAAGTGGAGAACAACGTTTCGACCGTCCTAGGTTATATTCAGGTTAACTTGTTTTTATACCCATACCAGCTCGCAGTAAGAATACAAAAACAAGTTGATATTCTAACAACTATTCTCTATACTACGTTTTCTTGAAATTTATTAATTGGACCCAGTGGAGAAAGAGTTAAGTAATTAGTGGATGGCATCCATCGCCAAATCTTGGACTACTCAGGTTCTACCTTACAAGGAAATTTAATCTTAACTCCTATAGTTCACACACAGTCTCAAGTACAAAGCGGACTTTTATAACAATAGGACGCAAAACGTGAACCATTTAGCTAACCACATAGTCACTCTATTTAAGATAATATAAATATATTCCGAAATATCAAATCAGCTAGATTGTACATCTAGATTATTCATTCGCCAATTGAATAAATGTGCTAAATTAGAATATTCTTCAAAAAAACACTGTTCATTAATTTAATCCAATTAAATCATAGCAACATGGCGTTAGTTATGGTCCTTGAAACGAAAGTATTCTCTTATGTAGTTAAAGTATTTATCTAACTAAATCAACATTTTAAAAGTAACTACTTATTGTATTCTTTTTCAAAATTTAAGAGTACTTAATCATGAAGTATTTGCACCTGGAATTCTTGTTTTGATTAGCCAATAGAAAACCTTATGAAAGATGCTGTCCAATTACCCACTTACTGGAATATAAGATTCTCTCATGTGGTGTAATATGTTAAGGTTAACAGACACCTAAGTACTTTTCAGGATGTTTAATGAGATTCAGATCAGAGGTTCTTGCTAATCAAACTCTTAAGTCCATGGTAACTTGCTTAAAGTAATACATTATGATCCTATTAATTTAATGCCAGGCATTATCCTGCATCATGACTAATTATGACGTCACTCAGCTAGAAATATGTTGGAAAACTGGTACAATGCCTTGTGATTATATGTTCAATGAAACTAATGCTTCGATACATACCAGTACTGTAGAATCCTGAGATGATTATTCCTAATATAGATTGCCATAAAAAAATCAATAGCTTATTTATTATTACTAAAGAAGTTCTCATAGTTTTGGACGATTTCATTTAAATTTTCATTATTACTTTTATCTTTTCAACTAATAATAAATAAAATCTGTATGGCTTCGGTAGAGTTTGAGTTACCAAAATAATTCAATCTTTAAATTACACATCTTACCATAGAAATATCTAGAATAATACAATTCTCCAGCTTCAAATGGAGTGCTATAATCTTTAGTGCCATTTTTAATTCTAATCTATGTTCTAAAATATTAAGATTATAAAAAATATCCTGTTTTCCTCTTAATTATTTTCCTTATTTTGAAATTGAAGAACAGCATAAATGTGCCCAATTTCATCAGTTTCAGTGTTAATGATATATGTACCACTTCATCCATTCTGATCATTGCTTGTAATAAGCTTTAGACTATTCCAGTTGAATTAGATATCAATTTCATGATTTAGAATAAATCAATTACATTAAATTTCTTGATCAGGATAATTTAATATAAGGTAACTATAACGAAATATTGTTTACATTGACTTTATAATTCCTTTTGTTATATCAGTATAAATAATATCATTACTTTTGTTTTTCTTAAAAGCAAAGTTGACATCAGTATTTGAAATAATAATTTTGAAATCGTCAAAGAATCCGAAATCAATGAAACTTGATCTGTTAACATCTCTATACACTGGATTTGTTTCTTCAATTACAATTAAACTTCCACGTGGATTAGAAGGAATAAATAATTAAAAAATTGTAAGACTCATCATTGCATAGAATTCCATTGATAAAATCACAATGAATAGGAATATCATTCACACCTCTAAACATGTTAGCCATACTTCTTCCCTTTCTGTTTTTGATAATAATGAACGTTTGGTTCAAATTCTAATATTCATACAATTTTCCTTTAGAAAATCAGTCTTAAATTTTGGAGCTAATTTTATTATAAGCCTTGAAATTGCAAGCAGAATATCAAATTTTATTGAGGATGATTATTAAATAATGTAATTGGACACTATTTATCTCGCCAAAATATAATTATCACTTTCAAATATTACTCTTTTCTAATTATTTCCACTATAATATGTAAAGGTATTGTTATTAAATCTTTCATTGATGTTATTCCATGATACACACGTTGACATAGAATTTAATGCTAAAGAATAGTTGCATTATTTACATCAATAGGGGTTTTAAATCCTATTGTAAAATCCTCTGACTTTTGGTTATCTTAAAATCCAAAATTATAAATTTTTTTTTCATTTATTTAATACATAATTCTCAGTTAAATCGCATTTTACTAGCACATTTTTGTAGAGAGCTCATATTTTATTACTTGAACTTAAGTATATTTCGATATCATTTGATATTCAAGATTCATAAGAATTGAAAGATTAAAAGTATTATTTTGAATTATTATAATAACAAACACGATCAGTATTAGGTGTTGCACATTTATCAAAATTAATAATTTCATTTTCAAGTGATTTTTATTGTCTTAGATAACATCAATAGAGTAAACTATCGTAAAGCCTTTTTTTGTTATATTTTTCTATATTTTCATAAATTAACACAGTACTTCCCAATTTTGAATTTTTCCTTTATCCAGATTTTTTAAATAAAACCAGTTTGTTTGTTTAATTTCTTTGTTTGAAGTTAAACACAAAGCTATACAATGTGCTATGTGTGCGATGCTCACCACGAGTATTAAAAACAAGTTTCTAGCATTGTAAGTCCAAAGACATACTGCTGTTCCACTGGGAGGCTTATTCAGTTAGACCCATTAACAGTATCCATTATTTTATGCACTCCATGCATCTAACTTACCAACTGTTCCAGCAATCGTTGTTAATAAAGGAAATAAAAGTTATAAACATCTCCATTTTGTTTTAATTGTGTTTGATATCTAAATTCTCTAACATCTTTTATCTACTTAATTTCTTTTTAAATACATTTGATAGTTGGATATTCTGTATTTATATATTTGAAGTGAAACAGCTTTTTATTAAACACTGTTTTTAGTTTATTTTTCTGACTATCATTTAACTCAATGTTCGATTTCAAATAACTCATCTATTATAGGGAACTATTTAGAGTTAAAATTCCTTCCATTTCTCATTCAAAAGCTAGGGTTAAAAATCAAATTCTTCTTTAATAGTTTATATATATATATATTTATTAAACTTCTTTAACACTATAAGATTCATCAATGTCTGTAATCATTATCTGATTTATTTCTGTATCCTGAAGTTTGAAAATGATGAAATAATTACAGTTTCTTCAGATGTCAGCTGAAGTTCAATAGAAAGCCTGTTAAAAATAAACTGACGCAATTTTCTTCCTCAAATAAAAAACTTCAACTATTTTGTTTTGTTTCTTTTCAGTTAAACAATCATCAAAACCAAAAAGATTTTTATATCTCAAGATGGCTGGTATGGGTATTAAAAGTTTTATTAAAATAAAGAAGATAACAACGTTTTAATCTTCTTAGGTCATTTTCAGTTTAGCAAAGAGTTTGCAACAAGAATTTTATTCACTGGATCTTAGTTATTGACATCTATCATATCTTTTAAATTATTAGACAATAATGTTTCTTTCTTGTACTTTCACATAACTGTATAATTTCTTTTTTCTCATTTTGATCTTCTATAAACTCTAAAATATTCATCCTTATCTATAACATCAAGAAATGTAAAGTTTTTGTAATTTTATACATTTAGGCTTATCTATATCTTTTCAAATATAGATATATATCATCATAGTCTAATTGATTATATTGTATTAAACAAATATATTTCTCTACAACCACGTGGACCAGCAATTAAAAGTCTAAATAGATATTTAGGCAGTAAAGAAATTAGACTGGGATCTTTAAAATTCTTTTGATTGTGTGTATCTTTTAACATTTATCACTTATTTAACTATAAGTTGGATAAGTATAATCTTACGGATAAGTTAAATAGCTTTAAGTCCAACATAAATATATGATCCGTGAAAACGATAAAGAAAGCATCAATACAGCTATCGATTTGTTTGTTTGGTTGGTTTTAATTTCGCACAAAGCTACTCGAGGGCTATCTGTGTTAGCCGTCCCTAATTTAGCAGTGTAAGACTAGAAGAAAGGCAGCTAGTCACCCACGGCCAACTCTTGGGCTACACTTTTACCAACGAATAGTAGGACTGACTGTCACATTATAACAACCCCACGGGTGAAAGGGCGAGAATGTTTGGTGCGACCAGGATTCGAAACTATGGCCCTCGTATTAGGAGTAATGCCTTAACAAGATTGGCCATGCCAGGCCCAACAGATATCGAAACAAAACAAATAAACAAATTTGAAGTAGAAGCTCTTAATAAAGTAAGATGCAAAGAATTAATAGCAAAATTTCATAAACCAGTAATTTTCTGTTACGTATTTTTTGTGTTTTATGTTCTTCGTAGACTAAACGCAACAGAAAAACACAGATAACAGCTTGTATAATTTATTACACTAAACTATTAACAAATATAACAGATATAACATAAATTATATAATAACAGTGACAGATATTAAGCTATAACATTCGAAATTAATTACAAAACAAAATAATACTAGTTTCAAACTTCAAAATTAATCACAATACGAAATGGTACTGGCCTGTATCTAATATAATGATCTAAAATGAAAGTCTCAAATTCCAGTCTAGGGTGTGAATTTGGTCCCACGAAGAAATTCCGAAGCTTAAATGAAGAAGTTCAGCAACGATTCACAGTTCAATAAATTCGCCGACTCTCAGCACAAGCAGTAATTCAGATGGATCGTAGAGATTGACGAAATAAAATCACAACTTCCGTAGATCTAACTTCAATCACAAATCCAAGTTGAATAATCACAGCAAACACTTAATCTTTCTCAAATAACTGACTCTCTTCTTTTGAAATAAAACTGATGTCTGAATCTCACTCTTTTTCTTCGAATAAAACTAATGACTGAATCTATCTTCTTTTTTCGAATAAAAACTGATGTCTGAATATCTCTCTCGTCTCTCGCATCTTCGTCTGTTTATATATTGTAGGCCTAGACCCCTCGAATAACCGCGAACTTTCTACAGATCTCCAGAGCAATCCGCGCATGTCCGTTCTTGCACGAGACTACACGTCTAGACACGAAGTCACCAGCACTTCATTTACAAACATATAATTGGTCTACTTAATTCAAGAAAATTCTAAATGTTACCCTAAATAAATAACAACATATTTTATTAGTTTAAACATCGAAACAATAATATAAATATGGAAAAATGAATAACAGAAATGAAAATTCAAACACAACACGACATGTTGTCGTTTACAAAATATTTACACGACATTTACATAACACTTTAAAGTCAAATTCACATAAGCCTTACTTGTTTGTTTTTGAATTTCGAGGGCTATCACACGATGACAAATTATCTTAGAAAAAAATGAATAAAAATTATTTTTTTTAATTTTTATAATAAAAATGGAAGTTATAGTACATTCATAATAATAATCATCTCAAATCCAATGTTTTAATCCAGACATTTAAGGTTATTAATAATAAATAAAGTTGGATATAATTTTCATATAATTAATTTCCATATGAGAAAGGAAGGTTTAAAAAACACCTTCGGCATAAGGGTTGATATTCATTCTATACTTAAAAGGTTATCTAATCCATAAACTACTTTCTTTACTGTTTGTTTTTGAATTTTGCACAAAGGTACACGAGAGTTTTCTGCGCTAGCCCTCCATAGTTTAACAGAGTAAAACTGGACGGAAGACCGCTTGTCATCACCACCCACCCCCGACTCTTGGACTACTCTTTTACCAACGAATATTAGGATTGACCGTAGATCATAACATCCCCACGGCCGTAAGGGCAAGCATGCTTGGTGTGACGGGGATTCAAACCCTAGACCCTTAGATTACGAGTCGAGTGTTTTAACTATCTGGCCATTCTGGGCCAATCAAAAGAGATAGGAAAATCTAAGAGACGTTATTCCCTTTAAGCTAGATAAATCGAAACTCTGAAAATTAAATGTTTATCTTTTTCTTTTAAAAGAAACAAAATTCAAATCAGTCGGTCACAATAGGGAGCCAAATAAGAAGGCTCGGCATGGCCAGGTGGTTATGGAACTCGACTCGTAATCCGAAGGGCGCAGGTTCGAATCCCCATTGCAAAAAACATGCTTGCCCTTTCAGCCGGTGATAATGTGATAACGTGCAGTCAATCCCACTATTCGGTGGTAAAAGAGTAGCCCAAGAATATAAAATTCTAATATTCACTTGAATAAAGTGCTTGAAACTTTCAGGAACTGTTTGTGGTACAAGAAAGATTTCAAATAATTTTAAACACTTGAAGCCAAGAATCATACTTGTCATTTCTATGTTATAAACTTATGGAATTGTTTATCTTTTGATGTTACTATATAAAGTGTTGGATTTTATACTTTAGTTCACTGTTATGGAGTCACCACAATGGACCAAAATATTTATCTTTGTGAGATGCTTCAAATAACATTGAAAATTAAAGGTTAGTAGAACTAATAATTTGGGTGGACACTAATATTCAAATTAGTGCTTTTCAGTTGTCTAGACATTGTGAAGTAATAACTTATTTCATATACACTTGTTCTCCAACTTTCACTGACAACACTCTAATCCACTTATCTTGATTTGAGCAACATCGCTACAACAAAAAAGCAATATTTGAGTAGCTTTTTTAAAGTTCTTAATTATTTTTCATTTGGTGAAACTCTCATGTCAACCCTAGCAACTTGTTATGACATACAGTTTGAAAATCATTGATCTACATTCTACACTAAAACTATGAATCTATTCACAACTTTGTGATTAAGAGATATTGGTTGTTGTTAGGTAACTAAAATATTTAATATTACTGAGAATTGTTAAGTGTAAGTGATGGTTATACTGGGAAACTTAGAGAATTAAACTCTGCAAGCTCACTTCATATACAATAAATCTTAGAATAGTTACATGGACTGAAGATCGTGAGGCAAATTGACAAGAGAGCAGATTTTTTTTTTAACTTTCAGTATCATTATATTCCCATTTAGCTAATGGTCTTTTTCCTTTTAAGGATCTAATTAGTTCTATCTTATGGACCTGACATACATAATTAGTTTGTGATTTAAACTTGAGGAGAAAGAAGTATTGTTATAAGCATAAGAGCACTATGGTAGATAGGGTTGACAGTTGGCTATAAAACATAAACCCTACTAATGCAATAGAATGCACATCATTTTTTAAACATGGGTTTGAACTGATGAAACAAGGATCATGCTTATTATAGTGAGATTTTCGAACAAGGGATGTGCTAATTAGTAATTTTATCAGATAAGTAATATCAATCAATAAGTATTGGACAATATTTGTGAAGCAATCAGTAATTATTATTAATGTTATGGAATTTTATCCTTCTTGAAAAAAATTTGAAAGAGGATTAATGGACCAAAATAATTTTCTGTGTTATTTAATTCCTGATTATTGTTTCATATATCATTCTTCTTAATGTACTGAAGGAAGTTTTTGCATGTTCTTAAAATAGTGCTCTTAGGTTTACTTGATCAAGTGTTTTTACTTTATTAACTTTCAGAATTTTTTTTAAACTTAAGAAAGTTTTGAATGACAATAGAAACCTCAAGCAGTAACTGAAGTGCTTTTTATAGTGATTTGAAAGTTAAATATTTTGTTTAATTATTTTTGTGTAAATTTTGTAAATAGTTTTATTGAAACCTTATGTTGCATATATTGCTCTATTCTTGATGAAGAGACACTAAAATTGAGGCCTCGTGGTTATGGTGTCAATTCAAGAGTCTAAGGTTTAAGACAGTACACTTTCAGGTTAAGGTGCATTATAAGTATTCTCTTTATTCAGTTAAGAGTAGTAACTTTAGATAACTTGTGTTGCTGACTGGTTGTCTTTCTTGTAGTTCACTTTATTAACTTTCATAAACTTTTTGAAACTTAAGAGAGTCTTGAATGACAATAGAAGTCTCAATGGTTATGGTATCAATTCAAGATTGTCAGGTTTAAGACATAGTACAAAATTAGGGATGGCTGCGTCTGAACAATTGAGATCCTTGACTTGTATGGTATTTTCAAAATTATGCGAGAATATGGTAAAGTAGCCATTGACCTTTAAACAGCGGCCATAATCAACTGATGCTGCTACTTACAACATTCCCGCTATTTAAGGAATAAATCATTTTAAATGTTACTTTAAAAATCTTGTTCACCAATAGGCGTCCCCATGAATCACGAAAATTTGATTTTTCGCACGAAAGACACTTTTATAAAAAATTAAGAGTAATTTAGTACAGAGTCGTTCGTTTATTAAACGATTAATACATGTTTAATATGCCAAGTACAGCCACATTTCTTTGATGAACTTACATGTTTATTGAGTATTAATTAAAGTTGTCCTCAGTAACAAGTGATTTGGAACATGCGTTGTGAAGTTTCATTTATAATTTTCTTTAAATCTTGCTCGTTATATATATTAATTTTTTGCCAAGATAAATATTATTCAAAAATTCTCGGAATAAGTTTAAGTTCTGTAACGTCAATAATGTGTTCAATTCATTCTTGAACTCATATCTATGAACAAAGTATTTTAAAATTGTATTACATATTTTACGTTGCCAGATTTGAGCAAAAATACACTAGCAGCAGAAGACATAACAGTGATGACTTGAAGTTTTAACCCAAAATAGAAACTTTTTACTGTTTTGTATGATTCAAGTCACGTGCTATGTACGTTGATATGGTTCAGTTTGGTTTGTTTTGAATTTTGCGCAAAGCTGCAGGTAGTTAAGGTGTTCGCCTCGTAATCTGAGGGTCGCGGATTCAAATCCTTGTCGCATCAAACATGCTCGCCCTTTCAGCCATGAGAGCATTATAAAGTTACGGTCAATCCCATTATTCGTTGGTAAAATAATAGCCCAAGAGTTGGCGATGTTTGGTGATGACTAGCTGCCTTCCCTCTAGTCTTACACTGCTAAACTTGGGACAGCTGGCGCAGATCGCTCTTGTGTAGGTTTGCGCGAAATTTAAACCTTTCCTTTATCAATAACTTTTTGTAGTTTTTAAAACCTACTTAAGTGCAGTTGAAATCTTCAAAGCGCCGTTAATTCCAGTTACATATTATAGATGAGAGAAAATTTATACAAGCCAGTTTGTCAAGGGATATTGTTATAAAGTGATGCTTACAGAAACATAATATTGTTTGGATGTTAATTTCCAATTCATGTAAAAATATAGTTTTCCTCTGACTTCGTAAGAGAAAAAAATTAAAAAAAATTTAAAGTTAAAAATATCGATGCACTCACACCGTTAAAAACCGGGTTTCGATACTCGTGATGGGCAGAACACATATAGCCCGTTGTGTAGCTATCTGTTTAATTCAAACAAACAAAACTTTAAGTTGTAATACAGTTTCAAAAAGCAAATGATTTTAAATCCACTTTTGTTTAAAGAAAATATTAGATAACCACAATCAAACAATAATTTGAACATTAGTTTTAACTGGCTGATTAAGAAATTCTTATAAGAGAAATTAATTTATTGTATTTTAGTTAATAGATATCGATCGATATTAGTAAGCAACCAATCAACAATAAACTTTACCGAAGCTAAAATATATTTATTTGTGGCAAGATTTTAATTTTTGGTAGAACCCATAATTTTCACCACAATCACTTTCAACCTTGAATCAAACATTTAAAAATCTCTGTTACTAGTTTACTTAAAACTTTCGAATAAAGCTTAAGAGCTTTATGCATGCACATAAACACCCCTTACTTTGAAGTGATAGACTAGAGAGCAGGCAGTTAGTCAGTTCTTGGGCTATTAAAACTAATTTAAGCCAAGAACGGAGCTTAAAAGTTTGTAGTAATGAGTTTTAGAAAGTACCTGATGAAGAGTATAAGCAAAAAAACGTTGTATAAATTTATTTCTTTTTAAATGAATTTCATTTGCTTATGATTTACCTTGATAATAATGTTTTCGCACTTAATGATACTCATTAATGTGGTTCAACAGTTTATGTTCTACTCTATACGTCCTACTTCTAGTTGGTACACATTGGAAAACATGTTAATAAGATTTCATTTTGAGAGGAAGAAAAAATGTCAAGATTACGAAACAATCGTTCTCCTTAAGATGACATAAATGAATGTTAAGAGACGAAAATAACCTGGCCTTACGAGAGCAACGATTCGAAAGCACGAGCACCAAGCTTATCAAAGCAACGACGATATTTATGACCAAAATAGGAGAAAGTGTGCAAATAATTGATTTCTTCAGGTAAACAAATTAGACTCCTCACATTTGAATGTTTGTACTACTAATTGTAAGGTACACTAACGTTACAGACTAAAACGGTGTAGCATATTTTTAAAATACCTAATACTGTTGTCAAAGCCATATAACCTTGAATAAACACTACCTCTAATATAATATCACGCAAACCACAAATACACGGCATCCCCAAACCTCATAAACCAGATTGTCCACTACGACCAATAATGTCTACATATGAATCGTTTAATTACAATCTTGGTAAATACATAGCATGGGCATTTTCCAAATATGTAACATCAGCCAGCTCATTCATCAAAGACTCTTTTAATTTCAAGTCTAATCTAAATCAACTTAATCATAAAGCCTTAATGGCCAGTTTCGATGTTATATCCCTCTTTACAGAAGTTCCAACAACTGAAGACTGCAAGATAGCCTTAGAACTCTATATTCGAGACCCTAACCCAACTATAGACATTCCTAGTAACCAATTAGCAACCCTCATAGAAGTCACCACGATAAAGACAAACTTCATGTTCAACAATCACAACTATATACAAACAAATGGCCTAAGCATGGGCAACCCAGTATCACCAGTTCTAGTCAATATTTTTATGACACAAGTTGAAACACAAGTAATTAACACAGCATTACATCCACCACTATACTGGTACAGATACACGGTTGTGGGATTCAAATCTACAGAACACATACTTACTTTTTTTCAATCACATTAACTCTATACATCCCAACATTAACTTCGCATGTGAACAAAAAGAAAGCAATCAAGTATCATTTCTTAACCTCAAAATTACAAGAACCGATACACAATTTAAACAGAAAAATCTCCCATTCTGGACTATACATTCCTTGGGACTCATCACATGAAACAAAACAAAAACTCAACATACTAAGAAACCAAATTAACACAGCTATAAAACTATGCATGCTCACCAGATAAAATTAACGACGAATTAGATAAAATAAAACAATACTTCATTAACAACAATAAGTTTTTTCCACAAACCGTAGAAAACATTGTACGCACACATCTATACAAAAAGCAAAATCAACTTACAAAAGTAAATATATTCCACGAATCAAAAAATCACGAAACCATATACTGCTAGATACCATATATTCCAGAAATCGGCAACAAAATAACCAAAATTTGGCATAACTAGTAAAAAAATATGACATTCCAGTTACTTCCAAATTTATTTAAAAACCAGGCACAAAACTAAAGTCTATACTATGTAAAAACTACATTGAGAAACACAACACCAACATTATTTGCTGGAAGATCCAACGACGCCCAAGCCGCAAGTTCCGAGCATCATTCTTTATACAACTGCATAATATATCAACGTACTCTTCTTTTTTCATGGTTGACGCGGTGAAGGCTCCCTACACAAGAAGTACTGAAGGAACCCCATTGCGTGATCGAGACACCTCCGTGTTTAACTGTAGGGACGGTGTTCTTTGGAAGATTTCGTTCTCCCTTCTCACGGAAAATATAGCGAACATCATTGTGGCCGACGAAAAGCTCAATTTTGGTTTCGTCTGACCAAAGAATACTCTTCCAGTAGGTAAATGACTTATCTGCATACTTTCTTGTATACCTCAATCATGCTTCTAAATAAACAAGCTTTAATGGAGTTCTACGAGGACGGCATGCATTAAACCCAAAAGAGCGTAACATGATCGTAACTCTCAGGTGCTTACTTCAACCCCAGTTTCCCTTACCAGTTTCTGTATGTCATTATGTGTTAAACGAGGGTTCCTACTACCTTCTCTGAGAACCTTCCTTTTGGTTCTTTCTGGAATTTTAGTGTGGCGTCCGAAACGAGGGAGGTTAGCAGCTGATCCTGTAAGCTTAAACTTGGCAATTATACTTTAAACAGTAGATTTCGGCACATTAAGTTGTGTAGCAATACCGGAAAGAGACGCACGAGACTTGTATTTTACAATAATTCGTTTGTTTTTTTTAATCACTGGACAGTTGCTTCCTGTTCGCCATTATGACCAAGAAGATAATGACGGCCTGGCGCGTTAAGGCGTGCGCTTCGTAATCTGACGGTCGCGGGTTCGCGCCCGAGTCGCGCCAAATATGCTCGCCCTCCCAGCCGTGGGGCATTATAATGTGACGATCAATCCCACTATTCGTTGGTAAAAGAGAAGCCCAAGAGTTGGCGGTGAGTGGTGATTGCTAGCTACTTTCTCTCTAGTCTTACACTGCTAAATTAGGACGGCTAGCACAGATAGCCCTCGAGTAGCTTTGTGCGAAATTCCAAAAAACAAACAAACAGATTAATGACGGAGACGGCGCTAAATTGCTGAAAGTTCATTTTTGCTGGCTAAATTTCAATAATTATGATCCCAGTGTCTAGTTTTGGAATGGTATAATGTAGTTTATTCGCCAAACTAAACACAATTTTTACAGAAATATCAGTTTTTTCACATAATCTGAATTGTAAGATCACTTTCTGCTCCTTCTAATTTTGGTTATTTGTTTATAAACAGTTTATCTATCGTTTAATTCACATAAAAATTTATATTGATGTGTATTAGTATAATGTCTATAATTTACTATACTTTCATTTTCCTAATACTGATACTTTTTAAGTTATGAGGAAAAACTACTGACGAACTTTCTGTCGTAACTGTAAAGAAACAAGTAAAAACAAACGCAAAATTAAAGAAGCCTTACTTATACAACAACTTAAGACCAAAATAAACCAATACAAAGGAACACCTTTATACCTATATTAATTAATATATCCAACATCTAAGCGCCCCCAGTGGCTCAGCGGTATGTCTGCGGACTTACACGCTAAAATCCGGGTTTCGATACCCGTGGTGGGCAGAGCACAGATAGCCCATTGTGTAGCTTTGTGCTTAATTCAAAACAACAACAACATCTAAGCACGTCCTCTACATACTTACACTCAGTTACAAAACCGCCTTCTAACATGTCAGCAATCACTTCTTTGTGAACCTGACGATAATCTAAGAAGGTCGAAATGCTGTTTGCTTCTCTACATAGAATTTTTTTACACATATATTTTTCTCTACAAGTGGGTTTTCTCGTCATCTCAAAGTCACTTTGTGTTTGAATAATCTTAACGTCCTTCACAAATTTAAAGCAATTTATTTCTAAACAAATTAACTTCCTAGTTGACATAGTTACAAGAATCATTACGTGATTTCATCATGCAAGTAGTCATCCAGTGTTTTCAGTTCACTAATGTATTCACTTTATGAACTACAAACTCTGACCTTGTTTGCAGTATAAAGGTTCACGTACATTTTTCAAAAATACAAACCTAGTTTTACACATCTTATGCTGGGTGTCCTCCGTAGAGCTCTTAGAAGGCTAACTGCTGATTAATATTGTTGCCATGTGAATTTCAGATGTACGATAGTTTCATAATGACATCATATCGTCAAAAACTAATGTTCAAGATGTTCTGAAATAAAGAACAGAAAAAACTTGGAGAAATTTGGGGTTTAAACAAACTGTTTCTTTTTATATGTAAACTATTCTCTTATTAGCTTGACCCTTTCAGCTGCGCTTCCCTGTAATACCTGACATGATAGTGGTACATACGAGTGCTTTCATAGAATCCACAACATACATTGTCTTTAAAAAAAAAAGACCTTTAACGCTAAAAAGATTTTGATACTTTGGCAGTAACTATTTGTTATGCATATCACAATACCAAAGTAATATGACAGTTTCAAATCTTCAATAGAATGTTTGGGATAAATCTTAAACTTTTTTGACATTCACTGCTTTACTTCCGCAGCTTCATTTCGCTGTTTAAATATCGTAGTCTTAAAATAAAATACAAGAAGATTCTCTCCATATCATTCCCCATTTTTGAGTTCATGGTTTTCTATTCTGATTTTTCAATACACCAGCTTGGGATTGGAGGCACTGTCGAATAGAATCCTTGACTGTACCTAGCAACGCCTCTGAAATTAACAAAACAACATGTTGTGCACAGGAAATAAATTTCACTGTCACAATAAAGGAGCTGATTTTAAATTAATATTTACATGACGTCAGATGATTATTACAGTGGGCACTTTTGAGAGGTACAAAATTCATAAACATCCAGGTTTATTGATTTGATTATACATAAAAATCAAACTAATTGTACTATAATCAACAAAATAATTATAATAAAAATTAAAAACTTTAATGCAACAATCTTGTGGGAGGGGAGAGAAAAATAAACAACTTATATGTGATGTTCGCTTCATAATTTGTACGAGATTTAAACTAAGATTACGGAGCACGGTAAAAAATGTAAAATAAAAAATGGCTATTGTATTTAAAAGCCTGCTTACATACAATTATGATTGTGTTTCTGGAAATCTTTATTTTTTTATATTTCTGTTGGTTTTCTTCAAACTGAGTGGCCGATTCTTTTTTCTTTTTTAACTGCCTTCATTTTGAAAACTGTTGCGTTTATAAGGGCTTTGACTAATTCATAAGCTAACTAAATTGTTTTCCAACAGACTTTCATTCCCAAAATTGCTTGCCCGTTCCTTTAGGCTTTCCTTCTTATAATTGACTCATGAGAACGAATAATGTAACGTGGTGGTAATTTTTATTCACAAATCAGTAGTAAATAAAACTTTAAACATTTTGTAATTTAAATCATGTCGTTCGGTAACACCGAAATTATATATATCATGTAATTTCAATATTTAAATACATGTGCCGCTGGCTCATTAGGGATTTGCAGTAAAATGTTTTGAGGTAATTTTGACTCGATTTATTTGCATAATGATTCCATAAAAATATAACTTTAGAAGTGTGTAATGTGCTTTTGCTGTACAGTGATACGTCATACTGCTATTCGATATCTTACTTATGTGTTAACGAACACACAAACATGCAATTATACTTATTTATACGAAGAGATAAGATAAACAAAAAACTGCAGTGTCGTGATAAAACTAAAATAGAAATCCTTATAATCCAAACTGAGATATAAGGGTTTCTATTTTAGTTTTATCAAGACATTTTAGACTTACGTGTTTATAGCACAGCATGAACTGTAGAGTCATGATTTGTTTGTTTGTTTGTTTTGGAATTTCGCACAAAGCTACTCGAGGGCTATCTGTGCTAGCCGTCCCTAATTTAGTGGTGTAAGACTAAAGGGAAGGCAACTAGTCATCACCACCCACCGCCAACTCTTGGGATACTCTTTTACCAACGAATAGTGGGATTGACAGTCATATTATAACGCCCCCACGGCTGGGAGGGTGAGCATGTTTGGCACGACTTGGATGCGAACCCGCGACCCTCAGATTACGAGTCGCACGCCTTAACGCGCTTGGCCAGACTGGGCCTAGAGTCATGATATTTATCAGTTGTCTAATAATTTTACACGGTGACGGATATCAGTATTAAAATTAAAATATCTGTATGTAAGATCCTAATATTGAGAAAATGCAAAGTTACTATAAATACATAATCATTTACAGTGCCCTTTTTACATGTTATTTTTCGAATAACATTTTTCGAATACTTTCATAAATTATCTCATAAAATCATAAATGTTGATTTATCTGCACAAAGCCAAATGTATATATTTGTAGGATGAAAAGATGTGTTGTGCCTCAGCCGGCCTGATTTTTCAGGTATTAACGAAAATCCCATAATATCATTAATATATTATCATCATTCAAGATTTTGACTTCTTCAAATCTCATCTTTTGACTATTTTTAGTGGTATGTTTTTACAACAAATCTTGTTTTATATATATATGTATGTATGTGTTCAACAAATTATTTTCGTTTTAATTAGAGGCGAAGCTGAAAAGTGAATATGTAACGTAGAGGGCTTGTGCATATTTTGATTGCCTGTACCCTCTTCTGAGCAGTAGTTTCGCCCATTCAAGGCTCATCATCAAATATTGTGTCAGCAAACCCAAAAAAATTCATTGGGTCTCTTATAATGGTGTGCGTCAGTATAATATCTACAAAGCTATGAGACTCGAAACCCAATACGTAAAATTTGTTTTGGTTTATGAACAGGTCAGGGAAATTATTATCAAATCACACGCGGTAGTATGTCGTACGACCAAAACAACCAACAGGACACATTGTGTGTAAATAGAAACAGTAATAGTTCAGCGATTTGCCACCTTCTGTTGCTCGAACTACTATAGTCCAACCTGTCGAATATTTTCAGTTGATGTTCTCTTTTGGATTCTCACTATAAATTTCAAAGCAACGTATTAAGAACTATCTAACATCTCCAGTTTTGACTAAGGTTCTTCCTTTTTTTATTTACATGAAAATTACGGAAACTTTATTTGATATAGAAACATATTAAACTTTTATGGATTTTTTCCATATTTGGATTAGACTGACACATGTTTTCAACCTACGATTAGGAGTCTCATTTATTCTAAGTATAAGCTACATATGCAAAGTCATTCAACAAAAACTGTTCCAATTTAACAAAGCTATTGCGCATGCCTACACAAAAAGTCATATAAGTCAACCTACGATTAGGAGTCTCATTTATTCTAAGTATAAGCTACATATGCAAAGTCATTCAACAAAAACTGTTCCAATTTAACAAAGCTATTGCGCACGCCTACACAAAAAGTCATATAAGCTATCGGTCTAACATTTCTACTACAGCTTCACTTAAGAGTCACAAGCAGAGCACTTCAGTCTTATGATCTTTGTTCTTTTTTTTATTTACAAAGGTGAAATAATGGTCAATAAATGAATTAAATATGTAGATGATATCAAGGTCTTCGGTACTGCTGGATGAAGAGGATGCTGCTGATTTACAAAAAGGTTTTATATCATTTATTACGTTGGGCAAATAATTGAAAAATGGGTTTTAATTATAAAAAAATCAAGATAATTCATATGAGTGGTGATAATTTGAGCTAATAGTTATAATTTCGCTGGGAATAGCCTTAACAATGTCATGAACTAAAGGGATCTTAATGTAATATTTGATCAGTCTGTAAAGCCATTCAAACAGTGTGCTGTTGCGAGTGATGGGGGAAATAGGATTTTAGGTTGTATCTACAGAAATGCTGAACACAAGTCTGAAGACATTATAATTTCATTGTAGAGATCACAGGTTAGGCCAAATTTGGAATACTGTGTTCAGTTTTGGGTTCCTTTCCTTAGGAAAGATAATGAGTTTTTGGGAATGGTTCAAAAAGGTGTTACTAGATTGGTATCTGGAATGGATGGGTATCATACGAAGAGAAGTTGAAATCTTACAAACTGTTTTCTCTTTTTAAAAATAAAGAGTTAGAGGGATCTGATTGAGCTGTTTTAGATTGTGATGGAAATTAATAGTACTGATGCATCGTCTTTTCTCACATATAACAATCAGAAAAGTAGGACTAGCGGATATAAATATAAATATTCAAAGGGTAGAAGTCATCAATTTTATTTTTCTAATATGGTGGTTAGCCTTTAGAACGGGTTGTATTCGAATTTTGTGAAAGCAGTAAATATTAGTAAACTTAAGAGAAAGCGTGAAAAGTATATGGATTATAAGAGCTGGCTTTAATTTTTTTACAAATTACGTACTTATAGTTTTAGTTTAGAAAATGGAACAGCCAAGATTGGCCAATAGATCCCATGATCATACGTGTTAACATATTCACTATTCAATGTCAATTTTTCAGCATAAATGTACTAATTTTATAAAATCACATGATATTAGTTTACGCAATTAGCATAAATAACGATGACTGTATTGATTGCTTGGGAGTGATGACTAGGAACTATTAATCTAAATTCCATTACTTTACTAAGAAGAAAGCCGTTATCACCGTTTTAGACAGAAAAAAAATTCCACCGTATATTTCATTCAGCTTGGTTGTTTGTGCAAAGTCAAGGTCTCTTCCAAATAACAGGGTTGCGATCCTAAAGCTAATGTTAGTTACTATCGAGCACCATTTTCTTTCTTGGTGTAGTTTGTTAGTGTGTATTTACAAAAGGCCATGATACTTAATAAAAAATATCTTTGGTGTGAAAAAGGTGCGGACAAAAAAGGGGGAATAAGTGTGCGACTTAAGGGAATAAAATCAAAAGTGGCGACCCAACAGGTAGTTACACTTATAGCACTGATGACAATTTCACAGCAAATACTTATTTATCAATTAGTTAGATCACGTATTTTATTGTACCCACCATCATGCCCATAAATTTCCATTTTCTACTTTTAACTACAAATTCAGTCTATCAGAAATAGTCGAATATTGAAATTAAATTTAACTTCTGTATCGTAATACATTCATCTTGAAGAATTTTTAGAATATATATCATATGTTTATTTCAAGATTGTTTTACTTCCTAGTAGCACAGCGGCATGTCTGTGGACTTAAAGCGCTAGAATCCGTGGAGGGCAGAGCACAGAATGCTCATTGCCAAGCAAACAAATAAAAAAGCTTGTTTTGCAAGATGTTTTAAATGCCACTGTTTGAAGGATTACTAACAAACATCATGCTCAAAAAATTATTTAATTCATAAACTTGCATCCGAGGCAAGCAGATTTTCACCTACCAATACCAGAAACACAATTTTCTCTTATCAAAATATCTTGTGCACCCCTACCCAGTTTATCCTCTCTTCTCCTAGACTGCTTTATCGATAAATGTTGATCCGAGACACATACTTCCAAAAACAACCTTGCTTACGAAATTGGTTCGCTTGTTGTTGGTTGGCTATTTCTAGGAAAAACCACAGGAATTCAAACACTAGGTTTTAGCCTGGTAAGTTATTAATTTTATCATTGTCCCACTGGGATACCGCTTACAAACAAAATAAAACGCTATCATGAAAAAAATGGACTACATTTAAAACACCACACCAAATGATATGACAAAGAGTGATCATGAAAAAAATGGACTACCCTAAACAAGCTCAAACCACTTCAGTACAATATTATTATTAAGCATCTTCAAGAACATCCCAATCAAAATATCATTCATGGTAGCATCTGTAGCATGACTGATTATGGAGAACATACCACTTGTGTTAAGAATTTAGTAATATCAGCTAGCGAAGAAAACTGTTATATTCTATTTCTTAACAAAACTTCATAAATATAACAGCCCAAGCAGATCTATTGTATCCACATAATGCCCAAACAAAAATGATCTTATCTTACTAAGATTCTGTAAACACATATTTTGTTCATCTTTTCCATATATATTTGACATTAACTAGACTTTAAGTATCTTTCACACAATCAACCTTAACTCTGTATCAGACAAGCCCCCCAGTGTCTCAGCGGTATGTCTGCGGATTCACACGCTAAAATCCGGGTTTCAATACCCGTGATGGGCAGAGCACAGATAGCCCATTGTGTAGCTTTGTGCTTAATTCAAAACAACAAAAACAAGTATCAGACAATAATTTTGTTCAGCACGTACTTTAAATCTCTGTATATTTTCATACCTCAAAACGAACGTTTATTTTAAATACATGTTAAATAAACGCGTAACAATTGACCCTCCACCGAAGCTGTTATCAAATTTATCGAACTAGCCAGGAAATGAAGTTCTTTAATTTTGGAGAAAAGTATTATGAACAAACCAGTAACATAGCCATGCGAAAAAAAATATATATATAAATCAAATTTATCAGTATTATCTTTGGTTGCATCGTAAATATAAGTTACGGAAACTTGTGTACTATTTAAGATTATAATAAATAATTAAAAACAACGTTTTCTATTTACGCAATTAAAACTTTATTGAAGCTGTCGGCATCCACTTTAAACAACACTCTACAAGTACAGTCTCGACGTGACCTACGTCATGTTCAGAAGTTACTTACAACGTACTTCATACTTTTATCCTTGTAAGTTGCTCCTGAAGATGACGTAGATCACGTCGAAACTAATACTTGTAGAGTGTTGTTTTAAAGTCACAGTACATATATTTAACAAGTTTCATGGACTATTACCTCTTTTTTATGAAAAGCATATTGAAAACGAAGTAGGAATCCTCTGGATAATGAATAAAACCTGAAGCATTTCATGCACATATATTACAACTCTGATACATCACTTAAAACATCATATTTCCAGCACAACACTTTCCTTTCTTGGTATACTCTTTTTTCTGACTCAATAAAAAAAGTAACATTTTAGTTCAATACAACTCAAGAGACACACATAATTAAAAGGCATTTTAAATCTAGTCATGCAATTTACTTTAAAAATATCATCCCGAAATCACAGTTTATGAGACAACAGAGAATCTGATCTGAGAATAATGAACTTATTTTTGATACTGAGGACACGAAGACCTTTTTCTTTAATCGCGGATATTAACAACACGCCTTAAGCAAACTTAGAGACTTTGTTACAAGAAGCGACACAATTTTACAAAGACACTCATGTACCAAATTTCTAAAACTTCACTTTCTCCACTTACCATTCTTCAAACAACGAAAGTTGTCATCACCTACCACACTTCTAGACAAAATCATGGTTACAAAAATTGGATGAAAGCTTAACAATAATTGCGTTGGTTATATCGAATTACATTTTCTGAACGTATTCATGGACCATTACATATTCTTTACAAGAACTGTATTAATAACGTAGTACGAATCTTTTCGGTATTGAGTGAGATGTAAAGAATGCCATGCATTTATTTTATCATTTCTAGAAAATATACAGCTTATCTGATACATCACTTCTTTTGGTTTTTGTATATTCCTTTCTGTGACTCAAGTAAAATAACACTTTAGTACGTTATAAAACTTCAGATACATATATATATATATATATATATGGACATTTCACATCTAGTCATCCCCATGATTTTAAAAATAACATTCTAAAATCATAGTTTATTAAATTGCAAAAAATTTGTTTGGAAGACGATGAATGTATTTCCCGTACAAAGGATAGGCAGACATTTTCCTTTCTTAATAACGACAATATATTTTAAGGAAAACCGGAAACTCTGATACAAACAATGACACAAAAACAGAATAACAAATATCGACCATACTTCTAAAACACCACTTTTCTTTACCTATCAATACTTTTAGAACATACTTTTTCATCACCTACCTTACTTCTAGAATGCCGCTTGTCATCATCTATTCTACTTATAGAACAACAGTTGTCATCAACTTCTATTTGTACCTTGTTGGGACAGCGGTAAATCTTCCGATGTATAACGCTAAAATCAAGGGCTCGATTCCCTTAGTGGACACAGTAGATGTGGCTATGCTACAAAAAAGACACAAACAAGCTACCATACTCCTAAAACACTACTTGTGATCCACAAACTATTATAGTTGTACAAATAATTATCAAATTTTCAATATTTTTCAAGACAGTCTACTTACCAAAGAGTTTTTTCTAAACTCCTCTTAATTTTTATAAGTATAGTACGAACATAGAAAACAATTTATCTGACAGCAACACCTATAACACTAGATCCAATAACAACAGTTGTACACTGAAAGCAACCCTTCTAACAGATGACTTTGTAATACATGCATTTAGTGAACATATTATTATTGACAATTATATTAGAATGAATTAGGTTTGTTTGCCCATTCTCTCCCACCTTCCAAAAAATTTGGTAATCATGCTGATTAGCAATTTTACTTGAGGAAAAACACCTACCTGAAGCGCTGTATGTCGACTGTACTAAAACAGCTTATGTCTTACCTAAATTACATTTAATACTCGAGGAACAAATGAAATAAATTTCCAAGTATCAAATTTACTGTCAGTTTATTTAGGCACATTTAGAAGTAGGGTTGATGATTCTGAATAGAAGAGTATTTCAGATATGCAACTGGAATAACTTGTACAGCGATTACTATAGTAGACAAATAGCAACCTATTAAAGCATATTCACTGGTGTCCAAAGATCAAGTCATTAATGCTCAACAAACACTTTGTTCTTTAACTTTTGGACAGCAGTCTGTATACGGTATTACTTACATTCACAATATGTTTATAAATATGTTTTTATACGTTTTGGGAATACAGCATTATGATATACCAAAACCACACATATATTTCTTTCTCATTCAGAAAAAAGAAAGAGTGACAACATTTTCAAGTTCTTCAGCTTCTAAACGTGAATGGTTTAAAGGTGGTTTCATCACAGCATATAACCACTTCTCTACACACCACAAGCTCTAATCTGCCACGTTCCCTGCAGTATATTAAGTCGTCTGTGAGGGTACACTCAAAAGTTAGAATCGGCACTACTTAATAGACATCTCAGTGATGTCGAGAAACCCACTTGTTGAGAACTTTTATATGCAAAAACGGCTCTTCTGGGCCCAGAAAACACTTCAAATAGAAGAGCGAACAACGTTTCGACCTTCTTCGGTCATCGTCAGGTTCACAAAGAAAGGGTTACTGGTCGGAAGCTGACCACATGTTTGGGAGGGGTTGTATAATTGAGTGTTGCAATGTAGAGGGCGCGGTTTGAATATATAATTTTGTCTATAATATTAATATAGGTATAATGGTGTTCCTTTATATTGGTTTTATAAACAAACGAAAAATTAAAGAAGCCTTACTTATACAACAACTTAAACCCAAAATAAACCAATATAAAGGAACACCATTATACCTATATTAATATTATAGACAAAATTATATATTCAAACCGCGCCCTCTACATTGCAACACTCAATTATACAACCCCTCCCAAACATGTGGTCAGCTTCCGACCAGTAACCCTTTCTTTGTGAACCTGACGATGACCGAAGAAGGTCGAAACGTTGTTCGCTCTTCTATTTGAAGTGTTTTCTGGGCCCAGAAGAGCCGTTTTTGCATATAAAAATTAATAGACATCTGTTGTGTGAAAACATTTGGGTAATGCTTGTTAAAGAAAATAAATAAACTGAATATATTCGTAAACAATTTTAAACAAAAATGGCATATCACTATGATTTATTAACAACTAGCAGCTTTGCCCGGGTTTCCGCAAAAAATACCAACTCTCCCTGTTTCCATGTCCCATATTTCGATAGGTGGAAATATTTTGAGAATTTACGGGAAAACACCTTAGAACCAACTTTTGAAAATAAGCCGCGAATCTGTTTTAAATCAGCATTTCCTTGTAGACGATGTTTTTTACTGGCAAAGATAAATAAGCCCTTATGGACGATATTTAGGTTATCTTACACACGTATAAGTACCCGTTATGGCAAACAGGATAAGCCTAGCTCTATTCCCTCAATACCCGTCTCAAGTATTCAAATTCGAAACGTAAAATTATGTAATATTATATTGAATTTGCTTTAATGTTATTTTAATATATTTTTATGCATGTGATATTCATATTATGACATTGATATATGAGATACATTACAAACAAAATGCAATATTGTATTTTATAATGTACCAAAATAAAATAAAAAAAACTTCCATGTATCAAACCACCCAGAGGAAGAAAAAGTAGAATAAAATACATTTGCTGACTTGACTTCAATCTAATTTTACACAATAAGTATTATAATTTAAATCTTACTCTTTTCATGTAGTCTCTATTTTATAACAAACGGCATAATTTTATTTTATAGGTTGTAACTACTGTTTGTCTTTTCTCACATGACATTCTAATTTTGCATACAATTCTTTTATGAGCACGGTTAAATATATGATGTATTAGTAACGGTATAGTTAATTATCTATAACTAATCAGGCCTATAAAGCTGTATTCTAAATTAAATGTTAACTGAAAGTTACCAAAAAGTATCAAGTCCACGTTGAAGTTGTTTATATAATGTATATGTGAACAATAAAATTACCGGTTCGACTATTAGACGATAGCCGCATGTATGCGGACAAGCAAGGAAGCAAGCGAAAAAGAAACAGATATTTTGAGTTTTTTATGTATAAATACCGTTGCACGTTTGATTTTTACAACCCATTTGATATATAAAAATACTTACAAATAACGGATTATTAAAAGGAATCTTACATGTTAGTTGATGTTTCTATATAAAAGTTTGCATTTAATATTTTTATTAACTAATGTTTGATGGCCACAAGAACAGTATTTCTTTTCGAAACATTTCAAATACTTTATAAACATTTCCCTCAGAAGCCAAGGGGTGTCTTTACACGACCATTTGTTGAATATTAAAACTAAATTCAAACCGGAAACTCCAAGAGAGAGTAGTTTTGGAGGTATCTTTTTGAGACAAGGTTTCATTTGGTAAATGATAATTTTAAAAATAAAATACAGCATCCTCAAGTCTCCATACTAGCTAATACTAAGGTTTACCCCTGGGAGTAAATTCAGTAATTATAAAAAAAAACAAATCCCCAGCATCATTAACTAAGCAGCCCTCAACCTTTTATACATCTGCCATCGCATTTTTGTAGTTAGCTTTTAGTTAGTAACAAACGATTTCACATGGAATTCGATAGAGAAGGTCGAAGCAGTAAGTAGTCAGCAGTAAGATGAGTAGACAGGAACACTTTAAAAGCATCTACAAGCATAATACTGTACTCGGCCATCTACCAAGATGGTTCTCAACGGTAACAGGATGAATCTGCATGTCATTTGAAAGCTTCTATACTTCTTGTGCTTGACCGTTAATATCGTGATGTGCTGATTGATTTAAGCGACTACTTCAAATCACTTTTCGCAGCTACAACGCTAAAAAGGTGCAGGAAATGCTTTCTTTTTAGTCAACAAAAATATATAAAAAATGTCAGTTCAAATTAAGAAAAAGCCTATTGAGTATTTTTTTCAAACAAAAATATCCCACACTGGTTCATGAGAGACGTGTTAAAGAGTTTGAAAGATAATAATAGTTATATTGCCAATTCCTGTTATCCAGCTTGAAAGTTTTGAAGTAATTTATAAATGCATGATTAACCTAACAATCCCTTGTTCTGAGTCAATATTAATAAATAACGCGTAGGTTTAATGTTACAAATTATAAACAATCCAATTATTAACAACTCAGCTAACTTTGGAAGCGTATTTTTGTCCTGATGGCCCCAGCATGGCCAGGTGGGTAAGGCACTCGACTCGTAATCCAATGGTCACAGGTTCGAATCCCCGTCGCACCAATCATGCTCGCCCTTTCAGGCGTTCAAATAGTAGTCCAAGAGTTGGCGGTGGGTGGTGATGACTAGCTGCCTTACTTCTAGTCTTATACTGCTAAATTAGAAAAGGTTTGTGCAAACATCCCTCGAGTAGCTTTGCGTGAAATTCAAAAACTAACAAAAAACTTGAGAAGAGACAAGGTTTTGGCGAGAGTAAGCTAACAGACACACGTGTTTTTGAAAATATAGGCATAGGAAAACTTATATCCATCTACGGGCGAAAACCACATTCACCTACCAAGGCAAAGTTAAATTACTACATCCACTAGACATAAAGAATAACTTACATTAAAAGAGAAAGCACCAGTTGAAGGTAAAAGTTAAAAGAAATATCCTGCTAGGTCGTGGAAACTGTGGATCGCTAAAAAAAAGCGATCGGACCAATGAATCTGAAAACTTATCAATGACTCCTAAAAAGCGGCCCGCATGGCCAAGTGTGTTAAAGCGTGGAACTCGTAATCTGAAGGTCGCGGGTTCGCGCTCGAGTCGTGCCAAACATGCTCGCCCTCCCAGCTGTGGGTGCGTTATAATGTTAGGTCAATCCCACTATTCGTTGGTAAAAGAGTAGCCCAAGAGTTGGCGGTGGGTGGTGATGACTAGCTGCCTTCCCTCTAGTCTTACACTACTAAATTAGGGACGGCTAGCACAGATAGCCCTCGAGTAGCTTTGTGCGAATTTCAAAAAACAAGCAAAAACAATCTTCCCGCTAAATTTCTATATTATATCATTAAGATAAAATAATTTAAAATAATTGTAATAATAGAATAGAGCTAAAATAAAACAGGCCACCTACGTTCTAGACTTATTTAAAAAATAATATTAATAAAAAAATCAAAGAGCAACATAAATGGAAATTGTCTTGAAAAGGACCTGACTAAACTTATGATATCACTCCAACCATTCGGTATTTACTTGAAATATATTAATCTGGCCACTCCAACAAAGTCGTGAAAGGAGAATACAAATAAATATACCCAAATACTGGAGAAAGAGAGAGGGAAAAGGCACCTTGTCAACACCACCCACCACCAAGTCATCAGCTACTCTATACCAACGAGTAGTGGAATTGATTGTAACGTTATAATTTCCTCACGAATGAAAGGGCGAGCATGTCTGGTAGGACTGGGATTTTGACCCACGATCTGGCTATGCCAGGCTAAACGTAAAAAGAAAATATTATATTCTTGTTTCATCTGCACTGTTATTTTCGACTTTCAGGAAGGTCTACTCTTTATTATAGTAAATAAATGTAAACCTTTCTGATACTGTTTTCCCGATTAACAATTTTATAGCCAATAAAGTTTTGAGTTCATTACTAACCAAGAAAAGTTTACAGAAACACAACAGATATCCACTGGAATATATTAAACCACAATCAATTTCACTTTCTCTTTTCCAAGAGGAAGACATTTGTTAAAAACGATCATAAAACTACGGTTTCAACAAATGAACCCTTCATAATCAACACTTGTCAATAAACAGGATATTTTACCGACCTAACAAAAGCCCCTAGTAAGAAATGTCACAGGATTTAAAAAGATGAACGCCTCATAAATTACCGTGTATGCTCTGACAAGTTAACTCAACCCTTCAAAACTCATTATGTAAATTCAACTCAAATAAATGAACCCTTCATAACTTACTATGTACATTCCAACAAAATAACTGATCCCTTCGTAACTTACTGTGAATATTTCAACGAAATAACTGATCCTTTAAAAGATTGTAGTATAGATCCTGCGCAAAATACTGAACCTTTTCATCTCTAGCCATCACCAACAAAAGTATTAAAGAAGAAACTCCCATACATCACTGATATTACCTCATCCTTTAAATACAATATTAAACAACTGTCACACAAAAACTTTTAAAACTCCTTCATAGTATCAAGGACCAATAAATAATTTTATATTAAAATATAAAGTAACGTGAGCCATATGACAAGGTTTGGGCTTTGATGTAGTTTTTGTCATCTAAACCTTCATCGCACATTCTTTATTAACAGTTAAGTATTTAAACATTGGAATAAATTAAGCTTTAAATATGTTTTTTCCTTGTGATTTTGTACACTTTAGTTTAACGCTCACTATACAGCTTGCCAATATCTACAGTTCTGAAATATTGACTGGCATCAGTCACACCATAAAATTCGACGACGGAAAAATTGAAGGTTTGCTACTGATTAGGAACTAACGGCATTTCTGGCTTTTATCAGCGCAGCTGTTGTCTGATAAACTCCAATTTTCCGAGAAACAATTATACCACGCGTTTCTATGACAGAGACTTACTCAGACCTTTTCCCTTATATTTTAATGCAGTTTGTTTGTTTATTTGTTTTAAAACAGAAAGTTACGCTATGAACTGTGTTCTGCCCACAGTAGGTATCGAAAGTCGATTTTTAATGTTATAACCTCACTGACTTACCACTGAGTCATCGAGCCTTTTAGTAAAGATCTATTCAATATTTAAAATTAACATTAATATAACTTAATGTTGCACCTGAAACAGGTGTTTTTTATAACTTTTATGTTAAAAAGTTCGGTTACAAAACGTTATAGTGTTGTAATTGTGTTAACGAGTTTGAAAAGTATCCTTTGATAATATAACCTTTTTCTCCGATTTCGTTGCCAATGTAATAATATTCAAAACTATTACAAATTATTATAGTCATGTTTCCTTTTTTACTGTTGAGATAGTGCAAAAACTAATTTTAGAAAAGTAAATTCAATTGAAGCAGGAAATAAACCTTGGTTAAGTGAAAATATAAGGTTTTAGACTCCTCAAACCGAAAAAAAAGGAAAAGAAGAGTGTAGGTTTAACCAGGGAAGACGTCAAGTATGTAAAACATTTATTAGACTAGGTCAGTTTGGATTTTTTTTAATATAAAGATACAATATATAAATACTATGTTTAGATTATACATAAAATGTTCTTAAAATACTGTTTAGAGATGCAGATCTAAGCCTAATTGTACAACTTTATTCACGTACTATTTCCTTGTTCTCCAGCACCAAATGTCTATTACACTAGTGTATAATGGGCAAGTAAATCCTGAAAGATGAATATTTTACGACAGAAGTTTATGTTTGTAACGTGTAAGTAAAACCTAAAAGAAATATGTTTCACATTGACCATGACAATGAAAGACTGTAATATATGATGAAACACTATCTTTCTCGGCCAAAATGGGTAACACCATGTTAGCTTAAATGTGTTGATAAAGTGTTGCAGTGGCCATAACACGTTCATAAAGTATAATCTATGGGTTTCTATAAAGAAGCCCGATAATGACACTACTGGAACACCCAACCCAAATAGTCACCTATAGGTCATGAAAAGCTTTTCAACAAACGCACGTGGATTAGTCTCTCTCTAATAATGCAATTGTTGATGTTGATCTGGCAGTGGTGGGAGAAATGTTATTAAATAAACTATTAACCACTTGAACACATCCTATAAATTTTAAGGAAAAAGTTCAACTGTTTCTCTGGGTCTATACAGGAAGTAATTCCTGTGATCTTCCAATATCGTACAGAAACAATGTAGTGACCTGTGCACCTTAAATACAGGTTGCTGGGTTTGACCAGAAGAATTGGAAACTTGATATGTATTGCACGTTACTTGAAGATTGCCTTTTTCAGTAACATATAAGTTTCTGTAACATTTCCATAGATGCAGATTGGGGTCCAGATTCTGTCAGCTCTAATATATTGAGGGAATTAATTATGCGAGGTCCTTGGGCTACAAGGCATCGATATACAAATGTGTCATAATCGTAAAAAAGTCACAGAGCATTACATCCGTTGTAATAAAAAGTTCATAAGTGTTAGCTGAAAGATAAACTATTCGTAGACATCTAAGCATGTAAACTAATACATCTGCAAATTTTGTAAATGCATTTTCCATGGTCCTGTATGTATGCATACTTGTACCAGCAACATGTGTTGCAATAAATTTACAGTGAGAAACGCGTTTTCAAAATTTCTTTATCATTCCTCAACATGAAATTTCATTCAAATACAAAGAAAAAATTATCAAACTTGTGCATCTTAAGTTCACAAGTGGAACACAGGAAAAATAGTTCACTCACCTTTCAGATTAATACAATAGAAATCTCCAGTTTTTCTCTGAGTTAGTGAAGTAAGCTTTTTGTTGTACAAGACTGAAATCTCATGGAATGTCGTATATTTTGTAACTTGCAAGAAAACATGCTTTCCTATATGTTGTTAAAGGCGACATGTATTTATTTTGTCATTTCTATGCAACATTTATTACAGAAATGTTTAAACGTATTTGATGAGCCATTTCCTGGCTTTATTTTCAGCAGAATTACTCCTAATATGAATATTATTATTCAATGACTTTACTTACTAAACTGTACAAACCATTGTACAAAAAGTACTGTATTGATTTGAATGATTTTACATGTACTGCTTGCTGCCTTCGATTTCACATTTTAACTTCGCCAAGGCTGCAGTAAACTTACAAGGAGCCTAACGCCTGTTTAGACAGTTTTTTGAAAGAATTCATGATTTCAGTTCATAATATTACGATTCTAAGACCAATATACTTGTTTTTATTATGTTACAAACAAACAATGATTATATATTTTTTTATTTTAATCACATGTTATTACAGTGTAAAGGTAACCTTCCAAACTGGAGTTACTCCTTGTGTAAAACAAAGGATATTTATTAGTGTACCAATTTTCACTCAATTTAATAAAGTTCATGAATTTTAAAAGTTTATTATTGTATAATTTTTGTAAGTGTAGAATATGCACTATGATAATTTCTTATCAGCATACACACACTTTAAATTTAATATACTTCTGCAGTATTTATTATATAAAATAA
Organism: Carcinoscorpius rotundicauda; assembly: GCA_011833715.1. Lineage (NCBI taxonomy): Eukaryota > Metazoa > Arthropoda > Merostomata > Xiphosura > Limulidae > Carcinoscorpius > Carcinoscorpius rotundicauda. The sequence goes on from CM022392.1 coordinate 127,365,816, forward strand.
TAATAATAAAATAGATGATACAACACAAAAACCGATACACACACACTTACACACTTTATTTTTAATAATATAGGTATCTATTTATACGTTAGAATCTACCCATTTTGCAAAGCAGTTTTTCAAAATATTAATAATAATTGCAATAAAGAACAAAATATCAAAGAATCAATTACTATTCTTAGTACCTCACTTAGTTGCCTTTAATCGTCTATTCTCAGATGACTCAAATCTGTTAAGAACAAGTTAGTAACAAATTTAAAAAACATTCATTTCATCTTTTGTATATTAATACAAAATTACTGATCGGGGAACCGTATGTATTTAACAGTTTTATTTGAAGGAAATCATTATATCAAAACTTTTAACCATCAAGTAACCAAGCAATAAATGATTTAAAATCATTAAGCATAATGGTATACTGAACTGTTCCATACTACAATTTATTACAAATAGAAAAAGAAACCCGAATGACACATAATACGAGAGAATGAAAGGAAATCATTAATGTGTGCGCGCGCAGTTTAGTTCAATACACTTAACACATTTTGGAATGTTTTGGTGATAAAAGTAGCCTTCAAATATGCTCAACAATGGAAAAGATGGGTGGCAATTACGAACTAAGAGAAGGAGCAGATATCTCAACAGAACAGGTAGGCATAATAGCGTTTATGAACCTAGCCATAAGAAAAACGGCATGTAACTTGTGTCTACATGAATTTACGGCTTTTTCTAAATTTGTAGCCCACCTGGCAAACAAATATAACTCGTTGGCAAAAGCACGTGTAACGTTGTAATTTATTTGGAAAAGACAATAGCAACCATCATGCTATCGCTTTTCATGTTCCCAAGTGTCCCTATTGGTGAACTTTGATGTTCGTGGGAAATTCTTTCAGCTTCGGCTGCAAGATCTGCAAAATGAAGTTTAAAGCAAGGTCAGACTTATCTTAACATAAGAGACATCGGCATCCTGTCATCAGTAACACCAAGTGTATACTATCTCAAGGAGTCAGGGTGCCGCTGGAGCATCGTCAATGGATAGCATGGTCCAAGGAAGAAATATGAACCCTCCGTGATGTGGAAGTAGTATAGTCGGACCGAAAGAGCATCAATGCTCTCTGTGCAGAACATCTACCCATAAAGACTCCTACACAAGTTTCAGATAAGCCTCGCGACCTCAATGAGGTTCAACTGCCCGTCCACATTGATTCAAATACCACCAAGAGTCTTGGAGATCCTGTTGATGTCGTACAGTTCGAGGCAATCAATTGGGAAAAGATACTTCTCCGTGAACAAAGTTCTAAATTCTGTCCCTACTTAAATCAACTGAAAGAACAGAAGGGACTCGATGAAACAACATAGTAGGAAATTGAAATAGTGACTAAACAATGGTTTGACAAGCTTTCCCATTCACAAGCGTCTTGGAACAACAAACGAATCTCGTTGCAGGCAATTAAAAACTCTAAACTTGCTCGAAAACTATACAAGAGATGTCTCCATCGAGTAGAACATTTCAAAAGGTTCCAGAAAATGTTCGATTTCAAATGCAAACGCCTAACTGAGGAGATATTAGATGGCTGGGATGCTGTCCGATGTAGCCTCTGTAAAGATCAGGTGAAAAACCACTATGATCATATCTATGGTGTTGTAAATGATAACGTCAATTTTGACGGATGCCCATTACCACCCAGTGCAAACGACACTAATATCTGGAACCGATAACACCAGATGAAGTGAGGGGGGCACTTCAATGTATGAACAAAGGGACTGCAGGTGCCGATAACATCACTCCTTCTATTCCTACTTAAACATCTCAAGTATGGCATAGATGTTTCCTTGATAAGTGTGTTTAATCTATGGCAATTTACCTGTCGCATTGCCAAATGCATGAAAGTCAATAAGTCGGTGCTCATTCCGAAAGCTAAGAGTAATCTGCACGATGTCAAAAACTGGAGGCCGATCACAATTTCGTCAATTGTGCTTCGACTATATTCGAGGATAATAGCTCACTGCCTTGAGCAGGCAGTGCAGATAAATCCCAGATAGCGTGGATTTATTCTTCAGGCTGGTTATAGAGATAACATCTTCCTGTTTCAGTCCATCATGAGGAGGGCCAAGCGACATGAGACTCTGGCTATAGCTTTCCTAGGCTTGTGTAAAGCTTTGGATATGGTTGGCCACAAATTCCACTAAGCGAGCCTTGCTAGATTCGAAGTTCATCCACATTTCATTCAGATTGTGGAAAACGTGTATAATAATGGTACGACAACCAAATAAACATACTCAAAGGCGTCAAACAAGGGGACCAAATGTCTCCTATTCTGTTTAATATTGCCCTTGACCCTCTTCTACGAAAACTTGAAGAGGAATGCTGAGGAATATCGCTAGGTAAAAAACTAGTCTCAACCCTAACATATGTTGATGATATAGCAGCCCTGGGAAAAGACCATGCTCGTCTCCAGGCAATGTTAAACATAATGAACTAATACTGTTTGGGTAACGGCCTCAGTCTGAATATCTCTAAGAGTGCAGGAATGCTGATAAGGGAGTCTAATAAGATCTTCACTGTTAACGACAGCCCTCTATGGTCAGCCAACGGTGACACACTCCCAATGATCGGATCCAAACATTCGTAACGATATCTTGGAGCAAACGTTTGTCCATGGACAGGGGTTTACAACAAGCCTGTAAAACCAACCCTTGAGAAATGGATAAACAATATCTCTAACACTCTCCTCAAACCACACCAGAGGGGAGAAATGCTTTGTAGATTTGCTATGCCCTGGCTTTTATACCAAATTGAACTGGGCAAAATTAAGTTGAGATTGTTAGAAGAGCTGGACAATCTTATAATAAAGGCTGTGAAAAACTGATGTCATCTACCAGCCTGTACGGCCGATGATCTGCTTTACTCATGTCATCGTGACGAGGGTCTAGCAATTATGAAGCTGGAGTCTCTTATTCCAACATTAAAGATCAAAAGTATTTGAGACTAATTTATTCATCAGACAAAGTAACATCATACTTGGCAGAAGAAGATGGTTTGCTGGGAGCCATCAAGGGTATTGCCACAAAAGTCAGACTTCCGATCCCTAAGTCTGACCAGAGATCTGGAACATATCATTCTTATTGAAGAGATATAGAAAGAAAAACAGGGAAAGACTAGTCCTGCAAAGGCAGAGAGTAGAGCTTTTCAAAGGCTCAACATTTGCCAATCATTGGTTACCTAAACCTGTTGGTATAAAAGCCCACCAATAGGTGAAGTGTCTGGGTCTAAAAGCAAATGTACACCCAACAAAAAGGCCCTCAGTAAGAACAAGGAATCTGCCAAATGTCGGGGATATACAGCCACGAGAGAGACCCTATGTCATTTTCGTGGTCAATATTCGAAGTTTAAGTCAATGAGAATACGCCGTCACAATGAGATCTGGGACAACTTGATGAAAGAGGCATCCTATAAAGGGTGGAAGATTCTATAAGAATTCATCTTCGAGACAGGAAATGGGGAACACTGACGATCCAATCTGACCTTCCATCGTGATAATAAAGCGGTGGTAGTCGATGTGACAGTCCGCTATGAACTCATGTATAACTCGTAAAAAGAAGCATACGAGTCAAAGGTCTCTAGATATGAAAATCTGGCACCTCAAATAAAAGATCTTACAGGTGAATCTTTCGTTGCATTTCACGGTCTTCCAAGTGGTGCCTGTGGTACCTGGTTGTCTGAAAACACGGAAGTTCTGGCAGACCTGGACATTAAGTCCAAGTATTTCAAGAGTTCTTACGTAGGCGCACAATCCTCTACACGCTTGACATCCTTTGGAAAGCAAATAATGAAGAACAACTAGCTTGGTAAGAATTGTCGACTTTATTGGAAGTATCTCCGCAACAAGTCCTTCCATGTACTAACATCTGGCATCTGTCGGTATCGTCGACTCTGACGTAAAATTGGGTAATTTGAAATATCGATAGCTAAATGCCTCGTCATATAATTAATGACACGCATGAATGAATTAACACATCAACATAATCGTCACTGGGAAACATTTATAACATTTTAGAAATGTTCTTTACTGCGATGATTTATCACTTTTTGTTCTGAAATGTTGGATAAAGTAAAAGGTGTCAGAGATTTTGCATTCTAAAATGTTGGATGCTTGCAGGCTTTATGCAAATAATTAATACATTATAATAAATCAGTTTATTACAACAGTTTAGACTGACTTGTAAGCATAATGTTTTTGTAAAATTAGTTTAATGCTTACAGTAAAGTCAAGTGACTTTTTTGCAGTAGCTAACTTTTGATAAAAGCAGAAATATAAAACTAAAGCAACGTATAAGATTTCATATCACTAGAAAACTTAATATATTTCATACACCCAATACATGGTGTGTTAAAAGTGCCAGGAAGCGAATTTGTTTTATTTATTGCTAGTCCTTATTTTAATAGTGAAATACATTTCGTGTCAAGACAAAAATATTGTGAGGTATAAATCAATGGTATGCTTAAACTACACAGAAAAATCGTTCAGCTTTTTCTTGCTATGTTCTGACACCTACACTGTTGCTCCAAGTCACGTATTTTCATAAATTTTAAAGTAAAAGCACATGTAAGGATTACTGTCAATATCATATATGTGTATACAGTTTTACTTTGTGTCCAATGACAACAATGTCTGCAATTTCTAGACTCAACGACTTTCGAGAAATATTTCGTGTAACATTACTATTTGTAATTACTCGAGTATTTTGAGGGATTTCACTGGTCAATTACGATCCTCAACTTCGGAGATCACTAGCTTTTTTCTAGTTCTTTGAATCTGGTTTCCATTTTTCTACTTGTTTCTCCAATATAGAAGTCGTGGCAGTTATCACATTGTATTTTATAAATAACGTTGGTGTGGTGTTTGTCAGTGTAGTTCTTACATAGTATAGACCTTAGTTTTGTGCTTGGTTTTTGAATAAATTTAGTATTAACTGGAATGTTATATTTTGTTACTAGTTTTTGCCAAATGTTGGTTATTTGTTTGCTGATGTCAGGAATATATGGTATACAGCAGTATATGGTTTCGTGATTTTTTGATTCGTGAGATATATTTACTTTTGTTGGTTGATTTTGCTTTCTGTCTAGGTGTGTGCGTATAATGTTTTCTACGGTTTATGGAGGAAACTTATTGATGTTGATGAAGTATTGTTTTATTTTGTCTAATTCATCGTTAATTTTATCTGGCGAGTATAGTTTTATGGCTGTGTTTATCTGGTTTCTTAGTATGTTGAGTTTTTGTTTTGTTTCATGTGCTGAGTCCCAAGGAATGTATAGTCCAGTATGGGTGATTTTTCGGTGGATTTCTGTTTTGAATTGTGTGTCGGTTCTTATAATTTTGAGGTTAAGAAATGATATTTGATTGCTTTCTTCCTGTTCACATGTGAAGTTAATGTTGGGATGTAGAGAGTTAATGTGAGTGAAAAAATTAAGTATGTGTTCTGTAGATTTGAATCCCGCAACCGTGTCATCTACATATCTGTACCAGTATAGTGGTGGATGTAATGCTGTATTAATTGCTTGTGTTTCAATTTGTGTCATAAAAATATTGGCTAGAACTGGTGATACTGGGTTGCCCATATTGGTCGAAACGTTGTTCGCTCTTCTATTTAAAATATTTTCTCAACCTAAACGAGCCGTTTTTGCATATAAAATTCTCAACAAGTGGGTTTCTCGACATCACTTATTATTCCCAGGTTTTATTACTTTTACTTCTTTATGATGCTCATATTAAACAAAAAGTTGCTGAAAAGTCACTTCTAATGGGAAATATCGTCAAAAGCATGTTTCGGTAACATATTGTTCAGGAAAAAAGCTAGTGATCTCCGAAGTTGAGGATCGTAATTGACCAGTGAAATCCCTCAAAATAATCGGGTAATTACAAATAGTAATGTTACACGAAAATATTTCTCGAAAGTCGTTGAGTCTAGAAATTGCAGACATCGTTGTCATTGGACACAAAGTAAAACTGTATACACATATATGATATTGACAGTAATCCTTACATGTGCTTTTACTTTAAAATTTATGAAAATACATGACTTGGAGCCGTTTTTGCATATAAAAAACCTGGGAATAATATTTATTTTAATACTTGTAATGTAAAAATTATTTTTAAGTAATGCTAGAATATTTGGATTGAAGATAACATGCAATTCATTCTGATTTGTTAATAAACAATAGATATTTTGTTGCAGAAAGATACACAATTGACTATATGTACTCTGCTAACCACGGGTATCGAAACCAAATTTCTAGTCGTGTGAGTCTGCAGACATACCGCTGTGCCACTAGGGGGCAACACTAGATATACCTAGCTGCACTGAGATTATCACATTCTTCTCATATAATGTAGAGAACGGCTTACGTTAAAGCGGCCTGCTTTTCAAAGGATTCAATTCGTAATTCGCTTCCAATTCTCAGGAGTCAGTAAATAAGGATTTTGTATTGATATAGTTGTGTTATAGTTCGCCCGAACAATAACACTGAAGATTCTAGAGATGACAAGGGTTTAACAACGTCTCCTCTACGCTTATGCAATATGAATTTGTACAATATAACACTGTGAACTGTTAAATACGATAATAATATTATGCTTAGTTTAACACTTCCCACATGCTAGTTACAGTCTGATGCATAATTATATACACAGCTACAGCTCCAAACAACAAAGTACATAATAAAGTGAAACACCGATTTTAATATTATCAGACAAGATATTTGTATTTTTCAAAATAAAAACGCTTATAGCATTATTCTCAACAATATGTTATGTACGTTATGAGAATGTTGGTATGTTATATTGGTTTACACCTAAACTATCCTCGCCCCCGCTAGTACAGCGGTATGTCTACGGATTTCCAACCCAAAAGTGTCTTTGCTGCATCGTATTTAAAACTTTTAAGTATGTGTAATACATATAAATGTTTTATTTTTCAGGAAAGAAAATTGTTTTCTTTATCTTAAAGCTGCTGTAATGTATCTGCTAATCCAAAAATAATCCAATTTAATGCCTGCTACATAACAGTGCATCATAAATTCTACAAGCGATATCGTAAGTTATATGTTGTAAATACTGTTACTGTTATTTTATATACATCAAAATTCAAAAGGATTATATGCACTAGTTAGTGGTCCTCACTTAGTGTATTACGTTAAAAAAAGAAACTTCGTTTTTTAGAAAATTCACACTTCTTTCTTTTACAAAATAGCTCCTTGGTGATATGTCTGCGGATTTATAGGGTTAGAAACCGGGTTTCGATACCAATGATAGCCCTTTTGTACTTTTATGCATCATAACACAACAAACAATCTTCAAAATAGCAGTTGACTTTTTACATAAAGCATTAAATGTTAAAAATATCAAACTTGAGAATGTTGATTCTATGTTAGCATAATTATAAATACTAAAACAACTAAAATTTTATTTCTAAGACAAATACGAAACTTGACGACATAACTGTGTGTTAAGCTACACACTTCAATTTCTTGTTCTTCAGTCATTTGTGATTTTATGAGGTCGACATTACACCTGCATCTATATAAAAGTTGCGCTTACAGTATCCTTCATTTAGAATACTAAAATGATACCAAATTTTCACATCTAATATTTGTTTGTTTTTGAATTTCGCACAAAGCTACTCGAGAGCTATCTGCGCTAACCGTCCCTAATTTAGCAGTGTAAAACTAGAAGAAAGGCAACTAGTCGTCACCATCCATCGCCAACTTTTGGGCTACTCTTTTTACGTTTGAATCATCATTATCTTGTTACTTAAAAAAACAATACCTGTTTATCTAACTTGTATATCATATTTTAAACTAGGAAATTAATTAATTTATTAAAACGTTACCATTTGGTTTAAAAATAAACATTTCTGGCATCGCTTCAAAGCAATTTATGACTTTCACAATCAAAAGTCAGCGGCAAATCCTAAAGATTAATATAAATTTAAGGAATATAATAAAAATATTTTGGTTAGTTTTTAATAAAATCATTGCTCTAATGAGCTATACAAAGTGATAAACTAACAATAGGTAGAACCAATAGTGGCTGATACACTAAAACAGTTCATTATTACTCTTAAGCATTACTCCATACAATTTAAAGTACATATGTACAAGAGTTTATAAGGTGTGATACTCTGTGAAACGTCTAAGCCAACAATTTGAAAAAAAAAACTGTCGAATTTCCCATACAACTGAAAGAATTGTCTGAAGCTCTCAATGAGAATTTTGTAAGCGGACTTACACACTAAAATCCGGGTTTCGATACCCGTGGTGGGCAGAGCACAGATAGCCCATTGTGTAGATTTGTGCTTAATTCAAAACAACAACAACCTAATTTATATACTTTTCTCTTGATATGTTTGAATTTTATATATATATATAATTTGTTCTACCTTTTTTCATCACTCATGAACAACATTAAAGATAAAAGTATCCAAGAACAAATGTTTTACTTAACGCACAATTATCGAGTAGGCTTACCTCAATTAAGCAGGAGATATTAATTTAAACAAATTGAAAATAAGCCATGTTTGTTCACAATAGCCACACGGAAATATTACGAACTTCTGACATGTAACTTTTCATGTATTCTGCATTGAAATATCCACACTGGTGACGGTGACCTTATTTATTTTTATTGTTTTATTTTTGTTTGTTTTTGAATTTCGCACAAAGCTACTCGAGGGCTATCTGAGCTAGCCGTCTCTAATTTTGCAGTGTAAGACTAGAGGGAAGGCAACTAGTCATCACCACCCACCGCCAACTCTTGGGCTACTCTTTTACCAACGAATAGTGGGATTGACCGTAACTTTATAATGCTCTCATGGCTGAAAGGGCGAGCATGTTTGGCGAGACGGGGATGAGAACCCGCGACCCTCGGATTACGAGTCGCACGCCTTAACGCGCTTGGCCATGCCGGGTATTTTTATGGCGTCCTCGTTGTCAGGTTAAGGATTTCGTGATTTTTAAAACTAAAACTGAATCGTGAAAGTTCTAAAGAAACAAAATACATAAAAGTAAATAAAAAACGTGGTTTAATTCTGAACGATTTTACGATATTTAACATCTATATCTTCTCAGAAAAGTACAATAGAATCTATGGTAGTATCTAAACAAACAATCCCAATTAAAAGCAAAAAAAAATATTTACAAATAACGTTATATATCAGTTACTTAAAATTAAATGAAAATATTACTTTTTAACGTATGTTTATTACATTGTAATTTCATATCAAGAATAAAAGATGTTGAAAAACAATTCATTGACCACGTATTGTTATGTTAATTTTATACAAGAGAAAATGTATACATGTCAGAATGTCTGCACGTGGTGATATTAAATATTCGCCCAAATCTATTCGTGTCATTCTGTATAAACTTGATTTCCGTTACACAAGAATAGCCCCCAGTGGCTCAGCGGTATGTCTGCGGACTTACACGCTAAAATCCGGGTTTCGATACCCGTGGTGGGCAGAGCACAGATAGCCCATTGTGTAGCTTTGTGCTTATTTCAAAAACAACAACAACAACAACTACACAAGAATAAAAAAGTGCCTTATTAGCACACGCCTAAGCGGTGTTGTAGTGATTCTTCAAACGAATACAGAAACCGAGCCCAATCTCCTAGGGCTGAATGTTTGTGTTCTTTAAGAGTACTGCTTGTTAAATCACAACTTCCAAAAAAAAACAAAACACTTTGTATAAAACACATGCTTGTTGATATAATACCTTTACGTTTTGATGTATATATTTAGCATATTGAAGAGTGAATGCATATTTTGTGGAAAGCAGAATCTTTTGTAACACTATTTTTGTATATTTTATTACAATTTATAGCTTTTACAGTAACTAATATTAGTTTTTAGAAATGGTAAGACATTTCGATCACTGATGCGATCATTATCAAGTATATAAATATGTATTATAATTAAAAGATCTCAAAACGAATTTATTTCTATAAATTATTTGTTACACACAGAACAAAAACAATCACCATAACTCATATAACTTGTTTATTTCGATCCACGAAAGTTCTATCCAATAACACTCCTCTTCCCCCCAAAAAATTAACCACTACCTCTAAAGCTTTCACGTAATGATCAAGTTAAAATATTTCTTAAAGTATATTAAGATAAGTGTTTGTTAAATAGCTCAAAAGTAAAAACATGAATCTATTTTTTGGTAAAAGACATATTAATATTACCATAGTTGGTTATATTGATATATGTAGCTTAACTGTTTTCTTTATTTCCTGGTTTTTAACATGTTCAACTAGTGCAGTATTTGAAAGAACAAAATTACTTCTAATTTACTTTAGATTAAAGAAAGTTACATTTTGCGACATTCTCCTTTTGGAGGTGATTTTATGTACCCACACACACTAGAAATAAACTGTTTTGTACAACATAACACCACTTTATTTTTACTGTTCTTATCCATTTGCTCCAAATGCTGGAGAGGTAAAACGTACTTAATGAAAAAATGTGAGATGGATTTTATGCACTATTGTTTCAATTTATTTTCATTACCAGCGTTGGAATTATCTAAAAGCAAAAATATATTTGCTGCTTCGTAGAAAGTTAGCCTAACCTATTGATATAAGGAATAGTGACGATGTAGTTCAACATATACCATTAAATCGAGTATCAGTAGTGCTTTTCTGAAGACAAACACTGGCAGTTAAACTAAAATTAAATTGGCGAAAACTAAAATTATGTAAGACGTGTGCTGTACTATGCGGTGTCTTTTTACCCAAATGAATACAATGCTTCTTCGAAATATAAATAAAATCATAAAAGATGAAAATTTGATTTTCTTTCTTTCTTTTTTCATAATTGCTAATAATGAACTAAAAGTTTTCAAAGGTTCAAAGCATGTCTAATGGCCTTTCAAGAAATGTGATCAACTGAGAAGTCCGATAAACGACTATGAAGTACTTGGAATAAATATATAAAAAAGCTTTTGACTATCTATTAAAATAAAGAACATTTTAAGAGATGAAATTCTCTAATATTTCAAAATAGATATCAAAGGCAACAAAAAATTATACTACTAATAAAACAAGCAACGGACTCAAAATTAAAATATACATTTATGAAATTACTTTGTTTCTCGTAACTTTAACTGAGACTTTTAGGAATACAAAAACTTTTGTATGGCTGTCTGTTTAAAAAAGCTTTAAAAACTAATTTGATTAACGTAGTTATTCCAGCACATGCATGGCGGGAGTTCACATGCCGTCATAACACTTTACCAATTGAAGTTGTATGCAGACACATGACATCATAGTTTGACTGAAACTCACTAGAGAGAGCATTGGTAAGAATTACATCATAGTTTTATAAGGTGGCGAGTTGTTAACATGTGTTCATAATTAATTCGCGAGCGAACTACCAGTTGTTGATGTACATGAATGTATCTCAATGTGAAATTAACTTAACAGTGACAATCAGACCTAAAATTAATATTTTATAAAATATGCATAGCATAATGCTATATTTACAATTATCAGTACCAAAAAGTATTATCGTAATTGCTTGTTTGTTTTGGAATTTCGCACAAAGCTACTCGAGGGCTATCTGTGCTAGCCGTCCCTAATTTTACAGTGTAAGACTAGAGGGGAAGCAGTTAGTCATCACCACCCACCGCCAACTCTTGGGCTACTCTTTTACCAACGAATAGTGGGATTGACCGTCACATTATACACCCCCACGGCTGGGAGGGCGAGCATGTTCAGCGCGACGCGGGCGCGAACCCGCGACCCTCGGATTACGAGTGCACGCCTTAACGCGCTCGGCCATGCCAGGCCGTCATAATTGCACTTTACTTTGCTAGTAAAACATTAATTTGATATTTTAATTTTAATTTCTCTATCAACTTTATAGTTTTTCATTTATATATTTAGTTACACGCCATTTACAAAGACAGACAGCATTACTATACTTCTGTAGGATTGCATACAGAGTTAAACTTGTGTTAATTTATGTTTCAAGTTTCCATTTATCTATTTAACAGTATTACGTGTGTTTATCAAAGGCAAATGATGATAATAGTTGGTGATGTGTTACTAAGGTTCCATAAAAGAATGGTAACGCTTGACTAATTACTTTACTAATTGTAGTGTTGCTAGGGTGGAAAAGGTTTCTATAAACAAATATTTCAACACGATAACGATGGGTGTAGTTTTTCGTAAATAATATATATATCTTAAAGCTTTGGTAACAAATGTTTTGGCATATGTAATACTTGTTAAGCACAATTTTACTTTATTAATAAGATCTTATTGGACTGTGATGAAACATGAGTTTTATAAAAGAAATATAAATAGAAACTTGTATTAGTTGTTAAAACGTACACGTGAGAAAGTAATGTTCATGGGGTGTAATTTATTATAAAAACTAAGCTATATATGTAATTATTTAAAAATTGACATTTGGTCTGAATACTGTTTTATAACTGGGAATTTCATATAATATTTATGCGAAAGGATAACAAATGCTACAAAAATACTAGTTCAGAATCTATTTGAATCTGTTTTGAAATAGCAAATAAGATAGTTTTCAGAACCTACAAACTGAAATCTCACATGTACTGAACATGCTGTGTGAACAAAAATGTTGCTGGTGTCACAAAATAATTAAGTTTGACTGTAATGCACATGTTTGAATCCTTTATTTGTTTACTTATGTAGTAACATGTTTAATGTGATGTATTAAAATGTCTCACGATAAATTCAGAATTTGTTTTCACATAACATTATTTTAATGAAGAATATAAATTCTAACTAAAATTGTAACATGAAAATTATACACAAAAGTTGTATGAAAGTTTATTCAGTATTTTATAAGTTATAAGTTAATATGTTTATAATATACTAGATATTTTGAAGTCTTATTAGTGAATATTTCAGATGGTTGTCAAGTCTGTAATGTAATGGAAATTCCAATTTGTAAACAAATGTTTAACATATGCATTTGAATCATTATAATGTGACATGTAATTATGAACAAAGAATAACATATTTTAATACAAAAATTTATGTATGCTTGTGTGTTGTACAAATTTTAACTACAGACCTTTTAAAGCTACTGACCTCTTATTTCACCAGTTTTAAGAGAAAACTCCTTGTTTGACTATGTGATGATCTCTCCTATCAATTATCCCCTATAGTTTCTGAAATCAAAGTTGGACCTCTTAGACAGTATTAGCAGGAGTTAGAAACTTCATAAGATAATATTACAGATGTTTTAATTCATGCATAAAGAACTCTCGTGTCTAAGCTGTTCTTTTAAAAACTACAAGGTCTTATGACTTTTATCTGAATTGTATGTTTTGTATTTCAAATTAAAGTGCTATTTAAAATCCTAATATGGTAAGTGTTGTTATTTTAACTAGTTTCTACAAGAATAAAGTAATTTCTTAACTCAACTTTTATCAAATTTTATCAAAATTTATCTCAACTTTTAACTAGTTTCTACAAGAGTAAAGTAATTGTTTAAACAATAAGTCATTCATTTATTATATTAACTTCTAGCAAAATAATTTACTACTGAGCTTATTAAAATTTTGTTAAAATTAGAGACATGAATGGAAACAGAACTATATACCCAGATGGTTAATATAAGAATATTGTTTAAGTCAAACATTATAACTGATGAAACATGCATTATATATATATCCACTATATACAGATGAAAAGCTATCTATGTCAGTATGTAACAGTGATATATCAGCCACTGTGGTAGCAAATGACACGCAACTTGCATGAAATGACTGTACTTTCTGCCACAACAAGTAATTTTGTTTTTAAACTTCTTTCATTCATATATATAATAGATGATGCACTTATTAGGGCATAATATTAAATTTGTGGGTAGGTTAGTTGAGTTCTTGATAAATAATAAAATCTAATAATTTGGTATTGCTGATACACAAAAATCATGATCATTGGCTAAAATTCCTCATTATATTTCCTTGCTTGTCAAGGAGATAAAATAATACAACATTACCAAAATCTGGAACCCTCAGCTACTACTTTATAATAGCCCACATATTATACCCATAGCCCATTTTAATTTTGAAAGTGCTCAAATTAAACCATGCTTTCTTCAGCTCAGCAGACTAACAAAGTCAAAACCAGGAAACAGTCCCAAAAATACCCCAAAATTCATAATAAAACTCACTGCCTTTACCATCAAAATTAATTATTTACATAAAGTAGTACAGTTGACTAAATAGTAATATGTCTTTGAGAGTCAGTTTTTGCTAGTTTCAACATTTAAACATAGCTTAAAAATATACAGAAATCAAAATCTTAAACAAGCAATACAGAAAGGAGATGACCAAATATACATTAAAATGTTGTTTTAAGAAATAGGATGTTCATTCTCCATACATATGTTGTTATTATACTGTGATTATTTTTTAGAAAAGATGATTATGAGACATTTATTTAAATAAAATTGTGCAAAGAAATATAATTCATTATCTCCCGTCATAACGCGATGTTTATGACATTTGAAACTGACATATACAGGTAAAGTTTTATGCTGTGTATGTATATATATGTGTGTGAGAGTGTGTACACTTACAAAATCAAGTAGTAAGCTTGTACAGTTAAGATAGAAAGTGTGCATAGCCCTGGGTCGTGAGTACTTTTTTCTTCATAACTTTAAAAGTATCACGATTAAGATAATGAAAGTAGGGTATATTATACATATTATATTAACAAACACCTACATAAATTTGTATATAAATTAAACGACAAATAAACTGTTTATAAACAAATAACCAAAATAAAGAGGAGCAGACATTAGAAATTAAAATAACATATTTACTGTTTTACTAGGAAAACAAACCTGTATTCATGCTAAAAAATTTCAGTATTTATAATTTTAAATTAGATAAAATAATATTTTAAGACTAATTGTTACTGTAAAGTTCATGTTGTGTTGAGACACATTAATCTACATCATTCTCTATCTGCACACTTAATATACTAACACACCCTCTGGTAGCAATATGATGTAAACCCTAACAATGCTCCCTCTGGTGATCCTCACTTGGACTATCATATCACTCTACCCTAGCAAAATGCTTTAGCCAAAGTATTCTCTGTATGCAATCAACTACCACCATCTGCCATTCAAGTGCTAGGATAACTATTGACAAGTTTGTATTATCAGCAACTTTTATAAGCTGAAAAAGTTCTAATTTACTTGTTTCTTCATGAAGGTTTAGTCATAATACGATTTGTATGATATTTAAAACTAACATATACATGTAAAGCTTTAGCTTAATAAACCTGAAGCCTAGCAATATAATCCCAAATTTGTTCACGTTTTCTCCTCTTTACTCGGTAGTTACTGTTCTCAAAATTGTTCTTTTATGATTATCTAATACTAGGACACCACCACAATAAATTTTGTAAAATGTGTATGTGCAATCCAGTACTACGCACATAAACATTCAAGTAACATAAATTGAGCATTTTCTCTATAACCAAGTAACATATTTTATACTATTTATCAAAACACTTTAAAACCTTATTGTTGAATGAAATTATAAGAAAATAAAACGCAATAAAGCAGTAAAAATATGTAAACAATTTACAACTATATTCTAAAGCTTTTAATGTCAAATTTTATATTTTTGTTAACTGATATTTATCTGGTAATGCAGTGAATTATAATAAAATACACCTCATACAAGACAAATTGATTACTACAGCTTAGTGAAACACACTATGCATTAGATTTCAAATAAAGACAGATTGTAATGATTGGTTTGTAAAAGTCGTAAGTTGTTGAGCACATTAGCTGTGAAACAGGACTGATTAATTTTCGTTTTAGCATTTGAGAATTGAAGTCTTTTTCCACAAACATTCATCTCTAGTTTTTACTTTACGTGTTTTGAATTATTCATATTAACGTATAACCTTTAAATAAATATTAGTAAAATACAGCCCAAGTGGTTTATAAAAGTACCCTAATGAGCCAGCAGAATGTTTACAGACTTAAAATGCTAAAATTTAGGGTTTGGCTCTACGATGGACAGAGTATAGATGACCTATTGTGTTTCTTTGCGCTTAAACAACTAAAAATAGTATATTTAGTATTATGATCAGTCGTTGTGAATGTAAACTGTGTTGCCAAAACAAGTCAGCTTAAATGACTAATAGAGAGTTAATTTTCCAATGTAACAAGAAAATTCTGTTTTGTATCTTTATTCTTAATATGCACTAGCACAATGTGCTTGAAAATAAATTATAACAAAACCACTCTGAGAAATGTTCAGAATCTTCGCTGTAGAGTAAAAACAGCTAGAAGTAAACAAATATAATGCTTTTTTTTTTCCTTTACGTTTAACTAGATATTGGAAGTAATTTTTATAAGAAATCTAAACTTCAGTAGATACTTAAAGCAGGCTTTGTCTGAACATCATAGGGTAAACATTATCCATCTTTCTTAACCTTTCTGGAATCCATCAACTATATGCGATCACTTACTGCCTAACACTTTTTTCAAGTCGTTCGCAAAAAGGTATTTCAATCAGATAACATAACTCCATGTTCTACAACAACGAATTTTTTAAACAAATATCAGCAAATTAGTTTTCAAAAATATTTTGAAGTTGGTTTTCGGACATGTAAATTTCTGAAATCTTAAATTATTCGCTTTCATCAAATTTAGTTTCTTGTGTAGGATTTTGCTTATTATCAGAGGCATTAATTATTACAATAACCCCTTAGAATGGTTTTACTTTTTCGTCTAAATCCTGGTTTTTGTTCCGACATGGTCAGGTGGTTAGGTCGCTCGATTCTTAATCTGAGAGTCGCGGGTTCGAATCCCGGTTACACCAAACACACTCGCCCTTTCAGCCGTGGGGTCGTTATAATCCCACTATTTGTTGGTAAAAGAGTAGCCCAAGAGTTGGCTGTGGGTGGTAATGACTAGCTTCCTTTTCTCTAGTCTTACATTGCTAAATTAAGGATGGTTAGCGCAGATAGCTCTCGTGTAGCTTTGCGCGAAATGTGAAAACAAACAGATCCTGATTTTCAACTTTCAAAATGGTAGCTGGTATTATGTTACAGAATAACTGGTATGTGAAGAAATTACTCTGTTGATCGTAAGGAAGAGTATTTTTTTCAACTTTTTTTTCAGGCTTGATGAGCCTGTTCTTTAAATAAGAAAATTTCTTACGTTTCTATCTTCTGTTCTATAAATAAACTATTGTTTCTTGGGAAAATGCAGTAAGGTAATCGTTTTACCATTTTCTCTTTTATCACTAATTCAAAAGTCTTGTTATATCAAGTATGCGATCTAATGAAATACGATCTTTTTGTATAGTGTAAACTTACATATGCTAGCATTGTTAGCGAGGAGTTAGATCATCAGTGATTACACAGCTTTTATACAATCTTGAAACATATCACGTACTTACGAGCCACTGTTTTGCTAACAGTGGCATAAGGCTGTCATGGACGGCACGACGGCATGTTAAACACTAGTGCTGTTTCAAGTGTGGGTATTTGCGAGTTGTGTTTTGA
Source organism: Carcinoscorpius rotundicauda (assembly GCA_011833715.1). Lineage (NCBI taxonomy): Eukaryota > Metazoa > Arthropoda > Merostomata > Xiphosura > Limulidae > Carcinoscorpius > Carcinoscorpius rotundicauda. The sequence goes on from CM022392.1 coordinate 127,383,410, forward strand.
TATAAACGTGGTAATTCATGAAAGATTATCTTAGAACATGAAAGTTATTTACCTCATATATAATTGTAAAAAATGCTCATAAAAACTACAAAACACAAAATGTGAAACCTTAAGTTTTCATGTACTTCATAAGGGCTCAACAAACCTTCTGCCAAATAGTGGTGAAAAGCGCAAAATGCAAATGCAAAATTAAATATTTGTATGTATCTCCCATGGGCCTAATGAACCTCTGTACCAAATTTAGTGAATATCCATCTAAAGGAGGCGAAATAGTGTTAAAGATCGTCCACAAAAATGGTAAAATAGAAAATTCATAATTGAAAATATGTGGATATCCCCCATCGAACATCCATACCTTACAAAGTAATTACACAATCATGCAACAGACATTACTGTTATGTTTATATAAATATAATTCTTCCAAAATACTAGCACTTTTGTCAAACGGTGAAATCAAAATTGACATTTTAAATGATAAAAAATAATTTTTCTAGAGCATTAGATAGAGAGAAAAGCATAAGAGGTTATAAAGTGTTTTCTTTGTCTGTTTGTTGTTAAGTTCAAAGTTACACAACGAGCTAGCTATCTGTCCTGTTTACCTGGTTTTAACGTTATAAGCTTTCAGTAAAAATTCTATAAGAAATGAAAAGTGAATAAAGGAATCAGATTATTAAATTTACTTTTTTCCAAGGATTTTCATTTGATTTTACTTTTATGTTTACCAGTATTTATGAACTTTACATTATGTTTCTTAAACACTGCTTTCTAAATGTTTTTACTTAGAGCCAAGTTTGATTACAAATTCTGATAAGTAGTAAGAAAAACGAAAGTGTATTTCAATATCATGTAAGAAAAGTGCTATTGCAGAAGGCAGAGGTCTCCATTGTGGCAATTTATCAAAACTAGTGAAATGTACAGTGAAAAAAGAACAGTTTAAAAAGCTAAAAAACACGATGTGACGTAGGTAAATATTCTACTTTAGTGGAAGTTTTTTCTAGTTATTACTCTCTTGATAATTTCCAAAAGTTTGTCTTTCATGACGAGGCTGATCTTGTTTGTTTGTATTTAGAATTTCATTCAAAGTTACTCGAAGACCATATGCAGTAGATGTCTCTCACTTAGAAGTGATATATTGGAGGGAAGGCAGTTAATCAACACCACCCGCTGCGAAAAGTGGAATTAACCGTCGTTTTATAACATTCTCACGATTGAAAGGACGAGCATGTTCGACGTAAGTATTCGAAGTCACAATCCATGGATTGCGAGTGTAGCGTTCTAACCACTAAGACTCAATATGTTTGTCGCGAACAGTATACTTTCAAAACCAAAAAAATGTAATTCTCATGTTCCAAAATGTTGCGTTCAAATTCAAGTATTCCCTAAAATAATTTGTACTAACGCTTTGTCAAATAAAACCAAACCATTTTAAGCATTTAGATATCAATTAATTAAACCTTAAATTGTTACATTTCCATACATGTGCCATTTTTTTAAATAACTAAAGAACACGTGGAAGTAGAAGTATGGAAAAAGAATCCTTAATAAATTAACAATGCTCCTCGCTAACACAGCGATAAGTCTACGGATTTACAACCCTAAAATCAAGGATTCGATTCCCCTTGTGGGCTCAGAAGATAGCCCAATGTAGCTTTGCTAGAAGAAAAACACACACAAATATAAATTAACAAAATAAACAATACTTAAGTGATTATAATAAAAACAATGAGAACTTATAAATCTGTTAATAAAATGTATCACCATCTTAAAAATGTACAGTAGTATAAAAATTGTTCTTAGTCGACGTCTATCGCAGAGGGGATGGTTTTTCTGAACTATTGTTGCAGAGCTACAATACACTGAAAACAGTGGACACTATAGGTTTGTTTGTTTGTTTTGGAATTTCGCACAAAGCTACTCGAGGGCTATCTGTGCTAGCCGTCCCTAATTTAGCAGTGTAAGACTAGAAGGAAGGCAGCTAGTAATCACCACCCACTGTCAACTCTTGGGTTACTCTTTTACCAACGAATAGTGGGATTGACCGTCACATTATAACGCCCCCACGGCTGAAAGGGCATGTTTAGCGCGACCCTCAGATTACGAGTAGCACGCCTAAACACGCTTTAATTGATATTGTATTTGTGCCAATTTTCATCTTTATTGCTATAAATATGATTGCATAAGAGTCCAAAATACACGCTTTTGGGTTGTTTTACCTTTTATCTTATAAACTCAAAACAAGGAAATGAAAAGGGAGTCTGGGTGCATTGCACCAAGGTATAACACTACCAAATTATTCGGTCGAGAAAAGAAGGAATGGCGATCCATTGTAAAGTGTTTGAAAGAATAATACGAAATAATAGAGCAACAGTGTGTCTCTCCGCAGAGACATAAAAATCAAGAATATATTAAGTTATAAGTAAATCAGTATCAGAAAAATATGGTATCTCCTTGGTAAATCCGAATTATGTAAAAAAGTCGGTGTCACTTATAAACCCGGGTAAGTAGTTATTCAATAATGCTGTTATTTGAATTTTTCAGAAATGGTCAAATTGAAGAAGATCGTTTTATCAAGCTTGAATTATTATTATATCGATATATGTTTTAACAGGTTGAACCTCAGTAAGTTTTTATCAAGTTATTAAGATTACTAAAAAGTCAAATGCTAAATTGTAATTATTTGTATTTTATACAACATCAGAGCGACGCAAATAGCTCTGTTGCTTTGCGCCAATAAACTCCAACCAACCCACCAACCAATATCAGAGCATTTTTGTCTGATTAAACTGTGAGCTATCGAAGTATCATCTACTTGAAAGCCAGACATAAAAACATCTGAACAAGTTGTTCCTGCTTCACAAACATATACACTTACAGTTTAGTTAAAATATTTATCTTGACATAATGTACAACTCTTCCATGATTATCTGGGCTGAAAACTCAATTTGCCCCCAGTGATACAGCGGTATGCCTGAGAACTTACAACGCAAGAATCTGAGTTTCGATGCCAGTGTTGGGCAAAGTACAGATAGTTCATTGTGTAGCCCTGTGCTTAACTACAAACACACACACACACACACTTTTAATAGTTTTTGTTTTTTTTCAAAAGAGAAAACGTTGTTTCAAAAGTAATACAAAGTTAACATTTCAGCATATTAACCCATACCCCTGAAATATATTCATAACGTTTGGGAAGAGTATGCTATTTTAAAAGAACTGATTGATATTATAAAAATATATATTTCCAAATTACGGTGTTCGTCCTTATTGCAGTGTGCATAATAAATCCATTACATTTGATTCTGGGGTATGATGGGCTGTTGCTAAGACTACCATTGAAACACAACTAGCAGAAACGTCATGTGATTTCGCTTCCATTTATAATACTGAGTTCAAAAAAAGAGAAGTTGATTAACATGATAGCGCAAAATAAAAGATGACACAAGGGAAATTTGCATATTATAAACTGCTCCTCTCTATAGTGTTGTAAGTAATAGCTTAAGTTTCACACGGCTATCAAACCATTCAACATGTACGAAAGAGACCTTATCTTATATTCACATGATCTGGGGAACAACCTAGTATTTAGCGTGCCGGAATGTGAATTCGAGAGCCCATGGTTTGAGTCCCGTTATCATAATATCGCGTTGAGGCCGTTGGTGATTAATAAGAATGACGGTAGAGTAGTGGTGGGTACTTTTGACTAGCTGCCTTCTTTCTAACCTATCAGTTCAAATTTGGGTTAGTGAAAATATTCGTTGTGCGACTTCCCGAACATATTTAAAGCAAATAAACAAAACTTGTATTCACAACTCTCTCGGTGAGAAAACACAATAACCTGTTTATTAGTTTTTTGCGACCCGGCATGAGCAGGTGGTTAGGGAGCTCGACTCGTAATCTGAGGTTTGCGGATTCGAATCTTCGTGACTCTAAACATTCTCGCCCTTTCGGCCATGGGGACGTTAAAATGTCACGGTCAATCCCACTTGTTGGTGAAAGAGTAGCCCAAGAGTTAGTGGTGGGTGATGGCTATCTGCCTTCCGTCTTACACTGCTAAATTAGAGGCAGCCAGTGCAGACACCCCACTTGTAGTTTTGCGCGAAATTCAAAATAGAACAAAACAAGCAGAATTCGGAAAACTCTGAATGTGAAGAAGAAGCAGTGATGGCTACTAATACTGAGGTAGAGGTAGCTACTCCTGTAACTAAAGTAGGGTTAAGTCCCAATAATGTAATGGTTAAAAATAGCAACACCGAAGATGTGGATATACATAGTAATAAAGACAAAAAAAAATGATGACAGTGATCAAGAATTGGAAGACCAAAACTTTATCACTGTTATATCCAAAAGAAATATAAAGAAAAACAAACAAACAACAAACAATAATACTGTGACAAAAACAAGACCACCACAATATGCAGTTATTATAGAAGGCATTCCGGGTCATTATAACCAACCCCTGCTTGCCACAGAAGTAAAGAGATGCAAACCAAATGTTAACATAGTTAACATTAAGCGTTTGCCTAGAGGCGGAGTACTGGTGCAAGGACAAGATGTAGTCGATCTTAACCGACTACTTAAAGAATGGCCAACAGATGCCTTTAAACCAGGAAATATCAAAATCCACCTTCCGGGAAGTAAGCCGCAACCAAAATCAATAGTGGTAAGAGGGGTTCATCAAACGATTGACCTGGATCTAATTAAACAAGCACTACACGAACAGAACATACCATACAACAAAATAGAAAGAATAATTTCAAAAAAAACACAAACACCTACCAATCTCATAAGAATTGACATAGACGACAGTTACAACACTCAAAATTTAATTAATAACGGAATATTTCTTTGGTATCAAAAATACCAAGTACAACAATTAAAAACTCCGGCAATAGTTGTAACACAGTGTTACAACTGCCAAAGATATGGACATGTTTCAGCAACCTGCTTAGCAACACCGAGGTGCTGCGGATGTGGCGGGGAACACCATATTAATCAATGCAAAAAAGAAAAAGAAACGCCTAAATGTTGTAACTGTGGTCAAACCCACACAGCAAATTATAAAGGATGCGAGAAATATAAACAAATAAAGCAACGCATTTTTCAGATCAGAACACCAACAGAACAGAATCAACCGAAAACAAGCAGTTTACCTAAAACAGACACACCAACAGAACAGAATCAACCAAAAACAAGCAGCCAACCTGAAACAAGCACATCAACAGAACATAATAAAACAAAAACCACATACGCAGAAATGTTAAAAGGAAAAGAACCACATAAACAACAAGTACAGAAGACTAATACACAGAACAAGAACACATTAACACAAAAACCAAAAGAAAACAACACAACCATACAAGAAACCAATAGTAACACAACAGATAAAACAAGCCTGTTTTCAACAGTGTTTAAAAATGTAATAACAGAGTTTATAACAGAATACACCAAACCAAACCAGACAACTAATTTTATAGAACTACTGATCACAATTACCATAAAACACGCCACACCTCATATACCATACATTATAACTACACTAACAGGTTACATGCTCACAGCTCAATGTTCACAGTAGTGTATATCAACATCCAAGGTGCAATAGCTTCCAAGAAACATGAGATCGAAGACCTAATAGAAGAATTAAACCCCCAGATTATAATAATAAGTGAAACTTTAACATATAATAATAATAGATTTAAAATACCTTATTACTCAATAATTAGAAAAGACAGGAAAAATAAAAATGATAAAAACAGAGGCATTATGCTGCTTCATAAAGTAGATTTATCTGTAGAAGAAATAGAATTAAACAGTAACAATGAACATGTTACTGTAGATATCCTCCAATGAAATAAAACTAAAATAACCGTACCAGGAATTTACTGCTCACCCAATAAACAATTAGATACAACTTTACTAAATAACATCTTTTCCCACAATCAAAACACCATAGTCATAGGAGATTTAAATAGTAAAAATGTTTCATTTGGATGCCGAAGTTCTAATTCAAATGGTAGAAAATTAATAAAATTTATTGATGATAATAATATAGCTCTATTGAACGATACTACCCCAACACATACATCCTATTCCACTAACAACTCTAGTGACATACTAGATCTGTGTATGTGTACATATAATTTAAGCCAGAAATTAGTAAAATTTCAAGTGGGAAAAGATGTAGATATTGATCATCTCCCAATTTTTTGCGTCTTCGATCTCACCCCCTATAAAAATATAACATATAGGAAAGAAAAATTTAATTACAGTAAGGCAAATTGGCAATGCTATAAACAAGAATTAGATAATCTATTACCTAATGAAATTATTAAAGAAGTTAAAACGCACGTCGAAATGGACAACTATTGTCAAACAATCACGGATTGCCTTCAAAAAGCAGCCAAGGTAACAATACCAAAACAACACCACAAAACAACAATCAACACATGGAAACCCACCACAGAAATAATCAACCTAATAAAAAAGCGCAGACAACTAAGAAGACAGTACATGATTACAAGAAACAGAGAAACTAAAACACAAATAAACAACATTAGAAATCACATCAGAACTCAAATAAAACAACAAAAACAAAATAAATGGGACAATTACTGTAATAAACTAAACGACATAACTGACCCGAAAAAATTCTGGTCACATCTTAAAAGATTCACAAGTGAAAACACAAACACAAAGAAATATCCTCCACTTGAACATAATAACACCATTGCACGTACAAATAAAGAAATAGCCGAAGCTTTCAAGGATCAACTCCAAAATACATTTAAAACTCACACAGATCCAGAAATGAATACAAACTTCTACAATAAAGTCACTAATCACATAGCAAACAATAAAGATCAATATGAACCAATATTTCCAGTAAACATAACTGATACAAATACAAGTTCTAACACTGATTTTGAAAGCACATTACTAACAAAGGAAATATCCCTATATGAAATACTAGAAGCAATAAAAAACACCAAAAACAAAGCGCCAGGAGAAGATGAAATACAAGCTATTCTCCTAAAAAACGGCACTCCGAAATTGTTTGACCACCTAAATTCTCTATTTAACTTATCGCTATCCTCAGGATATATCCCAGTTTCTTGGAAGCTAGCAAATATTTTAATGTTCCATAAGGAAGGAAAACCAGCGAATAAACCAAATAGCTACCGACCAATCAGTCTGACCAGCTGTGTAGGCAAAATTCTCGAAAGAATAATAAGTAATAGACTCTCCACATTCTTGGAGGTAACATCAAAATTACCAGAAGAACAGAATGGATTCAGAAAATTTAGAAAAACGACAGACCATTTAATAAGATTAACCGAAACCATTATAGATAGTTTCAACAAAAAAGAATGTACAGTCGCTTGTTTTCTCGATATCGAGAAAGCATTCGACACCGTTTGGCATGATGGTCTAAGGTTCCGAATGAATGAAATGGAACTACCGCGAGGAATTATTCGCTGGTTATCTAACTTTCTGGAAAACAGAAAATGTAGAGTAAACGTAGAAGGAACTTTTTCCGAATACTTTACTCCACTAGCTGGTGTCCCACAGGGAGGGGTGGTTAGCCCTATACTCTTCATCATGTATGTTAATAATATGCCATTGAAGGATCCGAATCATGGATTCTCATCACAGTTCGCAGATGATGTGGCAATCTGGAAAAGTGCTGCAACACCCACGATAGCAGCTACAAACATACAACCACAATTAAATAGAATTAGTGAATACTGTGAAAAATATAGAATTAAAATAAACACAGCAAAAACTCAGCTCGTACTCTTTACGAAATCGCCAAAACACAGGAAACAACAGTTAGAAATATATATGAATGGCGCGCTGCTCCAGATTGCCCAATCAGCAAAATTTTTAGGTCTGACTTATGATTCAAAATTAACTTGGATCAATCATGTCAACGAAATTAAAAATAAAATTTGGCGAAGAACCAACTATGTTAGGAGTCTAACTGGTAAACACAGTGGAGCATCTACAGATAATATTTTGAAAATATACAAAACATATATTAGACCAGTAATAGACTATGCAGCTCCAGCATGGGTAACTGTAAGTAATGAAACAATCAAAACCAAACTACAAACAATACAAAACACACTTCTCACAACAGCATACAGAGTTCCGAGAGCAACATCATCTAAATTCATCCATAATTACTCGAACATACCAACAATATCAGATAGACTCCTAAATATTACAATTAGGTATTTTAACAAAAATTGGATGAAAAATGATTTGTTATGCGAACTAGATAGGTACCTTATACATGATGAAGAAAATCCTAAATACCTCTCCCCAATTAACATATATATTAAACATAAAGAAAAATAAATTAAAGTAAAATATGTATGTATATGAACTTTAAATCTTGTATTTATAGTTTACATATTTATGTATTTTAAAATAATAATAAGATAAAAAAAAATAAAAAAATAAATTGCCACCAGCAAGCTTGACTACTGTGAATAAGAGACTATAAATGGACATTGCCCTGAAAAGGACCTAACAAACGAAGTTAGGGAAAATATGTTCAGGAAGGAGGAAGAGGTCAAAGTGAACCTGACCCTCCAGGGCAAAATACCCAAATACCATTGACCAAGGATTAGTTTTAGCTTCCGTTTGTTAAGAGCAAGTGAATGTTATCAAAAACAGATACACAGCATTTTTTCATTGGTGAAAGGGTTAAATAATCCATTACGTATAAAAGCAAGATCTAAACCATGGTTCTGCAACACCACATTATGATGTCTGTAACATCACATAGAAAAGAGGGGAAACTATTAAATATCATTTTCTAAAAGTTATTCTTTATTTACTTATTTTCACATTTTTCCTCATTTTGTTTCATTTGGATGATCAAATGCTTTATATATAATGACAAGAAATAATCTAATAAAAATTATTCCCAGCTCGAACTATTGCATGAAACACTGGATATACATATACCTCAGTGTGATAGGTTTCACTTAATACAAGAGTTTTAATTTGGGTGAAAACGTTATCAAACAAAAATATACTGTAAATGTAAAAACCCATTTAAAAACTACAAAATGAAACTCTTGAGAGAACCATCCACATCTTTACCAGATACTCCCCAGTAGCACAACGTCATGTCTGCACACTTACAACTCTAAACACCGGGTTTCAATACCTGTAGTAGGCAGAGCACAGATAGCCCATTATGTAGCTGTGTACTTAATTCAAAAAACAACAATTTTAGAAGATTTAATCAAAGTCATTAAACTAACACAAACTTAAATATAGTTTGGACACAGAACATTTAATTAGCCCTCTTGAGAACTATTAACAAGAGTGGACGTGTTTATATATTCATACCATTAGTTTTGTGGAGAAAAAAGATTATACATGTAAATACCTTCTTGGATTAGTATAATAATTTTTAAAACTCCACGTAATCTGATTCTACGCAGCTTTTATATAAACGTGTACTCGGAAAACCTCTGAGTTCTTTTCGTTCTATTTACCTTTGTTTCTTTTTTTCTCTAAGAGATAGCATCTATCTTATATGGGAAGTCACACACCATGCTATATGTCAGTATATAAGAACAATCAGTCACGTGGTAACGTGTGTCATTAGGGGTAAATCTGATGTTTCCTATCAATATTAAACGTTCGAATAACATTAGTTCTACCAAGTTTCTAACGTGAGCCAGTTAACAGAAAAACATCAGAAAGAGAAAAGCTGAAAATAAGTCACTGGACCTGTAGAAGACAACTGTCCAGGCGCCAGACATGGCCAGGTGAGTTAAAGCGTTCGACTCGTAATCTAAAGGGTCGCGAGTTCGATTCTCGGTCGCACCAAACATGCTCGCCCTTTCAGCCGTTGGGGCGTTATAGTGTTACAGTCAATCCCACTATTCGTTGGTAAAAGAGTAGCCCAAGAGTTGGCGGTGGGTAGTGATGACTAGTTGCCTTCCCTCTAGTTTTACACTGCTAAATTAGGGATGGCTAACACAGACAGCCCCCGAGTAGCTTTGTGCGGAATTCCAAAACAAACAATTGTTCAGGATCTCTGCAACTAAGCACACTTAGTTTCTTTACATCTCGAGTCCAACCTATTTATTTTTAAAACTTAAACTCGGCCATTTAACTAACTTCAAATTTATTTTGCAAGTATTCTGATTTATTCTTTTTTATTAAGATGAACTTTCTAATATTTGTACTGAAATCAGTTTCACCTGAGAATATCAAATACAATTAATGGCGTAAATGGATTTGAATGAAATGGTATATGATATTTTTGTTTGGTACAAAAACTGCGATACAACTTCAGCATTACGTATTACTAAATTTATATCAACTGTCAACAGACATTCAGAATTACTATTAGTTGCACCTTTCCATAGCCATTTCTTATAAAGTTATAAAAACTCTGTCATACGTTTTCTTTAATAGTTTCGTACTATTAAAAAAGTTCCTAATTGCAATACCGTAGCTGTATGCTCTTATTTTAAAACAATAATTTTATTCATTATCCATTTTAGCCCTCATCAAATCTTGTTGTCTGAAACTGGGTTCTTCATTATCAAATGTATTAAGTTACATTATAATATTTTGCAAAGGGCATTGTTTATTTTTAAAATAATACATTTTCGTGTTTGTAAAGATAAAAGCAAAACTTATAAATATATTGTTCAAATTATCTCTACTTTGTTTGTTCGGGTCTCCTGCTGGTACAGTAGTAAGTCTGCGGATTTACAACGCTAAAATAAGGGATCTGATTCCCCTCGGTGGACTCAGTAGATAGCCTGATGTGGCTTTGCTAAAAAAACACACACACACACTATTTGTTCGGAATATTTTGCAAAGCTGTACAAGTGCTGCTGCACGTATCCTCTTCTAGATTTGATGTGATTGACTAGAGGGAAAACAGCTAGTCAACAGCACTCCTGGTATGTTTGTCTATTATTATTATTCTATCGCTTCACAATCCAACCTGAAGAATATGCTTTTATAAGAAAAGGGTCATAGTCTTGAATGTCCTGCATCTTAGGCCAAGCATATTAACAACTAAACTAAGCCGAATTCGCTTTAATGTTGATTATTGTATCATTATTCATAAAACTTGTATACTGTAATGTTTCTAAGATATCAAAGATTAATAAAATTCAAATGTTTACATCATGCTATAATGGAACTATATCTTATATGATACTGAAAAAAAAATTATTACGTGATGTGCAACCCCTAACCTCAATAAATTTTTATCCTGTGTGCATGTAGATTTGCAATACGGGTCACGATGTTTTCCGTTTCGTCTCCGTTTCCCGTCTGGGATAACTGTATTTTTCTCCATTCTCAGAGTGCAGATATGATGTCATGAATATGTCACACGCGGATCTTATGTACTGTGAATACTTTACATAATTTTTTAACTTTGGATTTTGGGACTTTTATGAGTATTTGTGCATTTTTTTTATTGTTTTACTTCTACTTCGCTCCTGTTGAAAGATGGATCTTCACCAAATGGCATAAAGGTTTATTTGGTCCATCAGGAGATGTATGCAAATTTACGGTTCCACATTTTGTGTTTTGCTGTTTTTATGGATTTTTTGGGTTTTCTTTAAATTATTCTGAGATAACCTTTCATTAATTTACGTAACTTCCGTCCATTTAATGTGTACACCAGCTAGTACTTATAATATACCTATATAATACTCACTCAAAAAATTCATTTTTTTTCACTAATTCAGTTAAAATTGGAATTAAATCTATGGATACTGTTCAAGTTAAAGACACTTACAAGGTGACATTTTGGAGCCAAAATGCATGACAAGAGTGACGGTCAAATCCCATTGTTCGAATATTGACGCCCAAGAGTTGGCGTTTGATGTTGTTGATTTGCTTCCTCCTCAAGCCTATTACTTCAAAATTAAGAACACGAGCAAGGGCAGCTCTTGTAAAGCTTTTATTGAATATCCGAAACATATAAAAGTTTAGGTAACAACGTTCTGAGTTTAAAACTTCAAATATTCGTAAATCTCGCGTTCAGATATTTAATACAAGTACTAAATAACGATAATTATCTTGATTTCCCAGAAAAAAAAATTGAAAACATATGTTTTACAATAGGCAGTGAGTAAATTTACTTAGCTTTCTAAGTTTATCAACAAAATTGCAATACTCTGTAAAACTCAATCATTACTCAATATTTAATTTATATTTTTATACAGAAATATAGTGACTAAACTACTATCTCATTAATGTAGATATAGATTCATACATATAGTAGCTGTTAATTTATAAACTGTTTTAATAATTGTATTTATAGAAAGCTATTCGAAATTCTTATTTATTTATTTTATTTTCTTCAAAGCATATTTGAACCCTGTCCTTTTCTTCAACATCTCGTGTTCGCTGTTGAAAGTTTAAATCTCATATATAGACTGACAAAGGAGCTTTAATAAAGTAGATGGTATCTAAGATCTGTAGAGCCAATTCGATCCAACTGTTTCCTTTAAGTTGCTAAGCACAATAGTAGATTTTGTAATATGATTGGAGTCACGGTCGTGATTGAATTTAACCTTTTGGCAATCAGTATCATATCAAAATGGAGAAATAGTTTTCCATGGAAGATGACACGATCAAATTATTCTAGGAGCAACAGCTGATCTTTACAATGATTATCAAGCCTGTCGTAAATGGGTAGAGACACTTCTTAAAATTATCTATCTGTGTAAAAACGGTAAAATATTTCTTAAAATTATGAAAAACCAACATTTTATTCGGGTTTATAATACTACCAATTGTAAGATTTTCGTACAGTTTTTATACTATCACAAAACTCGTACGAAAATTTGTGTACACGAACCATATTTAATTGTTACAGTCATAGGTCTTCGTTCATAATTTCATATATTTGAAGTCACATACACCCATTAAAAAAATTCCTATGGGAATTACTTTATTTAGTATACTCTGCTTTTCTTTTCTTTTTGAGTAATAGTTGTCGTTGTTTTAGTTGATTGTGAATTATGATACTGTAGCATAGTACTTATCACCAAACTGGCGTAATTACACTACATACATTTCTTTTATACTATGTTTACAATTAAATAATTTATACTAATTGTTTTCACTAACCTTGGAAGCATACAATGTAAGAATAAATAAACCTCCTTCGAGAACAAGAATATAACATTTTCTCACACGTGGTTAGTGAAACAGTATCGATCTACGACTAAGAAAAGAATATCTCCTTCTAGTGTATAAATGATTTCCTCAACATTTTTAACAATATCAACGCCTATTCTGTGGGCATAAACACAAAAATACTTTCGAATAGCTAAAATGAAAATGCTGCTGTTGTTTGTTGTTAAGCAAAAAGCAACACTATAAGTTCCTAGAAATACCGCTGTTCCACAGGGAACACAAAGACGTAGAAGGTTTTTAATATAGCTCATTTTCGACTGAGTATAAATTTTGTTATTAAAAGTCTCCGCTGATTTTTCTGGTTTCCAGATGTGCCTAAATGATACTCTAAAACCAAATAATAAATGGAATATTTATATTTATACTTAAGGATCATGCACATACGATGTAATAAAACACTAATGAACTTATCCGTAGAATTACCACACTAACTTATCTACTCCTTCAAAAAGTCGATGTACACATTGCTTAATTATTCATGTTATATTGTATAGGATATGCCGTTAAAAGGGCAACACAAAACAAAAAAATTAGAACACATTATTCTGAAAATGTGGCTTTCAAACTCTTACCCCCTTACTCTTACATTTTTTAAAATAATACTAATTGTTTTTATAAGCATTACAAAATAATGAGTTCAAGAATCACTGACAAAATTTGGCCATAACATCTTTTTTTAAATCCATGAAATGGTCTAAGGCCAGCAGATATGCAAATATGAGTAGTTATCTGGTTTACTATTATAGTTTTTTATTAGTCTCGGGTAATCATTAATATCACTTTTACTTTTTTACTTTATACTACGTTTTTCTCACAAAAATGAAAGAGTTAAAAATAAACTGACAAGTTTCTTAAGGAAACTTTTAATTTCGAAATTATATATGTTTGACACAGTTTGTGGTATGAACTGAAACACAATAAATTGTATCTACATATATTATAACATCGAACTGGTGACATAAAAAATAATGTTACCAGTCAAAATGTTTGGTTTGAATTTTGCACAACGCTACACGAGGGCTATCTGCACTAGCTGTTCCTAATTTAGCAGAGTAAGACTAAGGGGAAGGCAGATAATCACCACCACCCACCGTCAACTCTTGGGCTACTCTTTTACCAACAAACAGTGGGATTTACCGTCACTTCATAACGGCTGAAAGGGCGAGCATGTTTGGAGTTGTGGGGATTCGCACCCGCAACCCTCAGATTACTAGTAGAGTACCATAACTACCTAGCCATGCCTAACCTAGTCAAAACGTCGCTGTCTTGTTGAAAACTTTAGTATAAAACTTGTTAGCAAAGTGAGAGAAGGCTTAATTATAATGTGATTGTTTTTGTGATGATTACCAGCTTCTCACAGCCAGGATTAAAAAAGAAATATTAATTGCTTTTGACGAATCTGAGTAATAGTATATTGGAAGTGAGCACTATTCGAACTATTTTTATTTCTCCAAAACTGACAACCTTAAGTACTAAAAAAACCGTAACTGCGCTACAAAATAAGTATTATTTGTATATATTAATGTGTGCTTACTATCTTCTACCTCTGCCTGGTGTTTACAAGCAAACGAACTTTAATATTACTTTTTTAATAATTTATGCGATATATTTCAACGCTTTCTTCAACAACCACGACTGTACATAAGTATTGACATTATTTTCCTTATACAAATATTTAAAAAATTTTGTAGTAATTTACGTGAAGCATCTCGGTGCCAAGTACAGCGAATGTTTTAAGTCCAACCACGTTTGTGTTTTAATATATAAGTGGATTTATGTGCAGTTTTTAACATATAACGTCATAATAGAGTTGCACAATTAGAAAAGGAAAACGAACAATTAAACTACTTCATTTTTCTATGTCTAAAAAAAGCAAGTGGCTGATAACCTATCTAAATTTCGTATGGCTTTCAAAAGCTGTTGCATAAGGTAATGAAAACATTTTTCTTTAAATTTTGTTAACGTACTACCCTCAACTATGGAGCCTCAGATAAAGTGAATGTGTTACAGAAACTAATATTTAAATTGTACTTTGGGCATTTATATCGCGATCACTGTCATTAGTGTAATTTCCCTTGCTCTTTTCAAACTCCTCGAAATCCTTAATTATATCCTTATATTATATAATAATATATTATATTATATAATTATATCCTTTACTATAAATTAATTACATTTTGCCAATAAGTAAATACATTCTGTGTTCTATGATTACAAGTGCAATGCGAAATTATAAACTATTTTTAATCGATTTTTCCTTTGGATATACTTGAAATTTTCGGTACGTAGTCGTCTCTTATCAGTCGCATATACGCCCGCTCATAACGGCAAAAGGCTGGCTTGCACTGGGCCAAACGATAGACAGTCAGACCGAACGATTTCGATTTCCTCTCCTCGAAAAGTTATTAGATTCAAATGACGTGTATTTGGTTAAAAACAATTCTAGCAGAAATTTAGATTCAAAAATTAATTACTTACCTCCTTCTTCATGTAACTTTACCGATTTCAAGCAGATAATTACACAGACACCTCACTATATCCCTAGCAATTACTTGTACATTTTCTTATTGTAACTCTTGGTTGATAGTGTCATCTATAACTAATAATTGGCACTAGGATAAACCTGAAAATAATTGAAGTTTTGTCAAAATAATAAATTTCTAAAACATTTTTTCGATTTCAAGTTTATTTAATTATATATCTTCATTTGTTTTTGTTTCTGTTGTTTTGCATGAAAATATAAAATAGCAATACAATAACACATAAATAAATCATAATTTCTATCTTGTTGCGTGTGTTTTTAATTAGCTTGTACATTTCTTACGTAAGTGTTAAGTTCTGAATTAATAATTGCAATACTATAAATACTTTAATGTTTGCGTGTTTCTTTCATATTTTTATGCTATGTGTGTAGGATTTCTATCATATATTTATTTTAATATCGATGTTAAATATATATTTAGAAATTCATGTAACTTATGTTAAATGTGTATTGTGAAATTCCCACCTCTTCAATAAAGTTGTAAGAGATTCTTGAGTATTCTAATGTACTATATATGTATATAAATACCAGTATTGTTGTTTTAGTTGTAATTTCTAGAATCCCGACTGACGGTTATAAATGTAGTAATCGCAACATGTGACGAGACAGTAAATGTGGTTGGTTTGCTACAGTTGGTATACCATAAACCTCAGAAGCTTTAATTTTGATTAACGCTTATTAATCGGGAAGTCACAGATATTCGACCAGAAACGTTTATAGATTTCGGACGTTAGCATTTCTACGAATAAATTACTTAACTTCAGATGTAAGAAACTCACGTGTGACCAGCATGTTAAATGAACTCTACCGATATCATCTCGAAATTCATTCGTTCATTCTGAACCGCCCACAGGATATCAAGACAATTCGAGATCAGATAGAAGATTCAATATTTTTTGTAACATTTTTGTATATAAATTATTATTTGTAATACCGTTATTATAAATTGTACTCTGGTTTGTATATTAAAACATATTTGTATTAAAAAAAAAACGTGTGCATCAATCCTTTTGGCAAATATCATAAATTTGATACATCTTGACATTTAATTAACTTCTAAATTAAAATTTAACTCAATTTCAGACTATCTGACATCGTGATACATAACATAATAAATTGGATATTTGTCATAGATAAATTATAATACGAAACATAATAAATTGGAGGCTCCTCCGAAAAGAAAACAACATAATATGTAACATATTATGTGTATGTTACACAAGAGTACCACCACTTAGCATTCCTTAATTTAGAAATGATAGGAATATTAGGAAGGAGCCAGTCAACAACATCCACCCACCATAATTAGATTATTCTCGTCTAATTCAGTAAAGGTATTCAACTGCCACTCTTCTCAAGCACCCTTGTCAGAAAAAGAAAAACCAAAAAAACCGCGCAGCTCATGTTTGTATTAAGGGATTACTGTAACGATGTAAAAGACTGCTTATGTAAATTTTATTAATTTATTTATTTATTCAGTAAATAATTTATAAATTCTTAGTTTTTCTCATAACAAGAAAGTTAGAAGCAAATATTTTAATGTAAATGTTATGGAAAAATTAGTTACGCAATTCGATAAGAGCCATGTGTTGTGTTTATAACTTTTTGATGCTGAGATTGTAGAACTTTTGTACAATTTATTGAAGTCGAAGATAAAGAGCGAGCAGACGATTTAGTAATATATATATATATATATATATAGTATGAGATGAGCAGGGAAAGTGGAGAAGACAAGAAACAAAATAGTCACGTAAAAGAGACGTTCGACAGAATAAAAGGCCTAATGATTAATATAGGCCCAATGGTCGATATATGTTAGAGTGAGATTAACGTTGTTGAAAGAAATAAGAATAGTTTATTTCTTCAAAGAGAGTCCTAAAGTAATGGAACTTGCATATGTAGACTTTAATAAATAGTAGACATTTATTGGAAGTAAGCCTAAATACGAAAAAGAAACAGAAGATTTTAGATGTATAGGATATAACCGTGGCAATTCGACGAAAAAGCGAACTATGATCGGATAGTTTGACAACAAATTCAAAGCCATTGAAAACGCCTAAATGGACTTTTGAGAAAAAGAAGAGAACTATATAATGTTTATTAAATGCCGATTATCATTTATAGTGAAAATAATTTGTTGTACGTATGTTCAATAAGTTTCGAATATATATATTATTTTCAAAACAAGTGAATTTGTCACCTAAACGTTACAAACACTTACTGTATAAGAATCCTTAGCCCAACAGCAAAGCAGTATATATTCATACTATAAGAAATATCTCTAAAAAAACTTTAATTGACAACTGGCATACATAATACAACCTTCATTTCTGACAGTCACGAACCTCAAACCTGATGATTAAAAGGCCAGGCACCCTAAAACTACTTCATAGTTGAACGCTATTAATTTGGACTATTACAACAATGCTGCTCTCCGCTAGTACAGCGGTAAGTCTATGGATTTACAACACTACAATCAGGGGTTCAAATACCTTCAGTGGGCTCAGCAGATAGCCCGATGCAGCTTTGCTATAAGAAAATACACACATACGACAATGCTTCCTCTCAAAGCACACACCTTCCTTAAATTCATTCCACAAAACTTGTTGATAGTCGTATAAACTGTTTATAAGTTGCTCATCAGCATTCATTTTACATCTTGAAGATTTTCAGAAAACAACAAGCAATTGAAAGTTGAGTAGCCATACTTTTATTCCGGCTCCACAGTGGTATGTCTGCGGACTTACACACTAAAAACCGGGTTTCGATACCCGTGGTGAGCAGAGCACAGATAGCTCATTGTGTAGCTTTGTGCTTAATTCATAAACAAACAAAATTTTATTCCGTTTCAAGTATGAGGCCTATAAAATGTATACTCGTTTAAATACTTGTATGAATTTTTCATAAAATTAAATAACGGTTATATGCTCTCCCTAAGTTTTGAAAGATAGGCTAGAAAATAAGTACTCAGTAAACACACCTGCAACCAATGCTGGCTCTTGGGCTATTCTTGTTACACTGAGTAATAATAGTTGTCTTTCTTTACATTTTCTTTTATTACTTCACATGTTTAAGTACCAAACAATATTAATGCGGAAATTGTTTGATGATTATTTAGAAGTTCGTAACTTACGATGAATACGTAGAAACAGCGTGATGAACAGCGACTTTTTTGTATTTTGTGTTCAGTGATAACATTAATGACTTCATTTACTTTGATAAAACATACTGAACAGTTCATGGACCTTTCATTGAGCTTCTATGATATTAATTGTTTGTTCCTGAACGTTTTGCACACATCTGGGACACACATTTAGTCTAAACCTGGTGAGTTAATAACGTTTGTTTGTTGATTTGTTTTGAAGTCCGTGACTTACGTATGTTCAGCTTTTATCACCATGTACATTTATCTTTTATTATTCCTGCTATTTCCTTTAAGTAGATAGTACAACAAATATTCTCAGAGCGATGATACTAAAAAATCAAAACTCCCGAGAAAACACTTTTGGATTATCCAGTTCGTTAGTCTGAAAACATTAAAATTTGTGAATAAGATATAATGGAGGGTCTCCCAAAAAATGTATACACACTTTGAATTGTTATAAATACATTGTTTATTAAGATATATCTATATTATAATCCAAGTTTAAGAAGACAATTGCAGAATATTGTGAGTCAATGCAGGTGTTCGAACTGATGATGGTTCTGATCTAGACACTGCTGATAATGCGGACAGATGGAATTGCAAACTTCACGAATCACTTTATTTGGTATTTGGGTGCATTGTCTTTCAATTACTGTTCTCAGCTCATTGACTGTTGCAGGCTGAGTGATATAAAACATGGGGGAAATCTTGTTCGGAGACTGTCCATCCTCTGCAGATTTTGACAGGTACCACTCACAAAATTCAACTCTCCGGTCAGGATCATCTTCATTAAGGGCGTGAATTAATGCCGGAATAAAACTTTTCCAATGAACGCGCTTCAACATGCGATAGACGCTCGATTTTGGGATTCCTGTTTCACGGGCTTTTTACCGAATAGATTTTCTTGGAGACCGATGGAGACTTTCCAACAGCTCTGCTTCTCATGTGGGATTGGTGGACGATCGAGGTCTTCCAGAACGCCCTTTATGAACGTCTTAAACAGTTCACTTTGTTTCAAACTTATCTCTGATGCGAGTAATGCTGAGTCGCGTTGGTGGATCTGTTTTACACTCCCTTCTAAGCCGTCTTTGTACTTCAGCTACGTTCTCACACTTCCAAGTTGCACCTGTAAAAAAAAAGTTTGAGTGAGTTGTTATCATTCAAAGTGTGTATACATGTTTTTGGGACACCCTGTAGAGTATTTATCTTCAGTCGAACGTATAACACTTTTATGTTGAATTATTAAAGGTGTATAACTCGTATAAGTAATTGTTTGGGGTGGAAATGTGTGTATCTTTGCGTGATAGATACACAAATTAGTTTTTAATTTATGAACTTTTATATGCCGAATAAAAGGCATACAGATTTTAATGTCTGTTACATACCAACTGAACACAAAACTGAGTATCTGTAAAGTCAATATTGAATTCGGTGAGCTTTAATAAACACTAGACTCAAGTGGACAACGACATGTCTGCGGACTTCCAACGCTGGAAATCAGGTTTGATATCCGTGGTAGGCAGAACACAGATATCCAGTTGTGTAACTTTGTGCTTAATTCAAACAAACAAAACAAAATAACAAGCACTAAGCGCTTGGATGTGAAAAGAAATATAGTCGTCATGAACATGACCCCATACCTAATCATTTTTGTTTATGTAATTTAAATTCAAAGAATACACATTTAGTAGTTTTCGAAAAATGTTTTTAACAGAGTATTAAAATAAAACTTAATAAACCCATTTAAGTATTAGAGCTCTTTATTTTCTCTCTCAGACACAAACTGTTCGATGACTTGCTATCTTGGGTTGTATTTGTTTCTAGGTAAACACAAAACTACACAAAAGACTATACTCACACAGGTATTAAAACGCGGTTTCTAGCAGACATACCGCTGTGCCACTGGTGGAACAAGCTGGCATTGTATTAAAAATATGAACATTTTAGTTACACTTATACATTCTTTTATTAACTTTTGTTATTCAACTTTCTAACTTTTAGAGGTTACCAAAACTTCTTCCCCACAATAAAAATAAGAATCACTATTAATGTGTTTATTGAAATACAATAACGAATTTACTTCTAAATAATTTTACATTAAAATAAAATAAGTAAAAATATTTTAAAATTATATTGAGATAATAACAATATGGAACTGTCTTGATGACGAGAAACCCACTTGAAATAAAAATGTATCTCAGAACGACTGGTATGACTATTGACACTTTTACTAATAAGAAGAGAACAACATTTCGACCTTCCTAGGTCATCTTTAGGTTAATAAAGAGAGTTTGCCATTGACCGTTGCCGGACACACGTCTTAGGGGCGAGAGTATAAACGGGTACATGATTGTAGGAGAGTTGCAGTTGGATATTAGGTTATTAATTAAGGTGTCCCTTCACATTAGTTTAATTTTCGTTTTAGTTACTGTATAAGTGGGGCTTCTTTGATTTTGCGTTTGTTTATGTGTTTCCTCACTTAGTGTTTGGAAGTTTTCCATGGTTGTGTTTATTTGACTTGTAGTGTTCAAAAATGTGTGAAGGTATTTTTTTCTTTGAATCTAGTTTCCATTTTTCTGCTTGTTCCACCAATATAGAAGTCGTGGCAGTTGCTGCATTCATTGTATCTTACAAATTATGTTGGTGTTGTGTTTTGTTGCAAGTTTTTTTCCAAATGTTGGTTATTATTTCGCCAATGTTGGGAACATATGGTATGCAGCAGTATAAGATTTTGTAGTTTGTAGTATCATGGAATTTAGTGTTGTTTGTCGTTGGTCTAGGTGTGTGTGTATAATCCCGTACCCATTTATACTCTTGTTCCTAAGACCGGCAACCGTCAGTTGCAAACTCTCTTTGTTAACTTGAAGATGGCTTAGAAAGGTCGAAACATTCTTCTCTGCTTAACATTTAAAGTGTTAATACCTGTACCAGCCGTTTTGAGATACAAGACTGGAACTGTTAAGTAGAACTTAAATTAGATAGGTCAACCTTAGAATTGTAACGTGTTTTATCGTTGAGAGTTATTATGAATTATTTCGCAAAAAAATAATGCCAAGTCTACGTAACAATAACGATTTAACTAATTTTTTAATGAAAGTCTTGGTGACAGATGTTAAAGTTGCTTTATGTTCTCCAATTCTCAGTTAAAGAGTTTTACTTATACCTCTTAATCGTATATTGTGTATTGTTATTGGGCTTAAGATTCATATACAGTTGGTGCCTGTGATCTCTTGGCACAAATTCAACGACAAATGAATAGTACGCACTCCACTTATTTAGAAAATTAAATATATGTTTGGAACAAGCTAAACGAATGTACAATAAATTCTTTATGCTGTATAAATCATATTCATACCATTAACACTATATGGTCATCATCTTGCTTTCAAAAGTCCACTTTGGCTTATTTATTTAGAAATTCAGTTGACAACCCAAGTTACCTTTTCCTTTTTATATTGCACTATTATTCTACAACATTGTGCAAATTAATTAACTTTCCCCGAAGTCTTTCTTTACAAATCTTCCAAAGATCTTCAATAGTATTTAAGTCTGGAGAGTTTCCAGGCCAGTCCAGCACCTTCATTCGCGTTGTAGTAATAAAATTCTTCACAAGTTTTGATGTGTGGCACGGAGCCAGATGCATCTGGAAATCTCTTTTTCAATTCTGGAACGACTTTTCTTTGCAAAACTTCGATGTACTGTGGTCCTCGCATCATACCTTCTACGATATGTAAGTCTCCGACGCCATAGTAGCTGGAAAAACCGCAAAACATCTTCTTCAAGGAATGTTTCACGAACTGATTGATGTGAGATTCTCGAAGTTTCTCACCTGGAGATCTGCGTACATGCAGACTTCTTTGACTCTGTAAGAAAAAAGGAGTCTCGTCATTGAATAACACCTTTCTCCATTGTTCTTGCGTCCAGTTCTTGTATTTCATACCCCATTGATACTGTTTTTTCTTCATTGAGTTGGTAAGAAGTTTTTTGACTGGTCTCCTTGCGATTCTAACGCAATTTCGAATGACGTAATATTCCTAAATATTTCGTCATATATCCCAAAAATAGATCGATTATACTGTAAAACACAACTAATGACGCCGTCTGTGTGAAAAACGACTATTAAAGGAAATCAGTGCGTCCAGTCTATCACTTTAAAATATGGACAACTAGCGCAGATAGCCCTTGAGTAGTTTTGATCGAAATTCAGTTAAATAAATGTGTCATTTCTGTACAAGATACTGACTTTATGCAGCCACTTGTACAATTCGAAATTACATTACAGAAAATACACATGAATGTTTGTAATTTCATTTGCAGTTAAATACGCTTAAGATTAGTAAGAGTGAATTTTCTACATAATGAGGCTAATATGCGTTCCAACTTAGCTCCTTTTTCCTCCATTAGATCAATTTCAATAGGCCTAATTTACATTTTGTAAACTGGGAGTTCTTTACAGATAGTAATATGCTATTCGAATCTGTATATTATCACCAGTATCTCTGAAGTTTCTGCCCATTTCAACAAAAAAGAAATAAAAAATCCGATAATAGATTTGTTTGTTGCTTGTGCTATTTGTTATTTTTAAATGCACTATTATAATCAAATATCATATAACTTCTATAACGCATAAAGTTCCAAGACAACTAACTGAAAACAAAACTAAACAAATGGACGCTATATATTTGTGTTATTCAACTTATATATAATGATTTTCGCAGTTTCAAGAATGCTTCTAAGCGTTGCGGAAATTTCCTTTTTATTTACCTGTATAGACCTGTAATTAGATTTAATAAACCTACTAGAATATATATTATATTCATAAATCATTTGTTAGTCTGTGAACATCCGAAGTTCTCCAGTGATACAACGGTTTATTTACAGATTTATAACGATCAAATCCTGAATTCGATTACCAGCGGCGGACACAAGAAATAGCCCGATGTGGCTCTTTCGTAATTCTCAGCATAAAGAAAGATGTCAAAAGTTTTAAATACCAATAACTTCGTATTGTTTGTTACAACTGCTCCAATATTCATGTTTACGCGAACTATTGATTCACAGTTTATCAGTATCAAAACACAAAACTCTTCGGTAGACCAAAGATGAGGTAATCAATTGAATCATGCGAACAAAGTTAGGGCAAGAAGAACCGTTACTACTCCAATTCTCTTAGAAGTTTGCCAGATAATAAAACTGGTTTAAAAGATCCTTTCAGATCCGTACTTTGTAATATAAAATATAAGATGCATAACCAAGTGCGAACAGTTTGTTTCAGATAGTTGCGTAAAGCTGGACAAGGACTAGCCGTCCTGTCTTAATTTTTAATCGAAAGTTTGTTTTCTCGTTTTTTGAATTTCGCGCAGAGCTACTCGAGGGTTATTTGCGTTAGCCGTCCCTAATTTAGCAGTGTAATACCAGAGAGAAGGCAGGGAATCGTCACCACCCACCGCCAATTCCTATGGTACTTTTTTTACAAACGAATAGTGGTAATAATAGTTATAATAGTAACATTATAACGCACCCACGACTGAAAGGTTTGCATCCTTAGTTGTTCAAAGGAAAATGATCTAAGAAAACCTTGATAATCAGGCATGATTAAATATTGTTGGCACTGATAAATATAAATCTAATTATAATTTGAAATTGAATTTAGAACTAAATTTTTCTCTCATTTTGACTTCGGACACGCGCCGCCAGTTTATTATGCTACTTATTATATTATGAGTTATCTCATACGAGTCTCTGATTTATTATGTTTCATACGTTCTATATTACTATTTGAAAGAACCAAAATCTGAATTTAGAAATCAATTCCATATTAATATGTATCAAATATATGGTATTTGCCAACAAGTTTGATACACACAATTTTATTTATTAACATAAGCATGTTTTAATATACAAACAAAACTAATACATTTTATAATAATAGTTATTACTAATAGTTATTACAAATAATGATTTATTTACAAAAGTTTAACAAACGTATAGACAATACTGAGTCTTACCTATATTCGGTACAGAACTGAATATTCTATCGACCATCCAGGTCCATGACAAGCAAATTAAATCTGAGTTGATATAGTTATACCTCGCTTAAGTTAACTGCCTTGGTTGTTTTCATGTCGATGACGTATTACTGGCAAAGATAATCAATGTGCTCATAGAAATACTAACGTCCGTAGTTAGTTCACTGAAGTGGTAAGGTTCATAATAAACTCTTTAAAAGAAGAAACGCAAAAGGCATAATTTGTAACAAATTGATAACAAGTTTATTCCGGGTAGTTCTGTATGTCGTGTGAAACTTTGCACATTCACTGCTGGACATTCAAAGTTTGCAAAGGCAAAGTCCTTGTTTGGCATCTCCTACCACTGTTCACTCAGCCTGCAAAGCTGCTGCAAGCTGAGGTAGAGTCCACGGTTGAGGTTGTCGCCGTCGCAAACGTCGGTCAAACTCGTCCCAAAGATGTTCGATGGGGTTTAAATATGGTGATTTGGAGGGCTAGGGAAAAACGTTGATGTTGTGGTGTCTCAAGAAGACAGTGGTGAGTCGGGCTGTGTGAGGACGGGCGTTGTCATGTTGAAAAACGTCGTTGACGTTCACCATGATGGATTGCACATGGGGCCTAAGAATCTCGTCGACGTATCGTTGAGCCGTAAGATTCCCTCGAATGTGCAAAAGGTCTGTTCTGGCATTGTAGGTGGTGGCAGCGTCATGATGTGGGCTGCCACCACCAAATTTGTCAACTTCCTGCACACAGTTTGCTGCAAAATGTTCACCTCGACGACAGTAAACACGGGTCCTTTCATCATGCCTAAGAAACATAAAATGTGATTCATCGCTGAACCAAACATGCCTCCATCGTCGATGAGGCCATACCCAATGTGCCCGAGTCCACTGCAGCCGTGCTTGATGAGGTTGCTGGGTGAGGATGACGCCTCTGACTGGACGTCGAGGTCGGATACCTGCATCTCGTAGACGGTTGCGTACGGTCTGATCGGAAATCCTACGCAGCCCAGTTTGGTTGAGGCAGTAGTTGTCGCAATGGTGGTCCCATCCCGAAGGTGACGTAACCGGAATTAGCGATCTTGTGCGGGCGTGGTCACACGAGGTCTGACCGATCGTGGACGGTCACGAGTTGATTCATGTTGTTGGTGACGATTCCATAGCCTCGTGATGGTGCTTGGACGGACATTCACAGCTCTGACAACATCTGATCGAGATTCGCCTGCTTCCAAACGACCAATGGCGTTGTTGCGTTTTGTTTCAATTAGTCTTGGCGTAACTGTATTGCGTGTCGATGGTTTAACACTGAGCTATGGAAACCGAGAACCCGTCACTTTTATAGGGATTTTGCACATGTTGCACTTGCAGAACATGCAGATCTCTCAAACAAATTTATTGGACACAAATGCGTTTTGGCAAAAAATCCGTTGTTTTCCTCCGTTTTTAAAGTGCACAACTTTTATTGTCATTTTGGTCTGACAATCAGTGCCTTAACACGTGTAACATTACATACTCTGAGCTTGTAACGTTATTACATATATTTCTCTTTAAAATAAAAAAATATCCCTTTTGCGTTTCTTGTTTCGAAGAGTATATTTACGATCATTCCTAGTCAAATTCTGTACTTATGCGATTGATATGCTTTAATTACGGCTATAGCTTCCAATGCTCACAGTATACTAACTGTAGCTGACCAACAATAATCACTGTGTGCAATGTGCATAGCATATATCAAACTGAAACACGCGTCGGTATTGAAATAAGTGTATATCGATAATTACGTTGCATAATGAAAGTGATTTATTTCTTTGACAGCAATATACAAGTTCCACATGCTACATTGGTTGACAGGACTAACTACTTACTTGTTAAATTCCCTCTTCCACATATGACATAATTCAGAACTGGCTGACTAACACACTAGGTAATCGACAGTTAACTGGCTGAGTAGTTAACAGACTGATTTATTAATCAATGATGTCGAGAAAACCCACTTGTAGAGAAGTATATATGCAAAAACGACTCGCGTGAGTTTAAAAAAAATTTTACATAGAAGAGCAAACAACATTTTGACCTTCTTCGGTCATCGTCAGGTTTACAAAGAAAGAGGTAACTGACCGGAAGCTGACCACATGTTTGAAAGGGGTTGTGTAACTGAGTGTCCGAATGTAGAGGGCGGTGTTAGATGTTTGAATATATAATTTTATTTATTTTATTATATTAATATAGGTATAAAGGAGTTTCTTTATATTAGTTTATTTTGGGCTTGAGTTGTTGTATAAGTAGGGCTTCTTTAATTTTGCGTTTGTTTATGTTTGTTTCTTTATTTAGTATTTGAGTGTTTTCTATGGTTATGTTGTGTCCATTTGACTTGCAGTGTTCGAAAACGTGTGAAGGTGACTTTTCATGTTCTTTGAATCTGGTTTCCATTTTTCTACTTGTTTCTCCTATATAGAAGTCGCGGCAGTTATCACATTGTATTTTATAAATAATGTTGGTGTGGTGTTTGTCAGTGTAGTTCTTACATAGTATAGACCTCACTTTTGTGCCTGGTTTTTGAATAAATTTGGTATTGACTGGAACGTCATATTTTGTTACTAGTTTTTGCCAAATGTTTTGTCTGCTGATGTCAGGAATATATGGTATGCAGCAGTATATGGTTTCGTGATTTTTTGATTTGTGAGATATATTTACTTTTGTTGTTTGATTTTGCTTTTTGTCTAAATGTGTGCGGGGCCCGGCATGGCCAAGCGTGTTCAGGCATGCGACTCATGCAGGGTCTGAGGGTTGCGGGTTCGCATCCCCGTCGCGCAAAACATGCTCGCCCTTTCAGCCGTGGGGACGTTATAATGTGACGGTCTATTCCACTATTCGTTGGTAAAAGAGTAGCCCAAGAGTTGGCGGTGGGTGGTGATGACTAGCTGCCATCCCTCTAGCACAGGTAGCCCTAGAGTAGCTTTGTGCGAAAAACAAAAACAAACAAACAAGGTGTGTGCGTATAATGTTTTCTACGGTTTGTGGAGGAAACTTTTTGATGTTGATGAAGTATTGTTTTATTTTATCTAATTCGTCGTTAATTTTATCTGGTGAGCATAGTTTTATAGCTGTGTATATTTGGGTTCTTAGTCTGTCGAGTTTTTTGTTTTGTTTCATGTGTCGGTTTTTGTAATTTTGAGGTTAAGAAATAATATTTAATTGCTTTCTTCCTGTTGATATGTGAAGTTAAATTATTGGGATGTATAGAGTTAATGTGATTGAAAAAAATTAAATGCATGTTCTGTAGATGTGAATCCCGTAACCGTGTCATCTACATATCTATACCAGTATAGTGATGGATGTAATGCTGTGTTAATTGCTTGCGTTTCATCTTGTGTCACAAAATATTGGCTAGAACTGGTGATACTGGGTTGCCCATGCTTAGGTCATTTGTTTGTATATAGTTGTGGTTGTTGAACATGAAATTTGTCTTTATCGTGGTGAATTCTATGAGGGTTGCTAATTGGTTGCTGGGAATGTCTATAGTTGGGTTAGGGTCTCGGATATAGAGTTCTAAGGCTATCTTGCAGTCTTCAGTGGTTGGGACTTCTGTAAAGAGGGATATAGCATCGAAACTGGCCATTAATGCTTTATGATTAAGTTGATTAAGTTTAGACTTGAAATTAAAAGAGTTTTTGATGAATGAGCTGGCTGATGTTATATATTTGGAGAATGTCCATGCTATGTATTTACCAAGATTGTAATTAAACGATTCATATGTAAACATTATTGGTCGTAATGGACAATCTGGTTTATGAGGTTTGGAGATGCCGTATATTTGTGATGTGCGCGACCCGGTTTTACTTAGATTGGAATAAAGTGTTTGTGAAATTGTGTTGGCTTTTTTCATTTTTAGCAGTAATGTGTTCAGTTGCGTCTCGTGTGTCTTTGCTGGATTTGTGTGTATTGGTTTAAATTTGTTCGTGTCTGATAGGATGTTCTTTGTCTGCTTTTAGAATTTTTATGTTTTTGTCTTGTTTTAAGTTTTTAATGAAATTAATGTCTCTTTTTATAAGATTGGTTTTTAGCTTTCTGTTTTGTGAAATTATGTTGATGGTTTTGTGAGGAAAGTTTTTGAAAAAATCGTTTAAGATGTTTTTAGGTGTTTCTGGAAAATATAAATTTGTAATTTTACCTGGGAAGTTTGGCTGTTGGATGTCAATAAAATTATTTAAGTTGTCTTATTTCTGTTGGTTGTTTTTGGTTTTTTCTTTGTTTTTGTTTTCTGTAGAAAGTATCACATGTCTCCTGGCTAGGTCTTCTAAACATGTTTTGATTTCTATGGTTGGAATGTACGTAGGTGTTATTGCGAAGTTGAGTCCTTTGTTAAGTAGATGTATCTCGTTTGTGTTTAATTGTCGGTCAGATCTGTTAATTATGAGGTTAGTCAACGGTTTGTCGTGTTGGTATCTTTTTTGTTGTTTGCATCTTAGTTTATCTAGTTTTTTTGTTGTGGCAGATCTTTTTGTCTCTGTCGTTCTTAGTGTTGATTTTTTTTATGTTTCGTTGTACAAGTTCGTAAATTTTTGGTTTGATGCAGCATGCCAGTTGATGGTCTAGGTTCATTTTTTTGTTTTTGTAAGTCACGTAGTTCTTTGTATTTTGTGTTCAAAATGGCTTTAAGTAGTTTTCTCTGTAAATTTTGGATAATGTTTGTGTATTTATTAATTTTTTGTTAAAGTTTTACCTTTACAAAATTAGGGGTTAGTTGTTCCTTTCTACAATGTTGAATAGAATAGATGTCATTTCTTCTATTGATAATTCGTTAGTTTAAATTTCTTAGTTTCTTAACAGTCGTGTGAGTGTGTACTGTCATTAGTGGTGTACTGTGTGTTAGTTCAGACATAATAGTTACAGATAAGTACAAATACACTGAGAAAAACACAAAGACTTACACTTCTCGTACAATCGCCGTGATGAAATAATAATCAGTGATGTAGAGAAAACCCACTTGTAGAGAAATACATATATGCAAAAACAGCTAGTTTGGGGTGAGAAAATTTTTTACATACAAAAGCGAACAACGTTCCGACCTTCTCCGGTCATCGTCAGGTTCACACATCACCATCTCATTGCTAAAATTCCATCTTGCAAACAAAATATCTGCATTATAAGTAATTAAAGCTTACAACAGTAAGAATATACTTCGTATCTACTCATAATCACACTAGCTTCAAACTAAATATTTTTTGGCTCCATAAAAGCTCATTCACGCTTATTTACTGCGACTCTCACGTAATCGTGTGCTGTGTTAAGCCCTGGATTAATTGCAAACAGTACACACAGCACTTGTATTGTAATATAGCAGTGTAAGTGTTCATAGTTTGTTGCAATACAACAATTTTACTTTTTACCAGTTCTAAACTATTAAATAATAAAAACTATGTTGCACATATCATTCAAAATAAGTTTACGTTATACTTATTACAATTACAGATAATGCACGTTTATACATTAGCGACCACCGACATAAATAAAACTAGACTCGATATCATGCGATTTTCAACATGCGCAAGCGGCCACCATTGCTACATATTGACATTCTATAGCCTATTAGTTGAAATAATAAAGCAAAATGGCATCAACTCACAACTTATGGCCGTATTTCAACTAAACTACACATTTTGGATAATTTTGGTGTTTGATTTTAACTTAGATATTAGTGCAAAACACTCATAACTGACCTGTCATATGAAGAATGCAATAAGATTTGTCCCACATGGAAATCTAGAGATTAACATCTTTTCTTTTTCTTCAGTGTTTATTACGTCTTATAGAAAAATATACAGGGTGGCCCGTAAGTCCTTACCCATGCATATGTTATTATGTTATACTGGTGATGAGTTGAAGACAGCTGTTACCATGGCATTTGGAACAATAACTCCTGCTGTGTTGAGGAAAATGTCTCGCATAATATTATGCAGCGAGAATGAGGGACAGCACACAGATACACTGGATACATAAGATATATGAATGGGTCCACCCTGTATATTTCATACATTGTTGCCAATGGACAAAAGATGACTCATAATGTTCTTTACTTGAGGGGTAGTGGGTAGTGAGAAATGTTATTCGTGCATCTGCACCTCCAAACATCCGACGTTTTTAAATGAAGTGGATGAAAATAATTATGAAAAATTTTGATATAAATACAATACAAATGATTTGGATTTATTTGAAAATATGTAGCAAAATCTGATACAAATGCTCGAATATACAACAGGAAGCACAAAAGAAGTAACACAAATTTTTACACCTGCTTCGTCAAAGATTTATTACATTACTATACTGGATCTGAAGGCAATAAATTTAGCAATGTTACTCTTTTCACTACTACTTCTTTTCCTTTTTTTTTACAAAGTTTGATCGAATTGTCATGTTCCTCTGCCTTCCCTTCACTTACTACAAGACCTCTTTGGATCTGAGCCCCTTACATGTAAGTGGTCTCTGCAAGGTCTTATAATTAAATTCTTGAAGTGTAGTAAAGAACTTGCTATAACCATTCGTACAGTTTTATTGTAGCTTAACTCATGAACATAACCAGTCTGTTCAAATTTTGAGAACACTTTTTCCAATACAGCTGTAAAGATGAATAACTCAGCGTAACAAATGCTAAATTTCAGTTCCTAAACATCATCCTTTCGTTTGGTATGATACAAGTTTGTTTTCAAAAAGCCCCAACGATAAAAATACAAAGGTGTAAAATCGGGGGAACTCATCAAGGATTTGTCATTTTACTTGAAAACAGAATCAGTTCTGAAATCTACAATAAAACACATTCATAAATAAGAATGATAAAATATGTTAAGAAATAGACATAATAATAAACTAAAATAAAATTTATAAGCATTTTGAAGATGTTTTGCTTTAAATTTTGATTTTACTTCTAATAATAAAAAACCTTATTCAACTTTCTCTTTAAAACAGGGTGTGCGGAAAGTCACTATGCAGTTTTGAAAGCAACGATAACACCATTCGTTCAGTCTATTTCAAGTGTTTATCATTGTCATTTATATTTACCACCTGTATTCTATATTGAAACATATCAGTTAATAAATATATAAGTGCACGGTGACTTTCCGAACACCCTGTATATTCACTTTCGGACACCATGCCTTTGTCTATCTGCTGCAAGCCTCTGTGTCTTGTTCAACCATGTACATACCTAATTTTCATGACCAGTGCATTTTCCTGTCTATGGACATTTCAATACAGCGCAAAATGATCCTTTCTCAACTTGTATATAAATTTTCAATGGTGCAATAATTTGTCTACCTGCATTTATAACAGCAAATCTAAAAATTAAAATACAAATCCAATTCTCCTTTAATAGCTAATTTTTTTCATAAAATGACTACACAAGTAATGTATTCCACAGAGAAATTTCACACATCTTACAGACACGATTAAATACAGAAATATCAAGCACATAACAAGGTCCAGTGGGTTAAGGCGTTCAACTCGTAATCTGAGGGTCACGGGTTCGAATCTCCGTTGCACCAAACATGTTCGCCCTTTCAGCCGTGGGGGCGTTATAATTTACGATCAATCCCACTATTCGTTGGTAAAAGAGTAGCCCAAGAGTTGGGGGTGGGTGGTGATGACTAGCTGCTTTCCCTCTAGTCTTACATTATTAGATTAGAGACAGATAGCGCAGATAACTCTAGAGTAACTTTTCGCGAAATGCAAAAACAAACAAACAAGAACATAAGCCTAACTTTTCCACAGTACATCACCGTAGATTAGTTTCAAGAAAAGTGCAGGAATACATTTATCTAAAGCGTAATAAACAATTTGCACCATTACATGTACAATCCATAATTATATTAGCCAAATTCTGTTATTTCATGTGAGAATAATTTACGCAGTGCTTTCATATGGACATGAAAATACACAACTGACTGTGTAAAACATTTATACGTCTAACATATCAACAAATATTTGACATATCTCAAGTACACTACAATTAAATGTTAACTGTAGTAAAACCAGGCTCACTCTGTTATAAGCACTCTACTTCAAGTATCACAGTTATATCAATGTGTTATTTTGAGCCACTTTTACATCATAGTAATTATTTATCATAATGGCACTGACAGCTCCAAAATTTTGGACTGGAAGGGAATACCTGCAAAATTTTGGTCTCTCGTCTCGTTTTAAGAACGAGTTTACTCACAGTATTAGGCCTATACTTGAATATTTACCCGGATAAGCCATAACGTCAATAATCAGACTGTACTTATCTTAAGCCATGCAAATTAACCTAAATTTCCTCTCTCATCTATTAAGCGAAGTTGTATATTTAATAAATTTCTACCTCAACGCAGAATGGTGCGGTGTATGTTTTGGCAGCATTTACGGATACCCTAACTGACCAGCAGGCGACATCAGAATGTCGTGGATGATTATTTCAACTTATACATCAAATATATGTCATAAGTTCAAATTAAAAATTGTCAAGCTCTCGTGCCAACTTGTGTGAGTGAAAAAGTACTTGCATATTTTTTTGAAACTAGATGTAAACATCTACGTCAATTTGACGTCACCACCATGCCCATACATTATAAGAAAAAAAAGTGTTTTACTTACTTCTGTAACACCTTCCGAGGGCCCGGCATGGCCAAGCGTGTTAAGGTGTTCGACTCGTAATCCGAGGGTCGCGGGATCGAATTCCGGTCACACCAAACATGCTCGCCTTTTAAACCATGGGGTGTTATAACGTGACGGTCAATTCCACTATTCGTTGGCAAAAGAGTAGCCCAAAAGTTGGCGGTGGGTGGTGATGACTAGCTGCCTTCCCTCTAGTCTTACACTACTAAATTAGGGACGGCTAGCGCAAATAGCCCTCGAGCAGCTTTGTGCGAAATTCAAAACAAAGAAAACACCTTCCGCCTTCGTTTCATAGTTACGGTATGTTAATTGCATAGCACGCGTTTCCTTCGTTCTTTCGGGTCGTGATTTACACGGACAACTGTCACTCAGATTTTAAGGTGATCGTCTTGAGCACCAAGCAATGAAGGGCCTGTTAAAATGCGGATTCTTGTCTGCCATTTCGCAATTCAATACAAAGCAATGCACATGCCTTTCAATGATAATGAATAGTGACTGCCCCATCTAGAATTATTTATTTCAATAGTAACAGCTGTTACATTTTTAAATATTCATGCCATCTATCAGTTAATACTAATTCAAATATAATACACAATTCTGATAGTTCTGTTATGCCTATAGTGTTTAATAATCTCCAAAGTATTGTAAAATAAGATATCACCTAATGGCGAAAGGGAACACAAATTTTGGAAGTGCAACAAAAATGTGTGGAAATAATAATATATTTACTATGTATGATACAGATTTATATATAAAATACACAAAATAGGCCAATTAAACTTCATATATCTGTTTGTGAGTTTTTCTTTTATTCGCATAAATGTGTAATTTCATTGTGAGTAAATTAATTTACATAAAATTCTATAAACGAAATTTAAAAAATTATTAATAAGTCTAAAGTTCGTTTTAGAAACACAGTAGTGGAAAGAATGTATTATAATGAAGCTATTATGCAATTCATTTTCATCAGACGTTGATAACATAATCGTTTGTTAAATTTTGAGCAAAACTAATCGAGAGCTGTCTACAAGTCGTTATAACCAGTATTATGTTTAAATAATATTTGAATGAACCAATAAGAAGACATTACTCTTACATATACTGCAACAAATTTACTGTTAAACATTTATTTTCATATCTACGTTTGTTACAGCTTAATGCATGTAACACATATTGTCAGATATGCATTGCTCACGTCCCTCCTGTTCTCTTAAAGTTTATACATCGGCACAAGAGGAGACAGTTTAATAATATTGTTTGGTAGCTACATTTAATATACCGTTAAGTCTCGGAAGCTATAATTGTAGCAAACGCCTTTTAATAAGGAAAATACAGACATTTGACCAGGAACATTTATAGATTTTGAACATAACAAACTTCAATCAGTTTACTTCAGACATTAGTATTTCTACGAGGAAATTAGATGTTGTCATTGGGAAAAAAACGTGTGAAGAATAAAGCTAGCTAGTATCCCCGTCAAGTAAAATGTATCGGTGAATCAAAATAAAATTAATTCACTCTTCGTGCATCTGGACCGTCGATAAAATATTCAGACGAGATAGAAGACTGAATATTGTTTGTGAGTTTTGTAATTTTTTTGTATATAAAGAATTATTTGTAATTATTATTGTTATAAATTGAATTGTTGTTTGTATATTAAAATATATTTGTGTTAAGAAAGAAAATTGTAGGTATAAATCTTGTTTGCAAATATCACAAATTTAATACATATCGACATTTAATTAACTTTTAAATTCAAATTTCGGGTATTTCAAATCGTAATACGTAACTTACATAAATAACATAATGAATCAGGCACTCGTCCAGGATACATTATAATAAGTAACATAATATATTAGAAGCTCGAATCCGAGAAATGAATCACAGACAAAATGTGTTCGAAATTCAAATTTTAATTCAATTTATATTTGTTGGTGCCAACAAGATTTAATGATGTGTGGTTACCAAATTTTTCTTAAATCACCATCCTTCGAACACTAGCTAACAGAGTTGAATGAAAATAACAGAATGGAAACCCAGTTAAAGCTCAAACAAATTAAGCTTAAGCAAGCTCGTATCAAAGCTGAAAAAGAGAAAGAGCAAGCCAGTATGTAAGCAGAAACAGAGAATAAATGCCTTGAAGCCGAACAAGTCTGCACTGAAGCCCAGAAAGAGCCATCCCATACCGTATCTGAGAAATAAATTAAAAATCTTAACACAATCGATATATTAAAATACCAGAATTTGATGAAAATGAAATTGATAAATATTTCCAACATTTTGAGAAAGTTGCCCAAACCAACCATGGAATGGCCCACGAAAAATGGCCATTATTATTACAGTGTTTTAACTGGTAAAGCACAAAAAAGCTTGTGTTGTTCTCTCTCTAGAAGATTACATAAATTATGATGAGGTTGAAGCAACAAGCAAATTAGTACCGGAGACTTATCGCCAAAAGTTTTGAGATTATTACAAGCAAGATAATCAAACTTATATGAAATTCGCCACAAAAAGAGGTTTATTTTGATCGATGGTATATTCTATGCACATTGAAATTAGTTTTGATAAATTAAGATTATTATATTTAAAAAAGAAATCCAAACATTAAATATACATCACATATTTTAAGAGCAAAATTGTGAAAATTATTTGTTTGACTTTCACGCAAACTACACGAAGTATACCTGCGCTACTCGTTACTAATTTAGCAGTGAAATAATAGAGGAAAGGCAGCTCATCATCACCACCCACTGCCAACTCTTGGGCAACTCATTTACCAACCAATACTGAAATTAACCAAACATATAATGTCCCCACGGCTGAAAGGGCGAGCATGTTTGATGAGACAGAGACTCGAACTCGGAACCTGTGAAACTGATGTTGATGCTCATGCATACAAAGTACTATGCCACTGAATGTATGTGGTAACTCTCACTGAATAACATTGTAAACTGGTTTACTCACTAAATTCTTCACCGAGTTTCCAATAACTTCACACACTGATTATTCGCATTTATTCATAATATACTCTTGTCTGTAGATAGTAGACAAACCTCATTAATTCTTATATCATCGTGGTCGCAGCTCTCTCTTACTAACAACTAAATTATAACATTGATGACATAGCTTACAACACTCTATATAGTGACACCCTCCAGTGTCAAAATATTACTTTTTAATGATACTATACTAGCACTCTTGCTTATATGATACTAGATAAACCTTTTGTTTACACGATAACCTTTTATTAATCATGAATTTACATAACTTCCAAGTACCCCAGCTAGTTTTAATAAAACATGTTCTTGTTTTTTCAAAATCCGCGCTATTTTTCTCAAGATGTCTTCCCTCATTTTCTAATGCAGGAAATACATTTTTATAACATTATAAATGTAGAAAGCACTTCACACCATCGATCAAATGTACGTTAATCTTCATTTTCAATAAATCTGGTGAGGCGCTAGTTAGTCGTGCAAAAAGGTGACGTTTTGGAACTTGATCCGCTTGCATCTGCAACACACCCCAAAGCAACAATGTACTCAGTTCTGAAAACAGCAAAGATCAGGTTCAGTGTGATATTGTGTGTGAACCTTATAAGTGATTAGGAAATCTATAAGCAAAATATTCATCATTGTATTAACATTTGTTTTGATCAAAACAACTAAACATCGGTGACACAAATTTCAAATAAAATAATTCCGCACATATAAATTGTATATGGAAATACTGAAATCGGAAAAATATTCTTTAAAAAGAAATGGTTGATGCACACACCACATCGTATAAATAATCGATGTAAGAGAACAAATTTATTGTTATCTTAAGCTTATAATACTATTCAGTCTTACTATAACCCATTAGACTTACTAAAAATAACCCGACATGGCAAGATGGGTTAAGGCGTTCGACTCGTAATCTGAAGACCGCGGGTTTGCATCCCCGTCGCACCAAACATGCTTGCCTTTTCAGCCGTGGGAGCGTTATAACGTTATGGTCAATCCCACTATTCGTTGGTAAAAGAGTAGCCCAAGAGTTGGCGGTAGGTGGTGATGACTAGCTGCCTTCCCTCTAGTCTTACACTGCTAAATTAGGGACGGTTAACACAGAAAACCCTCAAGTAGTTTTGAGCGAAATTCAAAAACAAATACTAAAAACAAAAGTTACATTTACTTTAAATAATTTTATTGCATTTTCAAGAAAGTATTATATTAAACAAAACTTGATTTTACGGAGGTAAAATCAAATCTAAAAGTAATCGAAGTAAAAATATTCTCGTTCGTGAGTTTCAAAACATCACTCAGTTAAATTAAATAAACGTTGTGTGCAACTATTTCAGTTGTTGCTTTTTTCATGACATTGTCGAAGACATTTTGTTTCAAATTCAGAGTTCATGAGCCTGTCTTACAGAGCTTGGTGAGCTCTGACATTGAGAATTGTCTGTCTTTTTTAGAATTAAGCACAAAGCTATACAATGGATGCTCTTCCCATCACGGGTATCGAGACCCGGTTTTTTTGCAGTGTGAGTCCGTAGACATGCTGCTGTAACATTAAGAGGCAACACCGACAGCGGAATGCAACATACGACTGAAGTAATATCACATAAACCGTTAAATTATTACTCTGCTCTTTAAATTAAATTCAACGGATAATACAACCAAAATCATTTTTTTTTATTTTATCTGGTTGTTCAGACATGAATATCCGAATTCTCACGATGACATTTAGAAAATGAATATTGAGTAACTTATCGCTGATTGGCTTAATACAACATTTGTCGCTTTCAAAGTGTCTTAATTGTCTGCTGTTTCAACTTTACTCAGTGTAAGTTTCGCAACCCCAAAGGTAGCATGGACAAGAAGAAATTTTGTCTGATTTTCCTCTAGGACTTCAAACTTAGACGAAAAGCTACCATAACTATACGGTTCATCAAACACGCATTCGGCCATAGATCTGTTACTGAACGTACGGATATGGGCATTGAGATGAAAGTCTTGAAGACCACAAAGATCGTGGAAAGAAACCATCCTGAAATGAAAACAAATTAAGGGAAGGAGTTGAGACAGACCCTCACACAACAATACGCGAGCTTGCAGAAAAGCTAGTCAGAAGCATTGTTAAGCACCTGAGTACGTTTAGAAAGACGAAAAAGTTGGATAAGTGTGCTCCGCATGAGCTGATTGAGACCTGCCAAGAATGAAGCTCCAAAAGTTTAATGAATTTGGAATCGAGATTCTGCCTCATCCACCTTATTCCTCAGACTTTTCTCCTACAGATCTTCTTTTCACGCAATTTGACAACTTTTTGAACAATAAACGCTTTCAAAACCAAGTAGCTGCAGAAGAAGCTTTTAGGAAGTTCATTGACCATAGAAACTCTGATTTCTACAGGCATAAACAACATCATTACATGTTAGCAAAAGTGTACTGAACACTGGTTTATACTTTTCCAAAATTAGTAGTTCAAAAACACACTTATTTCTGGACAACCTAATACATGAAATGACACAAATATCATTGTTAACTTACTTGTAAATCTTAATCTTAGTAAATCTTATAATACACAGTAATGGAAAAAAAGTAACAATATTTGTAGCACTAAATACACCTCAACATAACTTGCCATAAAAAAACACATGATATAATCAAAATTCAAAATTATCGTTCGCCAACAGCTGAAAGGTGGCAGCAATATCATCGTTGTTCTAAGAAATATAATTTTCATCAATGTATATAACTGTGACAGTTAATAAAACAAAGCTTCTTGTTTTAAAATATTGAAGCCCATTAAGGTGCATTTATCAGCCAATGAAACATGAAACTGGAAAAATCTTACTTTAAAATTCTTGTCATATTTTATATTCAATAAGAAAAAGTAATTATAGTTAGTAATGCAGTTTAAGTCAGTAAAATTTTTCTTTCACATCAAAATTACTTATTTAGTGTTTTAGTGAAAAGTTACGCAATAGGTTACCTGCGCACTGTCCAACACTGGGAATTGAATGCCTAAATTTAATGCTGATCTACTGAGAGTTAACATTTTAGATTAAGTTAGAAAATGTGCACATAGCAAAGAGGAAAGAAGAAATCGTCATTTAAGAATGTTGATATATCACCTAGAAAGACCATTGCTTGGTCGACAGTACAGAACCAGCTCTGTAGTCTAAAGACCGAGTGAAACTAGCCGTTGTTTTAAATATGTGTTGGAGTTGCAGCCTGCTCGTCAATGTTTCTCTTATAGCAAAGCCACATTAGGCTGTCTGCTATGTCCACCGAGGAGAATCAAACCCCCGATTTTTGCGTTGTTTTAGCGCTGTTCCAGCGGGGAACCCTGCTTATCAGACTGCTCCAGAGCTATTCTGGTCTTTACTATCTTCTCTGCAAACCTTTCGATATATTTTAAATAACCTGAGTTAATAAAATAAATAACTATGTATGTATATATAAGTTGTAAACTCCCTACATCAATATTTTAAAGAAAAATGTTTTTCTCAGATATGCTTTTTTGTACTGACTTTAACGTTTCATTATTTTATGCTTTCATTGTTCTGTTTAAATTATTTGTTAATAAAAATGTAAATATATTCATGTTAATGTTGATTTTGTTGAAAAGATGGTTAAAAACTTATAAATATGACTATATAAAAATTGTAATTAGATTTCACATTCCTATCACTTTAGTGAAAATCCATTTAACTCTATGAATTGTTTTAAAACCTTTAATTCTAAATACCACCTTAGAGTTCTATTCAGGAGCAACAGCCAAGTGAAGAGAGTCGAAGTTGGAGCAGCTCCGGACTACAGTATACATGTAGGTTTCTATCAGCTCTAGAAATAACCTGGAACTGAACCACTGGAGTAACTCTAGAGCTGGAGCCAGTAAATCCGGAGTACAAATAAACATAACTCTCCATGTTATCAAACAAGAATAATTTTAATAAAAAAATATATCAAATCTGTTCCAACTCGTGCTATTAATAAGTTCTAAAAAATTCAAGGATATAGACTCTATTCAATTATCGTGTATCGTAAAGTGTCTAAAGTATGCAGATGTATGCATTTTGTATTTCTGACAAAGCTGATACGATTACCTGCTGTCTTCCCTAATTTTGAGCTACTGGCTGGAGGGAAGGAAGCCGGTTCGTACACCATCATACGAGCTACGGAACTGACCGTTATTTTTGTACATAAGCAAATCTTAAAATGCGAGGAATACTTCTACATCACACTGATTCAAACCCTTGTTATCAATACTGCAATCTAAAACACTGCCACAAAGCTAATAAACAAACATTGTGTACAGCATTAACATTGAGACTTGTGACCGCTGAATTTTTTTTAATTTCAAGTGAAGTGCTGTGCAAAACAAAAACGTGTACTCACCCATAAAATAATGTAACTTGTTTTAACATCTATTGTACTGATAACACAAAATAAAGTAAAAAAATAAAAAATAATGTAACTTGTTTTAACATCGATTGTACTGAGAACACAAAATAAAGTAAAAAATAAAAAATAATGTAACTTGTTTTAACATCGATTGTACTGAGAACACAAAATAAAGTAAAAAAATAAAAAATAATCTGATTAATTTGACTCATATTTCTTATTTCACATTGTTTTCGTTCATAGTATAAAAATTCAAGGTATTACTGTGTTATTTTTATTTGTTTGTTTACTTTTGAATTTAATTACTCTTTTATCAACGGGATTGGCCGTTACATTATACGTTCCCACGGCTGAAAAGGCAAGCATGTTTGGTGTGACGGGGATTCTAACCACCTGGCTATGCCGAGCCCAGTTATTTTTATTAGCACTTGTCGATGTCTCAATTGCTTTGATAAGCTCGACAATGCTGGGACGCCATCACATTCATCTCTGAAAAGTAGATATGAAAGCTTTGATTTGATTTCCCATCTGTGGGTGGGATACGTCAGAGAAATATAAATTACTATAAGATACTACTTTAAATTTTAATCTGCTAACATCAAACCAGTTATAAGACGTTCTTCATAATATTTTACACTGATAGATTAATATATTACACATTTTGATTTCATCTCCATCTTTATATATCCAATACTATTAACTTTAATTAAAGTTTTATCCTATTAAGAGAAACATTGCTCACGAATAAGGGAAAATTAGGATATGATTTAAAATACAATTAACTGCCAGATTGATGGATTGAGTTAATTACGGAGGTTTTGCTGATAGCCTGATTGCAATATATACACTCATTTTGTATTATCTATATTCACGAAATCTAGTTCGCTGATTACACATAAGATTTTTTTTTAAATTTTATTCAATAATTTATAAAAGTTTAATGGTAAATAATTAACTATGATTTATTTTTAACCGACAATATTTGATGAGTGCCCACGTTCAAGGCCAGATTAAGGGTTTTATTGGCTTTAGGCTTTTTAACTTATAGACACCCCCTCGAGACAGAATTTCTACTTATAGTTTGAGGCCCCTAAGTTAGAGTAAGGCCTTGGGCTTCAGCCCGGTAAGTTTATGCCTTAATCTGGGATTGCCCACGTTGATGAAACATTCAGGTTTTGGTGAAATGTAGATCAAAAGTCACTTGCAGTTTAAAATGTAAAAAACAAAACAAAAAACTTTATGACATTGACCAATTAATAAATAAAAAATAACTTTACTGAGTGATACCAGTTGCACTGTAACGACGATACTTTGTTGTGCCTAAACTGTGATTTAACAACTCGCATACACCACATCCATATTATTGAAACCAATCATGACCTGAAGAAAAGGGAAGTCAAATGTATAATTGCATTTAAATATATCGCATTTAACATATCACGTACTCGCAGAAGGATAACAGATATAAGTATTGTTTACTTACTTGACTTGAATTTACGTAACTATTCAACATCCCATTACATCCTGTTTTTCCTCGTAGGTTTAACAAATAGCTGTATTTTTCATCGACCAAAAATACACGTGAAGCTTCCTGTTTGATTCTACTGGTGAGTTAAACGAGTTCCAGGCCTGCTGTTTGAATAAGTTTTGTTGTTTGTGTCTATAAAACATCTTTTTAGTCCCCCATTACACACACTCGTAAATTTTATACATTATCACTGCATGAACAGGGAAATGTGCAGAAATTTAAATTTGACAGCTAGGGAGTCGAATACACGTTGAACTTAGCACGCATATTATATATATATATATATAAACTTTATTATTACACTCACATACATCGTATGTATAGAAATAACCAGCATTACACTCACCAAATTAAACTAGCTTGTACACACAGTCTCTTAGATGTCTGTGCCCTTGTTCTCCCAGCTTGTGCATACCCCTATTTAGAGATTATTGTTTATTAATATTTTTAAACAAAAACTTACGTCAGAGGTGTTTGAAAACCTCTAAGCTGGATTTTTCAGAAAGCTGGTTTACACATTACTCATAAGCCTATTAAAACTAAAACTTTTATATCAACCACGTACAAAATTCCTAAGGAATATTGTTTATTGCATCCTTTGCGATAATTGTGAAAATACATAGATCTCAAATCTAGAATTTTAAAATCTTGATAAGAAGTACACAAATGAGGACTAAGTTTCAGCCCTGTGTATTAAATTTGTCAAACCATTTCACTGTACTCGCGACACTGTTATCTGTTCCCTTTCCATCGCGACCATCATACCCGATTTTTAGCATTATAAGCCTTCAGACTTCTCGTGACCCACCAAAGAGTTGGAGGACCAAGAATGTTAGCTTGTTCATTTACCATTATTTTTATTACTTAAGAATTATCGAATTAATTTCAGTTCACACTATAACATTTGTTGTCAAATATTATTCCAAAACATACAATTATGTCTATTCTTTGATAGATTGTTTAGGCAGAGAATTAACGATGAAACTTTGTAGAATGAACGGCAAATACATGTTGTGGAGACACTTCGTCCTTTACGGACGAAGACTTTCGAAACATCGTCCTCTACACTTATGTCTCCACAACAGGCAAATGCCGTCCATTCTACAAAGTTTTATCAATTATGTCTCTTGTTTCCTACCTAGCCAGACTAAAGATCTTTGATACTGGTCTCGGTACAGGGTATATTCATCTTTGTCTGCAATTACAGTTGCATTGCTGTAATTATAAACCATCCACGAACAATCTACAAAACAAATTTCAAGAATTCATGAGAAAACATAAAATAATGAAAAGAGTACACCAATTAAAAACATGTTAAAAATTTCGGGAGCTTACCACACCCATCATTAGAGGTACGAAAATATAGGATTATAAAGTTTAGATAAGCTAATTAACGCAAAAATTATACCATAAGATGTCAATAAATTATTTTCTGTGAGACACCAAGCTACGCAATGAAATATATGTGATCTT
This sequence comes from Carcinoscorpius rotundicauda, assembly GCA_011833715.1. Classification (NCBI taxonomy): domain Eukaryota; kingdom Metazoa; phylum Arthropoda; class Merostomata; order Xiphosura; family Limulidae; genus Carcinoscorpius; species Carcinoscorpius rotundicauda. The sequence continues at coordinate 127,427,339 of CM022392.1, forward strand.
CTCACCGAGTATATTCAAACATGATATCGTGTGTCACATATTGCCTAATTTCCAGAATTAATAAGATTTTTAACACAGAAAATACTAAAAGGTTTCTTTATTTTGTTATTATTCACACAAAGGACTATCTGTGCTTTGCCCATCACAGATACTGAAGCTTGGTTTCAAGCAGTATAAGTCCGAAGATATACCATTGTGCTACTGGGATCCAGATGCTTAAAGGAAAGAAGAAAACATCACAAGAATCCTCATGAAATTTGATAGCCTGAACACTGGATTAAAAAAAAAAGCCCAAATACTAGGAATAGGCAAGAAGAAAAATAAACAATCACAGTTTGTCAAATGCCTTTCTAAAGACAGTCAGAAAAACGATCAAACAGTATGAAGTCAGAATATTTTTCAAACGCCATATCACAATACCGTTGAACGTAGTCTATCTCAAACCATTTTCTGACACAAAGAATGTAAAAACACTATTTACAACACCTCTTGCGAGTGTGAGTTCCTATAACTTGAAGGGAAAACATTATAATATAGTAAGGATACAAGATGGGGGAAAAAAAGCTCAGTTTATGCGAGATTGGAAAAACGAGTTTCAAAGAGTTGGTATTAATAAGAAAAAAATCACCTGTGAATTCTTAAGTAAATTTATTTGAATCATTTAGACATGTCCCCTTAATAATAGGAGAATCAAATGGGAAATTTATAATCAGAATCTGAAACTTGAATAAGTTTTAAGCTTTATGGGAATGAATATAATATATATGTTGGTGAGATGTGAAAAATAATCTTCATTGAGATCACACTAACAATAATAAGAAAAGTGTCCTACCTGCAGAGGTAAATGGACGATTGTCTCTATTGGATATATGAATTAAGCAAAAACATTATTTTCTTTAGACGGACCTCAGTTAAACTGTTCACGTCATTTACAATGAATAACTCTAAAAGAAGCATAGCATGCTTTTTATAGGATCAATATATGAATGGTTTTTCTCCCACAGCAATCAACTGCTGAAACATACAGACATCACTGATTCAGCCAGCAAAGAATGTTGCAGTCCTTGACTCCTTCAGCGAATATATATGATGTTAGATCATGTTACTACAACATCCCTTCTGGCAGATTAGGTACCATCTGCTTTGGAAAAGACACAAAGGTAACAAGAACAAAACAATGTAATGTTTTCTGGACCACGTGTTTACACCAAAATTGTACAGAAACAAACTTAAAGGAAATTTTGAATTTTTAAGTCACTAAAAACGGTGCAACACATGCGAAATACTACATGCATTCTATATAGTCAACTACAGTTGTATTCAAGTACACTGACACCCACCATAAACTTTCAAGTGTTATCCATGAACATCAAAAGAAATACAGGCAAATACAAGTATAATAATAAAGCAATATCTTTATTTATACAATATAAGCATTTTACTATGATCCTCCAAGTTCATTGTATAGACTTCTCTGACCACTGGAGTAGAAGAGATTTGGTTTGTTTTGAATTTTGCGCAAAGCCACACGAGACTATCTGCGCTAGCCGTCCCTAATTTAGCAGTGTAGCATAAAAGGGAAGGTAGCTAGTCATTACCACCCACCGCCAACTCTTGAGCTACTCTTTTACCAACGAATAGTGGGATTGATCGTAACATTATAATGCTCCCACGGCTGAAAGGGCGAGAATGTTTGGTGTAATGAAGATTCGAACCCGTGATCCTCGGATTACGAGTCAAGTGCCTAAACCACCTGGTCATGCCGGGCGAACAGGAGAAAATTATTATGCATGCATGAAATTAACACCAATGTTCTAGTGATATCTTACTGTCATTAGCAGTTATTCCCATGATATACATTCGAATTCGCAGAAACAGAATTAATCATGTAATTTAGTTTTATTTTTAAAAAAGCGATAACTATATTTTCACAAGACCTCACAACATTATATACTATACGATGTGCATAAGATATACTATGCTATAAAAGTGGAGTGTTATCTGTTTCTGTCCACCATAGACAGGGTTCATCGAATTTGCTCTCCGAAATTAGTTGTAATAACAACAATGAAGAAACTTTCCTGTTATTATCAACAAATATTATATTGTATTTTAACTGTTTAACTTTACCCTTTATATAGTTTGAAGCTCAAGACAAGAACAAAAGTAAATAACTTTATCAACATAATAGCAACCATTGAAAACATATACGCAAAAAGCAGGAAACGTGACAGCTATACTGGAAAACTTAGATTAAGTTACAAATGATGGAATAACCTGATTGCTTAATTGAACGCATTCTCGTAAAAGTTCAGACAAATTACACAGTGTTATTTATTATTTAGGCAACTGAATGTGTCAAAACAATTAAAACTGTATAAGTAATTTCTACCATACAATATATACAAACTTGTAGCACTAAATATTTGTTTTCGAAGTTTTAATTTGTGTCGTACGGTACGATCCAAAGCTATTTCAGTTCACACTTGGATTCAGTTATATTTACGATGATGTTTTTTTTTCTGTTTCGTTTATGAATTTCGCGAAAAGCTACATGTGGGCACTCAGTTTGTTATTGCTATTTGTTTGTTATTTTAATTTCGCACAAAGCTACTCGAGGGCTATCTGTGCAAGCCTTCCCTAATTTAGCAGTGTAAGACTAGACGGAAGGCAGCTTGTCATTACCGCCAACTCTTAGGCTACTCTTTTACCAACGAATAGTGGGATTGATCGTAACATTATAACGTCCCCACGGCTGAAAGAGCGAGCATGTTTGATGCCTCAGACTACAAGTCGAACGCCTTAACCACCTGGCCATGCAGCTTTGCGCAAAATTCAAAACAAACCAAACTAAACCATATCGACGTACACAGCACATGACTTGAATCATACAAAACAGTAAGAAGTTTCTATTTTGGGTTTAAATTTCAAGTCAGCACTGTTATTTCTTCTGCTGCTAGTGTATTTTAGCTCAAATCTGGAAATGTAAAATATGTAATACAATTTTAAGATACTTTTTCATATATTTGAGTTCTTGACATTTCAGAACTTTAATTTTTCCCGAGAATTTTTGTATAGTATATACAACGTGCAAGGTTTAAAGAAAATTATAAATGAAACTTCACAACGCTGGTTCCTAATTACTTGTTACTGAGGTAAACTAAATTAACAACTCTGCACTAAATTACTCTTAATTTTTATAAAAGTGTCGTTGTTGTTGTTGTTGTTTTGAATTAAGCACAAAGCTACACAATGGGCTATCTGTGCTCTGCCCACCACGGGTATCGAAACCCGGATTTTAGCGTGTAAGTCCGCAGACATACCGCTGAGCCACTGGGGGGCATATAAAAGTGTCTTTCGTGCCAAAAATCGAATTTTCGTGAATAAGTCGTTACTCATTGGGACGCCTATTGGTAAACAAGGTTTTTAAAGTAACATTTAAAATGATTTATCCTTTAAATGAATAGAGAGAATACTTATAATGCACCTTAACCTGAAAGTGTACTGTCTTAAACCTTAGACTCTTGAATTGACACCATAACCACGAGGCCTCAATTTTAGTGTCTCTTCATCAAGAATAGAGCAATATATGCAACATAAGGTTTCAATAAAACTATTTACAAAATTTACACAAAAATAATTAAACAAAATATTTAACTTTCAAATCACTATAAAAAGCACTTCAGTTACTGCTTGAGGTTTCTATTGTCATTCAAAACTTTCTTAAGTTTAAAAAAAATTCTGAAAGTTAATAAAGTAAAAACACTTGATCAAGTAAACCTAAGAGCACTATTTTAAGAACATGCAAAAACTTCCTTCAGTACATTAAGAAGAATGATATATGAAACAATAATCAGGAATTAAATAACACAGAAAATTATTTTGGTCCATTAATCCTCTTTCAAATTTTTTTCAAGAAGGATAAAATTCCATAACATTAATAATAATTACTGATTGCTTCACAAATATTGTCCAATACTTATTGATTGATATTACTTATCTGATAAAATTACTAATTAGCACATCCCTTGTTCGAAAATCTCACTATAATAAGCATGATCCTTGTTTCATCAGTTCAAACCCATGTTTAAAAAATGATGTGCATTCTATTGCATTAGTAGGGTTTATGTTTTATAGCCAACTGTCAACCCTATCTACCATAGTGCTCTTATGCTTATAACAATACTTCTTTCTCCTCAAGTTTAAATCACAAACTAATTATGTATGTCAGGTCCATAAGATAGAACTAATTAGATCCTTAAAAGGAAAAAGACCATTAGCTAAATGGGAATACAATGATACAGAATGTTAAAAAAAAATTCTGCTCTCTTGTCAATTTGCCTCACGATCTTCAGTCCATGTAACTATTCTAAGATTTATTGTATATGAAATGAGCTTGCAGAGTTTATTTCTCTAAGTTTCCCAGTATAACCATCACTTACACTTAACAATTCTCAGTAATATTAAATATTTTTAGTTACCTAACAACAACCAATATCTCTAATCACAAAGTTGTGAATAGATTCATAGTTTTAGTGTAGAATGTAGATCAATGATTTCCAAACTGTATGTCATAACAAGTTGCTAGGGTTGACATGAGAGTTTCACCAAATGAAAAATAATTAAGAACTTTAAAAAAGCTACTCAAATATTGCTTTTTTGTTGTAGCGATGTTGCTCAAATCAAGATAAGTTGGTTAGAGTGTTGTCAGTGAAAGTTTGAGAACAAGTGTATATGAAATAAGTTATTACTTCACTATGTCTAGACAACTGAAAAGCACTAATTTGAATATTAGTGTCCACCCAAATTATTAGTTTTACTAACCTTTAATTTTCAATGTTATTTGAAGCATCTCACAAAGATCAAATATTTTGATCCATTGTCGTGACTCCATAACAGTGAACTAAAGTATAAAATCCAACACTTTATATAGTAACATCAAAAGATAAACAATTCCATAAGTTTATAACATAGAAATGACAAGTATGATTCTTGACTTCAAGTCTTTGAAATTATTTGAAATCTTTCTCATACTACGAATAGTTTCTGAAAGTTTCAAGCACTTTATTCATGTGAATATTAGAATTTTATACTCCAAAGAAAAGAAAATCAGATCTTTAAGCCAATTTTGTTTGTGGCATGAATGTTTTAAAACAGGTGTCAATCTAGCTTTGTCTCTTCAACTCTTTCCTGTAGCATATTACATTAAAAGAACTATCAAGTTATTGATGTAAATAATAAACAAATAGGTCATACAATAGATATCAAAGAAGTCCAAGTAGTTACACTTTTCCAATCACAAAATTCCTTTCATTTTTTATTCCATCTAACTTTTTACAAATTCCATTTTCCGACAAACAATGTTTATATCACTTTTTCAGGAGTTTCCTGAAAAATCAAGATTTATAACATAAAAAAGCAGTGTCTTGAATCACAAAATAATGCTTTATCAAAAATAAAAACTTCCAATAAGATGTCTAAGCAAAAAAAAAACTCAAAGGTCTTCATACAGGTTTTTGACAAGATACCATTCAAAGTTAGTTTAAGTTTTAATAAATGAAATCATTTCAAAAAAATGCATCAAACATTGAATGGGGTAGTGGTAGCAAAGAAAATAGAAGCTGGTAAAAAACTGACAGTTTTCTGATTGCTTGAGTGTTTTATTGTTCATTATCTAGATTAATGATAGTGATAGTAACATGGATAATAAATAATTCAAACTTAGCTTTCAATTGGTGGATAAAGCTGAAACTGAGCAGAAATTATTCAGTATGTCTAAACAGCATTTGTGAGTATTCAAGTACTTTAAAAATATTAAAAAGTACCATTTGTGCTCTTGGATTAAAGTAACATGTCAGAAGTTGATTTTTATGAAAGTGGAGAAAGTATGGGTGAGGTTGTACAAAAAGACTTCACTCTTCATTGGATTAGTATATGTACATGAAAGATTGCATTTAGTTGGGTTGTTACAAGTTTTTACTGACTGGCATATGTGATTGATCTCAAGTAGTTGGAATGGCTTGCTAAAGCATTTCTAATATTCAGTTTTTAGTAGTTTTATCAGTGATACTGGTTAGTGTCCACTATTATTTAGCAAACAAGATATGTTATAAATCTCTTGCCACCCATGATCCATGGAAGAACTGGTCAAGGTATGCAATTTATTTTTCTTTTCTTTTTTTTACATCTTAAGTAGTATTATGTCCCTAAGCCTAGTTGAAATTTATCTGACCTAACATTGTGAATACAATTTATATTCTGTATCATGAAAAATCATTGACATAAATAACAAAGAACAGAGATCCCAAGATAGATCTTAGAAATCCCCAATAATAACGTTTTTCTCATTACAGAAATAGATAAAAAAATGTAATGACTATTAAACCTAACATTAAATCAAATATATTTCTATTCATTCACTGCACTCGTCTATAGACGAATCTGTCAGCGAACGTAATACTGTAAATCTCCTTACACCAAAACCTTTAAGCTTTTTCCTTCCCTACATAACGTATTTACATATTTTGAAGAAAAACGAGTAGTTTCACTTCTTAATGCTACGGTATGGTATCCCTTTATCCCTCATCAATACCGCCCTAAATTCACTTTTTTCAAACACCACCTGGTCTTGGCATTCTTTTATAACACCCTTGGTGCCACTTCCCTACTCAATAAAACTAGCATTGTTTCCCGTGTATCGTTTAGTACAAAGGCCTGGCATGGCCGAGCGCGTTAAGGCGTGCCCTCGTAATCCGAGGGTCGCGGGTTCGTGTCCGCGTCGCGCTAAACATGCTCGCCCTCCCAGCCGTGGGGGTGTATAATGTGACGGTCAATCCCACTATTCGTTTGTAAAAGAGTAGCCCAAGAGTTGGCGGTGGGTGGTGATGACTAGCTGCCTTCCCTCTAGTCTTACACTGCTAAATTAGGGACGGCTAGCATAGATAGCCCTCGAGTAGCTTTGTGCGAAATTTCAAAAAACAAACAAACAAACAAAATCAAAGCCACTCGATTCCATTAAAGAACATAGGACCTCAGTCACTGCGGTTTCTGTAACAGGAATTTAAATGAGTAGGTTGTTAGCCCACTGCACCTAGCCGCCCCTAATTTAGCAGTGTATGACTAGAGGGAAGGCAGCTGGTCATCACCACCCACCGCCAACATTTGGGCTACTCTTTTACCAACGAAAAGTGGGATTGACCGTCACATTATAACGCCCCCACGGCTGGGAAGGCGAGCATGTTTGGCACGACGTAGGCGCGAATCTCAGATTACGTGTCGCACGCCTTAACGCGCTTGATGTGTAAAATAAAGGTCAGCTTATGACAGAAGATAAACTCGAAGAACTTTGCCTCAGGGGCAACGGGAAACACGGCATCTTAAAGACGGAGCTCTGGATGTGGATGAATACCCTACAGGCAGCAAAAGTGCATGCAAATAGTTTGAGAGAAAGAAAAGGTAAAACCTTTTGCTGTAGTCCACTTCAGTAAGCGATTGAGAGCAGCCTATAGCTATAAACTCCATCCTTGACGAGTAATAGAAATGTGGAAGTTGTCAACACAGAGACTATTTGTAACTCTAGTAGGTAATTGTTCACTGATGGCATTAATTTTTATAATGAAAAGTGTAACACTGAAGACATCCCTGAGGAACTTCAAGTTCCTGTGGGAAAGAACAGGAAAAAGTGAAACCCACATAGACTTCGAATCGCCGGTTCATACAACCCGTACGAGTGGAGATCTTGCAAGATGTCCTACCTCTTTGTTGTAGCATAAGCTTCTCAAGGTAAAAAGTACAGAAACAAGGTGTTATCGCTTGAGAAGGGCTTCCTTGATTGACATTTCAAGTTGAATCAAGTGGTCCATGGTGAGGCGCTGTTGTCGAAATTCACACTGAGTGGGTAAAAGGAGGTTGTTTGATTCGAGGATGGTAGTTTGAAGGAATCTAGGGATCTTTCCCAGGCTTAAGGAAAGGGAGTACAATAGCATAATGCCAAATATTAGGAAAAATATTCACTTGCCAGATCATGTTAAAAACAACCAGAAGAATAGCAATAGAGGCAGGAGAGAAATTGCACAGCATCCCATAATGAATGTCATTGGGTCCGACTGATGTACTGCCAGACCAATGAAGAGTCAGCTTGAGGTCCATCAGTATAAAGGGGAATTATTCTCATAGAGACAATCAGATCAAAAGAAAAGAGGCGATCGCTCTGTTCGTGTCTTGATGGTTAAGAAGGTGGGGAGTGAAGCAGAAATACCAGATGCACGAGAAAACCTTTCGCCGATGGTGTTGGCGATGCTCTAGGTATGAACACTTTCCTGACCATTGGAGAGCAAGATCAAAAGGGGCAGAAGTATACTATTCACTATCCTTTCGAATTTTGCCCAATATTACTTTGAAACTAATGGTGAAAGAGATGCTAGAGGTATATTTAATCTAAGATTCTTTCTGGCTTTGACATCTGACTTGCCGAGCATATGCATGGGCCTGCTGAAATGCAATGTGGTTTAAAAGTGTGTGATACCTAAGAATGGTATTCCAAGCGCATTTTGACCTTTTCTTGTCATGTGGCAGGCAGGATTCCACCACATACAAAGATACTGTGAGAAACGTGTCGAGATTTTAGGAATACATTGAGCAGCGGCCTAGACAATACAGTCAGTCTCTGTTGTCATGCAGTCGTCTATCGATGGCTTACAGACAATGGCAGGATCAAGTTTGAGAGAGCAATTAAAGAGAGCCAGTTGGCTTGGTCCAGCTTCCATTGAGGCACGTGGGTAGGGTTGCACTGACCACGGCCAGTCTCTCTATAAATGATAGAAAAATGATCACTGCCCCGTGCGTTACTGTTAACTCTCAAACAGTAAGAGCAAAGCGAAGGGGAGCAGATAAAAAGATCAATAACAGTAAAAGATTGACAAGATGTAGGAAAATAAGTATAAAAACCAGCACTGAAAAGAGATAAGTTGTGATCTGAGAGCACATGCTCTATGGAACGATTCCTCTCATCAATATCAGCAGCACCCCAGAGGGGATTATGTCCATTAAAATTCCCCAGGATTATAAAGGGAGAGGGCGACTGCTCAATAAGGGTGTCAAGATCTGACTGATCATAGGTGTCTTCAGGAGCTAGGTAGAAAGAACAAATAGTGCAATTGCAATCCAAGGAAGCACTGATGGCTACAGCCCTCAAATGTGTATCAGGCGGCAAAGACAGGGTAGGTACATGCTGATCAACCAGTGGTGCACTCGTCACCTAACATCCTGTCATTTCCATATAAAAAAATTGCCGAAGGGTGACCGTATCGGTAGATTTCAGATACGTTTCATGGAAGGAGAGACACACAGGATAGTAAGAATTAACCAAATCCTTAATGTCATATATATTTAAAAGGAAACCACGACAGTTCCACAGGATTAGAGTGACCATATTTTATTTACTGGCGGGAAGCCCTTCTGTTTTTGACCACGTTTTCTCTTTACTGGATAAAGGTCTATCGGCCTTCATGGATCCTGCTTTGGGTCGAGCAGACAGGTCTCTGTCTATGGACAAAGATTTCAGCGACTAAAGATGTGAACAAATAGTCATTTTATTTCTTGGGGCTACAGTAAAGGACAGACCCAAGAAAACCCCCGAATTAGAAGCCAAAGGAAGTGAAATCGGGCAGTCACTGAAAGGTGTGGACAGGGACACATATAAAAGTAAACGTAGATTCGTCAACTCTTTTAATCATCGAGGGTAAAATATTCTTCAGATGTTTTGCAAATAACAGTGGGAGTGCATATGACCGAGATGGAGTTGGGGACAATAATTCCCAAGTCTATGGGTAGGAAATATTATTGATAGTCTTCAAGCGTTGCACCTCTTTTTCGTCCACCCATTTAAGGCAAGAAATTGAGTAAGAGGGGTGTGGATCATCACAGTTAACACAGCGTGGTTCTAGTTTACACTGAAAAACGTTGTGGTCTTTACCACCACAATGAGCAAACGTAAAGAACCACTACCTGATGTTTTTGAGTGATCGAACCATTGACACTGGAAACATCTGAGAGTGTTGGAAATGTATGGCCATGCCTTACAGTTAAGATAACCTGCTGTGACTGTGGCAGAACAACATAGTGATCTAAATATCAATATAAGAGTATTATTAGGCACCATAATTCCATCTTTGCGAGTGGAGATGCAGTGGAAAAACGCCTTGGCTAGAGAAACTAGCAAGGACCTCTAAATCAGGAATGTTCTTTAAATCCCTTTCATCTATAACTCCTCTGGAAGAATTCAAAGTTGCATGGGGAGTAACCTTAATGAGTACATCCCGAATGACCTTCGATTTCAAAAGGAGTTTGATATTTTGTGGTGAAGATGTTTCCACCAAAATGTCTCCAGATCACAACTAAGTTACTGACTTAGAGGAGCCAGCAAGCCTCTCTCATTTATTTTGAATTTTCTAAGAATTTTTCGGATAAGGAATGAATAATTAGAAATTGAGGTACAGAATATGACTTTGATATTAACTGTACAATAGAGTCGTCCATGCGTGGTCATTTTCCAATAATCTGTTTTTCAATATTTTTAAATCTATATCTATGTTTTCAAAAATGGGGATATCCATAATAAAGACGCTACATTTCAATGCCCACTGACCCTACCTACCATAGAACCTTACGAGGAAATGCATTACAATGCCAAACAAGGACACTGCAGCAACACCAAGGTTTCGTGAGCACTATACCCGAACACCAGTATCAGACACAATGTCCACAACATTCGTTGGAAAGTCCTACACTGGCACTCGGTTTTGCTCTAGCCAAAGTGAACCAACCAATTGACCTTGGAGGCCAAAGAGAAGTGTTGGAGTTAGACCCTCAACCACTAGGTTCCTTTCCTCCCCTCCACGGGTCGCCACACACGGCAAGCACATGGGTGGATGTTTAGATCCCAGAGAAGGTAAACTGAAAGTGCAGAGCTTTCTGTGTGACGTCCTTTTACCACGCACAGGAAATACGACTCGAGAAGAAACATTATGCTGAATATGATAAAATACTGAGAGCCATTTATGTCATCCTGAAGGAAAAAAGTTACATATTTATCTCCATACTCCGAAAATGACATCGCTATTGTTATGGGATATGATATAATTTAAGTAAAAGTTACAAATGAAGTAAAACAAGGATGTATTGTACTCCGTTCGCGCTTATTAAGTGATTTCTCACAATGAAGTGTACTTCAATTTGTGGATGATAAATGTGAAATTAGGGAAAAATTTATTAAATTTGTTAGGTTACAGAAGGTCAGGGCAACAGATATGGTATGTCCAATTACAAATATATTAACTAATGTTAAATTATCTCTAAATGAAATGAATGATCATCCACGATGGTTGATGAAAGATTTGATGTCGAAAACCAATTCAAGATATGCAAAGCCAAACCTAGTACACTCATTATGCAGGTCCATCACTTAATCTTGCTATTATAAATTCATGTCCAATTCAACAATACAGGCCCGGCATGGCCTAGTGCGTTAAGGCGTGCGCTTCGTAATCTGAGGGTCGCGGGTTCGCGGCCGAGTCGCGCTAAATATGCTCGCCCTCCCAGCCTTGGGGGCGTTATAATGTAACGGTCAATCCCACTATTCGTTGGTAAAAGAGTAGCCCAAGAGTTGGCGGTGGGTGGTGATGACTAGCTGCCTTCCCTCTAGTTTTACACTGCTAAATTAGGGAGGGCTAGCACAGATAGGCCTCGAGTAGCTTTGTGCGAAATTCCAAAACAAACAAACAAATTCAACAATACAAAACTGTATCGACTTAACTAAAAAAATAACTATTTGAATTAAATCCTCAGCTTAACGTGGAAAACTATTAAAGACAATCTGTCAAAAGGACATTCAGCATGAAGCAGCTTTATTACGTCTTCCACCACTCAGTATGTGTATTATATCTATATGCTTCATTCAGAATACTGAAATTTGCTAAAGTTTATGTCATCCATTTTCACTTCACATATATGAGATTATTTTGTATAAAGATAAATTCATTTTTTTTATTTAACAGCTTTACATTTACTATTTGAAAGAAGCTTCTGTAAATTTGCAAGACTCAAGCCAAATATTTCTGGTGTTTCCTTGATTTTGTTAGTAATTGACTTTACTAAGAATGAATAAAAAATATTATTTACATCAAAATTTCAAGCACAACAGCAATATTTCAAACAAATCTAATATTATTGTTAGCATGCTACAAGTTAGTCAGCAATAAAGCCAACGTTCAATTGTTTAAAAGCTATATTCCACACAAACTTTTTTTAAAATTTAATTTCATAGCACCCATGTGTAGGCTTTTGATCTCAGAAAAAAACAAACGAAAGCTTTCAAATATTATGTGTACGAGTATGTAGTTAACGTGCCCGTTCAACACATGGGGGTGTGTTTGTGTGTGTTTTTCGTATAGCAAAGCCACAAAAGGCTATCTGCTCAGCCCACCGAGAAGAATCAAACCCCTGATTTTAGCGTTGTAAATTCGAAGACATACCGCTGTACTAGCGGGAGGCTCAACACATGGGAAAAATATAAGGAGGGAAGGTGGAGGGAGGAAACATAAAGGAATGTTATCTCTCATATGTCACTTTCCGCTGCTTCCGAAAGATAAATGCTTGGTTTGGTAACAACTGGTCCAGTGTTTTGTCAGTTATGAGAGGACATCTACAGGGATTTTGTCAAATAATTGTTTAGATAGTAATAATTGGTTTTGCTAAGTAAAATAAAAAGATGTCAAAAAACAACAACGTAACATTACTTTCCAGGTATGAAATCATTCAGCTTATCTTTTCTAACCTTCTCTACCTATAAACCTACATAATTTTTCACTTCTATTTAAAAATAATAAAATTAATTTTAAAATAAGACATGATCGATTAGTGAATTTTTTATATGGGTGATAATTATTATAATAAATTTCATGCTTGCAAGTGGCTTTACTACTCATCCAATTTTGGAATAGAAGTCAGAAACAATGGTATAGTAAATTGCACATAAAGCAACACAAAGGCCTGGCATGGCCAGGTCGTTAAGGCATCCGACTAGTAATCTTAGGGGTGCGAGTTCGAATATACTTTAGATTAAATATGCTCGCACTTTCAGCTGTGGGAGTGTTATAATATCACAGTTAATCACACTATTCGTTGGTGAAAGAGTAGCCCAAAAGTTAGCGGTGGGTAGTGATGACTAGTTAGTTGCCTTTCCTCTAGTCTTACACTGCTAAATTAGGAACGGCAGTGCAGATAATCCTCGTGTAGCTATGCATGAAGTGAAAACAAACAAACAAACAAAAAACAATTGGCGTTGGGTTGTGATGAGTAACTGCCTTCTCTCTAGTCTGACATTGCTAAATTAGGGACGGCTAGCTCAAATGACTTTCATGTATTTTTGCGAGAAATTCGAAAACAAACAAGACAATTTGCCATTTAAAGGTTTTGTGTGGTTAAATATAACTTCCAAAATCTTTACTCATGGACAGATAACTTTAAAAACAAGTAAATCACGAAATGTGCCAATATTATTGCCGTGTATTATATAAATCGTGCGTTATCACCTCTCCTGGAATACAAACAGGTAATTATAGTTGTTTATGTTGAGAAAGAGTTGAAAAGTCGATTTAGTATTATTTTAATCGAAAAATGTAAAATGCTTTTTTATTTATGATGTTTAAAAATTAAAGTAGGAACGAAAAGGATTACAATGTGAGCTTAAATCTGACGTCACTCAAAATCTTAATATTCTTCCCGCCATGCAATGCAGAATACATTAATACGCCATTTTGGCATGTCTTCGTGATAAGAGAGTTGTTTGAGCTATCCGATTCCATCCAGTTTCTCCTTTTTTTCCATGTAATGATGGAAAACGCATATGGAATCGGTGTTAAGAATAGATATGATATATTTTTAAATGAAGATGAAGATCCGTTGGAAATACTAAAACAACAAGAAGAAAAAAAGGAAAAGAAAAAAACTGACAAAGTCAGCAAAGAACCGAAAGTGAAAACTGGAAAGCAAAATGTAATACCTCCGGCCCCTAAAAAAGGTGGGAAGGAAGATGTTAATAATGTTAGAACTCAAGAACCGCAACAGAAACGATCAGGTATGCATAGATTATTAGACATATATTTAAGTTTTTGTTTATGAGGTGGACATTATTAAGTTAAGCCTAACATAAATACACGTGAAATTGTATGAATGTTTTGTTCGTCTATGCCGTTGTGTGAATTGTCCGCGAAGGGTAGGCGAGTTTCTGTTTTTTTAAATTATTGTAAATATTTTTGAAGATAATTTGTTTATTACGTTATATTAATAGATGAAGTAATGTACTAATGTTTCGACTCTTTACGGTGTATATATTTAATTGCAGAATTTGTGGATTTGTTTGAACTACAAAATAAACAGCTGTATTACAGGTACTTAACTAGACTTGGTTTTATTCCATATAATCATGAATGTATGATAAAGTGAGTCAATAAGTATAACATTGAATTTTAACTTGTTTGCAGCAAGTATGTTGGAACTTTTTGTATTGTAGTCTTCAAAATTAGTGACTCAAAACATAAAATTGATAATGGCTACTAATTGTAACTTTTGTGTGGTTGTTTTTATCTGCTATATTATACTTTACATAAGTGATGCACTTTACAGTACATAAATAATAAAATATCACAGACTTGATGTGTGTGTGTGTGTGTAACATAATCATTGTTGGATGTAAATAACTTCAGTTTTTTTTCTTGTGCTTATTTCCTTAGAAGTGGGGGTTGCTTGTCTTCCATATATTTCACAAGAGGGATTTAAAAATATCTGACATTCAATTTGTGTGCATCAATGAAAGAGGGAAATTAATATTTAATGTTTATACTTATAACTAGGGTAAAAATGAAATTTTCATGAAATCTACTTACACTTGTAAGAAAATGGAATAATTTACTTTTATGTTTACCATGTCAGTGTCTCCTTGTCCGAAAATAGTTTTTCTTTTTTAAGATCTTAGTTCCTTAAATTTCTAGTGTTACTTTGGTTTCATATTGTTTGTTTTTCGGCCAAGTACTTTTCACTTCTGTGGTTTGTGTTTAATAGTTAAATGATTTTGATTTTTCTAACTGGGTACTGCTGTTTTCAAAACTGAATGGTTATAAGTTAGTATCTACATTTTATAAACATTAATAACTTTATTGAATTGAATAAGAACACGTGTAATCCATCTGATTGTCTTTTTGTGGTCAAAGGCCATGTCATTGCATTTGTAGGCTTGTATTCAAAATTCTATTGAATTACTTTTTTTATAAATTTAGGTCAGTTGCTTTATCAGTATCAAATTGTAGATTGTATTTTAATTTCTGGTAATATACATGAATTTCTTAATTTAAAAGGAAGCATTAAGAGTCCTAAATATTGATTTTTGTGTTATTTAGTAATATTGAGTGCAGCTTTGGTACAAATTAGTTGTTTCTGAGGTCCAAATACAAAGTGTGTTTTCTGAGATATTAATATATTTAATGAATCAAGCAAGATGGTCCTGCCTACCTCTTATTTTTATAAATATTTTCTTTAGATACACTTTTTGTCCACTATGTTGTTTCCTAAGCTTCTGCAAGGTATTTAAGGGAAACTTTCTTTTGATAGTAGATTCTAATTGGTAAGCCATTGTTGAGCTTAAAAAATCGTATGGTTTTAGACCTAAAGTGCAGCGTAGTTGCTAAGCTTGATAATTTACAGTGGAATTCTGTAGTATTGATGTAATCATTTTTATTTGAAAGTGCATCTATAAAGCCTAAAGAAATTTGTATTCACATTGTTTTCTGTACTTCTTTATTTACTGTTTTATGTTTTAATAAAACTAAGAAATTTGTTTGTGAATAGTAAAAATGTACATATAGGTAATGTATTATAACTGAAATGTGACTGTATTATAAACTACTGCTCCACCAGAACAGCTCAGAAAAAACCACTTTGTTAAGATCAATTTTATATTCCTTGATACCATTATATAAGTGCTTGTGTAACATATTGTTAAAACCTTTGTAATGTTAGTCAAGCATGGCTGTAACGTAAATAAATATGTATTGATTTCAATTTCATGAGATTTAAAGTGTTGAGATTGAATATTTGTGTGATAATTTATTGTGTAATAGATTTAATATTATTAATTTTAATGGCTGTTTCATCTTATGTATTTAAAAATGTTTGAAACTCTTTTAAATGTATGTTGCAAAAATCCTCCTTGTTCTCTAAACTTGTAGAACATTCTTGTGTGTGTGTGTGTGTGTGTGTGTGTATAGATATATATATATATAATATAAACATTATTGCAAACTGAACTTTTAAGAACCTTGTTTAAATTTTATAAATGATTATGCAGAGAGACAGTTTTAGGTTTTTGTTGGTTTACTGTAGTAGTATACTATAAATCTGGGAAGCTAGAACTGTGATTAATGCTTATTAATCAGAAAACTACAGATATCTGACCAAAAATGGTTGTAGATTTCAAACATGACAAACCATTAACTCGTGATGTTAGCATTTCTACGAGGACATTAGGTATCTTCCTGTGTGAAAAGTTAGCTTGTAAACCACATGAGGTCAGCCAAGAATAGAGCTAGCTAGTCTTCCATCAAGTGAATTGAACCTGTATTGGTATAGAATTAGTTCTTTCCTTGTGAACCATGGAGAAAGTAGCATTGGAGGCTTGTAGCCATAAGTTTTGAGGTTAGTGCAAACAAAATATTGTATGAAATTTCTATAGAAAGAGAATTTTGGTGTAATTATGCATGTTGTCAAGTTTTAACAAACTAAGATGTGAAATTGCAAAATTTAAATGCTCCACAAGTGACGACCTTAAAACTTGTTTGGATGAAAGTGTTAACACTACTTAAAGCAACTGTTTTTTTTTTCCAGTGATTGCACTTTAACACATAAGACCACTTTTCATAAAAAGAAATTTTTACCATCTTGACAAAAACCTGTACTTGTTCAATCCACTAAAGGTGAGGATTCTTATAAAAATCGAACTTTTCTTGTTTGATATTTTCTGGATAAAACTTTTTCTAAACAATCAATTTGTCTCCACACAAAGCATAGTTTCACAAAATCATCTAATGTAGATTTGGTCACTAGTAAAAAGTCATTGTAAGGGAGAAATTTAGACATTTTGTGTCTGGTTCTGTATGTTTGACAAATAATGCTGCTAATCCCAATTCCATGCTCATAAGTATTCTAAGTGATACTGGGGCAACTTTGCCATTATTATATAAAGGTATATTGCTTTTGGCTGTTTTTTCAGTGGTGAGTCTGTTATTGCTCAGGATACTGAAGGTGGCTTTGTTAATATTTCTCTTCATACCATTTATTTAGCATCAGACCTAGGTTTTGGGACTGGATGTGGTTGGAGTAAAACCTGCTCTGCCAATTAAGGATGAATCATTATTGTTGGAAAATATGGCTGGGAGAAAAGTTTTTGCTGGGCCCAAGATGGCTAGCAAACTGATCACTGTTTTACATAGGATGATAATGAGGAGGAAAATCCTGGAATTTCCTTCATATGCAGTGACTTAAGCTCGGGCTAAGATGTTAAGCCATGAACAAATGATAAACATTTTGAGAGAACTATATTATAGATTTGTCTGACATTTTCTGGATCTAGTGAGGATCTTGTGAATAATTGTGCAACTTATAATTCCCTGAGGAGTGAGGATGATGGACATGAGGGATTTGATTTGCCTGGTAAGTTTTTTTGCTAGAAATAGACTAATTGTCAAGCAAGAAAGAGTCACGTGTCTCTTTTATTTATATATACACTTCCAACAGATGAACTGGAAAAAGTTCCAAATGGTTACTTTTTCAAAAGTTGTGCTTATGAATAAATGGTAACCACTAAATGTACACAGTTTTGGAGGACTAAGCTGAAGTCCATTAAAATGTTTTCAATGAACTCTCCATGGGAGGTCATTTAGGTGTCAATAAAATGTGAAAATATTGATATTTCTTTTGGCCAAATATTAGGCAAGTTCTTCAATTTTGTGAAATTTGTCACACATGTTAATTGGTTGGAAAACATAAGCAGGATCAGTCTTTATTGTTGATTTGTTTTGGGTCTTGAACACATTTGATCTTTTTTGGTGAACGTTCTCATCACAGACTTGTATATGATCAATCACCATGGCTTTTTTGCATTCATTTAGTCTTTTTAGATTTAAAACTTCTAACATTCACTATAATACACACCTCCCCAAAATTTGTCAATATTTAATTTAATATTAACATGCAAAAAATCATATTTTTGAAGAAGTATTTTTAGTGAAGATTTGTTGAAAATATAAATGTTTGAATAGTCTGTGCAAAATAATTTTCATGCTAACATAAAAATATTTTCCTTTATCTCAAAAATCTGTCATCTTTAAGACTTAAATACGTTTCAAAAATTTGTTCAATAACATTTGATAGTTTGTTATTTTCTCTGCCCTAACTCAGAATGGGATTGGTTAATTTCACCAACCTTGTAACCACCAAGAAAAACAAAACAATCAAAATACCCTTATTTTAATTTTTACAATGACTTTATTGTAATATGAAACTACATTTGTTTATTGTGATTAGCTTGAGTTTGTAACAGTATACATCTATTTATAATTAAATTTTGTTTTATTGCCCTTTGAACTGTAACTGGCTACTGTTTGCCATTATAAGTTATAAATCACTTGAAATGTGCAGCTATGTTACACTGTGAAATAACATTATAAATGAGTTGCAATGACTAGCACAAGCAGCTTGCATGCATGCCTTATGAAACATTTATTGTTATTTATTGTACTTCATTTAATTTAACTAACCTACTTGTATTTTTCATTTATTTTTATAATTACACATGAAGAATAAACGTGAAAAACAAGAAATAAAATACTTATCCAGTATTTTTTCGTGCTCTAATTTATTGGAGGGAGTAAACCCTAATTTGTTTTTATACTGCTCATAGTATTGCAATTAATAACATATTTAATTAGTACTCCAAACAATATAGACCAATAATAATTTACCCTGACTTAAATTTTTTTTGCTTTCTAACTGCTGTAACGAACCATTGTGGTTTCTGTGGGAATGAAAGTTTTATTACAAGTGAAATTAATGCTTATCTTGTCAACTACAATGTTATTTGATACATGAAAACCTGGACTTTCTATTGATTATAGGTACTGTATAATTAAATCTAAAAGAGAACTATTAACAAAGTTGTGGCAGGATCGGGTTTGATTTCTTATTTATAGCACTGTAACCAAGCAGAATTGAAGGATTTTGATATTATAGTTTGAACAATGACAATTCTATAGGAACAAATTAGGAAAGATGACTGGAGAAAATGTTAGTGTGACACTAGAAGTTCAGGATTATATAAATATTTCCTTATACAATTAAGAATAAAACTTCCATACTAATAAAATATGGATTATTAGCTAATAATTTATACTGCTGCGTAACAAGTAGTTCAATAAAAGTTTGAATGTAAGGTACTAAAACTTTGTCGCATGATATATAATATTGTGATAACAAGGTTATTTATATTGATTTACATACTGTATTATTCATATTCACAATGCATATGTGTATGTTGGTTGAAGATTGTAACACTACTTAAATTCAATAAGGATGAAGGTGTAATGGATTTAATATTGTATATTTATTTTAATGTTTATTTCACTAAATAAATTACATAACTTGTATTGCTTATGTCCTGCTGCATCTGTAAATTTGTAGATTTTTAAGTGTCAGAATCAACATTTTTTGTTGTTGCCAACTGAACTTTTAAGAATCTTGCCTAAAGTTGATAAATTGATGTGCAGAGAAACTGTTTTCAGAATATTCTTGGTTGTGCTATAAACCTCCAAAGCTAAAATTTGTGAGTAATTTTTATTAATTGGAAAACTATTTCACCAGGAATGTTTTTGAATATTAAACTATTAAATGTTGGAGAATTAACTAAGGCATTAGTATTTCTACAAAGACATTAGACACCTTGGTGAAAAGCTACCTTGTAAACCCTTTTGAGTCTTGTCCTGAATACAGCTAGCTGGCTTCCAGTTAAGTGAATTGTGCTTGTATGTCAACATAGAATTAATTCATTCATTGTAAATCATCAGTAAAATGTTAAGTTTCAGACGAGATGGATGACTCAGTATTGTTTGTTCATTAAAACATTTATATTGATCATTGTATATTTAAAATATATTTGTATTAAGAAAGAAAATTGTGCTTATCAACCTATCATTTAACTCTTAAATTAAAATTTTGGGCTATTTAAAATCATGAAACAAAAATTTGGAGGTTCATTTGAGACAAACCTCAATACATAACAAGACATTGTAGATGGGAAAAAGCATATTTTTTCTTTTTTTATGGTGGTTACAAGGTCAATCAAGTTGACTTAACCTGCATGAATACAATACAGAAAATAACATACAAAAAAAAATTAATGCTCTATCAGAATCTTTAACTTCCAGATGAATATTAAACATTCAACACAGATAATTCATGAGCAAATTGGTAACAGCTACTTAAAATCTTTATGAAAATTTATACCTTCTACAAATATAAGGTTTTTAATGGTTATTGATAATCTGCAAAATTTTACGGAGGTGCACTTGTATTTTAAACCTTTCACAGTGGACTCTGTATATTATACACAATTCTGTTTACACATTTGCATGTTAGTTATTTGCACTATAACTTGTGATACAACGTGTACCTTCAAAGAATTCAGTACTCTTTCAGTAAAGAGTACAAGTTTATGTACAGAAAAAAATCTTTTTTTTTTTTTTTTTACTAAAGATTTGTTTGGAAAGAGTTACTTTCATTACTAGTTTCTGAGTGCAAAGTAATTTCTTGTTATGATTAAAAACAGCATATTCTTCCCTGAAATCTCGGATATTTACATAATCTTTAAAACCTAAGAATATTTCAAACATTTTTTCAGTAAGATTTTATTTTCTGTACTCTTACTTATGTGGGGTCTATCAGTTGATGTCAACCATCATTAAAAAAAATTGGAAAATGTAAATTGTACTTTTTTCATACTAAAATGACTACATTTAACAAAAATACAAGTATTTAATGCAAGTAGCTAAATCATTACTATATGTGAACATGTATATTTTTACTATGTTTACCTTTGTGTCTATCTGCTATTACATATATGTATATAGATATTAGAAATAAATTGCTTATTTTTCTTTAAATATGGAACAATAAATCAAGAAGTAAGGGGGCTATCTCCTTGCTATAACCTTTTGTTGCTGGACACAAGTTGCTAAGTATTTTAAAATTTCTCATATGGAGGACATTAAACAAAATATTTTAGGTATTAAAAATACAGTTGAATAACTAAAATAATTGTAGATAACTACATCGATACCATAAGTTCTACTATAATTTATTAAGGTAAAATTTATATTTATAAAATAAGAAACTTTGAGCAGACTAAAGACAACATACTTCAGTGAAATTTTGGATCAAAAGAACATGGAAGTATGCTTTTTGTATTTTGACACAACAAACATCTAGTTTTAAACAGTGCTGCATTCAACAAACCACATAACTCACTAAAATCTACATTTAGATGTGTTCTTTTATTTACTTTTAAGAAAACTTATTAAAGTTTGAATTACAATACAGTTTGATTTTAAACTTGACATAAATTCATAATATAGTTAAAATTTGGAATGCAAGTCAACAAATGAGATAAGGCCTTTGATGCATGACCTGTTGCTTAAAGGGTTAAAAGTTATAGCATGCAAACTAATAAGCACAAGATGGTTATGAAGTTAGTTCTTAGAACCAAGCTCATACTAAAAGGGTTAATTTGAATGTCAAAATTACTGTTAAGAAGAGGAATGAACTATTGTGATATGTAGACTGACCCTTAATTAGAATTATAATGTTGGAAAGCTGTTCAAAATATTGGGTTATCAATGTTGTATTCTAGTTTGTCATTGATAGCTTAATATTGATGTTTATAATCACTTGTACTGCTTGTTAATGGTGCCTTTCACATTTATTTTTTAAGGTAGTATGACAATAGTGATGAAATGTTTGTTTGGTGACGTAGTAAATTGGATTTGTAAGTTATTTTTATTTTTTATTTCAACACTTGTATTTGGTTGTAAATAAAAATGGTGGCACTGTATTTTTACTGTATTTATTTGGCTTTTTGTGGGCACTGAAACACGAGTAAATTATAAAATATTAGTAGTTGTGTTTAAAAGAGTGGATGTGACAATTATCTTGTCAATTGTTTAAAACAAAATGAAAAGGGATTTTAAATTTGACATAATAACTAAAAAATTGGACATTTCCAAAAATTAAGATGGGTGTGTTAAACATGTACTTCACCATAAGGAATTTGGTTGTAATATATTTGTTTGTACAGAGAGACCACCTCCAAGGATCTCTGGAGGAAAGGCCAGATTTATCCCCCATGATGATCATAAAGAAAACGAAGAAAGAAAAAACAGAAGAAACAAAGAAGCTCCATTCCCCCAAGTTGATGGAAGGTAAGCTTGTGTTTGTTAAATTTTAATTACTTGTACTGTATTTTTTCACATGAATTTCATATTGTCTATGGCTGTTAACCAGATAAGGCAGTACTTGTGTTTTTAATAAAATGTAATACTAACTTTCTCACTAACAGCTCAGTCCTAGGAAATAACCTCATGACTATTTTGTTGTTATTTTTATACTATAACTTCTACTGTATGCATATATTCACAAAATTTGGCACCTTGTCAGTGTTGTCAAAATTGTCATTTTTAAATCAAAATCTCTACTAAAAGTTTGTCCATAAATATACCAACCTTATTTACTAGTCTTAAATGCAAGTGAATTTTTAAGTTTATTTTAAAAATGCTCTTTTTAGTCTCCAAAATCTCAAATCTTGTAAGTATAAAATATTTATCAATAAAATTGTATTTTATTTATCATCTCTACTTTAATAATATATTTGAGTCTTTAGTCAGTAAACAATTCATTATAATTGGTCACAAAGTTTCAAAGTACTTCTCTTGAATTTGAACCGTTAAAAATTTAAAATGTTGTTTTTTTACTCTTGGTGGTTAAAGTAGAAATCTACTGAAAGTAACTCAACAAAGCACATGCAAAGACATAAGCTGACTTGATCTCTTTACTTGGAACACAATGTATAATTTATCAATTTATGTATTCTACAATGTTGATAATAATTCTCCAGGGTAATAAGATTGCACTTGAATCAGTTGGGAATGTTTATTTTTTACATAAGGTACACTTCACTGTATTTTTTACTAAATCTGATCACATGAAGTTGTGTGGATTGTGTGTATTGGTAATTAATAGGCTGAATGTGTGTAAGATACTGTGGGCCTATAATATTAAGTAAGCACCAGTTATATAGTAGTACACAATATAATTGATATAGTAAAACTTCTGTTAAAAAAAATCTTAAACTGAGTATATACAATTCTAATTACAAATTCTTGATTTCCTTTTTTTTTTTTTTTCTAAAATTTTACTGTGATTGAGCTTTTAATTTTGGTGCCTCGTTAACTTTGTTTGGTGAAATTGGGTTATTTGATAGAAACCCAGTTTGGAGTGGGGGGTTAAGTAATAATCCAATTTTTAATATTACTTCTAAGTTTATGAAATTTAAATTCATATCTGGTACTCTTTATGTACAATGAAGTGCATAAATTATGAATTTGTTTGGTTTTGATGGAGTTAAATTTTCAAAGAGAAGTTTGAAAGTTTTTTTTATATTGATATTATAAAAAATTTAACAATCAGTTTAGGTTTTTTATACTGTTCACTATCTGAGATTCACACACGTTTTTGCAACATCATAAGTGTAAACATTTTATAACATTCATGACCATTTAGAGCAATTTGTGAAATAACTGTGTGGTAATTTCTTTTTGCATTGTTGTATTTGTTTCTGCGAGAAAAAAAAGATTACATGCCTGTTGAAAAGTATAAAATATTTAAAATTAATTTTGATAAATGCTTCTAAATTTTGAAATTCAACTTTAGCTATTCTGTTAAGGCAATTTGCATAAGGAATAGAAAATGATGTTAAAAACAACTTTTTTATATAAAAATTTCTTTTTTTAATTTTTCTTCCTTTTAGAGATTGTGGTGATGGTGAATTTGGAATGAGGCGAGGTCGTGGAGGGGGTAGAGGCAGGGGCAGAGGAGGACGTGGACGTGGGATTGGCATAGATGGCAGGGGTAAACGTGAATTTGATAGACAAAGTGGGAGTGACAAAAGGTAAATTTTAGTAATGAAATTATATTAATTCTCCTAACACTACCTTGGTCAGTGTTCTCAACATTATCTCTTTGTATTCATTTCATCTTTAAAGACTTAATATTTCTAACTTTGAATATAGTGTGTAATTAAGTCTCTCGCATCCAAAATCATTTCGAGTGAAGCAATTTTAATCAACTAAATGATTTGACCACTAATATATTCAGTATTTATTTTGAATAGTCTGTATGCTAAGCAATTTTCATGCCAAGGTTAAAATTACCTTTCCTCAAGTCAGGAATCTCAGATTTACTTTGTGTAATTCTAAAATATCTCAAATACATTTTAGACTTTTTCCAGTAAAACTATTTGTTTTCTCTAATCTGTCTCAAAATGTGATTGGACAATTTGACCAAATTTGTAACCACCAAAAAATAAATTAAAATACGTTTAAATTACATTAGTTTATTCAAGTTGCTTTAAATTCATAATAGTATACATCTATTTATGATTAAATTTTATTGCTCTTTTGATTGCTTTCTGATCCATGTTTTAACTACTGTCTGCACCATTATAAGTTGTGAATTACATTTGTGTTGCTCGCGTGTGTTTATTGGGAAAATTTTTCATTATATTGTTAATTTTCTCTATTCTTTAATTAACCTGAAGAGATCTCTATTTTTACATTTGTCATCTTTGTAATAAGAAAAGTAAACATGAAAAAAAAGAAATGCATTATTTGCCCAATCTTCTTTTTTCTTGCTGTTGATGGTTAATTATACCTAAGCTTGCATATTTTCTACTAATGGTAGTAGTGCCTTAAATAATTTTAATCAAATAATACATCAGAAATATATTAACATATATATAAAGCAGGCAATTCCCCTTAACTCAGTTTTTCTGGCTTTCTAACAATTCTAGGAGGACATTTTATGGAGAAACTAGCCATAGTAGCTAAGCAAAATTGAATATTAGTATTACATTTTGTCTGAACAATAACAATTCCATATGAATCAATTTATCTAATTTTATACATTGTAAAGAGGTGATGGATTAAATAGAGAAGATGACTTAAATGTTACTGTGTGACACTAGAAGTTGAGGATTATTAGCTAAATGTTCATGTTGTATTAATTGGTATAATATAAACAGAAAAGTTTCATAAAGTTTTGAATGCAAGACAAACTTGTGCAGCAAAAGATATCTGGATTAAAAGGGTTAGTACAATTGTGAATAGTTATGTACAGGTAATGACTTTTTAGTTCATCTGTGTTCACTTTTGAAGAATGTTTTGGTGTGTTTACTTGTATGGTGTAATTTTTAAATAGTCTTAACATAGTTCTCTAATTTGAAGAAAACATTTTTCTGTTAACTTATCAGAATGGGTGGTCACAGGACATGTTATGTCTGGAGAAATATTCAGAATTTTGTTGTACATATTGAATCAAATTGTAGATTATAACTTTAAATTTTGTTGTTATACATTAACTGGTTTCTTAATGTGAAAATAAATATTAAATGTTGACATAAAACAGAAAAATCATTTTTTGGATTTGGTCACATGATGCCCACAATACAACACCTATAGTGTCATACCAATTATAAACTAAAATTTCCAATATTGGCAAACTATAATACAAGATAAGAACATCTCACCTTTTCTATTTGCTGTAATATCATAACATTTATCAAATTCACCTTAATGGTTCCACCCAACACTTCATTTTAGTAGACTTGTTTATCTTTACCTCTTTTCATTATATCTACAAGTTTATAACCAGTTGAAAGCTCTTATATTCTTGGAGATAATGGACTATTGTGGTTTGCCTATTTTCCTGAACAGAAATTCATTTTTTTAGACCTAAATGCAATATAATTTAGAAGTCTAGTAAGTTACTGCAAATTCTTGTTATATAATTTAAAATTTTTCTGATAATCAAATATGCATTTGTGGTCTACAAAAAATTTTGTAGTAAATGTGTAGTAAAGATAATTGTTTTTTTTTTTACATTTGTATTTAATTTAAAGCAAAATAACTAATTTATTTATAAGTATTAATATACATAATGTAAGGTAACTCATACCTCACTGTGCCTTGTAAAATATTGGAAACTGTTCATGCACTGATTACTGTGTAAGCATGGTAAAATGAGATGAGAAAGAGAAGGTTTATAAACACTTTTACACCTGTATTACTACTAAATTTCAACCACTGAAGTTTATTGGATTTGTGTGTTTTACCTTCAACTCCTTTTATGAATTTTATTACATTTACTTTAGTTTTACCTTTTTACTAGATGTTTGGTGCAGATAGCTTATCTGCTTTGTGCTATAAAACACTAAATCAGTATTGGATTTGTACAGAGCCATAGCATAAGCAATTTATAATGTTTTGGACAATTCTTGTTGTAACTAATATTACCAACAAATTGATATTGACAGTGTCAAGTGTCAAAGTATGAAAAAAACCTAAAAAAGAATAGTAATTTGGTTTCTGCTTCATCTGTTAAAAGTAGAATGAACAGAATAAATAGGTTTTAAAAAGATTAGAAGAAACTCTCAGGAGATTTACTTGGGAAATTTGTCTGGACTGTAATGAACAATACTATTTGTTCTTGTTTCTTAGACATCTAGAAATAAAATAACTACAAAAAATAATTTTGAAAGAGTGAGAAGGGTAAATTCTGACCATAAGTACTTTGAAATTTTGTGATCAGTGCTAACAGTACTATACATTTTAATTTGTTTGCAACCTTTATTTTTGTTCCACTTTGATTATTTATCTACAACCTGGTGAATCAAATCTTACAGTAAAGAAAATAACCTAGATCTTTAGTGAAAATAAAAATATCAATGTTTGCTATTTAAGTCTCTTTTATTTTTCTCATTTGTTTTCATTATTTATCATGAAAGTAAGTAAAATGTAGGAAATGGACTTATTAGGTAAGATAATGAAAGAAAAATAATCATCATGGAGTATATACACCAGTAGCTTGCATGTTATGCCTTTCAGTACGTTAGTACGAGTTGCATGGGTACTGTGTAATTTTCAACTTGTTAGGATATTTTTAGTCAGGCATGGTTTATGGACCACTGAAACAAAACTTAACACTAGCATCTACTTACATTTATTATAAGATTTGAGCTATTTAGGTTTCCTGTTATATCTTCATGCATATAAAATATAAATTTGTATCAATATTTATTATTGACATTATTTCAAGTGTTTGTTTACCAGTATATGAATAAAATGTCTTGGTTGTTGCTATCAATTATGTAATTTGTTGATGGACCCAAAATTCCTACTATAGTTTACTTTGCATATTTTTACAAGTAAGGTGAATTAAATGTAAGCTTTACTTAGTTACTGTAACTTCATTGTTATATTTATCTCCTTTGACTTTGTATTTGATATACTTTGAATATGTGAAGACTTATTGCTCTTATTAACATAATTAAATTTCGGTTTGAAATCAAAAGGTACCTCAACAGTGAGCTGGAAGTTTTTGTTTTAGTATTAAACATTATTTTTAATTCTGGTAATCAAGTATGGAAGCTTCAAATTTAATTATTGAAATTAGATTTTCAATAAATTTGTAATGGTGGTAAGTTGGAAATAGTTCTTTAGATAATTAACTATCATGCAAAATATTTTACTTACAAACATTATACCTATTTTTTGAACATCTTAAGGCTAACTAATTTTGTGTATAAAATGGTAAATTAATTCTTATGACTTTAAATTTTGTTATTAATGATAATGGCATATAAAGCTAAAGTTTTTGACATTTAAGTGGTGTAAAGCCAGTTGACAAGAAAGAAGGTGGAGGAGCACACAATTGGGGAACAATGAAGGATGAACTTGAGTAAGTTGAATAGGCAGATGCTTTTGTCTCTTGTTTTATAAATTTATCAAACATGTTTTTAATGATTTTCAACTACTTGTGTATATACTGTGAAAAAATATCCATTTTTCATTCATATGATTCACTATATAACCTGACTAAATGAAATGAGATGTGGTTTCTTAACATAAAGTGTGGTGAAACTTTATTAAGAACTTAACAATGTTTAATTTTTTGGTTGCTTCTAGTCATGAATTTAGAGAAAATGTTGGAATTTTTAAGTGATTTTGAACTTGCAATTGGGGCTTGCTGACTTCAGATTTGAATATGTAGCAAATTCCAATTATTTGCATAAGTATATACCCTTGGTACTTTCCCTTTGTGGCCTAGTGGTTAAGTGTCTGGGCTTATAATGCTAAAATTTGTTTTGATACCTTCTGAGGGTAGCTTCATACTGTTAAGTTTAAATTGTGAACTGAAAGTTGAATTTAAAACATTGAAATGCGGTTACTTCATTCTTTTTAGTATGTGCAGTTTTTCTTAGTAATAAAATCTTGGTAGACAAATGGCTAACCTAATATTCTCCTTAGTCAAATATAAATTTAACTTGCAAACATCCAGTTGTAGCTATTGTTGTCACCTTGTAAGTAAATCTAGTACACTTTCCAATCTTATCATATGACATATTAACCTCTTTCATGCCAGGGCCATTTAATCTTGTGAAGGCAAAATTGCATTTGTGAATTGAAAAAAAAAAGTATATATATATATATATATAGAGAGAGAGAGAGAGAGAGAGAGAGAGAGAATTTGTCTTTCAGTAAATTTAAATTTTATTTTTGTAAATAGTAGCATAATATTCAATTATTTATACTAAATTGTATTACTTGATGATGGTGTGAAGAAAAATTTGAAAACAAAATCCCAAAATACTTAGTGAATGTGTGCCCTCTAAGAAAAACATTTTTTCCTTGTAGTTTAGTGTTTATTCTGCCATTTATGTTTACCTAAACCTTTATCTAGCTTGTTTTCCTTAAAACAATATATGAGCAAATTGAACCTCAGCTGTAAATCCTAGTTAAAAATGTTAATTTCAGTATCATTTTATTCCAGTCACTGTTTCATGTTTAGCAAATTGTAGGATAAGCAAAGCAAGTGACAAAATATTGTTTTTAGTATTCTACAGTATGAGCATGGGTGATGCTCATTATACTAACTACCATTTTATTTGGGGATTGTGCTTAATTGTGGTCAAGACTTTTTTTTAATAAGGATTCGAAAACTTTTGGAAAAAAATTACTTGGGATGCATGTGACTTATTTTTCAATAGTAGCTTAAATCATTCTATTTTGTATATCTGCATTAATTACTATATTGAAAAAAGTACTCAAAATACATGTATCTTATCATAACTTTATAAGCAGTAAACAAAATACCCTGCATATTTTTAACTAAGTTCTAGGGTACAAGCTACAATGTGAGATTATAAAATGTTATCCTAGGTTTTGGAGGTGACTGAAGAAGTAGGACCCATGTTGCGGTGGGATACACCATCTATCAGTCTTAACCTCCAATTTGCTAGTCTCACATAAGATTAGAAATTAGGAGAGCAAAATGTGAGTGCTCAAGCCCACAACACTGCTTGCAGACAGTTCTGGAAAGGTGACTACTCTCCCAAGTTAAAATAACAATAAGAAAAAGATGAAAAATAAATAAAATAAAAACAGGAAAATTTACCTCTTGAAGTTAGCATTTCTGTCCCCAATATGGTAGAGGCACTAATTAATACAACATCAAGTGAGAGTTTACTGTGATTATTGTGTTTTTATATGTGGCTCAAGGTGTGCATCTGTATAAAATAGTGACAAGTTTTCAAATTACCTTATTTTTAACTAAAAATAATTTAGTAACTTTTAAAACAATACTAAAAGGTTGGAACTTTTAAATTATAATACACAACATGTTAAACCTTGAAGACCATACTGGGCTCCAATCGCCTGCACAGTCACCAGATCTCAGTCCAGTAAAAGTACCTTTGGGATGAGGTGATACTGAATATTCATAGTTTGAATGTGTGGCTGACAAATCTGCAGGAATTGTGTGCTGTTGAATAAGCGTGGACAAAATTCATAAGAAATGTTTCTAGCACTATGTTTAATCAATCCTGTGAAAAATTCAGGCTGTTTTAGAAGTAAAGGGAGCCCTACCCAGTATTGGGTAGGGTGTACCCAACAAAGTGACCACTGAATGTATATTTAGGAAAGGTTGATTCACAAAAGTTAGTTACCATCTGTTGAATGGTGAGTGCATGGTTTTTTATAAGGTAGGCTTAGCATTTAAACTAGCAACTTTATATTTTGTTCATGATTAAAATATGATTCGGTATTTAAAATAAACTTGTACGTGTCACTAGTACCATGTAAGAATTTTATTTTTCTTTCTTTTTTCTTACTGTCTTGACTCGGTGGTAAGGCCTACACTTGTGTTGTTGTTGCTTTATAATAAACAGTCTGATATAAAAATAATAAAAAAAAGAGACTTGTTTTGATATTTTGCAAGCGATTTAAGATCAGGTATGCAAGTGACAACATTAAAATTTGTTGGTTGTAAAATGCACTGCCAGCATCTTTTACTGTGCATGTCATTGGGTTTTTAGTGAGTTTTTTTCTTATTTTGGTGTAATTTTTTAAAGTTCTTAATTTTATAAGGCAATATGTTTAAAATTCTGAATTTCCCCTTAAGATAAAAGACCTTTTTCCTTGATTTATCTTGTGTTTAGTACTATATTTTTAATTAATAAAGCTAAGTTTTTAATAAATCAAATGTTTTTTTTTAGATTTTTTTTTAAATGGAGGATAATCAATTATTCTTTCAGTACAAGCTTCGTTCCAATAAGAAACACGTTGACTAACTTGGATGAATTTGAAATGGCTGTTTCATAGTTAGAAAGCCAGAAAAATTGATAGTTACGGAACATTGTCTGTTTTTTGTGTTATTCTATATCCTTCTGTACATTTTTCAAATAGGTAAATTTAAGTGTCATTGACAGTTAAAAAAAAAAAAAGCCTGTGTTTCATTTCCTGTTTTCCATGTGTGTGCTTTATTTACTATTGTAAAAATGGGGAAACTCGTTAGGTAAGGTAAAAGAAATATAATTTCACAAGTCACACATGTGAATAGCTTGTAGGTAGTGTAATTCATTGGTGTAACACAAGCTGAACATTTGCTAATTTCCAATTTTATAGTGAAAGTAGCTCAGACATGGTCCCGAGGGGCAATAAAAAGTGTAATTTAGACTTGTTTATTTTTTTGAGTGGGAATGTGTGTTGGGTGGTTAATGATCCATACAGAGCTAGGGTAAAGAAAATGACAGATAATGCATGAAGTTTTTATGGGAAATGTTTATTTAGGAGATTTTATGGATTATTTAAACAAAATTTGTAAAAGGAAAAGTATTCTTAATCTTAATATGAAATTAACATTCTTACTCATGTGAAAAAGTTAGGACACCCCTGTGTATTTTTGAAACATTTTTTGATGTATAGATATTTGATCTCAATTTTAACAACACTGAAAAATTATAGGAATATAACTAAACAATTAAAACTGAAAAGACTTTTCAAGATCTGTATATGTAATTTTACAAAAATGCATATTTTAACTGAGGAAAAAGTTAGGACATCCCCCACATTTATTCCCATTTAAAATGGCTCAACTCGTGCACAGGTGTATCATGCCAGATGCATGTGATTAGAAGATTGTTACTGAGCATTTTGAATGAGGCGTGCCCTGTTTAAACCTTAGACACTTAGTTTGGTATGCTCCTGACTGTTGAAGTGAGTACCATGGTGAGAGCAAAAGAGCTGTCTAAGGCCTTCAGAAAGAAAATTGGAGCAGCTTATGAGTCTGGTAAGGGATTTAAAAAGATCCCAAAAGATATTGAAATCAGCCATTTCACTGTCTGGAAAATAGTCAGTAAGTGGAGGGGTTTCAAAACAACTGCCAACATGCCCAGGTCTGGTCGTCCAAGCAAGTTCACCCCGAGAGCAGACTGCCAGATGTTAAAAGAGGTCTTCAAACACTCTAACATGTCATCACGGGACCTACAGCAGGCTCTGGCTACTGTTGATGTGAAAGTGCATGCCTCTACAATCAGAAAGAGACTGCACAAGTTTAACTTGTATGGGAGGTGTGCAAGGAGGAAACCTTTGCTCTCTAAGAGAAACATCAAGGCCAGACTGAAATTTGCCAGAGAGGATGTAGACAAAGACCAGGACTTCTGGGATAATGTTCTTAGGACAGATGAATCCAAATTTAAAATATTTGGACACCAGAACAGAGGACATGTTTGGCATAAACCAAATACAGCATTCCAGGAAAAGAACCTCATACCAACTAGAAGCATGGAGGTGGAAATGTCATGGTTTGGGGCTGATTTGCTGCAGCATGACCCAGACAACTCAAAATCATAGAATCCACCTTGAATTCCACTGTGTGTCAGAGGGTACTTGAGGATCATGTGAAATCATCTGTACAAAAATTGAAGCCGAAGTGGAACTGGACCCTGCAACACAACAGTGACCCAAAACCTACCAGTAAATCCACCAAGGACTGACGGAAAACTAAGAAATGGAGAGTCTTGGAATGGTACTCAAAGCCCAGATCTTAATCCCATTGAGATGCTGTGGGGTAACTTGAAACAAGCTGTACATTCCAAGAAACCCTTCAAACATCTCACAGCTGAAAGAATTCTGCATTGAGACTCTTCAAAACGATGTCAGAGACTGGTAGATGGCTGCAATAAGCATCTCACTGCAGTTATTTCAGCCAAAGGGGGTAACACTAGCTATTGGGGGGTATGGTGTCCTAACTTTTTCCTCAGTTAGAATATGCATTTTTGTAGAATTACATTTACAGAAGATCTTAGTCTTTTCTTCAGCTTTAATTGTTTAGTTATATTCCTATAATCTTTTAGTATTGTTAAAATTAAGATTAAATATCTATATATCCAAAAATGTTGCACAAATACACAGGCTTTCATAGGGTGTCCTAACTTTTTCACATGACTATATTATTAAGCAGAAAGTTTTAGTAAAAATTGATTTTTTTTCTTATGAAAGATTTAAAATTTACTTAGAGCTTGCCAAATTTTGTGAAGATACAGTAAATACTTTGAGTTAGTCTGTATACCACTATGGTAACAATGTCCTGTAAAATACATGAACATGCCATAATAGGGTTAAATTTGTTAATGGGTTGGACTGAACTCCCTTTTCTGAAGCTCACACACAGTTTTAAATCCATAAAGTTTTTGCTTCAGTAACACTTAAAAAAACTGATTTTTTATTATTTTTAATAAGTTCTTTCCACATATTTATAGATGATTTCATCTTGATGTTTTTTGTATACTGCATCTTTACTACCCTGAAGATGAATATAAATAGTTGTACACACATTTTTAACAAGTTGCATGTCTTAGCTGAAAACTTTGGCTTGTCTGAATCCCATCATTCAACAAATTTCATGTGAGGTGTGCTTCATTTAATTACCATTGCACCAGTCAGTACCAAAGAAATATGCCAAGCTATTACACCTACAACTCTCAAAATATGTTTTGATGATGGTTTCATTTTGTATGAAGATAAACTGTAACATATGCCTACATTATTGGTCTTTTGTGAAATTAAAAGAAAGGTTAATGAACTTGGCAACTAATTATAAATGTAATCGATGTTTGCTTAGCATGTCGTGCATTGTTAGGCACAGTGCAAGGAGTTGGGCTTATGTATTTAATATATTCTGTACTGTTTATTGATAGTGTTCTTCTTCTCTCCAGAAAGAAAATTGATTGGTTTATTATCTAGCTAAACATGAATGTTAGTTACAGATACTGAGTGTGTAAGTTGAACCATTTTATTTATTTCTTTATAAAGTGATACACTATCTATTTGGAGCTCTGGATAAGGTAAAATTCTTGAAGTAATCACTTTGCTTGTGAAATGTTACCAGTAATTAATAATATAGCAAGTCTTTATAATTGGATGGAAATATTCTAAGTCCATGAATAAAGGTTACTTGCTTCCAGTATTTCAAATTAATTTAGACTAGGAGAAAAAAAACATGCTTTTCATAGAAAACCTATTTTTCAGTTGTGGTATTTTATACTTGAATGCACAGAGTTAATAAAAATAAAGGCATTGCTTTGTATTTAAAATAATCGAGTTAGATAACTTACATAGACTGCTTCCATATTAGGTAAAATGTATATAGTTTTTGTTATAGCCATTAGGTTCATTCAGGTGTTTTGGTTATTGTGCAGTGTTAAACCCAAGTGAATTAATTCTGTAGCACCTCTGGTATAATAGATACTTTGGGCTGAATGGTCTGAGCAAAAATGGCAAATCAGTTGACTTGTAAAGTTTTAGGACAGTGTAGGACCTATTGGTTGACTGTTCCAGCTGCTAAAACTATTAACAAATGTTTTGTTTTTTTTAAATCTTAAATTCAGCCCTTATAATTCATATACTTTTTTATCTTTTTCTTAAATTTACTTGATCTCTCCCTTGATGTGGATTCTAGTACATGGTGAGGGGACCTCTAAAGGAAGGTTCTGTTCTTCCAGTTTATCTAAAAATCAACTCACCTGTTTGCCATGCATGGCAACATTTGAAGGGGAGGAGAGGATCCTGGTGGTTTAGCAGTCCATCCCTAACACACCACTTTGGCCTCAAATTCCTTTAGATGGGCAGTCTTCGGGTAGCCCTCTTGGGTCAGTTGGCTGGTCTACTTGGTTTTCAACAGGTGTTGTGGACATTGTATTTGATGCTGGTGTTTGGGCATAGTGCTCACAAAATCCTGGCACTGTTGCAGTGTTCTTGTTTGACATTGTAGTGTTCCCTTGCAAGGTTCTATGGTGGGTGGGGTAAGTGAGCACTGAATTTATTTATTATTATTATTGATCCTTCAAATAAGAACTTAAATAAAATAGTGAAAAGAGTCTGTGTAAACAACCATGTCTTGAAGTTTCTGAGCAGCAATCTTGAACATCTGTGCCACCTGCTGTACCTCATTTTCTTATCCTACATTCTCTTTCAGAGAAACCTTTAGGACAAATGTCTCCCTTTTTTATTCAGAAGGGACTGGAGGGACTGGCTTTCCAAAGTCAGTAAAGAAGCTTCAATCTCAACACAGTGAACTCTTCAATTCAAAAGCAATTGGGGATATTCCTATTGAGGTTACACCTCATGCTACTTTGAATTCATCATGAAGAGTTATTGTGGAGAGAGATTTGAAGAACATCCCCAAGTCAAAGATTCTTGCAAGTTTCTCCACTCATTGAGTTTCTGCAATGACCGTATTTCCACTCGTAAAAATGGAATTATGATGCCGACTGATATCCTTGTTTTGACATTTGCATTGCCATGTTCACCTGCCACCATCAAGGCAAGTTATTTTATTGCAGGATATGGCCATACATTCCAAACCCTCTGTTTTCAGTGTCAGTGATTCAGTCACTTAGAGATGTTGTGTCGTGGTTCCATGATGTGTGCTTATTGTGGGGGCAAGGACCATGATGTCTGTGAGTGTGAAACAGACCCTCATTGCATCAGTTGCAATGGCTCTCACACATCCTACTTTAGTTTTTGCCCTAAAGGGTTGTAAGAAAAATAGTTACAGTAATTCAAAATGATTCATAACATTACTTTTCCTGGGGCTTGAAAGTTGCTGTTCACCACTTTAAGATGTATGTTGTTGCACTTTGTTCCACATCTATTATGGGAGTGCAGACAGATTTCTCTGTGCCTTCAAAAGAATCATTCTTAAAAGAAGTGAAAAGTAACCATGGAAATCAAAATAATGTTGATGCATTAACTTCAACACCCATATCTGTCTCTTATATACATCCCAATATCTGCTTCCCTTGGCTCTGAGTACAGGCATTTTTTCGGATACATTTTCTGCCACTCCAAGGTGCAAAATGATCATTTGTTCATGACCTTGGTCAGTGGAATCCCCTTCCAACAGCAAAGATCTGCCCAGTTAACCCAGGGTGGGATCCATGGAGGTCAATAGACCTTCCTTGAATAAGAACAGTAAAGAAAAAGGACATGAGCATAAACAGAAAGGCTCTCCACCCAGTTTGCCTACACAAATAAAATGGCCACCTTGATACAATGGAACTTTTGAGGTTTACATTCTACTCTGGATGACATCAAAACACTGATTGCTTTCTACCATTCCTTACAGGAAACATTTCTGAAACCTGTTGATACAGTCATCTTTTGGCAGGTTTCTTTGTACAGAAATGACAGGCTGTGTGACAGATAAGTGCATGGAGGGGTGGCATTATTGGTTGATCAGCATGTGCCCATCCATGTTTCCTTGGGTCATACCATCACTGTTTGTTCTCTCTACCTGTTGCCTGGAAAGACCTATGATCAGTTGCACCTTGATGCTCTCGTTGAACAGCTGTTTCCCTTTTTAATCCTGGAAGACTTTTACAGACATCATCCCCTCTGATCATAACCCCTCTCTTTTCAGTACTAGTTCTTCTACTTATTTTCATGCACCTAGTTAGTCCTTTGTTACTCTCCCATTTTTTTATGGAGGGTTGGCAATAATCCATGGGGCAGTGATTATTTTCTTATAGTTTTGAGAGAATGGTTGTGGTCACTGCCACCTGACCCATGTGCTTCGGTGGAAACTGGCCCTCTTTTACTGCTCTTGCAGAACTTGATCCTGCCATCATCTGCAAGTTATCAGCAGACAACTGTGGTAGCAGTAACTGACTATATTATATAAGCAGCTACTCAGTATATTCTTAAAACCTCTACATGTTCTACACTATATCCTTATCCTGGTGGAATCCTTCCTGCCATATGGCATTGAAGGCTCAAAAATAGGCCATGGATACTTTTTGTACATATCCCACACTATCTCAAACTGCATCACTTTACACTGAGCCTGCTTGGTGGGTCAGACATCAAAGCCAGAAGGAATCTTTGGATTAAATTCACAACCAGTGTATCTTCAACCACCAGTTCCAAAGTTGTATGGGACAAGATTTGAAAGGTCAGTGGGTGATATAATTCTGTTCCCTCTCGATCTTGCTCTCTGATGGCCAGGAAGTAGCTGATACCCAGAGCATTGCAGATACTTCAGGTGAAAGATTTTGCCAGGTGTCTAGCACTTCTGCTTCTTCCTCTACCTTCTTGGCCATTAAGACTCTGGCAGAGCAATCACCTCTCTTCTTTGGAGCTGGTTGTCTTTATGACTATAATCGTCCCTTAACAAAGTGGAACTCAAAATGGCCCTTTGTCAGTCTTACAGTACTGCATCAGTTATATGATGATGTACACTATGAAATGCTGCACCATCTATCTCCTGCTTTTCTTGCTGTGCTTCTAATTGTTTTAACTGGATCTAGCAGGAGAATGTTTTTCCTGATTCCTGGCACCAGGCTATTATCCTACCTTTCTCTAAGCCTGGGAAGGATCCCAAGATTCCTTCAAACCACCATCCAGTTGCTTTGACAAGCTGTTTCTGTAAGACCTTAGAGAGGATGGTTAATGCTAGTCTTGTTTGGATCCTCGAATCAAACAACCTCCTCTCACCTGCCTAGTGTGGGATCCAATGACAGCACTCCACTGTGGACTACCTGTTTCAATTTTAAACGTCAATCAGAAAAGTCTTTCTCAAACAATAGCATCTTGTATTAATATTCTTTGACATTGAGAAGGCTTATGATGCAGTATGGAGGTATGGCTGTACACATTTACGTGGCCATTGCCCATTTTTATTAAATATTTTAATGAACAGGAGATTCGAATTTCATGTGAGTTTGACACTTTCCCGTTCTTTTTTACAGGAATTTGGAGTCCCTTTGGGCTGTGTTTTGAGTGTCAGACTGTTCAGTATAAAAATGCCATCACTAAACAACTCCCTCTCACCATTGCAAACAGGCTCTGTGTTGATGACTTTCACATTTTTTCAGTTGTCAAACGTGGGGTATATTGAGTGGCAGCTATAGAGTGCCGTTAATCGTTTACTAAAGTTGACCATGGCAAACACCTTTAACTTCTCTCTCTCTCTCTCTAAAATGTTTTGTATCCACTTTTGCCACTAATGGGATATTCACTCTGATCCTTAACTCCATATCAGTGAAGTTGTGTTGCCTCTGGCCCCTGAGACAAAGTTTTTATCTTTGACTCTAAGCTAACCTTTATATCACATATCAAGCAGCTATGGGTCAAGTGTTCAAGAGCACTGAACATCCTCCATGTCCTCTGTTCCACCACATGGGGAGCAGATTGATGTTCTATGCTAAAGATATATCATGCTCTTATTTGATCAAAACTCTACTATGGATCACTGGTCTGTGGCTCTCCTGGATCCTTGGCCTTAAAGATTCTTAACCCCATTCATCAACAAGGACTTCAGCTCTGTACTGGGGCTTTCCACACTTCCCCAGTTCAGAGCTTATACATAGTGTCATGAACCTTTTGCTGTTTGCAACTGTCTTTAGTATATACCTTGAAACTTTGTTCCTTGTCAAAGCATCCCACCTGGGGTTGTGTTTTCCTTCCTTAGTGGGCCATACTTTTTCAGAACAGATGATCTGCTATTGATCCAGGTGTAGTTGGATGAATTGGTTGGGTATGTCCTTGGATAATGTTGTTGTATTCACTTGTTAACTCATCCCACCATGGCTTCTTACATTCTCCAACTGTGACCTATCTTTAAGTCATCTAAGAAAAGCAGACACTCTCCAATAGAAATAATGTCTGCTATTTGCTGAATATTTTTTTGAACCATCCTTCCATTCCTTTTTTATAGAGATGGTTCAAAATCATGTGATGGTGTGGGCTCTGCCACAATTTGTTGTGGTTTGGTGGTTGCATGCAGAATCCCATGTACAGCTTCTGTGTTCACTATTGAACTGTACACCATTTCTCTTGCTCTGGATCACATAGAAGCTAAGCAGTACTCAAAGTGCACTATTTATACTGATTTGCTCAGTTCTCTACTGGCCCTTCAATTGCTTCATGTTAGTTCACACCCTGTTCTCACTGATATTCAAAACAGACTGGCCAAATTATCTTTATCTACTTCTATCCAGTTTTTCTGGATACCTGGCCATGTTGGTATTCACAGGAACGAGCTTGCCAACACCAAGCTAAATATATCTGCTCTGGAACTGTCACTGCTATGCCTTTTCCATACATTGACAATGGTCCTGTATTCAAGGCTCTACTCCATGCCAACTGGCAGTTGTCTTGGAGTGGGCAATGCAAAAACAAACTTTTCCAAATAACACCGTATATTGGACTTTTGTTGTCTTGTAAGGAGTGGAAAGAGGAAGTTCTAACTAGACTACACATTGGTCAGTTTTTTAACTCGTTTTCTTTTATCTAGAACTGATGCATCAATGTGTAACACTTGGGTCACAATAAACCACATTTTACTATCTTGCTGTCGTTGGGAGTTGTAATGATGGCACCATTTTAAACATATCCTGTTCAAAGGTCTGTCCATAAAATTAGTGTTATTGGTGATGGTGACACTATCCACCGTGGAAATGTTTTTAGTTTTTTAAAAGCCATTAATCTTTTTAATTTATACATCAGACCTTTTTAATATGGTTCCCTTTTAAGGATCAAAGTCCATCTAGTTTGGTTTGAATATAACTCTAAACTGGGATTGGAAAGGTCAACTTCAGGTAACAAACACTGCTGCTTGAACTACCTGTTAGTCATCCTGGCGAGTTATTAAAATTTTGCTTCAAGTCTTTTAATACTTTTATTACTTTACTTTTGAAAATGACCATAATGTTAAATAATTCTGAACCAGGACTGGAAAGGCCAACTTCATGTGACTGACATTGTTTTTGTACTTATCTGTTAGACTTCCTGGCGAGTTATGATAATTACAATTATACTACAGAAAGTCCTTTACTACTTCTGTTGCTGTACTTTTTCTCTTAGTGTTGTAGACTAGATGTAAACATTGGTTTTATGCTATTTATATTTTAAACTTTGTTTTACCTTAATTTTCTCTTATGAATTTTACTAAATTTACTTTTAACTTTTTCGTGGATGTTTGGCACAGATAACATAGCTGCTTTTTGTCATAAAACACTAAATCAACCAACCAACTAACTAAATCTCAATTATACTTCCCAACAACTTTAAAAGGCAACCCATTCCATAGGCCAATCACCATGCTACAGAAATAAAACTTGCCTTGGCTGTAGGTCATTCCTATATTGTCAAAATTTATATATATTCCCCTAGTTTTACTATTATCACTGTTTAGTATAAAAATGAGAATGCATCAACACTGTGGATTCCATTTACAGTCTTAAACACTGAAGTTGGATCCCTCTGTTATTATTGTTATTATCATTTTTATTTTTTTTTGAAAGAAACCAATTTCAAAGATTACAGATTCTCCTCTTATAGCCCTTACATCCCTACCACCATTTTGGTAAACTTTCTCCAAATCCTTTCCAACAACTCATTTTCTTTTCTAAGGTAAAGAGCTTAAGAATGAACACAGTATTCCAAATTTGGTGTATCCTGTGACTTCCACAATGAAATTATAATTTTTTCAGACTTGTATTCAATATTTCTGTAAATACATGCTGAAATCCTATTTGTCCTACCACTAGCAAGAGCACACTGTTTGAATGGCATAAGAGACTAATCAAATATTGTGTTGATATTGCTTTCTTTCATGACACTGTTAAAGTAATTTTCATCCAAATTATAATTTAGATTATAATCAATTTTTTCAAACTCGCAAAATGATCTAGATTCTTTTGTAAATGGATAACATGCCTTTGTAAGAACCCACTGCTTTTTTCTTTGTAGCCACTGTTCTATCCAATTTGTTAACTTGCCCCAATACTTAAAAAGGTAACTTTTTGCAAGGCTTTTATGTGATACTTACATCATTCTACACTTTTACTTTGATCTACATAAGCAGTAATGTTTCCAAACAAATATCAAAAGGTTTGTTAGGCAAGATTTTTTCCTTAGTGAAATTATTCTATCTAATTAAATTCTGAACTTTGTTAAATAACTTTGCAAAGCAACCCACATTTTTTTCTTATTTTCTCACAAGTGATGCAAGATTAATAGGTCTATAATTATTGGGACAATTGTTATTGCTTCAATTGAAAAGAGGAGTTACTTTAAATCCTGTGGTACCTGTCCACTGTTCATGGACTAGCAAAAAATGGTTGCTAGGGTCTCGCATATTCAATCTTTGTTCCTTAAAAACCCTCGAGGGAAATATCTGGTCCAGGAACCTTGTTTTTTAAACTCCCTAGTTTTTCTTAACCAGCTCAAAATTAATGTACTCATATAGATGTGGAATAGTAAGATAACCTAGATCTAATGACATTTTCAGAACCTTGCTATCAGGGATTTAGAATTAAAACTCAACAGGGTGACATGACAAACAAATAAGGTTCATACTTAAAACTTTAACACAGACACTTCACTTTAACCTTATGCATATAATGAGATTGTTTACATTTTTCCACTCCTAATTTCATTTTAACATTTTTAATGAAGGTTAAAAGGCTTTTTATGCATATCACTTTTAATTGTATTGATTTATTTGAAGCATGGCAGCATCTTTCCTCTATGTGCATAGTCTTCAGATATATTAACAGTACATTATCGTTTTACAGTGAAAGTCTTGTGATATAATGGTAAAAGTGATGTTAAGATAGTTGATTCTAGAACGTCCAAGTAATGATAATGAAAACATTTACTTAAGTGTTTTACAGTGTGTATATTTAGATCCATGGCAAAGAAATAACAATGTTGGAACTGTGTATTTTAAGCAGTATGCAGTTTAACATGTCAAAGGATGAGGTTCCAGAAATAGATCGAAGTGCTGACATTGCTCAAGAGACAACTGAGCCAAAGTAAGTTCATTTTTATTTAACTTTTACAAGAAGAAAATAGTGATGCTGAAGTTCATTGTGTGGCAATGACTTGTTAATGACAGTTTTTTAGTCTGTTGTATTTAATGGCATTGTTTGATTGTCATAACCAAATTGTGTTAAAATACTGTATTATGATCCGAGATGAGACGAAATGCAACTATTTTGTTTTTAAGACATGCATACATTTCTTTTGAACTGAAAATCTAACAAAATTAATGCATTAGTTGAAAAATAATACAGGGTGATTTTAAATTTTTGTTCCATGTTACATGGTTTGACTGCCAACATACAAGTGATGAAAGAAAATACAAGTATAGGACAGTTTTGCAGTATTTATTAGAAGAGTGTCATTCCATGGTAACTCACCTAAGGCTTTCCAGTTCATATCGTACATTTCCATAAGAAAATATATTAAGCAAAAACTTCATTTTGATTTATTTAGCCATCCAAAATCCTAAAGCTGTACTCCAAGTAGTTTAAATGTGATTTTCCACTCACAAGCAAAAATCTGGCCTTGTTTTTTTTATTGCAAATCTGTGCGTTTCAAGCCTTTGTAAAACAATGACTGTTATCATCAAATCTGTGAATGCTGTTCCTTTGTAATGTATCCCAAGAGTAGGGTTAGATATTTACATCATACCTGTATCCCTGCAGACAATAGCTTGTAGTGAGTGTCTAAACAAAATGATATGGAGGTGATTTTTTCTTCTGAAATTGGATGTTTAATTGTGGCATTAACCATTCAGAATGCAGGAATCTGAATGTATAGTTGAAGTTTTTTTCTGATTATGAACAATACTTTCCTTACAGTAAACTGTATTCATGCCAATAAAACCATTTTGCAAGTTGATTCAGTGGATGGTATTCATTATCTTGGTTGCTTTTGGATATTTTTAAACCAAAGTTTGATTCTATGTAGTATTACCATAGTTGTATCAAACTTGCAAGTTGTACCTTTCTGCATGTAATATTCAAAGCTATACTCTGACTTGAATAAAAAAATTGTTTCTGAGGGATTAATCACCTACAGTATCTCAAGAGGGACAAATCCCACTTCCTCCAAATTTTTTCATTAGTAAGAACATTTACTTTTCTCTAATATTTCCAAAAACTAGATGTGCTTAATACTTCATCATTTAATATGGCTTTCTTGTATCCTTCACTGGCTGTAGCACATAATCCTATGTAATATCTTGATTGGGTTGGAAGAATAACTTTTCAGAAAGCTTTTTTTTTTATTATTTTGGAAATGTCTATTTGTTTATTATGATGAATTTTGCTTCGTCTGCTAGATGACTTTTAACCAGTTTACTGA
Organism: Carcinoscorpius rotundicauda; assembly: GCA_011833715.1. NCBI lineage: Eukaryota > Metazoa > Arthropoda > Merostomata > Xiphosura > Limulidae > Carcinoscorpius > Carcinoscorpius rotundicauda. The sequence continues at coordinate 127,470,760 of CM022392.1, forward strand.
TCATTTTAAGATGGTTTATCATATTCTAGTTCACTGTGATGTTATCATTTTGAACATGTCTGGACAAGATGAACATCCATTGTCTCCAGTGCCTTATGTTTAGAAAGTGTGAGCAAATCCTAGTCTACAGCAGGTTTTGACAGATTTCCAGGAATTGCAAAATACCATGCAGAATATAAGAAAATCTGTCCATCATATTATTCTGTGTTCTGATGTAAAGGTCAGATCATGGAACTTTACTCTGTTGGGAAAGTTCTACAATAGGAAGATAACTGTCACAAGACAGTCTACACCAATGTAAAAGTTACTCTTTGGAGTTTAGCATAATTGGAATCAGAAGAAAATAATTTCTAAAATGGAAAAGTGGGTGTGTCAGCATTACAGATGCCACAGTTTGTACTACCAAAAAATATTTTTGAAGTACAACTTTCTGCAAAGACACTGTTGTGATCTCTAATCTGCATCCAACTACCATATATAGTGGTTCACTAAAGAACATAGAGTTTAAAGACCAAGGAACTTGCAGCACAGGCAGGTAAAGATGTAAAACCAGGGCAGAAGTAGTGCCCTTATGTTCAGAATGACTTTGTCTTTACTGGTACAGAAAGTGATGATGGTGCAGACATGACTGGTTGGGAAGAATATAAACCAACTTCAACAGCTGGCAGAGATGAAGTAGCAGCCATGTTATCTTTGAAAATGGATAGCTTCAATGAGAGCATGACATCTGCTGGATTTTCTCCTCTAAAGCCTAGCATTGTAAATCAAAGGGATAAAGTCAGCTCTGGGAAACTAAGTGTGCTAAATTGCAGCAAGCTGTAGGAAATGAAAGTGGTGAATGTCTAGCAGTAGACATCTGTTACTCCAGGAGAAGTGAGTTGTCAAAAATGAAAGGAGTTTATTCCTTTGGCTTTTGAGCTATGCTATTAAGACTTGGAAAGGCATAAGCAAAATTGCAGTCTACAACAGAGTACAGTGAATTGAAATATATAATAAGCCTCTTCATCAGGAATTTTTAGTTTTATATTTGATTTAAAAAAAAAAAAAGCCATGGTGCTTTTTCCTGACTTTTCCATGCATATTTATTCATGTAAATAATTGAGTGCAAGTGTAAACTACGTATCATATGGAAATAAACTAAGGGCTACTTATTGGTTCTCTTGTCGCATGATATTACTGGCAGAGAGTAAGATACATATTTCACATTAATTTTGCATTTGTAAAGATGTTACACTGAAATTGGATTTGTGTTGCATTCATTTAAAAGGTACAGATATTTCTCCAGAACAAGAATTCATGTAAAAATGTAGAGTTAAAAAGTGTAGAAGTATAAAATTGTGTACAGTTACAAGAAAACTTTAAACAATTTAAAATTATTTCATGTTTTGTGCTTTTTTAACTGTAGAGCAGTTTATTACTGAAAGGACATCAGTTCATAGTTTCATTGAAAAGGTTAAATACACAAACCTAATTCATTAACACGAGTTCAGTTTGTTCAATGCTGAACAGTTACTATTTGTATATTATGGTTTTATAAGCTCCTTATAGAGCACTGTTAATTGAAATTAAATATGCAAGTCATTTATGTAATCAGTATAATAGGAATTTGACATTTAGAGGCCCATTGTTGAACATGGCTTACTAATGCATCATAGGAAACTGGCACAAAGTAATTTTAAACCTTTGGTTCATGAAACCGGGATGAATTTTCAGTGACATTGCTTCTATAATACTACAGTTGTCTAAAGTTACATAAACTATATAAGGACAACATTTGGGAAAAGTAAAACAATAACTTGCTTTTGTATAGCAGTTTCAAAGTGGTTGTTATCAGTAGTATTTCTGTCATAAAAGTCATTCTGTTTTGCCTGTTTGCACACTTTCAGTGTAAGGGACTACAAATTCTAACCATTTTCAGCTTATTAGAGTTTGATAAAAGTACAGGTAGTGATAAATTTATTAGTAAGGTCGGTTAATTTATGAAGTAAAGATTTTTCACTGTCACAATAAATGGTACAATGAATTCATAGTAATTTAGAGAGTGGTTGGCAGAACATAATGTTATGTTTTTTTGGTTTATTGTAAGTGATTCTTATAACCTTAATTTAAATAAATATCTGCAAGGGTATCTTGTACCAAGCTATTAAATCAAAGCATTCTGTTCATTAGAAGCTTTTATTTCTTGAATTTTTGTAAGTGTTTGGTTATAATAGTATATTAACTCTTGTGATGGGTCACAGATCTTAAGTTTGTCATCATCTTCAACTTGCATTTAAATTTTATTGAACTATTATGGATTTGTGAATAAGTTTAGAAGTAAATTATAGAGTGTAGTTCAAAGTTTATTATCATATTAATGTCATAATTTAAAAGTAAATCTTAAAATGTCAAAATAGATTTTAGTGAGTGGTGTGTAGTATGTTGATTGCAGCACTGTTTAAAATTAGATGTTTGTGAGGTTAAAATACTAAGTAAATTTTGTACAAATTAGGAACTTAAATTACAAATTAATAAGCTATAATAGAAAATAAGAATCTTGTACCTTTTTAATTTTGCTGAGATATGGCTTATGTACTGAATTGAACACGGCAACTCTGTTCACCTCTTTCCATTTTTGGAAATGGTCCATTATATACACTTCAGTATGGGATGTTGATAATTAATCAGCACCTTACTGTCCCTAGTGGTTTTCTCAGCTATTTTAATCTGAAAAGGTTACTACGTTCTTTTTAATTGAGATTTCGAGAAGATATATTTTCTTTTGTCTACTTCAAGTTTGTACTTTTTAGACCAAAATATAGCTTATTTATATTCAGTTCCGAAAGGGTTAAATAAATATTTAAGATTTTGGGGACAAAGAATACTTGTTTTAATCATGACATGAAATCACTTTGAACTTAGACATACTCGATATTTTGTCAAATCTTCAATAAAATGATTTCATTAAAGAATTTTGTGTGCATGTGTACAAAAACATGTAATGTTTACTAAGAGCCTATTAAACTTTATGAAGGTGCAAATGTGTAAACTTGGAGACCATTGCAAAAGGGTTAAAGGAACCACATTCATACTGGGTAAATCTTATGTAGGTAGGTTACTTTTGTCAGGAGCTAATCATAGCTAATTTGAGTTAATCATTACCTTTTTTCATTAAGAGAGGGTGAAGGGGAGATGGTTGGAGATGAAGGCAAGATTTCTGCAGATGATGAACCTAAGGAAATGACTTTGGATGAATGGAAACAGCAACAAGAAGAGATGCGCTCTGTCCCTAAGTTTAATCTTCGTAAGCCAGGTGAAGGAGAGAATCATACACAGGCTGGAAAAAAACTGTACATCCTGAAAAAAAAAGAGGAAGAAGAAGATGAAATTGAAGATGAAGAAGAGTCTGAAGTAAGCTGCTTCTGTAATTCACTGTTTGGGAATGTATTTTACTTGCTCCTTTTTTTTTTTTTTCCTTTTTTTTCCAGCTATAGTAAAATAAGCATTGTTATGTTTTTAACTAAATATCAGTTTTTAGTTTATAATTATTTACATTAGCAAAACTGTTAACTACAAAATAAATACATGAAAGGTTTGAATCACGTATGGTTTTAGTATTTTATTTCTTATCTGAACTTAAAAAACATTGTGAAACATAAGTGTATTGTAGTTAAGCCACGAGTACTATTACCTAGAAAGTCGTGTTTTAGTTTTTATTGAAGTTTTTAAAATGTTCTGTTTAAAGTTGTTTAATGTGTATCATTATGAATAGTTAATACAGCAAATGGGCAATCATAAAGTAATGTCTAAAACAAATTTTCAAACTTAATTTTATGTCTCTGAGCTCCAATTTCTTATCTTCAGAATTTTTTTAACCTTAGAAAACTGCTGCAGATTTCAACCACTTAAAATGCAAACTACAAACAATTATAAACAAAAATATAAAATTTAAATCTAACTTTTTGATTTGCTGAGATATCAATAAATTTCTTAAACCCAGTATTGAAACCCTTTTTAGTTAGCTGATGGATATATTTATATCCAATAGACTGAGAAAATTTTCCTTTGTAACAAGCTTTCTTGTCACAGCCATGTATTTTAATTTGGCATGGAGACTATTCTCTAGAGGAAACAGGTAATTGGTTCCCACTATGATTTATTGCTTTTAATGGAAGTTACTGTTCCAGTGGCACAAATATTACAATAATACCAAAAACTTGGATTAATAGTTGTGAAAATGGTTAACATGTGTTAAGTATATAACTTTATAATAAAAAATGCAAGCAACATGCAGGGAAAAAATTGTGTGTGTGTAAAATTCATCTTTTAAAAATGTTATTCTTTTTTGCAGATACACATACTAAAATCAAAGCTGAAGTTTTTTAGTTTCAAATTTGGTAAAGTTGATCAGCTTTCTTTTTATTGGGTAGTAAAATTTCATAGCACATCAGTGCATATTGCATTTGTGTTCACATATCTATTTTACATTTGTGAAATATCTTGCAATATGCTTGTAATTTTTAATAATGTGTACAAAAATGAATATTCAATCTTGCATTATTGCCCAACATCTCCAAAATTAAGTTAATCTTGTAGGAAAAAATAAGTTTGACTTATTTTGTAGATGTTGCTGTATTTTCTAGAACAGTCCCAATAAAATTGTTTTTGTCATTAACAGTGGTAGAACATCCAGCACATTTTTTAACTATAACTTAACATGACCTTAAATTTTGAAGATTTTAGTAAACAAGCCGATACGCAAAAATCATTTTTAATTAAATATTTTTATTAATGTCTATGAATATAACAAGTCAATGTTGACTGTTCTGAATGTAAAGTGATTTTATTAATTTTCTCTGCAGGCTCCACAGTGAATGTTATATTTCATTTGCATAAATACCTTTTTGATTTATCCTTCCTCACTGGTACAGATGTGGTTTTCTCAGCTGTTTCAGTTTAAAGCATTCATTTAGTTTTGTAAAATATGGAGTAACATGAACTATCTATAATTACCCTGCATTGATACAGTTGCATGCATCCATAATTTATATATACAATATAAAGTTATGGTAATATGTAAAATACTGTAACCTGCAGGACATCAGTCCTCATTTAAAAAATATTTCTCTTGGGTGATTATGCTCAAGAAGGTGGATATCTTCAAACAACAAGTAATTCTGATTAAAAACCATTATAAATAAAGGCTTTTCAGAGTAATTAAATTTGAAAATGTTGTCCAAAAATGGCATATACATTTACTGGAAAGTGTAGATCATTTAATACAACATATAATTCATACCCTCTGCTCCAGGCACTTTTCATTAGCTTCAAGCTGAATGTCAGAAGACTAGTTATATTAAACAAGAAGAAAAGTGTTTTGTTCATTTTAAGGAATAATTCCACACATTGTATAACATTATGCAACTGTTGTTTTTTGGCCCAAGTTTACTTATTTGCATCCCACATTTAAAGTATTTTAATTTCTAAGAAAAGAAAAACAAGTCTTCAAATTTGTAACATGGCTTTGTTATAGATTCTACTCTTGATATCCTGTATTTTGAATAAGAGAAATACTCACTCAAACTTTCCCCTCATTTGCTTACATTACTTTTCCCCCTTGCAAGACTCAACAGACTGCAGCATCAGTATCTAAAGACTAAATGTTGTGAGAGAGGATAAAGACTTCAGTATATTATGTGGAAAATTGTCTTTTATTTGACCTTCCTGGGCCCTGTGTTCAGCTAGTGGGATTACATAAATGTTTGTTTTCTAAGTTTAGACTTTCCTTTTTGTGGTGATATTGATCAACAGTAAGTTGAAACAAGTTTAAAAACTTGATTTTTAGATAATTTTTATTTTTGAAGTTTTTTTAATTTTATGTAGTAACATTTATGTAATCCCACTAGCTGAACACAGGGCCCAGGAAGGTCAAATAAAAGACAATTTTCCACATAATATACTGAAGTCTTTATCCTCTCTCACAACATTTAGTCTTTAGATACTGATGCTGCAGTCTGTTGAGTCTTGCAAGGGGGAAAAGTAATGTAAGCAAATGAGGGGAAAGTTTGAGTGAGTATTTCTCTTATTCAAAATACAGAATATCAAGAGTAGAATCTATAACAAAGCCATGTTACAAATTTGAAGGTTTTTGCAGGTCGTTCATGCATGGGCATGTAAACTATTTTTTTTTATTGTGGCTGGATGATGATATACTGGTTGCATGTACATTAGAATATGTGTATAGTTTCTGAATTCACCTGAAGAACAGTTTTATATGATTTATATTTCTTGCTCATAGTTGGTGTGTTGATTAACATTTGGGAAATCATATTTTAGTTCCTATTAATTTGTTGTTGTTTTTACTTCATTACTTTTATTAGGATGAGGATGAGTTGTCACGCAGAGGGCGGCAAAAGCATGTGGTGGACATAGAAATAAACTTCAGTGATTCTCGTCGAGGAAGGGGACGTGGGCGAGGAGGTATGCGGGGTAGTGGTATTAGAGGTGGGCGTGGAGGTGGTAGTATTGGCAGTGGTAGAGGACTTCCCAAGGCTACCAAATCATCTCGACAAGCTGCCCCCAAAGTGGATGACTTAGAAGACTTCCCCTCCCTTGCAACAGCTTGAACATGTGCAGTTACAGAACTTCATTTTTCCGAGCATTATTGATCTATTGTTTTGTTACAAGGTCCAAAGTATGGGTGATTTGTGCTTCCTGTTTCAGTGACAGACCTTGACCTCATGTATAGATTAAACTACTGGGAAGCATTCACAGTCAGGATGTATGGAAATCAGGAGACTTTGCTACTGCTTTGTGATGACTTTTCTTTTAAATGTAATTTTGATGGATCAAATAAACATGCAGTCTGTCAATATTGTAAAACCATATTCCCTAAAGCCTTAAATTCTCCCTTGCATAAACACCTTATAGCTTAATGCTAGGTGGATATTAGGCCTGTATACCCTTGAACCCATTAATAAAAATAAGTTCTTGGATGTTGTTTTACTGCTCATGCTCCTTTGCACCAGATATTCACAACTTTTTTCTCCACTATTGGGATATCAAATTTAGGTGGTTGTGAAATGAATGTTTGTTACTCCTCACATTCTAATTTTATCATTATGAAACACAAAAATAGTTCCTAATTTGAAGCTAAATTTAGTAACATTACATTCTTAACCAAATTGGTTGAGAATAATTTATTTTGTAAACAAATTAAAAATTAGCATCAGGTCGGAATGTGGAAAAGAAACAACAATATCGTCCAGTTATTTAATAAAATAATTCATGTGTGCTCCTCATATGAACTTAGTGAAACAAATTTTGAAGTGGGTGTTAAACTACATAATATTGTTTCATACAAGTATAAATTAAACTGTATTAATGCTGATTTTGGCAAAGTATAAGCTGTGAAATAATTTTTCACAAAGTTTATAAATAAATTTATTCTAGTTTTTGTAATTTTTTTTGTAGTAATTGAAGGTTTTGTTCATTAGTTGTAGCAATGTTTTGTGTGTGCTTTAGTTTGGTGACAAGTACATTAAACTTAGTTAACTTTTAAAATATAAGTAATTGAAATGCAATCAATAAATGTGATTGTAATTTCACAACTAGTTTAAAATGTAATTTAATTTTTTAAATAAATCCTCTTGGTTTACCATGCAGATTAGAAAATAAAGTACAAAATTTTCATAGTATGTTTTAGTAACCGAAATCAACTCCATGTTTTTTTATGCATATGAATAATTATTTAGCAAATATTTGGATTAAATCTGAGTGCTTTAGTATGGAAAAGAAATGAAATATTCCGAATGCTTTAGTTTGCAATAGTGGTAAATTTTCGTTCTCAGTGCAGTTAAGATAGCAAGTACATCGTGTGTTTGTGTGTGTGTGGTTGGATTTTTTTTTTTTTCCCCCTTATCTGCCGAACCATAATACGAGTAAGACACAAAGATATGATGAAAGGATAAATTGAAGAGTAGACTAACTATTGGCAATAAAAGAGGTGAGAAACACTCATCTTATGGAATGATTTTTTTATGAACAGATCTTGTACGATAATTTCATTTAGTTTTTATCAAATATGAGCTGTAATAATTTCTCAGTATTAGTGCATCACTGAGTGGTATACGAAATGTATTTTATATTTTTATCATTTAAGGTTAATATCCTTAAAAAAACTAATTTCAAAATCTACTTCAGTAGATGAAATGCTTCATCTAGTAGGAAGTTTGCTTACAAAATGAAATAACCATAGGTTATAACGTAGTTTTAGGGATGTGAGAATTGGGCTAGTGCTGTACTGAAGTAATTGGATGAGTAAACGAAAAGACGTAATTACAATTAGTATGTAGGATATTGCAACTTGAATTATGAATGTAATTCTGACGGCATTAATCTTGTTTTTCTCGGTTGGTTGTGAAATGCATGGGGTGGGGAATAAATACCCTTTCCAGCACATGCAGAGTTTTACTTTAAAAATTATTGTAATTTATCTTCATTTGTTTATCTATTCAACAAGGGTAGAAAGTATCGCTAAGATACCAAACCAGAACGTGAATAACCCACCACATTCCTCGTTATTTTGTTTCAGTCGAGTTAATAATTAATTTATCACTAATGTCAGTTTTAACCTAAATCCACTGTTTCTGGGCAGTGCACTATGTCATTGCTTAGTTTAATGGCTAGTAGTGATTAAAAGGTGGAAAATACAGTGTTCCCTCGCCACTTCGCGGGCTCGGTCGACCCCTCCCCCATATATATATATATAATAAACATTAAATCTAAAATATAGCATTAAATACCATTAAAATATTAAAAATAAATATAATTAATAGTGTAAAGAAAACAACAGGTATATTTTGAGATATAAACATATATTTGAGTTTATAACAGCGTAAAAATGGAAAGGCTATAGATGTACGCATTGTGCGTCTGCGAAGGCTACGCGAGATCAGCTTCATGGCGTAGCGATGTGCAAGACGGGCTATGATTGGTGCAGAAATGAAAGATGGCCAATGACAGCTACCCATTTTGATTGTCTTTCACCATTGCTACATGTCTTCAAAATGTTGATAAGGCATTGCAAGAGATGAAGCCCTGCACCGTTAATGCAAGCTGGAAGAAGTTGTGCACGACGACAAGGGATTCACTTGGCTGTTCAAAAAGCTGTGCAATTAGCTTCGTTAATCAAAGGTGAAGGATTTGCCGATATGACGAAGGAAGACGTAGATGAACTGATTGACTTAGAATCCGAACCACTCGCCGACCAAGACTTAGAAGCACTGACGAAGTCTGCTGCCGAGGAAACAATCGAGCAAAGTGGATGGTCGTTAGAGCGGTTAGGTAAACTAATGAAACTAATTAACGAAGTGAAGAAGTGCTCACAGGAATGGGACAACGATATGGTTCGATCAGTACACAGGCCTGGCATGGCCGAGCGCGTTAAGGCGTGCACTCGTAATCCGAGGGTCGCGGGTTCGCGCCCGAGTCGCGCTAAAACATGCTCGCCCTCCCAGCCGTGGGGGTGTATAATGTCACGGTCAATCCCACTATTCGTTTGTAAAAGAGTAGCCCAATAGTTGGCGGTGGGTGGTGATGACTAGCTGCCTTCCCTCTAGTCTTACACTGCTAAATTAGGGACGGCTAGCACAGATAGCCCTCGAGTAGGTTTGTGCGAAATTCCAAAAAAACAAACCAAACGAACAGAGTTTCGATCCATGCTTACTGAAGGGGAAAATGAGGTGTTCGAGGTGGATGATATAGCTGCTGTTTTACATCACTATTATTCTACTTTGTATACTAATGAAGTTCAGCAGGATGATGTAGATATGGTGCTCAGCTTTATTGACGAAACGCTTTCCCCTAAGTAAGCTCGTGTGTGACGCACCTTTCACGGCCTCGGAATTGTTATCTGCACTTACTGGTTTACCGACTGGAAAATCTCCGGGTCTTGATGGATTTACATCAGAATTTTACAAGTACTTTTTACCATTATTTGTAGATAATTTTGTAACCGTCTTATCTACCTCTATCACGCCAAACAGTTGCTCCATATTATGTGCATTGGGGTGATTGTTCCTGTTCCGAAGAGCGGGGATCGACGGTTGGCGGCTAATAGTCGGCCAATGACGTTGCTGTGTACTGACTACAAGTTATTGGCTAAAGTGCTGGTTGGACGCCTTTCCACCGTAATATCTAGTTTAGTGTCAGTTAATCAATCTGGTTGTATACCTGGACGGAATGTCAATGATAATCCGTTAACTCTAGTTTTGCTTCTTCAATCTTTAGAACGTACAGGACAGGGGGGATTTTTTTGAAGCTCGATCAAATGAAAGCCTTTGATCGGGTGAACCATGACTATTTATTTCAACTTCTGGTGCGAGTGGGTTTTAACTCGACTTTTGTTAATTGGATTAAATTTTGTTAAACTTATATTCCTAGCTGTGTTAAGTTTAATGACTTTCTCACTGATAGGTTCTCCTTATCTCGAGGTATTCGTCAAGGCTGCCCAATGTCTGCTTTGCTTGATGTTATCAGTGTTGAACCATTGAGAAATATGTTGGTCCATGATGGTCAGATTACAGGTATTGGAGGTGATGGGTTCCTCAACACACCATCTCTTATTTATCAACATGCTGACGACACTACTTTGACTTTACAAGATTCTGATTCATTGCCATACGATTTGGATGTTTGTAATATCTTTGGTCGGGCTTCGGGTGGTAGGATTAATTGGACAAAGAGTCAGGGTCTCTGGGTTGGGAGCTTGGTCTCTTCTAATGAGTATGTCCTGGGAGAGTTAAATCTCCCAGAATCCTATTCGGATTTTGGGTATTGTTTTTCTTTCTCAGTTTGATGTTATGCTGCAGAATACGTGGCGGGGAGTTTTGCGTAAAGTCTCTAGTATCCTGGTGTTCTGACGATATCGTTCCGTCGCTTAAGGACAAATCTATTGTGGTGAATGCCTTGGTGGTGTCAGTTTTGTGGTATCCATTGCAAATCCAACCATTGCCATAGCAATTTGAAGCTCGATTTCGTCAAAGTGTATTAGATTTTGTGTGGCGGGGTGGTATTCACAAGGTTGCTTATTAGATCTTGACCAAGAAATTTGCTAGTAGGGGTATCAATTTGGTAGATATACACGTTCGTAAACTTGCTTTTCGCTTGAAATTGCTGCAGAGGTGTTGGACGGTTCTTGTCCGTCGCCTTTGTGGCAACTTCTTTCTGGGTTTTTCTCTTGTTATGGTGAACTCGCATTGGGATTTCGGACTCTTCAATGCCGGATTTTGCCGAGATATGTGGAGGTCTTGCCAATGTTTATTCGAGAAGTTTTTCGTGCATGGAAGGTACTACTTGAGGATAAAGGGCTTGCCCCTGTTCCTCTTTCATCACATGTTTTCGACGAACCATTGTTTCTTAATCCTGTTCTTGTTGATGCTCGGTCACACACGTTTTATTTTCCTGAATTTATTAAAGTAGGATTGGCCCTTGTGCGACACTTATTGTATGAGGTACTCCCAGGATTTCTCCCTGTGGAGGCGGTTGTGGAAATGTGCAGTGATGTCGATATGTCGTTGAATGTCAATACCATTGTTTCACATCTCACTTCTTGGACGGATGCATTGCCTGAAGATTGGCTGGCGTTCACGTCTACTCAACCAGCTCCACTGTCCTCGACACAGCATAAAATAGACTTGTACTTTGTGGACTCTTCTAATCAACGGGTTAATTTTAGGGGATTAACTCTGAAGCAGTTGTTTTGTTATTTGAATTGTTCACTTGCTCATCATGTCTCTGCTTCATCCTTTTGGGGGAATATTGTTCCTCCAGACAATTGGACACTCATTCGCAAATCTACTTTTTCATCATTTGTGGGTTTTGATGTCTGTACTGTGGATTATTTGTTATGGTCGCGAGCGGTGACTACTAATGTTAAGTTGTTACATATGGATAGGCATCCCGTGGGTTTATGCACTTTTTGTGCACTTGACCATCTGTTTTTTATGTGTTCTTCTGTCCAGCCCTTGTTGTCTTATGTGTATGCTTTACTGGAATTTTATTATGGATGCCCTATCTCCAACTGGATCTGGAGGAGATGCCAGTTAGTGGGATCTCATTCTCTCTTACCTGGTCGGTGTTTAAATATTTTTCGCTTATGAACTAGTTTTGCACGTCTTGTTATCCAATCTGCGAGGTCTGTTCAGTTAGCACGCAATCGCAAGCTTCATTTAATTTCGTTCTATAAAGTGCGTTTACGCAAACATATACACTTACATTATTATCATAGATGTGTGTAACATGACTCATTCAGTGTCTTTTATTTATTGTATCACTATAACGGTAGGTTGGTTACAAAGGGAGTACACAGATACCTGTTATGTGCTTTAAGATAAAATGTGTTCTCTTCTACAATTGAGTTTTCTTTTTTTTTATCACAATGTTCCATTCTTTTCATTGTTCTATTAAGGTTTGTATTTTGATTTAAAAATTACAGCTAATTATAACTTGTTTTATATTTTTTAACACATTTTACACCTCAGTGATGTCGAGAAACCCACTTGTTGAGAATTTTATATGCAAAAACGGCTCGTTTGGGTTGAGAAAATATTTCAAATAGAAGAGCGAACAACGTTTCGACCTTCTTCGGTCATCGTCAGGTTCACAAAGAAAGAGGTAACTGACCGGAAACTGACCACATGTTTGGAAGGGGTTGTGTAACTGAGTGTCGTAATGTAGAGGGCGGGATTAGATGTTTGAATATATAATTTTATCAGTAATATTGATATAGGTATAAGGAATATTAATATAGGTATATAGGTAAAGGAACGCCATTATACCTATATTAGTATTATAGATAAAATTATATATTCAAACATCTAATCCCGCCCTCTACATTACGACACTCAGTTACACAACCCCTTCCAAACATATGGTCAGTTTCCGGTCAGTTACCTCTTTCTTTGTGAACCTGACGATGACCGAAGAAGGTCGAAACGTTGTTCGCTCTTCTATTTGAAATATTTTTTCAACCCAAACGAGCCGTTTTTGCATATAACATTTTACACCCGTTGCAATTTTTTATCATGGTGTCTTGCAATATTTTTCCGTTTTTTTTTCCATATGCTAATTACTTAGCTAGTGTTTCATTTACTGTATCACTATAATGGTAGGTTGGTAACAAAGATACCTGCTACGTGCTTTGTTAAGATGAAGTGTATTCTTTTCTGAAAGTTTTCTTTTTTTTGTCACAAGTGTTCCATCGTTTTCTTTGTTTTATTAATGTTTTTCGTGTAATTTGATTTAGATATTTACCGCTAACCATTACTTCTTTTATATTTTCTAATTCATTTTATACTTTTTGTTGTAATGTTTTAACAAGGTGGTATCTTGCAATGTTTTCTCTCCATATGCTAATTATTTAACTAGTTTTTTATTTCATGTATTTTTGTTTATACCCCTTCTTTGAGGTGGGATGAATAAAGAGAAAAAAAGCCAGACTCAAGGTACGAAGTGTGTCTTCTGGTCTCTGAATAGAGGCGTGGGTTCGAATCCCACTTCTGATAACTCTTTGGATGATGGTTTATGGCGAGAGAAGAGTAAGGTTGTCCTTGTTCTGGGTTATCAGCTTTACGAGTTCTATCACTTTTTACCGATTAATTGCTTCAACTTTTCCTGGGCTACTCACCAGTCGTATAGTATAAGACCTCTACGACAGCAGCACATCTTCAACACCAGTGCTAAAAAGATACGCGTGCCTACAAGCTTCACTTCGCCGTACAATCTGTGAGTTATGCCGGCCGACATGCCGAACAGTCAAACACCGTGACTTATGCAATGACGACGTCGACAATAGAAGGAACAAGTCCATGCTCGACAGAAACAAAAAGTAAGTCCAGTGTAGGTGGCCAATTTATTGATGATAATTTAAAATTAAAATCACTGTTACACATTGCAAAAAAAGAACTAAAAGTTAAAACCACCCCAATGAAAGATTCTAATGTTAGAGCCAGAAAAAAAATAAAACTAATTAAAGAAAATGTAACTTCAACGGCTGCCAACAGTGCAGTAAAAACTACTTTGATAAATAATGAAAATCGTAGTACTAGTAGTTTAAATACAAAAACCCTACCCTGGATATTGAAACAAACACCAATTCAGAACGAGAAGAAGCTGGTTCTGACGACGAAAACTTAACACCAGTGAAGACTAGAAGTCAGAAAAAACAAGTAAAACAAACAACAACAAATCCAGAAACAAATACAAAAAATGCAATAAACTTACCTAAAAACACCATTATTATACAAGGCATACCAGGAAATTTTAACTAACCACAACAAATTTTGTTCCTGGATAGTATGTGTTATTTCTTAATTGCTCATGTTGTAAATGTAAAGAAAATGGCCATTATTCCCTTTTGTGACCTGGATAATAAAATTTAGAAATTAACCTTTTTTTTTTCTGTAGCAAATGGGGAAATTTGCACATTTTCATTTACATAAGATTTGAATAAAACAACATATGAATCAAGATTTACACGTATTTAAGTTAACTTTGTACAAAAATGTTTAGAAGTGAGTAGTTTTTCCAGATTTGCAGCTGTAATGTAAATCACTTTCACGTATCAGCCCCCAAATACAGTCATCATGTTTTCGTTATAAGCTCCTTGTTAACGGCGTTCAAAGTCCAGTATATCTTGGTGGAAGCACTCATCTTGCTCCTCTGAGTATGTACCCATGTTCTCCTTAAACTTATCAAAATGAGCGTCAAGGATATGGACTTTCAGGGACATCCTGCAACCCATTTTGTCGTAGTTCTTCACCAGAACCTCAACCAGTTCTATATAACTTTCGGCCCTAAGAAGCCCCGAACCACTGCAACAAAGCTGTCCCAAGCTTTTTTTTTCCTTTCTACTGAGCTTCTTGGAAAATTCTTTTCACTCCAGGTTCTTTATTTGTGGTCCAACGAAGACATCAGCTTTGTCTCAGATAGCTTAGGGAAGAAGTCTTGAAGGTACTTGATGGCTGCAGACTCCTTATCAAGAGCTGTGACAAATTGTTTCATAAGACCCAGTTTTATGTGCAATGGTGGGAACAACACCTTCTGGAGGTCCACTAGTGGTTCACACTTGAAATTGTGCCTCCCCACAGAGAATTCGGTCCGTTGTGGCCAGTGCTTCTTGTTGTAGTGCGCTGTGATGTCCTTGTTGTCCCTAAGGCAAAGATAACAGGGAAACTTGGTAAAGCCTCCTTGAATATATTTATGTATTCATTTAGGCAGCTAGAACTCAACTAAAGTGGTGAGTGGTGAGCCCCAGTATATATATACAGGGTGGAAAAGCGGAAAATTTGAGGGTCAGATGATATCATGAATAAAATGCGTGCTTACTCATTTCTATTTTGATTTCTTTACATCATGAATAAAATGCATGATTTTAATAATTTTGAGCATCTATGAGTGTAATATAACATATGCCTTTAAAAAACTTTGTAAAAATAAATAGCTGTTTGACAAATTTTCCGCTTTTCTAGCGACCACCCTGTATTACTATGGAAAGTTCTGGAAAATTCTCGTAAGTTCTATAACATTCTAACAAGTTCTAGAAAGCTCTTATAAGTTCGAGAAAATTCTCTATTAGCTACTTAGTACTGAATTTTCCTGGAATATTCTCGAAAATGGGTAAATTTGAAAATTTCGTTACCCAGGTCACAAAAGCAAAGTTTGAAAATAGGTCTTTTTCATTTACTTTGGGCACAAGCAGTTGGGAAATAACACTTTCTGCTTAGGAACAATAAAAAATAAAAATTTTGTTACATCCTACAGGATGTAAATTTCGTCGCCCAATTTCTCAGAAGAAAATAAATAATTTTTTAGCTATACAGTGTTCCCTCGTGTATCGCGGTAGATGCGTTCCAAAACCCCCCGCGAAGTGGGATCGCCGATTTTTACGTATATGTTTATGTGCATTTAGACTTTTAAAACCCTCCCTGTACCACTATTTAATCCTCCCATTTTGGTGGTGTCTTTTTGGGGGACACCACCTCCTCTTCTGTGGAAGGTGAATCGGCAATTTCTTCGTCGGTCGTTACAACTTCAGGAACAGTACTTGCCACCGGTACCCTTTCTTTCTTGCTCGGCTGGAAAAACATTGTTATTGGCAGTTGTTTTCTCTGCCTCTTTAACCTATCGAAAATTATTTGATAAGGAGTCATCAGTTCTTCTATTTTATTGCAAAATTGTACTGATCGAACCATATCGTTGTCCCATTCCTGTGAGCACTTCTTCACTTCGTTAATTAGTTTCATTAGTTTACCTAACCGCTCTAACGACCATCCACTTTGCTCGATTGTTTCCTCGGCTTCTTTCGGTGTTTCCTCTTCGTCGTCTTTCTCGGCAGCAGACTTCGTCAGTGCTTCTAAGTCTTGGTCGGCGAGTGGTTCGGATTCTAAGTCAATCAGTTCATCTACGTCTTCCTTCGTCATATCGGCAAATCCTTCACCTTTGATTAACGAAGCTAATTGCACAGCTTTTTGAACAGCCAAGTGAATCCCTTGTCGTCGTGCACAACTTCTTCCAGCTTGCATTAACGGTGCAGGGCTTCATCTCTTGCAATGCCTTATCAACATTTTGAAGACATGTAGCAATGGTGAAAGACAATCAAAATGGGTAGCTGTCATTGGCCATCTTTCATTTCTGCACCAATCATAGCCCGTCTTGCACATCGCTACGCCATGAAGCTGATCTCGCGTAGCCTTCGCAGACGCACAATGCGTACATCTATAGCCTTTCCATTTTTACGCTGTTATAAACTCAAATATATGTTTATATCTCAAAATATACCTGTTGTTTTCTTTACATTATTAATTATATTTATTTTTAATATTTTAATGGTATTTAATGCTTTATTTTAGATTTAATGTTTATTATTTTATATACATGTGGGGGTTGGCCGAACCCGCGAAGTGGCGAGGGAACACTGTAGTATAATTTTTTCAGTGCAGTTTGTACGATCGATAGAACTCATACTTTAATATATTTAAAAGCTTTTATC
The DNA here is from genome assembly GCA_011833715.1 of Carcinoscorpius rotundicauda. NCBI lineage: Eukaryota > Metazoa > Arthropoda > Merostomata > Xiphosura > Limulidae > Carcinoscorpius > Carcinoscorpius rotundicauda. The sequence continues at coordinate 127,487,789 of CM022392.1, forward strand.
AACTCCTTTTATTTCTTATGTTGTTAGTCCCGATGTATATATGTATAAAAAATGAGTGCATCATTATCTCTCTTGCTCTGACAATTATATCTTCCTTCTATGTCCCAAGGTAGCAAAAGCTAACTCTTTCTCTCCCTATTTACCCCATACATTTTTCAATGCACTTGCCGTGTCAAAAAATCATCTTTAAGTTCATAATTTACATCCTTGTATATTCCTTTTGCTTTTCTTCCCTCCAATACTTTCTCTTCTTTATAAGTCAGAGGAATGAATTTGTTGATCAATAAGGTCTTTACAATTAATTTCATTACTCATAACCCTAATACTACCCTTTCTAACTTCCTGAATGTTACTGTTAAGCTGAGGTGGTTCCTTAATTGTAAGCAAAAGATGAAGCTCACCTTGGCCCCCCAGTGCTCAGCGGTATGTCTGCAGACTTACACGCTAAAATCCGGGTTTCGATACCCGTGGTGGGTAGAGCACAGATAGCCCATCGTGTAGCTTTGTGCTTAATTAAAAAACAACAAAAGCTCACCTTAAGATCCTGCTTTCTTTTCCCACAGTTTACATTTCTTTTTATCTATTTCCAGCTTCCAACCTGCAAACTTTTGTATACATTAAACATCTTTAATATGACCTTCCTTAAAAATGCCTTGTAGTTCAGACTGTCAAAATAATCCAAACATGATGAATTCACAAATTTTGGCAATGTATTCTCAATTGTATACTTTTCTAAGTGAGCAAAAAAAAAATAGCCAGAAATCAGGTGCTTAAAATTTGACGTGAAAATAAAAGAGGACCACTGAATCGCATTCATTTTTTTTAACAATATGACATATTCAATTTATTTATTTACTTTATTTATTTTGTATAATTATTACCACGAAATTCGCAAAACCACTTTAATTACAACGGGTCATTTCATGCATACATTCCTTTCTACTTTTGGCTTATTCGTCCAAAGACAAAACGAAAGGAATTTCTAGTATTCGACAGAGTGGTGAATTATTATTATAACGACGTTTTTAGGAGGGATAAACTATACATCAACCTAGAGCTATTCTCTTTCGAGTACTTTGTTTATAGAATTCTGACTGGTGGGAACACATTTTCAACGTCTGGGTATTCATGACGAATCACTCACAAATACCTGAAAACACTGAGGTATTCGTGATAAATGTTATATGATTGAGAAGCCAATTTATCAAGGTGCTTGATTCACAAACGTATTACGTTACAATTAAAGTACTTTTACGACCATAACCATACTTTGTTCCAATGGATAAATGTCACTAGTTTATTTGTGTGAGTGTTTTCATTCCAAAATATTTTGGTTTATTTTCGAAATATCTTTCTTTTCATCAGTTCAGACACAAAAATTAATGTTTTGCACGAGATTCCTGGATTTTGCCATGTTTCTAGATATCCCGACAACAGTTAAACAATATGAGATTAGAGCTAAAACCCCAGAGTTGTTTTTCGACACAATTTTAAGCAGTATACTTTTTCTTCTTTTTTTTCACTTACCGTTGTTAAAACATAATGAACCCTAATTATCTTTGTAAGCTTGCATTTCATTTAGGTGATGAATTTGGCATGGAAATTTGACTATCAATTATTTAAATGGCACTACTCTGGTTTTACTCTTCTGATTTTCTATTTTCCAGGAATATGATACTTAGAAATCCTAACGTACGTATTGAACAAAAAACATAGTTCGGAAGGTTGGTAGATTTTATGTTGCTAAGTCAGAACTTATTCAGCTGAAAGTACTAAGAGCTTGTTGGACAAAAAACTTTTCAGATAAAAACATTTGTTTCAAATTCTGTGGGATATTGAGCATGTGAGCATGCCTGAAAGGTATGTGGGAAGTCATCTTCAATAATTAACATGCTTGGTTCCAAAGAAATAAGTTGACATCATTGCGTAGGAGTGCAAATGCAAATTGCAATATCCTTTTGGCTCTGCTACAATACTCAACAACAGGATATGAACTGTATCATGAAACATCAGCCATCACTGAAATGTTGGTGTCTTGTTGTATGAAGTTGCCTTGAACATTAATACCAGAAAAACAAGGTGTTGTGAAACTGGTTCATTTAGCCTCGTTATTTTCAAATGAAACTCATATTTTGTAGCACCAGCTGTAACAGATTTTGCATCAATTAAAATCTATCTAAATTCGTGATAAATAGATACAATATAATTTACGTCATGGCACTATTTGTCAAATGCATCTAAAAACCACATTGTTAATGCTTCAAAAGCTAAGGTAAGGCCATTAACTGCACATTTGTACTGTTTGTCTAGCAGCATTTGGTCAATTGTGGATGCAGCATAAACTCTGGAATCAACAATGAGGTCACTTAAACCGCTATTAGCCCAGAATTCTGAATATGAAAACAGCCGAGTCACAAGACATAAGACGACAATCCATCTGCTGTTAACCATGCAGATTGCTTTCCTGGTGTATGAAGCTGATAGTCTATTATTTTATTCGAATAAGGTTGATCTAAAGCAGTGGACGTTTCACCATTCTTCTTCATGGTTTTGTAGATTGTGAACATGTCCATGGTTTTTAATCAATAATTGCTGCATATATTAGGGTAGAATGTGTTTTACGTTTCTCTGAAAATAGAGCTAATGAAACTCATTCCAAAATTAGACAACCTGATTGACTATATCAAGCTCATACTTTGCAACACAACTCGGAAAGAGTTGGATCTCATCATAGCTGATAGACATACTATATGCATGCAGGATGTTGATTAGTGACTTCGAGCCAAATTCGTCATGACATTGGATGCTTATCCCAAACTACAGAGGTTTAATCACGTTTATAATATTGAAAATTATAAACTCAGCCAGTGATAAGGCTTTGTATTTAATGCTTAAGTTCATGGTATAATTTTCTCTCTCCTACGTGTATGATCTGCCATTAAGTAGCGATATTAAACGTTTAGCTAAAAATGGAGAAACAAAATTTCTGAAGCTTCGAGGTTCATTTCTGTAAGTGATAGATTCTTCTGTCATATAAATCTTAATGCTTTCTGCTCATGGTATACCTGTAGCATGATGTAGGATAGACCCATTATTGTCCTCAAAAGAAATGTTAAGTTCTTTTTCAGTATGCATATTTATGCTATAACAGTTGCTATTACATCTGAGAGAGAGAATGCACTGGTGACAACAATGTTAGGTATAACTTGTTCATGTTGATTGAGCACTGTGAACCTATCACTAAAATATTGTTGGAGCCTTTTTTTTTTTAACTTTGTTTGTCTAATACTTCGACCTGTAGGCTTCACTTTTATCCTTATAAAAGGAATGAAATTTATTTTGCAAAGCTGATAGTTAGTAGGCTTTTCCAGATGCGAGTACATCTTGTTTTGTCATATGGATGAATCTTTGAAATAAACATTCAGATTAAGAAACATCTGTTGCAGTTTCGATCGATTCGTTAATTACCTTTCTTTAGAGAGTTACAATACAAAACTGATATCATGCCTCGTGCGCTATGAGGTTTTCTCCCTGTATTCAGTGCAAGAGAGCTTCATCATGTAAATGCTGCGCAGCATTTGAAGTTTGTCGGCTCTGTCGTATATTAAAATATTGTGCAGTTTGTGGTCTCCTTTATACTTAAGTTGCATACATATAATACATAAGGCCACGTAGTTGTATTTGTTGAAGGTCTAGTTGGTCCGGTATGTAGATCCCTGTTTGTTGTCGTTCCTGTAAGGATCGATAACTCGGTGAAAGTTTCAGAACGTCGATGAAATGTGGTACTGTAACTTGTTTATGTGTAACTTCTATGATATAACAGTCGAGATAAGATTGCATTTACACTTAGAGGAAAGCTTTGAAAATACACGATCCTTCTTAACATTGGCTGCATTTATAAAGGTACTTATTATAATCGAAGTTGTTTTACTCAGGGTTTCATTCTAGGTTTCTGGCAGAGGATATGTTTGAAAAAGTCAGTGTGGGGATTTTGTTTTTAAAAAGTCGGAGTTTCAAAGGACTGTCACCATAACTATAAGTCACAGCTATTTGAGAGAAGGACTACATCACTAATATATATGTGTGTGTGTGTGTGTGTATATATATATACCCTGCAAAATGAGAGGATTGAAAGGTCTCCTCAGATAATGGCAAATATATTAGTAGAGAAAAAAATGTAAAACTATACTGTTTCTTAATTGTTAAAGATTTGTGTGTGGTAGTTGATGGTTTTTTAAGTTCGTGCAAAGATACACGAGGGTTATCTGCTATAGTCGTTCCTAATTTAGTCGAGAAAGACCAGAGGCAATGCAGCTACTCATCATCACCAAATACCAACTCTTGGACTACTCCTTTGCCAAAGAATAGTGAAATTGACTATCACATTAAAGGTTGGACATGTTTGTTGGAATGGGGATTTGAACCTACAATCCTCAGATTGCGAGTCGAGCGCCCTAACTAACTGGTCGTGCCCACTCACGCATTAGTTTATACAATAATAATAGGCAATACCAGTTATTAGGATTAACTATTATAAGCTTATATTTGAAAATTATACATATAATTTATATGTGAAAAGCTAATGCCAAAATGGATACATGTAATATATATACATTTTATGCTATAATTAAACGCAGTTACTTATTTCATGACTGGCATGGCCAGATGGTTACGGTGCTCGACTCCCAATCCAAGGTTCGCAGGTTGGAATCCCCGTCACACCAAGTATTCTAGCCCTTTCAACTGCGGGGGCGATATAACGTGACGGTCAATCCCACTTCTTTTCGATAAAAGAGTAGCTTAAGAGTTGACAGTGGGTGGTGATGACTAGCTGCCTTCCTTCCGGTCTTACACTGCTAAATTAGGAAAACAAACAAACTTATTTCATAGAAGTAAACGCACACGTACACACTCGTTTTTTAACAAATTTTACATAACGAATCCTCCAAAATAGATATTTATCAACGGTTTGAATTACTAGCGTATTCAAAGAGTTAAAACCATGTAATATACATAGAACATAAACAATAAAATAACTCATCAAGTACTGCAAGCTACATAATTCTTTCATTTCTTTAGCTCACATGTTAACATACAGCAGGTACAAAACATAAAACAAGGCAAGGGATGTGTGTGAACTCAATCTCTTATGGTTGTAGGATATAAATATACTGTGGCATGTTCAGTTTATTTCTATATAGATGATATCTAAGCATTATATTATATCTATAATGAATAAGTTAATATAAAACAGCTTTCTTTGAATTTCTGTTTTAGACTGACGACTGGAATGGAATCAATATATTGTAAGGCGAGGGTTTGCAAACTAAGACTATTCAAATGCTTTTTATTCCTTACATATAAACAGCTAGTACACGTTTTTATTATTTGAGACTCATTGGTATTCTGATGTTTAAAAGATAAATGAACAAATGCACAAACAAATTTGTAAAAGTTAGATGAAGGGCGAGTGTTTTGGTTAAATTTTAGACAATGTTATTGGAGACACTTCGTTAGAAGGCATAAAAATTCCTTTCATATCATATATTCTCCAGCCTTGTACCATTCATGACATTTAAAACTCTCAAAATAAGGCTCTTTATGAAGAATAGCTACTTGGCTTTGTTAATGTGGGTTGGGGTAGAGAATGATGTTGACGTAGCTTGATTGAGGCGTGTCTGAGGGTTTATCTAATCTATTAAGACCAATTAAGACTGAGTTTTAGCATTACCACCACTTATGTTTATTTTCGAGGAAGGTAACTTCAGTCAATTGAGCTAGTCCGAATGGAAATCCAACATAATCAGGACACAGACAGTAGATTAAATCCTTTAATTAAAGATACAAGAAACAATGGCAATGAAAAGATACAAAACTGAAAAAGAGTTTCATGTTCATCAGTGAAAATGCATCAAGGGAGTTACGGGTGAGAAATATGCTGTGAATCTTTTTTCAAGTAGAAATAACAATGTCTACCCAGCAACACTTGGTACCATACTTTAGCTTTTCATTTCAGTTAACACACCAGTCACAGACTGAAGTTCCCCGATGTTACAGGGGTAAGTCTACGAGTTTGCAATTCTAAAATCAGGTGTTTGATGCCCCTCGGTGGACTCAGCAGATGGCTCGATGTGGCTTTGCTATAAGAAAAAAACACATATATACTGACTGAAAGAGACGTTATAATATCATGGTATTAACAAGGAATATACGTTGTAGACGCTAGAATAAAGTAGGTAGGAAATTTCAAAATGTGATAACAGAAAATAAGATGGTAACACATGTGTCGAATTCTTGTTTTTGTCTTCATTAAACACAAAACTATCTGTGCTCTGCCCACCATATTATCGACACTGACTTTTAACATTGTGAGCCGGCAGACTTACCATCAAGTCACTGGGACAAGGGGCATGTGCGAGATCCTAAATTTTTAAAGAAAAGTCATCAAGAAATAATATACAGATATGCCAGCAAATAATATATGATTAGAAGCAATTATACCAGTAGCTGGAGGCTCATATATCAGTAGCAGAGAAGATGATAAAGTCCCCAACATGTAACACGAGAAGAATATTAACAAAGAACATCTTTAATCTCTTAATTTCGGTGTTAAAGATATTTCCAATATGGCCACAGATAGTGTCACATACCTATCGAATGAAAATCAAGCCAACGACAAAGCAACAGTCATCATCTGATGACGAAGCACAATAAAGTTTAACATCTCTGGAATTACTTTTCTCAAATGACATAGCCTTGCTGTACATAAGATGGTAAAAATCTCAGTTTGGGGCACAGTGATGCGTAAAACAAAATACGCGACCTGGCTAAGTGATGAATGAAAATTTGCTGTAAAATTATGATCAATGTTATAACTAAAAGTTTGGTCGCCAATTTTGGATTTCATTTCTTTAAGTCGTCCACTGAATTCTTTTTCTTGGTCGCATCTTGTTTTCACACCCTTGATTAGCTTCTATATACCTGCAGCGTTATTTTAAATTAGAAGGTAAAAAGGCAAATATCTTAAATGTCTTCAGCAATTTTTTATGGTGATAGCTTCATTTGCTGAACTTTTCGCAAAGTTACTCAAGGGTTATCTGTCCCGTCCCTGATTTGGAAGTGAGAGAAGGAAGACAGGTTGTCAATACTATCCACCACTAACTCTTATGTCGACGAAAAGTGAGATTAACCATAATATTATAATGCTTTCACTTCTGAAAGTTCAAACGTACTCAGCAACGGGGTTTGAACTCACGACACATAGATTAGTGGCCGATCATCCTAATTACCAGACCAAACGATTAGAGGCGATCCTGAATAAGTAAAATGAACTTAACAACTTAATAAGGCAAGTATACAACTTACAGTTTTAAACGTATATTGTGTGTGATAATTGTTTTGCTGAAGCTTCTGTTTTACATTACACCTTTATATTTATTGTATGATTATTTCCATAAGTCTTTAATTTTTGTATTATGACAATATTGCTTTGTATTATACAAGACAAAAAACCTATTAATACAGTGTGATTGAACTATACCAAAATCACATATTATTTTCAAGTCTAATGTGTTACATATTGTTTCCTTTTATCTTTAAGAATGCAGTCACTTTTAAACGCCGCACGACTAAGAATGGCGTGGCAAGTTCACTGCAAATCGTACAGGTCTTACGTGAAAACTGACTCTTTCACTTGAGTGAGAGATGTCTTTTTGTAAAGAACCGCATTTGGGACGAAACCAATGTGATATTTGCAGTCGATGACTACACAAGGACTGAAGACCGTGCCGGGGTTTTGAATACTTACTTATAGTGTATTTTAATTATGTGCCTATATAAAAAAAATTGTATATACTATAAGAACTTAGAAGAATTGCAGTAATGTTTCAGAAACAAATAAACAACTTCGTTTCTCCTTATTAACAAATTTCAAATTATTTCATTAATGGCTCGATAAAGCAGATGTAAAAGAAGATAGATTGGAAACACTTATATTTAAAAAAAGAAAACAAATGAAACAAATAAAAAAACTAGTAAACCCATTACAAAACTATAGCACAAAAAATAATACGAACTCCAATAAAAACGGGGAATGAAACAAGTGCTCTAGAACAGTTATTGGAGGAAGAATAAGGAAAACATAACTAATCATTAAACTTCCGTCAAACCTGGTAAAAACACATAGGCACATCAAAATGAAAAGCAATAATTTGATTTGTTATTATGCACACAGGTCCACAAAGGGCTTTATATAAATGCTCTGCCGACTATGGGTATCAAAACCAGGTTTGAAGCCTGCAGACATACCACCTTGGGGCCGAAAAGTTATAGGTATAGAGATGTAATGATTTTGTTAAAAAATAATTCACATATCACCTTTATAAGGTGGCGTTTACCTTTCACATATTAAAATGGAAAAAGATTTAAGAATAATAAAGAACAAGAAAAAGATATACCAACACAACACAAGGAGAGCGAGTATCAATACGTCTTAAAACATTTATACCATTCTTTCCTATCTCTAATAAATTTTCAGTTATCAGACAGCAACATTCTAAAACCACAAATAAAGAAAAATACCTGACACTGAAGTAAAACAAATAGGTAATAAATTATTATGATTTCAGTTGATTTATACACGCTGACGCCTATATGAAACGAGAACAAAATACATGTAACATTCACTTTCGAATAAGTTGACCTCTCTCAAGTATCACTCTCCCCTACAGGGTATTATTTTTTTTGTAATTAAGCACGAATCTACACGATGGGCAATCTTTTCCGTGTTCATCACGAGTATCAAAACCGGTTTTTAGCATTAGAAACGTGCAGACCTTCCGTTGCTAAGAGTATATATATTTTTAGTCAATAATATTCAGGTAATTTTAAAATTTTTGTACAGATGTGTTACATTATTAACAAAATCCTGAACGACGGTAAATATACACCAATACTTTTACTCGAATAAAAACTGCACACGCCAACAGTTAAAAATTCGTCACTTAAGCTTCATGTGGCAAAGTGGTCAGAGAGCTCAACTCGCAATCTGATGGTCGCGGGTTCGAATCTCAGTCACACCAAACATGTCCGTCATTTCAGCCTTGGAGACATTGTAATGTTACAATAAATTCCATAAATCATTGATAAAAGAGTATTTGTTTGTTTGTTTGTTTTTGAATTTTGCACAAAGCAACTCGAGGGCTGTCTGTGCTAGCCGTCCCTAATTTAGTTTTTGTTGTTGTTTTGAATTAAGCACAAAGCTACACAATGGGCTATCTGTGCTCTGCCCACCACGGGTATCGAAACCCGGATTTTAGCGTGTAAGTCCACAGACATACCGCTGAGCCACTGGGGGGCTCCCTAATTTAGTAGTGTAAGAGGGAAGGCAACTAGTCATCACCACCCACCGGATAAAAGAGTAGCCCAAGAGTTGACGGTGGGTGGTGATGAGCCTCCTCCTAAATCTTACACTGGTAAATTAGAGACGACAAGCACAAATAGCCCTTATGTATCAAAACGTATTTTATTAAGCAAATTAAATGACCTTGTGTGTATATGTACTTATTTATTTATACAGATGTTTCACACAGAATATTTACATGCAAATTGTGGGCGACTGTAGAAAATAGGACATATTTTATAAACAAAGAAGTACGTTAATGGAGTGTAAAACAATTTAATACTACATTCGTAATTAGTGCTGAATAAAACCAACAGATAAACAATTGTACCAGTTTGAAAATTTTGTTGTATTTCCTTACGGGTAAAACAAAACTCATGAAAAACCATTTTGTAATTCACGCACGTGTATATGCAACTACATTGTATATAAAAATACACACACACACTTTCGCATACATACATACATACATATAAAAGCCGACTTAAACCTATTCAGCCAGATTTATTCCATCAATTGAAAATAAAACCGTTAATTTTAGTATTTTACTAACATGGGTTATTTTATTTAAAAAGTTTAACACGTTCAATAAATAAAAAAATTGAAAGCCTCTACAGTTGTACTTAACCTCAACCATTTATTAAAAGATACATTCTAGTTTATGTAGATTTTCCAACATTCCTAGGTTTTTATGACTTCATGTTCACAGAAAATATAAACTCTGTACTTTAGATATTTAAAAATAAGTGTCTGATGCTTTTGATCTTCTCTTTCATCCCTGTAAAATGAGTGTGTACACTGAAGACAAAACAATTTTGAATCAGCCATGGTACTAATTACATATAGCTCTTTAAATTTTGCCTTGTCCTACAAATAAGTGAAAGTTTACAAATAAAGAATAATTGTTTCTAAAACATTTCTAGCACAGGAGTGAGATGAAACAAAATAAAAAAGTGATGGCTGAAAGTTTTGGTGATAATTGAAAATGCTTAGTGAATTAGAACAGGGTCTTACATAAAATATTTAATCGAAACAAGTTACTGTAAAGCCAGTACTAAAAGAACTCAAAAATAATCCTGGTGACGATTGGACTAGTAATTTTACATTTACTGCAAAAAAAACAAACAAACAATACTATTATAAATATTACACTTTACAATTGCTATTACTTATAATTGTCCTGACATTTTTTTTGTTTCAAACTAAAATACTGATAGCAGAAGTATCCATGTTCATTCTTAATGTAAAATTATGGCAAAATGTTTATCTATTAAACACTTCTCAAGAAGAAGCATTGGTAGATAAATTATACAAATATCAAACGAAAATGAAAATGCAACTGTGATTAATGTAACATAAACATCATAAGTGCAAAGTTATAGTGCCCAAGTTTTCTCTCTCTCTTCATGCATGAATTTTAACCCTATTAACACTTTAAGAACACCAAGACATCTACTAAAATACCATTAACATTATAAACATTTTGAAACTTATATTACAATAAATTCACTAATGAGAGAAACATAAATCAATGTATTTTTATTTCAAATTGTATGTTTTTGCTTAACAATATTTTGCTTTGAAAATACAACCAAGTTTTGCATGCTTTCAAACATCATATAATGACAAACAGATTATTTTAATTAAGAAGAATGTCAATACCATAATATAAAAGTAGAAGTAGTACATCAAATTTATTTCAATAGTACAAAAATATCAGTTTCACAGAAATAGCGGTTGGGAAACATACATACACTGGTTAATAAATAACCATTCAAATCTACTGTTCAAATACTTCATTATACATAAAACACAATGCTCTTTCACATTCAAGAAACTTTGTTTTTTCACAGCTAATTTATTCAAAAGATACCTTTATTTATATCATACAATGGTGTTCTAAGCAATACACCAAATAATAGAGCAATACAAATAGTGTGTATGCATGTGTGTACTTATAAATATATATTTCTTCAATAATTTGTTCATAAAATTTACATGATCCAGATTGTATAGCAGTAAAAAGTAACACTAACAAATTAAGCTTCTAAATTACAATAAATGATAAAAAAATCCACAATAGAGGAATATATTGCTTATGATGTCAACCAAGAAAATAATTACAACAGCTAAGACATTATGGCAAATTTTCTGATTGCTGACAATGGTTACATTAACATTTCATTATTGTGCAGATTTCCAAACAACTAAATTTGTTTTGTAAGATCTAATACTTCAGTCTAAAAATTACAATCCTAATTGGTTAAGACAGACAAAATTAATAGAATCTAAGAATCTATTTTGTTTTCTTTAATGTGAATTTTAGAAGGCATTGGTCAGAATTAATGATAAAAGATCAAAGTATTGTGTCAACACAATGATGTAATAAAATTTATGCTGAAAAATAGTGTAGATCTGGAAAAGAACCAAAACTCTCTAATTATTAGCACAAATAATACACAAAATATGCATTAACTGAGTTGTACAGAAAAATTAAATTAAATTAACTTATGATAAAATGTCTTGATATAAACATTGAGCTTCTCATGTTTATATTCTAGCATGTGACAACCTATTCTGATTGTTATATATACTGTTATTATTTATCTTTTTAATCATTTTAAAAAAATTAATTTGATTTTAAAACAAATGTTTAATTAAAAAACAAACAAACAGCAATTACACTACTAGTTTTTGATGATTTTCTTCCATTGCATTTTTGACAAGTCTTAGGTAATAAAGTTTCTTCATATTACTCTTCACACTGAATTTTTTAGGAACTTTAATCCTTTAATTTGTCATCAAGATTATATGATATAATAAGAGTTCAGCAAATCAGTTTTTCATGTACTGGTTCAGACTGATGCAGTACTTCAATGGTTTATAGCATAATAACAGATTATAATGAAAAACATATCAATCTGCAATGAAGTATAATAGCTTTTACAAAATGGTAACTGGGGAGTGTGTAAAAAAAAAACTAATGGAAAATACAAATAGGGCAAGATCTGAGAATCAGCAAAACTAACAGCCAGTCAGTTTAAGACATTACAGATTAATGGCTAATAAATAAGTTTTTTTCATAATTTATACAATTAATTATAACTATACTAAGAAATACAAGAAAGTATCTAATTATTACTTCCCTCTGTAGAAATACAACTTGTATGTAATCATTTCCAAAATGCTTTGCACACATTTAAAGATCTGAATAGAATAATGAAAAAAACATAAAAAGTTTCAAAGTTTACACATTTATTTTGTAATCCTTTTACTTTGCATCTGTGTAAAATGCTTTTATGCTTTAGCAGTGATTACAATAATTCACCAACAATCAATATTTATTTGGTGTTGGACTTAAACGAAAACAAAGCAAAACAGAACCAGTCTAAGCTAAGATTTAAATATTGTAAATAATACATTCATTGGAAAATTACTTAATCCTAACTGAACATGAAATAATCTACTTAAACAAGATAAATGTATGTCCTACCAATTTTGTTTGACAAGTCCAAACTTGATTTTAAAATAATGTAAATAAGACATGGTTGCTGATCTAGCATAAATACCTATACAAAAACCTTTTTAAGAACTTCATATACATATATCAAACACTATTTTCTGTTTATAGCATTTTCATATTTTTAGAAAAGAAAATTTAGATTCTGTATTCATACAGTTTACAAGTACCAAAACATTTTAATGGATAGTGCAAGTAAAAAACTCCATGATATAATGATCACTAAATTACTCTATGGTTAAAATACATATTTAGTTTTCTTCTTAAAATTCAACCACAGTTTCCCTAAATAAAACAACTCACAACCCACTGTTACAAAAGTTTTAAGTCTTCCTGTATATGACCTAAGAACTTGTACTCACACAAGAATCTTACTTTTTTACAAACATAGTGACATGCTAAAACTTTTATGAAAAGTTATGAATTGTATAATTTACTGATATAAAACAGGTGACGTGACGTCATGAGGTATGAACTATTGGACCTTCAGTATAATGCTTTATTGAATAAATATTCCTGAAATCAGCAGGTTGGGATGTAATGACACCCATATCAGTCGAGATGACTGGTTGTTTTCCTGTGGTGGATCCATCATGTGGTCTAATGTGTACAGGAGTTACTTTACTATTGTTCATGTGAGCCAATGATCTATCATCTCCACTAGTTCTGACCAAATCAACTCCTCTTTCTGAGCTCTTTGCACCTTCATGATAACATGCATTTTTACCTCCTTCTGCTCTTGCATATGAAAAAGTTTGCTTTTCAGGAAATGTTTCATTAGTGGAAGATGGACTAGAAACCTGTCGTTTTGATTCTCCAGACATAAGTTGCTGGAAAAAAGGGCTGGAAGACTGGTCCCTTTGGGTGGGAGAGTTCTCTTGTTCATCAAGGAAGCGGTCCATGTAGTCCCTAAAAAAAAACAAGATAAAAATTGAATTTAAACTAATATTAATTAAAAAGAATCTTGTACCAATTTGTATAACAGTAATTTCAGACAGTCCCACAAATGCAGTCACAATAAAAGATGATTATAAAGAAAGTCCCATATTCAACCCTTTCCAGTGAAAATACTTAACTAAATTGCACGACAAAAAACATTTTCTGAAGTATCTAATTTCCAAATAAGCACATTCCAAAATTTGATATAATAATTTGTATAGTGTTTCAGTTGTAATGTGATAACCTTTTGTTGTGAAACACTGAGAAAGAAAACAACATGAAACAAAACATTAAAAATATTACCTTCAGTCTCAGATTCTTCTGTTTTTCAATTCATAAAAAATTTCATTCTGTTCATCTAATATACATTCACTTATTTGATATTCATGAATATATTTACTCTACTATATTTACCATCTAAAGTAGTCAACCTTTGGCTGTCAATTATACTAGAATTGCTTGAATAACACTGGTTTACAAAAAAAATATTTTTTGTCTGAGGCAAGAATGTGAATAGGTGTTTTTTTACTAATTTGGGTGTGCTGAATTCAAATTTATAAACAGTTTTGCTCTATCACCTCTAGTTTTCTGGCTTTTAAATAGTCTCAGTTTAGTATATACAGAGTATATAGTGCTTATTTCAACAGTTGCAGCAGCTTATTTCAGATAAAACAGGATAGATAAAGAACATTGACGGAACAAATATACTTGGATGACACAGTGTACACAATTCATAGTACCGCAGACAGTTAGAAGTGTGTTTTCTTAGATGATCTGGTGTATTTTGCCTCCGGGATGTCACGCAAGAGCATCCAGCAGAAGTCTCCCATCATGCTGGGGTTCCACTTGCCTTGGTAGTTGCTCTCCATCTTCGTAATGTCTTGGTGGAATCTTTCTCCATGCTCATCACTCACTGCTCCAAGGTTTGGAGGAAAGAAGTTGAGGTGGGAATGAAGAAAATGAATTTTGAGTGACATTCGGCATCCCATATCCTCATAAGTCTTTAGCAACTTCTCAACACAGGCTTGGTAATTTGGGACGCGTGTGTTACCAAGAAAGCCACTACAGACTGACTTAAATGCTTCCCATGCTCTCAGTTCCTTTAAGGTAAGAAGCTCCTCAAAATCAGTATCCTTCAGCACTTCTCGGATTTGAGGTCCGACAAAGATGCCCTCTTTGAGCTTAGAAGCATTGAGACCTGGGAACACAGTAGACAAGTGTTGGAAGGCAGCACCATTTTTGTCCATGGCCTTCACGAAATTCTTCATCAAACCAAGCTTGATGTGAAAAGGAGGAAGAAGCACCTTCTTCATGTCAACCAGAAGATTCTTCTTGACGCTGTGTTCGCCAGGAACGAAAGTGCTTCTAGACCCCCAGTCTTTCTGCTTGTAATGCTGGGATACAGCTCGACTATCCCAGAGACAGAGAAAGCAACAGTACTTTGTGAAGCCCACTTGCATACCCATAAGAAGACCAATGACCTTGAGGTCCCCACACAGACTCCACTGGTACTGGTTGTACTTAACAGCTTCTAAAAGAAGCTCCATATTGTCATAGGACTCCTTTAGATGGACAGAGTGTGCAGTGGGAATGCTGGAATATTTATTCCCGTTGTGCAGAAGCACAGCCTTGAGACTTCGCTTAGAAGAGTCTATGAAAAGGCGCCAGTCTGAAGGATTATGTGGCAAACCAAGGAAAGTGAACAAGCCAGGTACATTTGTGCAGTAGCACAACTTGTTTTCCATGTCGAAAAATGAAGCAAGGTCTTTGTTCTGATTCCTGAAACTGGTGATCTGTCTTGATATATATATATATATATAATGTAATGCTATCGCTTACATTTATTGCATAATAGCTAAAAAAGAAGACATAAGTCACACAATATTAGAAATTAACCCTGAATGCATATACGCCTTTATGTACAGTATGTGTACAAAATGTACAGTATGCATATCTAAAAAACTAGAGGTGATGAGTAAAAACGGATTTCAAATCTGAATTCAGCACCCCCAAATTAGGTTAAAACAGCTATTTTTGTGCTTGCCTCAATTTCTTTGTACACCAGTGTAATTAGAATTAGAATCATTTTTGATCAAGTTATATGTAAAAATTGTTTGTTATTAAGCACAAAGCTCAACAATGGGCTATCTGTGCTACACCCACTATGAGTATTAAAACCCAAAGCTAAAAATGCAACATACAATAT
Organism: Carcinoscorpius rotundicauda; assembly: GCA_011833715.1. Taxonomy (NCBI): domain Eukaryota; kingdom Metazoa; phylum Arthropoda; class Merostomata; order Xiphosura; family Limulidae; genus Carcinoscorpius; species Carcinoscorpius rotundicauda. Next base: position 127,503,854 of record CM022392.1, read on the forward strand.
CCAGGTCAAACCAAGACAAATATACTGGAACATTTTAATAACCACAAATCAGCAATCAAAACAAAGAACTTTTGGTTGTAAAGCACTTAAATATGCCTGGATGCCTCTTCAAGACATTAAATTGATGGGTATAGAAACAAATTTTACAGCTAACAGAAATAGGGAAATTAAGCACACTGGATAGCACTATTAAATACTCTAATACCAAATGGCATTAATCTCGATTCCAAGTTTGTTAATCTTCTTATGTCTCCAAAAGATTTTCAAGATTAAATTCATAATTAAACTTACTTTATATTAATAGTATTATTTATGTTTTAATTTCTCTATATTGGTATTGTTTTCTTTATACTGCAACACATTATCATTTTCTCTGTTTCCTACCACCTTTTGCCATTATTTTATTTTTAACCTTATTTTTATAAAGACTGGGGAACACTTCTTACAACTATTATCATACTTAAGTCTTTTAAACTCCAATTAACATTAGACTGACTAATTCTGAAGATCTGGTTTGTGTGACATTAACATCCATACCTATATAATTCATCACATTCATTAACCATAGCTCTATGTAAATGCTAAGTTCATGAAATCTAAAAATCAAACAAGAGAATTTCAAATTCATATTTACTTGTAAAGATCTAATATTATAATGTCTTCACACTATTTCCAACTTAATAAACACACCTTTTAACTTGTACATTTAAAATTAGTCATTTTTTAAATATTTAACAGCTAACTATATCACTCAAATTCACCGATTAATGATGCACACTTCACTTTTGTTTATACTTGAATATTATTATGTTCTTATCAGAAGATAAGTAGCAATCCTATGTAGGGATGGCAGCGGAAAAATAGTTTGGTAGATTTTTATTTGGCAGTTTATGCTAATCAATATTAAATTTGACTAGCAATTAACAAATACTACTCAGCATCTTTTAACATTCATCATTTTAACATATTATAACAACTACATCCAGCACTAAAAATTTTTACTGTAACAGAAAAGGGTAAACATTATGTTTTTATTCCAACAACAATTTTATTGAGTTCCAAACCATAATACTTAATTTAGTACTTCCTGAACAAAATATTTCCTGGTATATAATGTGAAACTTCAAAATTAAAAGAACTATCAAACACTTTAGCTGGATGAAAATAATGCAACAATCAATTACCCAGAGAAAGAAGTGACTAGAAAAAATTGCAACTAAATAAGGTTGCTGCTACAAATTATTTGTCAAATTTAATTTAGTTTATTACTCTTGAGACCTCATCACATTTTTAACAATGTGGCCTCCTTGGCTTTTTGAAGATAAAATGTCCAGTGACTTTTCAGCAGTAACTACCTCTCTTGCCACAAAAATTCTTTACTGCTTATGACACAAGGTTTTCAGTGAGTTACATTTAAAACTTCATTAAACTACTTTTTGTTCATGTTATACCAATTAATATAGCATAGTACAGAATTCATATTTAACAGAATATACATGTTTTAAGTGCTTCATTTTATAAGCCAATATTAAATGCTGAATCAAAATGCATAGTGGTATGTTATTAACAGGAGTGGTAGTGTAGCTTGTTTGTTTTCTTTTTTGAATTTCATGCAAAGCTACATGAGGGCTATCTGCACTAGCCATCCTTAATTTAGCAGTGTAAGACTAGAGGGAAGGCAGCGTGTCATCACCACCTTCTGCGATCTCTTGGGCTATACATTATAAACCCCCCCCCCAGCTGAAAGGGCAAGCATATTTGGTGAAACAGGTATGCGAACCTGCAACCCTCAGATTATGAGGTCCCCCAGTGACTCAGTGGTATGTCTGCAGACTTACAATGCTAAAATCCAGGTTTCGATACCCATGGTGGGCAGAGCACAGATAGACAATTGTGTAGCTTTGTGCTTAATTCACAACAACAGATTATGAGTTGAATGCCTTAAACCACCTGACCATGCTGGGCCATTGGTAGTGTAGCTAGGACAGCAATAATCTAAACTATTACATATTTTCAGTTGCTGTGCTTTACTGGACTTTTACTTTCAATAGCAAATTTCAAGGCAATCCATTAAGAAATACACAAGTTATCTCCAATTTTGACTGAATTTTTTTCGTTTTTGTCTTCACAGAAAATTTCTTTGAAAGAAAAGCATATTTAACCAGTATGGATTTTTTTTTCTTCTTCTTCAAATTTGGTATGCTGATTGACCTTTTCAACTAACAATTTGGTATCTCACATTTGGTCTCAGTAAAAAACACATACGCAAAGTTATTTAACAAAAATCACTCAAATTTCACCAAAGTTTTTATGCGTACCTAACCTACACATAACGTAATGTGAGCTATTAATCTCAAATGTTTGTTACAGCTTCACTTAAGAGTAAAGGTGGACTGCTTTTTATCATTCTCATTAAAGATGGTTGATTCATGGTCATAAAACTACTGAGTGAAAGGTTATGCAGATACACAAGTATTGATTAGGCCAAGAGAATTAGATTAGCAGTTTCTAGCTCAAGTTTTCAAAAGAATCATAGACTTGGATGGTTATTACTGATTATTCCTTGATAACTTTCAGCACAAATTTACTAAATTTTATGAAATTATTTTAATCAAAGAGCAATTAGCATCATGTGATATTAGGTAAAGCAATTATGCAAATAATAGCAAAAAACTGTTCATCTAAATTCCCTGGAATTACTATAAAGAAAGTTACTAACAATGTTTCAGAGAAAAAATGACCACCATATACTTTAAAGAACCTGTAATAGGTCTGGTCTAAATACAGTTGCAATCCTAAAGCTAATATTGGTTACTATCATGTATGTGACTTAAAAAAATAAAACCCAGACTGGTGGCCAAAATATTAAAGCATACCACTGAAAATAATTGTATAGCAAATATTCACTCATTACATAGCTGGGATGCATATTTTGTTTTACCCACCATCATGTTTTAAGTTGAAAAATATGTAGCCTGGTTATTTAGCAACAAGTATTTGCTGTACAATTCTCATCAATGCTCTAATTGTAGTTACTAATGTGGTCACCAATTTTGATTTCATTCCTTTTAGTTGCAGGTTCAATCCTTTTTTATGGCCACTCCTTTTTTCCACACCTAACATGTTTTTGATCAGGTTTCTCTTGGTATGAAAATTGTGACAATTCATTTACCGCTCTTCTATGAAGTATTAAATCTCTCATAACATCGTCGGCACTCAGGTCAAGTATAATTTTCATAGCCTTTGATTTTTTTTTGTTACAGAGCCATCAAATAGAAAACTAGAACACTCTTACCCCACCTCACCTGACACATCCTTTTTTTCAGGATTTGTCAGTAGTTATCTCTTACATTTAATACTATATTATTTATAACCAATAAGAAAAAAGCCAAGGTTTTCATCTAATAAATGATAAATTGGATGAATTTGTAATGGCTCTTGTACCATGGTTAGAAAGCCATAAAAACTGTGATATTTCTGGGACATTGTTTTTGCATGTTATCATTCCATGTTCCTTTGGTTCATTATCTGATTTAACCAAAGCTATTTGATGCACTACTACACTACCATCAGTAAAGCAAAAGTAGAGTTAAATTAAAGCCCAAGTATGCACTTGTTTTTTTATGTCTTTTCTTTATCTTTCATTACAAAAGTAACTAAAATGCAAAGGCAGAAAATTCTTTAGGTGAGTTAAGGTTTGATTGGGCAAAATAAACACTGTACACTCCTTACAATACTGCATAGTGGCCTGGTTATAACTTATTTTGCTTCAATAAGTAATGACTATATATTATATTATTGCTCCATACAGAAAAGAACTGAATAAATTGGTAAAATTGTTTTTTCTTTTAAAAACTAGAGTACCCCAAAAAGCCAAAAATTTGACTCATAAATAGTGAAGAAACTAGTAATCAAACTTTTATTCTAAAACTATAGGGATGAAGAAAGATTAGAGAGCATTTACGATGGGAGGAAAAAAATCACCTGAAATACTACAAAACAATCTTATTAGTATATAAAAGTAAAACTTTGAAATTTACTTACGTTGTGCCTGGATGAAGGGTGTACTTCTTTTTCTCAAGACGAGTTTTAGTAGCAAAAACATCATGTCTTTCCGTTTTCTTCCAAAAGTAATAAAACTGAACCAATTCTCCAACAGAACGTGTTCTTACCTGCAGGAACAAGAAGATAAAAGTAACCAAATATAGTTCAATAAAGTTGCTTCTTCTTTCTTGGTTCTTTTTCTGGGGTCAGATCATGTCAGAAATGTTTAATATTTTATTGTTGCGTTAGGAAATTTGAAATGCTAATTGGAGGAACTATTTCAAATCTATCTTGAATTATCAATAACAACTTATTTCTATCACATTTCATACCACAAGTTCAAAATATTAAGTAATGATAATGGGCACTACCATAGAAAACAATAGCTATATTAAAGTCAAAATATTGTTTTTCCATGAAAAGTAAATCACTCTATCAAAGTTGTATGAGTTATGTTAAATCAAAATTGGTATGAACATAAAACTTTCTGTTTTTACATAACTCCTGTAGGTCATGTCAAGTTAAGTAACTGTTGAAATATACATAAATGCAGATTAAGATAAACAAATGGTCATAACTGGATTACTTTGTATTAATCCTATTTCTGTTAAACATAACATAAGTGTTTTCTTTCACATTTGTTTTTTCTGTGAAGATGTTTAAGCTATTTTATAACTGAACATTTATATTTAAATTTTATATTATTTTGTTACTAGACTGTTATAATAAGTATACTTACAAAGCTGAATTAAATATTAATGTTTCAAGCATTTAAGTGCTTTTTAAATTAGCACATCACAGTGCTAATACCATATTTTAATTGAAATATACATATATAATTATTATTACTCTTTACCATCTATACTATTGTATTATGATTCCTGATCATCAACACACACACACACACACAATATGCACAAAACTTTCTGGAAAAAAAAAGTTAAAAACAGACAGCATATCACATAGAAATCAAATAATACTAAAATATGAACTACAATGTAGAAACAGTTATATGCACATCAATAAGAAGATTTATCCTAAAGCAGACATATTACTGCAGTATAAATAAGTCTTCCACAACTGGCCTCTATCCCCAAGCTTCATGTGGCAGAAAACAGGCATGATAATAATTCAAAGAATTTATATGTGGATAAAAATATTTATTTCTGTTGTAACAATTATTGATAGTTGTATATAAAGCTTTTCTAATAATTTTGAAACTAAGGTGTCACTCTATAATATATATATGTAAAAAAATAAAGCTCATGCTCAAGATTACAATTAAAATGCAACATTAAAAAGAAAATATTCTAAATTAAATTAACTGCATATTCTGCAAAAAATTAACTGAATATTATAATACAGTAAAACCTGTATAAGCCAGAAACTGCATAGAGCAGAAACCTATACAAGCCAAAAATACCAAAATTTTGCAGCATTATCTTAAGGTTTCTCTTATAAATGCCTTTTACAAAGCAGAACCTGTGTAACACAGACAGAAAACTATCTTCTACCTATCTTATTTATCAACAAGTAGGATTAGAACCTGAGTAAGGTGGAAAAAATGTTTTTGATTAAATATTAATTTATTATTTAATAAACAATTTCTTTAAATATTAACAAATTCTTGTTTAATTAAGAATTTGTTTAAAAATTACTAAATTCCCAGATATTTTGTCACAGTAAGTATTGGTTAAATATATTCTTCTCATTTCTTTTTTCTGCTGTCATTATTTTTGCAGTTAAATTAGATTCATGATTTGTAACAACATATTTGTCTTTTTAGTGCAAAATTGTACTTTTTAAATAATTCTCATAAAAAAATAAATTCCTATCTTCCTTAATTTTAAATCTTAGGGATAATTTATTTAATACCCCCATTTTAAAGAAAAAAGCTATGAAATACCCTTATTTTTTAAAAAGTTGTTTGTTATGACAATTCTAGTGAAATTTGATTGGAAAGTTTTGTGGACATTGACAAGAATGTTTTAACAGAAACTGATGAAATTGACTTAAAATTTATAATAGAAACACAAGATGGTAACAGTGTGAGATATTCATAAGATGAACAAAATGGAAAATATAGTGAGGAAATAGAAATTTCTACTTCATCACAAGTGTTAAGTTATATTAATGCTATCAAATTCTGAGCAAAAATGAAGGGGTAAAATGAACTTCAAGAAAAGGCTGTAGAATTGATGTTCACTTTTAACTGCAAGAGAAAGCCCATTAAAAAACGACAATTAAAACTGGACACTTTTTTTCAAATAAATTTGATTAGGATTTGGTGCACTTATGTATATTTTTTGTCTATATTTGTTCTTAAAGTAATAAATATGGCATAAACAGTATAACAACTTCATTCACAAATATCTTACTTCTCTTGAGTCAAGAAAGTATAATGCTCCACTCAAAAATTATACATAATTAAGGAAATGTTTCCACCATCTAAGCTGGAAATTTTACTTGGTCCCATAAAATCTTGCCTTAGACAGGTTTTCTGCATTTATACATAAAAAGATGAATTATTACTATTACATGAAAGAGGACCTGAAATAAATAATTTTTTTCAACATTTGTTGCAAAAAAATATTTATTTCAACTAAACCATTCCATACTTTAAAATACAAGTCTTGGTAATGTATCACATATCATAGAACTTTTATACCTAAAACAGAATTGTTTTTAAAATATAAATAATACAAGTACGACCAATATCAAAGTTATCTTCTGTAACTAGTATACATTAGTTAAAATAAATGGGTATTTAAGTTTATTCATCCAAGTTAATGCATATTTAAATATAACAATCAACAAGACCATATGAGTGAGATTTGTTTGTATTGTTACATTTCTTGGAGTTAGATGGAAATTCCCTTTTACATTAACTTAGATGTAGACGTCCATTTACACTGTTCATACAGGATGCATGTGACCTTTATGGAGAATGGAATGCCAACTTCAAAAGGTAAGTATTGCTTATTATCCCCAGCAATGGGTTTAAGTACCCTATATCTTCCCCTAATCCTGTGTATGTATATATATATATATATATATAATGCACATGAAATCATCAGAAAAGGTTAAGTTAAAGTTAATAGTTGCTTTATATCGTAGTTTTCTTTTTATGTGGAATACTTTCTTTGTATTAGTTGTATTGTCTTTGTGACTAACCACAAATTTGTGAAGCTACATAAACTGATTTTTTATAATAATAATAATAATAAATTTATATGTATTTTCACAAACTTTGAAAAGCATTTTGTAAATGTTACAACACTATTGTATAAAAAATTAATATTTCATATTAAGTTGTATATTCTCTAGAAAATCCTAAATTAAAAGTTTATTTTGGTAAAATTTTATGTTTTATCTACTTTACTACTAACAGCTCACTTGATTCTTGAGTCAACAGAAAAATCAACATATAGTTAAAAAATATAAAAGTGATTAAACTATGCTCTACTCTGAAATCATTGTGGTACTGATCAGAATTTTCCAAATTACTTAACTCTTAACCTTTTTACATCTCTTTTCTTTCATGGTTTTATTATACCCACTAAGGTTGTAATTCTTATGCAGACAGAGCAATGAGTCATGGTGACAGCCACCAGTTTTTTTCAGTTTACCATAACATAAACAGTATGCAGAAATATGAGACCTGCACTCCTTGTTTTGACATTTTATTTTAATATTGTTTAGTGAGGTTAATGTGATAATTTTTACATTTCAATGACTTTTGTTAACAAAAATACAACAATAAGAAATATGTAAAAAACAACAAAGATTGTATATTCACTGTGCTATCATTCTCAAAAGTGTTTGCATTCATGTGGAAATCTGATTCCCTTTTTCCTAAGCCTCACTAAATCTTAAATCTCACAAATTTAAGTATCCAAAAATTACTTCACATAACTTTCAGTCATGCATTTTAGGACACAAAAATATATCAGTCACTAGAATAAAATATAAATATATTATTTATGTGGTCTTCTAATACAGTTATAAAAAAGATTTTGAAAATTCCATGAGTTATTTGGAGCAGAAGTACTACAATTACACCACAAAAAAATCTTGTAAAGTGATTACTTTCCACACCCAAGCAAAAGGACAGTTGTAAGTTGTTAAATAGGGAACAGACTGCTATTTCTATTGCTCAAATGCAAGCTCAACAGCCATGTAAATTAAATTAGCAAACAATTTAGAAAAGAAAAGAAAAAGAGAACAAGTAGGAGAAACACTAAGAGAAGTGTTAAGAGCATCTCTGGTGGGTTTGACAAACTCATTGATATCTCAGAAAATAAAAAAATAGGAAGATCACATCTTAGAATCATACTTATAATTACATAAAAAATTGCATTTCTAATTAGTTTGAAACTTCACCAGTCTCTTTTTAAAAATTCTGAAGTGGCAAAATTAAAGTTCAGATTCATTAAGTGACACAGATAAACAAAATATAAGGATTTTTAAATATTTAATTTTGAAATTAGAATGTTAGAACCTAAATAATATAAAAATTTGGATTGTAAGTTTTCATGTTTGTTGACATATACTGATAATAATCTGGCATAGATACGTTTGGAGTATAAAACCATAGTTTTGCTTTTTAATCAAATTTTTACATTTTTTCAATTACAAAGGCATATATACTTAATTCACCACTCGTTCAAATGGTATTAGTTCTATACATTTTTTTAAAGTTACACTGATGACTGATAATTACAATGAAATAAATTCTACTTTTTTTAAAAAAACCGAATAAAAAAACCTATTTTTTCTTCTCTTTAACTCTCTTCATCCACATGCTTCCACGAAAGGTGTAATTATTAGAGAAATTAAAAGAATCCATTGCAACTGCAATGATAAAAACACTACAAGTTGTTAACTAAAATGTGGTATCTTTGGTAAAGAGCACTCTTTTCTTCATGGTGAAAGTGCAATATTAATTTTTTAATCATAGTTCTAGAAAATCTATTTTGTGAAACCCAGAATAACCCTATGATATGGCAGAAGAACATACTGAGTTTCTTTACAAACTATAACATGACAGAAACACAACTGGAAATTATTTTTTTAACTAATCATGCCCAAGTGCCTTCTACCACAAACCAACCTCTCTATGTAAAAATCTTCATCAAAACTACCAATTAAACTGATAGTAAATTTAAAGACACTCTTCTTATCTAATAGCTAAAGCCACAGAAAAACAGAAAACAAATTATGGTACTTATAATTACTATTACTTTTTCATCTCAGCTTTTGTTATTCCAATCTTTTATGTTTAATGCAAATTTTTGGTTGCTACTGACTACAAGTTGTATCATTTTTCAAAAAAAGTTTTATTAATTAAAAAAACCAAATGCATGCTACAGAACTGATTGTAATTTATTATTTAAGTAAAGGCTGTTACTATCAGTTTCATTTTGGTGAAATGCTCCTAAAGAAGCTGTAAAACAAAATACTGAATGTTCAATAAAATACTAAAAAAAACATTGGTGTTATAAGGTCATTAATAACTAGAATTATAATGTATTTTAAACTCCAATATGCACTATAGAAATCTAGCAATAAACAATAGTTTCTTCTGTGCCAGAGAGAAGAATGGTATAGTAATTGACGTACAACACCTACAGCAAAGCACACTGGATGATAAGTACAAGTGTGAGTTGCATCTCAGTCAATGATGATAAAAATCTAAAAAACTGATTGCAACTGCTTACAAATACAAGCATATACCTATTCTTATCCACTAAGTTATTTCTTCAGGGGCATATATTCATTTCCCAGCAGCAAGACAATGATCTCAAGCATGCAAAACGCATGATGAAATGATATATGGAGGAAGATGAGGGGGAAAAAAAAAGAGAAAGAGAGAAGATAACATAGCACACACACAAAACCATAGTTTGTCTTACACTGTCTCACTGTGAAAATTATAAAAACTTTATTAGCTTATACAAAAGATGAAAAGATCAAGAGGCAAGTAACATGCCAGAACTGTAGAGAGTAACATAGGACAGTTGAAAAATATTTCACAAACATATACCGATAAACTTGTACTATGAAAACAAGATGTACTACTCTGTTTAAAATAAATACAGAATACAACTGTACCATACAACTTATTTGCTTTTCTTTTGTATTTTCTATAGAAATTAATATAATAATAATAATAACTGTACCATTTAATTGCAATTACTAATTGTTTGTGGCTCCTGCATGTGTATCACTAGAGCTTTCATAATTATTCCTGATACCATAAATATTTCAACATATCTCAAAAATAACGATCTTAATTTTTACAAAATTTTATCCACAAATTTTTGTTTGCTAACAAACTTAACTTTGAACTAATCCTTTAGTAAATTTATATTTCAGAAAAAAGTCACTGAATTTGAAAAATTATTTTTTGAAGAAAAACATTTGTTTCTACCTTGTTTTGTTGTATTAAATGGAAATCCTTCCCATAAGTCCGTAATCCATTTTCAAAGCTGCGACATTCTTCTTCAGACCATAAGCTCATGGTGTCTGTGAAAATGTTTAAAATTTTATCCTAGTCTACACATATTGAGTGAAATGTGAATTTTTTTTTCATTTATGTACAAAAATGGATATCTAAGGTAATGTTGTATTTTTATGTCGAATATTTAAAATTCTATTGTGTTCAGGTGTTTTTCTAAATTAATGGCTTTGAGAAGATTTCATTACAAAACTTTTTTTTTCATTTAAATTAATTTTATTTAGTTGGCTGTTTAAATCTCATATATACCTTAAAACTTTATTTGAAAAATATTAATGAACAACAAAATTATGCATAAAAATTCAAAAATACAGTAACAGATTAATGAATTTAATGTAATATCTTTTTATGTATACAAAATATTAGGTTTTTATGGTGTATCAATTACTCATTATATTATATAAAGTTGTTTAGCAAAACAAATCTTCAAGGTTTGAACTAGAAAGACATTAAAAACAATATAATCATGAAACAACCATTTAAATCCTGGGATCAAGCTTTTTTTGTAATTTTTTAGGTTTGGGTTTAATCCTTGGCTGATAACAAACCTTAATGAGTAATATCTTTAGAAACATATGAAACTAAAGCAATGAGTTAAAGCAGAAACTCATAAAGCCACCGCAACTTATTTTAACTGTTGAAGAAAAATATTGACATATCTTGCTGAAAATATAATTTTGTACTATCAAAAATGAATATGTAGCAGTATACAATTTCAATACTGTAAAGTTATTTATTATTATGGCTATTAAATCAGTATTAATTTTCCTACAGAAGCACATTAGAATCACTAACAGTGGCAAAAAAAAATCCAATTAAAAAAAAATCAGAAATATAACTTCTGCTTTCTTATTGTACAACTGCACTTCTTATTTCAGCTGGTGCTAACTAAATAATCATAACACACAATTACAAGTGTAAACAAATGCAAATTCTGGGACTGAAAAATTGGAGAGATTCCATTTTGTGAACAAATTCCTGAGAACATTTGCTTTGTTAAGCCATTTCCACCTCCATTATGTCTTTCCTTTTTTGTAATTTTCTTCATATTAGAATCTATTTCTGCAGCTGCATTTTTACAGACTTTAGTCTAATATCATCACTTAATTTAACATTCAACACTTGGTCCTTACCATTAGTCACAGATTTGCTTTATAGTAAATCTATATATATCTACTAGTTTTCATAACACCTGTTACAACAATTATTTCATATGTTTTGACTGAAATGTTTCTTAAGATGGAATTTCATTTGCAAACATAAAATTAAACAAACCCCCAATAAAGTTATGTAATTTAACACAAATTTATTTTCAGTATCATGGCTAATATTCTTTTGTGCTAAATAAAGCTAAATTTCTTTGAAAATTTAAAACACTATAAAATTTATTATTAATCTCAGTTTTTTTCACCAAAATTATCATTTATGTATCCAGATTTCTGTTAAAAAAGTTATATCACTGTAACCAGTTTAAGTTCTCATATTTGTTTACACCAGTGATGAAGATGCAAAATATTTTTATTATACATAGGCTCAAAGAGAAATTTGTGAATTCCTTAAATAACACCATTATACAGGGTGGTCGCTAGAAAAGGAGAAAATTTGTCAAACAGCTATTTATTTTTACAAAGAATAACTTTCACAAAGTTTTTTAAAGGCATATGTTATATTACACTCATAGATGCTCAAAATGCATTTTATGATATTAAAATCATGCATTTTATTCATGATGTAAAGAAATCAAAATAGAAATGAGTAAGCACGCATTTTACTCATGATCTCATCTGACCCTCAAATTTTCCGCTTTTCTAGCGACCACCCTGTACTAAAATGGACAAAAAGGTTGAACACTTAAATGTCATAGTCCAAAAGTTACTTTCAAGTTTTCTTGGTTATTGCTTCATATCACATGTAGTAATAAATATAAATGTCTAAAAAAAGAATTTTAATTTCCACCCTCAAATGGTCCAAACAATTCAACAAAACTACTTTTTCTAAAACCATACATTACACAGATAACATTTTGATCAATCTACACAAACAAAATTTAAATGAGATATATTTCAGTTTGTTATAAAAACACTACCAACCAATTACTTGAGAAGGCTGCATTCGTCTTCTACGCAAAGCCTCTTCCACATTATGCCCACATTGTAATAACAAATACAATGCCTGAAAAAAAATCTTTGTTACTATAATGTCCTAAAAAAAATTAAGAATTACCCAATTTTTTTTAGAAGTTCAACTGAGATTTACAATCACAATAGCAAATACAAAATCTACAATACTTTATAAAATTTAGTTATAAATTACCTTTAAGGAAATACAAAATGTAACTACTAAAAAACTACACTGAAAGACGTTTTTGCATTATGTTGGCATTCATGATATTGGCTGGTACAAAATGCATGTTAAAAATACAAATGTAAATAAATTATGTTTAACTTAAAAATCAGAAACTTATCACTAAATAGGTCTTCAATACATGAGTGTATGTTTGAGAATCATGTCAATTAATAAGTTTAAAAAAGTACATACTTAAAACAGTTTTACTGCTGTTTTAAAATGGATATTTAAAATTTAAATGTAAATACATGTATTTTAAAAATCTTATACAATGCATAGTTCAACTATGAAATATGTTTAAACAACTAAAACATTAAAGTTAAAACCATCAGCCACATGCTGGGCTAGTAATAAAATATTATGTAGTCTGAAAAATCTAAAAAGTTGTACTTTTTTTCTTTGTTTTCAAAATTTTGAACAACTATTTTCAACACTGCTGATAGCCACAAGACATAAATTCCTAAACATTTTCCTTCATCACAAATATAAAATCACAATTAAATGTTTGGTTTTTAAGCACAGTAATTTTACTTATTAATAATTATTTATTTTGATTCTTATTAAGAAAGAAAAAATTATTTGCACTGATAGTACCTCTACAGATATACAACCTGTGGATCTTTAAATAAATAACCAGTAAAAAAAAAAGTCCATCAAAAAAAACAAAACCAAAGACTATCATGAGCAAAATCTCCTTTATCTGAAGTGTTTCTTTTCAGCATCAGTACTTGTCCCAGTGTTCATTGATAAGTTATTTTCTAGTCTTATCAAGTCCATTATTGAAAGTTTTCTTCGAACCATACTTTTTGTAAATACTTGATCATCATTCAAAAAATAACCTTAATTTCATAACAAACAAAAGATTAATTTCACTTGGTGCTAACTAAATCCTTGGTTTAAAAACCAGCTCTTTGATAAGCTTTTATATAGCACAAAAAGTACAGAAATTTAGGAGCTATTTCTAACTAAAATTCAACTAAAATGCAAACAAACAATAAAAAGAGGATGTATTATAGGACAAAGTGGAAGCAGACTTGCATAACTCATGAAATTTGAAGAAAGTGAGTGTGACTGATAACACTTGGCTTTCATAATATTTAAAACATCCTTCACAAATAAATCCTTCTCTACTTTTTATTTATATGTACAATAACAATCATTTCTCAAAATGACTCTTGATAGCATACAGGAAGATTAATTAATAACAATCAGAAACATAAATTAAATATTCAAATATCAATGATTTTAATATTGTATCAAATCTTGTAAGAAAGTAAAATACATAAAAATGGTGTGAAACAAGAAAAGTTTACTATAAAAGCCTAAGTTTACCTGTTCATCATCACGAACATGACTTCCTACAGGAATAGCTTGTACACCTTGAATATTAGAATGAGTGTACTGAGCCTGTTGCAGGTATAGTTCAACTGGAAAACATTGTATAATAAGACTATCACTGAAATTTTTTTTACTCTTCAGTTTTTGATGATCATTATTATATAATACATTCAAATCTTCTTAGTTCACGTAAAAAATGTATAATAATTTTATGAATGAACCACATACTTTTTTGCTGCTATTATTACAGAACATCTTAAAATATTTTTGGATGACATTATACAATACACACAGATGAGTAAAGTCCATATATTATACTGAGACTTGAGTTTTGTGTTAATAATTTGTGTATGCTGAAGCTGTGTCAGAGTAATAAAAAAGAACTTTCTTCTGAAAAGAATTTTTCATGCATTAAGAAGTAATGAAGAGTTAAAGAACACCACACTCAAAAAATGAATTGTCAGTGTTCTCCTGTGGTAGTGAAAATAACCTTGTTTAGCAGATACTTAATGAACTTCAATACCATACCAAGACAAGGACAATATCATCAATATAGTGAAAATTACAGTAACAAAAGATAACCGACTTAAAAAATCCATTGTTGTGAAATGTGAAATAACAAATATTTTCCAATAAAGAAGGATCTAAGGTTGATAAAGGTTCACTAGCTTCCAGCCACATCACAAAGACAATGCTTGTTTTCATGAGAAAGATAACAGAAAGAAGTGGGATTACAAAACAGTCTTACTGATCACTTGGCAAAAAAAGTGAATATGTAAAGAGAAAAAAGGCTGAGAAATCTAGAGGTTGTTGAATTCACTAGTGGATGTAAGAAAAGAGATACCTTTTAAAGCTCCTGTATTTTTGCCAAAGTAGGATAAAAAAGAAGGCTTAAAATCAGTTAATATATTTTCAGTTTATAATAAAAATAATCAAAACATCTTTTTTTTTCTATCCAGGTCCATTAAAAATGTTTCTCTACACTCCTGCAAATTTTTCTGACTCTAGCTTTGTTGTTTATTTTGATAATTGTTGCCATATCTTTTTTTTTCTTTGTCATTTTGAACAGATGCTTTTCTAACATTTCTGGAAAAATACAAGCATTCAAATCAATCCATGTTAAATCATCCAGATTTTAGAAAATTTTCCAGGTGACCCCTGGAATGCCTTGAAAAAATTCACATGCTCATCTACCTATAAATTAAAAAACTGCCAAAGATTAGATCAATATCCCTAATAGTTTCTGAGGATGGTCAGAGGATACTTTAAAAAAATTATAACTCAAAAAGTAGGTTGAACACCATCTTGATTTTTTTTTTGTAGATCATATTTAGAAATGTAAGAATATATGGTAAAAATCTGAAAAGGCTAAATAACTGGTGACATGATCAAACTGTGGCCTGAAGTAGGGCTATTTTTAGCTAAATCATAAAAAGTTGCATGCAAATAATTTTTTTAATAGGAGACCTAACAGACTTTTAATTACAACAATTGCTGGTTTATCAACCAATACGTTATAGGAAATTTGAAAATAAAATATTCAGCTTTGTATCATATTAAGTGTTAGAGCTATGGCTTATTAAATAAACCAATTTTACGATTTTGGGTTTTCAGGTGATTTTACAACCTCACTATGAAAATCCTAACAGAGATAAACTTGGTTTGAGACCATATTTGAATTCTGTGAGACTAATTCAGTCAGTATAGCACCATTACTCTTGCAGCATTAAGCATAAAGTTGCCCAAAAATGAATTAGCCAAAAATAAAAGACAATTACATTTTACAGGGCTGTAAATGAAAAACTATTAGAGATATTGATCTAATCTTTGGCAATTTTCCATTATATGGGTAGATGAGCACATGCAAAATTTTCAAGGCATTCTGTGGGGGTCACCTGCAGCCCCCTGGATGATTTGACATGGAATGACCCATTTGTTAAATGTCTTAAACTATTACAAAGGACAGCCAATCAAATTTCATTTTGCTGACATATGACTAGTTTAATTTAAATTCATTTGTTGTTGGCTGTATATTCTGGCACTAAATAAATGATACATGTTTTATGTGGAAAAGATGAAAAGAATAACATAATCCATAATGGCAAATACCATTGATCAATGTAAAATTCTCATACCCTAAATGAAATCCCATAATTCCTGGAAATGTTCACCAAGAGCATAGATTAAATGCTGGGAATTACATTTTGTATAAACAACATTTGAATTTACTTTAGAACATACGTAGTATTTTAATATTTATTTTTGTAATACTTTATCACCTAATTAAAATGAATCAATATTTTCAGTTAAAATGATTTAGTTATACACAATGTCAGAGTTCTTACCTTGGCAGAAAAAGGAATAAGGAAAATTATAAAAGCAAAGAAAAAGGATTTTCAAGCATGGCTAAAAGACAAAAATGATGGAAAGTACATCAACTACAAAATTGCAAGGAGAAAGAGCAACAGAAAAATTATGGGAATAATTTGGAGCAGACCTTGTAACAGAAGAGAGAACAGCACTCAAAATTTTCCACAGAAAAGTTAAAGCAATGTAAAATTGAGAAACCAATTATAACCCAAATGAAATCATCAATGAAAAAGATGGTAAACCCATACTTGATAGATGGAGAGATTATTGCAATGATTTGCTCAAGCTAAATGAATCAACAGATTGCAGTGAAAAACAGACAGCAATAATATATGAGCTATGCCTATTACTATCAGAAATAGAAAAGGTATTTAAAAAGTTTTAAGTAATAAACAGTTTAACTTCAGAACTGGTCAATACCATAGGAGAAACTGGTACAAGATGGTTAAGAAGGATTTTTCAAGCAGCTTGGGAGCAGCAGGAATCAGCTGAAGATTGACAGATAGATATTATAGTTCCCATATGGAAAAGGAAAAATAAGGGTGCAAAAGAGACTGCATAAAGTACAGAGATATCACTCTCAAACTCTCAAGTCATGCAGGGAAGATATATGCTAAGAACATTGATAGCAATAACTGAGCAACAACTTTCTGAATTATAGTTGGGTTTTCAATCTAATAAGAGCTACACAGATGCTGTCTTCACACTGAAACAATTGACAGAAAAGAGTATGGAACACACACAAAACCTGAAATTAGCCTTTGTTGACCATTTGACAGAGTAGATTTTTGAAAACTGTGGGAAACATTACAGACATATGGGTGAACATTTAATGAAGGTATGTCAAATTCTATATAAGTATAAGTATAAAAAAAACAACAGCAGGGATATCAAAACCCTTCAAAGTAATTGCAGGTGTAAGATATGGATGTGTACTGTCCTCACTTCTCTTAATCACCTACACTGACAACATCTGCAAAGAAGCCAACCCTTCAGAAAAGGATCACTTCAATAAGCCCCTTTTTGCTGGCAACCAAGCCCTCATTGCTACAGGATCATCTGAATCAACTGGACATCAAATGCAAAGAATATATTCTAAAAAATAAGTAGAGAAAAGATTGGAAAACAGAGAAAGAAAAAACTGGTGAATAATAATGACACAAACAGACAAAAAAATTTAAGTATTTGGGAAGTGTATTTAAAAAAAGACAGTAAAATGAACGGAAAAATAAATATTAGATGTATTAAAGCACATCAGGTTTCAGGACAACTTTTGCCACTGCTGCAACATAAATGTACTGCAATCAACACAAAAGTTAACTTAATAAAAACTATATTTCTGCTAACACTGTGCTATTAATGCCACACTTGGACTCTTTAACAATTTCACAGCAGCATAGGATCACTATAATGGAAATGAGATTCCAAGTTGAGCCCTCAGAATATTGCACAGAAACAGAACCAGAAAAGATATCTGAAAAAGACTGGGAGTTAGATCAGTCCTAGAACATTTTATGTAACAACAAATAAAATATTTGACCACCTCACTGGGATGCCTTAGAACAAACTGTTACAACAAAAAACAACTGAACAGATACAATGTGTTGGTGGTGGGGGAGGTCAAAGGAAGAGATGGAGTAAAGATATTATAGATAACTTTAAGCACCACAGAATCAGTCATAGAGAAGCTTTGGATATAGCACATCAGAAAGTCCCTACATTTTCCCTCTAAAAAAAAAGAAGAGTAAGTGCAATGTACTACAATGAGCTACTTCATTTTCTGTGTTTTGTCTGATATTACCAATACTTTTGAAACATTATTTTAAGTAGGTAGATAGGTATTTCATGTTTATTGGCATAAAGCTACTAGGCTATCTGTGCCAAACAAGATGTAGTGTACTATAATGATATAAGGAAATTAAGGTAAAAATATGTAAAATTAAAACCTGCCAGGAAGACTGAAGCATTAAGTTCAAACTTGAAGTTGGCCTTTTCAGTCTTGGATTCAGGTCAAAATGAAATTAAAATGTTTAAAAGAAATCATGCTAAAACAGTAAAAACATGAGTGAGGAGGCCAGTATCACCTATGACATTGGCTAATGTCAAGGTCAAACCTACCTTAGAAACATGTTCAAAATGGTATTGTCATTCTTGGTCGTAACGATGGCATGATAATAAAGTATATACGATTGTGACCTGAGTGCCACACAGACCATGCATTGGTGGTGAGTTAAAAACTGTGACCAATGTGTAGCCTAGCCAAAACAACTTCCTCCCATCAATCTTTACAGAAACAAAATGGCCAAAAAGCTAAAAAAGCTTATTATTTCATTGCTCACTCCAGGTCGACTGCCAACAGGTCTATAGTGGGGTTTTGATCATTAGACCACAGTCCATATATGGAATTGGGATGATGGTGACAAGAGCCAGAGCAAATGGACTTTGCCCCTCTGTCCCACAAATACCAACATGACCTGGTATCCAAAAAAACTGGATAGAGATAGATGGATCAGTTTGTTTTGGATACTGATAAGAACAGGATGGTAACTAACATGGAATGATGTCAGAGCCAATAGACAGCTGAGTGAATTAGTATAGATTGCACAATTTGTATATTGCATAGTTTCAATATGATTTAAGGCAAGAGAAATGGCATACAATCCAGCAGTGAACACAGAAACTGTACAGGGGATTCTGAGTGTTACAACCAAACTGTAACAAACCATGGCAGAACCCACAAAGTCACCTGATTTTGAACCATCCATATATATGGGAGTGAATAGATTGTTTGAACGATGTTCAGCAAATAAAGGGCGATATTTACAATTGGGAGTAACAGCCTATTTAAGATGACTAAAAAGATAGGTCATAGTTGGGGATAGTAATTGGCCATGGTGGAAGAGGCTGAACTGTTGATACTGCTGTGCTATTCATAGATATATCCAATTTTTCTGATTGTGCCCAAATATGAAAGCTAAAAGGAACAGTGGTAGATTTTCTATTATGAAAAAATGTGGCTAACTGAGTATGGAAAATGCAACCCCAAGTAGGATGCTGTGGTAAAGAGCAAAGTTTGGAAGCATACAAAAGAGACAGTTGCAGACAGTAAATATACAGAGGGGGTTCATGAGACTCCACATACAAACTTTGGGCTGGAGAAATACAAAGGCCCCAGTGCAAAACTAAAGCCGCTGATGGTGGATAGGATCCATCATTTTCAGTGCTGAGGATCAGATAAGGTCACGATAAATTTTAAGTATGGAGTATTGATCCACTTCTCAAGAGGTGGAAAAGAGGACACAGAGGATGTTCAGTGCTCTTCTACATTTGACACAAAGTTGCTTGATATGGGAAATAATGTTCAATTTACAGTCAAATATAAGACCTAAAAACTTTACCTCGGGGACGACAGGAAGGACAATGCCATCAATATGAAGTTCTGAATCTGGATGAATACCATCTCAGCAGCAGAAATGCACACAAACAGTTTTAGGGACAGAAAGTTAAAAACCATTTGCTGCATTCCACTTAAGTATACAACTGATTAAAGTTTATAGCTGTTGCTATATAAACCTTATGTTTGATGACAGATATGAGATATGAGTCATCAACAAAAAGACCACTTGCAACTGTAGAGGGTAGCTGTTCATTGATGGCATTAATCTTTATAATGAAGTGTGACATTCAGAACACAGCCCTGAGGGACTCCAGGTTCCCATGGGAAAAAACAGTAAGTGTTGAGCCAACACGGACTTAGAATGGGCAGTTTATTAAAAAATGCCAAATAAAAAGTGGCAAATCATTACACAGTCTGTATGAATGAAGGTCTCGCAAGATGCCGCATCGCCATGTTGTATCATAAGCTTCCTCTAAATAAATTTAAAAAAAGATACAAGATGTTGTTGGTTCAAAAAAGCTTCTCTGACTGATGTTTCAAGGTGAATTAAGTGGTCTATCACAGAGTATTGTCTTTGGAAGACATACTGAGTGGGTGAGAGATGGTTGTTTGATTCAAGGAATCAAACAAGATGACCATTAATCATCGCCTCTGAGGTCTTACAGAGACAACTTGTCAAAGCTATTGGACAGTAATTCATAGGAATATTTGAATCCTTCACATGTTTAAGAATAGGGAGTGCAATAGCTTGGTGCCAAGCATCAGGAAAGACATTCTCTTGCCACATCCAGTTAAAGAGAGCCAAGAGAACAGTAAGAGAGGCAGGAGAAAGGTGGCACAGCATCTCCTAATGTATATCATCAGGTCCAACTGATGTACTGCCAGACCAATGAAGCTCAAGTTTGTGTTCCACCAGTGTGTGAGGGTGACTGTAGTCACAGGGATGATCAGGCAAAAAGGAAAGAGGCAAATGTTCAGCTTGTGTTTTAACAGCTAAGAAGGAAGGGGATAAGTTTGAAGAGCTAGATACATTCACCAAAAGTACAGGCAATGCTCTGAGCATCAGCAACTTCATGGCCAATGAATATTAAGATAGAGAGGAGGGCAGAAGTATACCATCCACTCAACTTCTGGATCTTGTCCCATACAACTTTTGAAGTGGTGGTTGAAGAAATGCTGGAGGTGTATTTAATGCATGATTCCTTCTGGGTTTGACATCTAACTCACCAAGCTCATGTACAGGCTTGCTGAAATGCAATGTGGTTTGAAAGCGTGGAATATCTATAAGATTTATCCCAAGCACGTTTCTTAGCTATTCGTGTTATAGAACAAGCAGAATTCCATGAAGGGCAGGGATGCCATGGGAAAGACGTCGAGGTTTTTGGAATGCACTGAGCAGCTGGTTAGACAATACAGTTAGTTACTATTGCTACACAATCATCTATTGATGATTTATATAAGATGGCAGGATCAAGTTCCTAGAGAGCAGTGAAAGAGGGCTAGTTGGTCTGGTCCAAATTCTACTGAGGCATGCAGGTCAGGAGGCACTGACCATGGCCAATCTCTCTTAATACGATAAGAAAATGATCACTACTCTGTGGATTGATATAAACCTCCAGAAGAAAATCAAGTGAAAAGCAAAAAGGAGCAGATTGAAATATCTATAGCAGTAAATGACTGACTGGGTGTATGAAAGTAAATGTAAGAGTCAGTATTGAAGAGAGACATGTTGTGATTGAGGAGCATATGCTCTATAGCACAACCCCTCAACATCAATACTAGAACCATCCCAGAGGGGATTATGCCCACTAAAATCACCCAAATTAAAAATGGAATTAGAAGCTGCTCAATGAGGGCATTAAGGTCTTATGGATAATTTTTTCCAGGGATAAAGTACAGAAAGCAAACAGTGATGATACGACCCAAGGAGATATGGATAGCTACAGCCTCCAAGGTCATAATCAATGACCAGGATCAGGTGGGCACAGTACTCCCCCATGTCCTTGACCTACACACGACCTGACATTTCTGTATAAAGAGTATTGTCGAATTGTGACTGTATTAGTAGGTTTTAAAAATGTTTCCTGTAAAGAAAGACATTTGGAATGATAAATCAATCAAATCCTTGATGTCATTCACATTTGATGGAAAACATCAACAGTTCTCTTGGATTAGCGTGGCCATATTTATTTATTTTAGAGAAGTATATGACAAGGAGACCTTCTGCTTGCAACTGCGCTTTTTTTCTTTACTGGATGTGGGTCGGTCACTCTCTAGTGATTCTGCTCTTGATCGAGTAGGCAGGTCAGTGTTTGTAGACATACGTTCCAGTGACTGAGGACGTGAACAAATGGTTTGTTTAATTTTTGGAGTGTCAAGAGAGGAAGACCTGTTGATTTTGGAAGGTGCTAGACTAAGATATGCTGTTGAGGATTCTGTAGGAGGCACAGAAAGGTCTGTCTGGACTCTTACTGTAGTAGTGGAATAGTTTATAGCAATATAAGTCCAAGATGGAATTGGGAATAATAATTTCCAAGCCAATGGGTAAGTAACATTATGGACTGTCTTTAAACATTGTACTTCTTTTTCTTCTACCAATTTAGGGCAAGAAGTAAATTAGAAGATGTGGACAATTACAGTTAATACAATGCAGTTCTAGTTGGCATTGAAAAGCACTGTCAAGGAACCACAGGGTCAGGAATGCAAGGCTGTACCTTACAATTAAGATATCCTGCCTTGATTGTGGTAGGAGGATGTGATGTAAATGTTAATATTAGAACATTTATCTGCTCCATAATCCCATCTCTACGAGTAAAAATTTGACGTTCAGCTGTAACACCTTGGCTGGTAAAATCTGTGAGGATCTCTCACTCAGGAAGGGTCTTTAAATCCCTCTCAACTATAACTCCTCTGGAAGAATGAGGAGTACCTTCAATGGGTATATCCCCAATGGCCTTTGACTTCAAGAGGAGTTTAGAATGTTGTGATGAAGCTGTTTCCACTAAAATGTTCCCAGACCATAATTTTTTTTACCAATTTAGGTGAGCCAGCTAGTCCTTCTAAGCACTTCTGAATAAAAAATGGAGAAATTTGCCCTATGGGTTTTTCAGTTAAAGAATAAATAATTAAAAATTGCAGGCCAGATTCAAGTTGTGAGTTTGACCGTACAGAGTCATCATTATGCAGTTATTTGCTAGTAGTCAGATTTTTCTCTACGCTGTCATGATTATTTTTTTATTTGAGGGGTATCCATAATAAAAATAAGAATATTTTGGTGCCTACTGGCCCCATCCATCATGGAACCCTATGAGGGGATGCACTACAGTGCCATATGAAGTAACTACAGTGATGCCAGGATTTTGTGAGCACTATACCTGAATACCAGTATCAGACATAATGTCCACTACAATTGTTGAAACATCCTACACTTGCACTCAGTTGACCCATGGCCAAATGGACTAGGCAATTGATATTAGGGAGGCACCCCAAGACTGTCCATCTACAGGAATTCAAGGCAAAAGTAGTGTGTTGGAATTGGACCCCTCAACCACCAGGATCCTTTCCTCCCCTTCATGGGCCACCACGCAAATGGATGTTTAGATCCAAGAGGAGGTAAACGGATAGTATAAAACACTCTCTGGGAGGTCCCCTCACCACATACAGGAATCCATTATTTTAAGTGAACTAAATAATTGCTTTGTTTTAATTTAAATCAGTTACTTTACGAAGTAATCATGTTTTTATTCTTATAAAATTACAATCCTATATAACTACCAGCTATAAAAATACAGAACATTTAGATTAAAATATTTTAATGACTTTGCCTGTTTCTAAAATAATTAACACATTTTAATTATGGAACACATTCTGTTTTATTAGAAAATCATATATTAGACATAAAAGCAAAAAGATACCTTCTTTGTTTGAAAGTTTTGTTGGATCCCATAACAGTCTATCTTCATTTTCAT
Source organism: Carcinoscorpius rotundicauda (assembly GCA_011833715.1). NCBI lineage: Eukaryota > Metazoa > Arthropoda > Merostomata > Xiphosura > Limulidae > Carcinoscorpius > Carcinoscorpius rotundicauda. The sequence goes on from CM022392.1 coordinate 127,527,837, forward strand.
ATGCTACAAAAAAACTTAAATATCTTATTGAAAGCAAAATATTTAAAACCAAGTACTCAGTAATTTATTAAACTATCTGATACAAGATTAATTATATCAATGGTTTTAACTGTCTCTTTAAAGCCACTATATATCCATTTGTGTACAAGTATTCTCTAAAATAAATTCAACATGGAGCAGTGGTTCATGGATTGGTGCTGGTCCACATGGGAATGTAAAAAAAGTTTTAAAATATAGTTATTGAAGTATATTGTTTCAAAATGTAATATAAAAGTACTTTAAACATTTATTATTGTCCAAAGCAGTGTAAGAAATTTTGAATTGTAAACTAGCTTGTACTTAGATGGAAAAAAGGTTTTCATCCACTGATCTAGAAGTAGAGATATTGTCGAAATTTTGTTAAAGAAAGGAAGCTCTCTCATTGCAGTCAAAAAACAAAAGTTCAATTATTTCAGAAGTATATTTTTACACCATTGGAACGAGCAAGAGAAAATTTAGACTGTGTGATGAGTCAAGAGTTCACATGAGAAAATCAACACATCTAATTTTTGATGTCATGGGATTGTCCTTACAGGCCCTCTTTGTTGGATTATTTTAGTTGTCTCTACTGAAATAACCACATGCACAGAAATGTGAGATTAAGTTTAGGTTGTACAAAGTACAACCAGCATTCACTTAAGTACATGGTTATTCTTTTTTTCTTTTTTTTTTCCATTCTCCAGCTTTTGAATACCATGCAGTTAGGTACTTTAAAGAAATCAGTAATGTACTGACAGCATCTTTTAAAATTATAATTATTAACAAAACCTTCTGAGTTACAGTAAAATAGTGTATAATAATTTTTCTGTCTTATTATATTTTCTACATCCAGTGCTGATGAGGCCTTTTTCCTAACATCAGGACTATTCAAACTGGGGTATGACACACACAGTAGTGGTTGGGTTGCTATTTTATTAATGCAATGTTCAATAACTTGTTACTCCACAATGTTCTTATATGTTGTATCTTGGCACTCATCTCCAGTGTTATTAAAACTTATTCTTACACTGCAATGTATTCATTTACTTATGAACTAAATTACCTGTTTTCTTCTTGTTTCTAAAACTATAGTTAATATCAAAACAGTATCAATCACTTATAAACTAAATACAAGTTTTATGATTAAAGTATATTTCACACTGGATTTAGAAATTGAATTTAAACACGAAATAGAAGTTTGCTGTATATATTGTTAATCATTACAGTATTTCATGCTCAAAAGTTTACAGTTGCTTATTATAACAGGTTTTACTAGATTTCTAATGGTTTAGCACATGTACAAAGAACTATACAACTTACTCTACAAATAATAAATTTACCTACTTCTACAATTCAAAGTAAACAGACAACTATATTCTTAACCAAGGACAAAAATTACAGGATGCATAATATTCTAATACAGGATTTCTACAATTCTAATCAAATTTTTTCATCACATTTATCAGACCATTTACACATTGCTATATTACCTCATTTATCTCAACAACAATAAAACTTTGAAAATGTTAATTAAATAGAGTTGCACACACACATTCCATTAATGTACAAATTAGCTAAAATATCATGTATAAACTTCTGATACATTCTGGAGGCTTGCTAGAATGGATGTTGGTCTCTTGGGATAATTTTACTCATGCAAGTAATGTCTAGGAAACCATAAGACAAATACTGTGTGCCTGAAGCTCTTCCACTGTACTACTTGTACCATTATAAAATGGATGAATTAGATTTAACGGAATACTGTATTAACAGGATATACTCTTTGCTGGATGGAATTTTTTATATGTGACAAAGTATCATTCTCCTTGTTGACTTAAATATCAAACACTACATCTTCACAAACACATTTATGATATAATATATTGCTTAAGCTGATAATTGCCCAGAATAAAGGATAACTTTTTTTTTATATAAATAATGAATTATTTCAACATCATTATTTTTCAATCAGATAGGTACTGTCCTTTAAAGGACAGTGCAGATGATATTGGCTTTACAAAACATTTTTCTATTAGCCATCTGTTTCTTTGCCATATATTTATGGGTCTTAATTACTTCTTGATGACTAATGATACAAACTTGATAAGCTAAATGTACTGCTCCCTATATTTTTTAACTGCAAAATAGTTGAAAGAATCCATACTGCTCCCTATATTTTTTAACTGCAAAATAGTTGAAAGAATCCACTTTGACAAGCCACTACAAAGCTTAAGGAACATGACAGCAAATCATGTCACAGAAATTACACAAAATTTCTTAAAAATTGACATAGATGCTAAGACATCAAACTGAGGATATATATATGTATGATACTTGGCACAACTTCTATAATTTGTTTTAATGTTTACTTTCACACACTTTTGTGTCAGTAAACTGGAGACAACTTAGAAGACAACAGATAAAGTGGGTCAGTTCTGTCCATTCAGTCATCAACTGCAGTGAATGGGCCATACTGTGCAGAAATTTGTTTAAACTGAAATTATTGTAAGTAGTAATTATAAATTACATCAACTTCAGGTACAATTTCGTTTTACATAGAAATATTCAGTTCAACATTTTAAGTTCCAGAAACAGAGCTTCTCCACTTGACATCTCAAAGATGACAACATATTTATATTTTTTAAGCATCATGAACGAGGTACCTCAGCTCTGACTGCTTTTCCTGATTATAAAGGGTAGCATTCCAGCCCTGATTATGGGAGAAAGGCACTAATTGGTAGCCCAGTATATAAATTATACTAGTATGAATAGTCTCATCCAGTTATTTAAATAAAACTAGTACAGAACCCAACCACCACCCATTTAACAAGTCTACCGTGACTATTATCCTCTAAACAAGCCTTTAAATGTAGCAAGGTGTACATCTGCATAAAGTAGTGCCAAGTTGTTAAATGACGTTATTTGTTATTAAAAATTTCTCTAATTTTTAATCCTTTATATTTATTTAATATATTCTTATATTTGTTACAAAATAGTTTAATTATTTTATTTAAAGTTTCTTTATTAAATCCATTATTAATTTTTGTATCAGTTTCAACATTTCTGATAAAATATTGTAATTTGTTACAAATTGTAAAATATCTGAATAACTGTGAAGTGATAAGGTTTATAACTGAAGGGTATGGTATATTACTAGTAAAAGAGTGTAAACCATAAATTGGAAAAGCAAAATATTTTCTTTTACAAAAATATTTACACTAATATTCTTATCAATTTTTTTAAATTTGTAAATCTAAATAATATGTTTTTGTATTTCATAATGAATTATTTTCAATTTCTAACTATGCTGGATGAATAGTGTTGAAAACATTAATTATTTCAGGATTATCTATACCAATTGAATGATCTGTACATCTGTATGTAAACACAACTGGATTTGTGCAGTTTTAAATAAATCTATACTCATAGTAGTAAAGATATAAATTTACTATACAAGTAGAATAGTTAGCTTGTATAAAACCCTGGTAATTGAAAAATATGCAATAACTGCAAATAATTTACAATAACCACTCAGATCAAATTATTTTGTTTACTATAATAAACAGTTTTTATTATTACAAAAATAAAAACAAACTAAAGAAAAGGGAAGAACATTGATGTTAAATAAGTATGCATCCTCATCCATCCTGTTTTTTTTGTGAAGTCTATGACTTTCATTCTCAAAGCTACATGTTGTGATCTTTCTTTTATGTATTATGTCTGGTGTCTCTCATTTCAACAACCAGCAGTAATCAACCACTATACTGATGTTCCACTTTCCCTGGCACCTCATTTATAGGATGTATTGATTAAACCTATTCCCCTGTTCTTCAATAACAGTGACAAGAATTTCATGGAAACAGTCAATACATGAGCATAAGCAAAAAACTTTCAAGATCAATATTGCAACCCAATTCTTTCAATTTATCTAGCATGTTACTGAAAATATTTCATAATTCGGGTCCTTGTTGTTTTCTAAAAATTTGCCAATAACATTTTTAAAGTCAATCCATGCTTCTCTTTTATTTTTCTAATTTTCTTTTTGAACTGAAGCCCAACAAAAACCCCTTATTTAAATTTCACTTCTATAAGAGCTGAGAATTGCCCATGTAGATACTTGAAACAGTTGCTACCTTTGTCTAAGGCCTTTACAAACTGCTTCATCAAACCCACTTTTATGTAAAGTACAGATAAGAGAACTTTGTGTCAACCAAACTTGCATGTTCGTTTTATTATCCTGGTATCAGGCTGATTCTGTGGGGCCATTGTTTTTTTACCCAGTGTTGATTTTATGCTTTGCTGTCCCATTCACACAACAAACATGTAAATATTATATAACTGAATTATTAACCCAATACTTAACAAACCTTTAAAATCTCTATAAAGCAGCCAATACCATTTTCTTTTTAATTTGACTTCATTAAGAAATAGTTCAAGATTTTCTTATACTTTCTTCATATGAATCAAATGAGCAAGAGGAACAGATGCATATTTATTACCACTGTGATGAACACGTTTTATGTCAAAGTGCACGCAGAGGTAAAGATCATCCAGAAATGAAACACCATGTAGTCTGTTAGCTCTTTATATACAATAGGTATGTTTCTCATGGGTTCTAGAATAATCAATAAGACTCACAAGTCAAGATTGGTCTACAGAAATCTAGGGCAAGTGGTTGTTAATATTTTAAAGACAACAAAATATTATTCAATTTCAATGAAAATAATTCACTTATGTAAAAGTAACTGCACTGTTTTGTAAAAAATCTGTACATAATATAAAAAAATGGATATCAGTTTTGGATTCAGTTTATAGGATTTTCTGTAGAACATATAAAAATTTTAAGACAATAAAACTATCAGAGGAGAGAATTATTCAAGCTCTTAACAGCACGAGGACTAATTATCACACTCTTTACAAAACAGTAATGCTAGTTTGACTAAACTAAGCAATAGTTTTACCACAGATGATCACTTAACTCTTTCATCATGGGCTTGGTCCCTTGGACAGACCTCAAAATAATTTTGTGCTTGTTATAGTTTTCATGCTATAACTTTTAAATTAGTAAGTGTATGTTCAAAAAATTTGTCAGATTGCCAGTAAACATTACAATGCTTTCATATAAAAGATTCCAGACTTTTAAAATTAAGTCTTAAGGTTTGTTAAGCAACGTTTATCTCATGCCTTTTTCTTTTCACATACTGCCTATCCAACATGCAAAGTAATTTTCATTTTAAGATTAAACGTACTTTTATGCATCAGAAAAATCTCAAATTTCAACAAGTGAAATCCTTATAACATCCAGACAGTTATAAAATGTTTCTTAAAAATACTTTACATTTTATCTTTATTTTCATTAATCTCTCTCTGTACAGGTTAATTATATTTATCCATTAACCACAACAAAAAATTAGAAAATCAATAAAATTATTTCCATTTTTGTTCTAGAATGACTACATTTATAAAACAAAAAGACAAATGTCATATATATTAGTATATAACAGAAACCATTTTAAAAAATGAAAACAAGTGAGCAGGGTTATTATGTTTGGCTCAGTATGAGGGGTATCTCAGTGAACAGAAAAAATAGGCTTTTTATTTTATATTCTAGTTATCAATATTGCTAGTTTTTGTTCCTTACCTGTACAAAATTTGACTTTTTATTTTGACATCACAAACATCTAATATGAATCAATGTCAATATTCCATGCACCATGCAACACACAAAAATTAAGGTTTAGGTATGTTTTTGATATTCACTCTTAAAATCAGAAATTTAATTATGTATTGTATGAAAATTTGAATTATAATCTACAGTTTGATGCCAAACTTAACCCCTTAGCTGTGTGGAGTTTTTATCGTCAAAAACGACAACAATACTGCAGAATTTTTTCCCAGTATTTTATAATTTTTCATTTTTATACATTTTGTTTGTGTTATGTAATATTTCAGTGTGTGTATACATAAACACACCTATAAAAGAAAATTGCATGTTATCTTTTAAAAAGTAATTCAGCATGCTTTAAGCCAATGAGTAAGCCAATGATGTAAGTGGAAATAAACGATCAACCAATAAATATTTAGTAATCATTTGGATGCTTTCTGCAGGCTGTTGCTTGAAAGAACTTAAAACACACCACATGGTGTGTTCCATAATTGCTTGTTAGTTTACAGCTGCACCAAATGGCATGTTCTGCAGCTAAGAGGTCAATGACACAAATTCATAAAACAGTAGTTCAATGAAATTTTTAGTGTGAGTCAACAAACACAATGACATGACCTTTGACATGTGATCCATCTGGAAAGGGTTAAACACTTGATACAGATTACTTGGCTCAGAGCATCCAAAACTCCTGTTACTCATTGCAGCAGTAAGTTTATTCTACAGCTGACATTTCAGGTTATAATAACTGAAAAGCTCACACAAAAGTAAAATTGTAAACAGAACTTACATCAATATCTAACAAAATAAAAACAACAACAAAACATTGTTCACACAGAAGTTCAGTAAAAGGTTGAATATTATTTCTGTGTGTTAACATTTCATCATTACACATAAAATCGTTATTACAAAACAAACTTTATAAACACTTTACTACCTCATTCTTGATTAACTCTTGAAGTGTTTGTTCGTCACAATTATTATTGTAACATATTCAAAATTACATCAAAATCAGTCAGAGTCCATTGAAATTTTATAAAATTTCTATTTATTCGTTCAATGTATGAATGTAGACAAAGAGAAAAGAAAAAGCTTTATTGCACTCAAACTCTGCAACATGTAATAAAAGTCAGATATATCAACATATTCTGAAATTATAATATTTAAGTATTTTTGCAAAAAACTCCATTTTAAAGCACTTTCAAGGATGTGAATGTACCTTTTTTTTTGTAGGTTCTTTTAAAATATCAGTTGAAAAAATTCAGCATCCAGTCTGGTAACATTCATAAATTAGTTTATTTATTCCTTTATTGCTATTACAAGTTTGTTATAATTTTTAAACCAATGTTTACAGTGATAGTAATAAAGATTTACTAAGTTGCAAAACATGATGCAATTTCAGACACCAACAGCAACCCTGTATTCTGAAAAAAAGTATCTTTTACTTCAACTAGTGCTACTCAACCCTCTTTTTGGTTCATGATATGTCATATTTGTAACTTATATTCGAAAGTGCTAGAAAAATGTGACATCAAATTAGAACTTTACAGTAATGAGTTCTCTAGCTAACTAATAAATTAGAACTTTAAAAATACATAGCTTATAACATTAGTATTTCCCAAAGATTTTTCACATGTGGAAATTCAACTTATAAATTTACAGACCAATATGAATCCCATTTTTTCCTATTTGATGATACAATTCAAAACAGTATTTAATTCAGAGAAGGTGTAACACTTATTACATGATGCCAAGAAACCAACTACCATAACATTTATTTCTCAAAAATGTTTTGAATATTAAACAAAGCTACTTGAGGACTATCTTCACTAGCTGTCCCTAATTTAGCAGTGAGAAGCAAAAGGGAAGACAAACAGTCAACATTACCTACTGCCAATTCTTGGGCTACTTTTTTCAAACAAAGAGCAAAACTGACCATCACAATAAAATATCCACACAGCTGAAAAGGCAAGTATCTTCAGTGATGGGGGGGATTTGAACCTGTTACCCAAATATTACGAGTCAAGTGCCTTAACCACAAGGTCATTTTCACAACGAAGTTATTAGTTAGCTCTTAATGTTCATAATTCTTAATACTGTCATATTTATGACTTTGTTATGCATTGTTGACATTTATTTATTATAAATTAACAAATTTTGGATTTGTTAGAAGATAGATAATGTTTAAGATAATATACTGAGATTCTTTAACCATAATATTTTGAAAAATATGCCCTGAACTGATAATTCAGACCTGTTTTTACTGTTAAACAGAAGCAACAACACATTTATTTTAAATGTCATAAAATTTCATGAGTGTTTTGAAGCTATATATTTTACTTTAAATAAACCTGATCTTCATATGATGATGACATTTAAAAATAGTTTAACCTACTGGTATCTTTCAACCACTTGTACATTCACACATATGAACCATAACTTCTGAAAATCATTTTGCAACTGTACCCAAACCAATGTGAACAGAAGTGTTTCACTTTTGCTTACTTTGCCACAGTTGATCAACTTGTTTTTAGTTAATCTATAATTAACAATATTTTTCATTAATTTCTGTAACAAAATGAAGTAAAATGGCAATAATGGGATATGACTTGTACATGGTTTAAAAGAAAAACTTTCATACATAAAACTAACAGTCAATCTAAGGTAAAAATCAGAGTATTCCTTTTGAAACCATTCAAACCACACCCACAGATAGTACCCCTGCCCTTCTAACAAGACGATCCAGAATAAAATCTTTGTTTGTACCACCACATACAATCCTTTTCAGGACTCTGTTATCAGAAGAAATTAAAATGTAGGGTAAATTATATTTAGATGGGAACTGATGCTTCTAATCACTTCTATATACTACATGAAAACACATGTAACTTGTGTTCCTGTGAATGAGATGAGGCCAGGACCTTAAACAAAGTAGCACAGTATTAAAGAACATCATTACAAATGATGGACAATGATACAAACACTCCTATCATTGTTGGATGACCAAAAACGTTCAATTTATAACTTATCGATTATGGTTAGTTGGCTGTAATGGGTGTTATTAAGTTGTTATGCAGCTGCTTCAATGATGGTTCCAAATGAATTGCTACTGACTACTATGAGTTAAATGATCATAGTATCATGTATTCAAGAGCTTTTGATGCAGATATGGAACTTAAGGCACCAGCATACCTTTAATATTACCTACAGTTATGAAAGAGATAGCATTTGTTAACCATGTGGAAAAAATCCATTATGTGAAAGCCATTCTCCACTAAACCAAATCAACTACAACAATAAAATCCAAAGAAACTTACTTTCATAGAGATAAAAAGTACTTTAAATTGAATGATATCTCTTCTGATCACTTGTGAGATATTGTCATTCTTACAATGAGAAAGGCAGGCTATTGAAGACTCAAGCTTACTTAGCAGTGATATAAAATAATCTCACATGGCAGCCTATATTTATTACAACAAAGTATTTCAGATTCTTTTGATTAGTAACTTGAGGCATATTACGAAAAAATTTTCTAATGTTGAATCTATGTGTACAGAGGTTGTTTGAAGTTTCAGTTACATGACTTCCAGTTAGTCACACAAATGGTGTTAAGTCATTGCTTATCAAACACCTCAAATACTGAATATACACACACAATTGTGTTTTATATATCATAATTTACATTAAGCCTGAACAAGTTAAAAAATGTATAGTTATTTACAATGCTTAAACCAACATTTGGATATTCATAATTCATCAAATAAAAAATGGCAGTTTTAGGCTTAAATACTGAATAATGAAAACATTAAGCATTTAGGTACAATTGGTAAAATGCATTTCACCAAGTGAAAAATGTTTAAAAACATTCCTCTTTTCTAATTGAGACACACTGTTTTTAGCTATAACAACAAGTAGTTTAACAGTAACATTTGAATGAGAATGAAACATTAGGTTAATAGTCACAGAAATGGACAATAACTATCTAACTAGTCCAACAACTAAAGAAATTAGCAAAATATCAATTTGGTAGCAGATGCCATTCATGAAAACATTAAATTTGCACCAACAATACCAGAAAACACTGAAATATACATATTAAAAACACCTCTGAACAACTGAATGCTGCCATTTAGCTGTTTCACTGATCAAGATACATCACCTTGTCTTTGTTAGACTTCTTTAAAAGAAAATTATCATGTATAGGAAGCACTAAATTGTTCACTATATATATATGTATATAAAAAGAGGAGAACTGTCACAATTTTTATGACCAAACAACCATGGTGCACACATTTATGTTTTTGGTATCGAAGAGGTTAGAGTACAAAAGAATATTTAAAAGTTCTGACCTCAGCACAATAGAAAAGAAGTTGCTCTTTTGTCAAATTATGAATTTGTTTCTGTTGGCATTGTTTTCAGAACTTATTACCCACACAAAATATGGTCATGACACTCTTCTTAATGTTCATTTTATGTGTAACTGTTTTGCAAATATTTTTTAGATTAAAAATATTTGACTCTACTCACACAGTTACATTGAGCCTTTTTTCAATAATTACACAACACATAACTAGGGAACATAAAACCAATGCAATACAAGTTGTTCTATGGTCTAAATTTAACATGACATGAGCGTTTTATGAAGAAACTTCAATTTCTACTGTTTTCCAAAAGCAATTCTTGAGACAATATACAATTTCAATGTCTTTCTCTTTTTAAAATTCAACTGATAATTTCTCATGCTGTTTTCTCCCTTCACGCAAATTATACATTATTCCAACAAATGGCCAAAAGACATACAAATACAAAAATCATTATTTAAACCTTACTTTAGTAGTTACTGGTGAAATATACTTTAAACTTAGTAGCGTACCTGGTGCATCATCATATTTACAAAGCCCTTCAGGAACAATTGCCTGGAAGTCTGATCCTACCTGAATGGTCTATTCAAGTACAAAAACATATTATATATAAATCAACACAAAAACAATAAATGTAATAATATTTAAATAAAACAATAGAGAAAAGATCTAAAACTGCACAAGTATAAAAAAATTGACAAAAAAATTATAAAAACTCTAAAGAAATGATTTACAATAATAATAATATGCCAGGTGTCTGGTATTATGATAAAACAAAGTTAATTTCAGTAATTTGAAATCTTTTGAAAAACATGTGTTTTAAAACTTATCCATTTTTGCTCACAGAAAAACTGTTTTCAAAGGTTTAAGTCAACTTTTAGTCATGTTTAAATCAAGAGCAATTCAATATTTAAAATATTCTTTTTCAGTGTACATTTTACCACTGTAATATGTCAAATGTAATAAGTATTCTCTGTTTTCTTTACCTTAGTTGTGCTTCCTGTTTCCATAGGACCTTCAAAACTGTCCACATATACATATTCCTACCTATGTGCACAGTTTTAATAGTAGAATGTTGGTCATAAAATTTGGCTATATTACTTTGTCCTACTTACCTACTATCATGAGTCATCCCATTATGGTCACATTTTCTTATAGGGAAGATTGCTTTACTTGGAACTCAATGAAAAGGTGGACATATGGGTAAAAAGATAGTTTATGGGCATCCTTATTTTCTAATATAACAATCACCTACAATGTGGTTAGCATATTTACGTTGAAAAGGATGAAATTATGGAATTCAATATATAATCGTCCCTTCACATTAAAAAATTACCAAAAAACTACAAAAAAGTCCAAAGACGAATGTTAGTGGCATGATACCTCATCTTAATTCTTTGGTTACAAAGTCAGACAGCAAAAGATAAATTGTATTGAATAAATTCTACTGTTTTTCTATCAAACGAACAGTTTCACTGACAAAACTGAGATATATTCACAGAGTAACACTGAACTATGATAATCTTCAATCAATAAAGAAGCCCTTGAAGCTTTGTGTCATGCAAAAATTATCTCAGAAAAAGCAATTTAAGTAAGATCAAATTTGCTAAAGCTCTTAGGTTGCTGACAATTAATATAAAATTTTGTAACTTAAACTTTGAGACACTAAGTTGGTTTCTCAGTTAAAAATAGACTTGGCCAGTTAAAGTATCAGAATTATAGCACCCAATGGGACCTAATGAAGTCATCTGTAAGCTTGTCCATGTTCTGAAACACTAGTTGTGTGACCAATACCATGAAAAATAATAACAAGATTTGAACTGAAAAGTATTTATTTCTTGAATACAAGGAGCAGTAGTGAGCCCAAAACATTGGGCTCATGACAGACTTGATGAGAGTTTGCAGAACTCATTTTATGGGTGCTTTTAAGCATGAATGTATTGCATCAATCAAATGCAAGAAACTGCTCTTCCTCAATCTAATTTTTTTTCTTTAAACAAAAAACTACTGTTTCGGAAGCTGTCTCTTAAAACATTCAATATAAGTGCAGTATTTCATCTTGTGTACTCATAACAATAATTACTTTAACATCGTATAAAGGTGGTTTTACACCTTGCTTTATATTTTATATAGTCTCTTTCCATCTTCAAACTCAGTCCAGGCCAGAGAAGTTCAGTTTCATATTAAAAATAGGTTATGGAAACATATCCAAGTAGAACAAATCAAATAACAAGTACAAAAATATTTTTCCATCTTATAATTGTTTTAAGGTAAATATTCATAATTTTTTCAGCCACTTTAAAAAATTACCAACTGTAGCTATTATTGTCAACTTCTACTACACTATACTAGAGAACAATGAAATGTTTAAAATTAAGACACAGGAAAAACTTACACACTTTTTCATATTTTGTCAAGTAATCTTAAAATATCTGTTGGTTATATTCTTTATTACATGGCTTTACATTTTCACACACATTTTACTTTTACTTTTCTTTTAGCATTATTATTTATCGCAAGATATGTAAATAAGTATCACCGAGAAAATATTAAAATACTGTGAACAAAGAAACATTAGCCATCAGCAGAATATGGTGGTGCTTGCATATAACACAATACCCTTGCGAACTGTTGTACTGGGTTATATAAAAGTAATTATTAAATCTTTTAAACATACATTTTAAAACATAGATAAAAAACAACTGAGTAAGATATAAGACAAAAACTAAACATAATTCAACTGTCTAACTAACACATTTCTAGTTGAGAAACAAATATAAGTGATAATGAGAACAAAAACAGCAACAATAGTAAGAGTGGTCTAAATTAGTTCTTTATGAAATTTCTGGCACCAATTTTTAGCATTGTATTTTAAAATGAGCTATTTATACTGATTATAAACATCTATCTCAACTAAGTATAATTAGGTGAGAAATTGTGATATGATGTGTAGAAAATTGGCATAGCATATCTCAAGAGTTCCACAAAATTTATTCCTCTTTTCTCTGTACATGCCCTAAGAAGCTTGATAAAAGAAAGAGTAAACAGAGCAATTAACCTATTTTATGATTATACGTGAAGTATGGTGTATGTGAACAAGTACTAAGTTACAGAGGTGAAAAACTAAAATTGTGAACTTTTACATCATGCAACAAGAAAAAATTTAAGAATTTTTCTTTAAAGTTTCTTTTGAAATAATGGAATTAAAACTTAGTTAGTATAAAACTTTGAGCCATAATGCAATTTTTTATGTTAATTTCACTAGTGTAAAATGATCATAAAATTGTTTAATTAAATGCAAGTAAAATCTCATGTGGGCAGAAATGGAACTGACTTGTAAGCTTAAGGTTAACTCCACAGGAAAATTTCCAACATTCCTAAAGCAGTTTTGGTTATTATTCTATCTCTGAGGTGATCAAAGCATGTGAGAATGACAATTACACTGAGGCAACATTTGAACACAAAAGTTTTATGGTTTATCTCTAGCACTAATTGTGTGTCAAATATTAAGCACTGTATTTGTATATTAGATTTACACTGACATTGTTTTTAGTCTATTTCTGAGCTTATAGTATACAATAACTGTATGTTACCTTATTGCACACCCACACATGTAATAATGACAATATATACGCACTTTCCTCCAATCTTCTCCAACTGAACAATCATCATCAGAATCAGATTCTGAAATCATGCTTGCTTGAGATCCAGCTACAAAAATGGAGCAAGTGATAACATATCCATTTATTACTGTAACTGTTTTGGTTTAAGAGACATGTACAGTTTTATTTGAATGTAAAAAAAAATTACCCATTTTCCTTAACATAAAATACCTTTCCAATAGATATGTACCTCTGAATATAGATTTAGCTATCTTCCTTGCATGTCAGTCAGAAACTTGCATGCACTAGCCTTGAAACAACTTTCATCTAATTCCATGTAATTTTATGTCAACTGCACCAATGTATGATATAATCATGCTACGAAACCATGACCACTAGCAGTATGACACACTTTCATGAGCAATTATTCTCCCAATGCATTTACACTTGTGAACTTCATTCTTTGACAAAGAAGTGTGAAATGTGTTCTGGAAGTTGTGAGAATAAATAAAAAACTGTGTGAAAGATTTTATTGGAAAGACATTTTCAAGTAAGGAAAATATTAACTTTGGAGTTGATATCCACCCATTTAGCTAGAATTACATACTGAAGAGGTGGAAAGGGCTGGTGTGAATTTTACTTAAATAATCTCCTTTTAGAAAGAGCCCAAAGGATATAATACCCAATAGCAGGAGCTCCATAGGGGCACACTCTTGGGAGCCCTCATTTTGTCTACTCCAGGGTATGCTCTTCACCTGTAAGGAGGGAATAGGCAAAGAAGTCAAGTTATGTTGTAGGGTTTTTGTTTGTTCTAAATTTTGTGCAAAATCTACACAAGGGCCATCTGCACATGTTGCAGGGACAGATGGAAAGGGAATATAGCTATCTAAGTACTTGCACCCAAGTTGTACGTATGTCTCAACTCTGTGGTAAGCTGATATAGTATTGTAACATCACAACTACATATTGTATGCACCTACCTCAACTCTACAGTAATACTTTATAGGATTGTTTGTTTTGTTTTTTGTATTCTGCGCAAAGCCACATGAAGGCTATCTGCACTAGCTGTCCCTAATTTAGCAGTGTAAGACTAGAAAGAAGACAGCTAGTCATCACCACTCACCACCAACTCTTGGGCTCCTCTTTTACCAATGAATAGCAGGATTGACTGTCACATTATAATGCTCCCATGGCTGAAAGGGCAAGCATGTTTGATACCACAGGGATTCAAACCCATGACCCTCAGGCTACTGAGTCAAACGCCTTAACCCACCTGGCCATGCTGGACCTACTTTATAGGACAGTCTCCAGCTGTAGGAGAAGGACATGTTAGTAAGGAATCAGGATTTTTTACATAGTGTGTATGCATGCCTCAACTTTGCAAGAGCGAGTCTGTGTTTTAACCCTTTGATTATTAAGTCCTTACAAGGAAGTAATATTACTCTTGCAGTATTTTGTTAAAAAAACTAGTGGATGAAAATGTTTGAAATTTAATATAGCCTTTCTGAAAAATGCAGTTTTCAAAATATAAAATTTAATTTTGATTTCTTTCTACCATTTCTATTAAAACACCATTATTTACTGTAGTTTTTTTTTGCACTCAAACTCTGAATAGTCCAAGATAATTTTCATGTTAGGCATAACCTCTAGAACAACCTCCTAAGTGGACCTCAGACACTGGCCACAGGAGAAGAACATATCTGATATAAATAAATAACAGGCATTTTAAAGTGAGAGCTTACCTAATTTCAACTGATAATATCCTAATATGCAGGAACAGGGTGTCAAATTGTATAGTATCTGTCCATACTTAATACTGTGCACATTCTCACCAAACAATCTCCATCTGCAGGAGGACAGTTTTGCAGCATGTACTCATCTAAACTTTATTATACAGGCACAGAACTGCAGCAGGAGGATACAATCACTACAGCCCCACTTCTCATCAATTTGGTTTTCTATTTTTTACCATTCCCATTGTTAAATCCAAGTGGTGAGAATTTTTCATAGTATACTACCACAGCAGCTACAAACTGGCAAGTTACAATGGTCTTCACTCAACAAAGAGGGAAATTTGTGAGTGAAAGACACACAGAAAGTATCCAGATCCCCATTAATCCTTTCAGCCTGGAAAGGTCTTTTACCGGAGACAAATCAGTAAATACTTCAAAAACCTGTTCATAAAAGTCAGTAAATGTAGGCCAGATAAATGAGCAGAAGACTATTCTGGTGTTGCTTTCTTCCATAACAGTCTGTGGTATGGGTATGACCTGAATCAATAACTCAAGAAAGATATATGTGTATTAATTGTGGATACTTCAGGTGGCCTTGAAGAACACCCGATCTCAGAGTGGGCAGATGGTATGAGCACTCTTTGGATTGACACTGATTTTTGATAAATAAGATTCTGGGAGGCAACTCCAGCTACCTGATGGGATCCTATGAACTAACAGGAAGCTATGGAAAAAAAAAAAAAAAAAAGTACATACCTGCCTACATATGTCAGGTAGACTGGTGAATAGCAACTACAAAAATTCAAAAATATTTTGAGATGAAACAGTTAGATGGTGAAAATAATGTGAGATAAAGGTGTGCAGAGTAGTCCATATTCAAACATCAAGAATTTCATCCACAGGTCAGAATTTAATACACTATGATTCCCATCAAGCATAGGAATGGGACAAAGGAATCTGTGCATAAGGAAAGAGCGAAACAGAGTAGAAGAAAATATCCTGAAAAACTGGGATGTAAAATATGGTTGCCCGCAATGGTGGTCACCGATAAACCACAGTTGAATAACAAAATTAAGAAAGTAGAAAGATGATGAAAAATACATTAGCCAGGAAAGAAATGGTGATGGAGATATCAGCAATGACAGTCATGCCACTTGAGATGGTACATAGAGAAATTTGAGAACTTTTCTCAACTTGAAGTGAGGTTCTCAAGACAAAGCCTGAAAGAGAGAAAAAGGCTATCAAATTCATCCTCTGCAGTCTTAGTTTCAAACTGAAAGAAAGAACACTTGTAGAATAGATGGGAGCTGAAGGCCAAGACAGCACGATTGATTTCACAACTCACTGAAATAAAACTGTCATGTCTATCTAGAAGCCATGTTGGAAGTACATACTATGCAAATAAATTATTCACTCACAAAAGAAGAATTAGTTAAAGTAGCATTAAAGAGTGAGCTTTTGACAAACTTAGTACAATAAAACTCAAGTTTCATTAACTACACAAATCTCAGTACACTGAAACACATCTCTGTATTTTAGTATTGAGGAAAAAAATGAAGTTCACAAGTATAAATGCATGAAAGAGAGAGAGATTGTGCATGGATGTGTGTTACTTTCTTATTAGAGGTCTTTTGTTGGATGATGACATCATTATGCAGTAGTACAGTTCATGTTAAATAATATGAAAGCAGGAAGGAGCTGCCTCAAGATAAGACACATGTAAATCCTTCTGGTGGCCACACATTAAAAGACAGTTAAAACTGTGTAAGGGATATATCAGAATAATTGTTTTACTCAAAGCTTTATATAAAATGTTTCTAAGATATATCAAGTGAAATTACCATCACTATAGTTAAATTTTAAAATCTATATTCCAAAGAAATAAATATTACACTGGGTTACAGTGAATAAAAACCTCTAAATAGTACTACAATAAACAAACACCTAACCATCCATACAATCTAAAACACAAAACACTAACATTCATAAGATATGACATACATCTAAGCATATGAGTAGAATTTGAGTGCTCCCCTGGTTCATAAGAATCTTTTCCTCTACTGCCATCATCAGTTTCATCCCTTTCTGCAGCTTCTTTTAAGGTACTGTTATTGAAGTCTTCTCCACGCAACTCCACAGGAGCATGCTGAATATTTCCTAGACTCTGCTGATTGCAACATCCATAGATGGCAAGAAGTTCATCTAAAGGCATAGTTCCTTCCTATGCAATTAGAAACACTAAAAATCATACAACAGTGAAGCTGATTTATACTGAAGTTCTACAAGATATTTTACTACAGTGTAATAATGTTTAAGCAATGCTTCTTTGATAATGTGCTGTAACAGCATTTTAATATCAGTGTTTTCATGTCAACTTATGTCTTCTCCTTACAGTCTAACTTCATACTGAAAGTACCCATTTGCATATTAACATGGTAATCACAAAATCACTGGAATATCAAAGCCAACACTTTATTACATGCCAAATTTAAATCTTTTAGGCTACTATCCACATGTGCATATGGACAAGCATCTCCTTTCATTAAACACTTGACTATAGTAATATGACATATATCATTGAAACCAACATTGTAGCTACTATATCAGTAACAATTTAAATTTAATATCCTTCATCTTAGCTACACAAACTATGCATGTACCAGAGAAAAATAAAAATTATATTCAATGCAGGGAAAACTAAATAACATTTTTCACCACAAGCAGCTAAGACAAATACATATCCATAAGTCACATTCTATGCTAAGCATTTCAAATCATTAAACATTTTCAATGGTGTATCACCTGCCCAAATTATCAACTTTCAACCTTTTACATTTGTCACAAATTATGGTAAGTAACAATAATTTTACAAAAACTGACACAAGATGTACATATAAAAATACATTACTGAATATCAAAAGATTTTGAGTTACATAAAAAGTAATCCTTTGTCATAAAATACTTTTACTCTATACTGACATTTTCACAAATGCTTACATCATATTAACTAACCCTTAAAACTGTACAAATTAAAATAAAATTTGCTTACTTTTGCACTATTACGTTTTGCAACAAAACAGGAACAGGAAGCTATCTTAGAACATATGTATCAAATCAGTTTTAATTTTAAAAAATATGCAAAAAATTGTCACTCTTTGTTTTTCTTATGTCATTGACACATTTTACCTCCAATTTCTTTATATCATAATTTTCCAACATCCAAAATAGGTTGTTGCAGTTTCTAAACAATTAGAAACACAAACTATACATAATTACAAGCAAGGATATAAAATTTGACTCTCTTCTCTACTTAATTTGTTGACATTCTCATAAGTAAGTCAAACTTATCAGAGATCTCTCCCATTTCTTTTTGACTTTCAGAATTGTATTGCTGATCAAGTCCATATGGCTGACATATGTGATTGTAACTAACAGAAAGATCAAAATCTCTACACATACATTAAAAAAGTTATTTATTTTTCTTTCCATAAACCATTAGTCAGTGAAATTGCAGGATATGTAGTGATAATATTTTGGTTCTCTAAATTTTTTAATCTATTTATAATCAACACAGAAATCCAGGTAAATTACAGTAGTTTTGGAACATTCTGTTTAGTGACTAGTATACTTTTATATTTTAAAAGGCACAGTAAAAAGATACATAAATATTTCTGGATGCCTAAACTAGTGAGACTAAACAGGACTTTTAAAAGAACATACAATTTTTACTCAAGTGCAAAAGAGACTGAGTACACAGTAAGTGTTATGAATCACTGTTTATATGTATATATTTTATTTCATTAACGTAACTAAAATGTAAAAAATATTTTTATCCCTAGCATAAAAATCATCTTTCATTCAGACTGATCCAGTAAAGGCTTAAGAAATTCCCAAAAAATCTTTAATAAAAATTCTTTATTAAAAAAAAGAAGTATGATTTTTGGTGTAATACAGACTTTTAATATATACAAGAGTTTAGCAAATTTCATGAAAGCACAGTCAGTAAATTCAGGAATATAGTAATACATCAGTGTATATACTTTTACAAATACAGGTCAGTTAATCCGACTGAGTCAGTGAACAGATAGTTAATTAAAAACTAGCACAGTGAAGTTAAAGAATTTTTCCTGCATAAACATATGCATGTTTATTTACATTCCATATAGGGTTGATCAAGGTAACCATTAGTTTCCATATAACTTTTAATATTGCAAATGTATCTCCCTGAAATTTGACAAGCTTTCAGTCTTTTGTATACAAAAATCAGATTTTTTAATCAAGTATTTTTTACAAAAGATATGTTTGTGAGCATATGGAGTTAAAGTGTTGAGTGCTCTAAGTGTAAAGTGATTTTCCCTCTGTTGACTTTAAAAATCATTTCCTTAACCTAATCTACATAATCTCTAAAACCTCCTAAATTCATTTTTTCTTTTTCAGTAAACTTTACATTTTATCTATTATTTTCTTTGCCATAACTTAAAACAAATGAGATTAATTTGACTACGTGTGTTACTACCAAAAAATAGTAAAAAAATTCTAAATTACATTTCTCTCATTTCTTGAATGATCACAGGTTGTCATGTAAAACTACAATTATTTATCTTAATACTTTGAACTCCAAGCTCCCCACCCTTCCAGCACCCTGACAATTTTGAATCATTTTGGAAACTTTTATTTTTAATACAAAAACTAAGAAAATCTTACAAGATGACTTCCCCAAGGGTTATAACACACAGTTTTGGGCTCATAGCAAAAAACAATGAATTCACTTATTCATAAATTTCTCACAACATATCATCATTAATGCCACCTTTCAGTGATTTATTGTCAGAGTTGAGCTTTGGAATAATAAGCCTCAAGGCAGTCATCATTGCCAGATCCAATGCATGGAAACGCCTCAAGATTTACACCAGTAAAATGTTTTTATCTACCCAAACTCTACAAGTAAAGAAATTTTTTTTTTTTTTTTAAAAAAGGAAGTTAATGTTGGGATGACTAATATCAATCCTTCAAAAATATTGCAAACAAAAGGGACAGAATTTGCATCATCCATACATAATAACACAGGCACACAAGGTAATAGATTGTTAACAAACAAAAAATAGGATAAATTAAACTCAACTGTGATTGAATAGTTACATATATTGCTACATGTTAATTCTTCTCTATGTTATTATGCAGGAATGATGCAATGCTACCCCTACTATCTTGCTTACATTGTTTTTGAAGAACAGGTATTAGCCATCTCTATGTTTACTTTCTTTTCTTTTTTTTTTAAAGTGTTTTCTTTAAATGTTTGTTATTTTTGATGCAGTTTTTCAACATAAATTTATAACCAAATTCTAAATACAAGGAGATTTCAAATGTGATATTTATTGTTTATCTATTAATTATTGGCTGGTAATCCTGTTTCACACTAAATGTTTTAAGCTTTTTTAAAGAAACAACAAATTTCTGTAAAAAAAAGCCAACTTCAGGGTACAATGATATAATTCTTTGCTCTAGAATAATAATTCTTTATTATTTTAATTACTACTAGTATTAACAATATTTGTAAAGGTAGCTAATCCATTTGAAACTATATCTTCAGTGAAATTGGTTGACACTACTGTTTTGGTTACCGAGTTATCATGTAATGAAAAAGGAGAAAGAAATTAAAACTTTTACTATGATACTTACAGTTTGGATGATCTATTTAAGATATATTTAAAATACCATTTCAACAAACAGTGTGAGCCTTCCCTACATAGGCAGTGCTACTGCTTACCTCCCTTCAAAGTTGTTTAAATTGACCAACCTTGTAATCACCAAAACCTAAAACCTAAATATTTTTTTTTTCTTGGTATGACTTCAAATTGTAACATGGAACAACATTTATTTTAAATAGCTTTAAACTTAAACAGCATAAATTTATTTAAGTTTTATTGCTTTGCTGTGCCAAACTAATATTTATATCATATAAGCTGCATATCATGGTGTAAATGTGCTGCTGAAGTTACATTATCCCTGGGATGTAGTTTTTTTTTGTTATTGTTGAATATGACAATGCAGTGTGGAATTTTTTTTGCAGAATTTTATATTTTTTTATTTTTATATACGTCATTTGTATATGTAATATTTCAGTGTGTGTGTGTGTATAAAAGAAAATTGCATCTATTTTTTAAAAAGTGTATCACCATGCTTTGAGCCAATCATATCAGCAAAAATAAATTATCAACCAATTAAAATTTTCCATATTTTAATAAAAGAATTTAAACTTTTACTGATGATGAATGTATCCATTTAACCTTACCTACCCCAGTATTTTTTACTGCACAACACAAAGTTTTAGTGTTTTATATTAAGTATTTGATTTAACTAATTTTTATGTTGTACAAATGAGAATAGCATAAAATATTAGCTGATAATCTATAATTTAACATGAATAAGTTTCAAGTTTTTAATTCTACAAGGCAATATTTAAAAAACTACTGAGCATGCCATCATCCTATTTTATCAACCACCCCAAAAAAAGTACAAAATCAAATATAAATTACTCTTTATAAAATTGTCATTGCTCAGACAAGCCACATGTATTATAGTCTTCAACTTTGTTTGGTTACAGAGCTATTGAATAGAAAATCAGACCTGTTGTGGTACATCCTCTCATTCATAATTCGTTAATAATTCACTCTTATGTTTAACTGTATATTACCCATAACTAATAGAAACTCAAGGTTAAAATCTATCAAATGTGTTGCATAACACTATGTTCTGAACATTTAAATGTAAATTCCTCTCAGATTATGAACAGTTTCCTGTGGAGAAAAGTAATGGTTATCTTGGATAAATTTGTAACACCTGTTGTTGCAGTTAGAAAGCTAGAAACTTTTTGAGAGGCAACGAAATTTGCTTACTTTTTACAAATTCGTCTATACTGTTTGCAGCATTATTTGATTAAATAAAAATTGTTAAGTGCAATACTAAATACTAAAATTAGGGTTAACTCTTCAACAACAGACAGCAAGAAAAAAAGCGTTGATAGACATTTAATGTAGTTTTTCATGTTTATTCTTTACGTATAATTGTAAAAACTAAATGTATAAATAAGGATATTTTTAGGTTAATTAAGTAAAAAATAAAAATAAAATTGTCTCACAAGGAATGCAAGTTAGCTGCTTGTACTTGTTCTAATAGCTCTTGTGTAATGTAAAACCAACAGCATAATGTGAGTTGCATGTTTCCTGAGTAATCAACTTATAAGCATACAGTGTATTTAATCATGCTTCAAAGAGCAATAAAATGATAAATTTTAATTATAAGTAAATGTATATTGTTACAAACTTACAGACAATTAGAATAAAGAAATGTAGTTTCATATTACAACATGAAGTCATTATAAAAGGAAAAATGAGCAATTAAAATTTATTTTGACTTGATGATTATGTGCTTCATCAGATTGACCACTGATTCCTCTTTGAGTTAGGTTAGAAAAAATAACATATAAGCTATTAAGTTTTACTGAAGAAAAGAATTTGAATTGTATTAAGGGATTTTAAGGATTACAGAAAGAAAGTTCGAGATAAAGAAACGCATTTTTAATTTTATTGTAAAAATTACTTTGCCCATGTACTATTCAAAACAAATGCTCAATATATTTAAGGAATATTTTTATTTTATCAAAAATATTTCACTAAAGTATGTTTTTTGAATTTAAAGACTGAAAATATTAAGTGAAACACTACTATATTTTGTGAAGATAAACATACTATATTGAAAGTTAGAAATATTAATTTAAAAAGATTTTAAACGAGTACAAAGAGTCATGAGGTCAGTCATATAGACTGACCCTGTGTTGAGTTAAATAAAACATTTTTGCAATGAAAATGTTAAGTTTCTTTTATTTGTAAAACATAGATTAAAAGCTAAAAAATAAATCTTAATATAAATGACAACATATTCATAAAGGAAAAAAAGTCTTCAAAATGTAGGAAAACTGTAGCATGTTATCGAGTTCAAATTCTCCAGCACTGACACATTTCTATTTTTTTATATTTAATATGAATTCTATCAATACCAAAAGTTGTCTTCACAATGTTGACAAAGTTTGTATTATATTTCTACCTTAAAGAAAAAACAAAGATACTTTTTAATAACCTATATTTTTACCTTACATTTTATCAATTATTTTATTTATAGAACCAGATTAAAGGTTGTACTTAAAAAGGAATTCCTACTTCTGATTGACAAGTTATTCCTCCATCAGACCCTATGCAAATAATACAAAAAGAGCAGAACTTCTTCAGAATTTTCAGCTTTATTGTTTTCATTCTTAGGTTATCTTATATTTAAAAAAGAGATTTAAGAAATGCTAAAAAATAATTCACTGATTTCTGCAAATTTTCTAATGGCTTAACCCATTTAGGTAAATTTCATATGTTGTTCATATACCTTAAAAGTGAAGCCTGAAATACCAGAAGCAACCTTAAATGTTAACATCTTCCATACCAAAAAAGTATTTCCAATGGATATCTCTGTGCACAGATTACCTATTTTTATCTTAAAATCATACTATTCCACCTTAGAGACTTGTACAACACCACTCTTGTAAGACTCCCACCTAAAATTCACAAGTTTGCTCTACTGTGTGATAAACTTATAACTCCTTGACAATCAGTCTTTATGGGTCAATACCACCTGTGGGAGAAGGGCACATGTGAAAAGTATGTGTGCACAGATACTCAACCATCAGTTAATAGTAAATCATCACATGTGGATATTAAGAAATAACAATAACACCACAAGCATAATTGGAGAGGTTATGCAGGACCAGAAACCTTTGTCTGGAAAGTAGACAAAGGTAAGTGTCCAAAATTCATATAGTATGTGATGAATAATCTTAAAACATCTTATTTGGGTCACGAGCATAACTTAAAGGTTTTACTTTTTCACTTAATTTATTTTAATGTTTTATTTTCCTTTCCAATTCCTACCTTTAATTATTTATGTAAAATATAAACTGGTGCACATGGGCCATGTAACAGTACGATCAGCAGAAATGTTTAAGCCTTGGGCAAAGTGTTTGCACTCACCTGTTTTTATAACCCTTGAGAAGTGAAGTGATGAGCAGAAAAAATTATATAATCATTGTGCCTCTCAAATATGAATTTTAAAACATAAAAAATACATAATTAATTAAAATATAAAAGTAAAACTTAAGCACAATGTAACTGTCTTTCAAACACATAAGGCAAGAAAAACCAGTCAAGCACTAAAGACACTGATTTCAACAAATAACTAAACAGAAACTTGCTTGTCCTTTAAGACATAATTTATTGTCTCCGCTTCATTCTAGTTTGGAGAAAATACATGAGAAAACTGCTCTTTCTGTTGGTAATACATATGCCATACAAGTGGTATCTACCCAAACAAACAAAAAAAAGCTCTTGGTCAATCACTGTAAAATAAAACTAAGATTCAAGCTTTGATCTTGTACTTGAAGAAGCTTGTCTAGATTGTCTTAAAGAAACTGAGCCAAAACTGAAGAGAAACATGAACAACCAAATCTGAAAATATTTCAACTCCACATGCATCACGTGATGCAAAACTAAAATTTTACTTTTTTTTAAAAAAAGGAAAAATATCAGGTATAATATATATCATAATGTATTTTATAATGAAAATATCATTAATGCATCAACAGTAAATTGGTTTAGTTAAATTTTGAATGTGGATTAGTAATAGTTTGTGACATACACAAAAAGGTATTTAAAAAGTGTAGCAGCTGTAAAAGGGTTGTTAACAGTCATGTATAAATGGCAAAGTATAATCAGTTACGACTAAGCTTTATGTAATAAGTACATGTGAGAAAATAGTGAATGACATGTAAATATTTCCTTGTATTTGGATATATAAAGAGTAATAAATCAGAACAAAATGTCAATGATTGTTTTATACCTAAAAAGCAATTAACTAAAAATAAATGTTAACAAGTATGTTCACATGGAAAGGAAAAAGTAAATATGGTCAATGAACAGACAAACAATGACTACGAGGGCTGTTCAAAAAATACGCAGACTGACGTCATAAAACAAAATGTACTTTATTTAGAAATTACAGGTCTGGGGCACCTTCAAAGTACTCTCCTCCTCAACGCACACACTTATCCCAAAAGTGATTCCACTCGTTGAAACAATCCTGGTGTGCTTCTTTTGTAATGTCCTCCAGCTCCTTCGTCGCATTTGCCTTAATCTCAGGAATCATCTCGAATCTTCTTCCTTTCAAGGGTCTTTTGAGTTTTGGGAACAAGAAAAAATTGCAAGGAGCAAGGTCAGGTGAGTAGGGGGGGTGGGGAAGAACAGTTATTGAGTGTTTGGCCAAAAACTCACAAGTTCTGAGGTACAAATTTTGCAGCAACGTGGTGCATTTTCAATTTTTTGGTCAAAATCTCGTAACAAGATCCAACTGATATCACACACTCTTCAGCAAGCTCCCTGACAGTCAGACATTGATTTGCCCACACCAGGGTGTTGTGGGTTGTCAGTTGATGTGGAACGACGTTCAGGACACTCATCATCTTCAATGAACTGTCGACCATCCTTAAAACGTTCATACCACTTGAAACATGCCGTACGCTTAAAAGCAACATCACCATAAGCCATGTTAAGCATAGCAAAAGTTTCAGTTGCAGATTTTCCAAGTTTAACACAAGATTTCAAAGCAAGTCGTTGCTCCTACAGGTCATTTATTCTGATATCCACCAAACGAAAATATCGCACTTCAGTTAAAACCGTGTAGCTACTACACAAATGAAGATATCTGCAATCAGGAAATGATGTCATAATCAGCTGATCTGTGTGAACCTAGCGACACCAAGAGGATTCCCTTGGAACCAACTGGAGTCGCACAATTCAAACAGTCCACATTTTTAGAAAAGACCTCATAAACATACTATCCTAAGAGGTAAAAGTTAAGGACTAACAAACTATTTGAATGGTGGTTATAAATAGCACATCAATTGAAAAATAAGGTAAATGCCAAGTGCAGCACTAACAGAGAGAAGAAAAGAAACATCAGGTAAAACATACATTTAAGATGGGAAAACATGAGATACATTCAGTAATAGAAAAGTACTGGAATGAGAGGTCACTCCATTACATCCTCCTCAATTACAGCTTCAAAATCTGTGATGGAAAATGTATGACAGGGACAGAAGAAGAGAGTTCAGGCAGAAACATGAACCCTATCATACAATGTTACGTTACTCTTCTTTTTACTGTATTTTTCAACTTGAGCTGTACCTCTCACGATCTCAGCATGAAAGGAACTATCAAAACTGTTAGTAGTTGTGGGTGATATTTGAGACATTTGTATTCATATCAACACAAAAAGAATTCATGTTAATATGTGAATTCATATATGAAGGTTGAAAATATAAAGTAATACTTGGCTGTGCCAGGGAAAAAGATGAGGATTTTGTACGTGAATGATGAGAAAGCATTTGTGCATGAAAGCATATCACATTCCTATTGGTGAAGAGTTTTGCTGCATGGTAAGTCATCATGCAGTAGTAGATTTTCAAGTGTTTTCATGTGAATTTTAGTTGGGAGTTTCACCAGGTTTGTAGCAGATATATCTCTAAGGCAGAACAGTGCAACATCAAAAGGAAAACAGCTAACTTGTGCACCAAGGCAAGTTATCATATTGGAAAATTAGTTCACACGTCTTTAACCACTTACTTTCTGAAGATCATCTAACTCTCCAGTTGCCCCCTCTTCTTCTTCTAGTTCTTCTTCTTCATCTAAAGTCTTTTCATCATCAAAGTCATCCACAAGCATTTCAGCAGTTGGATCAAAATCTTGATCACTTTCTGTTCCTATATAAAGCATAATGTGTTGCATCATGTCTGATTTAAATTCATAATTTACTGTCTACTTCAATTTATTCTTCTTCTATATATTAAAAGACAATTAATATAAATGTATTTTCAATCAGTATTAATTTGTTGTCACATACAGAACATTCTTTATAAAATAATTTTAAATTCATTGATAATTATAATTTATGTGCAAAAGAACAAATTACCATATTACATAATCTGTAAACTGTGGCTTAAAAACTTTTCTAATTACCTCAGATGTCACTTTCAAAAGAAAAATACTGGTAACATAATTTTATGAATCTAATTCATAAAATGTATTGTCTGATGTAAAAATTTACCTGAGGTTAAATAGTAAATAGAAACATAATTATGAATTAAAAAAACTGTACCATTAAGAAAAATATAATTTTAATGTCAGTGAAAAAAACATCTTGCATGCAAAATTTGGATAAACCTTTCCAACTTATTAAAATTGTTGGTATGTCTCACAATATAACTTACATGTTGCTTTTTATCATCATTATCTAAAGGACTCAAAACATTTCAGTAGAGAAAAACAACAAAAGGATTTCACCAATCACATAAATACATGTTACTAGGCAAAAACCTAGAAAGAATGTATCAGCTGTTACCAGCTTTAATTAGTAGCTACAAACATTAAAGAAGGTTTCAACAATTTTTGTGAAAACAGACAAAAAACTTGTATAATGGTGAAACAATTTCTAAAAAATTTTAACACAAGTTACATTATTCAAGGAAGTAGCATAGTCAAGTGTAAAGTGTACAAAATACAAAAGGTAATAAGAACAACAAATAAAATGTTTAGTTTTTCAGGTAAATTAAATGCTAACGAAAGAGTCAAGTCAAATTATAGAAATTAAGTTTATAACTTGCAATCATTACATTCAAGAGAATTACTACTACATCAATACTAAGCTTTGTGTTTGATAAATTGTGTATTAATGAAAATGGATAAATTAATTTAAAAATAGTAAAAAAGATCATGTAATAATCCTCATGTCATTAAATAATTTGTAGTCTGAAGCAACTCTATGACCCTAAAATGAATAATAATATAATAATACTTTGACACTATTTTGATGCATAATATTTTAAACTAAAACAAATAATGTTCAAACCATGTGTATCAAATTATATTAAAATGTGCTAATTTTAAGTATGTTTTTCTAACATAATGAATCATAACGAACATTTCTAAAAATCAGATATATACTTTTTAAATTAAAATATCTGTTCTTCTTTTCTCCAAAATTCTCAAAAATCAACAAACATGATCGACTTAAAGTGAGATTTTGCTTAAATGACAAAATCACTCTTGGTTTTAACTGGTTTTTTGAAACTACATGTTTTTCTAATATTATAATAAATGAATCTGGCTTGACTGTTTAGTGAAAACAAATACTTTGATAATCTTCACATTGAATTTAGAATAGTTTACTTGATTTGCTTCTTCACAAAAATGAAAAACCTTGTTTTTAATAATTACTATGCAATTTCTTGATATCATACTATAAAGAAACATTGAAGTACTAAGCATAAAAAACATTATGGATATAAAATGGGAAACTTACCAGCACTTGATTCACTAGCACATGGCTGTAAAAAGTAATGAAATTTATAAATGTCAAAAAGTACATCATTTATTAAATTTATTATTATTATTATTCAAAATTAAATGAATTTTTCACTCATAATAATTGGACATAAAATTGAGTTTAGCACATTTATAACTCCTATGTATGCCTCAGCAAATCCAAATACAAAAACACCAGTTTTGTAGCTACTTTCTTTATTGTAATTAGTTTGAAATCCATTAACTTTCGAAATTAGAAATAATTTATTTTTGTGAGACAAACTAGAAGATTTAGAATTATACATTTCACTATGGAAGACTACCTAGAATAATGTACATTGTTAATACCTTTCAAATAAAACTAGTTTCATTTGTGATAAAAATCTGAATCACCTACATCTATTTTTCCAGTATGTTATGTGTACTAATGAGAAAAAAGAAAATTACAAGACCCACCAGCCAAATTTAATTTCTGCAGTGAAACCAAAGATGGGTCAAATTAATTAAAAGATGCTTTCCTTACACCTTTTCCTTTAGTATTGTTTTATTGTAAATAAAAATAGTTAAGCAGATATATGTATCCAAGTCCTTAAAATTATTATAATATATTTAGTGATGCCGAGAGAATAAAATATATACACATATAAACTTTTAATTTAAAAAAAATGTAACAAATCTCATCTTAATTTTAAAAAACTTCAGATTACAGCTAATAAAATTATCATACCCATAGTGATTTGACTCCTTTCTCTTATTTTCTGTTCCTTAAGGAAGAGTATGAACTAGATGTACTTCTGCAGGGTCCCCAAAAGTTGCTACTTAAAAAGTGACAAATTTTTATTTCCTGCTTTGGAAATTCATAAATTATTCTGTGCTGTAGCATAAAGAGTGCATAACTGGTTTCATGATTCATGGCACTTGTATGTTTTATTGACATCACGACAGCATAAATTCCAACATTAAGCATCCCTTATGTTATGTCATTTTAGTGTCTATTGACTCAATAACTGACACATTACTGTATAGTGAATAGTGTGAGTGATTAAAAAAAGATGCCTCTACCAGCTAGCCTTCAGACACCTTTTGTGGAGATCCCCCAAACCCTATTAACACTTTTGTAGTCGAGTTGGTATAAAAAAACCAAGTTCATACATACATTTGCACACATTAAGTATTCATCCTATAACTTTTTACACAGTATATGTACCTTCACAAAATGTGGCATACTTTTAGTAAACAAGTCTTTTTTACACATAAAAAAATCAGTTTTTTTAAATAAAGTATTTTTATTGAAGAATTATTTGTGAATATAATTAAGTCTGTTTCATTACTAATATAGTGCAAAACTATTTTCATGTGATGATTAAAAAACTATTCTTTCTACCCCAAATCTCAAATATCATTAGTAATTTCTACAACCTTCTAAATACATTTCAAATGTTTTTTTCAGCAAAATTTTACATTTTATCTGTTATTTTTTTACCCAAACTTCATATCGGGTCTGTAAATTTCATTAAACTTGTAACCACCACAATAAATTAGAAAATAATTATAAATTATGCTTCTTTCATTCTAGAATGATTACAGATTATAAAAAGAAACCACAAATGTTTAGTCTAAATAGTTTAAATCTTGTAACATTATACATTTATATCTATATTTTCATTTTATGCATCTTTCAGCCATGCCTGACTAACATTATAAGTTGCAATGAAGTGCAAATGCTCTCGTGCTACCATATCCAATAACATAAAACTGGTCTTTACAAAGTGACTTGTCTTGGCTGTGTTCTAGTGGAGTAGTATTTTGTAATACAAACACATTTCAGTTATAATACATTATATATGTATAGACATTATTACAATTTAAAAACAAGTTATTAAATTTCAGTTACTTTTCTTAAAAAGATGTACAGAAAACAATTAACTCTCCTAGTTACAAACTTTGTATTCATCTGTAGCTTGCTGAAAATTGCTAAGCCTTAGCAAATTTTGCATGTGAAAGATGTAAAACAAAATATTTTGTTTTTCAGGTTTTATGAGTTTTGAAATAACCAAAAATTGTAAATTATAATGTCAATACCATAGAATTCCACCATAATCTCTCAAGCTTATTTATTAAACTGTATTTAGTTCTAAATAAAAACTGGAACTATTAAAGTTTTACCTTATCAGTTGGAATCTTCTATAAAATGAATGAAAAACACTCAAACCTATTAGAACATTTTGAGCTTTCAGATGGTTATTCACATATCATAGACAAAAGCATATGTAAGCATTTCCAAAAATGGAAAGATGTGGGCATGTTCACAGTTTAAGTCAGTAAATGTAGTCATATCTCAACTAACAGAAAATATAAGAGGTTATTTTTATATTCTAGATTGACATCATAGATAATGTGAGTTCCTAGTTTGTAAGAAACTACTTTGTATTTAGACATCACAAATATCTAAACAAACCAAAAATAAAAATCCATATTTAGGTGAGTTTTTAATATGTACTTTTAAATTAAGAAATTAAATAACGTATAATCTTAAATTTGAAACTAAACATATTATACAGATTTATAGAATAGCAGTTGACTAAAATTTTCAAAAGAGTGTCAACAGATACAATGACATAGGCTTTGACCTGCCTTTATAGAGTTAACAGATTTGTCTTACATTCTAATAAGTTGGTTGCTATATAAGATTAAAAATCTGACAACTTAAAAACATTAAGATAATGCTCTGCCAACTTCAAATGCTGTATATAATTAAACATTTTAGCTAATAATATATGAAAAACGTGTGTACTTCCTTTTAATTATACAAATAACCTCTACAGCTAAAATTTTAAAAAATTAAATTGATGATCTTCCATACAAGTAATACACAGTACGCAATATATTAAATGAAAAATGTCTTAACCATTGATGCTCAAGATATTCCTTGTCTGTAGCTGAGTGGCATACTTAACATGTTAAACATGTTTTTAAGATGAAATTCTATTCTTGAGTTTGGTACTTTACAAAACCTACAAACAAAGGAATCAAAACCACATGTACATTAACCCTTTCAGCATAGGCTCATTCTCTGGTACCTACCTCATAACCATTTTGTGCTTGTTATAGTTTTCATGCTATGACTTTTAAATTATAACTGTATGTTCATAAAACTGGGCAAATTATCAGTAAATATCACAATGCTTTCATATAAAAAATATCAGATTTTAAAATCAAATCTTAAAGTTTGTAAAGGAGTATTTTTCTCATGCCTTTTTGACTTTCACAATATTCACTATCCCAGGTTAAAGTAATTTTCATTTTAAGATTAAAAATACTTTTGTACATGAGAAAAATTTTAAATTTTGCATAAGAAATCCTTATAATGTCCAGAGAGCTTTATCAAATGTTTCTTAAGAAAACACCTTATTTTTATCAACACATCTCTATAAGGGTTCAGTTGATTTGATAGATTTCACAACCCCCATATAAAATTAGGAAATTAATTCAACTTGCTTCTTTTCCATTCTAGTTTTTTTTTGTTTTAAGTTAAACACAAAACAACACAATGGGCTATCTGTGCTCTGCCTGCCACAGGTATCAAAACCCAGATTCTAGCACTGTAATTCTGCATACATACCGCTGTGCTACTAAGGAGGGAGGGTAGCCTTTTCATTCTAGAATTACTACAGATAATACAAACATTTAAATGTTTAAACTAAATAACTTAAATCTCATCACATTATATATACAGTCATGCTTGGCTAATATCACAGATGTTACAATGACATGCGAAACATGCACTCATTACCATATCCAATATTATAAAACTAATCTTTAGTCTTTTTTATAAAGACCTATCTAGGCTGTGTTTTAGTGGACTAATATTTTGTAAAATACAGTCACATTTCAATTATTATACATTTTATGTGTACACAAATTATTAATATTTACAAATAAGTTGTTAAACTTATTTTTCTTAAAACATAAAACAGTAAATATTATTATACTCAGCTGCCACTTGTTAAATCTTAAGAAATTTCCAATGTGGAAGATATGAAACAAAATACCCTGTTTAGGTTTTATGTATACATTTAAATCACCAGATAACCATAAATTACTTATTTGATGCCACAGAATTCCATTACACTTTATCAAGTTTAGCAACTAAACGACATAATTTCCAACAGATTAAAAATTAACCACCATATAAGAGGTTTGTGTCAAAAGAAAAAAAAAAGGTGTTATATTTGAAAACAACTGGGAAAATTACTAATGGGACACTCTGATATTTCAATTGGTTATTCATGTCATACATAGAAATGCACACAACAGACCATTTCCAAGAATAAAAAGAGGTGAAAGGGGCCACTGTATTTGATTCACTAAATATAGTGATAGCTCTGCAAGTATAAAAGCTAAAAGGTTTTTATTTTAAAATCTAGCTTCTAAATATCATTAATCTGAGGTCCTTATTCATAAAAAAGCAAAAGACTTTGTATTTTGGCTTCACAAACACCTAATTTGAACCAGTGGTGCATTCAACAAACCATGACATACAAAAATTGATGTTAAGGTGTATTTTTTAATATTTACTTTTCAATTAAGAAATTAAATAATACATAATATAAAAACCTGAATTATAATCTACAGTTTGATACCAAACTTAATGATATCAATTTGTAAAACAGTAGTTCAGCAGTTTGAATGCGAGTCAACAAACAAGATAACATGGCTTTTCACCTTTAATCCATTTGGAAAGGGTTAAAGTAAACACACACATCTGGCTATATTTTGGCAATACTAACTTATCATGGAAAAGTAATAATACATATAATTTATATCCATTGTGAGATTTAGAGCTTGTGTGTCTTGAGAATATCTTGGCTTGGTTAATACCATTTGGACATAGACCAAAACATTGTAGCTTCCATCATCTTTGAGTTACTCTCAAGATTATGGTGTCACTTGTTTCCACTTGTACATGACGAGGACCAAAACTCTCACTTTTTACTTTGTGAGTGATGGAAACTTTGAAAAGCTCCTGATCTCCTTTTATACCTATCTTAAGCTACATAGCTATTTGACATATCTTTCAAAGTTTCTGAACAAAGATTTTCAAGTTTGTTTGAAATTTTTTTGATAAGAAGAAAAATACTTTTCTGTACATGGCTAATAAACAGTCTCCATGTAGAATTTTAGATTCCAAGTTACAGTAGCTACAAGTCATATCTGAAGATTCACAGAGCAGTAGAAATATTTGTTAAATGCATACTTGAATTGAACTAGACTCTAACAGCATTCTTTAAGTTTTTAAAAAGTTGCATCAATTAAGAATCTTGCAAATTTTTACTACAGAATGATTCAAGACAGTTTTCTGTTATATATGGTACCTTTTACTTTAAATTACTTTTATTACTCAATGCTGCAAAAAACAGTTATGGTACAAAAACTTGAAACAAAAAAATTTATGTAATATTAAACTTACCTCAGCCATTGTCAGATGCTCTTCAAATAAAACACCCCTCCACTCTCTTTAACTATAATGTAAAATAACATTTTAAAAATTAAAATATCTTTCACCAGAGGAGTTAAAAAATTTAAAAATTATAAAAACAACCATCATATACATTAAAAAAAAACCTGTCTCTATAAGAACTTTCAACTGTTTTGAAAACTAAAAGTACAAAGGGAATTTGGAAACTAAGAAAAAAATATGTGCATACATTTGTATAGATATCTATGTAAATATACATTTCTCACAAAGGAAAAACAAATGAAATCTTGGAGTTACTAAACATAAGCATGCTTCCTACAGACAATTACTAACTTAAACAAAACATCCTTGTTTTATCCAATCATGCTTGAACTTTATTTATAGGTGTCTTTCATTAGTAAATTATCAAATCATTTGATGTGACAATATACAAGGAAATGCTTCGAAATATTTTTAAATTTCAATTGTTGAGAACATTTAAAATTAACATTTGGAACTGGCTTAAAAATTTGTGGCAAAAAAGCCAGAGAAAATCCCTTAATCCTAATCTATTTTACATGAAAATGTATCATATACAAAGCAATACAAAAAACCCTGTAACAAGCTGAAAATACAATTATTAGTGTTGCTCAGTTTCTCTCTTGAAATTTTGACAAGATTACTGTTCTAAAATTACTGAATTTTTGTTGATGAAAAAAAAGTGTTACTTTGTGACATTTCAAACAACTTCGTTTATAGTTAGAAACTTTATTGCCTTAACAATGCCTCACAAATAAAATATAAAAAAAAACATAACTAGTTTTGATCACAAACCTACATCAGGTGTCTGTCAATCCTTTCATTACAGGTTAGTTGAAATCTACTCAGCTTATAACTACAAAAGTACTCATTAGAATAATTACATTATGATTTTTGATAATATATGTACATTTACAAAATTTTGCAGGCTACTGGTAAACACCACACAGCTTTTAGACACAAGGTATCAGGTTTTTGAAAGAAACATTAAAATTGTTTTGTAAATTTTTTCTTTCACAATTTTGACAATCCAACATGCAGAGTAATTTTCATTTTAAGATTAAAAATACTTTTATACATCAGAAATATTTTTATATTTCACATAAAATATTAATTACCTCTAGATAATTATCATTTTTTTTAAAACTTGATATTTAAAGTTATTTTAACTATTGAATCATGTCTGTAGGTGTTTGGCAGAATAACTTTGTAACCACCATAAAAATTGAGCTTTTGCTTTTGTTTGTTATAAAATAACTACAAATTATAATTAAAAACACAAATGTTCAATACATACAACTTAAATGCCAAAATATACATTTATATATTTTTCTTTATTATATTTCAGCAGTGTCTGGCTAATATCACAATTAACAATGGGTGCACTTATGTTACTTTATCCAAAAATATAAACACAACCTTCACAGTGTCCTGTCTTGGCTGTCTTCTAGTGCAGTAGTATTTTGTAACATAACAGTCATATTTAAATTACTATACATAACATATGAACATAGATTATTACTATTAAGAAATACATAATGAAACTTTTCTTAAATGTTACAGCAAGAAAAGGTAATTGTTTTATTTACTTTTTCATTTGCTCTTTTTACATTTTATGTTGTCTTTAATGTGTTTGAAGTTTCATATTTTTTCAAAATTTAAGTACATCTTAGTTACTAAACTCAATAAATTAAAGTGGAATTCTATGGTATCAATGTAATAATTTATGATTTTTTTTATTATTCAGCTGCACATATAAAACCTAAAAAATGCTTTATTTGATATCCTCCATGTGCAAAATTGTAAAATGCTTTGCAACCTACATCCAGTAGCAACCAACAAAAGTTGCAGTGAGAAGAGAAAAATTGTCCATCTTACTTCTTGATTCATTGTTCTATATTTTAAAAAAAGCTTAACAATTTATTTCTAAGTAGTAATAATCTATGTAAATGTATAATAACTGTATAATAATAATAATAATGTATAATATGTGATCCAAGTGCACACGCACTGCCTAAATGCAAGTTATGTAATATTAAATATGCATGAATGGAAGGTCAATATAAGTATATATGTAAATATAGTGTTATGAAACTTAAGCTACTGAATAACTATATTTTTGTGTTATACTCTGTAGTCAATCTAGCACAAAAAAAGCATAATTTATATTTATTTGCTAATTTTTTTATGTTTACAAGGT
Source organism: Carcinoscorpius rotundicauda (assembly GCA_011833715.1). Classification (NCBI taxonomy): domain Eukaryota; kingdom Metazoa; phylum Arthropoda; class Merostomata; order Xiphosura; family Limulidae; genus Carcinoscorpius; species Carcinoscorpius rotundicauda. The sequence continues at coordinate 127,564,364 of CM022392.1, forward strand.
TGATCAAGTATAAGAAATAAACTATGTCTTACTAAAAACTAACACTTGAAATGTATTTAGGGTTTACATATTATGCAAATATTTGAGCTTCTTGGAAGAAAATGTTTCATTAAAAATCTGATTTTTTGTGTACCAACAAATTTTAATCTTTACTGAAACTCTGTCAAATTTTGTGAAAATATACATGCTGTATCAAAAGTTATAGTGCAAATACTTAATGCGTGCAAATGAGTAGACAAACTTGTGTATGTTATAACAAGTCCACTGCAAAAGGGTTAACTGCTCTCCATACATGTGATTTGGGGTTTCCTGCCACAGTTTGATATTTGGTTATACCAGTAATCCACAGATGTTGCCCTAATGCCCATACATGAAAAAATGTATATAGTGTAAATATTAGACATTTATACAGTAATTTTAATAACTTACATTAATGTGTTAAGTGTTGCATTTGTACAATATAGTCATGTTATTTGTGATCACTGATGTGCAATACTATACCTGGAAGAAACAAACAAGTTCTGCTCACCCTTCTGTCTTATGATCAGTGAACCAACCAGGTCCCCTCTTCACTTCGTATACTACCAGGATTGCACAGAGTTCATTACATGACCTTTTGGTGCTTATACTTTACTTTTGCATGCCATACAACAATTTCTTAAAGTAAAATAAAGTTGTTTTTTTCATGTGGGATGGGTTTCTCTAAAGGTAAAGTGTTAAGGAAGAGTTGAAGTTCAGAATACAAATATTCCAAGCAAGTTTTAGTTTTTAAAACCAACAACTTATATATACAATAGAATTTGTCCCAAATTACAATATTTAACAGTGTTTATAAACGCATGCTAATTTTTCACAAATGTAATGTTTACTATCACATATGAAGCATCAGAATCATTGAACCTTGCAATAATGCAGAATGCTTTCTGATGATTACTGAATTATATTTTTAAGTACTTCATCACCATTTCAAAATTTTACCACAAATACCTTATTTCTCAATGTTTTAAGGTAACATTGAACAGTTTCAGTAGGATATCCAACATTTTATCCAATTTTAGTTTAAGGTATCATTACTGTTATCACAATATGTATAATGATATCTTATATGGTATAATATTACCTTACTAGTTACAATATTTTCCGTTGATTAATTTCTCATATTTTCCATAGTTTTTACTTTATCGCTTGTCTTATTATTATTGTGATCTTTCTCAGGCATTATCATTTGGAATTTCTGCTAGTTTTTAATTTTTTGACTCTACTATTCCTGATTGTCCATTTTAAGTTGCCAATGCATACAAGAAATACTTAAAAATCATTTTAGTTATGCTAGACAGCTCACAGTATGTTTATTAAACTAATTTTCTTTTTACCAGATTTAACCAAATTATTGTAGTCAAACACTATGTTAAATATTCTTTACTGTATTTATTTTCAGTTGTGATATATGTGCATAGCTTGCTTTGATTGCAAGTTCATGACAATTTTCATCTTGCTCTATTAAACAAAATTAAAAAAAATATTAATTGTGTAACCAGGTTTTAATCCACTCAACTGAGACTATGTAAAAAATATGTCGCCCTTAACATTCTAATTAACATACTCAAAATAAACTCTTCCAACCAAAACACTTGTAATAAAATAATGTCATTCATTATGTAATAACATAATAATCACAACTGTCTCATACTGATACTGAGTTTCAAGTATAAAAAAACCATGAGATAATAAATAGATATTTCACATTTACATTTGCAAAAAATTACAACTAATGTTCCTGTGGGGGCAAACAAATTGTTTAAATTTGCTGATGATATTAAGGTCTAAAATGTTGCTGGTAGTGAGGCAGATGCTGTTGCTTTACAAAGGACTTGTACATAGACCATTTACTGGGTTAGAACCTTCCCAGGGTCGATTGAATAGGTCTCTTTTAGAAAAAGGAGATGCCAATGACTGATTCCTTGATTGAATGATGTTCCTGAGCCTCAGGACCATAAAAGAGGAATCTGATTAGTTACCAAAATCAATAGTGGTGACAGAGACAGGAGTAGATGTACACTTGTTAACTCTTGCATTGACACAGGGAGAAAGACTCTTTAAATGATGCAAGAAAAACTCTGCTGAAGGCATGGAAAGATCTACTTGCACACCCAGTGTAGCAGCAGAATGGAATATTGCAGCATATCTCTGAGATGGAATGGAAGATAATTCCCAAACCTATGGATAAGAAATGTTGTTTACATTTTAACCTTTTCTCCTCCACCTACTTATGGAAAGATCAAAAGTGAAATTGGTTGGAACCACTTTAACTGACACAGTGATGGTCTAGTTGACACTTGTAGATGTCATAGTATTTGCCATCACAATGAGCTTATGTCAGAACCATGACATGACACCTTAGAATGTTCAAATTGCTGAAAATAGAAACATCTGAGAGGGTTAGGCTAAGCTGTATCTTACAATTCAGATAAATTGCCTTAACAGTCGCAGGCAAATATGGTGATGCAAACATCAAAACAAGAACATTTATAAGCACCACAATTCCTTCTTTATAAGTGGAGATATATCACACAACAGAAATACCTTGGCTAAAGAAACTAGTGAGTATCTCTGACTTGGAGATGTTTCTTAAATCTATATCAATGAATTCTCCTCACAAGGAATTCAAAATATCATGAGAAGTAACCTCAACAGCTACATCCCCAATGGCTTTTGATTTCAGGAAGAGTTTGCTATGTTTTGATGCAAGTATTTCCACCACAGCTTTTTCACAGACTTCAGAGAGCCAGCAAGTTCTTCTAATCCCATCTGAATGAAAAAAAGGAGAAATTTTGTAGAATAAAGAAATGAGGTACAGGTGCAGATTGGGGTGGTGATTGCTATGGTCACTTTTCTATCATTTTTGGGAAAGGATCACTGGGTAAAGGATCTGTAACCTTGGAAAAACTTCAGTCCCCACTACCTCCACCACCAACAAAGGAACACACTACAATGCCAAGGTAGAACTCTGTAGAGATACCAAAAAATGTGGACATTATACCCAAAAATTAGTGTCAAACATAATGTCCACAACACCTAATAAGAATGTGTAATACTGGTATTTAGTTGAACATAGAACAACAGGGTCAGCCAGCTGACATGGAAAAAGCCACTCCAAGACCACAAATCTACAAAAATTCAAGACCAAAGTGGTGTGTTAAAGTGCCTCTGATATAAACTGACCCAACTATGATTTCCCTCAGTCATCAGGATTAACTCCTCCATTTCAAGGGGTGCCATGCCCAGCAAACATGGGTGGATGTTTGGATCCCAGAAGAGGTAAAGTTAAGATACAGAACCTTCACTGGGAGGTTCCCTCACCCCATAAGTGCTCTATCTTGAGGGGTGTAAATAACTGAAAGTTTATTTAAAATTTGGTTTTACTTAGAATTGTTGATAACAAAAAACAACCACAATGTATTATTTGTTCATAGATTTTAAGTAGTGACAGCATGAAGCCAAATAAACTGTCAACAATTCAACCAAGAGTGAAGTTAATCTTATTCCAACTCAAGCCCACCTTTCATGTGAAATTGGTCAGTAAACTGAAACAGCTTGCATTATGCTATTACAATTTTAAAATTTGATTTATTTTTATAGTAGATGCAAGCGTGAGGGTCACTACAAATCATGTTCAGAAAGGAGGGGCATATTAAATGTTTACACACCACCATTTGAAGTTATTCAAGCAGTGTAATAGGGCAAATTGAGCTCTAAATTGTACTTATAAAAATGTTTTAAAGTTATTACTACATTGTACATCTCAATAGTTAGGCTTCATTAATGCCATTTGGAGTAATGTGTTCAGTTTTCAGTTTCTTACTTTAAGAACACTGAATCACTGGAAACAATTCAGAGGATGATGATCAGGATGATACCTGGGATCAAAAAGGCATTATACAAAGACAATTTTTCTTGAAAACAGAGTTGAAAAGAATATCATTCAGATGTTCAAGAGTGCTAATAGAATTTACTGTATTGATGCATCGTCTTTTATCTATTTATTGGTAAGAATAATAAAACAAAGGGACACAAGCTTAAATACAGGCAGGATATGAGTCATCTTCACCTTAGTTTTACTTTTTTAATAGAGTGGTTGACCTCTGAAATAGTTTGTCTTCATATGTGGTGAATGAATTAAATTTGAATTATTTAAAAGGGAAGGCTCAATTTCTTAGCTGAGCAAGGCATTATTATTATTTTGTATTTGTTCCTAAATGGTGGAAGAGCCTTGATGGCTAACACTCTTTGTTACCCTTCAAAGTTAAGAATATAACACATCTTAACAAACCTGATTTTTAAACAGTTTCACACACATTTATGATAAAATGGAATTTTAAGAGTTACTAGGTACTAACTTTACCAATTTGAAACATATGCTAAATATGCAGTGGCTTGGGTGACTAATCAATCACTGCATCAAGATCACTTTCTTTCATAACACTATTAAGGTTATTCTCATTCAAACTATACTTAAAATTCAAATTATGATAACCCACCTGCAATTTATTTATCAAACTCACTAAATGATTTAAGTCCTCTTGAAAAGCAACAGGAACATTCTTACAAGTTAGCAACACACAAGACCATAATATCATCATGAAAGTTAAACAATTTTTTAACCATTCTTTCATCTGTGTAATTGATGTAAATAAAAAAATAAAAATACTAAAATTGAGCCCTGAAGTATCCCACCTGTGACATAATAAATAAACTCCATTTATAACAGCTCTCTGCCTTCTTCCACCCTGCTACTTTTCTATACAATTAGCTAATTTACCCCTCATGTCTCAGGTGTATTTTCATTTCTTGCATTAAAAATAAGTTACAAAGTAATTTTTGTTTTTAAACTTTTCAGGCCAAAACATCCTGATTGCTGCTTGACTGGTCCAAATTATTATAATAAATTTACATAACCCTAATATTAAGAGGTCTATCATTTCTTCTTGATGATGACTTAATCCAAACCCTTATCTGACTAAAATATATGTGCAAGTATTTCCACTTATAAACTGTAAAATTGCCAAAAAGATCATTACCAAATCTGGCATGTATCCTTAGATATTCCACAGAGTGCCATATTATGGGTCTTGGTCTTCATCAAGTTTATGGTAATGTCAATGTATACTCTTGGATTATTTAATCTCAAAATGAAATTACTCTAAAACTCACTTGCAATATCTGAGACCCTTACATAAGTTTAAAAGATTAAAAAATAATAAAGAAATTATAATTATTTTATTGAAAATATTTGGTATTGTGAACAGTTACTTTTAAATTTCCATGACATTAATTCTATATTAACAGTACGCAAATCAATAACAATTCTTAAGTCAATTCTATTTTATTAAAACAGTTAAAGAATACAACTTTTAAGTGTAAACTAGTATTACTACTACTACTATTATCAGGCTGTTTCATATGAAATGCCAAACTTTTAAAGTAAAATGTGAAACAAGTACATCTTTTTAATTTTTTAAAATCAAAATAAGGTCCTGGAGGCTCAGTATACTTCAGCCAACAAACTGTAAGTTTATAAATGCCATCTCTAATGAATTGTACATTCTTTGATACAATGAAGTCTTCAAAGGCACTTTCAATTAACTTTTTATTTTTAAATGTTTTTTCCTTTAAAAAAATGTCCAAATGTTTAAAAAATTAATAACCTGTAGGAGGAAGATTTGGTAAATATAATGGATGAGATAGTTTCATGCTGAAGTTTGTTTAGTTTTGGGACAATAATGTGCGAGAAATGAGGTTGAGCATTGTCATGAAGCAGTACGAGTCTATTGTGAATGACTATTGCTGGATATTTTCATAACTTCTGATGCATAATTTCAAGTTTACACAATGTTTCTTTGCTGTAATTGTTTCTTTTGGGTTTAAGAATAATAGATTACTCCTGCAGATGACCACCAAACACTAACTATAAGCTTCTTAGGGTGAAGAGCTGGTTTTGTCATGTTTTAGTCCTTCTTTACAGTCAAGTTGCTGTCCAGATCATCAGTGACTGTCTTAACAAATCCATTTTTCATCACAGTTGACAGTTTTGTGTAGGATGTGGCTGTTTTTATTGTGAGTAAAGAGTAGGGAACAAATTTTGACTAGTCTTATTTGATGATTTTCAGTAATTCATGAGGCACCCAGTTACTGAGCTTTTTCACCTCACCGTTTGCTTCAAGACGTTGAAAAACTACTGAACAATGAACATCATGTTTATTGACATGTTCTCTCATGGTTTTGCAGATATCTGATTCAACTAACATTTTCCACTCTTCCTCATTAATTGTTATCTGAAAGCATCCCAGACTCATATTTAAGGCTTGTGTCACCAGAGTGAAAGCTCCTAAACCAACATTTTGCTGTGCCATTATCAAATACATGATTGATATTACAAGATGCTGTTGCTATACTGTGACAACAGTTGATTACGTACAAGAAAATAACATACACATCAGTTTTATCCATCGTGACAAAAAGTAATATAAATATGATTTAGTTTCTTAAATAAGAGAAATAAATTGAGCTTTAAATGAACCAGACTATATACTATATTATTCTGACAAATTTACAATAAGCTTCTTAAGCCACTAAAAATTGTTTCAAATCTGCACACGAAAATCAGACATTCAAATGAAACAGCCTGATAATACTATTAATAATAGTAATACTAATAGAACTGCAGTAATATCATATCACCTTACCAAGTATCTGTTAGTATTAGGAATTGCAATAACGTTATTTGGTGACTAGTGATGTTAATGATAATACAATTATTAATAGCAGCAGTACTGTCAAAATCAGTAATCAGTTAATCTAAATGTATATATACTAAAATTATATTAGTAGCACTATTTTTAATTCAGTTATGATTATATACATCTTCCTTTCTGATTACTCACTTAGCTGTTTAAATGGAAGCAACAGAACACAACCACTTAAGTAAAAGTATTGCAACTTTTTTCTTTTCTTTCAAAATTTATCTCTTCATTACTACTCATATCTACTCCCGCCAGACGCCATTTTCTCTATACAAATTTTGTACTCATGCGCTAAAGACTTCGTTTAATGTTACCATTTGAGAATAATATTCTTTATAATTCAAAATATTTCAAATATCTGCAAATATAACTTTTATTAATCGAAAAGTTTTGTAGATTTATAGAGGTAATTTCAATCTCGTATTAGTAAGTCTCAATCTACGCCAAAAATAATTCAACATAAAAGTTTTTTTTTTTTTTACAAATAACAAACCGTACAATCATAATATGTTTGCTTGCTAAGCGTAACGTAAACTTGTGCAAGATAATTAAGTGTAATTATTTTACTGAATGGACTAGAAACGGCATGGCCACGTGATAAAGGCACTCGATTCGTAATGTGAAGGTCGCGGATTCGAATCCCCGTCGCATTAAATATGTTTGCTCTTTCAGCCGTAGGAGCGTCATAATATAACGATCAATCGCATTATTCGTTAGTAAAAGAGGACCCTAAGAGTGGGCGGGGAGTGGTGATGACTAGTTCCCTTCCCTCTAATCTTACACTGCAAAATTAGTGATGGGTAGTGTAGAGAGTCCTTGTGTAGCTTCGCGCGAAATTCAAAAAAAATAATTTATATAAAATTACAGACACAAGTTGAATTAAAATACAGAGATTATGTTTTCAAGCATACTACAAGAGACTATAAAAATAGGTTGAAAATAGTGTTTGAATTTAAAATATTAAAATACATGAGTGAACAACGTTTTATAATAAATAATCAAAATATTTATATATACACAGGTCCTTGAATTCTAACATTTTAATAAAATATCTACTTTACTTTCTCAGGCTGCAAATTCTCATTTTGACTCTACATCTATAGTGCTTATCAATTTTAGTGGATTCAAAACAGGGATTTGTAGCTTGAGGAAATAATTTAGGCATTATTTTCAGCCCAGTGTGTTTAGGTTTTTATTCTCTCTTTGTAGGCTTGAAATTATAATATTTGCGTGTTCTTTCAATTTGTTTCTGCACTTTTTTGACAATCCGTATTTCCCTGTTTAAATTATTTGTTTTTATTTATGTTGTTTCTTTAGGTTTAATTTCTATCTATTTAAAGGCAATAAATCTTAAGCTACATACGTGTATTCGCATTCTGTTGAATGTTATATGTTTTTCAACAATTTACGGACCTCCTAATGTGAACTCACAGCGCTAGACCCCGGGTTTCAATACCCGTAGTGAGCAGAACACAGACAGTCTTTTGTGTAGCTTTGCGCTTCACTACGAAGAAACAAACAATTTATTGTTGTATTTGGCATTTTTTCCACCAAACCATTATTTATTGAGCCAAGTGATTTTGTGTTAAACAGCTTTTAAGAATCATCGAATGCAAACGAAACCGCTCACAACAATATCGCATATATTATGTCAACTATCAATGAAAAATAATCAACTTTTTAGATAGGTCTTGGACATTAGTATCGTTTAATATATATATCTGTATAAGTTTTGGTGCAAAATACTCAGCTACTTTTGCTATAAATTTGTGAAACTAAAAAAAATATGAATAATAATTATAAAATAATACTAAAATCCATACAGTTTCAGCAACGTGCGAAAATCAGTAAAATACATTACCACTCAGAAGAGTAAAGAAACCTACTTAGGTAATCGTCTGATGTCAGAAAAGTCTCTGAAATAGTCGAAGAAAACCATATACAGACAAAGTACAGCAGCGAACTCAAGAAGTAATGAATTCACAACGTGGCAGCTCCCAACTTATACGCTATAAGTTGCACAAATTATTTTACAATTATGCGCATTATTAAAACACATTATACTTCAATGGCGAAAAAACGAAGGCAATTCAATTGATTTTAAAAACTATCATGTGACATACTCAGTACTCCATTCCTTACTATATTCTTGGTGTAAAATATTTGTAGCCTTTTATTCTGTAGAGGCTCGTAAAGCTATTATTAATAATAACAAGACTGGGGGCCCGACATGGCCAGGTGGTTAAGGCACTAGACTTGTAATCTAAGGGTCAAGGACTCAAGTCCCCGTCACACCAAGCATGTTCGTCCTTTTAGTCGTGGAGGCATCATAATGTGATAGTCAATCTCACTATTCGTTGGTAAAAGAGTAGCCCAAAAGTTGGCGGTGGGTGGTGATAAATTAGAGACGGCTAGTGTACAACTTAAAAATAGTCTTACAACCTTCTCAGGAGTTTATTTCATAACTGTACATAGATTGTAGCGCAGCGTATCTCGCCATTTTGCTGTAGTCTTCAATGCTTGAAGTGGTCTGATGAGAGACTTGGTCAGTATCGATGAAAAAGTGGTAACATATTGTCTTTCAAGAATGAACATAAAAATAATCCTATAACCTGGATAGAGTATTTTTAATATATTTGCACAGGTTTGAATAAGATATTTATAGCCGTTTTTGCTGTAGGATTGCAAAACAAAAATAATAAGAGGAACAAATGGGTGAATTTTGAATTTTGTCTAATAACTAGAAAATATTTTTCTCTATTATCAATATTTTAGCAGCTTTAGTCATTGAGATAGAAAGTCTTGAGTGTTGCTTCAAAAACAATTGCACTTTTTAAGATGTTTTTTGCCTGCATAATTTCTTGTGAAATTTCTGGGCTAACCCTATTATAAACTGTTATTGTTGATCATGATGAAGAGCTACATATTACATGTCGAAATTACACAGCTCTCATCCATCCACGTATTTGACAAGCAGATTATTGATAACATTTCTCAATTTAACTCAACTTTTATTTTAATTTGTTGGTTATATTGAAATTCTTGTCACACAATAGTTGTTACAAATAAATTATGCAAATTCACTTGAAAACACGAATCTTGTCAAAATAATTTTGTGAAAGTTGTTGAAAAAATTAGTCCTCCCAGTGAGTCAACGGTAAGTTTGTTAGTTTGTTTGTTTTGCGCAAAGTTACTCGAGGGCTATCTGCGCTAGCCGTCCGTAATTTAGCAGTGTAAAACTAGAGGGAAGGCAGCTAGTCATCACCACCCACCGCCAACTCTTGGGCTACTCTTTTACCAGCGAAAAAGGTATTTTAAGAAGTGGCAAAGTAAGATGTAAATTCGGTTATACAATAAGTTCTAAAACTCTCAATGGAAACATTAATTATATATATATATATATATATATATATATACCGTATTTTCCGCCTAATAAGCCGAATTTTTGGCCCTAAATTTTGGACCTGATTTTTGGGGGTCGGCTTATTGGCCGATCACCAGCTTTGGACCAAAAAATACCGAAGACCAAAATCGACCCAAAAATCATACCTGTGATCACACAGTTACGGCAGAGTTATTTCAGTTGAATAAACTTTATTTATTAATAGAAAAAGGTCTATACATTACGAATGACATGTATTCATAGAAATAACAAAATTAATAAAAAATACACACTTTTATCTCAGAAATTTATTAAAATCCATCAAATTCATCATCTTAATCGTCAGAAGCACCAAATAATAGATTCCAATCCTCGGCAAAGACCTGGCCTCGACTTATTGGGCGGTAATAAGCAAAACCCGTCATTTTCAAAGCTGAAAGTTGGCCTCGGCTTATTAACCGGAAAATACGGTATATAAACTTTTCCCCATGGTGGAATAAATTTAAATACATTAAATTGCGTTTAATTATATTTGAATAAATTTAAAACAATTATATTTCATTTAAATAACTCCACAGAATAAGTATAATTTTGTTATGTGATTGATTGATTATTTAGAATTAAGCACAAAGCGACACAATGGGTTATCTGGGATTTGGTCACCACGGGAATCGAAACCCAGTTTCTAATGGTGTGAGTTCGCAGACATACCGCTCTGCCAATGGTGGCTTATTATTTGAAATCACAACCTATCACAGTATTACCCAAGAATTTTATGTGCTCATTTTCTCTTTCTCATTTTCATTTGAATATGTATGTTTTAGTTATCATGCCTCTTCAAAATAGTGGACTTAAATCTCTACGACTTTTGTGAGTTGTACACTGGATAATTTTTGTTTATACATTTGGATAAATATGTATCTTTTAAGCAGATATATCTCAAACACACAATAATTTTGTCATATATTATTTAAATATAAGCAGTTTATTAGATACTCATATGCAGACGAGTTATATAAATAACTATATAACAAAGTATTCTAAGAATGTAGAGTGTAAACACTGATACAGCATCTTCTGTTCCAGAAGAGCTTCAAATATATCTTTAAAAGCTTTATACAAGGATAAAAACATAACACCACTGTATAGTTTACTTCTTGTTGTAAAATAATTGTTTTTTTAGTGCAAAGCTTCACAATAAGATCTAAACTCTGTTTATCGTCGGACATCGAACCTCGGATTTTAGCATTGTTTTTTACTGTAACACACCAAAGACTTTTACGCTCTACGATTATTTCTAGTTTCGACGAGTACTTCTATGCATTTAGATTTTTATAAAAAAAACAACAAAAACGTGATATTCTAACATGACTCTTTAAACAAAAGTTAGTTTACTTCTATTCAAATAAACAGCACTGATTATATTATGTGTATATTTATTTATTTAAACTTAATATGTCTTTAGGAATTATTTTCCTAAACATAATATAGGAAGATGTGTATTCAATTACTATGTTATCTATGCGGCCATCGTCTTTCCCACAAAATGGCCAAATAACATAATTTTGTTTTAAAAGATTTTTGCAAAAACATTCAGTGTTAGTCTACAACATCTTCGACCTTCACGCATATGTGTGATAACAGTACCCTTTTCATAATTTTAGTGCAAACAGCTTATGAAAACAGTAGAATCTAATTATTTGCCGGCTTCTGTCACCATTTTTGAAATGTATGCGAGAGTGGACTGTATGCTTTGACGATTTGTACTGGTAGAGTCCCATATGCATAATGTTAACTTGGGAGTTATCGATTGCTAAACAGAACCTCAATAAAATAAAAAACAAACAAACAATAATACCTTACTTTATAATTATTTTCTTAAATCGCTTCCTTAATGAAGAAATGGTACTTCTTTTCTTTTTAATAATGTGCATTGATTTTGTACGTTTATTATTATCAATGAAATTATTTTTAAATAAAACTTCTAAAACTATGGTATTGTTGTATCTCAGACAGGGTGATGAGTTCTGATATTAAGCAAAAAGATTTATTAGCACTGGATGAGGCAGAAGAGGTGTAGTTGGTATATTTTAGCATACCATTCTTTGTTTTGAATCATATTTTTGTAGAATTAACAAACAAGTAGGAAAATTAGTTACACATTGCAAAATGTTATAATAAGTTTCCGTGAATGACATGTATAATACAATAATAATTACAGAAGAACAAGAAAGGTTAACACATAGAATTACAGTATGCAGTTAAAGATCTAAGAGAGAATGCGAGATAAACTCAAAGTAAAACAAAACTAAGAAACATCTAACGAAACTTATCATACAGAATAGGAAGTAAGCCTATTCAGAATTTAATCATCACAAAACAAAGGTACAAAGACTCAAATTAAAAATTAAAATAAGCAAAAGTTAAATATAATTAAGTAAAAAGAAAAGAGAAAAAAGCACCTTACACAAGGTACTTTTTATATAGCACCCAATAAAAACAGTAGCGAAATTTTGAGACTCTTTAGTGACTTTTGTCTTTCAAAGTTAACCTATAGAAAGTCTTATTAGATTTTAGGGGCATAATACCTTTTTCTACAGTGGCTGATTTCCTTCCTGCAGCTTACTGTCCTCTTCAATAAGATGATAAAGTTCCAAATTTGGATGGTCATGAATACAGTTTGTTTTTTTCTTTATCAGCACCTAAGCTTCTGTCAACTCTCCAACTTCAACACGACAGTGGTAACACTATTTCTCTACATTAGCCAGACTGCAAGTCTGTATCAGAAAATCAAGTATTTGGAGAGAAGTTTCTTTTCATTCGTGTTATCACATTCGTATAAGACTATTCTAACATTTTAGCCAATGGATAAGTTCCAGTCCACTTACAAAGCAAAGAATAAAAGATCAGCACATTCTCTTTACCTCTTTCAAGCTTGAGCAGACAACCAGCTGTTACCAATGCAATTCTCTCTAGACAGACTCCTACCCGTTTTTATTTAAGTTTCCTTAACATGGTCGGTTTTCCTCTTGGCTCTGCACTGTATATAATGTCTACGTCACCACTCATCATCTCTACGTGAATGTGACCATAAAAACGGTTCCTGCAAATTGGGAATAATTTTTGATACTCCATAGTACCCTCTAGTCCTTGATTATACATATTTAAATAACTTTCTGTCTTGGAACTCTAGGGACCACTTATCAGTGTTTCACGACAAATTTGTACTCTTGCACTCAAGCCACCTGATGTGTAAGTACATCTTTTGAGTTTTTGATCTCTCAAATAGTGAGCTCTCTAGTATACAAGTAGTGGAAGTAATGGTAAACAAATACCAGAAATAAAAACATCACTTTGTTTTTCACGCATAATGATGTTCTGAAGCACTAAACATATAACTGCATATGCAATCACGTGCTCAAACTTTTTATATGCTTGTGACAAATCTGTACCAATTCGAATAATACTGGCATTTGTATCCATGATATTTGTTTGTTTGTTTTATTATGCTCACTTGAAGAAATTGTTGTCGCTAGATACATCCAATTCTTCTTTTTCACTAGACATACAGTGGTGACTGGGAAATTGTTTGTTTTTTCGCTTGCCCTCTATAATTTAGTAGTGTAAAACTAGAGGGTAGGCAGCTAGGCATTACCATCCACCGCCAACTCGTTAGCTACTCTTTTACCAACGAATAGTGGGATTGATCCTTTACATTATAACGTTCCAAGGGATGAAAGAACGAGCACGTTCGGTGTGATGGGAATTTGAGCCCGCGATCCTCAGATTACGAGTCGAGCGTCTTAACCATCTGGCCATGCCAGGCCGTATTCATGATGAATGGACAAACTTAATGAAGATAAGTCAAGACTTTTGGTTCGACCAAAACGTAATTCAAGAACTGGAAAGTATCTTCATACATTAATATACAAAATATGAATCAGCCAGAAAACTTACAGTCGTATGGTTAATTTGTAGAAATTGGATACGAATAATCAATAACATGACGCAAAACTTAGTTGCGAATTTTACATTTCTTTGAAGGTAGAGGCCGGGTCTTGACTGATACATTCTTACAAAGTTAGTGGACCCTCATTTTCTACCAACTAATGGCTGTGAATCTCTGCTTTCAGGTTTATAAAAATGTACTTTTTCAAGTTTATTAGTTAATTGTTGTTTAAGTTTTCTGAAGTTTCATAATAGACAAATTAGTTACACATCTATTCATCAAACTAAATTTATGAATACAAACTTTAAAACCTTAAACAGCTTTACTTAATTATCCTGAGATGATAAAAACTGCTACAGTATCAAATAATTTACCCTAAAAGCGACAAGATATTAGCTGCAAAATAAGCCTGAGTTCTGCAAATACTAGACTTTTTTTATCAAGAGAGCAAAAGTCACTATATTAGATGAATAATACAGAACAATACGTAGCTTGAAACACAAGCTATATGGAAAATATATACACTTGTACAAATAAAATAATTTAATTTTCTTTGAAATTTAGTACAATGAGGTATGAAATACATAGCATGCCAGTATACCATATCTCTCTTCTGCGTTTCTTGTTCAGTCTTGTTTTAAATCTGACGTTAATTTTAAATTTGAAAATTAATGAAATATACAAGCACACCTTGATCAAGAGCTAACTTAACTTTTTCTTACCCCTGTAAAAACACTTGCAAATAATACAGACGACATAACTCTTTAACAGTGAAATTGTAAACTTACATAAAATAATTCTTTAATAACTATTATTTACAAATGGAGCATTTTACAAAAAGTAAAACAAAACACAAGCACTTGTTACATAATAATAAATGAAACTTCAACACAGAATAATTCACAAATTTATTTGTATTCATGTAATAATACTGTTTAACATGAGTAACAAGATGACCCTTATACACATGTTCTCAATGATGCGTGTGTTAGTTTACAATGCTAAAAACCGAATTTTGATACCAGTGGTAGCCACAACACAGATAGTTCATTGTGTAATTTTGCGCTTAGCAACAACCAAACAAATCAAGAGAATGCTCTATTTACACCACATGTTATTGATACCAATGTTTATTGAACATTGCACAAAATCTATCTGTTCTAGTCATCCCAATGTTAAAGTATAAAGTAGAGGAAAGACAGCTGGTCAACACCATTCATCTCCAACTCATAGGCTATTCTAATTGAATAGTGAAATTTGTTCATCACTCTTAAAATACTTAAGTGCTCAAAGGATCCAGTCATACAGTCATAAATACAATAATATCTCTTTTTACAGTAATACAGTACATACAGCCAAAACCATAATCACAAAAAACAAGAACTTTATATATACAACTTGAAATTTATGTTATAAGAATGATCTTAACAACAATAACATTTGAGTCAAAATTAAAAGAATTTTCCTCGTTGAAATTTAAATCAATCTCTCTTTAATACTGATACAATAAATAATAATTGTTAAACCACATGAAGTAACAAAGAAACTTTAACATTGATTGATTCATCAATTACTAACTAAAGTACCTTATTATACGGGGAAAAACGATAAACAAACTCTTAAATAAAAAGGTATAGCACATTAATTAATAATACCAGACAAACTTATTATCTAGATAGCACTACACAGTCAAACTCTTTAATAATGATACCTAATTAATTGATTAGCACAAAATCACGCCTTTTATTGACAACCAATTAAACAAATGATGAATACAATTCATTTCACTTGATATGTTTCAAGATAACGGAAACTAGAATTATTTCACACAACATATTACATAAACTGATAAAAATAATTAAATATTTTAACAAAGACGTAGTAGTATGGTGGAAAACCTTTACAGAAATAAAATCAATTTTCAGTTACTTTACAAGAAACACAATGCATATTAACTAGATTCTGCATTTTAATAAAAAAGAAACCAAAAATGTCTTGAAACTCAAATGTGAATTTTTCACATAAATAAGTAAAAGAAAAAAAAGTTTTCTTGTACAAGTAAATAAAAAAGGTTTGTTTTGAATTTTGCGCAAAGCTACACGAGGGCTATCTGTACTAGCCGTCCCTAATTTAGCAGTGTAAGACTAGAGTGAAGGCAGCTAGTTATCACCACCCACTGCTCCTCTTTTATCAACGAATAGTGGGATTAACCGTCACATTATAACACCTCCGCGGTTGAAAGGGCGAGCATGTTTGGTGTGACCAGGATTCGAACCCGCAACTCTAAGATTGCAAGTTGAGCACCTTAACCACTTGGTCATGCCTGGCCAATGAAAAAGGAAACAAGACAGAATACACTCTACACTATAAATTCAATCACCGTTTAACAAAGAAATTTACAATTATGACCTAAACCATTTAACATAAAAACTAATTCACACTGATAAACCCTTTAATATAGATAGTCAAGTCAGGTTCACAATACGAAAGAGTGTGAACATTATTTTTCAATTTAAAGTCACTCCAGTGGTTGATTCAGGCCACCAGAGTTCACTAGGTGTCTGATTCACTAATTCATACAGGTGTGTTTCTCACTGCCGCTGTTCCCGTAAAAACCGATAACACAGCTTACCCTCCAGTCCAATCTTATCCCTTCCACAACAATCTAATTATTACATGAACAGAAAGAATGGGAATCAAGTCTTCAGAAACTGGTTTCCACATACATCATTTCATCCAGGAGTAATAACCTATAATTTCTGATCGTGGAAATCTATTAACATTTACATCGCATCTTTGTTATATCTACTTTCAAAAACAAGTTTAGAGCTATCCAGATGAGACAACAAATTTTTACTTCTAGCAGAATACTTACAACCTGCATTTTAATACATATTTGACTGCATATTATAATGCGAAAAAAGTATTCAGTAAGACTATGTGTTTATAAAATACAGGGTACAACCAATTTTATACTTAATATTCAAGCTATTTTCTGTGAATTTAATCCACTGTTGATAAATTCACTCACTCATAAACATTTTGAGTTCATTCAGTTGAAACGTCTTGCACCACTCTTCTGAAAAAACACCAGGTGAAATTGGTTTTCTTTCAGATTTGGGTTGAGTTGTTATGTTACTCTATTCGACGAAAATTTACTACTTGCTGAACATTTCAATGTCAAAATGTAAACTTCTTCTCACTAGAATTAATGAAAAAAACAAGTAAAAACTGGCGAGATTTATCTTCTATAACGCTATGTAACAAAATTTTTACTTTTTCTTGTTCCTGGGCAGAAAGTGTTTTTGCCCAATTGCTTATGCCAATTGTGAATGGAAAAGACCTATTTTTCTCTTCGAGCATATAACGAAAACATGATGGGAGACTATATTTGGGGGCTGATGCGTGAAAGTGATTTACATTACAGTTTCAAATCTCGAAAAACTACTCACTTCTAAAGATTTTTGTTCATTTTTGAATAGCTTTAGCATAAATAAATGCAAATCTTGATTCATATGTTGTTTTATTCAGACATATGTAAATAAAAATGTGCAAATTTGCCCGTTTATACACAGAAAATAGGTTTTCTAAATTTCATTAACCAGATCGCAAAAGGGAACAATGACCATTTTCTGTACTTTTACAACATAAGTAATTAAAAAATAACACATGTTATCCAGGAACAAAATTTATGTTACATAGTATAATATCTCCAGTGTCAGTATTTACAGTTAACTTCGTATCACAAGGGTTCGTATCCCCGTCACACCAAACATGCTCGCCCTTTTGGCGGCCCAGTATGGCCAAGCGCGTTAAGGCGTGTGCTTCGTAATCTGAGGGTCGCGGGTTCGCGCTCGAGTCGTGCCAAACATGCTCGCACTCCCAGCCGTGGGGGCGTTATAATGTTACGGTCAATACCACTATTCGTTGGTAAAAGAGTAGCCCAAGAGTTGGCGGTGGGTGGTGATGACTAGCTCCCTTCCCTCTTGTCTTACACTGCTAAATTAGGGACGGCTAGCACAGATAGTCCTCGAGTTATCGAAGCTTTTCGCTATACTTGTTATTTGTGCATTTCTGTGCAGTTTCCATATAAGACATTAGTAAAGAAGGCTGTTGAACTATTTTTGCTTTATTACCTACTGTTTCGTATCATTCATCTAGAGTAAAATGGTTTCGTTTCTCTGCGCTGTTACGATAGCCATATGATCATCTGTGTGTAAAGTTAGATGGTCACCTTTTCCACTGGTAGTCAGGTGATCTCTTGAGTTTATATCTATTCTTTCATTTCATTAGGAGAGGCCAGTCACATTGTTGATGTCAGTCACTCTATGAAAGTCTGATATAAGTCAGTAACGTAAGATACATTCAGTCTAATACGCAGACCCATCTGATTTAGTCAACCAATGATACCACAGAACAACTTTAAACATAACTTTTCAATAAACGTGGCTGTGTATTGTGACACATAAGATACACATAAAACTTGTTTGCATTCTCATAAAGCAGAGGTTTCCAACCTTTTGGCACTCGCAACATAAAAATGTAATTGATGAAATAAAATTAATGTTATCCCAAGCTACTTTTAACATGGCTATGGAACTCCCCTGCTAAGGCTTCGCGACCCTCTGGGGGGTCTTTATAATATAAAGAATGTTTTTTACTGTGATTGTACATTATTCTCATGCACCCAAGAGTTGGAGAGTTACTTAGTTTTTTCACAGTAAATATATTTTTAAATCTCCCAATATTATCTTAGGAGAAATTAGCTCTATCTGAAAATACCAAAGGTTAGATAGATATCATCCTTTATCATTCATTATATCTCAGTACCAGCTACATTCATAGTATTGCATGAAGGAAAACATGATGGTTGTTTAATTAGGCATGCATATCATGTATCTATGCAATGTTGAGTTATTGTTCTCTAATTACATTTCCATATGGTCTCACAGATATAATGGGATATTCAAACAACAAATTACTATATTGTAGTCACAACTTTGGGTTCACTCTGGTTGCACATATTCCATCAACAGTCTCAGGTGAGTTGGCCATGAGCACTTGTTCTTGGATAATCAGCAGTCTTGATTATTTCCACTTTGCTTACCAAGCTGATAACTATTCTAGTTGCAAGTTGAATAACTGGTTGCCTATAATTACCTAGCATCACAGAAAACAGACCAAGTTAATGCTGCCCGTATTTTGGACAGTTGTTGTTGTTGTTGTTGTTTTTGAATTAAGCACAAAGCTACGCAATGGGCGTACATCTCCACTGGGGGGCATTTTGGACAGAAAACAGCTAAAATCCTGTATAAGTTCTATGACCACATTACACATCACTGGTACACTAGACTTTATCTATAGCGAACTAGAAACCACTATTTGTATACATAGGATTTCTATAGTTTCCTCTTTTATGTACAGTGGTGCAATCTACTTTTTTTGGACTTGACTTAGCTACTGTAACTTTTCCACAGAATTCTGATCACTTTTTCTACAGGTAATACTAAAAAACAGGATCCATAGGGTATTCATCCAAAGGATACCAGTGCTAGAACCTACGTCAATGATAAACACTTATTCTGTGAGTAACGCTACACAGACATAGTCAGAAACGTATTTCTCATTTAACATCTACCTTAAGGCTATTTGCCAGAAAAAAGTTGTTATTCACTAGCCAACGTGATAGTTTTAGTAGGAAAGCCTGATGTGTTCTTGTCATTACTGTATCTACTATGAATGTGGTATATCGTTCTTGTACCTTTCTATGTATGTACGAAGTTCCATCAGCTCTGAGAAAACTGGGCTGACCACAATGAGACAACTAGAGCTCACTTATCTTTAACTAACATGATATGACTTAGGAAAGCCCTTATTTTTCCCTTTTTAAATTGAAGAAGTTCTGATACTCACCTGAGTAAAGAAGCGAAAAAGCAGCTTGATTAAAATGACGTCTGATATACACATATATATATATTGTGAAATCATTTATACATACTTTTATTTGTGCGTAGTAGCTATATCTGTCAGAAATTAACGCTACATTTTGTTTGATTTATTTGTTTTTCGAATTTCGCGCAAAGCTACACGAGAGCTACCTGCACTAGCCGTCCCTAACTGAGCAGTGTATTACTAGAGGGAAGGCAGCTAATCAATACTACCAACCGCCAACTCTTTTACCAACGAATAGTGGGTCCCAGCTAGTGTAATGGTAAATTTACAACGTTAAAATCAGAAGTTCGATTCCCTTCGGTGGACTCAGCAGATAGTCTGTTGTGGCTTTGCTATAATAAACACACACACACACACGAATAGTGTTATTGACTGTAACATTTTAATGCTACCTCGGCTGAAAGGGCGAGCGCGTTTAGTGTGACGGGGATTCTAACCCGCGAACCTAAGATTACGAGATGAGCGCCCTAACCACCTGGCCATGTGGGGCCTGATCCAATTTACACTATCTGGTTGTGTGGATGTTATGGGCTAAGGCAATTAATTATAGGCGAAACTACGCATCTATCTTGGTAGCGCCTCGAAGCCTCATAAAGACTATACCATTAAATCTTGAAACGTTCAAACCATTCGCTATACACATGCATATTTTCTATTGCCATACGCGTCTTCACATTCACACACTAAAACAATTTGAGGGCCTGTATCAGGAATTTCAGGGATTGTCCATTAAAGCGGACATTATCTTCTTGGATCCCGAGAAATGATGTTGTCTCTAATTTAGCGGTGTAAGACTAGATCAGGGGTTCCCAACCTTTTCGCACTCGCAACTTGAAAATGTAATTGATGAGATAAAATTAATGTTATCCCAAGCTACTTCTAACATGGCTACGCGACCCCCTGGGGGGTCGCGACCCACCGGTTGGGAACCCCTGGACTAGAGGAAAGGCAGCTAGTCATCACCACCCACCGCCAACTCTTGGGCTACACTTTTACCAACGAAGAGTGGGACTGACCGTCACATTATGACGTCTTAAAGAATGAAAGGGTGAGCAAGTTTAGTGTGACAGGGAGTGAAATTTTTATAAATTAATAGTATATATGTGCACATATATACATATAAATATACATGTTTATAGAAACAACACTCATTTTCAATGTGGTTTTAACACCCAGCTTCTAGTACTTTTTTTATGCGAATTTCAATTTTGACTTTAACTTTTAGCATTAAAGTCTTGAATCTTCTGGCTATTTTTCTTTTTCATAATATTTGACCAAAAGTTTTGGTATCAGGTTAATGGGGATTTGAGGAGGTTTTGAAAATGTTCAAAACTTTTGAGTTTATTCTATGTCTGAGTAAGAATAATTATGAACCAATGGCTAAAACCACAGTTATTTGAACTTCTGCTGATGTTATTAATGATACTGGTCCAAAGTCTAGAACTCAAGCCATTCAGTCAAATACAGTAATCCCACAAGCCGCTCCAGACCCACCAGAATATATGTACTGTCTTTGCTACATATCTACAACTTCTTATCAAACATACACTGTGTCAAAGGTACTCTGAGTCACAGAACCATCTAACTGGATCTATTCTTGCTCCTGTAAGGTCCATAAGATACTAGTTACTGATCAACCAGAATATGTCATTGTTTAATATTAAGACTTTTAACCCCACCCATCAATAAATGTTGTGATTATTAAATTATTCAAACATTACTTGAACATCGTATAATGTGCTTCATAGGAGATGAAAATCAGCAGAGCAACCAGCGACAGTACAGTGCTCCAGGTATCTAACTAGATATTGTACTCATTCCAAGGAATGTTCAGCCACCACAATTCATTGATAAGAGGTTTTAAACATTTAACGCAGCAAGTTACCTCTAGTGATTATCAGGTTTTAATCAGCAGACAAGATCTTCAAGGGGAGCATGCATGCAGATTAAATGCCCCAACATGTGCTCAATTTTTTCAGTCTTATAAATGGAGGGTTTTTATTTTGTACATCAATTTGTCTGTTTCTGTGAAACGACAATCACGCCAGAACTTTATAATAAGATAACTTTTGAGTTTAATGGGTTGTATAACTGGAAGCTTTATCTCGGTTAATTCATATCCTGTTGGCTTTGTTTCGAAGTAAAAATCCTTTTTGATTATCTTGCATACTTTGGGACACGTAGATGGCTTACGTTTTAAGTTCATCGATTCTCACTCTTTAAAAATGCCACACCTTGCTTGTTGTTGTTTTGAATTAAGCACAAAGCTACACAATGGGCTATCTGTGCTCTGCCTACCACGGGTATCGAAACCCGGATTTTAGCGTGTTAGTCCGCAGACATACCGCTGAGCCACTGGGGGACCACCTTGCTTGAGACAGGTCCGGTAAGACTTGTTGCAGGAATCTGTCTTAAAGAATTTATGAAATTAATTGTAATTGTAGTAAATTGAATTTTGGAACGATAAAAAAGGATAAATGAGTAAATAACTGGCATTTGCAAACCATATGTTGCATAAAGATTTTAGTATTGATTGAACGAATATTAACAACTTCAAACAAAGAAATATATTGAGTAATGACTAAAATAGTCAGGAATTTCACGTTTGCATTTTGTATAAAATAAGTCTTTATTTCGATTTACTACTGTCACACTTTTGTTTAAATTTCCGTATAGGTTCTACGTCTAATTAATCCCATTCTTATCGATTAGATGTCTCAAAGTTGTAAAATGTACTTATCCTTTTCCACACTGTGATCTTTGTCCTTGAGTTTCAAACCAGCTTATATGTCTTTCTGTATGGTTTTAAGGAAAGCAGCCTATTCAAACATGTAATACAGAAACTTCTACAACTTTCTTGGCTTCTGTCTGCGGATTTACACGCTAAAATCCGGGTTTCGATACCCGAGGTGGGCAGAGCACAGATAGCCCATTGTGTAGCTTTGTGCTTAATTCAAAAAAACAAAAAAAATTCTTGGCTTCAGACTGCGTATAGAATATTGAGTGAACTATGACTTGTGAGATGTTAGACTTTCTTAGTTTCGATGGGATATTTAGCTCGGGTGTTTCCATATTTCTTTCTCTTGATTTTTGTGCGTGCTCTTGGTGTTTCAATCTCTTTTCACTTGATTATCTTTCAGTTCCAGGAGTCATAATATAAAAAAAAAAGAAAAAATGCCGGTTTTGATAACAGAAAATTGTGTTTATTAATCATGAATTTTTTGTTTAACACTAAACTTTGTGTTTGTCTGTGTTCAATTTATTCTTCGTTTAACAGTCTAATCCTAAGTTTACTTTTCCGTTGAACATTAGTACTTTTGAATACTACAAATTAGTTAAAAAAATAAAATTTTTGTGTTTGGACCGAATGAATGATGATATTGTGAAGTTTATTTTTAGCGTTCTTTATAACTGTTTAGTATAGAAAATTTATAAATCATCTACTATTCTCCAAGACCAGTATCTATTGTTTCTTAATCATGCAAATCCATTCGCATGAGCATAATTTCTCATTTTGGCTTTTCTTCTCATAAAGTTTAGTGCAGTTAAAAGCAGTCAAGAATAGTCGTTATTTAGATGTATCAAATGTGTTTAATCTGCAGCTTGTACAGAGCATAAATGTTAAAAATTATTATAGAAAACTGTAATCTTACGAAATAATTCAACCCGAGTAACTGACCATTTTACGTTAAAACTAATGAAAGTACTGCGTGCACGTTGCTTTTCCTCGGCATGATACGTAAGTTAAAATCAGTGGTTCTATATTAAGATACCTTCACCTGCTTATGACTAGTTAAAACTGCCATATCGATCATACGTTTCTATGGCATCAATTAAAACATTGGACAATACCACGATTTCTCTTGACGCAGACTAGTTATTTTCGTCTCATCAGTAGAAAATTCGCGAGTTCAAGAGCATTTCAGTTTCAAAAATCAGAAGTATTATTTTCTTAGAGTAGTAGAAAAAGTGTGTCCCCATCGTACCTTCGGGTAGCAAAAACTAACAATGAGAATTATACTTCGTACGTCAACATCTCAAATTCCCAATTCATGTATTTTATTCTTGCGCATAATGCAAAACACATGAACGAATTTACGTATGTAACATCAAAAATAACGTATCCACGTGTCCTATACGTGAATTATTGCATATATCGTGTGTGTGTATATATATATATGTATAAATGAAGTATAAGACTTGAATTATTGTATGCATATTTATAATTATGATATAAGACCGAGTTATTCATAGTCAAGAACGACACCTTGTGATAACTTAGTAATAATTTAATCATTTAGGTAGGATCTCTACTTGTATTAAAGAGCACTCTTCAATATATTTTGCTATCGTCCAACTTCACAGCTGTTCTGAAAATTGAACAGTTCTCATGAGTAACGGCAAAAGTTAATGTTTAGATGAATGAATGTTCTATTCAAGTGTTAGTGGAAGATTAATTCTAGATACGATTGTAGTTGAGACTGGGTAGGTATTTAGGTTCACTTATTATTTCGTTCCCCGAAGGGGAACGAAAAATAACGCGGGGCTGTCAGAAACTATTGTTTCTCTTCACCCTACACGAAGCTTAGGTAAATTAGTCACCTGATTTCGAAACTTGATAACTAAACTGGAGTGGCACATTGTTAGTTAATCTAGAGTGACAGTGTGAAATGACCCCGTGGAGTTGACAGTTTTGTGTATCTAATTGAGGGGCGTCGGAAAAAGCTGCGAAGCGGGCCGAAGAGCCTGAGAGTAAGCAAAGAGCGCGGGGAGAGAATCAGCACACCATTCACAAGCGTCCAAAGAAATTCTTGGTGTAAATATGGTCGAAGTGGAATGAGCCGAGAGATGCAAAAACAGCACATCAAAATAGTTTAAACTCATGATATTGGCTAACCAGAATTTTGATACTATAATTATAATACTTACTAGTTATAATTATGATGCGTTCAAACTGGGCTCTTCTCAGGGCTGGGATCTATAGATCCTATGAAACGAAACTTTTGCTGTGGGGGAAAACGGGAGTACCCCGAGAAAACCCACTTTCACGGCTAGGGAACCGAATAAAAAGACCCTGACGGTGCCCGGAAGAAGAGCTGTAAGGAAGTAAAAAAAAATACAAGGATTAATTAAGATAACAATAGCATTGTTAGGACATAAGGTAACAATAGCATACAGATGTGCAAACATCAGTTGTAACTAGGGTGCAAATTAAACAAAGACGAATGTTAGAAAGGACGTGATGGATCTTCTGGGAAGCATGTGTCTGATTCCACCTCGAGCTCAGTGTTATTTTCCAAAGGCGAAAAGAGTATATTTCCCCTGAATCTGCTAAATACAATTCGGCGCTGGAGGAAAAACTCAGGATACATGGGTGTCTTGGCTGAAGGAGTAGGCTGGGCTTCTTCCTGTCGTAACTTAGAGGAGGCTCTCGTGAGTCGCACGTTTCCTGGGGTCTGGGTTCGTTGTTGATTCACGGCTATATTAGTTTGAGTATCTACATCTACTGTTTGGAAATGATTGGAAGAAGTGGAGGCTTCACTTGTTTTAATATCCTGAGTGATAGTTTGAGTGCTCCGTGTTATTTTACTACAGGAATCTGTTTGGGTACAATTGTCGGATGAATGATTTATACGTTGTGGGGGGTCAATGGGCGGATTAGGTGTTGTGTTAGCTTGCGAGACCGGAGCTTGGGTAGCTTTGGTTTGGTTGGGCGACGTCGGGGACGTTCGGCACGAAAGTGAAATATATGATAGTAGCGTCCACTACGTAGAATGGTATCGGCGATATGTTTGGAGGTTGTGACTATTTTCACAAAATTAGTAGCTTATTTGGTGGATTTCGAGAAGATTCGGTGGACGGCGTACATCTCAGACTTTGGTTTTCGATGGCGCATTTGATTTCGCTTGGGTGTATGAAAGGGTGTATTCCTCTCAGGAAAACAGAGGAAAGGCTTGTTCGGCTTTTGGTCGGTAAGCATCTGATATTAATTTGAGTGTTCCACGGCTCGCAAAAGTATTCTTGGTCTGTAGGCGTTGACGGCTTGAGGAGAATACCTCCACGGCGAAGAATCCGTGTTCTGGAAGGGTCCATGATGCCCTCCAGTGGCTCAGCGGTATGTCTGCGGACTTACACGCTAAAATGCGGGTTTCGATACCCGTGGTGGGCAGAGCACAGATAGCCCATTGTGTAGCTTTGTGCTTAATTCAAAACAACAACAACAACAGGGTCCACGGAAGCACCGGGCTTGGCCTGGGCAATAAAAGTAGCTATTTGTAGAGGCGAGAGGTGTGATGGTAGACCGTCGACGATTACCGGCAGGACAAGTAGCGAGATCGGCGCGGTGGGTCCGGGCAATGAAAACGTCATGTTGGCAAGGCAGTGGGAGGACACACGTCTTATTTGCTCAGCGTCAAGGAGTCCAGTCCTTGGTACGGTCCTTGATAAAGGCTCCTAATATTCAGGGACGGCACTAAACTCTTCTCGATTAAGGGGTTGAGGTATGCTACATGTAAAAAAATGATGGGGCTATACACTACATCTTGTTAACACACTCACATTGTATTATTTAGAAAGTGAACCAGATTTAAGAGTAAGCATTTTTATTTGGATGGGGAGGCGATGTGGGAGCCTAAGGAACATTTTGGGGTAGTTTCAACCTTAAACGGTTTTCCCTTGTCGCCTTTCCTTCCAATATTAATATTAATTATAATCAATTTAGCATAGCTTTTGCATGGAAGAGCTCATTATTGCTGTTTAATGCGTGCTCAATACTCATTCTGGCTGAAACTATATGATTGGATTTGTTAGTTGTAAGAGTTACATTATTATTATTTATTATAATAAATTTATTATTTATTATTTTTTTAGTCTTAATAGGGGGTTTATCCATGACGCTAGACTTGTTTTGAGTCATGTATTTTCATCTAAATACAGTAATTCTTACGTCAATTTAGGGATATTGGTTCTAAAACATTCAAAACTGTAGCGCAACCTCATTCGTCATTAGATAGGCTTCTTGTTCTTTAGTTACACAACTTCCTGTTATAATCACGCGCGTTTCTTGATACTGTTTACATTTAATTTAGGTCGTATTTGGAGGTTAGTGTGTCAAGTTGTTGACCAGTGAAATTATGGTATATAGCGGAAACCATGCCGGATGTCTGTGCCGAACACGTTAATTTATATGTAGTAGTAAAATAGACCGACATAGTCATAATAATGAGTCTTTTTTCGAAAGAAAAACCTTACGAATCATGCAGTAATAAGATACGTTCTGGTTTTCAAGAATATCATTTTTTTTTCTTCTATAGACTGCTTTTCAACGTTTTTGTATTAGATTTCATTGTTTCAGGAAATTATGATTAACGAAGGTCCGGGCTATTTAAGTAGTAGTTATTTGCAGAACTGTGGAAATGAACGATAAGAAGTTTCAAGAGCTGGTGTATATATTTTAAATTCTGATTGGTAGTGAATGCAGTGCGCGTAAATAGAAGCATATTAGAAGAAAAATCATTAAATGACAGAGGTTACCAAGGCAACGTAGACGTCACACGCTCTCTGCTCAATTCGTTATCTCAAGCTGCGGCAGCATCGACCGTTCACTCAGGACCTCACCATAGTAACTTTATTTCATTGATACTTTAGCAACAATTCCACGTATTAGAAGAGTTAATCTATGTTATTATGACATTATGCACGTAATGGAAGATTGAAAACTTTTGTTTATAACGAATACGTAACACCTTATAAGTTACTCCTTAATACTAGAACTGTTTGTTGTGGTTGGATCTCAGACTAATCCATATTTCTCGTGCGCCGAGTTTTCAACTTAGAGAAATCGAAACATCCGAACAATTTAGCCAAATCAATGGTTTGCTAATCAGAATAACAGGACTTCCACGAGAATTGAAAAAAGTAAGCAGCTACCTACTTATATGTATTATATTAAGGTTAATAAGTTAGCACACAAGATCACATAGAAAAGTTGTAATGGTTTTTCGAACAAGACTCCAAACTCGAGTGCTTTCAAATAGTTCACTAATATTTCAGGAGAATAAAGAATAGTGAAATATTCGAAATTGTTCGAGCTATGGGTCTCATCTGAAAACTACTATTATATTCAGAGATATTTTCTTTGTATGTTTGTATAATATAATATGAAAGATAAACTTAAATTTAATAATTATGAATACATGTGTGAATGTCCACCGTGGTCACGTAAGATTATATGTATGTATGTATGTATATACACGTATATATAATAACCATAAAATATTCAAGCTATAAACCAAAACACATTAACATGAATTTTTTTAATTCGGTGCAGATATGTTTTTATTAAAAAAGGAACCCTAGAATACAAGATGCAACGTTGGATTATAAAATATATCCTAGGTTTTGGAGGTGACTGAGGATGTAGAACCCATATTGCGGTGGAGATACACCTTCAATTCGCTAGTGTCACATAAGATTGAGTTTCCTCTTAGTGATACATGTCTAGCACTTAATATATATAGGTGAGTAACTGCAAGTTTAAATCTTTACTGTAGATCTGTAGTCGGAGAAATTTGAAAGAGCGTTTTCAAGGTAGGGTGTTCGTATTTCGAAAAAGCAGAGTTCGGAACAAAGACAACTGTCTCTAACATTGCGAAAAACCAACAAAAAGAAAGGATCGACATTACTTAAAAATGTAAAATACCACTTAAATAGTTCCACAATAGTTCCTCCCAAACAACTGATACATATGAATATATAAACAACTCAGAAAATGGTTTCAGCCAATTTACACGTATTTCAACAGTTTGCACATACTGTAATTAATTTACGCAAGTTAATTCATAAAGACCTCTCTCTTCCATAGAACCTCACCAAATAAATTTGTGAGAGAAAGATAAACTACAGAAAGTTGTGTGAAAAGTACAAAGAACTTAGAGTTGAAAATTTTTAGAACATTGAACGAAGATGGGATGACTGCAAGAAGAAATGAGCAAATTGTCATAGATCGGAAAACGTTAAGACCATCCAACACAGCACAAGAAATGTATAAAAAATTTTCACGATATAGTTGCTTTAGGCTTGTTACATATTTAATTTTGTTGTTGATGTTTTGAATTAATCACAAAGCTACACAATGGGCTATCTGTGCTCTGCCCACCACGGGTATCGAAACCCGGATTTTAGCGTGTAAGTCCGCAGACATACCGCTGAGCCACTGGGGGGCATTTAATTTTGCATAGCACACGTGTCAT
This sequence comes from Carcinoscorpius rotundicauda, assembly GCA_011833715.1. NCBI lineage: Eukaryota > Metazoa > Arthropoda > Merostomata > Xiphosura > Limulidae > Carcinoscorpius > Carcinoscorpius rotundicauda. The sequence goes on from CM022392.1 coordinate 127,593,698, forward strand.
TATTGTTATCATATGCGTGTAGCTGCTCCACCCAGATTATTAGCTGTCGACGTTCGCTGTGCTCGTCTGCCCTATGCTTTCATCACACCATCACTGTAGCTAGACTGTAGCAGCTATGTAAAATCTGTGGCCAATTTTCTCTGCAGTCGACCTATCTTTCCATAGCCATATACCTTGACCTGACCTCTTTTAAAGTTTTTAGTACTTGTAATAGAGAAATATTGAGCATTTATTACAATAACAAGAGGGTAATGCTACAGATTAGTCGAGATGAAATTCTTATACATTATTAACCAGATAGCAAACATTGTCTGGCGACATTCGAATGATGCATCACGTCACACATCTATTAGTTCACATCTTTTTTATGAGCCATAAAAAATTAAGAAAGTGTTCATAATACCCCAGTATCCGATATATCTTACTTTACAGCAGACGTTTTAATCTGTCTTCTTAGCATCAATTCATTGGACCGTTAAAATACACAATAGTTTCACTGTCCAATGAGGTATGAAATAGTTTTCCTTCCAAGTCGATATACAACGGTTTTGTTTCAAAGATACATAAACACAACAGTTTTATTTCACAGATATATAAACACAACGGTTTTGTTTCACAGATATATAAACACAACGGTTTTGTTTCACAGATACATAAACACAACAGTTTTGTTTCACAGATATATAAACACAACGGTTTTGTTTCACAGATACATAAACACAACAGTTTTGTTTCACAGATATATAAACACAACAGTTTTGTTTCACAGATACATAAACACAACAATTTTGTTTCACAGACATTTATCCTGTTATTTTAGCACCAAAATTAAATTCCTCCAACTAATATAATGATGTTGGTAAAGATTAAATATTTTACAACGACCAAACAATAAGAATGCAGTGCACGTTCCACATGATGGTACTTGCTGAGTGAAGAATAACATTTCATTGAATTTAACGGGAATGAGAAATAGAGTAAGCATGTACTAACTTATTCATCATCATGAATTATTCACAATTTTGACAGTGGGCTATGTTACTGCAAAATCTTTTTTTCTTAGGAACCTATTCCAGTAAAAGTGTTTTCATTTCAATGCCCTATTATGAAAATGAAAACATAAAAAACAATAGTAATATAATGTATCCACTAAATTAAAACAAATTATTCTATTTGTTTGATGAAACGTAATATAAGCTCATTTAAAGAATTTTTATATAAAATAGTTTTTTATTTGATGATATTTCGGACTCAGTACTGTGGCCTTCATGCATCAGATCACGTTATTTTTTTCGGATATTCGAACAAAGCCACACAAAGCTTACCTGCGCTAACCATACCTAATTTTAAACTGATAGACTCCAATTGTGGAGCTGCAATTGCCTAACTAAATAATATAATTTGAGAGACATTTTTATAATGTAGCCAAGATTATAAAGTCGGAGTGCCATACTGCAGCAACGGGTCGTGAACTATGAAACATGAACGCCCAGTCAGCATCAGACTAGAAAAATTCCATTCTTACGTTCATAAACACTCATACCACATTATTGGTTAACTTGAGTAATGAGTTGAAGAATCGCTAGATTTTTATATGATTTCGATTCGTGGTTAACATGGAACTATTTTCATTAAACATTTCTCTTTCTTCATTTAGTTACCCTAAATGATAAATAAAACTTTTTTGTATCTCAGAATGGCTGGTATGGGTATTAACACTTTTACTGATAAGGAGAGAAAAACGTTTCGACCTAGGAAAGTTTCCTTAACCTAAAGATGACGTAGTAAGGTAGAAAACGTTGATCTCTCCTTATCAGTAAATGTATTAATACCCATACCAGCCGTTCTGAGATACATTTTTATTTCAAGTGGGTTTCTCGTCATCAAGAAATAAAACTTTTGTGGAATAAAATATGCAAGCAAAAGACAAAAAAAGAATTTCAAAAAATATAAGTCTCTACATAAAGGAGTTTACCAGTGTGATAACTAAACTAGTTAATTTATGAAGATAATTTGAAACACCTTTTCCATTTCAATGGAAAAGTAAAACCACTGAGGTCTTTTTTGTTTGTTTTTGGTATTTATCGTCTATGATTTGTTTTTAAAGATTTTTTTGCACTGGCTGTTGCTTTAATTTTTCATTGTTTTTACAGGAACTTTGTTATTTGCGATAAACCTTTGTTGAATTATGGAAGTTAAAGCCCATGTGCTCTTGTGCTAACTGCATCCTAAATATTTATTGATCAGGTATTTAACAAATGCATTCAGTTATGTATTTTAGGCATTTGTTTATCGTTTATTCATTTATTTGATCGCACAACAATACCATCCATCACAATTTTAAGAATTTAGAAAGTACAATTTGGAAAAAACAACAGAAAACGGATACTTGGGAACTGAATTTCAGAAAATACGGTTACGTAAGTGTTACAAAACATTGTTTATTAAGTCCAGCATGAAACGAACTTCTATGTAAATTATAAGAAAGTGATATTTAATGAAATATGATTTTTCATTTCGAATATAAAAATAGTGTTATTCAACATACAGGTTTACTTTGCACACTCTCTAAAAAATCTAAATTTATACAAATAATGTTATAAAGAAATAAATATAGCAATAAATTCGGAAATAAACATAGAAATCAGTATGAGTACTACTCCCTGTGTAGTGTGTTTGCACATTCATAGTGCACCCATAACCATAAAGCTCGGATCGCATTTACGAGGTAACATGCGCGAGTCCTGAATCCGGAATATTTAAGGCACTCGACACTTACTCTGAGGGTCGAGGGTTTTAATCCTTGTCATACCAAACATGCTCGCCCTTTCAGCCGTGGGGTCGTTATAATGCTACGGTCAATCCCCCTGTTCGTTGGTAAAAGAGTAGCCTAAGAGTTGGCAGCGGGTGGTGATGACTAGCTGCTTTCCCTCTAGTCTTACACTGCAAAATTATGGACGGCTAGCGCAGATAGCCCTCGAATACCTTTGCGCGAAATTCAAAACAAACCAAACCAAACAAAATCTGAATACGGAATCAAAGTCCGATACACTAACCACTGGGTCACACTCTAACTGTAAGTAGTTTGTTGTATAGTTCGTTTTAGAAATTATCATTAGCTACACCATTATTGAAATTATTTTAATTTAAATTTGTTATTTAAAAAAAATAAAAGATTTTGCCGCAAAGATAATTAAAAACTTATTATTTGAAGCAAATGTATTTTACAGTGATTTATTCTGTTTGATTACTATTATGTTATCGTATACTATATTTAATCTTGCGTCAATAAAATAAAGTAAGAAAAAACTCCTTTGGATTATATATTTGAATTTTAAGCAAGCAAAACTTTAAATTGAACATTATAAGGGAATTTTCAGTTAAATGTGAAATTACTTCCACAATTAATGCATATTATCTATATAGTAGCACAGTGGTATGTCCTTGGATTTACAAAGCAAGAAACCTTGTTTCGATACCCGTGGTGGGCAGATGAAAGACAGCCCTGTGTGTAGCTTTGTGCTTAACTACAAACAAAATAAAATAATAAATATATATATTTATATATATAAAGCAACAGAGCTGTCCGTCTGCCTGTGTGATATATAAAGGTGTCATGCTCGTGTGAGGAACTGGCTGAATCACTTTCGAGTGAAGTTCGTATTGATCTTTCAAAAATTGTGTTTAAACGGATAAGCAATCGGATGAAAGGAAGAGATTTGGTAGCTAATTTTATTTTTACCAGTGAATTAGAAAGCAACCGAAAGTGATGTTACTGTTTGTAACACGTGCGCCTTTGGTGATCGGCCGTAATCATCACATAACACACACTCGCTCTCTTTCACGATTCCCCGAAAGCCAAAAAAAAATAAATATTGCGCAAGGCATGAAGTTATTCGCTTTATATATATATGGGTTATTCCATACCAACTCATCCAGAAAAAAAGAACTTTTCTCAGTTCATGTTATAGATTTTCTTGAAAACATTCAAGCAAAAGCTTCATTTTGATTTATTCAACCACGCAAAATTCTAAAGCTGTACTCAAAATAGTTTTTTAATATGATTTTTAAAGATCGCCACTCTCAAGCGAAAATTTGACCTTGTTTTTTATTGTAAATCTCTACAGTTTTCTACAAGTGAAGTACTTTTTATAGAGTTTTATTTATAACCAGTAAAAATTCCAGCTCAATATATTCAGTTGTTGTTGTTATTGTTGTTTTGAATTAAGCACAAAGCTACACAATGGGCTATCTGTGCTCTGCCCACCACGGGTATCGAAACCCGGATTTTAGCGTGTAAGTCCGCAGACATACCGCTAAGCCACTGGGGGGCCAATATATTCAGATTCCAGCATTCTGTGAACAGTTAAAGTCAAAATTTAATATTCGATTTCAGAAAAAAATGGAAAATCAGCTTCGTAGCCATTTTTAGGCACTCACTATAAGGTACTGGCTGCAGGGATAAGGATATAGAGCAAAATTTTGGTCCTACTCTTGGGATACGTTACAAAAGAACAGCATTCAAAAATTTGATGGTGACAGTCATGTTTTACAAAGGCTCGAAATGCACAGATTTGTAATGAAAAACAAGGTCAGATTTTCGCTTGAGAGTGGCGATCTTTAAACAGATTTCAACTGTTATACCTCACCACGCTATAGCTGCTTTTTAAAGTTACTAATGAAGCTTCTTCTGTCCCATCCCAAACCCATATTTATCCGGCCCACATCTCATTATGAATCACTTGTTAAAGTTTAAGTTTGTGTGTTTAAAAGTCTCATTCTAAAAAGTTAAAGAAGTAACAAGGTTTGGATCTCCAATGTTTTCATTTTTGAATGATTTTAGAGTGACTTTATTTCACTACAATTCATATGGGCTCCACAACTGAGTGTGAACTTTCTATCCAAGTGAAACAAAGATAGCTCCATATTCAGCTGAAGGCTGACCAGTTTTTCAACCACTATTTCCTTTTAAAAGAAGTTTTGAGTGGGTATGTCATTATGATAAATACTTATTCACTAAAGAAGTTTGAAATATAAAATAGTAGATATGTCTGCAGCATTGTTCTGAAGGAATACGGGCAATTAAACTTTTGGAGAGTTTATTTGATAGATTTTTCTAAAATTAACGTGAACATATTGAAAATTAACATAATTGTTGTTATTTCATAGGCATTTCTCATGTCACATACTTTAATAGTGTTCTTTTTATACATACTACATCTTTTCCACTGATAATCTATTGATTATATTTTTAATTCTACATGAATAACATTCTTTCAAAGTAATAGTATTAATACTTTGTTTCTTTGCTTGATTCATTAAGTAATGAAATGTTCTTGAATAGAGCATAAATGGTAAAAAGATCTAATGATTCATTATTATTAACTAATTGAAAAATACGTCTTTGCTTCTAATCTCCTCTGACTAAGATATCAATTAAATATTTTACTCTTGATCTACAGGAATTTTTCAAGAACAGAAAAATTAACGTGTGAAAGCATTTTCTTTACATTCAGCTTAAGTTGTGAGCAAGATAGACATATTTTTATCCTGAATTTTATGTGTCTTCATAATGAATCCACAGTAGAATTGTATATTTTAAGAGGATTTGTATATTAACACTTCCATCAAAAGCGTTATGAATACTAAAAATTACTACTGCCAACAATTAATTGTGTATACACAGAGTTTCTGCATCACTTAAACGTCAACAAATTCTAAAAGTGCAAAATTTTAAAAACCATAAAAATATCCCCAAACACAAAAATAGCATAAGATCACTAGAAAATAAAGTGACAATCATTAAAAAAAATATTTTCGTTGCCTTGCTTCCAGGTCTTTTATTGTTTCCTCTCCCATAAGGGGTACAGGATTTCTGCGCTAGATAAGAAAGACGGGGAATTCCAACTCACTTTAATTGTGTGGACTTTTTAAACCAACTGAATGCAAGATAATTGAAGAAATAAAATATATGTTTTAAAAATATAAAAGATTGATCAGAAACTCGTCCTTTAAAAATACAATCTAAAAAAAATTGTAAAATCTCACTCCAATATTAAATTCTGAGATATGAATTTCTGATTAGTTCCACAGTCTTTTATTCCATCACAAACATCAGTAAACATGCACCAAACATGCTCGCCCTCCCAGCCGTGGGGGTGTATAATGTGATGATCAATCTCACTCTTCGTTGGTAAAAGAGTAGCCCAAGAGTTGGCGGTGGGTGGTGATGACTAGCTACTTTCCCTCTAGTCTTACACTGTTAAATTAGGGACGGCTGGCGCAGATAGCCCTCGAGTAGTTTTGCACGAAATTCAAAACAAGCAAAGATCTTTTAATTCATCCATTGCCTGCATATTTTTCAGATAGTTTGATTAATACGTTGATCATCTAAAAATATTTTGAATTCGTTACAATTTTCATCCATTAACACAGATACAATTCTATCAAGAAATCGAGTTTTAATTATTTTCAGTTCAGAGACATTTGTATACACTGCTGGCCAAAATTTTAAGGCTAATGAACATAAAGAAAAATATATGCATTTTGCGTTGTTAGACTCAACCACTTATTTGAGTAAAGCTTCGAAAGATGAAAACAAGAAAGGGAAAAGTAAAAATAAAAGCTTTTTCAGCATTTAATAGGGAAAATGTGAATATTATGAAATTAGCCTAAATACTAGCTGGTCAAAAGTTTAAGACCATACTGAAACGAAGCGTTAATCGATAAACGCGGTACAAAATTTAGTCATTTGTGTTCAAGCATTAGCGTTGTCAACATCTCCCACTGACATCTCCTGTGTTACATTGGGTTAAAACATGGCAAAGGCTTAAGAGTTGATAGAGTTTGAACGTGGCAGAATTGTCGAGCTAGAAAAGCAAGGTCTCTCTCAACGTGCTGGTGCGATTGGGCGTAGTAAAACTGCTGTTGAAAATTTCTTAAAAGACCTTAAGGGAAACGGAACGAGAATTTCAAGTGATCGGCCAAAGAAAATTTTACCGGCTTTGAGTAGGAGGATTCGACGGATTAACTGGTAAGACACCAGCCGATCGTCGAACCAGATTAAGGCCCTTACGGACGCAGAATGCAGCTCAAGAACAATAAGACGGCATCTACAAGAGAAAGGCTTTTAAAACCGTAAACATATTTAAAGGACATGCGTTCTTCCACACCACGAAACAGCTCAGTTAAACTTTGCTGAGAAGCACCAAACATGGGGCGTAGAAAAGTGGACAATTTAGCCTAGATGGTCCAGATGGCTTCCAACGTTAGTGGCACGATAAGAATATTCCACCGGAGACATTTTCTACACGACACAGTGGAGGAGGTTCCATCATGACCTCGGGTGCTTTCTCCTTCCACAGAACAATGAACCTTCAGGTTATACACGATCGTCAAACAACGGCTGGCTATATTGGCATGTTGGAGAGAGCTTCCTTATTGACTGAAGGCCCTCGCTTGTGTGAAAATGACTGGATCTTTAAGCAGGACAACGCTGCAATCCACAATACCCGCAAGACAAAGGACTTTTTCATGGCGAATAACGGGATTCTTTTGGACCATCCAACGTGTTCGCCCGAGCTGAATCCCTTTGAAAATGTTTGAGGGTGGATGGCAAGGGAAGTCTATAGAAATAGACGTCAATTCCAAACAGTGCATGATCTTTGTGAAGCCCTCTTCACCACTTGGAATAACATTCCAGCTAGTCTCCTGCAAACGCTTATATCGACCATGCCAAAGAGAATGTTTGAAGTTATTTGCAATGACGGCCGTGCAACTCACTACTAAGATCTCTTGTTGGGGCATATTTTACCCTGTTTAGAACTTTTTTTTTGGTATGGTCTTAAACTTTTGATCAGCTAGTATTTAGGCTTATTTCATGGTGTTCACATTTTCCTTATTAAATGCTAAAAGGACTTTTTTATTTTCCCTTTTCTTATTGTCATCTTTCGAAGCTCTACTCAAATAAGTGGTTGAGTCTAACAACGTAAAATATATATTTTGTCTTTATGTTCATTGGCCTTAAGATTTTCGACAGCAGTCCAAACCATTTCGCAACATACATCTTTTGTCATCATTTGTGCGTAATGCTTTATGAATAATTTGAAGAAGAAAATATTTCGTACTTTTTGGCTTCTTATTAGATTCGAGGTTTTACATATTTATTTTTAATTAAATAAACCCTTTCCTTATTCGTTGAATGTAATTCTATTTTTAGCAGCACGATATTTACCACTTCAGATTCATTACAAATTTTGTCATTTAAAGCAGTCATCATAAATCGCAGACTTACAAATTCAGTAATTAATTTTCCATTATTTTAATTTTAATTTTACCCAAAACGTTTTTGTTTACTAACGGAATAACATTAGAATTCAATGTTGAATTGTTTTAAGTACTAAATGAATAAATGGTTTATTTTATATACTTATAGATTTAAAATGCTAATACCAAGGTAAACTAGTTTATTCAATGTTATCTTTGTTTTATGTATATGTTTAATAATATATAAAAAATATTTTTCTAAATCATTAATGGCTTTAGTTCTCATTCTATATTTATACCATTATGTTTCTTAAATCAGTCAGATTGTTTTGTATTCTAATAGTCTATAACTTCTCTTCAGTTTTATTTCTAACGATAAATATTGTTTAAGATGTCTACAGTGAAGCATGTAATTTTTTAATTTAAAGTTGATAATCCGAGTGTTGTGTTAAGTGAAATTTGAGACTTTTCTAACCTCAGATTTTACATTTTCATCTAATCATCGGTCTACGTTTTTTGATGTACCTACTAGAATATTCTCTGTTTCTGCTTTACTTATTACTTGAAACAGTTCATAAAGGATGGAATACCATGGGTAAAAGTTATCTTTGTCTTTCTCATTAGTTTAAAAATTCTTTTAGATATTCTTTCACGCAAAGATGAATCTTGAATATTATTCAAATATTCCATTAACTCTTGATAAGCGAAATCATGCTTTATCCATTGTATTAACATCAGGATAACCTCTAGTTAGATTCTTTTGAAGCTTGGTGAAAGGTAGACAATACTGAAATCCAGATAAATAAATTTCAGGGAGATAAAATTTGGCTGACATCCAGTCACCTTTATCGCCCAGCATGGCCAGGTGGTTGAGGCACTTGACTCGTAATATGAGGGTCCAGGGTTTGAATCCCCGTCACGCCAAACATGCTCGCCCTTTAGCCATGGGGGAGCTGTAATGTATGGTCAAGCCCACTATTCGTAGTCGGCAGTGGGTGGTGATGACTAGCTACCTTCTTTCCGGTCTTCACTGCTAAATTAGGGACGGCTAGCGCAGATAACCCACATGTAGCTTTGCGCGAAATTAAAAAACACACCAACTTTATCACTTCTTTTTTTTCTTTTTTCCCATTGATATCAATTTAACATTTAACTTCGCATGCTCAAAGTACTTCTTTCTTACAAGGTATTGTTCTGGCATGGCCAAGCGCGTTAAGAGGTACGCTTCGTAATCTGAGGGTCACGGATTCGCACCAAACATGCTCGCCCTCCCAGCCGTGGGGGCGTTATAATGTGACGGTCAATCCCACTATTCGTTGGTAAAAGAGTAGCCCAAGAGTTGGCGGTGGGTGGTGATGACTAGCTCCCTTCCCTTTAGTCTTACACTGCTAAATTAGGGAAGGCTAGCACAGATAGCCCTCGAGTAGCTTTATGCGGAATTCCAAAAAACAAATAAAATTACAAGGTATTTTAATATTTGTATGAAATCATTTTCCTTCAACTTAATTTATTGTACATTAGTATTTGAATACCTAAATAAAAGGGCCTGGCATGGCCTAGCGCGTTAAGGCGTGCGCTTTGTGATCTGAGGGTCGCGGGTTCGCGCCCGAGTCGTGCCAAACATGCTCGCCCTCCCAGCCGTGGGGGTGTATAATGTAACGGTCAATCCCACTTTTCGTTGTTAAAGAGTAGCCCAAGAGTTGGCGGTGGGTGGTGATGACTAGCTGCCTTCCCTCTAGTCTTACACTACTGAATTAGGGACGGCTAGCACAGATAGCCCTCGAGAGGGTGAGTTTTTATAGCAAAGCTACATTGGACTGTCTGCTGTGTCTATTAAAGAGAATCGAACCCCTGATTTTAAATATGTAAATCCTGAGCCTTATCGCTGTCCCACCGGAGGACATGCTAGGCCAGCATAAAAAATTAAAATTTATCGTAATTACATGTATTAATATCAGAATATAATTTATAATTTCTCTAATATTTTTCAGATACAAATATTTTCATTTCTAAATACTCCTCCGTTATTTATAATGGAAGTAAAATTATTTATAATATCTTAATTTATTGAAGAAATTATTTTAAAAAACAGCAAGAATAAATACATTTTTGGCTGGTATGAAAAGTAAAGCACATATGAAACAGAAACATTAAAAGAAAAAATATCCAGAGAGAAGAGAATCATGTAATAAACAGCTTTACAAATTTTTATCAGAGCTGAGATCCTTTTCGTTTATAAAAAAATACCAAATTTTAGGATCAAGTGATTTATTATAAAAATGTATTTACAAAATTAGTTTTCCTTACAGAAACTTACTTTTTCATACATAATATTAACAATATTTTAGTGTGATGGATGAAATCAATACTTTTCATATAAAAAAAATTATTGATTAATTTTAACTAGCATGTGGGATAAATAACTTCTAATTGTGAAGAATCGAAACATATGATACAATTACAAATATTTTTGTTACATAGTAGGTGGTGCCATGTCAAGGGACTTACTCAAAAAAGCAAAGAAAAAAGTAAATGGAACAACGTGGTTTTGGTTAATTACTGGAACTTTATTTCTGAACATGTGTATAAAACTGAGGGTAAAATCAGACATTGTTTTGATAGCAAAAATTATTGTCTTATACACTGGCAAATACGGCGTTTTCTATTCAATAACTTGCTCTGTCGGTGTTTGTACTACTTTTACCGTGTATTGTGTTGCTTTCTTGTTATTTCCAAGCAATTTGTAGTATATCTGTACGTTTTTGTTGTGTTGATAATTTTTTGTGAACTTTACATACTTCGAAATTGTATTATATATTATAATAATAAAAACGATAAAACAAGAAGCTCACCTTTTTTTTTCAAATGGATAGCCCCACCTCGTCTTTGAAGTTTAGGGATAAGTAAACTACAATTTGTGATGTTGAAAGATAGCTCATTACTCGGATTTCTGCTTTAAATGTTCTTTGCATATTTACTGAGATAATATAGTATTTTGTTGATTAACGCAAAATTATATGCTACTATCGAGCATCGTGTGATAATGATTTTAACCTCTGTATCTATGTTTTTTTACACTTCAAAGTCTGGTACTTATTACGAAATATTGAAGATTTCTATTTTGCAATAAGCATGAAATATGTCATTTAATGAAATGCGCAGTATTAGCTATGATCATATAAGTATCAAATATGGTTGGTTCTTCATCATCGTAAATGAGTTTTCACTTAAAGGAAGTAATATAACTGGATTCGGAATGGTTTATTTCGAAACTCGTTGTTTCGATAAACCTTTCGATCCAAGTCGCGAATTAAAGCTGCAAGTTTTTATATTAATCCTGAAACTCATTGGAATGATGGGATTTAATTGTATCAAAGCTATGAGAATCTGATATCTTCGTCTGGATTACAGTGGGTCTTCTTCTTTTATGGGTTTTGATATTTTAAATATGACAATCAAATCTATTATCGTTGGTGAAAATATGCGCGCGCGTGTGTTTATAAATATATATAGTTTTAGGTTAAAAATTTCCGATATTAGTTCTTCAAGGTAGCTCATACTTACTTGTCAATAGAGATACAAATATGCTTATAAGTCTTTATCGTGGTATCATCTGTATTGTGTAATAGTTGCACACGGCTTTTCATATATTCGTTACGCTACGCCTTTATCTTATGATTTCTGTGTTTTTTTTTAACTAACATCCGTTCATAACGTTATGTTTATACGTTACTCTTACTGCATTTCGCCCCCCAATGGCTCAGCGGTATGTCTGCGGACTTACACGCTAAAATCCGGGTTTCGATATCCGTGGTGGGCAGAGCGCAGATAGCGCATTGTGTAGCGTTGTGCTTAATTCAAAACAACAACAACAACTTACTGCATTTCATTTTTTTTTATCATACGTGCGTCAGGCTACATTTTTCTTTCATGGTATTTGCATTTTTCGGTAACCTCATTTGTTAAATGCACTCAGAGGAATTTAGTTTATATCATTCACCAAAGGAAGAGAACGTAAAGGTCAAGATAATATATTAGAAAAAAAAAAATCACATTGACCATGATTTCCAGACGTGGAGTTTACAAATAATGTTTATAGTAATTACTTAACTCAGAAGGTCAGTTAAGGACGAACACACTTTATTTATATTACTTAAACAGATAATGAGGCGTATTACGTTGTACGTGATTTTTAAATAAGAATATCACACAAGTTCAGTGTCACGTTTTCTGGTATAATCTATCGTTCGCTTGTTGTTTTTGTATATATTGTTACTTGGAACAGTAAGCAAGAAATTGTTTTTCAGAACCATTTTTTGATAACTTTAAAAGTAAGTTTTCAAAAGCAACGTTATGTATTTTTGTGGGCGGAGGGGAAACAGTATAATATAGGTACACTATATTGCTTCAATCATTTGTTGATAATTTATATATATATATTATAAAATATCATAGGGAATGAAAAATACATTAACAGTTAGCATCATTATTTTAAAATTTTCTTTGTTTTCTATTACAGTCCTTTAAACTTTCACTAATGCAGCGTTACGCTGAAACTATTTTTTACGATCATGCACTTCGTAGTAATGCAGCAGCGCTGACATAAACCAAAGAAAACTTAAGGCAACACTCTTATGAGCTATCCTCCTATTTTTTACACTGAAATTGCTAGTCGTCCCTAATTTTGCAGTGTAAGACTAGAAGGAAGACAACTAGTCACCACCACTCACCGCCAACTCTTGGACTACTCTTTTACCAACGAATGGTGGTATCATACGTTGCCCGTGGTTGAACTTTCTTTCGCGTTAAAATCAAAGTTTACTTTTACAGGTTTCAACAATGTTCATTTTTACTGAAAATAAAATGCTAGAGTAAAAGTTACTTCCCGGAAGCAGTATAAAGTGGTGTGAAATTACTCTTGCAAGGAAACGTCTACAGAATTGATCGTTGTGTGAAACTACTCTTGCAAGGAAACTTACAGAATTGGTTGTTGTGTGAAATTATTCTTCCAAGGAAACTTCTAGGATCAAATTCAGAAATATTTTAAATAATTGTTCTGTCACTAATTCTAATCCGAGTCATTACTCTGAATAAGGCTTTCTCAAAACATTTTCTTCTTACCTCTGCTATTAGCACAGATAGACCTCGAGTAGCTTTGTGCGAAATTCTAAAACAAACAAACAAACAAACCTCTGCTATGGGTTATTGATTTGGAAAGTTATTTTCCGAAAAAAGGGTTTAACATTGAAAAAAAAAAGAACTTTAAGACTTATTGATATATGAGATGTTTAATGGGCAAGTGAAATAACAAATAACCGTTTTTAAGCAAGTAAAACAACAACAAAACTTTTTTTTCAGTAGACGGCCATCTAAGCAATTAGCAATCAAAAAGGTATACTTAGAATATTTGAAAGAAACAGTGTTAACAACTATTCGGAGTATTTAATCACATTTTATTTGAACGATTCGTACATTGGGATGTTGTCACAGATTGATATACCACAAGCTACTCAACAATGCAATGACGCCAGGGTTCTAGTCGTTGTTTTCAGCGCAAAGCTACACAACAGCTTATCTGCACTGTGTTCATCATGGAGAGTCAAACCCCTAATTCTAACGCTGTTTGTTCTTAAACGTACTGCGATCCAATGGGAATACCATATTCATAGGACTAGAAAAAATGCTGTACTTCCTAATGTACGTTTTCGGTATAGCAAGATTATTAAACGGAATAGACCCAAAAACAATATATTATTTCGAAAAAAATATTCAGTATATTCAATGCAAACAGAAAAATATTCTCACAGCAGGGTGACAACATTGGGTTCCGAAATCGCAACTAATCCGGATAAACGTCTCCCCTCGTTTAGTGAGGCCCGGCATGGCCAAGTGTGTTAAGGCATGCGACCTCGTAATCTGAGGATCGCGGGTTCACGTCCACATCCCCGTCGCGCCAAACATGCTCGCCCTTTCAGCCATGGGAGCGTTATAATGTGAGGATCAATCCCACTATCCGTGTAAAAGAGTAGCCCAAGAGTTGGCGGTGGGTGGTGATGACTATCTGCCTTCCCTCTTGTCTTACACTGCTAAATTAAGGAAGGTTAGCACAGATAGCCCTCGAGTAGCTTTGTGAGAAATTCTAAAACAAACAAAACAATCGTTAAGTGAATGCTATGGTTAAAAAAATTGAAAAATTTTTGCCCCAAAAAGACATTGTTATGACGCTGACTATAACTCTGGCAGTTTTAAAAATATAATAAATAATGATTTGTAGTTAGTTGACAAAGGTTTACAATTTAATTAACAACACATAGGCTTCCCAACTACGCCTCAGAATCGAGTGGCTGAAGGGATTAAAACCAAGCAGTACCATATACCTGTCAAATTCTTCAATGCAGCTGCAATGGACACTTTAATCTTTGATCTGCTCAAACGTAATTTTGGAAATCTACATCAACATAAACTGATTAACACGTGAAACATTTTTAAGATGGGTGTAATCTACCTGATACCGAATATAGGCTGCGCTTCACAGCAACTTAGTATAATGAAAGATGAGGTGTTGAGCAAAAGTGCTTAATTACAGCTATCAGTCTGAGGCAACGACAATGGGTAAATTCCAATGAAATACCAAAGTTAATATTTCATGTATACATATATATTAGAAATATTTAATGTGGAAATATGAGACACAAATATGTTGCACATAGATCTCATCTGGAAAAAAAATGTAAAAAAATACCATTTCAAAGTTTAAGCTACCAACAGAACACAATCTTGAACCATTAATATATTGTTAGTTTTGTTTGTAGTATCTAGTTTGACATGTTGTTAGTTTTGTTTGTGGCATATAGTTTGATATATTTAATTTCCTTTCTAGCATTTAGATTGATAAAGTGTCAGTTTTGAGATACTGCTATAGTTATTTGTTCTCTTTGTGTTTCTAATTAAACAGTAATCGTCAAATACAGCTAAATGTTGCTGTGAACATATGTCACGAAGCCTCAGTACTGTGTTTAATTACACAAATATTCAAAGAAGGTTGTAAATGTTTCAAGAAATATATCGTCCTAGAACTCTGCAAACAGGCCTGGCATGGCCGAGCGCGTTAAGGCGTGCGCTCGTAATCCGAGGGTCGCGCTAAACATGCTCGCCCTCCCAGTCGTGGGGGTATATAATGTGACGGTCAATCCCACTATTCGTTGGTAAAAGAGTAGCTCAAGAGTTGGCGGTGGGTGGTGATGACTAGCTGCCTTCCCTCTAGTCTTACACTGCTAAATTAGGGACGGCTAGCACAGATAGCCCTTGAGTACCTTTGTGCGAAATTCCAAAACAAACAAACTCTCCAAACGCACAAGCTTTTGTTTGTTACTGCTGTCAAATCTCAGTTTGAATTATGTCTGTTAACTTTTATCAACTCTTGTTATGAAAACGTATAATGAGATAAACGACACTCTGTACCATATTATAAACCACAGCAGTCTCATTAAGTTATAGTCAGTTTAAAAGTATCAGACTGTGCTGGAAATGTCCAGACAACCTGGTGTGCATTTCTAACACTACTAAAACCTTATATATATATATATATATAATGATACCAGTTGTAGTTGAAAAATACGGTCAGATTTTGACGTCATTATCAAGCTAAACAAGACATGCTTAAATGTCATACACCATCAGATTCAGTAAGTAGGATGTAAAGCGTTTCGAACGACGATTTGTGTTATGACATACACTGTCTGATGTGCTATCCAACTGAGTGAAAGACATTTATCACCGCGACGTGCAGTAAACAATGCATAACTGACATATAATACAAATATTCCATTTGACATTCGCATTTACTCGCTTATGATTAATGTGGTTGAAGCTGTTATCAATCTTCGTATATTGTTTTATCACATTTATTACTATGAAAGTGGCCCGGCATGGCCATGTGGGTTAAGGCGTGCGACTCGTAATCTGAGGCTGATATCAATAATTTACCGCAGCCCATAAATAAATCAACATATTTCCTATCTTTTGTAGATAGTTTCGTGACCCGGTAAATTAGTCCCTAATTTAGCAATAAAATTTAAAGGAAAAACAACGAGACATCACCTCCTATCGCTAACTTTTTGGTGGAATTAACCGTAACTTTATAACGCCCCCACTGCTAAAAGGGCGAGGAGGTTTGGTGTAACGGGTATTCGAACCTACGACTCTCATATTACAAGTCGAGTGCCCTAACCACTTGGCCATGTCGGGTCAGGAAACAACACGACCTATCTACAAAAGATAAGAAATATTTTGATTTATTTATGGGCTGCGGTAAATTATTGATATTTATATATATATATATATATATATATTTATTGTGCATAATATGTGAAGAAAAACGTCGTAAAACGGTCCATTTAAAAACAAAGAGAGTGAAACATTATTCGTAACTGAACGTTTTCACTTTTATATGTTTCTTTACTAAAATATGGCATTATTACAATTTTCTTAAACATTAGCACCTCGAATAGCACTATTTATCAATATAATCCTGCTCAGTTTTTGAGCTGAATAGTACTGAAGTTTTCAAATATTAACAAATATTTATTTCTGAAGAAGCATTATTTTCTTGATTTATGAGAACTGGAAGACGATTTGAAAAATGTTATATTAGTATTTCGTAAAAAAAGTAAACTCGCGACACCATATTATATTATTCATTTAAGTTTATGAAAATAGAGCAACGTTGAAGCTGACTCCAATTTAAATTACTTTAATACAGCATATATAATTGTAAAAAAAATATCATGGAAACATTTTGGTAACAAAATTTTAAATGTCAACAAACTTCAATCCAGACTGTGAGTTTATGTTTTTCTTATAGCTTAGCCACATCGGGCTATCTGCTGAGCCCACCGAGGATAATTGAACCCGTGATTTTAGCGTTGTAAATCCGTATTAGCGGGAGAAACTATCCAAACTATGAAAAAGAAAGCCCATTTTATAGGCACTTAGGCTTAAAACTATATAAATAAAATTGAATGTTGGGAAACATTTAATGAATTTGGATATCTCACCTGAAAAATAATTCATTTCAACCAAAGAAGAGATAAATTCTGCATGTTACGTATTTTTTTATGTTTTAAGTTCTTCGTAGATTAAACGCAACAGAAAAACACAGATAACAGCTTATATAATTTATTACACTAAACTACTAACAAATATAACAGATATAATATAAATTATATGATAACAGTGACAGATATTAAGTTACAATATTCGAAGTTAATTACAAAACAAAATAATATTAGTTTTAAACTTCAAAATTAATCACAACACAAAACAGATACAGGTACTGGCCTGTATCTAATGTAATGATCTAAAATTAAAGTCTCAAATTCCTGTCTAGGGTGTGAATTTGGTCCCACGAAGTAATTCCGAAATAGTTCACAGTTCAATAAATTCGCCGTCTCTCAGCACAAGCAGTAATTCAGATGTATCGTAGAGATTGACGGAATAAAATCACAGCTTCCGTAGATCTAACTTCAATCACAAAACCAAGTTGAATATTCACAGCAAACACTTAATCTTTCTCAAAGAACTAACTCTCTCTTTTTTTTAAAATAAAAACTGATGACTGAATCCCTCACTTGTTCTTCGAATAAAACTAATGACTGACTCTCTCTCCCTCGAATAAAACTGATGACTGAATCTGTCTTCTTTTCACCGTGTTTTATACCGATAGGCCTATTTCTCGAACAATCTTGCAATTTCCATACAACTCCAGAGCTATCCACGCATATCCGTTCTTGCACGAGACTACACTTCTAGACAGGAAGTTACCAGCACTCATTTACAAACATGTGATTGGTTTACTTAATTCGAGAAAGTTCTAAAACGTTACCCTAAATAAATAACATATTTTAGTTTAAACTTCGAAACAATAATATCAATATGGAAAAATGAATAATACAAATGAAAATTCAAACACAATACGACATGTTGTCGTTTACAAAATATTTACACATATACATAACACTCTCCCCCTTAAAAGTAAAAAAAAAAGTTTGAGCTTGCGAAAACTTTTTTTTTTTTTTTGCTTATTTGTCTTTTTAAACCAACTTAAAAGGGTTAAATCCAGTAGATTCTGAAATAATTTCGCGAACTTCAAACAATAACAAGGGAACACCCTCAACCTAGTTCTTTGAGTGTTCGTGGCAGTAATTTGGTGAAAACGATCAAGAACACCTTGTGACTCAGGATGGTAGGCACTGAATGAAATTTGATGGAAGTTTAGATCATGCATGGCTTGTTGAAATAGCTTGTACATAAAATTTAAGCCTTGATCTGATTGCACAACTTTTGGAATCCCGAACATGGTAAAGAATTTAACAAGAGCCTTGACAATGTTGGGAGCAGTGATTTTTCTCAAAGGGATTGCCTCAGGGAAACGTGTAGAAGCACACATGATCGTCAAGAGGTATTCATTTCCTGCTTTGCTTTTTGGCATTGGGCCAACACAGTCGATAATGACCCTTGAGAACGGTTCTTCAAAGGCAGGAATAGGTCGCAGTGGTGCTTTTGGAATCCCCTGATTTGGTTGTCCAGTGATTTGGCAAGAATGACATGCCTTACAAAAGTCAACATCTTGGCGCATCTTTGGCCAATAGAAATGTCGTCGAATATGATCTAAGGTCTTTCTTACACCTAAGTGTCCCGACAATGCATGGTCATGAGCAAGACTAAGAATATCATTCCGATAGCATTTTGGAATGACGATTTGGTGAATAACATTCCACTCTTCATCAGCAGCAACGTCAGGAGGTCTGTATTTTCTCATTAGCACACCTGACTTCTGGTAGTAACAAATAGGGACAGTTCCTATTTCATTTTCATTAACAGCCAGTTGTAGAAGAAAACGAGTTTCAGGATCATTGTCCTGTTCCTCAATAAGTTTGTTTCGATGAAGAGAGTCGAAAAATGTCTTAGAGTCATCAGTAGAACTTAAAGTTGAGTCAGAAATCTCATCGATGTGAGACATGAACGTATCAGACAAAGAGAAATCCTCTTTGGATTCCTGAGAACGTGTCTGAGAACGAGTAACAGCACAGGCGGGAAAAACATCAGGAAACTTTTCAACGAGTTGCTCTGTACTGGGACTAACAACAGGTGCTTCAACAACACGAACCTCTGGTACCACCTTACTACCAGCCAAATCATTCCCCAAAAGCATAGAAACACCTTCAACAGGCAATGAGGCTTTAATACCCACAGTCACTGGGCCTGAGACTAAGTCCGAATGTAAATCTAATCTATGAAGAGGAATAGAAACGACGCCACCTTCTACACCAGAAATGAGCACACTGGCCCCAACGGATGACTTTTCAGAAAACGGAAGTACACTTTCCAAAATCAAACTCTGAAAAGCTCCAGTATCCCGCAGGATTTTAATTGGTTGTAGACGTGAATCGCCAACAAAAGAAACAAAACCTTGAGTCATGAAAGGCTTAAATTTGTCCTCAACAATATCTTCAGGTACATCAATAACATTGGACTTGGAATCCACAGTGGACTGAACAGGGTCAAAATCATTGGGAACCAATGATATATCAAACAAGGGCGAAATGAAACTATTGGGTGATGGCTTGTTTTTGAGCTTATAGCACTCAGAAATCAGATGGCCAGGTTTCCTACAATAAGCACATGTTTTGGATGAGAATGACACGTTTTGGGTAGATGACGAGCTTTGAGAATAAGATGGAGTCTTCGTTTGAGAATTAGAAGTTTGCTCTTTTTTGTCTTTGTCGACATTTGCATAATATTTAAATGAGTCATTGGGTTTCTTTGTTGTGTGAGATGTTTTGCTTTTGTATGAGAAATCTTTGTGAGTTAAAGCATACTCGTCTGCCAAGACAGCAGCATCATGAATTTTGGAAGCTTTTTGTTCATCAATATAAGTTTTTAGCTCTACGGGAATACATCTTTTAAACTCTTCGACTAACATGAGTTCTCTGAGTTTCGCATAATCATCTTTAATTTTTCTGGAATCACACCACCTGTTGAACAAAGTTTCTTTTTCACGAGCAAATTCGACATAAGTTTGGCTGTCAAACTTTTTGTAACCACGAAATTTTTGTCTGTATGCCTCTGGCACCAATTCATATGCATTCAAAATGCATTTTTTGACGTGCTCGTAATCATAACTTTGCTCGGCTGTGAGCTTGGAAAATACTTCCTGAGCTTTACCCTTGAGAACACTCTGAAGTAATACTGTCCAATATTCGGTAGGCCATTTTAGCCTAAGGGCCAATTTTTCAAATTGCTGAAAATATGTATCTACAGCCTTTTCATTGAATGGAGGTACTAAACGAATCTGTTTGGAAGCATCAAAATTATCTAACTGCATTCGGACAACCTTTTCTTCTGTCTGTGCCTTTCTCATACTGATTTCTTTATCAGCTTTAATGCGTTCCATTTGTATTTCGGCATCAAGGCGTTTGTTTTCTTGTTCTGCCTCAAGAACAAGGCGTCTGTTTTCCTGTTCTGCCTCAATACGTTTTTGTTCTGCCTCAAGTCGTTTGCTTTCAATTTCTAAACGAAATCTCATTTCCATTTCCATTTTTTTTAATTCGAAATCTGGGTCAAAATGAGCGACAGGCAATTGTTGTGCAACTGTTTGAGGTAATACTTTTTGGCTGACAAAATGTTCAACAATAATTTGCTTAATATCTGCTTTCTTCATTGATTGCTTCACTTCTAAATTAAAATGTTTACCAACATCAAATAATTCAGATTTTTTTAATTCACTGATTAATTCAAAAGAGGGATTCTGATTAAATTCGTTTATAAAATCTTCAAGTTCGAATGCCATTTTAAATATACAAGCTGTCTATCTATATAGAATATAAATCTTATTTTATAATAAAATTAAATTGTTTGTTCGATATCCCGGACGAGAACATAACACTGCACAAGGTACATTATTCAATTACCAGATACATTGATACTTATAATGAATATTGGAAAGTGTCAATTATGTATTTCGAATAGTTTTTATAAATGCAAAATAATGATTTTACTTAAACCCATTGAACAAAGCATGCAAGTTACAAACAATACATCTTTGGTAGGTGTTTGTTATTTTGTTGTTTCGCAAGCCAAATCGATTTTCTGAATATATGTTAATTAGATTTAAGAATATAAAACGTGCGAATTTTTTTAATGCTTTCAATTCTGTTGCAGGCACGAATGTAAGAAACATTTTTTTAAATTTCAAACAGCATGCAAAATCTTGACAACACAGTGAGAGCAGGAAACGTGTAGAGTTTAACGTTATTATTGTTTTTCAAAGCATAAGACAGCATGAAATATGTTAGTCAAAGGTTAATGTCTCTATATATGTATTTACAAAATAAAAACATTAAAACAAGACTAAAACTTAAAACAACTGTTACATTACCATCCTTCATTGTCCTCCCTAAATCATAATAGATAATGTCTGTGGTCACGACATCTGTAATCATCGGGATATTTCATCTATCACACAAGATCCCTATGCCAATACAATACTTGTTAGCAGCTAAGGAGAATCAGTTACAATGGTTGAGAGTTGAGTGTTTGAACCCACAACATTTCGACTTAAACTGCTTTTCGCTCTCTGCCGCCAGACATATATTTAGATTTAACCTTAACGTTTAATTATACATTTTGTAATGCTATTTCAATTGTTTGTGGATAAATAATGTACTTTATAGTATTAAACATATTTATATATATACATATCATGAATCTGTAATGACCGCTCCTTTAATCACTTTATTATATCGTCAGACCTTGACATTTACCTATTTATAACATACACTAAATATAATAAACCAGAATTATTTTCTTATTTGTATTATCATTAGAAGACCATTTCACAATGGCAGAATAATATGAAATGTTGTAATGTTAAAAGTGTAAACTCTCCCTCTTCGCTATTAATAAAGAATAGCTTACATGCCTATTTAACTCAATTGAAGAGACATAGGATATCAGATCCCATTTTCTATATCACTCCCTCAGGAGCTAAGGGTACATGCTAGATTGGGTGACAATCGGTCCAGCGGTTTGAAAGTTATAAGCAAAAATACAACCATACACAGACTTTGTCAATTGATGTTAAAATAAGATGCTTCCAGTACCTTAAATAGATCCATTGAGACTTGATGGTTTTTTTTTTATTTCTGTATACTAAAAGAAACATACTCAGAAAATATCCGTTAAACTCCAGTCTCTTTAATAATTTGTTGCAGTTACCTAACATGAATCGGCAGGCAGACAAAAATATCAAGTTTTGGTTATCAGCGCTAATCGTTCCTCTTTTTAAACTGAAAGACTAGAGAAAACGAGCTAGTCAACACAACACACCGCCAATTCTAGAGCTCTTCTAATGAAATAGTAGGATTTAACATCACTCTTATAATGCATTCATGGCTATAAAGTGTAGAGCCTGAATTTGTGAAAAAGGGAAATAAAACATGGATTTACACGGTTCGGAACGCTAATCACAGAGCCACATCCATTCAAACATTTCGTAAAAAAAGCAGACACGTGCGAGATGAAGAATGGTGGCATTACGCCCTACTTCATGGAGTTAAGTAAAAAAAAAAAAAAAAAAGGAATTGCAAAGGGTTAAATTGCAAGAGTTTGAATATTCAAGAGTTACAACGGTAATTTATATCTCTCAACAACATCAAAGATGTGTAGTAATATACTACTGTTGTAAGGATTAAGTGCCGACTTTTAAACGCATGAAAGTATAATAAAATGTTAGTTCATGACATACCTTGCATATCGTTGTATTAGTGCTATTTAATGCTTATTTTGTGTATATCTATGTGTTAAATTATTATGCATTATATTATCGACTTGCACATTTTCTTGCAGCCTGGACTATTGAGAGAAATCGCAACTTAGTAAATCATTGTGTAATGAGGCCTTCAGTTGAGTGTTTTTGTTGTTGTTTTTCGATTCTAAACTATAGTTTGGTAATTATCATTCTGGCAACGAAAACCATTTTGTTCCATTATTTTGTCTTTCGAAAATAATTTTTACTGACATTAGTTTCGTGAAATTATGATAAAAATAGGTACTAATGTCACAGCAAATTCATGAAAAATTATTCTTGGATTAATTAACTCTGCTTGCTTAAATCGTTCTTAAATTTAAGGATATCAACATTTCAGAAATCATGGTAAAACACTCCACAACAGATTATCATAAAATTACAGAGAAATCTCTTGCATTGAAAGCCAATCGGATAGAAAGTGCTGTGTCTTATTCATTTATATCTTTTATATTTTATTTTTTTTACTAAAATCTTAAAAAAAGAGGTGTTTTGTTAAGACGGATTATTCACTGGAATATCTCAAGTAATTTCAGTTTAATGTTGAGCAGGTAGTGTATCCGCTTTCTCTAGAAATTTGCACATACATTTTTGTTTTGCTTTACTCGTGTACAGCGTATTACGCTTGCGACGCACGACAAGTCACGCTGAACGTTTCTATGGCAACGTCTGGCTCCACAAGGTACAGCTCACCAATATGTTTTAGCCGCTCTTTCGCCAGAATTGTATTTTCTGAACTAATGGATTATACAAGTGATTGAGAAGTGAATGAACTTGCAAATGAAACTGGTCTGTCTTTTTTAAAACAAGTACCAACAACAGTCTATCAAGTTAGCTAGAAAATAACCGAGACTGGCGTACGTGAGTATTGTAGAAGGTGACTAAAGGTAAATGGCCTTGCATTCATTTATATTACAAAAACATACTCTGCTCTAAACTGTATACCAGAAAATATTAGTATTATGTGTGTGGTACTCTTCATTTTGCACTGTACTGTGTTAATCTGTGCATAGAAGCGGAGCTATTTAATCATCTAAAGAAAATACTTAAATAACTTATATGAAAAGTAAATGTTAGTTAATCGAGCAATATATTGAGCTATAAATATTACTTTTATTGTTCAGCCACATTTTCTGACAGATTTCTGTTACTAAACTTACATGGAGGAAAATCAAATTTTCCTATAAAATTCATGTATATGACCTATCAACTATCAGTTGAATGTTTTCTTTTCAAGTTTTCCAGAATTTCTTTAAAATATTTCTGCCTAAGACTCAAAGTGTTTGTTTGCGACCAGTCACCTCCGGATGAACGTTTGGAAGTTGATATCTCCTTTGATAGTTGATGTTTCTGAGAAATATTACTGAGATAACGTAGAAATTTGAATAACCGTTTTTCAGTAACTGTACATGTGACACGTATTACTATAATGCCTACTCCAGGTTTTGGTTTTGAAGAATAATTTTAGGATAATTCATATGATTGATTTCCCTTTCTGTTGGTTTTTTTAGCTTAAAATGTTTCACAATGGGTGATCTGCGCTCTGTCCACCACAGAATATTGAACCATATATACCCTTCCATATTTATGTTTCCCATTATAGCTGCAAGATTCTTTTAGATAGTAACCATGACAACTGAGAGAAATCGAATTAAATTTCCGTTTGTTGAATGCTGACATATGGGATACGATTATTCGCGAAAGACACAGCCTATTGTGACTTTGTTCTAAAAGACAATTAGCCAGAGCTCAAATAGTCCATTGAGTATTTTCGTGTTAAGATTAATAGCAAAAGCATTAAGTACAAGGAGATAGTTCAGTGAAACCTAGATATCGGCTTTCGTTACCATGGTCCCATGGTGAATAGAACACGGATAACCTTTTGTGTAACTTTGTGCTTTAATACGAATAAAGAAAAACATTTTTTTATCAAACTTTTGAGAAATTTATACTGTTTTCTGATTTCCAGCTTTTCCTAGAGATGATAGTCCGTCCTCCGTAATGACCACATACATACATAATAAATATCAAAACACAAGTTTAAATTACTGGGTTGATTTATTTTGCGAAAAAAAAAGAAGGTACTCACACATCAGTTTTCAACAATGTAATGTACCATCGGCATAGTGACCTATAATATGCATGATTACTACTTAATACGCATGCGTTAAACACTTCATGGGTAATTTAGGTGTAGGCGTAGGACTGTTATGTAATAACATAAATGCATTTTTATAATAGGCTTGGTGTATTTGATTTTATTTATAATAAGCTTGAATTATTTACCGTGACAGCTTTTAACTCGGTACTTTCTAAAAAATTATGATCAAACCAGCAACATTAATTAATGAGTTTAAACAATTTTCTCGCTGAAAACTGTTCTTTTGACTCAAAATAAATAGAAAAAAAAAGGTTGTAATAGATTCTGTGATATTTAAGTAATAGTTTTTGTCTACATTTAAACTACAGACTATAGCAATAAAATGATTGGGTGTCAACGGTAATACAGTCGCTGTTATTTGCTAGGAAGTCAAATAAATTTAAAATATACCCAACACAATAAACTATGAAGCATTTAGTTATACTCTTCAGGTGTTATTTCAATGCTCAAAACTAATTTTACTGTAGGCTGGCTGAACAATATTTAATAATATGATAACGATAAAACCCACTTGTAGAGAAAATTATATATTTAAAAACGGCTGGTATGGGTAGAGAAGGCACTAGAGGAGCGAACAAAGTGTTGTTTGCTCCTCTAGTGCCTTTTCTACCCATACCAGCCGTTTTTAAATATATAGTTCATTAACAAATCCTTCAGTTGTAACCCCTTTACTTAATTTTTCGCGCATAACAGTTCTTTTTAGTTTGTTGTTAAACACAAAGCTACACAATGAACTATATTTTACCCACCGCGGATATCGAAACCTAATTTCTATAGTTATAAGCGTTTAAACATACAGCTGAGCCACTAGTGTACACCGTAAGGAAATGAAATATTTACTGTAAATAAATGTATACAAATAAACAAGGATTATTTTTTTTATTAATAGTTATATTAGAAAGATTAGGTACTTCCTGAAATGGGTATTTTATAGAGAAATTGTTACAAAAGCATTAAGATGTTTCTAATTCTTATAGATTGATCGGTTCACTTTATGTCTTACAATTAGGTAGATAAATATGTGAAACAGTTCATGTTTTTGCTTAGTTTTGAAGTGAAACATAAAGTAGACTTTCATTCGGGCAGCAACACAATAAGTTGGTCAGGATAAAGGCGGTCAAAAAGTAATTATTTTACGCTTGAATTAATCACCTAAATAATATGCTCTCATACATGTATTTAAGGAAATAACAGGAAATATATTTTGCAGTAAAATCAATACAGCTTTAGAGTCTGTACGCAATAATTCTGCAAATCATGTTAACTATCCAAAAATTACTCTCACTATTTTCACTTTTCATTGTGTAATTTTATTAACTACAAAATGAAACGTAGAAATAAAAGTATTTGACAAACATACATGTTAAATTTTCAGAATGCAGTTTGTATCAAAGGTTCTTAAGGGAATGGCGTTTATCAATTAAAATTATATAGATCATAATTTTTTTTACTGAATTAACATAGCTGAGAAAAATGTAAAAATGAACACAAGATATAGAAAAGTATAGACTGCTACGTCCTTTACTGTTTTGAAACAAAATAACAAGCCATTTCTGATACTTATCCATTTAGAAGAGATTTAAGAAACTATTTGTTCGGAGCACTAAAATAAAATAATATCATGTGTGACACAGACCAACTTTAGGGAGATTTAATATAATGTTTCTAAGGATTTTTGAAATGAAATAATGTTTTATGTGGAATATTAACCAATTTCAAAATGATTTAATACAATTTTTATAAGGATCACTGAGATGAAAGAGTATTTATGATAATGTTTTTGAATCAATAGCAAATTTCTAATTAAGATAATCCATTACAACAAAAATACTTGCTATACAAATATTTTAATATGGTAAATTGGTTAAGTTGATTAAGTACACCTTAATTCATCACAATCCATTCATTTCACAATACATTGTCCAAAAATATTAACAACGCAAGATTGTGTCTTCATGTTAACTCTAGCCAATATTAAGTTGCTGATGTTAAAATTACAATTAAACAACAGTGATGTCGAAAAAAAACCCACTTGTAGAAAAAATATTTATGTAAAAACGGCTCGTTTGGGTTGAGACATTTTTTTTACGTAGAGGAGCGAAAAACGTTTCGACCTTCTTCGATCATCGTCACAAAGAAAGAAAGAGGTAACTGACCGGAAGCTGACCACATATCAGAGACCCTAACCCATCTATAGACATTTCCAGCAACCAATTAGGAACTCTCATAGAATTCACCATGCTAAAGACAAACATCATGTTCAACAACCACAACTATAAACAAACAAATGGCCTAAGCATGGGCAACCCAGTATCACCAGTTCTAGTCAATATTTTTATGACACAAGTTGAAACACAAGCAATTAATACAGCATTACATTCACCAATATACTGGTACAGATATGTAGATGACACGGTTGCGGGATTCAAATCTACAGGACACATACTTAATTTTTTCAATCACATTTATAAATCTCAACATCAACTTTACATGTGAACAAGAAGAAAGCCATCAAATATCATTTCTTAATCTCAAAATTACAAGAACCAATACACAATTGAAAACAGAAATCCACAGAAAAAATCATCCATACTGGACTATACATCAAACAAAACAAAAACTCAACATACTAAGAAACCAAATAAACACAGCCATAAAACTATGGTCATCAGATAAAATTAATGATGAATTAAACAAAATAAAACAATACTTCATAAACATCAACAAGTTTTTTCTACAAACCGTAGAAAGCATTATACGTGCACACTTATACAAAAAGCAAAATCAACTAACAAAAGTAAATATATCCCACGATTTAAAAAATCACGAAACCATATTCGGCTGCGTACAATATATTACCGACATCAGCAAAAAAGTAACCAACATTTGACAAAAAATACTAAAAAAATATGATATCCCAGTTAATACCAAATTTAATCAAAAACCAGGCACATAAGTGAAGTCTATACAATGTAAAAACTACACTGACAAACACCACACCAACATTATTTATAAAATACAATGTGATAACTGCCACAATTTCTATATTGAAGAAACAAGTAGAAAAATGGAAACCAGATTCAAAGAACATAAAAAGTCACCTTAACATGTTTTCGAACACTGCAAGTCAAATAAACACAACATAACCATAGAAAACACTCAACTACTAAATAAAGAAAAAAACATAAACAAACGCAAAATTAAAGTAGCCTTACTTATACAACAACTTAAGCCCAAAATAAACTTATACAAAAGATTGTTTATTTTTGAATTTCGCACAAAGCTACTCGAGGGCTATCTGTGCAAGCCGTCCCTAATTTAGCAGTGTAAGACTAGAGGAAAGGAAGCTATTCATCACCACCCACCGCCAACTCTTGGGCTACTCTTTTACCAACGAATAGTGGGATTGACCGTCACATTATAGCGCCCCACGGCTGAAAGGGCAAGCACGTTTGGCGTGACGCGGACACGAACCCGCGACCCTCGGATTACGAGTCGCACGCCTTACACGCTTAGCCATGCCAAGCCCGTAACTTTCAGAGAAAAGAAAATATATAAAATATATATTCATTACATAAAAGTCATTCGGGATTAGGCTAAGAGTTCCTAAATAATCGAAAGGACTAATATCCTTTTATTTTTACAATTGTAATGTTTTATTGGTTAAATTATCAAATAAGATTGCTACAAAAAATTGTTACTTGTGCTTTTAGTCTGATTCTGGTTAATCTAGAAGACTTTGATAAAAATTCTTATCATAATAAAGAACATGCTACACTATTTCCACGTCACGTTTAATATATAACCATTAAACAAGCTATTACAATTCTAATGATTCAGGTTGTTGTATCTTCAGCGCAATTACTTGTTAGAGTTCCTGGATTGTGAATCTGAGGGATTTTTGTCTGGGAGCAGTTGCGCAAAAATACGTTCCGCAATTTCGGCTGTGAGCACAAGAGTTGACAGTGAGTGCTGTTGACTAAACTGCCATCCCGTTTATATCTATAAATTTATAATTAGGAACAGCTGTACGAGAAATTCTAAAAAAAAAAAGAAAAAAAAGTTTAATGTATGACTTCCAGTGAAATAATTTACCAAAATGTAATATACTTTTCTTTCCTGGTCTAACTTATTTACTTTTAAGTGAACTGAGGACGAATTCTCATTGTTATGATGAAAATAACGATTAAAACTTTCTGAGTGATTTATATTAAATTTAAATACTTAAAACATGACGATGATACTCTTTGTCTTTAAGATAAACACTAAACATTTATAACTTCTGTTTTTTTTTCCATTAAAAAGTTGCACAAAAGAATAACTCCTGTTCACCCACCACAACAACTGAATATCTAACTTCGATATCATGAGTCTTCAAGTTTAGTGCTGAGCCACCGAAACAAGAAGCTAAATCACAAATAATTTCACATTGAGTTTCATTTCCAGGATTAGTATCCGAATATCGAATAAATTTCACTACAATTTGTTCCTATTGTAGAAAAAGTTAAATTGCATCTTTTATCTGATTTTATAAATAAAATTATATAAATAAATTTTACGTTGATTTGTTTAGGAAATCAATATTTTTGGATTAATCTGCATAAATATTTTATGGATAGGTAAAATTGTGTTTGGAAAATTCTAAAACAAGTCGTAAAATAAACATAGGATAAACACGTGAATAAAGAAGGGGTATGCACATACTGTGAATTTACATTTTCTCCATTTCCACTAGGTGTCATCAGCAGCTTAAATAATCTGTGAAAGTGAAGGAATTAGCAGATTTCTAAAAATGCCAGAACAGAGTAATGACTATCGTGTGGTGGTCTTCGGAGCCGGGGGTGTAGGGAAAAGTTCTTTGGTGCTCATGTTTGTACGAGGAACCTTCCGGGAAAGCTACATTCCTACAATTGAAGACACTTACCGACAGGTGAATATCTGACAATTTTTGTTTCACGTGATTTTCAATTACGT
Organism: Carcinoscorpius rotundicauda; assembly: GCA_011833715.1. Lineage (NCBI taxonomy): Eukaryota > Metazoa > Arthropoda > Merostomata > Xiphosura > Limulidae > Carcinoscorpius > Carcinoscorpius rotundicauda. The sequence continues at coordinate 127,623,964 of CM022392.1, forward strand.
TGGTTACCACGTAATTACTCAATATTTCAAACATAGATTATCTTTCCATTATCTCATACCTTATCGCTCCGTCAATCTATTTATGGGATGTTTCGTACCCGTTGTTTTTAACTTTAGTTGTGTTGTTGTCGTTGTTTTGAATTAAGCACAAAGCTACACAATGGGCTATCTGTGCTCTGCCCACCACGGGTATCGAAACCCGGATTTTAGCGTGTAAATCCGCAGACATACCGCTGAGCCACTGGGGGGCAACTTTAGTTGTGAAATGTATGCATAAAATTTCATACTTAAACTATTTTCAAGAGTGAGATAAACAAGCGCTCTAATCAAATACCTTATAGTAATCACATGGTTTAATTGCTCACTCATTTCTCAGACTTCACAAACAAAACCCACATAAAACTTAAACAAAACCAAAGTTGAGAATTTAGTTAGACGAGAGTTTGTAACATCATAAAATGTATCAATGTTATTACCAACCTGAATTCGAAATTTTAACCAACAGAGTAAAGAAAAACCAACTGCTCCTATCAGCTCAGCTAAAAGGTTGACTTGCTGCAGTAAATTTGTTTTAATCATTCATATTATATATTCATAACAGTTTTACACACCAGATTTTACTTTTAAACCACAGAACATCTTTCAGCACTTGGGCACATATTCCTTATTCTTTTATGCATATCTTATTATGATATGAAAGTCAAATGAAAACAAAGATTCCCCAAGCAATAACATTTTTTACTTTAGATAACTTAAAGTCATTAAATATTTGGGTTAGACTTGAAATATACAAACTAAGAAACTGTAGAAATAAAATTCTTTAAAAAGTTAGAACTTAATTACTTAAAATTTCAAAGAGAAACGTAACATAAAGTTAATTATATGTCAATAAGTATAGTAATGAAAATGTCCAATTAAATAACATCTTTTATATGTAAATGTGTATCATAAATATCAAATTCATTATCAGTAACTGTTAATGGTTACGTCTCGAATTGTCGTGACAATGTGTTTTGCCTTAAGCGCAAAACTGCACAAGGAGATGTCTATGTCATGGTTATTGCAAAGGTCGAACCTCAAATGTTAGCACCTTAACTAACCGTGGAGCCTGTCGTGTAAAAAGTTGCCTATATAAACATAGCAAAATCTGTGGTCCAATTTTACCTTCAACAGATATATTCTGTGTCATCGGGTTTTTCGACTTATATTTTAAGTTTTTGTTTATACTTTTTAATAAACAGCAAATATATCTATATTTTAAGTTGAAAGTTGGATTGAACAGGCAAACTAAAAAAAGGTGATTTAAATTGCTAAGTCTAACTAGAGGCTGATAAAGAAGCCCAAATAATTGTTTAATTAACATCAATCAATACCCTCAGTCTAAAGATCTTCAATGTAGCAGCAGCGTCAATTTATTATTTTTCATTAATTATTGCGCATAAATTGTATATCACTGACATTTGTATTTTAAAAGAGATTGTACTTTAAAAGAATAATGAATCTAATATTATCTTAAAACAATCATTCATCTGCGTTATCACTACGCATCAAGTTTTTCACACGTGATAAATACAGTTTTATTATTAAGGCAGTTTCTCCTGAATCATTTTCGTTATGCTAAGTCTTATATAACTATTGCTCTTAAAATTAGTTTTACAAACAGTTTTGTTCGTTACTAATACTGATCAATAACAAAAAAATTCTCTGGTATGAGAAAAAAATGCAACTATTTCTGAGTAATTTGATGATATTGATTCTAAAAATTGTGTTGCAAATTATTGTGCGCCTCTTGTTTTTTTACCATGATAGATTTATTCAAAATATTTGTATATATTGTAAATTTTTTAAATAACTTTACTGATTGAAAATTGCAATTAACAATGCTAAAAAACAATACGTAATAGCAATATCATTTTAAAAAAGCAATGAGTATACTAAGATTACATACTGAAAATACATTCAAAATGTTCATAATGGTTTCATGTTTTTTGTTAGCAAATATCGACTTCACTTGTTGCGCAATCTGTGTATGTTTCCAGTTTCACGTTGTAAGAACCAACAATAATTTTCCATCATCATAAGACTACATTGTCCTTTATATCACTGTTCTATTGTAGAAATAGCTTATTGAAAATACTTACTGCATCTAGATCATTTGGAAAGAAGTTTAAATTGAAGTGTAAGAATGCATCTTTAGTGACATCCTTGACCTCATTTTCTTGTGGTTCTCAAGCATATAATCAATTATTACAGCATAGTTGTAATGTCCGTGATTTCCTAAGAAAAGTTTTGACAACCAATTTTAATGATTTCCAGGCAGCAAGTTATTTCTGATTGAGTTGTTTCAAATTCATCATCCAACAGCACTTACTGAATCTGTGGCCCAAAAGATACCTCCTTTCATATTTGCTTCACTAATTTTTGGAAACCTGTCAGACAGATATCTGAAACTTTTAACATCTTTGTTCTTTCCTTTTACAAAATTCTTCATGAGTTCCAGTTTAGTATGAAGTGAGAGTAGAAACACATTTTGAGGATCCACTAGTTGATACTCGATATTCGGTTTCCTGGTATGTATTTCTTTCCCACTTCTTTTTCAAATAATTTTACCATCTCAGCTGTCTGAGAGACATAAAAAGCAACAATGTTTGATTTACCCACTATACAGGCCTAACAGTAATGAGCTTTTCTATCACTACATGCATTTCACCTGTGGTGATTATATTTGTTGGCCTCAAGTGTAATCTGCATGCTTTGATAAGTTTCATACATGTTCACAGCATAAGCAACAGAAATCGATAGCTTAGTGTCCACATTATGCAAAAGAACAGCTTTCAGACTAACTTTAGGTAAGTCGATAACAAAAGTCTTTATTCGTTCGGATGTGTTTAGTACCAAATTCTTTCATTTTTAGAGAAATACAAAGTATCACGCATACTCTAGTGAGAAGTGAAACTTTAATGGTAACTTCTGTAAACTGAAACTCTCTTTCCTAGGGCTAATAAAATTTATTGATGTAAACGAGAGCCAAAACGTTCCCACACTGCTTTGGTAGAGACAAGTAACTAATCAAATAATTTAGCTCCTCTTGAGCGATCAGATGAAATAGTTTATTTTAAGGTGTCACAGGAATTTTATTACTAGCTGAATAAAATAAAGATCATTCATTATATATGTAAAAACGGCTCGTTTAGGTTGAGGAAATCTTTTACGTTGAGGAGTGAACAACGTTTCGACTTTCTTCTACGTAAAAGATTGTTTTCTCAACCCAAACGAGCCGTTTTTACATATATATTTTTCTCTACAAGTGGTTTTCTCAACATCATAGATGATTCATTGTCTTCTTTGCTAGATAACTCTTCTGTTTCAGTTTCATTGGTGGATGTGCACTGGAATATCATCCCCGTAATAATTTGCCTGAAAAATAACATTCAGATTATATGTGGGCTCATGCCATATTGTGGGAACTGCAAATGGCATACTTTCTCTCTCATTATTCAACGATGGAGTCAAGTCAGATGTGCAAGCCAAATGTTTTTTTTTACCACCAATTTTTACCCCACGTGTGTGATTTTTCCTCACTGAAACTAATATATTTTCTTCAAATATAACAGAATTTTTTAAATTATTTTTACACTTTTCGACTTTATTTCAATTAGAGGAAGCTAGCATTTCAATTAAAAAATATATATTTTTTATATGTTTATAATATATATGTTTATATTTGCAGAACTGGGTGTTAAAAGATTTTAAAAAGAAAGTTTTGCAGAATTTGTTTATATCCTGCGCAGGATTGTTTTTTTGTTTCTGAATTTCACTCAAAGTTATACGAGGACTATCTGCACTAACTGTCCCTAATTTAGAAGTGTAGTGTAAGACTAGAGAGAAGGCAATTAGTCATTACCAACCACCACCAAATTTTTCTCTACTCTTTTACCAATGACTAGTGGGATTGAGTGTTACATTATGTCACTCCCACGGCTTAAAGATTGAGGATGTTTGGTGTAAAATGGATTCGAAATCACGACCCTCAGATTACGAGTTAAACGCCTTAACCACCCGGCCATGGCGGGCCACCTACACAGGATACAAGGGAGAAGATCATACTTCGTTTTGACTATGCAAGTAAAAAGGTGAAGTGACAAACTGAGTGAGTGAGACGCAATTTTGACCCCGCCATCCTATAGTTTGTCGAGGAACTTGTCGAATGTTCTGGCAAACTGAGCACATGAAGGTTTCGTAATTTCCGGGCAGGTATGCATGGGAATGAAGCTAAAGTGGTTCAATTCATTACAGTTATATCGAGAACAAATGGCATATATAAACAATGTACTTGGAATTTTACACCAATTCAATATAGTCAATGTTTGAAGTTGTCAAAACTGTATGCCTTTCACCCCTTAAACTGTGCAAGTAAAGTTAATTTCATAAATATACTGTAGTGAGTTGGTTGCATGGTATTTCAGATTATGCTGATAAAATATTGAGGTAGTATAATGAGTTAAGGGCTTGAAGCGATAGACAAACTATACGTATGAAAGAAGCACTGTTAAATCATTATGAATCACTTGGGTTCTTTTCAGCAGCAAATTTTTGTTCAGTTGTAATTAGCCATTTCACATTGTTGTCATATGTAATACAGCTTATACATATTATGTAAGGAGAATGAATTGTTCAGTATTATACGTTGTGTATCTTTTCAAATTACGATCCTATAGTTTCACACAAAGGTATTATTTTCTTTTTCACATTCCTTTTTTTCAGTAACATTTTTACCATACGTTGTTTTACATTCGTGCATCACACCTGTTATTTTAAACGAAATAATTTTCAATTGTCTTTCATAAACTTGAGCACACTTGTTGACAAACTTTTCTGCAATAAGTACATTAATCCACGTGCTGTTTTATTGACAGGTGGAAACATTTCTGTGCTATTGTCGATCATATGACAATTTTGAGTACCAAACGGAGTCACAGTGGTCAAAAACAGCTTAACAAAACTTTTTGTGTCATTTTAGCTAAGAAGATTTTGAAAACATGTGTCAGCCTTTGTCATAACATCGGGAAAAATTGGTTATAACTCTATGTTTTAATACAACCTTTCAAAGCTGATACTTTGTAAAGTAAAACGGTGGAAATGGACTTCACTTTCCGTCACTATTCAGTGTTTTCATGTTGCTATGTATATATAATCTACTTTGAAAATATGAAACTTGCATATATAGCTAGTCAAAGCTACGAATGTGACCCTTTCAGACAGCATTAGAAAAACTTTCAAAGAACTAAGAGTTCCTCACAAAGAGATTTTATGCTCAAAATTTGTACGTATTGCATAAATTTTATTAACTATACAATGAATAAATTGCATTAACAATGTTGATCCATTGTCATAGAAGGCAGGTTCAGCATTATTTCGCTTCTTTTTTTAGAAGAGGCAGAGAGGAGGGAAGAGGTTGATTCTGTTTAACTTGACCTTTAAAACTAAAAGAAAACTTCAAAGAAGTCACAGTTCTCAGCTAATCAGGTTATTGGTTTTGGAATCACAGTGTGAGCTGACATTTCATATTTTAATAAAACACCATAGAGAGAAACATGTATTTTCGCCAGATATAAAGCCTCAACCATCCACTCTCATTTAAGAGACCAATAAACTATTCAAAAACACTAGCCACATGCTGTAATGGCTGCCATGCTAATGGTAAATGAATAGTCTCCTACCAAACATGTTATTTGTTAATCCGGAGTTTTATTGGAAGTTAAGAAATATTGGCAAGTTTTTGTTTCAAAATTCATAGTGTAGCTCCTAAGAACCTAACTAACATGGAATTTTCTACCTACTCATGTTCTAGGAATTTTGAGTTTTCTTTTTATTGGATTCTACTAATGTTCCTTTCCAGTCGATGCATTTCACGATTCAAATACTTTGTAGTAGTTATTATTGCATGGACAAGCGATCACAGATGTTAACATTTTGTTTCTATAACTTAAGTGACATGCGATTATGGAAAGCAACTGCCGATAAATTTTAGTTGTTTTTTTTTATTTGGCGTGGCTACGGTCTATGTTGGACAAGCCATTAATTTGTATAAAAAATTATATTCAAGCACAATTTGAGAATTCACCAATCATTAAACAACATATTTTAACGACATGTCATTCTCATCACAACTGAAAACTTTGCAATAGTTAATCAGGCTGAAGAGAAACAACAACTGGTAATTCCTGAGAGTTTGGCAAATAAAAATATTAAACCAAAATGAAACCATTAAAATTCAGCGACACAAATTCTGCTTATGATGCAACTCATTAATTTATAATTCTCATGTACGTACCGTCTGCTTCAACCGGTTTAGACTCTGTGTCAGCAACCTCAGGCAATAATCGAAAATTCAAAGTTGCATCGTCTGTTTCATCGTTCTCTTTCATGTTAAATCTTCGTAATGGACAATTAGTTTAAATGTTTCAGTTGTTTTACCAATTTGAATATATGTTGTGTAATAGAAAAACCAGTTTCTGTGTTTAGTTTGAAAACTTTTCTTCAGGAATTACAAAGGGCATTGATAATTAGCATATATTTCTCTAAAGGGAACGTTGTGTTGGTTACTACCATGTTATATAATATCCGCTCCTTTAATTGCTTCTGAAAGTTCACACAGTTTTGTGATAAGCTTTTAAAAACTGGATTCCTCTTTAGAACGTTGAAGAAATAATGACATTTTGGTTTTCACACAGCATATGAAGGATATAAATATATTATGAACCCTGAAATATTATACCCACAGCAACTATATTTTGTTGTTGTACTGAGGTGGAAGTATTTTAAATATCTTTTCAGAATACGTAATGAGTAGTTTCAACATTATTATGTCGCTTATCATTAAAATATGGACTAAACACAAACATAGTGTATTCATAACTACGTACATTAATCATTAGTTTTATAATACATACAATTTTTTTCACCTTTAGAGTTATATTTGACACTTTAGTGTGTATACACGTACTTACCATCTATAACTAAGGAATCAACTATTGGTAAGGCTCAGTTTTTATACTGGTACATTCAATCTGAGATGCAGAGAAACAAACGTACTCAACAAAACTGAATACATAACACTTTTTTACAGAAAAACTACTTTTGAAATTCAGAATAGTACACAGATGTGTGCCTTCTCTCTTTTTAGGTCCATAATATATTTCATAATAAATGGTTGATCTGTATTCCTTTGGAATGAGTGAATGATGTCCTGCTAACATTGTTTTAGAAAAGCATAATAAACTATTGAACGGACAATGTGGCAAGATTTTATTAGTACCATAAAAATATCTAAATTTACTTGTAATGTATCATCATATGATTGTTTGTATCGAGGAAATTTCAACTTCATTATCAGAGATACGCAAAGTATATATAAGGTTGGTGTAGGAAACACCCAATGACAACCATTTCCAGATCGTATATTTCTATCTAAAAATAAAGGTTTGAACTGTTCATGTATGACGAAAGGTAGATTCTGGTATTTAACATAAACAGTTCGTACGACAAAATAGCCAGCGTCATTTTTAAACAAATATAATCTTCTGAGTTTTTCGCATCTAGTTACTAACCAATACATTGACATTGCGTTAACAAATGTGTACAACTGCGAAGAAATATCTTCGATTGAACAAGCCTGCATAAATGGGATATAAAAATCATAAGTATAAGGAGGCACAAATAACGATGTGGCAATAGACAAGTTTTACTTTCCAAATATACTCCTGTATAGTACTTTACGTTTCAAATATTTCCACAGTAAATTCCTATTTTTTGGCCTTCACCTTCCTTTAAACAGAGTTTTTTGTTACAGACTTTCATAGTTTTATTTTCAACTGGCACATATATATATTTATATATGGGGTGATCAAGTAATGCACGAAATAGAATGTAAATTACATTTTTAGCATAGATCATAGATTTACTTTAATTACAAAACTGAAAGAGTGTAGATATTATCACTTTAAAGATACATACAGCTCACGACGTCGTCACACTTTTTAGTAAGTAATTATAGTGTTCATGCATAACAAATTAGGCACCATGTTATCAGCAGAGGATCTCAAGTTAAAGAAAGAAAGCATGCCACAGGGAAAATAATTAATATTAGAATTGCATATTGGTTAGTGTAGTGCTTAATTAAATACCTTCAGTGAATTTCAAGAATCTCACAATGTCTTTAGCTTTCTCTTGTCACGGTGCAGGAAACTTATATAGCTTTTGGTTGTAAAGAGGATGTTACAAAGTGTGCGAAAGATCTTCATATATATATATATATATGTGCATTTCCCGAAGTAAGGAAATAATCTAACTAAAGTATTTTCATTTACATTAAGCACACATGGCAATATGTATTAAAAATCTCATAAAATTAATCAACACAGTTAGAGCCCTGGTGTGTGTGTTTTCTTATAGCAAAACCACATAGGGCTATCTGCTGAGTCCACCGAGTGGAATCGAACCCCAGATTTTAGCGTTGTAAATCTGCAGACTTACCGCTGTACCATGATGATTAAATACTACTCCTCAAAGGTACCTATACGTATCAGAACTAACACTGGTTGATCACTCAACATCGTCTGATGATTTGTGAACACCTTTTCTGTTAGTTGAAACTCGCTTCTTAACAGTGATTAATTAAGTCGGTAACTGGTTGGATCACTGAGAACGTGGTAATAACTGATTGGTTCAAGAATTTTGTAACCTGTAAAGCTAATAAGCTAGATCATAACCTGAATCAAGCATATGTTATTCTTTGTATACATATATATGTTCACGCAAAGCTACTCAAGGGATATTTGCTTTGTTATCCACAATTTAGGACTGATATATTAGAGACAAAAGCTAGTCAACAGCACCTACAAAATAGTAGGATTTGAGAACTATAACTCACTCGAAAGTTTGGAATGTGTTGTTTATCTGATAAGGTTTAAAATGTCACGTGCTACTTTTTTTTTAATCCAGGAAAGCACCTGTAACTGAAAGCTGTTGTTTATGACCAAAATGTGCATTTATTACTTATAGCTGTTGCTTATAATCTAAGAATGAAAGTAATACATAATAAAAACATATATATTTTACTATTTTGTTACTTACAAAAATTAATTTTAAAATTATTTTTGAAGTTGAACAAGTAGTTAATTAAATTTTGTGAAGACATAAATTGACATTTGAATACCGACTCATAACCATGTTTATATGGTTTTTGTGGTATAATTTTGTAGGCGAAGAAATTTTATAAAAAGTTCTAATTTTGCTAAAATGTAAATTGTTTCATAAATTAAACTTTCTGGAAGATTTATAAAATAACTTGTCTTTATCATTTCGCCTAGGTTATCAGCTGTAATAAAAACATATGCACACTTCAAATAACGGATACTACAGGAAGCCACCAATTCCCTGCTATGCAGCGACTGAACATCTCTAAAGGTCATGCATTTATTCTAGTATATTCTATTACGAGTAAACAAAGCCTGGAGGAGCTGAAACCCATTTTTGATGTAATAAAGGAAGTCAAAGGCGATATTGAGGGAATTCCCATAATGCTAGTGGGCAATAAATGTGACGAAACTGAGAATCGGGAAGTGGACAACCCATACGGATCAGATCAAGCGCGCCGTTGGGGCTGTGGCTTCATGGAAACATCAGCCAAGACAAACGTCAACGTTAAAGAACTCTTCCAAGAGCTTCTAAACATGGAAAAACGCAGACCCATGAACTTCCAACTGGACTCCAAAAAGTCCAAAACGCAACTTAGAAAAGATAAGCTTAAAGGAAAATGTGTACTGATGTGATGTGCTTGATATAAACCTGCTTATAAAGTGAGAGCGCTATCAGCAAAAAGCTTAGCATTCTCAACCTTTTCTCGCACAGGTTAGAAGTCAGTTTATCTTTAGAGCACTGGGCAAAGACAAATGTGGTACTACATAGGCAGACCTCTAATATATTTTAGTAACTAGCTATTCTTTGTTAAGAAACTTAACATTCCAAGTTTAAACGAAACATCGTACACAAAATAAGAACGAAATAGCCGTTAAAGTGTTCCACACAAAGGCAACATTAGTTCGAAGTCATTGTCTTGCACATGATTTTGTAAATTAGAGTACTTGTTGTCTGAGCGGTTTTTTGGAAAGCTGGTTAGTTTTAAGTAAAACACGAAAACCTGGCCTTACGAAGGATATATATCGAAATGATATATATATATATATAAGAGTGGTTTATTTCATGCTAGATACAAACTTTTATCACAAAGGCCACGATGAAATATCACTTAAATGAATGCAAAAAAGTATAATTTTTTTTTTTATAGATTTGAAGTAGATTTAGCTTCGTATTTGATTTAATGATAGGGTAAAAATGTTTGGGTATTAATAAATATATGTTGTTTTTCAAAGAAACTCCCAAGCTACTTATATGAAATGAAAAGAGGTCTCTTTATAGTTTTTGTTTCCAATGAGTGCATTTTTAGAACTATTACTGAGAATATATTGGTGATCTTTAATTGTATTCAAATGTATATACCTAGTCAGTTACATACAGTACATATATATAATATTTTAAGCTTTAAAATTATATATATATAGCTATAGCTTGGGAATACTAATCAAAATAAATTTTAAAGTTGAGAAAATATTGTATTTGACTCAAAGTTTACTCTTTATACCCATCTTACTTCGACGTTTTTTCTGCTGCAATATATATATATCATTCTTGTTAAATAAATAATGGCATCTTTGCTTTTTTTAGCTCTTAGAGTCTCTTGCTTTTCTTTAAAGTAGTAATTTCATTAGTGTAAGCCTTACGATTAATGTTAACGCAAGTGTCCAAACTTATGAATAACATGGGTTAATATTTTAAGAACTGTGTTGTTATACTATGTAAAAGGTTTATGACGAGTTGAAATATATTTTTACTCCTTTTGCGTTATATTTTCAGGAATTATTTACCGACGAGCAATTGCACAATTTTCTATAACTGAATTTCATCATAGAAGTATCGTATTGAGCAACGTGACTTTTAACAACTGTCTTGACCATATTATGCATTTAAAACTCGTATTTATCTCATCAGTTAGTAAAAATTATCTCATACATATTCCAGTTTTGTCTAAAATTCCATTTTTTTTTCATAAAATATATGAACTCTATAATCAATTACCAGCTATCAAACTTAGTTTTTCAGTTTTTCACAATGTCAAACGGTCCTAATACGTTTCGCTCTCGAATAAAGTTCATGAAGATTTTAATTTTGATGGTCTTCCAAATTATTTTATGAACAAAACAAACAAAAGAGTTTTGTTTAAAATGTTATCTTTCGTGAAAACAAATATTTTGTCTGCGAAAATATTTAAAAATAGTTTTTCACAATTATAATTGAGAAAATAGGGTTAATTACCCATTTATCTAAATGAAGGCCTGGCATGGCCAGGTGGTCAAGGCACTCAACTTGTAATCCGAGGGTCGCGGGTCCGAATCCCCGTCCCACCAAACATGCTTGCCCTTGCAGCCGTCGGGGTGTTATAATAAGACGATCGATCCCACTATTTGTTGGTGAAAGAGTAGCCCCAAATTGGCTGTGGGTGGTGATGACTAGCTGCCTTCCCTCTTGTCTTACACTGCTAAATTAGGGACTGCTAGTGCAGGTAGCCCTCGTATAGCTTTGCGCGAAATTCGAAACAAACCAAACCAAACCCAAATGATTTTGTAGCGAAAATGGAGGATTTCAATTAAACCATTTTGACACACGTCATACACTCTTCATTCGGCATGCGTGCCATTCGTGACCGACAGCTGCAACTTTTTAAATATGAGAACCATCATTCCATTCTAATTACTATATAAAGAATATTGTACTACACGATATTAATATGACTTAATTAACGGAGTTCACATTCTTTCTTTCTTTTTTTTGTTCAAGTTATAAGAGTGTTCATTAAAATACTTAAAGAAATGTTTACTTTCGGGTAACAAATATTTTATTACTAGAAAGAAAAATATGTTGAATTAATGGGAACATTGAATATATGTTATTTGAAATTACTTTACGAAACACAAGCTGATGTAAGTGTCGTATCTATCTTTAAGCCCCCTTGTATCATAGCAGCATGTCTACGGACATATAACGCTAGAATCCAGGTTCCGATACCCGTGGTGTTTAGAGCACAGATAATCCATTGTTTAATTTCGTGCTTAACTTCAATCAAAAAACAAAATATATCTTTAAAATGGCCCAGCGTGGTCTGATGGTTAGGGCACTTGACCTGTAACTTGCAAATCGCGGAATCAAATCTCCATAACCAAACATGATCGTCTTTTCAGGTATGGATGAGTTATAATTGGACGGCCAACAGCGAATATAATTTTTAAAAAACCTCTTGTATAAACATGTCAAAAGAGAGAAGCTATATCAGAGAAAAAAGTAATCGTGGCCTGAGTGAATTAATCAAGTAGCACAGAAATATATTAATTATGCACTGAAGTATAGCTTAATATTTCAAAACGATCAATTCATCACGCTACAATAGACTTATATATAATTTTAAAAAATTATATTTACAAATTTAGTGAATTTTGTTTTGTTTTGTTTTTTAATTTCGCACAAAGCTCCTCAACGGCTATCTGTGCTAGCCGTCCCTAATTTAGCAGTGTAAGACTAGAGGGAAGGCAGCTAGTCATCACCACCCACCGCCAACTCTTGGGCTACTCTTTTACCAACGAACAGTGGGATTGACCGTCACATTATACACCCCCACGGCTAGGAGGGCGAGCATGTTCAGCGTGACGCGGGCGCGAACTCGCGAACCTCGGATTTCGAGTCACACGCCTTACGCGCTCGGCCATCCCAGGCCACAAAGTTATATTCACCAAATTAATATGGTGCTTAAATTAAAATAAATCACATGATGCTGTAGTTACTTGGGGTTGCACTACACTTTCTAATGCATTAAAATGTGGTACAGTTAGAATTAATAGATAATAAGTATTTGGCTCAAACAATTCATTACTTTGTTTAAAATAAAATGATACTATAAAAATTTAATGTGATATACTCTATTTTATTTTTAACTACACCGTCTATACATTTTAAGCCCTTAAAATCTGGGTACATAATTAGAAAATGCAATACCTAGTTTATTTTTTTAGTAAGCACAAAATAACACAATGGACTATCTTTGCTTTGATTACCGAGGGTATTTAAATGCAGCTTTTGGCATTATAGGCCTTCAGACTTACCCCTGAGCGAACGGAAGGGATAACAACAGCATTTTTATTTTAAGGCAGATATGTCATCTGAACAAGTCTTCATTCCAAATAAAAAAAATCTCTTTAACCAACTCGAATGTCTTTAGAAAGTACTGTTTTAAGAGCATAGAAGTTGTTGATGATGCGTAATGAACGAACTTTCATATGATTGTCTTCTTGTGATACGCAGGAACATTATATGTTTTCTACATGTCTTAATTCTGTAGGGCTTTTTTAATTCTCACTTCTTTAGTTTCTTTACAGTTTTTGCAGAAACACCTGATTCAGAAAATTTTTTTTTATCTTCTCCTTGTTGATTTGTTTCTTTATTTTATATAGTATACCACCTTAAGAGTGACCTTATTATCCCTTGCTAGCTGATTAAATAATGTCTGTATGTTACAACCAGCCAATATCATGAGAGAATAAGAGTCAGACGATGATGCTGTCGGTTGGACAAAGAAACCGAGTTTACTTGTAGAACTCAAATGTACTTTTTTAAACTCAGTTTTAGCTGAAGTTGTTAATGTAAAGAGACACTTTATAATCAGCGTACTTAGTATGATAGAAGCCTAACCTAAAAGAGGGAATGCTATGAACCTAATTACGATCCGGTAGAGGCGATTATCTTTTAATGTACACAAGTATGTATATTGCATTCCGTTTCTATTTTGTTTTTGTTTTCTTGCAATAAAAATCTAATTTATTTTGTTAAACTTCCCTGATATCATTATTTCACACAAACTAATGAAATGCATTCAAACTATCAAACACAGACTACTCCATTTATTTCCGAATTGAATATGCCGTTATTAGTGGATATAACCATCTGATACTTGTATGGAAATCAGTTAACCTGAAAATACCAGAAATAGACAGGGAAGATAAACTTTGATCCGTGACTATAGGGATTATTCTGGAGTTTCTTTCTCGACAGAGTGCATATAAGCCTTTTCTCGAACTCCTGAGTTAAATTAGTTTAAAGGAGTTGTTTTCACTGAAAGAATGGCATTTTATGTAAGCAGAAGTATTCCTGATTAAAAGAGAAAGTTTGCTAGAAAAAAGAAACAGATATAAGGGAGAGATGTCAAGTCAAGGAGAAGCTTTATCCTGGAAATAGAACTCTTTCTCACGACGTAAAAGTTTCTAAAATCAGTTAGCCTGCAAATGCAGACTCACTGGGATTTGCTCATGTCTGGAACATCCAGAGAATTCAAGAATACGATATCTCTTTGGATCGATCTTGGTACAAGATGAACACCGATGGCTAAAAGTAGAGCAGGTTCTGTTGGGTGTGAGACCGTGTTAAGCTCTATTTGAAGTTTTTCAAGTAAAGACATACTTTAAGATCACCGTATTTAGTTAAAAAAAAAGTTTATCCTGAGAGAGAAAACTGTATATCTGATCATAATCTGGAAGAAGTGATTATCTTTTATGTGTACAAGCATTTACACTTTTTCTTCCTCTTTTATAACAAATATTGTTTTCATTTTGTTAAATTTAACAAGTCTCATTATTCCAAACACACAGTGAGAAAAGTGTTTCAGGTTTTCAAACATGGACTGTTCTTCTTATTTCCTGATCGAATCTGTTGTTATTAGTGGGTCCAGCTGTCTGATACTTATATGGAAATCATTTAACCAGAAATACCACATCCTTGGTAAATATTTCCATATAAATCTTAACTGGGTGAATGTGATTATCATTCACATTAATTTGCTTCAGAAATTAATAATAGGAAATAAAAACTATTAGAAGTTTTAATGTACGATACTAATAACTCGCCTATTTAAAACCACATTAAAAAAACTGAAATTAATCTACAGCTGCTTTCCTACAGCTACTATGAGTGTAATTGTCGGAAACATTTAGCTTAATTTTGCTCATTATATAGTAAACCAGTAACTCTTACAGGGTCTGTTAGAATCAACCAAAAGACAATATTTCCAAATTATTCATAGAAAATTAAATTAAATATAAAAACTGAAATAATCTTTTATATTTTAATGTGAAAAGATGTAATGATTTCAATACTTTCTCAAATATTACCACAAATATTGATTCATTCATTCACCACTCGATTCCATCAAGGAACATAGGGCCACAATCACTTGCGGATTCCTCAAAAGGTTTTTAAGTAAGTACATTGTTAGCCCACTACACCGAGCCATCCCTAATTTAACAGTGTAAGACGAGAGGTAAGGTAGCTAGTCATCATCGCCAACTCTTAGGCTACTCTTTTACCAACGAATAGTGGGATTGATAATCACATTATAACGCCCACACAGCTGGGAGGGCGAGCATGTTTGGCGCGACGCGGACGCGAACCCGCTACCCTCGGATTAGGAGTAGCACGCCTTAACGCGCTTGGCCATGCCAGGCCCACCAGATATATGCACTCCTCTTATTTGATATTTTTTATTGTAAAATCACTCAAAAAGAACAAAGTTAACTGCATTATTCAACTATTTTCGGGAAAATAAAATAAAATCATGCAATGAAACATCTATTAAATAAATAAAAATAGATATATTTGATAAACAAACAAATTAACTGAGTTGAATTAGAAATAATTTGAAAGAAGAAACTTTAGCTTGTGTTCATCAAAGCGTTAACATATGCTGGTTGTTTATTCCACTGGAATAAGGTTAAATTTTATGCTCTTTATGACAGTGTTTGCCTTATATTTTATATAAGATCACAAAAATGTATATTAATAATAAGAAAAATATATTTTAAACATCCTTTTTCCAGTCATTACAGGATTTTTGATATAATATAGTGTACGTTTAGAACACATCTTTCCAAAACCTTAAAGTGTACGGAGATGTTAGTTTCCAAGGTCATGTTTAAGAAGATCAGAAGTACAAAAATAATTCTAGGAGGTTCTCAGGAATTAAAAGGTTTGTAGTCAAGTGGAGCTGTTGTGATATAAATTTCTGAAGCTATTTCTTCATGATTTTCAGTTGTGATTGGAAGCTTGAAACTTTGTGAGCCTTTAGAAACTTAAAAAATGATACTAAAAAGATATGCTTTACTTAACCACAATGGTGTTTTTGGTCAGAAAAGTTCTGTTTTGCAATTACAGCTTTCACTTTGTGGAAAAGTGTTATTCCCGATTGACTTGGAGCATGGTTTTGAAACCTGTTACTATCCAATGCTCTGCTGTAAAAAATCTTCTTTTTTAAAAGTTTGTGCAATTTTAACTCTAACACCTTTAACAATCTTATTTAATAAATATTTATTTTAGAAATATTATGCCATATTTCTTTAATGATAGTGCTATATATGATAGCGCTGTACTATCAAATGATTGAAAATTCATTATAATAAAATATATAGGTGCATCATCAATAAAATTCTAAGCTTTTCAATTCAGATGTGGATAATATTGTAAATGTTTCAAATCTCATCTTGTCATTATATAAGGTCGAGAAAAAATGGCAAATTATTATAATGGTAGCAGCAACAGGTCTTCGGAAAGCTCCATAACCAGTCTTTAGTAGGTGTGAAGCAGGGTGGTATTGTAGCTGAGACCATGATGGAATTTCACCACAATATAATGAATATTAGACAGAGCAGTATTCCACATCAAGATCACATTCTAGATACTTTCACACTATTGGAGCTCGGCTTGACACAAGAGTACAAACAACCCATGAAAACCTTTCCCAGTTATTGTTCACATTGCTAAGCTCCAGAATGTACAATCTTCAAAATGGAATAGCACTGGGATAAAACAGGCATTAAGAATCCACCATGTGGTGGATCCTGATAGAATAAAGGAATTTTTGTTGTGTTTCATGGGTTTCCGATGGTTTAAATGTCAAACATATTAAATATGCTCATGAATATAGATGAAGAAATGAGCATCATCTATCCAGTATGTGTATTATTGCGAGTTTTTCCTCAAATTTATCATGCGTCATAATCTACAATACAAAAGTTATATGGTATTCACAGTAATAAACTTTTCATTCCTAAACACGCCAAATTGTACCTGGAAAATAACGCACAAATAGCTATAAATACATTTGAATATTGTAAACTTTTTTAAAACACCACAACCTAGAAACTGCTTACTATATGCAAGGAGCCAGTAGTAAACGCTTTAGTAGTATGTACCACCCTTAATATAGTATTCACTGATTAGGAACTTTTTAACCAATCTGCTAACAACATTTGTGTAAAACTCCCATATTTTATGTACTTTCTGTTTGTGCGAGTAAGTACAGAATTTTTTTCTTTTCATCGGTATTGTAGCTATTTTGACAGTACAACTCCATCAGTATGATCTATTGTTTTGAACTTAATATTGCATCATGCTTTCCATTTCTAGCAATAAAGCCTTCTCTTTTATCAAGTGCTTGTTATTAAGTCACAGTGTCTTCTCTAGTTATGAAAATCAATGACTATGACTCTTCGTTGTTCTATATTCCTCACTGTAATAAATGAAACTAGATTTAAAAAAATAAGAAAGCAGAAATCTTCAAAATGATTTGTACATCATCACCAGAGTTATCTCACAGAAATTATACTCTTTGCAGTGTTCTTCAACGTGTAAATTTCTGTTGATGTCGGGAATATATGGTATACAGTAGTATATGGTTTTGTAATTTTTTTTATTTGTGAGATATATTTACTTTTGTTGGTTGATTTTGCTTTATGTCTAGGTGTGTGCGTATAATGTTTTCTAAGGTCTGTGAAGGAAACTTATTGATGTTGATGAAGTATTCTTTTATTTTGTCTAATTTTTCGTTAATTTTATCTGGTGAGCATAGTTTTATGGCTACGTTTATCTGGTTTCTTAGTATGTTGAGTTTTTGTTTTGTTTGATGCGCTGAGTCCCAAAGAATGTATAGTCCAGTATGGGTGATTTTTCGGTGGATTTCTGTTTTAAATTGTGTATTGGTTCTTGTAATTTTGAGGTTAAAAATGATATTTGATTGCTTTCTTCTTGTTTACACGTGAAGTTGATGTTGGGATACATAGCGTTAATGTGGTTGAAAAAAATTAAATGTGTGTTCTGTAGATGTGAATCCCGCAACCGTGTCATCTATATATCTGTACCAGTATATTGGTGAATGTAATGCTGTGTTAATTGCTTGTGTTTCAACTTGTGTCATAAAAATATTGGCTAGAACTAGGGACACTAGGTTGCCCATATAGTTCTGGTTGTTGAACATGAAGTTTGTCTTTATCGTGGTAGGTTCTCTACTGATGATTATTTTATTACGGCCATTGTACGAGAAGTGTAAGTCTTTGTGTTTTTCTCAGTGTATTTGTACTTACCTGTTACCACTATGTCTGAACTAACATACAGTACACCACTATTGTCAGTACACGCTCATACGATTGTGAAGAAACTAAAAATTTAAACCAAAGAATTATCAATAGAAGAAATGACATCTATTTCATTCAACAACGTAGAAAGGAACAGCTAACCCCTAATTTTGTAAAGGTAAAACTATCAAAAAGATTTAATACATACACAAATATTATTCAAAATTTACAGAAAAAACTACTTAAAGCTATGTTGAGCACGAAATACAAAGAACTACATTACTTACAAAAACAAAAATGAACCTAGACCATCAACTGGCATGCTGCATCAAACCAGAGATTTATGGACTTATACAACGAAACATAAACCAAATTAATACTAGGAATGACAGAGACAAAAAGATCCGCCACAAAAATAACTAGAAAAACTAAGATGCAAACAACAGAAAAGATACCAACACGACAAACCGTTGACTAACCTCATAATTAACAGATCCGTCTGACAATTAAACACAGACGAGATACATCTACTTAACAAAGGACTCAACTTCGCAATAGCACCTAGGTACATTCTAACCATAGAAATCAAAACATGTTTAGAAGATCTAGCCAGGAGACTTGTGATATTTTCTACAGAAAACAAAAACAAGGAAAAAACCAAAAACAACCGACAGAAAGAAGACAACTTAGATAATTTTATTGACATTCAACAGCCAAACTTCCCAGGTAAAATTACAAATTCATATTTTCCAGAAACACCTAAAAACAACATCTTAAATGATTTTTTCAAAGAATTTTCTTACAAAACCATCAACATAATTTCACAAAACAGAAAACTAAAAAACAACCTTACAAAAAGAGACATTAATTCCATTAAAAACCTAAAAGAAGACAACAACATAAAAATTCTGAAAGCAGGTAAAGGTAACGCTATAGTCATAATGAACACGAATGAATACATCCAAAAAATGAAGAACATCCTATCAGACACAAAAAATGTAAACCAATACATGACAAGTTGTATAGTCAGATGTAAAATTGAAATCCAGGGTTCGATTTCTCCCAACAAATGGAGTGCAGATGGCTCTTAGCATTACGCTAAGCTAACAGCACTAGATGTTTTACGCTCAAATAGTCATCCGTGGTCCAAGAAATAGAATGTTGTAAATAAATGTAGCTTTTATGCATGTACTCAAACTTCACTTAAACCATTAGATTAATCTATATATTTTTGCGAGGTCTGTTGACTTGTTGCTTGTTATTCACACAGCTACAGTGTTATAAGCCCATAGACTGAGAACTGCCCAGGTAAGATCAGCAACATTCACTTCTAAATAAATAAATTGCATCAGTTAAACGCTAACCTTTGTTCTATTCTGTATGAAAAAATAATTAAATATAATATCTAAGTTCACAGCGAGGGCTAAGATTCTGAGATATCCCATAGACCACAACATTACACACGTGTTCGGAATATCTCGTGTGATTAAAGTGCATCATGAAACGTAATTTCCATGGATAAAAGGTTTACATCCATTATCTAATTTTTTTATTTATATAAAAATTGCTTTCGTTTTATTTATAATGTACTCTTCATTGAGTATTATTGAGTTATATTGTTTATTTGTTTTTTTGAATTTCGCGAAAGCTACACGAGAGCTATCTGCGCAAGGCATCCCTAATTTAGCAGTGTAAAACTGGAGGGAAGGCAGCAATTTAGCACCATCCACCCCACCGCCAACTCTTCTGCTATTCTTTTGCCAACGAATAGTGGGATTGACCATCACATTATAACGCCCCCATAGCTGAAAGAGCGATCATGCTTGGTATGAACCCGCGACCCTCAGGTTACGAGTCGTGTGTCTTACCCCGTTGGCCATGCCGGGCCGGAGTTCCAATGCTACATCCATATTTATTTGTTTTTCCTAAAAAAAGATTATTAAAAATCTTCATAGTATAACAATATTAATTTAAAATAATTAATTTTTAACCACACTTATAATATCTTATTATGTGTTTCATTCATGGGTATACTGTCCTGAATAGGTTATGTCCAAGGAAATAATGTCTGTATGCCAACAGCTAAGCAGTTTTCAAATGAAACTTTCAAAATCTGTCAGTGTAGAACGCGACTGACCTTTTTACATTTTCTGTTTAAATGGTTTCATATACTTGCTTGTGGAAATGTTTTACATTTGTATATTTGTGGTTTTATAGACTGCTTTAAAACACATTACCCTTTGCACATTCTGAATTTCACGAATTCTATGTGCTTTCAGTTACATGAAAAACATTAAAAGTATTAATAATTTACATGCGGTTTGTGTTAGGAATGTACTGTGGTAGCAGTTTATCTGGATATCTAATATTCCTGTTGTGAAAATATATATATGTCTTTTAAACTATTAAAACATACTGTCTTTTTTATTACAATTTATAATGACACACATGAATAAAACATTGCTTCCTTTCAGTGATGTCGAGAAACCCACTTGTTGAGAATTTTTATGCAAAAACGGCTCGTTTGGGTTGAGAAAATATTTTAAATAGAAGAGCGAACAGCGTTTCGACCTTCTTCGGTCATCGTCACGATGGTCGAAACGTTGTTCGTTCTTCTATTTAAAATATTTTCTCAACCCAAACGAGCCGTTTTTGCATATAAAATTGCTTCCTTTATTCTACTTAGCGCCAAAGATCAGAAATTTTAAAGACAAGAAGAAATAGAATGACAGAACTCGCTAACGTATGTTGAAAATACAAAGATTTTAAGAGTATAGTCAATATACATATGCTTCAAGCAAAGAAGAAAGAAAAAAGTGGAGCAAAGTTTGTATGTGTGTGTGTGTAACTTATATTCACAATTTAGCGCTTTTTCACTTTTCAAAAACGAAACTAACAATGAGTTAGAGTAAAAGAATTAGATCTCTCTGAGTAGTGATGGCTCCAATAGTTGACTAATAAAAAATTCTATTACAGTGTCTTTTAAAACCAATTAATGCACAAAATAACAAATATAGCTATCACATAAGTCAAACATTACTGTGTATATTTTATCGAAAGAGTTTTAACTTTAAACTAGAATGAGTTTAAAATATTCTTGTTTTAACCATCTGTGTATAAAACTGTTTTTGTTTGTATCTGTAATTTTAACACCTGGTTAATAAACCTTGGAGTAAGCCGTTTTGCTTAAGCCAGATATAATAAACGAATAACTTACTACTTAACCAATTACCTTCCTATTATAAAAAACAAACAGACAAACTCATCAGTTCTCATTTTCTGTATAATTGTCACTTGAAGTATAAAACATCAATTTTAATACTTTGCGGTGTTAAGTATAGACTATAAATGAACTTTTCTTTATGCATTAAATCAAAACGTTTGCAACTACTAAAACTACTTACATATAGATGTTATTTTTGTTTCTGTTAATGGGACATCAGCACCAAAAAATATTTTACTCTAACTTATTGTTACATGTTCAGCCTAAGATCGATCAGCTTATCTAACTTCAAAACATCTGAGCTGATTAAATGGTTAAATGTGCAAGCCAAAAATGAAAGTTGAACAACATCTTTGAAATATGTTTATATTATATCGAAATAGTTTTAGCTTAAATTGTTTAAATACAGATAAATTGAAACAGCAGTGATTTCTCAAGTCTTTTTTTATGTTTATAAATATAACACAATTGTTTTTATCATTATAGAACGCCTCCCGCTAGCACAGCGGTAAGTCTACGGGTTTACAACGCTAAAATCATGGGTTCGATTTCACTCGATGGGCCAGCAGATCGCTCGATGTGGCTTTGCAAAAAGAAAGACAAACTTTGTAGAATACACTTTATAACAATCACGAGACTGAATTCATGATATTTGCAAACAAATATATGTGTTGAATGATAAAAAATTATATTACTCTCTAGTTTAAAACTAGATAATGCACAATATAACAAATAAAGCTATCAGAAAATCATTAAAACGACTGATCTTAGATAATAAACGAGAGGTTATAATTCTTACTTTTCAACTGTATTTTGCAACAAAACTTTCTTGTGTCCGACAGAAGTCAAAAGTTCAAACAGGGTCAGTCTATAAATACAATTTAAAATTTATTTTCATAGTGAAGGATAATTTGGCTCTTACCAATTAATTCTACTTTCCATATTTTCTTAGGCATAAAAATTGCATCTACATGTGAAATATTCGAGTTTCGATTTCATTATACAATTAATTTTGTACTCCAATAGTGACAAAATTAGATGTCTTTTGGTAGTGTTGACAGTTCGGTTATAAGTTCAGACATACCAGTCAACAAAAACAGTATGATTTTTAACAAAGCATAGAAGTGATCCATTGATATGGATGGGTTTGCTTTAAAATGGCAGCTTGTACATTGTGTACGTTAATCTACATAACCCAGCCAAAGAGCTAGAAATGAAAAGTTCTTCATTAATAAAGTACAAAAATACCTCTAAATTTCGGCTAACTTTCGATGAGATCCAAAAAACTGGTCGCATAATATAGATTTTTTCTTCTCTGTCAGCTGTAACTCGTAAAACACGGTGCCGATGACCAGACTGCACATCAAAACACTTCACTATTTCCTATATTGTGCCTTTTAATGCCTAGAACAGCAAGTTATCCACGGTAGGTTAGCTACAATCCCATAGTAGTAATCACGATCTATATTCAGTAAATTATTGTGTGTATTATATGTTCTGGCTTGTTTTGAATTTCGCGCAAAGCTATACGAGGGCTATCTGCACTAGTTGTCTCTAATTTAGCAGTGTAAGACTAGAGGGAAGGCAGCTAGTCATCATCACCCACCGCTAACTTTTGGGCTACTCTTTTACCAACGAATAGTAGGATCAAACGTCACGTGGTATCATAAGTTTTCTGAAGTTCAAAAAATACAGAAACAATATGTTGTCATTTGATAAATGCTTCCCTGATTAACGTTTCAAGTCAAATCAGGTGGTTTGTGATGAAGTGCTGTCACCAGAACCAACACTGGGCAGATGAGAGAAGATTGTTTGATTTGAGGAACCAAACAAGCCAAGCATTAACCATCCTCTCTAAGATCTCACAGAGACAGTCCGTCGAAGCAACTGGAAGACAGTTTGTAGGAATCATGGGATCCTTTTTAGGCTTAGAAAAAGGTAGGACAATAGCCCAGCACCAGGCATCAGGAAACCACTTTCCTGTCAGATCTGGTTAAATAGAACCAAAACAATAGCAGGAAAGGCAGGAGAGAGATGGTGCAATATCCCATAGTGAATACCATCAGATCCAACTGATGAACTGCTAGACTGATGAAGAAGAAGCTTCAATTACACCAGTGTAAAGGGGCGATTTTAATCATAGAGACATTCTGCTAGAAAGGAAAAAGGTAATCACTCTGTTTGAGTCTTGATGGTTAGGAAGGTGGGGGATGAAGCAAAGTGCTAGATGCACGAGAAAAGTTTTTGCTGAGAGTATTGATGATGATCTGAGCATCAAAAACTTCATGATCATTGGACTGCAAGGTCAGTGGGCTGTATACTTTCATCTCTACTTTCAAACTACATTGCTTTCCAGTGAGCCAGTGTACATACTTTGCAGGTAAGACCTCAAAGCTAGAAGTAATCTTAGATTAAGTTCAAAATTAGCATCTCTTCTACCACGAGTTTCAAAGTCATATAGGAAAACTACGAAAGGTATTCCAGGCTCGTTTCTGAGTCTTCTTGGCCGTGCAACACGCAGGATTCCACCATAGATGAGGAAACCATGAAAAACGAGTCGAGATTTTAGTAATAGATTGAGCAGCTGCTTGGACAATACAGTCAGTTAGTTGTCACACAGTCGTCTATTGACAATGGCAGAATCAAATTCTGAGAGAGCAGTCAAAGGAAAGAGAGGAAATATGAAAGGGAGCAGACAGAGAGATCAATAGCACTAAAAGACTGTCTAGGAGCATGAAAGTAAGTATAAACACCAGTACTGAAGAGAAAAGGTTGTGATCTGAGAGCATATGCTCTATAAAGTGAACCCTCCCATCAATATCAGCACCTCCCCAGAGGAGAATATGTCCATTAAAGTCCTCCAGAATTAAAAAGCCAACTGGTCAATAAGAGCATCAAGGTCCAATTAATCACAGGAGACAGGTAGAGAGAACACACAGTGATGGTATAACCCATGGAAACACGAATGGCTATAGCTTCCAACAGAATATCAGGGGGCGAAAATAAAGCAGGCATGTGCTGATCAACCAGCAGCGCAACATCTTCATGCACTCATCCATCATACAACCTGGCATTGCAGTATAAAGGAAACTGCCGAAAAGTGATTATATGAGCAGATTTATAAAATGTTTCCTGTAAGAAGAAACACACAGAATGTTAAGAATCAATCAGTGTCTTGATGTCATCTAAATAAGAACGGAAACCTCGACAGATCCATTGTATCAATTTGGCCAATTTTATCAATGTCGAGGAAAATTGGACAGAGAGCCCTTTTGTTTTGATTATGTCTTTTCTCTTTATTCTCTTTAGTAGAAAGAGGTTTATCAACCTCCATGGATCTTGTCCTGGGTTGAATGGGTAGGTTTCTGTCAGGAGATGAAGAATCCAATGACTGAGAGCGTGAATGAATAATCATTCTGCATTTCAAGGTCAAAGAATAAGATAGACCCGAGGAAATGCCAGAAGCTGGAGCCAAAGGAAGTGGATCAGGGGAGCTACTGTAAGGAATGATGATGATAGAGATAGGTGTTGACATTAACTTGTCAACTCTCTTAACTTTGGAGGACAAAAGATACTTCAAGTAGTTTGAAAACGACTCTGAAAGAGTTATTGAGAGATCTGTCTGTACTCCCACTGTAGCAGTGGAATAAAGTGCAGCAGCATATGTCCGAGATGATGTGGTGGATAGCAACCTTCGAGTCTCAAGGTAAGAAATGTTGAAAATTACTTTCAAATGCTGTATCTCTTTTCCTCCACCCACCCTGAACGAAAGTAAGATGGATTAGAACCACTACAACTAACACAAATGAAGGTCCATTTTGCACTCACTAACAGGCATCTTAATTCTTGCCACCATAACCACTACACATCAAGGAACTACGACATGACGTCTTTGAGTTACCAAGCTGTTGACACTGGAAACACCTCAGAAGGTTTGGAATATACGGCCTTACTTTGCAATTTAGATAACCTCACATGATGGTGGCAGGTGAACGTGATGATGTAAACGTCAAAATTAGGACATTGATTGGCATCATGATTCAATATTTGCGAGTGGAAATAAACCTCACTGCAGGAACTCCTTGGGTGGAGGAACCAGCAAGAATAAAGAAAAAATATTTTGGTGCTCATTGACCCTACCCACCATAGAACCATACGAAGGGACGCACTATAATATTAAAAAAGGATATTGCAGCACTTTCATAGTTTCATGAGTACTATACCCAAACACCAGCATCAAATACAGTATCCACAACACCCA
Source organism: Carcinoscorpius rotundicauda (assembly GCA_011833715.1). Taxonomy (NCBI): domain Eukaryota; kingdom Metazoa; phylum Arthropoda; class Merostomata; order Xiphosura; family Limulidae; genus Carcinoscorpius; species Carcinoscorpius rotundicauda. The sequence goes on from CM022392.1 coordinate 127,650,011, forward strand.
CTGAAAACGTCCAACACTAGTACTCTTTTGATCCTAACCCAAGTGGACCGGCCAGTTGACCCTGGGGCCACCCCAAAGCCGCCCGTCTACAGGAATTCAAGGCTAAAGTGGTGTATTAGTGTTAGACACCCTCAACCGCCAGGATTCTCTCCTAATTCTCGGACATTATATATAAATTTACTCTCACATTAGTAAATATATGTATAATGTCCGGGAATTTGAAAATAGTTCACTCGTAGCATTAGAAAAACTGTTACAGTTCTGCCCTCATCTCAACAGCCACATTTTATCACAAAATACAGGCAAAATCTTTATATATATTATTTGAATAAATTATGTTGCTGAAGTCTCCACTTTTCCCTCACGTGATGTTGAATGTTTGTATTTCTTGATTGGCATAATTTTTATCACGCTTTAACTAAGTATTTAAGGTCATACGCTGACATATTCAACTTTGAATATTACAAATATTTGATAGTTTAAAAGTTCTTCCATTCTCTCTTATGACATAATAGAAAAGCGAAGACTGAAGCACACAGCATGTTAGAACATTTGTTTAATAAACAGTCACGTATCACTGTATATAACAAGCTACGTCTTTTAATATTTAGAATTTAGTTTCCCCCGGTGGGACACTAGTAAGTCTTCGGACTTTGAACGCTAAAATCACATAGCAGTGTATTGAACAAGCATTTTTTTGGTGATGAATGTAGCTTTTTTATGATACAAGCACACCACATGGTAAATATAGCGTCTGATTTGGCGTTTCATAGATGGCACGAGAAAAAGCGCAAACGTAGCAGACTGAACGTGCGATACTGTAAATATCGTGAAGCATTTGGCCTTCATACACGCACAGTAGCTACTGTAGGAAAGTATATTTGAGCACGAATGCGCAAGAGAGAAAGATCATATACGTATTAGAGGCTAACAATGTCGCTGTTTAAAGAAGCTCTTTCTAAAACAGTTTGTGCGCTTACTACATCATGCATGCCTGATTTGTTAGGTGACGAGGATGATTCAGTGATTTCCTATAGTGAGAAAAATGAATTTTCGTCAGCCAGAGAAAAGTATAATGAAAGTTATCTGGTGAAACGTAAAACCGCTGAAAACAGTGAAGCCATGAATACTGTAGGTGATAAGACAGCCGGCGAAAACGAACACTATTCCACGGATGGCAGATTGAGTTCCTTCGTCAACGGTCGGGTCTTCATCGTGGTTATCCTGGGTGTTTTTACCTTTCATGTTATCATCAACTGGACCACCTATAAAGAATTTTTGACTCTGTAAGATGTTCCGACTGAAGGTCTGTTAATGTGATATTTTCCAACAAACTAAACTGTTGTTAACCATATTATCTTAACAATATAATCTAATCCAACAAAACCTATTTTTTGTGTCAGGTAAAAGTCGGTTTAAAATTTTCAAACAATCATGAAATGCGTAACTTTTTACCAGTATTTAGAGCATTTTTATTTATCTAAATGTTCTTTGGTACTGATATGTGAAATTAGTTATATTTGAATTACAACATCACGTTTTCTTCATCTAAGCAAAAATGTTAAAATCCACATTATTTATTAATAGGTTTATAGAGATATTCTGATAAAATGCCTATTTTAATGAACATATTTTCTTTTCTAAGTTTTGTAACAATTTTATCTTTTAGGTTTCATATGAATCGCTCTTTCTTTAAGAACTTGCAAGGTATCTTAGTCATTATATTGTATTAATAAATTCTTATATATATATGTATATACAATTTTTATAATGAAAATAACTTGTTCGTATAACATTCCTTGGTGTCTTCTCTATCACAAATATTATATTTGTGACACAGGTTTGTGATTTGGCAGTTATTTTTGATGAGTAATCTTATAATTAAATACTTAATATTTTGAAGACGTAAAAATAAAGTAAAACCTAACTGTTCGTGTAAAACAATATATTTTTATTTCTGCATATTACAGTAACACGTAATCTAAACGGCCAAGTTATTCTTTCGTAACCTTTAACAAAAATAGCAGTTAAGGCTTGAAGTTATTGATACTGTGCAATGAATATAGTATAACCACATCGCCTTAATATGTTAAAGAAATTTTGTTTCACAGCCAAGTTTATTTAGTTATTATCACTAGAAAACTAAAGGTTTTTCAACTTTTTTATATGGAATAGCAAGTATTTTTCAGTAAGTGTGTTTGAATATATATTTTGTATTAAAAATCAGCATAAATAAAATCATTATTGGACCCCAAATTATCTTTAAAATTAAAGGAAAACCAAACAATAAGATTTCAATAAATAAAAAGTTAAAACAAATAAATTTAACCGAAGCATTCTAAAGCTTGTCTCTCTAAAACTGTTCGTTTGAAAACATTAGAATAAATTCTTTAAAACAAAATGCTAACATGCATGACACTAAAATTTAGACTGGACAATATTTAATTCTCGATAATATGGTTGGAAGAATGCCATTTTTTAAACGAAGCAAATTATTTTTTCACCCAAACGTTATCATAAAAAAGCCACTTCTTTACTTAAATTAACTTATTATTGGTGTACACATTATTTAAAGGAAACTTTTAAAAATATTTTTTGGGACGCTCTCTAGTGATGTTCATGTATAACTTTATATTATGATTTTATTTCTGCAAGATTTATGATGCTTTGTAAAATGTGCGTGCAAGATTTTTTTTTCTCTTTCTCTCGTTGATTTTCTCTATTTATAAAGAAAATGTTAGAAGTTAGTTGTCTAGATTTATAAAGCATTTTAAACATGCATACATATTTTGTTTTTCCCGGTTATTCTGTGTCTGATTTTAAACATTAAATGTGTTTTAATATTACCTTTTATCTCTAAATCTTTACCAAATCATTCTCATCATCATAAACATGAGATTAATTTATGACTTTCGGGATAATATTGAAATATTCGTTTTTTTTTAAATATTAACTCTTTAGGTTTTAACAATACGTTGAATTAGTAAACAGAATTAATAATCTGTGATGACGAGAAAACCCACTGGCAGGGAAAATTATATATGTGAAAACAGCTGGTATGGAAAGAGAAAACACTATGTACAGGAGCGAACAACGTTTCGACCTTCTTCGGTCATCATCAGATTCACAAAAAAAGAGGTAACTGACCGATAGCTGACCACGTGTTTGTAGGCAGATGTGTAATTGAGTGTAGGAATGTAGAGGGCGTGCTTAGATGTTGGATATATTTATTAATATAGGTATAAAGGTGTTCCTTTGTATTGGTTTATTTTGGGCTTGAGTTTGTTGTATAAGTAAGGCTTCTTTAATTTTGCTTTTGTTTATGTTTGTTTTTTTATTTAGTATTTGGATGTTTTCTATAGTTATGTTGTGTTAGTCTGATTTGCAGTGTTCCAGAAAGTGTGAAGGTAACTTTTTGTGTTACTTGTGGTAAACTTGTTTGATTAACATCTTATACTCTGTTATTATTAAACATTATTTTAATTTTTTTCTCGTATAAACGAGTTCAGTAACCAATAGTAACGTTATAACATGGTGTGTAAATGAACTTGACTCAGCTGAGGTCTGGTCTAGCATCTCCAAGTGTAGCCTCTGGCAACCCCCTAGGGTATGAAATAGCAGGAAAGGTACACTATTTTTAGTGTGAACGATCAACCGCATAAAAAATCAGCTTGTACATGAGGTAAACTTATCCGAACTCCAAACTATTTCTACATACGTAATCAAAATACTCTTTTATAAAAATGCATAACATCAATAATACCGTACAAACACGTGATAGCAAAATGTTTAACAAAATTAAACAACTGATATTTTCAAAATTAAATTCATAAAACAAATATATAACTCTACCTTAGAAATTGTAAACGAATGTGAAATATAATACGCGTATTAAAACCGTTTAATATGGAATTAAAGTATCATCTCAAAATACGAGAAACTCAGCTCGCATATTTTGAAAATAATATTCATTTTTTCTATCATGTAGGAATTATTTACATATCGGGAATAAAAAAAAAGCATTCTTACTTAATCAAATTTACCACAAATAGAATGTATTTGAGTTATTTGTTGTCACAGCGACAAATAAAAATTGAAAAGAAAAATAATATCAAAATGCATGCACAAATTACTATCCAGAAATGACATACCATGCTGTCTGTTAACCGTTTCGCTAGCTATGTGTTTCTCGTTAGTTCCAGAAAATAATTATTTGTGCATACACTTTGATATTATTTTTCAATAGGTCTAAAAATTGTTATAAAAAACAAGTTAACAGTAAATGGGTTTTTCTTTTCTTACTCTCTTTTTACTAATAACAATAAGAAATTTTAAATTTATATTTTGTCTCATTTGTTTTTTGAATTTCGCACAAAGCTTCTCGAGGGCTATCTGCGCTAGCCGTCCCTAATTTAGTAGTGTAAGACTAGAGGGAAAGCAGCTAGTCATCACCACCTTACCTTACTTAATTTTAAAATTAATATTTAGAACGTACCCCCTTGAATAGGAAATTGATAATACCTCTTCTCACCAAGAAGTTTCAAACGCTCAAATAAATTGTCGTTTAATATACCTATATAATTATGACCAAAAGTAGGAAAATCTCTATATAACATTTTGTTATTAATCCATATAACCCATGCATTTTATAATAACCCAGAACGTTTATCACTTCTTAATAATCAGCGTAAAGAAAACATTTCAGAAAGGTTTGAAACCTAACCTCATTTTTTAATCGAGGCAAATCATCAAGATAATAATCCTCAAAAAATAGAACAATCCTGTAGTGTTTAAATATCTTTAGAAATGGAAGTTTGGGTGTCCAAAATATTGCATCAAACATGCTCGCTCTTTCTGCTATGTGGGCGTTATAAAGTGCGGTCAATCCCACTATTCGTTGGTAAAAGAGTAGCTCAAGAATTGGCGGTGGGCGGTGAGATGAAGAAGAAAATATGCCACGAATAAAATCATGCTCCATCAGGGTACAAGGATCTTTGTCACTGAGGGTTTAATTTGTTTTAAATTTCGAGCAAATCTACACGGGGGCTATCTGCACTAGCCGTCCGTAATTGTGCAGTGCAAGACTAGAGGGAATGCACCAAATCATCACCACCCACCGCCAATTGTTGGGCTACTCTTTTACCAACGTATAGTGAGATTGACCGTCACTTTATAAAGTCCTCACGGCTGAAAGGGGGAGCATGTTTGGTATGACAGGTATTCGAATTCGCGACCCTCAGATTACCAGTCGAATGCCTTATCCACCCAGCCATGTCGGGCCGTCATTGAGGGAAACATCTTTCAGAAGAAATCGGTAAAGTGAAAGCATATCTATCAGACATGTATAAAGCTCAGTTCATTAAGGAGTCGAAACGGCGACGTGTTCATTGTAACCTCTCTTAAAAGAGTATTACCTTCTATGTTGTTCTTCAGAGAATATGGGACACAACTGAAACCTCTTCGCCCTTTTCAAATAAAACGCACGTTACTCATTATATAAACCTCTAATGAACGAAAATATACTCAAGGCTATCACTTCTGGCAGTCGGAACATAAAGGCTGATTAATCGCACGATGATATTTTCGAGGAGTTTATCGCTGACCACTAATATCTCATCAACATTTAAATTATATTCTACTTCCATAAAAATAGCCATGCCCCTCTTTTTCGAATTCACACTAGTAATATTCATATTTTGTGTTGGGAAAACTACTAATTGAGGGGAAATCTATATAAGATTATAAATGAGTTTCTTAAACAAAAATAAAGTATGAAAGTGTGAGTAACAAATATCTGGAGAACTATTAATATTAATTGAAATGTAACAATACATAGAAGCAGACTGTCATTCACTCTTACCACTAAAAATACCAAAATAATGATTTTTTTTAAATTTAATTTCGTAGTACATTAAAACGGTTTCCGATAACGTGGCTCCTTTTAGACTAATTTAGGAGGGTATGATTTTTTTAAAGAAACCTATCATTACTAGGCAACGTCACAGACGTGGCTAGAATAACATCCCTTAAGTTTATTCCAATGCCTTCGGTAGAATATTGCTGAAAATATGAAGAAATATAAATTGTAACTGAAACCAGAGCATTCTCTGACTTTCGACTGGAGAGAGCTATTGTCGGAGTTGACACTAACTGATTAGATCTGATCTTGTTTACTTCCAGACTGCATGGTAAGCTTCAACTCAAGGAATGTCTGTCCGTCCAGAGTTTACAAGTTGACGTAAATGATTCGGTAACACTGTTGTTTAACAGCCGATGGAAAACCTGACATCATGACCTTCACGGACAAAACATTATCACTTCCGACCAAAGTCTGCTACATAAAATTTTATGATATAACCAGTCTATTTGCACTGAAGACATAATGATGACCTGCTCTTTAACACTATCAAAGCAAGTAGATTGCATTTGTCAAGAATATCAGAAATATCAAAAACACTCTTGTTTTACTTCAATATGAATCTTCTTACATTGGATTGAAGACGAGTAAAAAATCGTTAATTCAACTAAGATACTTCAAAGAGTATACAGTGTATTCTTCCACTAGCGACTAGTAGGGTACATGTAAAGCCATATATAATGCTATTTTAATTTAATAGTTTCAACTTATCTTTCGTGTCCTTCAAACCAATCGACAACCTTGACGAAATTATGGTCTTCTATGAGTATACATCGAAAAATTACAGTACTTTCAAAATTTAAATTTCCTTCCCACAGTATTCCATTCATCCATTATACCAGACCTCATCAGTTGGATCAGACGATGGAAGACAAAAACTCTATGAAACGCTATTTATATAACCGATATAATACTTTAAAATTTATGGTTTAAACGCTTAAAACTGGCGAGGCACCAGAAACCAATAATCTTAAAAATTATCATAAAAAACCCAACAAAAACACAAAGTAATTGCGGGTGTTTCTTAATTTTTCCATTATGGCTCAAAATCAAAGGAGTCACCCAGATGTGCAGAAACAGAAATAGCATTTCATATCTATTTGTTTTTATTTCCTACAAATCATTTCGCAAGACGTTTTTCGTCGTTTATTCATCAGTTCTGGAACAGCTTTATTCTTGGGTAACCACTTGTGAAAGGTAAAAGATATATCTAAAATGTCATTTTTACACACAGGAGTGATACTTCTGATTTTGAGCCGTAATGGAGAAATTAAGAGGACTATCAAAAATTAAAAGAAAAATTCATCACTTTTTTACATAACAATTTTTAAGGCCTACTGGTTTCCAGTTTTTTTGCCAGGTTTCGGTGTTGAACAGTAAATTTAAAAATATACCCTTCACTAATGATATAAATCATAATATAATATTAAACTTATAATACAATACACACACACACACACACACACACACACATGTATATATATATATATAGTTTTTTATATGAAACACACTACCTTTTGACATTTGAAAATGAAATTTAAGAGTTACAATTCCACAAGTAAGATAAACACAGTATTTTTGGTTGATGAAAAATACAGTGACTACTTGAAGTTACTGATGACAAAAGATAAGGAACATGTGCACAAGGAGAGCAACCCCCATCGTAGAGCTCCGCCGCTTTCTGAGATATAAACTTTTGAGATTTACAAATTTTTTACAATGTGATTCTCACTTATATCAAAATGCTATTTTTTTGCCCCTTTAATCCCCTTCGCCAATAAGAAATTCTAGAAACGCCACTGCCAAAGAGTAATGTTTTTGTATACTGGTTGTTTCACTTGTACTAAAAACCTCAAGAATGGTAACTTTTCAAGTTATCTGATGAAAAGTGTGACATTTTAACAATGAAAAACATATAGAAGTTATCCAGTTTATTAAACAGCAATTATTCAAAGAATTATAAACTAACCGAACAAATACATTCTCAAACTATTCTTAAATCTAATTAAAATATACCTTTTTTAGGAAAATTATTGTCCACGTAAGAACAAAAATTAGGAGATGCCACCGATATTTTTATCATAAGTTAGCCCAATAAGATATTCACACAAAACTGAAAAAGTGTGAAAAATACTCGATTTTTTACATAATTTGGAAACTCTTACAAACAAATATAATTATAATCGCACTTGCAGCCTGTATCATGTGTTTAATTCTGCAATAAGTAATTTTAAGCGAACTTGTGTACATTTACATTTTTTATGTATGGTTTATTTGTTTTTAAGCACAAAGCCTGTTTGTTTGTTTTTGAATTTCGCACAAAGCTACTCGAGGGCTATCTGTGCTAGCCGTCCCTAATTTTGCAGTGTAAGACTAGAAGGAAGGCAGCTAGTCATCACCACCCACCGCCAACTCTTGGGCTACTCTTTTACCAACAAATAGTGAGATTGACCGTCACATTATAACGCCCCCACGACTGAAAGAACGAGTATGTTTGGCGCGACCGGGATACGAACCCGAGACCCTCAGATTATGAGTCGCACGCCTTAATATGCTTGGTCGTGCCAGGCCTAGCACAAAGCTACATATTGGGCTATTGGTGCTTTGCTCATCACAGATATCGAAACCCACTTTATAGTATCACAAGCCCTCAGACTTGGCGTTGATATATGTAAAAAGGAGATAGTTAAATGGACATATTCTACTCCCAAAAATGTGGAAATAAAACAGACAGTTCAGCAAACATTCATTTTCTGATTAATCCTATTTATTTGTTGGTAAAATAAAGCCCAAGAATTGACAATGGATGGATCTAGTTCTCGTTGAGAATTGTTTACTTAAAAATATGATCACTGAAAATCCTTTTATAAAGATTCATACATATCATTTTAATAATTCATTCACACGTGATTTTCTCAAAACTTCCAACTTTTATTTCACATTTGTATTTCAGTTAATTCACACATAGAATATATTTCTTTGACTGCTCTAAAAATTAATGTGTGCATTTTTCTTATAGTAAAGCCAAATTGGGCTATCTGCTGAATCCACTAAAGGAAATCGAACCCCTGATTTTAGCATTGTAAATCCGTAGATTTACTGCTGTGCCAACGAGGGACAAATTAATGATACAATACAGGAAAACCAAGAGACAATATTATTGTTGAGTTGCAGTCAGCATACTATAATCCTCGGAAACTATAATTGTAATACACGCTTATTAATTAAAAATGAATCAGAAAGCCACAGATATTTGACCAGGAACGTTTATACATTTCGAACATTACAAACTGTTTAACTTCTGTGAGTTACTTTGTCGTCGTGAAAAACTTCCATGTGCTTCAAGCTAGCTAGCTGTCAATGGAAATATACCTTTTTATCAACATAGAATTAATTCGCTCTCTCTGAACATGAGAAAAGATTCAGTTCCAGACCAGATAGAAGACTCAATATAGATTGTAAGTTTGTAAAATTATTGTATATAAACCAATATTTATAACAAACATTATTATAAATTGTACTGTTGCATGTATATCAAAATATATTTGTGTTAAAAAAAAAACTGTAAAAATTTTGTCGGCAAATACCATAAGTTTAATACCTATCGAAATTCACACAACTTCTAAATTAAAATTTCCGGCTATTTCAAATCATAATACATAACGTACGGAACAAAATAAATCAGAGACTTGTCTGAAGTAAGTAATACGTAACATGTAATGTCAGCAAAGAGGTTTTCCAGGAAGTAACTTCAGTCACTTTTTATTTTCATCCATGTAATATAATAAATTCTTTTTTTTACTTAAAGAGATAAAAAAGGTCCACCATTAATTCTAATTGATGTATTTCTCTATTCCCGATATTTGTAATATAACTCTTTAGGTAACTGAAGAAAATTGAATCACCTGTTAGAAAACAGAATATTTCCGTACACTCAGTTGAAAAAGTGCAATCATTCAGGCTTAATTTACAATTTGTAATAATGTCTCTGACTATTTATGTTAAGCCTAAATCAACCACAGTATCAAAGTATTCTTAAAATTACCAGGAAGGATTATTTTAAAATATATAACTCAGTGTAACGTAGCTCAGGTTACTTTATTACTAAGATAAAAAAAAAGAAGAAAAGAACACGTAATACAAGGAGATGTATACACTCCAACATTGATTTGTTTCTTGGGTAATTTTGAACACATTTTCTTCATCCACAAAGTGAAGTTGCGTTATAGGCTTAAAGTACAACTTTTATATGCAAAAACGGCTCGTTTAGATTAAGAAAATATTTTACATAGAAGAGCGAACAGCGTTTCGACCTTCTTCGGTCATCGTCAGGTTCACAAAGAAAGAGGTAACTGACCGGAAGCTGACCACATATTTGGAAGGGGTTGTATAACTGAGTGTCGCAATGTTGAAGGCGGGGTTAGATGTTTGAATATATAATTTTATCAATAATATTAATATAGGTATAATGGCGTTCCTTTATATTGGCTTATTTTGGGTTTAAGTTGTTGTATAAGTAAGGCTTCTTTAATTTTGCGTTTGTTTATGTTTGTTTCTTTATTTAGTATTTGAGTGTTTTCTATGGTTATTATGTGTTTATTTGACTTGCAGTGTTCGAAAACGTATGAAGGTGACTTTTTATGTTCTTTGAATCCGGTTTCCATTTTTCTACTTGTTTCTCCTATATAGAAGTCGTGGCAGTTATCACATTGTATTTTATAAATAATTTTGGTGTGGTGTTTGTCAGTGTAGTTCTTACATAGTATAGACCTCAGTTTTGTGCCTGGTTTTTGAATAAATTTAGTATTAACTGGAATGCCATATTTTGTTACCAGTTTTTGCCAAATGTTGGTTATTTGTTTGCTGATGTCAGGAATATATGGTATACAGCAGTATATGGTTTCGTGATTTTTTGATTCGTGAGATATATTTACTTTTGTTGGTTGATTTTGCTTTCTGTCTAGATGTGTGTGTATAATGTTTTCTACGGTTTGTGGAGGAAACTTATTGATGTTGATGAAGTATTGTTTTATTTTGTCTAATTCATCGTTAATTTTATCTGGTGAGCATAGTTTTATGGCTATGTTTATCTGGTTTCTTAGTATATTTAGTTTTTGTTTTGTTTCATGTGCTGAGTCCCAAGGAATGTATAGTCCAGTATGGTTGATTTTTCGGTGGATTTCTGTTTTGAATTGTGTGTCGGTTCTTATAATTTTGAGGTTAAGAAATGATATTTGATTGCTTTCTTCCTGTTCACATGTGAAGTTAATGTTGGGATGTAAAGAGTTAATGTGATTGAAAAAATTAAGTATGTGTCCTGTAGATTTGAATCCCGCAACCGTGTCATCTACATATCTGTACCAGTATAGTGGTGAATGTAATGCTGTATTAATTGCTTGTGTTTCAACTTGTGTCATAAAAATATTGGCTAGAACTGGTGATACTGGGTTGCCCATGCTTAGGCCATTTGTTTGTATGTAGTTTTGGTTGTTGAACATGAAGTTTGTCTTTAGCATGGTGAATTCTATGAGGGTTGCTAACTGGTTACTGGGAATGTCTTTAGTTGGGTTAAGGTCTCGGATATAGAGTTCTAAGGCTATCTTGCAAGCTTCAGTTGTTAGAACTTCTGTAAAGAGGGATATAACATCGAAACTGGCCATTAAGGCTTTATGATTAAGTTGCTTTAGACTATACTTGAAATTAAAAGAGTTTTTGATGAATGAACTGGCTGCTGTTACATATTTGGAGAATGTCCATGCTATGTATTTACCAAGATTGTAATTAAACGATTCATATGTTGACATTATTGGTCGTAATGGACAATCTGGTTTATGAGGTTTGGGGATGCCGTATATTTGCGGTGTGTGTGAGTCGGTTTTACGTAGGTAGGAATAAAGTATTTGTGAAATTGTGTTGGCTTTTTTCATTTGCAGTAGTAATTTGTTCAGTTGGGTCTGGTGTGTCTTTGTTGGATTTGTGTGTATTGGTTTAAATTTGTTTGTGTCTGATAGGATGTTATTCATTTTTTGTATGTATTCATTCGTGTTCATTATTACTATAGCGTTACCTTTATCTGCTTTTAGAATTTTTATGTTTCTGTCTTGTTTAGGTTTTTAATGGAATTAATGTCTCTTTTTGTAAGGTTGTTTTTTAGTTTTCTGTCTTGTGAAATTATGTTGATGGTTTTGTAAGAAAATTCTTTGAAAAAATCATTTAAGATGTTGTTTTTAGGTGTTTCTGGAAAATATAAATTTGTAATTTTACCTAGGAAGTTTGGCTGTTGAATGTCAATAAAATTATCTAAGTTGTCTTCTTTCTGTCGGTTGTTTTTGGTTTTTTTCCTTGTTTTTGTTTTCTGTAGAAAATATCACAAGTCTCCTGACTAGATCTTCTAAACATGTTTTGATTTCTATGGTTAGAATGTACCTAGGTGCTATTGCGAAGTTGAGTCCTTTGTTAAGTAGATGTATCTCATCTGTGTTTAATTGTCGGTCGGATCTGTTAATTATCAGGTTAGTCAACGGTTTGTCGTTTTGGTGTCTTCAAAAACCAGGCACAAAACTGGGGTCTATACTATGTAAGAACTACACTGACAAACACCACACCAACATTATTTATAAAATACAATGTGATAACTGCCACGACTTCTATATTGGAGAAACAAGTAGAAAAATGGAAACCAGATTCAAAGAACATAAAAAGTCACCTTCACACGTTTTCGAGCACTGTAAGTCAAATAAACACATAATAACCATAGAAAACACTCAAATAGTAAATAAAGAAACAAACATAAATAAACGCAAATTTAAAGAAGCCTTACTTATACAACAACTTAAACCCAAAATAAACCAATATAAAGGAACGCCATTATACCTATATTAATATTACTGATAAAATTATATATTCAAACATCTAACCCCGCCCTCAACATTGCGACACTTAGTTACACAACCCCTTCCAAACATGTGGTCAGCTTCCGGTCAGTTACCTCTTTCTTTGTGAACCTGACGATGACCGAAGAAGGTCAAAACGTTGTTCGCTCTTCTATGTAAAATATTTTCTCAACCCAAACGAGCCGTTTTTGCATATAAAATTCTCAACAAGTGGGTTTCTCGACATCACTGATTGTTAAAGTACAACTATTAACTAATCTTAGAAGTTTCTTAGCAGCAAAGCTCAGTTGATATCAACATATCGTACATGAAGACGACATACCAACTATCATAAGCTCTTGAACAAATACATCGCAGGCCAATAAACTTACAAAAATCAGATTTGATAGTATATTTTATCTAAATATGTTGTCCTCGTCTTTGTAGTATTACGGTGATTCTTTTGTTGCCAGAACAAAACGAACCAAAGAAAATTAAAAAGAATAACCTGGAACGATTTCCTTTTTGTTGTGCTTGAGTGGTGGTTAGATGTATTCACTTTTAAACCTATTAACCTTTGGGGTACTGATTTCTCTTCCCCGAATGCAGTGTCAAGAAATGTATATTCAGTTGCTTTATCCGTGTACACTCGACTGTTCAGAAAGCATGAACCCAGCCAGGTACAACCAATGGTTTACGTTTTGTGTAACATTGCTGATTGTAATTGAAAGCGTATTTAAATAGTTTACTACAAATATTTTACTTATTCTTTAAATAGAGCATTCTGTGAAGCTTATTTTAACAGCTGCAAACTTTTCTCGAGTTACTTCTCACTCCAGATAGAACAAAAAAGAGAATTAGATAATAATACATATTTCCTTTTCACGTGCATTATTAAAGGAAAGTTTCTTGTGCCTTGGCAACACGCGAGTAAAGCCAATTCTTCCGCTTTTTTTTCCAATTAAATCAACGATACAGTTTTTGCATGTGTGGAAATTGTAAATGACTTCACACTTGTTTTAAAAAAAGAATTGGTTTAATTTGATATTTTAAAATATGCAAGTTAATTAATTTTTTGTATTTTAAAAAATATTATAAACTTTTATTTTTCAGGTTTTATCTATAAATCACCGAAAATAATTATTTCGATATTGTCTTACCAAACCCCAGTTATCTGGTTCTCATATATTGCTTCAATCACCATCATGCTTCAAGTTGAATATATGTACAAAAAAATTGTGGCATGACTAACTAATGAATAAATATTTATAAATTCTGTACACGTAGCTGCGAGTTAGGCTACCAATTCTCATTTCGCACGCTTAATCCGTTTTCGGCCGCACTCTAAGGTCTTTCTCATTAAATAAGTCTTAACCTCAAGTGAGATATTTATTTTTTAACCCTAAAGTTAAATGTTGTTGGCTGAATAGCGCCAATGATTTAATAACAAAAGATGCTGATATGCAGAAGTACAGGCACAGCGATTTGTTGTACATAGAATGAAAATAACAAAATATGGCGTGAAGTTGAAATAAGAAATGAAATTTACATTTCGTGATCTGAAAGTAAAGAAAATAATTCAATAATAAAAACTGGACCACTAAACTAAAATTAATTTTGCTCTTGGGATATTTAAAGGTAAAGTTGGACAAACACGAGGATCTTATTAAAATAAAATAGTCCCCTGACTAGACCTTCTACAAAATTAACCTCTGGAACTGAATTAACACGTGAACTCGACAGGAATGATTATCTATCGAATTAGAAGAGGAGAAAAATTAATTTTGTTATTACGAAATATATGCTATTGTAGGATGAGACATAATCTTTCTATTTTAAAAAAATACAAGGTTTTCCCGACTTAAAGAATTTTGTATACACAGGATATTTTATATGTTTTGTCATTCTATAATTTGGTTGTTTGTTTGTTTTGGAAATTCGCACAAAGCTCCTCGAGGGCTATCTGTGCTAGCCGTCCCTAATTTTGCAGTGTAAGACTAGAGGGAAGGCAGCTAGTCATCACCACCCACCGCCAACTCTTGGGCTACTCTTTTACCAACGAATAGTGGGATTGATCGTCACATTATACGCCCCCACGGCTGGGAGGGCGAGCATGTTTAGCGCGACGCGGGCGCGAATTTCTTTTTAAAGAATAATAATCTGCATACAACCGCGGTCAGTAAGTTAACTATTTTGTCAAGTAACGTAAGACGGAAATATTTGATGGGTAAATTGGCAAGTTGCAGCTCGGAAGGGCCAAGGTTTGAAACCATATTATACATGTGATTACGCAAGCTGGACTTTCAGCTATGACCGTAAAAGTGGCTTTCAACCTTACTATTCGAATTCAGATTAGCCACATAAGCAGCGTGTACTGTTAGTTAGCTGCCTTTTCCATTGTGAACAATTTTATATTAAGATAAGATATTCTTAAACTTTGGATATACGAGTCGTATGACTCGACTATTTAGCCTTTGTGTTGCATAAGTTTCTGTTAAAGTCAAACATACTAAATAGCAAACCTATGTTATATTACGAATAATAATATGTTTAAATCAAATAATTCTATTACTCTAACTTGATTTCTTAGCCATATACTAATATCATCCACACATTTGTTTTTGTTTCTGAATTTCGCGCAAAGCTACTCGAGAGCTATGTGCGCTAGCCGACCATAATTTAGCAGTATAAGACTAGAGGGAAGGCAGCTAGTCATCACCACCCACCG
This sequence comes from Carcinoscorpius rotundicauda, assembly GCA_011833715.1. Classification (NCBI taxonomy): domain Eukaryota; kingdom Metazoa; phylum Arthropoda; class Merostomata; order Xiphosura; family Limulidae; genus Carcinoscorpius; species Carcinoscorpius rotundicauda. The sequence goes on from CM022392.1 coordinate 127,665,528, forward strand.
CCAACTCTTGGGCTACTCTTTTACCAACGAATAGCGGGATTGACCGTCACGTTATAACGCCCCCATGGCTGAAAAGGCAAGCATGTTTGGTGCGACGAGGATGCAAACCCGCGACCCTCAAATTACGAGTCGTAAACTTGTATATTTGTCGTTTTAATAGTACATGCAAAGTTAGAAGGTGTAATAATTGATGACAGTATCAATTTTGAGAGAACTGATTTCTCTGTGACAGATATCTTTTTTTTAAATATAAAATAGGCTATTGGATTTTTGGATTGATACACCATTTTCTATTTTTAACATGTACTATATTTCAGTCATTTTAACTGGTGACGAAGATGGCGTTATTTTCATTCTATCCCTTGTATGGATGCTGATTCCTGTCAGTGTGCATTTTGGATGTAGTTGACTTGCCAAGTGTGGTCCATCAAACCCTAACCACTTTACACCTGAAAGCACTTCCACTGTTTTTCTCATGCACTTGGATGTGCACCTCTCTCCGATGGGCAAAGAGAATATCTGGTTTAAACATGTTGCAGTCTTTAACTTGGATGCGCACTTCTCTCCAATGGGCAAAGAGCATACCTGGTTTAGACATGTTGCAGTCTCCCACTTCAGATCTTCAAATATGACTTGTCTCAAAGTATGGCCTTCAAATGATTTTGAAGGATGCTTTATTTCTTTTATTCTGCTGGTCCTTTCACTTATTCAGAATGAGATTCTAGCTATTTGTGTAAGAGAAGGTAATGTATCAGATCAGAAGTTATAATTTTACTGTACTAAAAGTTTATTTCCAGTGGGTATTTACCTCCTCCCCACTGAAAACCAGTGTTTCCAATTTTAGCCAACAATAAAAATTACACTTCAGTTAAATTGAAAGAAAACAGTCATATGCATGAAGAGAATATGTTGCATTCTTATTGATGAAGGGTTGGTGAATGATGATTTGAATAAGTGTACTGGAATCTGTTAATTCCACTTGAGGAGAGATAAAAGGTTTGTGGCATGCTAATAAGATATTTTGCATATAGAGGGCACTATTAAATAAGAATAGCTATTTATGAAAAAAGGAATCAAGTCTTCTTTCAAAGTAAAAAAATTCTGCTGCTTGAGTGTTCAAATATCTGATTAAGGAGTTGAATTGCACAAGAGCTGTCACAGTTAGAAGTATGCATTAATTTCCTATTCAAAAGCTCCTGCAGAAAATGTGAGAGCAGCTTGGTGTTTTTCTAATGTGATCTTGAGTCAAGGTTTGTGAAACTTCAAGTTTCAGAGGATTTTTCTTGCAAAGTCATCACCAATATTTTCAAGAAATTGCAACAGTCAGATTGTTTTTGGTCAACCTCATCTTTCCTCATCACCTTTGTAACTGTGAAAGTAGTAATATTGCCCAAGGATCACATTTCTTTGAAAGGTTTTTTTTCTTATATTTCACACATCTTTAAAAATTTTCAAATTCCTTCACTCATCTTGCTCTTTAGCCTCATGAAAATGTTCAAAGAAAAACTTTCAATCCACTTTTATTGACAGTTTTTGAATGTCAGAAACATTTGGATGTTTTGAGTTCAGTGAATGCTAAGTACTCTCCATCTTCAACATTTTAAGCTGTTGTTCTGTGGTTACTACTATTATAACAGTATTCTTTTCTCACTTTTATGCAGTAGTTCAAATGATACTTCTATGGCAACCAGATCTCTTTTGACTATTTTTGTAAAATTCTCAGATTTTAAAAGTTCTGTGTCTTTGACATTACTGTCAAAACACATACAGAAAACCATATTGTTACTCTCTGTCACGGAAGATATATTTCTGCATATTTAGTATCTGCCTTCTAGGCCTATTTTTGTCTGGCTTATCTTCATTGTTACTCTCCTTATCTTTGCTTTTGACAGTTTGAATATGTTAATGTTAAGTGGTATGATGCTTCATAAAATCATCTGTTTCATCTTTGCCAAAGATGATATTAACTGGAAGGGCATTGAAAGCCTTAAACTCTGCAGGAAATTTGAATATGAGAAGTATGTCATCCATGTTTTAATTTCAGATATAAAAATTTAGTCTCTTAAGCTAAAATCGTTAAGTAGCATCCAAGAAAGCATCGTATTAAATTTAGTGCTTTTGATGCTACATTGTAAAAATATTTGCATTAAGCCACTAACTATTAAAAGAATTTAAAATGAATGACAAGATGAAAGTTTGGTTAATTAAAAAAACAACAACATAAGAGTTTAGTTGATATTTGATAAAATTACAAAATTTGAGTGCTTTTCGAGATATTTTGTATTCTTAACCATGTGTTGGTCAAATACGTGAATTATCTTCAAATAAATATATGTGGATACATTAACCAAACTAATTGTATGGTTGTCTTAAGTTATAGTAAAGTAATAACTTGTAGTTCCCATCCATAAAGTAGTATCAGTTTCATTTCGTGTTTTAAGAAATGCAAAAAATGTGTATATGTATATATATATAATAAATCTGCCTCAAAACGATGTAATCACATTGATTTATTTTTCCTTGTGTATTATCAAATCACTATATCTGAAAGATGGTGCAAAACTTAAGTATATCAAAAATAATTTTCTAAAACCCTAGTTTTTTTTGCTCCATTCGTTTAATTATATAATTAAAATTTACTAAAATTTTTACATGCAAATATGAAAAGGTTTCTTTTTTAGTATTTGTTACATATTTAACTTAATGTTTTCATGAAGTTAAAGTATTAAGCCTAATATGTAAAAATATTTGTGGAATTTGTAACTGATATAAAAGTATTTGATTCCGGTATGATACATAGTTCCATTTATGCAATAACTTTTGATCTTTTTACTGCATGTGTTATCCTTTGTGCCCCAAAGTTCAAGCTGCTCGTTTAGAGTGTAACAATCATTCTTCTATAAATCTAAAACATTGTCTGGTAATTATAAAAAAAATATTTAACAGAGATAATTGCAAATAAAAATATTCCTTTGTCAGAGAGTTGAAGAAAATGCCTTTGTTAACCCACATCCCAAAAGTACAGAGAAAGTTTTACTCTATGAAAGATAGGAAAATCCTATTATTCAGTCATTTAAGAGTTGTCAAAACGTTGGTGGTGGATGCTGACTAAATGCCTTGACTTTCTATCATAACTTCAAAATGAGGGATGACTACATCCAGACAACTTTAGTACCGAAATTTTAAAGTGATATATTGAAGTTTTTCGTTCTTATTTAATTTAATTTAATATATATATAAAAATATATATCGTTTATCTATATATATATAGATAGATTACTTATGTACTTTTCTCTCCATATTTATCGTTTTTTTTAAACGTACAGGTTAAATAACGCAGAAAGTAACATATTATATACTTTTTATTTTTACTTTTCGCTTTGTTTTGTTAACTGAGAGGGTTAGCAAAAGTTACACAGTTGTGATTAGACAGCGCTACCATCCAAATTGTGTTGTCTAGTTATATTTAATAAATTATCTTTGGATGCTTGATGAGAAATTATATTGGTATCTTTATACATACATACACGTGTGATATTTTACATCACGATAACTGAAAGTATATGTGTTTATAATTAAACACCACCCACCGCCAACTCTTGGGCTACTCTTATACCAACGAATAGTGGGATTGACCGTCACATTATACACCCCCACAGCTGGGAGAGCGAGCATGTTTAGCGCAACGTTGGCGCCAACCTGCAACCCTCGGACTGCGAGTCGTACGCCTTACGCACTTGGCCATGCCGGGCCCACTTCCACAGTGAGCCACAACACAATTGGAGTATAACTGAGAGAGGAAGATAGACATCCATAATACATGAGTGAAGAGTTATGTTGATTAGCTCTACTCCAATTTCAAAATCATATACTAGGAACTAACATCCATAGGAGGTAGGATGAAGGATTCCAATATAAGGGGTTTATTGCAATATGAGATCCCACTCTTTTGGTCTTCATGTGCTTTATAGTGGAGAATATACATCACTTACACCAACAGAACATTACTTCTCTACTCTGCATTGAATAATATTTCTGTATTTATATTTTGTTTCATTAAACCATTCAAAAGATTACTTTCATGGTCCACCACCACAGCAACTTGGAACTGGCAAATGGAAGGACTCCCAAACTCTGCTAGGGAAAAAAAAGAAAAGAAAAAAGGTTGAAGCACAGTAAAGAGTCTAAAGGAACATCAACAGCTGAGAAAGTGTGATGGCTTATCACAAAACCCTGTTTTTATAAGAAAACAATACCACTTTATTCAATTCAAGACACGGCAGGAATGGGCAGCTATTATATTCTGCTTTACCCATACAGTTCATGAGTGGTAGTCTGCAATGGACACATATTTGAAACAATTTCATCATAAGGATAACCTTGAAACAATCTTGTGTAACACACCACCTCAACAATGTGCAATGTATGGCTATGGAACATCATCTGAACAGTGTGAACTTTCAAGATAAAGAATACCTGGTCAGGTACTCAAGCAATGAGTAATTACCATGAAAATGGAACTAAAGCCTCTGAAAAAATTAAATACAAATAACTTACCAAATTCTAGTTGCATAAAAGTCCAAAGAATAGTTACAGGTGGAAGGAAATAGTACAAAGAGAAAGAAGTTGCAATCCTTTGCAAATCGTGAGAGATGAACAAAAGTGAAGAATGAGCCAATTATACGTAAAGCAGAACTCAAGTGGTGAGGGTAGAAGAAGGAAATTGAGAAAAGGAACGAAACATCACATAACTGAGAAATTATCTCTAAAAATGCCATATTAGACCTAAGTGATTCCAAAACACAGGATAGGCTAGTGGTGAAAAAATATTATCAAAATATTCATCAAAATAAACAGCTTTGGCTTATTCTTCAGGAGTAGGAACAAATTCAGAAGGAGGTCGACCCATATAATGACCAATCTCTTCATAAATAATGGCAGATAAATCCAACAACATCTCACCTTACCTGCCACAAGTAAAAAAGTGCATGTAGGAGATGCAAAACCTAAAATGGTAACATTATACTTGGAATTAATGGTGATTAATATATCAAACTGTTTGATAGATGAATACAAATGTGTGAGAAAGAAAAAAATAATAAAGACTGGAAAGTGAACTGAAATTAAGGCATCAGCTGTATATGCAAAACATGATTAATAAAGAAAATCATTGTGGAAATATAACTATTTACGTTATAAAGATGAATTACACTAAAACAAAATTTCAAATGCCTAAACACAAGCATTGCCAAACAAGAAGTGACAGTCTGGTAGAACTGGAGAGGGGAAATCATGTGTGTAACAAAGGTTTTTGGCACTCTCACTGGGGAGGAGTTTTCACACGATAATTTGCATGAGAGGCACATTACAATGAATCATTTCTAATGGAGGGAAGGCAGAAAGCTTGTAGCATGCATGAAAACCATTTTTTTGTATCTAGAGAGCAGCAACAAACAAGAATAGCTGTGAGTGGAGGTACTGTATCAGAATTTCATATTTCAGCCACATGTTAAAAGCTGTGATTTATTGTCCATGTTAATTGAAATGAAATATCACTAAACTAATTCTGATGCTTTAAGAAAGGCCTCCTTGCCTATATTTGACTGTTATATCTAAAAGGGCAAATATGTAAAGGTTCATGCTTTTGACCACCTTGTATATTTACATTAAGCCACCTGATTATAAAGGCAACAGTAATAGTAACTGTTTACTTTTTTGAAGTTGCATAAATAGAAATATGTGCATGTATATCATAACATTGACTTACATTTACATTTTTAAAAGTTATAGAACTGAAATATAACTAAAAAGGAAACAATTCTAAGAAATAAGTTCTTGAAGAATTCAGCAACTGAAATGAAAAAACCCTCCCTATTTTATCAGTTACATTTCCAAAAACGCATACATTTCTAAAGTAAAATAACTTCCTGAAAACAGAGAAGATAATTCTTAACCTTAAGAAAAAATTGAAAATAATGGTATACATTCATTAAACTCTTAAGTTTGTATTCAGTTTATTTTGTACATATTATTCATTAATTTGGCAGTTAAAACACGACATAAACATCCAAGACATTGTATCTAAGGACATTCCTAGTTATTTTATTGATTAAGATTTGACTTCACTTTAAAAATATATTGAATTCCTTTACAATTGATACATTTGTTCTGACAAACAACTTAAATCATATTTACATGTTTGGATTCCAAAAAAATGATTATGGTGTCTACTGGTTTTCAGATTGAACACCAGTGCTACTGCATGTAATTTTTTTTTTTTGAGATTATGTGATTGAGAAATAATTTAAACTTCATGCAAATTAGTGTCTTTATTAAAGTTTTACTGAAAAATAATAAAACATAGACCTTTAATATATGAACACATTGAAAATCCCTTTTAATATCCATAACTTTATATTTACATCCTTCCAAATAAAATACTACTGTAAGATTAAAAAAAAAGTAATAGAAGCAAGTATTTGATGAAGATAAAGTCAGTGCAAGAAATATAAAGCCGTTTGAATGAAATATTTAATTAACTACAACCAGGCCCACAGGGCAGATTTCCCAACTAAGAGAAAAGTACTGACCCTTCCAAAAATGTAACATTACATCTTTGTTATTAAGAGTCAAAAAATGTAAACATAAATCTTCAGTACCCTGATTGCTTTGAAAAAGAAACAACATATAATTGATTTTAAGAATCAAACACTGTGCTCATAAATTTTTCATTACAGCTAGTGTTTTTACTTTTCTAATGCATTTAACATAAGACCAAATAAAATTCATATAAACAATAAGTTTTCCCAATTCTCCTGATAAGCAAAAGCACTGATCATATCTTCCATTTTTCCTTCAATCTCTCTCCAACAGCATATGATTTTCTCCAAAATGGGGGGTCAAGTGTCCCACCAAAACTCCCCATGCCCTGCAGACACAACTACAATAACACAAAATACACCTTTGCAACAATGATCAATCATAAAGTTAGCCATTGCTAAAAGAAAACACTAAAATCCAAACATGTAACACACATGGGAATGGCATTATAAAAGGCTTGGGGAAGCATAACTTCCCCAAGTAAACCATTTCTTGTAGGACATTATTCTTAATAACTCAAAAATATTATCCAGTAATTGTAGATAAAAAGATAGATAAAAATAGGGTTTAAGTGAACCATTGAGGAATGTTGATTCATTTAAAAGCACAATAATATTCTTTCCAACTGTGCAACCCCCTAAGGTTACAGAAGTCTACCCAAAACACTCACACCTAAGCATGTGTTGCATAATACAATAACATTATTTTCTATGGACTTTTTATTTTACTGATACCATATGTAGTTGTGATCACATATATTAATAATTTACACACATATCTCTTTCTATATGCAACTAAAGTTAATACTTTATATATATACATGAATAGCATAACTATTATTTTTTTCATTTGAAACTTTCATGATGCATTGCCTTGAATATTGAGAATCATTTCAGTGAAAAATGAACTTTCTGAAATTATTTGGAATGCATAATGTGATAATTTTGAAAGTTAAAAGAGAAACAATAAAACTTGTGTTTTCTGATTGAGTGTTCTTTTTGTTACTTTAAATTTTTCACTGCCATGTGCACATACATGTCCCTCTCTAGAACACTGCCAAGGCACGTATAGAGGATACAATAAATTACTTTTGTTTTACCCTTGAAAACTATGATATTAACCACATAGGAATCTGGAACTTTGTGCCACAACAAAGAAAACATTTCCTTTAAAAATATCCAAAAAAGTTTACGAATTTAAAGTTTCAAATAAATAAAAAATATTAAAATATGTATATTAGTATTTTTTTTATTGTGTCCTTAAAAATAAACCTGGCACTGAGAGAGTAGTTTATTTATAAACATGACAGTAAAAAGAGTTAAGTTTCTACCCACACCACACAGACATTTTAGTGATATTAAGAAGACAGTTATCCTCTAACATTCTATTCTACATTTTGGTGACTGATAACACCTATATACTTGTATACTTCTACACACAGAAAATACCTTAAGTGTACGTAAAATAAACTAAGGTTCATTGATTGATAAGTGATTATTTGTTTCAAATTTCAACACAAAGTTACACAAGGGCTATCTGACCTTATTTTAATTAACAAGCCTAAGGGAAGACAACTAGTCAACAGTCTCTATTGCCAACTTTTGGGTTACTTTAATAGCATAGGATTTGACTCTCACTTTACTAATACACTCATAGATCCAAACTGCAGAATATGATTTCCAACTAATCAGATTCACACCAATAATCCTTAAATTCATAGTTAGATATGCTAATCACCAGATCATGTCATCCTAAATGAAAAGATAGCTGGTGCTATAACTGTAACTGATTATCTTGAGGATATTATACTATGTAAATCATAGATTATTTCAATCCAAATTTAAGCTACAAATCATAATGTCATAATAGTTGGTATGCTGTTCACATTTAACAAAATATTAGTGATAAAACTGTAACAGCAGTGGTACAAACTATTTGGACCTAACCCTTTAACAGAGGAAAAAAAAAAGCCCAATTCTCATTACTCAAATATTAGCATTGTGGAAAAAATACTACAAAGAACTTTTACAAAAATTCCTAAACTGTGGAAGAAAAAATTTAGTCACAAACAATCACATGCTTAACTCTAAAAAGAAAACAAAAGATGAGCTTTAAGGCCTTCAAGGACAGTCACATGGTGTTTCACCATGTAGTGCTGAGAAAGACTGGTTAAAAATATTGGAATGTAAATGTAATAAACTTTAATTGAACACTACATCAAAATATATGATGTAAATACCTAACTTATAACCACTAAACCTGTTAAAAATATAATTTTTGATCCCTAAAAGCTATTTTTAATTATAATACACAAAACTAAGCTTTTGCAGTTAGTGTACTTATACATTTTTTACATACAGCTAGTGTGTACAAATATCCTGAGAAAACCAACAAGATTTAATTATTACACTGTCAAATAATCTAAACTAAAATGCATTTTATAACTTACAACTTACAAAGAGATTAGTTATGAAAAGGTATTCTATATCTTTTAACATTTGTGACAAACATGCTAGGATTAAGACAAGTTGTCAAGGACAGTGTTATAACTGATGAAAATACACTAAATATGAATACACATCTATATACATTATGTCCTACTTAAAAATAAAAATATTAACATTTAATCATGATGAACAGATTTAATCCAAGTTACATATTCCACAAACATTAATTAGTTTATTTCAGCTATATACAGTCATAAGTAAAAAAAAACAAACACAAGTACATAATCTGCAACTTGTTGATCAATTTACAATACAATACAATACATACATCATCTTTAGGCTACACACAACATACTACACACACAGACAATGTGTAGGATATATTGGACTATGTTTTCACATAAGTGCTTAGATATATAAGGATTCACTGGTTATTAAATACTTAAACATTTTAAATTAATCAAACCACGTTTTTGAATTTCTTCCTATTTTTCTATACCACAACAGCTTAATTGGATTTGATATCAAACACTGAATGAAATCCAACTGTTCATTAATTAACCTTTTCATGATGGGTCATGGGTTAAGGACCATGTCACTGTATCTACTGATTTGCATTTGAAATTTTATTAACCTATTATTTTATGAATTTACTTCAACAAGTTTGTAACCAAATTGTAGATTAGAATTCAAACTTTAATGTTAAATATGAGTTAATTTCTAAATAGAAAAGTGAATATTAAAAGAACACACTTATAGATTTTAGTGAGTCACATGTTATGTTGAATGTAGCACTGTTTAAAATTATGTTTGTGAGGTCAAAATACCAAGTCTACAGTTTCCTACAAATTAGGAATCTAAATTACTAATTTTAACATGCTAGAATGTAAAATGAAAACCTCATCTTTTTATTTTACTGAAATATGGCTTATGTAATGAATCATAAACAGTAAACACATTCACCTTTTTCCATTTTTTAAAACACTTCCTTATATACTCTTATTACAATATACGACATGAATAACTCAGAATGTTCTCTTAGTGGTTTTCTCAGCCATTTTAATCTGTGAAAAGGCTACCATTTTTTTTTAACCAAGATTTTATGTAGGTAGGTTGTGTCTTTAGTCTGCCCAAAGTTTCACATGTTGTTAAATCTAAATACATCTTGCATCTTAGTTACTAAGCTTAATAAAGTAACAGAATTTTTGGTTATTCAACTAAATATATATATATATAACCTAAGAAAAATTTTGTTTGATATCTTCCATTTGCAAAATTAAAAAATTTTTTTTTTACATCCAGCAGCAACCTAGTTCTGATGTCACAGAGAAGAGATAATTGTTTACTTCTAGATTTATTGTTATGAAAAATATGTTTAATAATTTATTTCTAAATGGTAATAATCTATGTAAGCATAATATAATGTTAGCTAGGTATGACTGGAAAGTCAAATGTACACACACACAAAGTATATAGTATTGAGGCTTAAGCTACTTACACTAAATATTTGTAGTTTTGTGTTATATGTAGTCATTCTAGCACAATAAAAGCATAATTTATATTCATTTCCTAATTTTTTTTATGATCATTACAAGGTTGGTCAAGTGATAGACCCCATATAGTTAGAGTATAGAAAATAACAAGTTTTACCATAAACAAATGTTTGAAAACTATTTATGAGATTTTAAAGATTATGCAAATAATAGTTGAGAATTTTGGGACAGAGAATAGTTTTCTTAATCATAATACAAAATCACTTTGCACTCAGACTAGTAATGAAACACACACTATTTTTACAAACAAATCTTCCACAAAAATATTTCATTAAAAAATCTTATTTTTGTGTACAAAAAATTTGTAATCTTTACTAAAAGTCTATGAACTTTTGTGAAGATATACATGCTGTATCAAAAGTTATAGTGCAAATACTTAACTTGTGCAAATTTATAGACAAACTCATGTATATTATACTAAGCCCATCTGAAAGGGTTAATTAAACCATATTCTTCCTATTTTTTTATATTACAATTGCTTACTTTGGTTGATATCATACACTTAATGAAATCCAATTACTTATTGGTAGTTTTTAATACAACTTTTTCAACAGTAAAACCATTTGTTGATGAATTTTTTTAGAACACCTTCAATGAGATGTAATACAGCCCTTCACAATAATACTGATTTTTATGTTGATTAAAAGTACATGTATGTATATGTTTCTATTTCTGTAAAAACTTTAATAATGCTAACTAGCAGTTAGTTAGAATCCTATGAAGCTAAAAGTGTGAGAAATATTCTAAAACAAAATTTTAATCACTGTATGAACTTGAAGAATACTGGTGGTAATGATGATTATGAAATTTACGTTTTTTTGATTTCTTGTGCTTTCGTTTATGTTTTGATCTGTAATGTTTCCCTTTATTTTCTCCTACACAGGAGTCATTCTTTCGTACACTAATCACAAGACTTCTCAATCTATGTTCTCCTTTTTTATGAAAAGAAAGTGAATAGGTACCAGAATTTTCAGAATCACCAGCAGTTACTTTTTTTGGAGAAAGAGAATGTTCACTTCTTGACCTTCCACGAACATTTCTACCTAAACTAGGTGTCGGAGATTGAGCTGATGATCCACGTGTATTATGCCTTGACAAGTTCCACTTGTGTGAAGAAATTTCAGAACTGCTACTTCGATATAATGAACTTTCCCTAGAAGAAGTTGATGAATGCCGACCATTTCTTCTGCGAGACTTTCTGTATGACCTAGATCTCCTACTTTTACTACTTTTGTGACTTTTAGGTTTCTCTTTTGGTAAATTTTGACCATTATTTCTGGTATTTTCTAGATCAATATCTTTCAAAAAATTACTTTTATGGTCTTGTTCATCACCTGAAGATGAAGCTAAATCAACAAGTTCAGGAGTCCTTTCCATTTTTGGCTTAACATAAGCAACAACAACACAGTCAGAATTGCTGTCAGAGTCTTCTATAACTTGAACCTTATTTTCTTCCATAAAGTTGAGTGTTTGGTTAGAATCAGCAGTGGTTTGCATATAAAATCTATCAAGTGATGACACACTTGGGACACTTCCAGCTGCTAATGGATCACAATGAATATTTTGGTTTGATAGTGGTTCAGAGGTCCCATTGCCAAATGATGTTGGTATGAAAGGTTTGCTCTCCTGTGGATTAATGCTGACAACATCAATGTCAGATTCAGAGCTGTCACTTTCACTGTCCTTTTCCTTTCTTGGTTCAGTTATATCATAAACAGCTCTACAATCAAAGGTGACAAGGTCATAAGGAGATCTAGCAAAGTTAAAAAATTCATGTACAAAATGATTTGTATGATCTCTGAAAAAAGGATGCACGTGTTCAAAAAATTCTGGACTTCTGATGTCATAACGCATAATTAATGCTAGAATTAATTCCAGAAGGAAAGCCAGCTGACTTTCACCACCATCACCTAGCAAAGCCAACAGTTCTCTATTCAGCCATGGTATAAGCCGGTGAGTGCATGCAGGATTCTGCCTATAGAACTCAGGTGAAGTGTCTCTGAAATGCCCTGTTTGTCCATCAACAAGTGGTTGCACCCACAGTCCACTTTCATAAACGTGACATCTGAAATTACTTGTAGAAATATGATGTCCCCTGTTTCTCCTCACTGATTGAGGCGTTACATGAGGAGCGTACGTAGATCGATAATTGTGAAATTCAAGACTTCTTTCAAAATGTATCTGCTGTCTTCTTTCTACTGTTAGGGTAGAAGAGTAATGAAACCGTCTACTGGAATTATCAGAAGAGAGATTACTTGGCACATTTTGTACGTTAATCAGGTACTGATCATAATCTTCCAGAGAACGAACATTGTGAATAATGCTACGAAAGGACTGCTTACAAAGTGGACATTCAGCTTTGATTTTCGACCACTCTACTAAACAAGCAAAGCAAAACGTATGAAAACAACTGTCTGTGAAAGATTTATTCTCTGGTTTCCCCAAACATATGGCACAGCTTGGTTCAGGAGAGATTCTTTCATCAGAAGAATGACTGTTATCTTTAGCACTGTCTTTTTGTTCTTGCTGACTCTCTGAAGTTACATCTAAAATGCCTCCACTCCCAACATTAGGCTCAAAACCCTGGTCTTCAACACTTTCTTTACTCTCCATATTCATTAGTCTACAAACAGAAAATCTTAAAATATTACACCACATCGATAAATACGAACAAAATATTTTTAAAAAACAATGATAAAGAGTTTCATCTTTTTTAAAATTACTTTAGAACTTCTGGTCATGACAATTTAGAAACCTTAATTTCAATTTTTTTTTTTCCTGTTGATACTATTTAATTAAGGTGAACGAAGGTGAATCAACTGATAACAATATAGAAAAAATCATAGTAACAGTATTTTGATTAATGAATGCTTCAAATTACTGAAAACAGTAATAATCACAAACACTAACTTTGATTAATCCATTATTTTCTTAAAATTAATTGATATAAATATAACTTTGAATACTATGTAGTTGAAATAACTGTAAATACTAGTTTATTATTTTATAGTTTCGATTAATTATTTTACTTGGCATTAATCAATGCACATAGATAATAATTTATATTAATTAATCAAGCTAATTACCCATTTCTTATGCTGAATGTTTTCCTGGTAATAAACACATACAATATAAAAACAAAATTCAAGTTAACAGGTGAGAAGTAATAAATTTTGTTAGCAGATCATACATATTTGGGAAGATATATAAAGCAAAGAACTTATTAATAGATTTACTTAATATTGTAATACTAATACCCCTATATTTAAGCTTGTATTTACCTATTTCTCATACAACCTCACAAAAAACAACAACATAGGTACAGTAGAATTTAATAGCATGAATTGACAATGATTCCAAATAATTCACATGCCATAAAAAAACATTATTGAATTCTTAAGTGAAAAACTGATCATTCAAAGTATTAAGATAAAATATGTGCAAATATAGTAATAATAAGTTTAAAAGGTCGTTAACAATACTGCTGTAACAATTAAAAAATTTCTAAAACAGCAATTTTTTTGGCTATCACCTTCAAACCTAATTACATCAGCAAGGCTAGCACTTAGGTAGCTT